>OW203901.1:9822976-11072976 GCA_934046635.1 Buathra laborator
ATCATCATTACGGAATGAAAAATTTTCCGGAAGTATCCCTCGGGGGCGAGGACGATTTTTTGCCGCCGTTTCTTCATCGCAATCGTAATAATCTCGAGGAATTAATTATTGAGGATATTTGTAGAAACGTTATAAGGGACATGGACGAGTACGGTGTGTGCGTTGTTGACAATTTTCTCGGTGCCGAAAAAGGTATGACCGTGTTAAACGAAGTTCTCAACATGTACAGTGCAGGAATGTTCAAAGACGGACAATTGGTATCGAACAAAGCCGGTGCCAACGATTTGAAAACCATAAGAGGCGATCAAATAACGTGGCTGGACGGCAAAGAGAAACAGTGCAAGAACATTGGTATGCTGATATCCCAAGTCGACGCTATAATAATGCGGGCAAACAAGATGCACAATAATGGAAAAATGGCAAACTACACGATCAACGGGAGAACGAAGGTAAATTAAATTAAATTAAATTAAATTCTTCGAAATCATTAAATTTATTCTCTCGTATCAAAAGTCGTTCGTCTCGCTAAATGTGTCGACTACGAGTAATTCTATAATAGGAGAATTTACGGCCGGCGGATAGTACCCGCAATGACACAGCAAAGTCAAGCATATAATCACCGCTTCGATTAAAAGAGCGAACGGACACCGACCGAGTCTCGCTGCTTAGGATCGATCGAGTTTTCCCGAAATTCCATCGTTTTTATTACTTTGCCGGACAATATCTGATCTTCAATCGTCTGCAAACTTTTCGTATTCGCCGGACTTTCGTCACTCGAACATTCGAAACAAAAAGTTGGTAATCGGAAAACGATAAACTATATGTATATAATAATCAGACTTTCGAAACAACGTTCGCGGCGACACGAATAATGCAAAGTACATTACGATTCAATTTAATTTCAATGTTTTACAATTACTTTCTCCGCGTCATAATTCGTTGATTAATTTTCATCGTGAAATTTATTATTCGATTAATTTTCAAAATTATCACCCCGACACACCTTAAATAAAGTAAAAAGAATTTGCTAAATTTTCAATTATCATTATACCGATACCCTTATTTTTTTTTCGCACGCGAGAATAACACATCGTGAGAAAAAAAAAATACGGTATTTTTTTTATTATTTTTTTTTCGTCAATATTGAAGATTCATTTTTTCAAAATTATCATAGAAATAATCGATTTAATGTAAAATTTCAGAGAAAGATATTCTTTCTCCTCTCGTGAAATCTTGAAAAATGAGTATAAAAATTTCGTACCGCGCGATAAATCGATTTGGAATTTATTTCGGATAGTTTCGGGTTCCGATAGTATTGCTATAAAAGTGTTAATCCAATTGAGAAAGTCAAGTAAATAAGATAAAGACGATCGACGACGATTAACCGATCGAACGATAACACCGGAAGCTATAGTTTGTTTATCATCAACGTAACATATGTATATCCAAAATTGGAATTAATCGAGAGAAACATTATTTCACGATAATTCGGTACGTTGCGATCAATAATACGGTTGTTGTACTCCCAAAAAAAAAAAAAAAAAAGAAAAAAAAAAAAAAATTCGAGTCACTAAACATCGAAGCGAAGTGCAGCCAGTCACGTACGCCCCGATCTCTTTCCCTTTCGTCACCAAACCCCTTTTCCCAAATGAGATTGCACCCACGTGTTCGCGACGTAGATGCGGGGGGACGAGCCCCGCGGACTTTGGCGGTCGAAAACGTTACGCGGCGGGGATCAAGGCGCGCGCTTGTGTCCGTCGTAACGTGAGAGGAGTCCGCAGCGCGGCAGCTGCACTTCGCTTTAACCTTCTCGAAGGTGAAAAGCGGGAGAGAGGAGGTGCGCGATGACTGCGCGGGGAGGAGATTTGTGACGTTATCGCAATCGTTTCCCCGGATGAGACTCGGACCTCAGCCAATCGACACTTGAAAGAAACATCGACTCGTTGAGAATCTTCGCGTCGTAGAAAAGCGATAAAAAAAAAAAAAAAAAAAAAAAAAAAAAAAAAAAAAATATACAGAAAAAAGGAGAAAGAAAAATCGTCGAGACGACATAAGAATTCGCTGTTTAACGAAAATTCGTTTCTCGCCCTCTGCTATTCGTAATTCAGTTACATTCGGCGTATTACCGGTCGCGGTAACTTTTTTTTTCGGTAAAAATTGACGCGAAGCTTCGCGAGTATTTTACTAATTTGAGAAAAAGAAATTTACGCATTTGTCTCGGGATGTAAAATGAAGTTATCGCGGTCTGCATACTGTTTTCGGTGATCGACCGAATGGCTAGAGAGAGCGCACGCGAGCATCAAGCTGCGCAGTGCCGCCATAATTTTTTCTTTTTTTTCCTGCGGTCGATTCCTGCGTCAGGTCTATACTTAGACAACGTGACCTCGAGGATCCCGGGTGCTAACCCAGCGATCGTTTCAACGGGTTACACCTAAGAACCCAAACATCCCGAAATCTCGAGGCTCCGATCTTTGTATATATATGAAATAAATACATTGCCGATATCGTTCGAAAATCGTTTTTTTTTTTCCGAAGCAAACACATCGCTTGACGAGACACGATTTTGCCGTCGAGCCGATTTCGCCGACAACTCGGAGGCGTTAATAATATTTTAACGAACTAATTCTGCGTGCCAAACATTTCGACGAAGTCATTTGAATATCGTAAATATATGCGAAAAAGGATTCTCCGTAAATTTCGTATTTAAAATAGACATTGCGCAGGCGCATCGACGAGTTTTCTTTTCGACTTTTTTTTTTTTTTCATCAGTATTATCGGATGCATACCGCGTATACATGAAACTCACCGGTGAATGGAATGCGAAAAAAAAAAATTAATTTGGTGTTATCGAGAAGAAATTTCTTGTATATATTCGCCGTGTATACTGAAGTATCGATTAGCGTTTTTAGCCAATAAATGATACGGAAACGCGTATTGTTCTTAAATACAAAAATTTACAAAAAAAAAAAAAACGGTAACTTGTAAAACTCGAAACTGCTTCGGTACGAATCATCGAGATATTTTCAACTGTTGATCCACAAATAAACATCGTAAATATATGCGTCTATATCACTCGATCGTTCATCGCCCGAAAAAAAACGAAAATTATTTTCGGCCGATTTAATTTTTCTCCAATTTCCATAAAACGTGTATTGATAAATTTTCGCAAAGTAATTAAAAAAATTAACGCGAAAAATAATTGGTACGCCGATTGAAAAAAATAAATAAAAAATTTCACGCGCATTCGTCGTATAATGTACAGTTACTGTATCGCGAAAGACCAGTTTGGCGCGTCGAGTTAAACGTTCGCGCGGCCGTCATCCCTAACCGCAGTATCGTAGGTCAGTTGGGACATTTTTTATTTTCAACATACGAATCGTGTTTACGATTTCCGACGATCTAACAGTCCGATAATTTCTCTGTTAGACACAGTTTTCATTTTTATCAAAGTCGACTCATGCGCTGTCGTCATACGATGTCGTGGATTTAGGTACTCAATGAAAAAAAAAAAATAAAAAAAATAACAGTCATCCCACCCGCAGCTTTCACGAGAGTTTCTCACGTACGCGCGGTTACTTATATACCTCTGTTGACTTATCGTTCACTCAATTATACTCTCTCTCTCGTCACGGATTTTAAACTCGAACGGGTTGACGATGCGGCACGCCGCATCGCGCACGTACTCTCCTCAGAATGCTTCGAGATAAAAAATTAACAAGGTAATCCTGAGTATTAACAAATATGTATGTATCTATACCGATGCAGAGTTTCCCCCTCTCGTGATCGTCTTATCGATAAAATTTGTCGAAACTCGCGCCAACGACAACCAAAGAATTTCTTTATATCGCGAAAGATTTTTTTTTTTGTTCGCATCAAACGCATTTCGACACGTACGCATCGCGCAGGTCGCGGCTATTATAGGCTTTGTGTTTACCTTTTCCGTATTTTTTCCGTCCCGTCGATTTCGTTCTTTGCTTTCGTAATTTCTCGAGCCAATCTGTCGGACCAACTGATAACGCGAATTGCGTAGATACATCGATATCTCCATCTCGCTGAATCACAGCGGCAGAATAAATATTGAAAACTGTGTGTGGAATCGTCGATTATCGAGGCAAATTGTCAGTAACAATAATCGAGAAATATCACCTCTCGTATCGTAAATTAACGAGCGCAAGATGCACGCGGAACGATTCGCGGAATAACTCGATATATACACATTAATCTTATTAATCGTTTGATGATTTGATATAAAGATGGATTCTCAGAAGGTGTCCGTGAAACACTATCGTAAGTCACGAGATACCGCCACGAAAAATTTGTCAATGTAACAAAACGTCGTGCATAAAGCATTCGCGTTTTTTCGCGAATTATTACGGTATTCAAAAAGCGTATATTTCTTGAAATTCACGGAAACAATTGGTCAAAATATTTTGTTTATTGCGTCACGGATACAGTCGCCATATTGTTTTGCTTCCGTAAATACGGTTTTTTTAACATCGACGAGTAACGAAAATGAAAAAAATCGTATTAAATTTTTAAAAATGTTAAAATGACATTTGTAGGTTATGCGGGTTTCGTGTTTGCCGAGTTGAGAAAGAGGTTAACTGTTCATCGTGAACTTTTGTATTGTCAGTTTAGGATTTCGTAATCGTAATTATCGAGACGCGCATACAATTGACAAACGCAGGAACCGGCGTAAAATTCGGCGTTCTTACGTGACGAAAAGCACGGATACGAGTCGAATGTAACGCCAAGGTTCGCTTACGAAAATGGGCCAAGGTCTGTGAGAAATATGGGTTGACCGCGTGCCCTGCAGGGACCTTGTGCACGAGGTCGCCCTACAGTCTGGTGAACACGAGCGGAAAGAGACGGCGCTCTTCCTTCTCTCTCCCGTAACACAGACCGCGCATTCGAGAATCGACTTCACGCTTATTTTCCTCGCTATACAATGCATCGTAACGTTCGTAAAAAAGTTTTCGAAAAAACTTATATACCCGATAGCCGAAATTATGCAATTCGATACATTTCCCGTGTTGCTTTGTACATAACCTACAATATCGTTAATGCCATTTATAAGACATCGTAATTAAAAAAGAAATAAAATAAAATACCATAAAATTCGTATGATTCACAGAACAGACTCATTGATTGTTGTTTCGCAATAATATGTATTGAATTTATAGTGGGCAACGGAAATTATGGCCGAATGACGCACATTTTTGTCGCATTCTGGTTTCACGAGATAAAACGACGTGCGCAATAAAAATAAAAAATTATAACGTTATTCTTGATAATGAGACTTCCCATCAACGCGGTCGATGAATTTCGATACAAAGCTAATATCTTGTTCGGCCGCTCGATGAAATCAATTTTTTTTTTACGGAAGCGATCGTTACTTTGTTTTTTTTCGTCCCTTTAATTAATTCTCTTTTTCTGTTGCGTAATTGCGATAACTAATACAACACTAGAAACAGTCAAATTTTGTTTTTTTTATTACGAAATTTTTTTTTGCAAATGGCGTCCAAACGGATATTCACAATCGAGTTAATAAACGAATGTCTTAAGATTATTTAAAAAAAAAAGTCGCGCTATTAAATCTGCCGAATATGTGAGATGTTTTTCAAAAATTTGGACGCTGCGAGGTTAGGAACAAAAGATCGATGAGTTCTCGTCAAAGTCAAGGAGTTTAATACTCAACCATTTCCGTTCGAGTGTTTAAAAAGGCGTTTCTGAGATCGAAATAGAGATGACACTTGAATCATCGCATCCGAACTGCGTAGCCGGTTAAGTCGGGATTTAGGGGGAAGCCAATTAGGTGGGGAAACGGGTCAAACAAAAGGGGCGAACAGGAAGTTTGTTTTACCCGACGCAACGTAACTTCCACGTGGCCGCGAAGAAGACACGTACACTCTACTCACACACCACGTGTGTGTGTGTTTTCTTCGCGTGTTTTCAACAGTCGCACACGAAAAATTCGGAGGGTCTTACGCCGCTCAATAAAACATATATATATATTCTATCGCGGCGCCATATTATTCTTCACTGAAAGATAACATTAGGGAAGAGGATGTCTTCGCGATATTACGATGAATTTTTTTTTCGCAAAAACCGGTTATTCTCCATTAGAGTCACTCGCGCTAAGTGGCACCACCCTGTTTTCGCAAAAATCCTTGAAAAGTCGTCATAAACTTATCGAGAATCGATCTTAAATTATTTACGAATTAATTTCAATTTTTTTTTTTTCAACGTGTATCGCGTACCCGTAAATTAATTGTTTATTATCAGATAATATTCTATGCTATCGCAACATATTCTCAAGAAATTGTCAAAGTTTTGCATATCAAAGGAATGTAAACTATAAAATTCCCATAAAGTATCCCGTGAGTCAGAGGAGTCGAGTCATTCGCATGGAAAATCGAGATATAAGTATTGCATCGCAGAAGACAGTGAAAACACTTTTTTTTTTCCTCCCTCGATAACCTTACCGTTCATTTACTTGATATTTCTCGGAGACGCAGATGTCTCGAATTCGGAGAACAAAGAATTGAAATGCTGGCATCAGTCCCAAGGATAGTATCGCCGTAGGGTCGGAAAAGTTGATTCAATATTTACACGCGAAAACCCACCATTTTTTTTTCTATTCTATCCTTCGTGTTTATTTTGAAAAAAAAAAAAAAAAAAAAAAAAAAAAAAAAAAAAAATGGGTTTATCGGAATGACGGTGTATCAGGAAAATCAATAACTCCGCAAGTTTTGCCCCTTCGCGCTTTTTCCATCCGACAGTCGGCATCGGAAGATATATAATCATTCGGTAAAATAACTGTTATCAATATTTTCCCGTTTTTTCCCGTGTCGTGTCGCACACGACAGTAGGACGTGAAAAAACTATCGCGTTTCATTTCCTTCAGTATTCACACATTCGCATATATATTTTTTGTTGCTAAACGTATATATATACACGCGCCGCGGGTACAATTGTCATTTTATTAATTTCACAACTGCACAGTGTGACGTGTATACAGCTGGCGACGAGGCGGTTATAGACTTCTTGATTGCGATGTTTCCTTATCGTATACCGTTTGTATCTCTTGTATACGCTATGAACATTAGCGTCGAAATACTCTCGACACACTGTTACAAGTTGTTTTGTGAATATCCCGCTTAACTTATTCTTAGAACGATTATTCATCGTTTCCTCCGTTCGCTTTGTACAACGATCGAGTTTAGTTTTCCCGTTATAACTAAATGAAAAACATTCTTGAAACTCGTAACATCGATCGTTTTAAGTTTTTTATACGAACTTTCATTGTACTCGAGTTATTATTATTTTATAAATCCGCGAACGTTATACGACGCTACCAATCAGTGTCATCGTCGTCAATGAACGCTTTCGACAAAATCAAACTAAACTAAACGAAGTTTACATTATTCGCTGCGTTTGTGTTTCAGGCAATGGTCGCTTGTTATCCCGGTCATGGATCGCATTACGTTAAACACGTTGACAATCCTAATCGGGACGGTCGATGCATCACAGCAATTTATTACCTCAACAAAGATTGGGACATTAAGGTACGATAACGAGATAATATTAAAACTTAACGCCTCATATTTAACACATTGTTTTGTTTATTAAAAATAATCGGCAAATCGATATATTTCGCGAATTAAATTATCCAAAAATTTTCGTGTTATTTCCGATAGAATTTTCGGTCGATGACGAAGCTTCGTTAATGAAAACGCACATCCGGGGCGATATTTGTTTCGATCTGTTTTTTTTTTCGCGTAAAGAAAGATCGATCATTAATTTTTAAAATTAATAAAAAAAATGTTTAATTAAATTAATTTTTTTTTTTTTTTTTCAATTTTCGTTTTATTTTTTTAATGATTTTTAATTTAATTTTCGGATTTCACTGAAAAATTAAACTGATAATTTTTTTTTTTCTTCAATAATCAGCAAATCGATATATTTCGCGAATTAAATTCTCCAAAAATTTGCGTGTTATTTCCGATAGAATTTTCGGTCGATGACGAAACTTCGTTAATGAAAACGCACATCCGGGGGGATATTTGTTTCGAACTGTTTTTTTTTTCGCGTACAGAAAGATTGATAATTAATTTTCAAAATTAATAAAAAAAAATTAAATTAAATTAATTTTTTTTTTAATTTTCATTTTTCGTTTTTTTTTTAATTGATTTTTAATTTAATTTTCGGATTTCACTGAAAAATTAATCTGATAATTTTTTTTTTTTTCAATAATCGGCGAATCGATATATTTCGCGAATTAAATTCTCCAAAAATTTTCGTGTTATTTCCGATAGAATTTTCGGTCGATGACGAAGCTTCTTTAATGAAAACGCACATCCGGGGTGATATTTGTTTCGAACTGTTTTTTTTTTCGCGTAAAGAAAGATTGATATTTAATTTTCAAAATTAATTTAAAAAAATTAAATTAAATTAATTTTGTTTTCGTTTTTCATTTTTTTTATTGATTTTTTATTTAATTTTCGGATTTCACTGAAAAATTAATCCGATAATTTTTTTTTTCTTTCAATAATCGGCAAATCGATATATTTCGCGAATTAAATTCTCCAAAAATTTTCGTGTTATTTCCGATAGAATTTTCGTTCGATGACGAAGCTTCGTTAATGAAAACGCACATCCGGGGGGATATTTGTTTCGAACTGTTTTTTTTTTCGCGTAAAGAAAGATTGAAAATTAATAAAAAAAAGTTAAATTAAATTAATTTTTTTTGTTTGTTTTCATTTTTCATTTTTTTTATTGATTTTTTATTTAATTTTCGGATTTCACTGAAAAATTAATCTGATGATTTATTTTTTATTTAATTTTTTTCGCTGTTATAGAAGAACGGTGGTTTGCTGAGGATATTTCCGGAAGGCTGGCGAGATCAGGTTGCCGACATCGAGCCGTGTTTCGACAGAATTTTGTTCTTCTGGTCGGACAGGAGAAATCCTCACGAAGTTCAACCGGCGTACAAGACTCGATACGCCATAACGTTATGGTATTTCGACGCCGAGGAGAGGAGTCAAGCTTGCCGAAGATATCAGAGAGAAAGTAAGACGACATACGCAGCGCCGAGGGCCTCGTCGATCTTTACATAACGAAGTTCCCGATGTACCTCTCCCTCTACCCGTGGAAAACAATCTCAGTGATATCGTGGCCTTTCCGTGTTCCAGGAGAGGTTCACACTGAGTCTTGAGCGTCGATGATGTACGGGAGGCGCGGAATCGTTCCGAGACGTCTGTACACCGGAGACTCCGATTTCTTCCCAATGCCCGACCGACCCAACTGTAAATAAAAAAAACGCGTGAAGAGCACTGGTACATAAATGTAACGTATTACTATGCATTAAGATCAACCGATAAACACGGAAGTCGATGACTAGTCCTCGAGTAATCGACGTCGAAGTTACGAAATAGCAAAATTGTTGGTTAATGCGATGCCATCGCATTGCAGAATAAAACAAAAAAAAGAACGACCTATGTCTTTACCGAAGCAGCGTATACCCTACGGATAGAGACGATACGTAAGAAAACGAAATACCGGACCAGAGAAAAAAAAAACACCGGACAGAATTTTCATCATTAATTAATCGATAATTTATTGAAATAATAAACAAAAAATAGATTAATTATAAATTAAGTTGTTGTGCAATTTCTTTCGGGAATTACGTTTTTTTTTTTATTTTTTTTTTCTCTCGTTCGGCATGTTATTCACGCTGCGTCGACGATTAGGAACTCTGAAACAATCGAAGTTCGTTCTTTCGAATCAATTATTTTTTCTATGCTTATAAATCTGTTCGGCAGTGCGCTACAGCGTTATTCTTGTCTATTGTTTTTTTTTTTTTTTGTTTTTATCTTTTTTTGTTTCTCTCTTTTTTTTTCATCCTTTTCGTCGATGATAAAAACGTAGTATTGCGATCTCGCGCAATGGCAATAGCCGAATCTCGTTGATTGGCTAACGTTAGAAGATCTTATCTCGCAAACAATTGATATATACTGAGAATCTGTTCCTTCGGAATCTTTCTGTGATGTCAAACACGATAAGCACTGGAAGCGGTGGCGAATTAATTACACGAAAGGATGAAATTAACGCGATCGCGTTATCGCGTCACTAATACAAGTTGTATAATTTAAATATGAAAAAAAAAAAAAGTTTGTAATGGTTTACCAATGGCCAGTATGCGAAATGGTAGGTAATTGATGCTTCCATCAGTGCGGTTAACTGAGATACCTGTAACATTGTTATGTATATTGCGAAGCGAGGGAGAGCAACGTTTTTAATATCGTAATGTATCCTATTTATATGAAATTGTAACCCGTAGAATGGAGCTGTCGAAAAAATTAATTTCGTCGAATTATTACCACAATATTAACATTTATTTACATTTACCATTTACCGGCCGTTTCTTATCGACGAATTGGAATAATCGATTTTTCATTAATTTTTAATCGATACTCCAAATTGCTAACGAATTTAAATTTTTCTTATGTTTGAAATTTATGTTGATGATGAATGAAAAAAAAAAAAAAGAAAAAAAAAAAAAATGATAATTTTTTATTTCGTGGAGAATTCGACGAATTAATTTTAACCGTCTCTGGTAGAACGCACTGTTCGTGTTCTGCGTAGAAAAATTTGATTCGATCCTCGAATAGTCAACGGGAGACGCAGACTGACACGAGTGTTGAGATATACCCGAGAATTTCGATAAAACTGGAAATAATTGCAACGCTTTGAATAATCGAATGCCATCGTTACGTTTATTTCCAGCAATCGTTAGTCTCGAAGCTCTATATTATTTTGTTAATTTTCAGCACTCCGTCGTAAAGTACTCTTCGAGACACGGTACAGCCGAACAATATCCCAGTATCTTCGATAAGTTATTAACTTATTATTACGAAAGCTCGACTCCAATCAATATTCACGATTTAACTTAATTGTATAATTGTTATTTCCTAAGTTAATAGAGGGTGTCAAACCTTCCGAAGTATTGTAAAAGTGAAAAAAAAAAAAAAAGAAAAGATTTTATTACGCGCGAACAATAAATATTGTACAAAGTCTGAAAATTGTTTTTCATTTTCATTTTTTGTATTTTTCATTAAGATATATATATATCGGAGATCTTTTTTCGCGAGGATTGAAGATTTTCACATGTTGTCCTCGTCGTTTGGAATCGCAGAATCTTCGATCGCGTCGCTCGACGGTACATAGACTTTGAATGAAAAATCGTTTTTCGCAAAAGTTCCGGGATTTATGACCTGACAATCCTCGTAACTCGTTGTATAAGATTCGAACTGATCGGCGACGACAATGAGATCGGGAGTCGGAAATATTTGTAATCCGTGATCGTGTTTCCAGTAGACGGGTATCACAGGCAAAGTCAGAGGGCAGAGATGCGATTGGCAAACGATAGATTTCGCGTACTGAAACGAAAAGTATTTCTTTAACGAATTGCGAATATTGAAAATTAGATACTATATTAATACGTGAAATAAATGTCAATTAATATGGTAATTACAATATTTCGCGTCAATCGAAGTAAATCCGGGATAAGTATTGTATTTAAACAACTATTCGGAAAAAAAATCTAATGATTAAAAAAAATAAAAAATGCACGCAAAAGTTTATTATAAAAGTAAAGTTATTGCGTGAAATTTCTAAAAATCGGATGTTAGAAATGAGAAGATTCAGTGGTATTTTTAATGAGACCGATAAAGAATTTGCTTAATTAGTTTTTTTCTATCAAAAACTGATAATCCATTTTTTAATCAACGAGAATAAACGATTACTCACGTGTTCGTAGATTTTTCCTTCGTTAGGAAATTTTAATGTATTTCTGCAAAGTTTCGTAAGCATATCTTCCCTTAGTACGACGATTTCTTTGGTACAATATTGAATTCTGCACGGATTCGTTGCGAGAAACGTGTCGGGAACACGTTTGACGAAATCTTCCAGTAAACTCTGTGGCAACGGACCCCTCGGCAAGATTTTCGGGGATCCCAAATCGTAAGGTCCCGGAACGAGTACGAATTTCGAATTCTTCTTTATATCCGGAAATCTGTTAATGATTTCACCCAATCGCGCGAATCCGTCTTTCATTTTTTGTGCGCTTGTTACGTTTGGCGGAAAGCTGAGAAAATCTCCGCAAAGTACGAAAGCAACGGGAGGAAAATCGTTGTAACCGCTGAGCATCATTTGGAATTTTTCGAGGACGCGACTGTTGTCGACCCAAAATTCGGATACGAAAATTATCATCGCGTCGGTTCTTCCGTCTTCGTAGATTTTCAATTTTTCCGAATTTTTTAAGGACGTCGGATGCTCGCCGCCAAATGTATTTTCATCGCCAAACGGCGCTCTCGAGTTTTCGGACGGTTCCGGCGGCGGAAAACCGATATCTTGTATCTGCAGGATACCATCTTCGTAAATACCGTTCGCTATGACTATGCAACCTTCGGTTATGAGACCCGCCTGAAAGTTGTGTTTATTTGTTAAGGAATACAACATTTATCCGCGATTAATTATTTAATTAATTATTAAATTATTATTATTATTATTTTTTTTTATGAGTGGAAAATTGCTGCAACTTTTGCTTTTGCTACGACATCCAAAAATAAGTTGTCTTCGATGTTTCACTGTAAAAAAAAAAAATTAATAAAAAAATCGTCTGATCTATTTTTTTTTTTCAAATATTTGATTGTCTCTAATTCTTTATCTCGGTTAATATTTACACGAATTAAAGAATAACCCGAAATTTTTTTAATTTTTTTTATATCTCTGAGAAACTCGAGATTTTAGTGTCGTTTTGCAATTCCAATAATTCGATTCTAATTTTCGAATTAATGTACAGATCAATACAGTTTTTCGCGCGCAACGAGACTGGAAATGATTCGAAAATTACATTATGCTACAAGTATAGAATAAAAAAGGATATTGCTTTAGTCAAATCAATTTTGACCGCTCCTCCTGTGTCCTCCAAGTAATATTGTCCCTCCGTGAGCTGCGATAATAGACCCATAACATAGACATGTCCAACTTTAGATTCGCTCAATAGATATTCAATGGGCGTCAATTCATATCTCTCGCTATTCACTTCGCCAAATTTCAGCGGAGTGAACAACTCGTGTCGATGCGTTTTATGCCATAGCAATTCGAGTCGATGACGGAATACCGCGGATTTGTGTACAGCTTCCGGATACAAATCAGGTGCAATTTTTTGAAGAACAAATTTTTTTTTTCCCGGTTCATAAATAATTTTCGGTACTTTAAATGTATCTATGACGCCGAAGACCGTTTCTGAATCTTGCAAAATAGTGTCGGGTCTGTCGCACTCAATGATCGCTTGTTGAATGCTCTCCAAAGTAACGTGGGGACTTCCTGGATTTTGTTGAAATATATGATCCATTAATCTCGTCAGCCATGATTCCCGTTCTTGCGGTTCGATTCTTTGGAGAAATCTGTGTATATGAAGGCTGTTGATTCTGAAAATGGGATTTAATAAGTCGGCAAATAAATCGGCAGATGGCAAAATAACAGATAATAGTGATACGAATATAGTGATTAATTTGACGTACTTTATTGTTAAAAGATCGTAAAAAAAAATAGGTGCGTTTACAATTGACATGTAAACAAATAATAACGATGGAACACGGAAACAAAACAATAGCATAATGAGATGATAAATATTTCTACTTACTTTGTTATAATAAGACCGTACAGCGAGAAAGTACGTTGTATGTCGGCTAGCGATTTATCGTCAACCATTATTTTGTTTTGCTAATATTTATACGACGAAGGTTAACAATTTGCGGTGCAATAAAAGCGCGCCAAACAACTTTTAGCTGTTGCGGATGTCACACACTCATCAAAAAATCTCGAAGCGCCAAAATATCCGCGCACACAACTCTCTTGTAAAGTTATCATCGCGGACAAGTTATATGAGTATTATTTTTCGAGTTGCGTGATGCGGTTTTTGTTTTATTGGTGCATTATTTATAATACAGAAAAATTCGATTTTTTTCATCACAATTAATAACCAATATTGTTGTTTCTTTCACTATTTAAGATACAATTCGCAAAACTCGCGGTCGACAACTTGACTCGGTAAAATTATAGTACTTTAGTGCTTTCGGAAAGATCGCTACTTTACCAACTAAATTTACTCTTAACCTAAAAGCTAATTGAAATGGCAGCGAAAGAAAGGCAGAATAAACTTGTTATTGACAAGAAAAAGTCGATTTTTCGTGAATTTACGGCCGATGATCAGGATCCGGAAACCACCGTAATCGATAGTCTTTGCATGAATTGTGGTGAAAACGTGAGTATTCAATTTTATTTATTTTTTTTTCACATACGCACTTTGCACGTTTTCGAAATTTACGAGAAATCGTATACTGCCCACCGGCGCGCACTGTAGATCGGTAAATCGATAAACAACTAAATAAAAATATCTGTTGACATGCATTTTCAGGGCTCTACGAGACTTTTGCTCACGAAAATACCGCACTACAAGGATGTGATATTGATGTCGTTTGCCTGCGAACACTGCGGCTTTCAGAACAACGAAATTCAGAGCGGCGGAAAGATCGGTGACAAAGGAGTAAAAATCGTTCTCAATGTCACGAAACCCGAGGATCTCAATCGTCAAGTCGTTAAATCGGATCACACAAGCGTTAGAATACCGGAAATCGATTTTGAGATTCCTGCGCAATCACAGAACGGAGGTATGCGCACAAAATATTACATTTCAATCAGTTGGCTCTGCGTGATTTTTTTTTCGTTGATGAAAAAAAAAAATTTAAGACTCATTCCGGATCACTTAGAGATATTAACCAAAGGAACGTCCAAAAACAAGAGTAAAATTAAATACATAAACAATAAATGATTATTATTATAAAATTTTTAAATATTATTTATTATTATTAAGTAATAATTTATGCAAGTAAATGATACAATAAAATAGAACAAAAATGTATACAACTGTAAATCTCATATAAAATAGTCTCTGAGAATAACTCATTGATTCGAAAATTCACAAAAGTGTTTAACTTTGGCAGAGGTAACGACGGTGGAGGGAATCATCGATCGAAGTATCGCAGGACTGGAACAGGATCAGCCGAAACGGCGTGAGGAGAATCCGGAAGTTGCCGCGGATATCGATGTGTTCGTTGCGAAATTTCGCGGAATCAAACTTTTGGACGATCCTTTTACGATAATATTCGAGGATATAACGGGAGAATGTCACGTAGAGAATCCGAATGCTCCACTGAAGGATAACAATTGCACCGTCACATGGTTCACGCGATCGGATTCGCAGAATCGTCTCATCGGTATTTATCCCGAGAATCAGGATGGTCTTTTGGAGCCGATAAAAGAAGGAGAATTTACGCTCGAACAGCTGGAAGGCGAAGTTTTGACGTTCTCGACGAATTGTCCCGGTTGCAATAGTCCTTGTCAAACGAATATGAAAATGACGAGTATCCTTTTTCAACGAAATAATTATAAGAATTAAGAATGCTGCGGTACAATTTTCCCTAATAATTACGAAAATGATTATCTCATTTTAATTCCTTCAAATTACGATTACCTAACGTCGAAGTTACACCCTTCAATTCATTTTTGCCGATTCCCGATCGGAATTTGGAGGGAATTCGGGGGTTCGGAATTTTTTCCTGATTAACAAAATTTATTACGCAATCGATTGATCCTTAAGAAAAAAATTCAGACATTCCGCATTTCAAGGAAGTCGTGATAATGGCGACCAATTGCGATACCTGCGGTCAAAGAACCAACGAAGTAAAGAGTGGCGGTGGAATCGAACCACAGGGCATAAAGATCGAAGTTAAAGTCCGAAGCAAAGAGGATTTCAATCGCGATATCTTAAAATCCGAGACGTGCGCTATGGAGTTACCGGAATTAGAATTGGAGGTCGGTGCGGCAGCGCTTGGCGGTCGTTTCACAACCGTAGAGGGAATACTCACCGCAACGAAGGAGCAGTTGACCTCTTGCACCGCTCTCAGCGGCGACAGCGTTGAGAAATCGACGGAAGAGAGAATGACGAAATTTATCGAAAAATTGGACGAAGTATTGAACGGTGAGAGACAAGTAACGATAGTGTTGGACGATCCGGCAGGTAATAGTTACGTTCAAAGTTTGTCCGACACGGATTGCGACGACGGCTTAACGATCACGAAATACGAGAGAACTTTCGAACAGAACGAAGAACTCGGATTAAATGATATGAGAGTTGAAAACTATTAAGAAAAAAAAAAAGAAAGAAAGAGAGAGAAACAAACTATCGATATCAATTGTACAAATTTATAAACGTTTTACAGAAATCGTAATATTTCGTTCAGTTATTCGGTCAATGAAATTCATCAATTCCCCGCGTGTCTGTAAAAAAAAAAATGGGGATTGCAACGATAATGTTTCATTAACTAAATCGATCTATGATCCGAGTGTACGTACACGATGGGGATAGCATCGAGTTTTTTCAGCGCCGGAAGTCTTCGTGTGACCTGTGTACGCCACGATTCGGTATCCATATTTTCGCATATCGGATTATTGATGAACAGAAGATCCTGAAGATTCGGAATTTCCTGAAGGCGATTGAACTCCGACCAATCTTTAACCAAATTGTTTCCCATGTACAGAACTTTCAGAGCTTTGAGAACATTTACACCCTTTATTTTCTCGATCATGTTGTAGGATATCCATAATTCTTCGAGGTGTTCACCGACCGCCTCGAGACCGGAAAATGTTTTGATGTAATTGCGACCGAGCGACAGAATCTTCAAGTTCTTCAGCGAGTCGATTCCGGTTATTTTCTCGATCATGTTAGTCGAGAGGGACAATTTTCTAACCCACGTAATGTGTTTCCAGTGAGTATCGATAGATATTAAGGGGACATATCGATTTCAGGGGAATGGGAAACGTACTCGACGTTCACGAGAGCAGCTAAGCTGTTGTCCATTTTGTCGATCGGCGGCCATTGAAAGGATAAAATAATTTCTTTCTTTTCGCTCGCCGTTTCGCCTGTTTTTTCTTCCCATCTCTGGAGAGCCTCACGGCACGACGTTGATTTCGCCTAACGGGTTGAATCGTTCAGCGTCATCAATATCACGTAAATTTATCCGATTTCGAGAAAAAGATACATTACCATTTTATTACTGCGGATAGTTATTATTCGAGATTATAAATCCGATAAAAGAAATTATTCGATGATTTTTAGCTGACGTATGTATTCTGTGATATCGAACAATCGTGAGATCAATTTGCCGATCGTCATATATAAATTTGTCACAGCCAACGTGTGAGACTCCCCTTCACGGAGCTCCACTTTGATTTGCGGCAAGCGATGAAAAATATTGAGGGGTTAATCAAACATTGCGGTTTCGTCAAAACGATGACTTTGGTTTTTAGGAAATTTGCGGGACAATTTTCTGCCGGAAGGAACGAAATCGTGACTTATAAGTGAAGTATGCGATCATAAATTGCAATGAAATAAACAACTCCGCGAAATAAAGTAGTTGTGTGATAGCGCGAAATTATACTTCCTGAGTCATTTTTTTTAACTTACGAACATAATTTCAAAGTTTCGCAAATTTATTTTTTCCCTTAAGGGAAAATTACACCCTTGTCGTTCGCTCTTACGCGGTCGCCACCCCGTAGTTTTAGATTCTTATCAAGAGGAAGTTAAACCTCCAATCACGAGAGCTGCTGCTATGCCGAATACGCGGAGACGCAGGAGACGCAAAATTTTCAACGCATATTTCTCAAAGCATTTTGCTATAATGTGTAGCAAATTTGAAAGTCTTCTTCGTCAATATTGATTACATGTAAAAAATCCATCAAAAAAGGAATTTTAATGTGTATTTTCCGCTTTAATCGGAAACAAACTCGGGATTGGTCATCGGTTCTTCGAAGACATTCCGCATCGGGTTTTCAAATTGTTCGACCGCTTCGTTTTTCCTTCCGAATTCCGTCAAGTGCGAGTCGTTAATGAAAAAATGGTTCGTACGATTGTGTCACCGTAAGTCGGCTTTTCGCGGTCCAAGGGATATCACCGCTCGGAGCGAAACATCACGAGGACGCCGGTGCATGTGGATGCTTTTGTAATAAAATATTTTTGAACCAGCGTACGATTGGATTATACCTCTATGGCACTCGGGACGGACTTGCAGGTGTTTAGCCCGAGCTATTGGATGCCTGCGTGTAAGTGAGGTATTATATATATGCTTCGGACAGACCTGTTAGCTTTGCTGTATCGGATTGGGTCACTTGAAAATGCCGCGCATTGTCTAGGCTAGTATTGCTTTAGGACAATTTTGCAATTTCGCAACAGCAATTCGCAACAGGCAATTCGTTACAGGAGGCGCTCGTGTTTTGGCAACCTGATAGCCACCCAAAAATCGCAAATAGAGTAGCAGGGAGATGCACAACGCTCGGCTATTGGTCGTCCCCAATTGAGTGGCGCTAGCTAAATCGTAGCGGCGAACTCGGAAGCTTGGTTTTGTGATCATCGCCTCATCGGTCGGTATTGCAGGGGTGCGTTCCGATTGGCGAGTTGTTTTGTCGTTCAATGCGCATGCGCAATGATTTCTGCCGAGATTTACGGTGAAGTTTGAGAATTATAATAAAAGTGGAAGATTGGGCAAACAATTTCTTCACATCTATTGATTCAAAAGTATGAGAATTTTGATTTCTCATAGATTAACCTATTTGTAAAATATTTGAATATTGTCCCTACCGCGCGATCGGGCAACAACTTTTCGCCGACCTTGCGAGTAGGGCGAATAGTTGTCATCCGATGATGGGACAGGGAAATGGGATGGGACGGGACAGATGGGATGGAGAAATATTCATACTTTAGAACCCGTAAAAATAAACAAATTGTTTTCTCAAGCTTCCACTTTTTAAACTTCACGGTAAATCTCGGCAGAAACCATTGCGCATGCGCGACGAACAAGACACCTCGTCATTCGGAACGCACTCCGGCGGTCGTCATCACCTCTGCAATACCGTCCGAGGTGATAAAGCAAACTAAATCGAGCTTCCGGGATCGCCGCTACGATTTAGCGCCACTCAATTGGGGACGGCTAAAAGTCCAGCGTAGTGCATCTCCCTACCTACTAATCTCTGCAGAGTCAACTCGAAAACGACGTGAAATGTCGCATTATCAGTGTTACTTGTAGATCTGAACAAAAATACAGAGTGGCATACAAAATAATCGTGCAAGTTAGATTTACAAAGCCTAGGTGAGTAATTAAACGTCGACAAAGAAAAACGGACTCAACGAAGCTCCTCCCCTGCGCCCCCCCTCCCCTTATCGTCGTCGGTGCGACGTTTTTCTATTAAACTAAAACCGGTCCCTTGATCGCGAACGAGTTGGGCGGCCGGTAGCCATTGCAGCATTTACAGCGTCGACGCTGTAAACTACGCGATTTCTCTTATCATTTCACTTATCATCGATATTTAACTATAACAAACTACCATTTTGTTTCTTTCTTTCACTTTTGTGATCGATCGATAACTTTCCCCACCGGTTGGAAAACGCACGCGAGCATGTGGAAAAAAATGTTATTGTGAGCAAAAAAAAGAGTGAAAAAGAAATCCGAGTCGTCACACCGAAAGTGCGCGAAATTGAAAAAAAAAAAAAAAAAAACCCCCAACGCATCCCCGACCGAAGGTAATCGAAAAATAATAAATAAAAATGATAAAAAAAACGACAAATGGTCGAATTTGGATCTATCGTAGATCACGACTTCGCTGTCACGTTTTTTTAGGTGAAAAAAAAAAGTCGTGAATGTGACACGAAAAAAAAAAAAAAAAAGAAACGATAACGAAGCGATAAAAATAAAATAAACACATTTTTGTCGAATACGGTTTTTTCGTTTTTGTTCTCGACAATGTTTTCTTTGCTAGGAACGTTTTTTTAGGTGATACACCGTTGTGAGCAATATAGAAAAAAATAAAAATGATATTAAAAATGCGGATTGACGACGAGCGATAATAATCCGTAAAGAGGTATAAAAAAAAAAAAAAAATTCCGCCGTCGCCCGCACGCAAATAACTCGTGTGGACGAAGAAATAAAAAACGAAATTTTGTACTTCGAGTGGAAAAAAAAAAAAAGAAAAAAAGATATCGAAAAATTAATGGCGATTTCGCCTGTTGAACTGATGAATCGGTCGGAGAATCGACGATTTAATGAAAACGAAACGAAGGAAGATGATTCTTTGGGTATAAAGACGAGACGGTTCGGAGAATGTTTTTTTTTGTTTCTGTTTTTTTTTTTTTTCTTCTTTTCTATGTTTCGACGAATGAACTTGAGTGTAAAGAAAAAAAAATTGAATTTTGCGCAGTATTGCAGGTTAGAGATCGCGATTTATTCCCCCCCTGTCTTTCTACGCCGAGAGCCATGGATTCCATGGATCCGCGACTTGTGGCGCAGGCATTGAACTATCATGGACAACAACTCCAGAAGGTATGGGAGGGCGAACGCAACGAGAACGAATTGTCAATGCTTAATCTCAAAGAGCCGAGCTTCGAGATTTATCAACAGCGACAAAAAACTCTTAGGTACGAATTTTTACAAATTTTCACAAATTTCGACGATATTTTTCAAAATTTTACCAAAACGCCAAATTTTAACGAAATTTTTTTACTTTTCACAAAAGTCAAAACTCGTCATTTGCCAAGAATACGAGAATTAACTAACGATATATATCTCTCTATATATATAAAAACATTTCGCCGCTGTTGCTGCCGCAGCTGTGTACAAGAATTGATACCTATTTATGAAACACCCGGTATATGAGACCCTCTAAGGGGGATTTAGAAGATTTTTTATCAAAGGGGTAAAAGTCAGGAGGAGAGAAAAATATTCTAAGTCCCTCTAAGGTGGACTTAGAATATTTCAGCTCCTCGCCCCCTCTATTCTTGAAGACGGCAGCGGCGGCCCGAAATATTCTAAGTTCCTTTAGAGGGGACTGTCTAAGTAAAAATACAAAAAAAAAGCGGCGGCGCCGCCGTTTGGCGAAAAGTTGCGGCGGTGATGAGACATTTTTATAATGTCGATAAAAGGAATACGAGCGCGTGAAGCGCGCGAGTCCGGGGAACTGATAGTATATATATATATATGTTTTTTTTTTATTTTCAGTTTTGGCGACAGAGGCAAGAGACTCAAACTACAACAATTTATCGCCAAGAAAGCCGATACGCTGTATGATAAATCAAATTTTGACAGAACCGTCGAACCGACCAAACAGGAACTCGGCGATGAAGGTAAATTGAAAGAATATCATCATACATATGATAATTTATGAATTATGTTCAACATCGCAATTTTTTCCAACTTTATCATATATTTTTATTTTAATATTTGTTTTTTGTTTTTTTTACAGAATTTTATGCTACGATGCCGGGACTCGATTCGTTTGTCACCATGGAAAAGTCACAGAGGATTAGAAACTTTTTAGAGGTAATATACAATTTTTCAGACGAAAGATTATTTTTATGTAAAATAATAATAATTATTCTTATTTTTTTAGAGTTTGGTCGTCGGTGACGTAATTTACGCACAAGTAATGGGTAAAAGTGCGGCTGGACTTCTACTGAAGATCCTTTGCAACTGCAGCGACTGTCCTCGCGTTGTTACAGACCTCGGAATAAAGGTAAATAAAAATCTCGCCGTATATCATAATTTTTACATTTTTTATTTTATTAATTATAAAAATATAATAATAATTATTATTTTTTTTCATTTATTCGTTTAATTCAATGTAAATAAAATGATATTTGTATATATATTTTTGTTGTTAATAACAAATAGGCGCTGATATTAAATACGGCCACAGTGCCGGCAGTGGACAAGAAGGGGGTTACAAGAGGCTACATGGCAAATGATCTCGTCTGCGTCGTAGTCAGTGAAGTTAACGTTGAGGCTGAGCGGGTCGTTGCCGTTATGAACGCAGCGGCTCGTGAGGGCCAAGCGCCTCACCCTCCTATGGGTCTTATCCATTCTGACGATCTCCCGGAAGCCTACAAGTAAGTTACGCTTCCCTCAATCGATTATCACTATTCCCAAATTATTCGTGCCACTCCACTCCATCACACTTTTTCACCATCGAAATTTCTTTAAAAAACAACAAAATATCTAATTCTATGTCGAACTATCAGCAAAATCTCGTAGCGTCACTGATTCGTAATGTTTCGCACTTCGCTTTGTAAAAAAAAAAACAACAAAAAATGTGTGTCTAACAATTACTAATTGTTTTCTATTACGTAGAAGCAATAGCGAATATTGCGTGGCAAAAAAAAATACAAGCTTCACAATGCGCAGTAAAATTTGTGCTTTGCGCGATTTTTATTCTCTTCAAAGTTTCACCTTTTTTAATTCTTTTTCTCGATGGTTTAAGGATATTTGTCACCTACTCGCGAGTTCTGTTGGACAATTGAATTTGTCTTTTTCGAAAATTGCAATTCGGTAAAAAAATTCCGATCTCGGGATTATTTTTTGCTTCGCCAGAAAACTATCGTCGTATCATTTTTTTTTTTTTTATTAAAAATAAATAAGACACGAAGTTTGAGTGAAATCGTTAAACTTTTCGCATTTAATTTACGATATTTTCTGAAATATATGAGTCAGTAAAACAATAGTCCGGAAATGTATTTTTTTGCAGCGCAAATGGTACTTTTAACAAATCGCCATATGCCACTTATGTTGAATGACTCAACTTAATGCTCAATATCTCGGAATCCTTATCGGCAAAAAATTCTTTAAAAAAAAAAACTTTATTATTTCTCTTATATACGTAATTTTCGGGAACAAAAGTCGAAAAAAAGCAGGTGACACATATCCTTGACGCTTAGTCTCGAGCTTTTTATGTTCGCTATTTTACATCGACTCACTTTTTGCTCCTCGACTTCTGCTCGTTTCCTTCAAACACCGCGTTCGCTTACTATCAGTAACCTTCATCACTGGACGGCGAATGGACCCAATTTAATTATCCAATTAGTCGAACGAAAAATTGGCACTAATAAGAATATTTACAAAAATTTCTCGTATCTTTTTTTAAGTCATTTACCGAAGAAACGTTCTAAAAAAATTTAAAAAGACGGGTAAAAAATAACAGTTGAATAATTAAATTCCGTTCATCGCTCAAATCGGATGCAATCGACGACCAAAAGAGAAATGTTGTCTGTGATGGCGTCCGCTAATCAAACCAAATAAAAATATTAAAAAAAAAGGTAACAAAAAAATCAGAATTGATTCGTCTGATACGTTTTCTATGATATTTAGGTGTCCAGACACTTGCGTAAAAAAAATCACAGTTGATAGTCATTACGATGATGAGTTTGTGTTACAAAAAAAAAAAAAATCCAAAATGCGATATCGAAATGAGATACGAGAGAGTCTCCTGCCTGTTGACTATTCATTGGCGTGTGGCCTATGCACCGTTGTACCTCTACGTTTGTGATTATTGTTGAATCTCAAATGCACCAACAAAATGAAAAAAAAAACAAAAAAAAAAATCTTTTCTGTGACTCGGAGACCCGTTCGTCGACGTTGAGCAAAAATTCCAGAGGTCGTCAGTCAGACGAGAAAGAGAATTGAGAGCGAAAGAGCGATATATATTGTTAAAAAAAAAAAACTGAGCCCTATGGTCGTCCGAAATTTGACGAAATCCACGGTAGGTATATCGATGTTGTAACAGTTATTTGGTCTCTCGATAAACACACAAATCACACATCAAATTTAAAAATTAATTATCACCCATTATTTTTTCATTTTTTTCCACTCGATGTTCAATATATATTTAAATATATGGTTTTTTACATAGATATTTTTATATATTCGTTCAATGTTTCACACGTGCAATAACGTTCCTCGAGAGACCAGGCAACTCCAAATTCTGGTAATGACGAAAAAATTTCATACCCCTTTTTTTTGGCGTTTCCGGATTTTTTTGTCTACATTGCAACTTTTGTAAAATACAATAATTTTTTTAACGCCTTTTCGATAAATCGAAATTTGCGATATGAAAATATTCCATGTGAAAAAAAAAAAGGATGTAATTTTTTGGTCCGGTACCTTATTTTCCGTGCCTCAGTGGCCAAAAACAAAATGTTTTATCATCGTCACCGATAATTAATGCAATCGTTTAAACCGTTACAGCTTATATTGAACAAAAAAAAATAGGATGTCAAAAAAAATTGAATACAAAACAAAACAAAAAAATTTCCCAGGTGTTAAAAAAACGAAAACAAAAAGTACAGAGCGTATGCAATTTTTACCGAAGAGCTAGAGACACAAATCACGCCGGGCAATGCAAGTCTTTATTTTGTCGCACCCGCAAAACGAAACAATGAGTCCAAAAACCAAAAAAAACTTGATAGAGACATCGATGAAAATAGGCTGTGTGCTTTTGTGTTGAGAAAAATCTATGATTACAAAAAAACAAAAAACAAAACATATGTAGCGAAAAATGCAAATCTTACGAGAGTCTTAGGTGGTTGTGAAAGGTGAGAGATGAGTTTCACATTATAATGAGGTTGTTTAATAATCGTACAAATATATATATTTAGGATTTACGGTGAAAAGAAAAAAAATATATATTAACGGTCCATGAAAGAAAATAAAAAAAAAAACAGATTACGTCGCGATAATTAAACGTTTGGTTCGAACGCGACTTTCTTTCGTTAACGGCGCACATAAAAAAAATGTGGATTTTTCCGATCCGATTCTAATGTCGAAAGCAAACAAAAAAAGAATCGATTGCCTCCTCAACATTAGTTTCGCGTCGAGTAAATTAAAAAAACAACAACAACAACAACAACCACGAGACGGACAAATGTGCTGATTGCATTTAAAGGACGGCGCCAAAAGCTTCCCCGACGTCGAGACGATGAGACCGCAAAAAATTGGGAGATTGCGATGGGAAAAAAAATGACGAGAAGTCAAAATGATCGTAAGGACAAAAAAGTTGTGAGGAACAACCAATGGAAGATTGGAATGGACCATTAATTAAAAATGAAGAAAAAAAAAAAGCTGTTAACGAAATTAGAGCGTTCGTTCCATCGTTTTTTTGGTTTTCAATTTTATTATTTTACACTATTGTTGATGCTTACTATTAATTTATTTATTTACTTATATATATCTGGGAAATTGGGAATGAATGGGAATGAAGGGATTATTAATATTTAATTCCGCTTTGTGATGTAGGAAAGCGTTGGACAACAAAGGACAGAGTTATGAAACGATCTTGGCGAATAGCACCGGCTTCAACAATCCGAACAACATTAAATATCTTAGCGACTTGATGGGTCTCGGACGGAATAACTTCTCTAATATGGTGGGCTTGAGGTGAGAGTTTCGATTGAATGAAACCCTTCGAATTAATTCAGACGCTGGACTAGGAGATTTATTTATATTATTTATTCTTTTTCATCACATCGACACGATAACTCGATTGCATATTACACTTTCGTCACATTAAATTTTTATCATTTACAGGTAAAGATGCAAAAATACGAGTACAGTGGGCCCTCTGTTTTCTTAATTCCGCTTAAAGGATCATTCTAGTGTGACGGACCAAAAAATAGCTGATTTTCACGATTTTTTGTTCGATGAACAAAATAGGCTAATCAGACGCTAATTTTTTTTTATGTCAAATCAAAGCACTCATGTAGAACAGAAAAAAAAAATTTTAAACGTTTATTTTTCCATTTTTTTTGGGCGGTGAAAAATGGCTTGTAAAAAAAATTGTTTTCTGACGGTGTACACTCCTTTAATCGTAATTATTGTCTAAAACAAAATTTGAAAAAAGATTATTAATCAGTATAAACGCCGCTATCGCGCTAAGCAGGATTTTTTTTTTTCGATCAAAATTGACGAAATGGCGGCGGTTTGAAAAAAAAAGGATCGAATTTAGCGTTTTTTTTTCGACAATTTATTGTAAAAAAAAATGTGATGATTAAAAAAAAAATAGTTTCCATAACAAGATAAACAATGGTATGAAGAATGTTGTATCGAAGTTTGAAACGTTTAGCTTGGAAATTCTTCCTTTGAGAGAGTAAACTGTGTACACCGAGTGGAAACAGATTTCTTGAAAATTTTATACTAGAATGATCCATTAACTCGACCGCTCCGTTGAACTCGTTACCATGGCAACGATTTTTGCTTAACCGAATTTCGCTTATCGTCCGTTTAGCCAACTGCGAGCACTGCGCAGGCGGAGAGTAACGCTGCGTTTCTGTATCTACGAATGAAACCGCAACTGACCGAAAGTAAAAGCTGTAAAAGAAATAGAGAATAGGGAAACTGTCCGATTCCGTCGAGTTAAGAATTCAGGGGTTGTACTGTATTTTGTATGTCTTCACTTACATCCCGTTTTCGCGGAACAGAAATCAAAAACACCGGCAACATTTACGACAGTTGTAGCTGACGTTTCACTGTTCATCCCGCAAAACTACCATTCAAAACACCACTATTCACGCACTCGTTACAAAAACCTATCATCTGTGATTAAGAAACGAAATTGGTGATTGCCGATGAGGAAACTTTATAATTCGTAAAAATCAGCAACTCGTATAAAAAATACAGACTTACAATCTGCTCGACGAGCTGATAAACTTCTTTATGACTTCTGGTTGATTCGGATATATTTGTTGTCCTACCGAGTTGAATTTTCGCACAGATCGGGCAGAAGCTCGGTGGCTTTGGTGGAATTGCCAATAGGAAGGGATTACAAACGAATCGAAAGAAATTCCCAAATAGTCAAAGTTACAGAAATAAATTTTTGTTGGCAGTAACAGAGAAATGTTCGGTAATCAGCTGCCGATTTTATGCAAACGATTTAGTAATAATTACTACAAGTACCACAGCCCTCCCTTCTGGATACAGTGAATCATCCGATAATAAAATAGCGAGAAAAAAAATCACATCTCGAATATTTTGGATCTCAGGAATCGTTTCCAGTCGATTATAAAAATGGTATAAATCGTCAAATGATCGATTTGTTATCGCGAGAATAAAATAAAAAGTCTCTGCCCAGCGTCTGGAGCAAACGGCATTTCAAGCTCATCGTCAAGTATCTCCCCCCGCGTTTAGATCCTCTCGGGTTATTCTCAGTCCACACCGGCAATGCTTTTTTTTTTCGCTTCGTCTGTTGCAGAGAGCGTTTTCCACCAAACGAGTACGCGACGGAATTGCGACAAACTCAAGCGAGCAAATGGGCATTTCGTAGCGTAGCCGAGGGCATTGATCACTTCAAAGCCGGACGACACAGCGAGGCATTTCAGTGTCTGAACAAAGCGCTTACCGTTGATCCGCGGAACGTCGAGGGCCTCGTGGCGCGTGGCGCTCTTTACGCCAACAGCGGAAGCTTCAAGAAGGCTATCGACGATTTCGAAACAGCGCTTAAGTTGAATCAAACCCATGCGAACGCCCGTAAGTATATGGCAGAGACGCTCGTTGCTCTCGGAAGAAGTTACGAGGACGAGAAGAAGTACGAAGACGCGCAGAAGGCGTACGAGAATTGTCTAGCGATTGCGCCGTATCACGAGGAAGCGCGCAATTCTATTGAATACATTAAGTCAAAGACTCTCAATGCTACATGCGGTTCATCGTCGTTGAATCCATTGGAGAGTTTTAAGACATTCGACGCCGAGACGGAAGTTGTCGAAATGTCGAATAGCGTCGGTAACAGCAATAAGAAGGAAAAGAAGAAACGGAAGAAGGAGCGAAAATCCCGATCGAAGAAACGACAGAGGTGGAGCTCGAGTTCGAGCTCTTCGTCGAGTGGCACGACGAGCTCGTCGAGTTCGGATTCGAGTAGCAGCTCGTCGTCGGCGAGTTCGGCGAGATCGGCATCGAGATCGCCGAGTCGAAAGCGTAAACACAAGAAGGATCATCGCGGCTCGTTGTCGCCGTTAAGCAAACGCATGGAACAGTACAATAATCCACCTGCGGCGTCTTCGACCGCGCAGGATGTTCTCGGTCCGCCGTCGTATTCCGGTAATTCCCGCGAAAAAATGGACGATTACGAGCTTAAAGTACGAAAATTTTTGGAACAAACCAAAGACGACTCGGACTACGAGGATAAGGTAAGAGTGATGATGTATCATCGATTATAGAAAATCTTTTTCTTTTTTCTTCTTTAACTTTTGTTGTAATACAATTTTTAAAAATCAAGTAGCAAAGTTAAAAATTCCGAAAAATAATAATACCCACCGACTGCTTTTCAGGTACGAAAATTCTTGGAGGAAACCGCGCGATGGAAGCGCGAACGCGAGAGAGAAAAGGAGAAGAAACACTCCGAGACGGACAAATTGAAAAAGAAAAAGAAGAAGGATAAGAAAGGCAAAGAGAAGGAAAAGGACGAGAAAAAGAGTCGGAAGAAGAAGAAGAAGGAGGAGCGTAAGAAGCGTAAGAATAAGGATAAACTAGAGAGGGATTTGGAGGCATTGAAAAAATCATCGTTACCCGATCTCGAGCAGCTGGAATCGAAATTAAGCGCTTACTATGCCAAAGTCGAGAAAGAAACTGCTGTTCTCAAAAGGTTTGGAACTCTTCGTTATTACTTGCGTTCTTCAACAATAAATAATAATAATATATTTTTTTCTTTGTTTTCCTGTCGGCTCTGACGACTGCGTTTCGACCGCAGCAACGATCGCTATGTTTTTTGCCCAAAATCTCAAAATTTCGATTATCTCGATAACTGATATACTCAATAGACAAAAATTAGAAGAAAATTTCAAGTAAATTCGACAAGAATGTTAAAAGACGAAAACTTTGCAAGATTCGCTGTAATTCGAATTCACCAAGTAGCGTCCTAACATTCGATTGGTAGTCGATTTTAGGGGAAAAAAAAGAAACCTATCGGTTGACGTTCCGATCGAACGGTCGGAATCATTCGCCAGTGGTCGTCGGTGCCGCCAGACCTCTTATTAATGTTTTTCCCGACAATCCCGAATGGAATTCATTTCCCGTGCGACTGAGTCGTACCGATCGCTTATTTGCTTACATTTCTCGATAGGTATGTAGCACAGTATAATGACATGCCTTCCCCTCTTAGCAACGCTGAGAAGCTCGCCGAGAGTTCGAGACGCGAGGAGGAGATGCGTCGCGAACGGGAACGGGAACGCGAACGTGAACGCGACGACGCGCCAAAATCTTATCACGAACGCGAATCTCGCGGACCAATGACGTCGCAGCAACGTAAAGGTAAACGAAGCACATACAGGCCGATTGGTTGAATTATCATGATGTTTCGATGTTGAAAAAAAAAAAAAAAAAAACAACATGTAAATAAAAATAAATAAGAAATATCATGTAATATCAACGAAAGTATAGAAAATTTCATTGTTTTTCTCACTTGCAGAAAGTTTTGGTGATCAATTCGCGTTGTTGCCCTTTGCAGAGATCCAGAGAAAGCCACTGAACGATATATTCGATCAGGAATCGCAGTTGTTACATGCGGAACCAAAGCTCGCGCCTTTGGATACAGCGGCTTTGAATGCTAAATGGAAAGCCGCGCAGGCTGCGAGGTATACATATATTTGATTTTAATTTTTTTTTATGATAACGAAATCGGGAGAAAAAGAAAAAAAATGGAAAAAACGAAAAAAAAAAAAAAACATTCCGATTGAGGATTATTAAACTGTTACAGACAAAAAGATCTTCACCCTGGCAAATGGCAGGACATAGGTCCCGAAAAAAAGCTTCTGCACTCCCGAGTCGACAGCGGCGACGACGACAACAACGACATTGAAGAAAAATTGCAACGGGCCGCGTTGGAAAAATCGATGAATGTGCGAAAGCAGATGCAACGAGAATTGCTCGATAAGCGGGGTAGCGGTAGTGGTAGTCAGTCATTGTCAGCACCGACTCCCCCACCGCCGCCACCAAAGGAGCCCCCAATGCCGAAGCAGTTGCCGATAAAGTATCCGCCGCCTCAGCCGCAAAACAAATTCCCTTCTTACAAAGACGCCGGCGGTTCCTCGTCGATCTCTTCGTTGTCACAGTCAGGAATGGGCAAATTCGGCCCGAGTATCGGCGGCAAATTCCAACCTATCGGTCAGAGCGCCAATTCCTCGCATCCCCCGGAGCCCCCGGGTCCCCGTCCGTCCTCCGCGAAAGCCTCGAAAGGTCCGCGAACCGATTCGGACTCCGAAGCCGAGCGCCACAATCGACAATCGTCGAAAAAACGCGACAACGGCTCGCGAGCTCTCGGCGCGCTAAACAAGAGAATGAGCCGCGATCGTCCGTCGAAACGTTCGCGCAGCCGTTCCCGCAGCGCTTCGAGTTCAGGATCCTCGCGATCCCGAACGCCGCGAAGAACGCGTTCGCGTTCGTATTCCAATCGACGCTCGGGAAGCTATGAGCGAAAATACAGCCGCTCGCCGTCGGGAACTTACAGCCGTTCTCGTTCGAGATCCCGATCGCGATCCTCTACACGCTCTCGAAGCCGCAGCCGTTCCGGCGATCGTGGATACTACAGAAAGCGACAATTTCGCCCGTACAACAATCGCGGCACTTACTACAAGCCGCGATTCCAAGGATTCAACAATCAGAATCATCGAGGAGGCGGCGGCGGCGGCGGCGGTGGTGGCGGTGGCGGTGGAAATAATTTTCAAAATCGCAATCGTTTCTACAACAATCAACAGCACAACAACAATCGTTTTGGGAACAACAGACGCGGGGGTTTCAATAATCGCGGCGGTCCACGGGGACGAGGAAATCAACGAGGCGGTGGAAGATTCTTTTACAACAAACCCGGTTTTCGAGATTTTCGGGACAGAAGAGACTTCCGCGATCGTCGTGGAAACTCGAGGGATCGTTACAGCGATCGTAGCTACTCGCCGGATCCGATGAGAAAAGTTGACGAGGCGAAGGAAAAGATCAATAAAATGTTGGAAGGCGACGATGGCGGCGAACATCATCAGAGCGGCGGAAATGCGACGGGCGGAAATACCGCTACGACGACGACGAGCGCTACTAGCGCGGGAAAACGACAAGACGGACCGCTGAGCGAAGGCGAGGAAAGGGACGACGATGACTACGAGAGATGGGGAGAGGGAGAGGGGGGCGTTACGACTAATAAGGTTGGTTAGGTCTCATCTCTTCATTGTCTACGAAAAACAAAAAAAAATTAAAGGAACAAAAAAAATAATAGCCTTTTACCTAAAATATATATACGATACAATGAGAGAGAGGGAAGGAGTGAGGAATAATGGAAATAAAGGAACAAAGAAAATGCAAAAACACGGGAATCTATTGAGGATGATGATCGATTGTGAATTTTTTTTTTTTTCGTTTTTTTTTTTTTTTTAGAATTGAAAAATTATTGAAAAAAAAAAAAAAAAAAGAAAGGTATTTTTTTAAGAGATTCGGATTTAGAGACGAGTGTGAAAATTTCGGAGGATATTTGATGGGGGGGGGAGTGGTTTTTTTTTTTTTTTAGATCGAGGGCCCAACTTTTTTGTGGGGACTGGAAAGTACTGACAATCTTGGCGGGTAGTTTTTAAGAACATTTCTGTTGGTTTTTTTTTCTTTTTTTTTTTTTTTTATGACTAATAGTTGAAAAAGTTTGCTGGTTCGTTAATGTCGGTTTTGCAAATATTTTTTTTTTTTTTTCTTTCTCATCGATTGAGTTGACTGAGTATTCGGGTATCAATTATTCTGTTTAGCTATTAATGCGGACGATGAATCAACATCTTTTCCTTTTCCTTGCCGCAGCTTCCAAATGATCTTCCGAATTCTCCTCGAAATTTAATCGTTTTTGTTTGCGGCAAAAATAAAAAAAAAATAAAAGAAATTACGGAGGGGTCGCAATGCAAATTGAACGTTAATGTCGCAGTTGATGTTGAAATTGAGAAAAAAAAACGTGTTTCGAGTGAAAAAAGAATAGTAAATTGAGCGGCAGACTTTTTTGTTGCTCTTTAAAAAAAAAAAAAAAAGAAAACAGCAGAAAAAAAATAGTTCGTAAGATAGTAAATTCGACTTTCCAGTCCCCCCCCCTAATCTCGTTTGTTGCCAGACGGAGGAAGTTGGACCTGACGATGCTAAGCCGGACGACGAAAAGAGCAGCTTCATCGAACGCATGAAGATGCGAAGCAAGACCGTCTTGATTCATCGACACATCGCAGCTAAGATCTGGTAGTCGAAAAAAAAAAAAAAAAAAAAAAGAAAAAAAAAAAGAAAGGTTTTGCCGCCTTACGAGTCATTTTATCCCGACTACACACGTCTGTGATAAACACGTTTGGATTCTTCGATCATTAATTTCGGTACGTTAATACAGGTATTCTTTTACTACCTGACACCGTATTTAATTATTTTTTTTTTTCTCGATAAAAGAAGCAAAAACAATCAAAACAATTTTAATCGTGCAATTCAATTGTAGAAATAAAAAAAAAAAAATCAATTTGAAGCACCGAGCTTCAGCTTTAGTCAATTGTTTGTTTACACAATTATGTTTTTTTTTTCTTCTTTTTTTTTCTTCAATGTCGCTGGTACTTAAAAAAATTTGCACACGCACAACGTTAGTAGTTTGACAAGATATAGAATGTGAAAAAAAAAAAAAAATTCTTTTTTTTTTTTTTTCCTTATAACGATATTAAAAAATCATCTCGATCGTCATTCTCAAAAGGACCACGAAAATTTGTGAGTGTCGCGTTGGGCACAAGCACCTCTCCCGTAGCGAATTAAAAAACAAAAAAAAAATAAGAAAACGAAAAAAAAAAATGCGTTAAAAAAGACGAGAAGACGATGAAGTAACGATTTTTCCATCGCTCCGAAACAAACTCCGTATTTTCGGCGCTTTCACTGTCGGCGTTGCGAAACGATCTCGAAATCGACTTTACCGAAGTCGCAAATAAAAAATATAAAAAAAAAAAAAAACGTGTCATAATATTCTTCGTTTTGTCGAGAAGAAGTTATAATATTCGCGCGTTATTTCTTACGGTATATATATATAAATTTATATATATATATATTTCGCAATGGTTTGTCGTTACGATTCCCAATTCGGCATTGTAAGAACTTTTCCCCTCATCGAGTTATATATCCCGATTAGAAAAAAAAAAAAAAAAAAATCAATAAAAAAAAACTTCGGAACGATAATTATTTTACGTTGTAGAAACCGCGACGAGTTAGTATATCATTGATCAGTAAGAGAAAAGTACACTTGTGTGTGTTGTATGTAAACGAGTTTGCTGTACGATTTGCGAAATCTTGAAAATATTTATCACAAAGAAAAAAAAATAGAAAAAAAAAGTTTTAAATGACACAATCTGCGAGTGTTTGACTATAAGTTATTACTTCCTGTATTTGATACATTTTTAATTTTTTAAGTTGCAACGCGCGGGTCGACGATCGAGCGATAAAAAAAAAAAAAAAAAAAAAAAAAACGAGTTATTTGCTTACGAATGGATTCAGGACGTCCGGTTAATTTGCATCAATATATCCCCACTATCGCAGGGTGCGGAAAATTTAATTAACCCGAGTAAAATCGAAAAAAAAAAAAAAAAACCCAATTTTTGGATTTTATCTCAATTTTACATAATCAATGAATTTCACTTCCGGTTTTTCATAAATTTTCGTTTAATGTCAATAAAATATCTCCTATTCACTTTTTTAATTATTTATTCATTTTATTTATTGATTTTTTTTATAATTTTTTTTTGCTGATTGCGATTACACATTATTTAATATTTTCCTTGAATATTTCGTACAAAAAGTTACGTCAAAAGTAAAAAAAAAAAATGTACGTTAACGATTAATTGATTAATGTTATTCGCTCGTCATTCTCCAGTGAGCTGCGATACTGCTATATTTTATGGAAGAAAAAAAACCTGTAGCGCTTAAGGTACAATAATTAAGAGTACTATATACCGCTCGCAATCGCGGGTCTTGCTGAGCCTCGGGGTCTTTCCGTCTCGTTGCGGCGAATAAATGAGCATTCAACGACGAAACTCGTATGGATATTCCCATTCGTGAGTCAGTCGTACCAGTTTTCGTATCTTCGGAACCTGCATATCCGTTGACGAAATTTTTCTTTTCGTTATCCCATCGTTATTGCGACATACGGCCGAAAGCGACCTATAAAAGGTACGTTCGGGTGAGCAGAGTACGTCAGACAGCCCACGGTAAAGCGGACGAACGGATTAAAAAAACAACAACAAGAATATCGCTATGAAGTTTAACGCTGCAACTTTGTTTCTAATTTTCGCTGTGAGTCTCGCAGTGCTCGAGATCACGTGCCAAGACGTCGATGGCGATACATCGGTAGTTGATGCCGCGGAACTCGGGGGTAAGTTTCTCAAACACGGAAAAAAAAAAAACACATTTTGTTTTCCAATTTTATTAAACATTTAAAAAATTCAATATAACAATATTTTAAATTAGCTTTACTTTATATTTTGCGACATTTTTTTTTTAACAATTTTTAAAATTTATTTTCGGCCATTAAAATTTTTCCGTAGAAGACGGAGTTTTCCCCGATTTCGACAACAATTTGATTCAATGCCGGGAAACCGAGAGATACAGCCGATGCAACGCAAATCCGGATTGTCAGAGAAACTGTTTCAATCTCAATAAAGACGGTATACCGTGTCCCAGATCCCCGGGAAGATCGTGCATCGAAGGTTGCGTCTGCAAGATGGGTTATGTACGAAGCGAAATGCGCGGCGGCGGTTGCATACCCGTCGATCAGTGCAACCGAGTCAGACATTAATTTCGATTGTGCGATTAATAAACGGATCCCCATTATTGTATTCACAACGTTTGCTAACCACAACGCGACTAATAAAACTTATATCGAATAATCTGTATTTATTATTATCATCCCGAAATTGCAAATAATTCGCTCCAATATTCTTCCAAAATTCTTTTTTTTTTCCCGAGTTTATTTTTTTCTGCACCTGATGACTAATCAACATTTTAATAGGTCGCTCTTCATTTAATATTACTATCATTACACAGAATTCGTTCCAATATTCATTTTCTAATAGCATGTCAAACGGCAATGAGACGGTGAGCGAAATTTTCGCGTTATTCGCGAAGTCGGGAGGGGGAAGTAGAGACGAGCAACGTGATCACGCGCTCGAGGTGCAAACTGTCAGTTTCGCGGACGCGCTTCGCGTATGCGGTCATCGTGTGCGGCTCTCGCGTTTCGTTTAACGTGTAGTAAACATCGTCTCACGAACGATCGTAGTGACAAAACAACGACACGTTTTATTCATTATTTCGTTACTTTCGTTATTATTTCGTACATTATTCGTCACTCGACGACATTACTGATTTCGAGGTTCGGAAACAATCGTTATTTTTTCTACAATTCACATTCGCTTTTATTTGCGTGTTTTTTTGTTTTTTCTTCACGCTTTTCATTTAATCGACGTGACAGCAGTATATCGATCGTTTGGTGAATAAAAAGAATCGTTTTTTCGAGCGCGCAGTGTGCAAATAGTGAGATTAGTGCGTTGTGTTTGTCGAAAAGTATCGATGGCTATTTTAACGGACACTTGGAATATCGGTGACGTTTTCAAGTTATAATGGATTTCATCGTCAACATCGATACGCCGATGGGCGCGGTAAGAGAAAAAAACAAATCATTACAATTATGTTGTCTTCTCCATCAAAAAAATATATCGATAGCCATTTCCAGCATTTCCGTATGACTTCCGGTTTGATCCGACTGGATATATGAAAAATAAAAAAATTCCGATTAAAAATGTAATCGGATAATCTCGTGTTATGCATGAAAATAATCGTAAAAACGTGGTATAACGTTGCTTGCACCGCCATTTGCTAAATAGTCCGACAAAAACTGATTTCTGATTTTTTCTTTCGTGTTTTTTTTATATTTAAAAAAATAGGAATTACTCATAATTCTAATAATTTATAAAAACATAAGCCGATATTACGAACAAATGCGTTATACATCATAATCGAGTTAAAAAAAAAAAAGATATCGCGAACATTACGAATCTTTTTTTTGTCGCCATTTTTTTGGTTTTCTTTTCCATGCAATCTGTTTGATAATGAGCAAAAATCATTGATTTGCACGAGCAAAAGGAAATTCGAGGTTAGAAAAAAAAAAAAACGATAAATTCAAATTGCGGAATTGAAGATCGCGCGAGATCGTGAGTGTGCGGTCCGCAAAGAGCGCCAAGTACCCCCCTCCCGCGTCCCTTCGGCGAGTCCTTCTCCGGCTATTGTTGAACTTTAACGAGCCTTATGCAAATTACAAATGAAATTGTCAGCGGCAGGCCTGTCGCGTTCCATTCTTCGCCGTTGATGGGGACAATTAGAAGAGCTTTGTCCGGCTCGACCGCGCGTTGTCCGGGGCTCCCGGGTTCTGAGCAACTTGAGTCACGTCGAGTGAGGACCACCCGTCAACCCCTAATCTTTGTATCCGGTCCGCGGGGTTGCTGCCGACTTCCGACTTTGAGACACGAATTCCTATCCGCTCCGAATTGTCAATCGATTCGTTCGTAAATTCTGCATCGATTCTATTTTTTTCATCGCGAGCTGATACAACGCTATATGCTATATGAGAGATTAAACAATATCGTGAATCGATTAATCGAAAATCATCGATCTATTTTATTATTTAATTAACGAATAACAAATTCAAATATCGAGATCTACATATGTATCGGCAAACAATAACAATAACAGTGGAGGTTAATAATAACAATAATATGTATAATATAATAAATAATAATAATAACAGTATTCAAAGCAGTGAACAATGGCAATGGTAATCATAATAATTTAAATTCGAAAATTCGAAAACAAAAAATCATTTTTTAAAATGTCTTTTATCAGAGATTATTTTCTTGTTAAAATGAAAATACCACAGAAAAAAACGATAGTATGGAAAAAAAAGTACATGAAAAAAGAACTGTATACACCTGATTTTTCGCTTTAGCCGGCCGGCGAGACATCTAAAATTTCAATCGCTCTCAGGTCTGCTTTGACTCGCCCAGCTTTCCCGCCTTTTTTTTTCTTTTTCGCATGTATATACCTATAGTATGTATGTATACGATGTATACGTACAAAGCCACATTGTTTGGGGAGCTTCGGCGTCCGGCGGTTTTCTTCACTCTTCGCTGATACATTATAGTAGTAACAGTCGAGCGAGCAGCGCGAGATCCCGAGGCAAATAGTCTTTGACCGTCCCTTGCGTTCGGTACACCGGCACATTCGCGGTTTATTACGGTGTCTTTTTCACAGGCTGAAAGTACAGGATACACTAGAAGAAGAGCACTATAGAAGTAGAAATAGAATAGAATGCTAGATGAAACGAAAAGAAGGAGATTTATTTATTTATTTATTTATTTATTTATTTATTTATTTATTTATTTATTTATTTATTTATTTATTTATTTATTTATTTATTTATTTATTTATTTATTTATTTATTTATTTATTTATTTATTTATTTATTTATTTATTTATTTATTTATTTATTTATTTATTTATTTATTTATTTATTTATTTATTTATTTATTTATTTATTTATTTATTTATTTATTTATTTATTTATTTATTTATTTATTTATTTATTTATTTATTTATTTATTTATTTATTTTAACGGGTAAAACTGGAGGCAATAGATACGCCTCGAAAAATTCTCTCACCAGTGCAAAAGCTCCCAAAATATGTTCCACAATGTCCGTCCACTGCGAGGATAAGACTCTTCGAGAGTTTCGCCAAATCGGCTTAACTGCGAGGCAAAGGATAGTCCAAAAACTCTCGAACGCCGAATAGTCACGATTTTTTTTATAAGCTGCTAAAAGGATACATTAAGTCGAATCCTCCTACTTATAGGCTGGTAGAGGGTCTGCAAGCTGAAATTATGTGACTTGGTGTCCAACATAGGTGTGTCTTTCGAAGCTGTTTTTTTCCGCAGTATCCGAAGCTACGAATAAACAAAGTTGATCCTCGGATAACTCGTTGTCCCGTCATAAGTATGAAAAATCGTAATTTTTCCCGATGACCGGCCGTTTTGATGATTTTTTATGGAGTTTTCGGTACCGAATATTTGTCGAGTCGATAAAAAACAAAATTAATGATTCGAAAAAAATCTTCACTCAAAAGTTTTATTGTTATTATCATTTTTTTTAAAATAAATTAGGCATTTTTCTATTAAAAATAAAATCAGAGATAACACTAATGAAATTTACGTGTATACTTAGTTTATAGAAAAAAATTCATTTATTCGTTTATTTTATTTTTTTTCGTCAAAAAATCAAAATTTTTTTTTTATTATTATAAATTTTGTGTACATGACGGAATTTACATAATTTCAATGGGGGGATAGTGCCCGCGGGTGGTGCATCCAACCCATGTGCCTCGTCGCTAGAAACAAAAAAAAAAATCGGCCAGTAGAAAACCCCGGTAACGATCAGACGTCCTTCTTTTTTCTTCTCAGCGCCAAAGGAAGCTTTAGTTTTGTTTATTTCTCGATGTTTTTCCATCTACGCTACAGCACTGTTTTACAGCTCGATTATGTCGAAGCTTTTTGAAGTGTGTAATACAGACTGCAAAAAGCTTTTCATTGACTCGTCTGTGAGAGGAGATTGGGGATGGAGGGGTTAGAATATCGTAGAATCTCGTTGCTTCGCGTGGCTCTCGTCGGGTTCGACGATCCATGAAAAGAGTGGCAGAACTTTTGAAAGGTCATGATGTTGCTTGCCGCCGTTGGTGATGCCGACGCATCGACGTCGCGGATGACCCGGCCGACGACGACGTCGAGTTTCATCGTCGGGATAGAGAACCCGCCCTGTCGGAGTGCGTCCTGCGGGGGACCTATTGATAAACTCTCTTTCTATAGAGACGCCAATGGGTAGTTCACTCTCTCGTATTGATAATATTGGAGTGTGGTGAATGAAGAGATGCGTGGGTTGGGGGTGGTTGGTGGCTTTCGAGGCTTCAATGCCACAATGCAACCTCTGGTGATTAATGGACTTCCGTTCGACTTTTATCGAAGTTAAGATGTTGTACCCGGACGCAGACGCGTCTCTCTCAGTGGACCAACTTTCGATATTAATTTCATTCGTCGATCGACAAACGCCGTTTACAATTTTTTTTTAATTTTTTTTTTTAAAGAAAAAAATTGTAAATGGAACGATACATTTGTCGGAGGATAATAAAATCTTTTTTTTCGTATTTCTTTCCCCGATTTCCGATCGATCTTCATAACCAATGTGTAAATCTAATTTCCATCCATACCATTTTTTTTTCTCCGTTATTTTAATAAAAGCTTTCACTCGACATTTGTATTTCGACGATCGTTTGGAGTATCGTCCGTTTTACTTCGAGATTACGATCTTCCGATGACAAAAGGAGTTTTCTTCAGCATATCTATATACATATATATATTCATACATCCATCCATCCATCCATCCAGCTTCATCCCTCTCTTCGCCTTGCAACCCCTTGTTCCTCTGTCGTTCTATGTACCTTTAGAAATTCGTGGTACCACCCGGTATAATAATACGAAGTACAGGTTACATAGAACCGCGGCGAGGCCTCTCTCACTCGCTCTCCCTCTCTCGTGCCTTTGTCATCGGTACCGAAAGGCTTTGTACCGATTATCTGCATACGCTGCCGCGAGTACGGGGCTTTTCAGTCAGCGTATACTATATATATATATATATAGATATATAGATACCCTATATATGTATATACCTTATCGCTTCAACATACAAGCCTCTCGGAGCCTCAGAATCTCAGAACCTCAGTCCAGAGCTCTACATTCCCGCGGTCTCTTCTTCTCTTCTCTATAAGTACACGACGTATACTCACTGTACTACGAAGACTCTCACTCTCTGTGGTACATGTACCTAACTACATAATACACTACTACGCTATAGACATGTAAGTATATATTAAGCGACAGAGAAATTTGTTACTTTGAAGGATCACGCAGTTTAGCGGTAATCCTGCGCATGTCTTCATCGCTCCTCATAAACTTAGTTCGCCAAGTGTGCGGATATCTCTTTCTTCAGCCCGTCTACCTTACCCTTCCGCCATTCCCCATCCTATCCCATCCCATCCTATCTCCCTTTTTCAAATGTTTCGGGATAAGATTACGCGCTCGAGGCGAACGATGAAATTTCCCCAAAGCGCAATCATAACGGAGCTTTTTACGCGGGCATATTAAGTATTTACGAGACGACGATTGAGAATTGAAATCTTCGTTCGTAAATTTTTTTTTTTTCATCTTTTTTTTATTTCGAGGGATTATAGAAGCGTTAAAGCAGTTCTTAGGGTATACAGATTTTGGTGGCGCTATTGTGAAAATGGCAAAATTTTTTTTTTCTTTTTTTTTTTTTATACTCGTCATTTGCTTTTTGATTCAGATTTTTAAATTCATTTTGAATTTTGGGACTTTCCACACGTTTTTTTTTTCCATATAGAGAACAAAAAAAATTCAAAGTGAAATTAAAAATCTGAAAAAATTCATGCGTTTTCAGAAAAATGAACGAATCATTTTCATGAAAAAATAAAGTTAGGTTGCCGGGTAATTTGTTGCTCAATTTTTTATTTCCGTTATTTGTTAATAACATATCGGAATTATTATTATGCAAATCAATCTTTTCAGCACCTTCAATATACTTGATTTTTTTTTCAAATTTTTATACCATCGAGAAGTAGTTGCAATTATTCTCTCATTTCTCTGAAACTTATGCGAAGCGAAGACTATACGCAAGGATTATCTTAATTGTCTCCTGAAGCTGCAAGATCCGTGTGAATGATCTCATCGCGTGACGGAAAATACTATTTGAAAGTTTGTCTGATCAAATACATACCGAATCCACTGCCGATGCTCATTTGACAGACCAAACCGTGGAGAACTCGCGTGAAGTTCTCCGTTGTTTGCAGTGTCGAATCGCTGTCGTTGTGACCTATTTTCGCGTCGATGTGATTGGTCAACTTAAAATGCTAATAATTCGGTCAATTTTGCTCGAAAAAATGTTTGACTCAATACTTTTTTGCTCAGCGCGACATTATCTATCTACTTGTTACCGATCGGATCAAAGTTCTCCCTGTGTACACCCTGTATATATATATATATATAACATTCTTCTTTTCACTATTCACTGCGCAGTTTCTTGTACCGATACTTCCTTCTTTCATCGTCGCGTCATTCAAGCTTTTGATGCCGCGGCAACAAAGCTCTCTTTACTTTTTCACTTTTTTTTTTTTTTTTTTTTTACCGCGGAACGAATGAAAGCGCCGAGTGTGCGCGGACTCGCGAAAGCCTTCCTCTTTACGTACACAATGTAACGCTCGTGACTGTTGTAGTTCATCCAGTCGCAAGTGGGCATCTATCATTATATATTATGCGCACACATCCTCGCGTATATTATATATATATATGTATAAAACATGTTTTCGAAGGTACGAAAGTTTCCGAGCATTGAAACTCCGTATGCTTCGAATATTCGTTGGACTGACAGGAATCAACGATCTTCCTCTGTGACGTTCTTTGTCACGTTGCCTCAGCTCCCGACTTGCAATTCTTCCGAGTCCCCTTTTCGCTTCATTCGTATACAATTTTTATTTTTATTTTTGCGATCTGTGAAAAACATATCCGCGAAAAATTTCGTTCACGTGTTATAACAAAATTTTTTTTTTTTTAACTTTTTTTTTTTTTCGAAGTTATAAGGGAGTTTATTGGGACTTAACGTTGTACTTATCTTATGATAAGTGTTGCCTTTTTTTTTTTATTGCAAATCGAAGAATTTATTTTGAAAACAACATCGGGGAAAAATGATGGCATTGCTTTTTTAGTTCGAACCGAAAAAACCCCAATGTGATCCTCCGGGGGTTGCTTCTCCAGTAGTCCCCCAATGGGGGGTAATGCTTCAGAAAGTGGTGAAATTTCTTTGGGTAACCAATACATCCGGTAATACTTCAGCAGATTCGTATTTAGTTGCCTGACTCCCGTTACATCGAATTTCGATAGTAAATCGTCGTTTCGAGATACGGACGATGATGTAGTTGGAGACAGAGGCACAGAGAGGCCTCGTTGGGTTCCCCGTTGTCCATCTCGTAGTCTCGTGGAACTCACTCTCAACTCGCTCATTCGCTGGCCGACGAAGAAGGAGTAGAAACCGGCCGTAGCGCGCGGGGTAAGGCAGTAGTAGTAGTAGCAGCAGCAGCAGCGGTACCTCTCGCCACCAGTGTCATCATAAGACCTCTTTGTTCTCCGGCAATTTCAGCGGCATTGTCACCGTCAACAATGTCCACTTGACATTCTCCTTCTTCCTTCAACACATTGTTATAACCATTCCGGGACTTTCTCTCTTTCAATCATAAAGCTCATCGTAGACGGCACACGACCTCACGAAACTTTACCCCCTTCTTCACCGCCCCTCCACACGTTCAACCATTACCCACCCAAACGTCTCGCACTCCTTTCGTCGCGCGTCTTCTTCTTTGTACTTATTTCTTCTCTCGTTTTTCTCTTCAACATCTTTTCTTCTCGTTATCTGGCGTGCGCGCACTTAAACGAAAAAAAAAAAAAAAAAAAAAAAAATTCCCGTGTGTAATCGTATAAATTGTCCAAAAAAATATAACTTCATCGATCGGACTTTCTTTTATTCCACACATGAGTTGTATGCACTGGTGTTTATTTGCTAAAAAAAAAAAAAAATCAAGTCTGTATATCACTTGAAGTTACTACTTCCACATCTACTTTCAAGTCATCTCCGACAAGTTCATTTTTTTTTGCTGTCCTTTCATCGCGTTTTCCTTTCGTCGGCTATCTTCTTCGCTCGGCATTCTCCTTCAGAGTCTATGCACATCCATTGTCCAACACTGTTACGACGTCGTCATGTCCTTCTTCAGTGCATTGTTAGAGGGCATTGTTTGACGGTCGGCTCGTGCCCTTGTCCCTCCCTTCTCCCACCCCTCCATCTCCTCCCGGTTCGCCGTTACGTCGACGCATTGTTTTCTCGTCGTTACTTCCGCACGGTCCCGTACCCCCTTTTCGCCTTCAAACTCTCCACTGCCTTGCCTCGTCGTCTTCTTCTCCGTCTTTACTCGTCGTGACGCTGCTGGGACCTTCAACACTCACCGATGCACTCTTTATGATGCCCGCACGCTTCTACGGATCACTCGCGTCCTCCATGCGCTCCCTGAGACATTACTTCCATTTTGCGTTTTTACCCCTTTCTTCTGTCATTTCATCCCTTCCTTCGACCCTCGTCTCTCGATGTATTTTTCTAACTTAAACGCTCTCCCACTACGGAAAAAAAAAGAAAAAAAAAAAGAAGAATCCATACTCTCGGCTGACACTTAAAGGCGCATTTCAATAGTGCATTCGTTATAGACGAAGGCTTTTAAGAATATCTGAAGTTGTTTTTTTTTTCATAGTTGGTAACAGTTTAAACAGCATAAATTTTGATCAAATTTTAATTTGGATCCATTTTTTTTACATGTTATTCGAATGATTGACTTAATTTTTCATTTATGAGAAAAATTATTTGTAATTTTATATGTAATTACAAATTAAAAAAAAAAGTTTTTATCCGAATTCACAGGTATATAAATCGAATTATAGCGTTCAAAATTGAATTTTTCATTTTACATATCTATATATATACAAATCTATATATACAGTCCGAATAAGTTTTTCCCTTCGCGTATGATATCGAAGTGCTTTACTGGACAAAAGCCGTGAGTTAGGGGTGGGGGGGGGGATGCGGGGTTGGTTGGCGTACGCGGTGAAGAAATGAATAGAAAAGAAAAAAAAAACAAGACGCTTGCCGAAGAAGACGAGAGCGATGAGAGAGGGTGTGTAGGACATTGCGATGAGAGGGTGTAAACACCGGGAGAGGGCTGACGAAGAAGACGTAGAAGAAAAATCTAAAGGGAAAGAAAAATTGAAAGGGAAAAGAAAGCCGAAGTAGATAGGGATTCTCCTCCACGCGCGCATATGAAAAGCACGTGTATATGTGGCCGGTATTGCGGGGTGAGAATGGAGTGGGAAGAGGTAAGGAATGAAGAGTTGGGGGTTGTCGATGGATGGGTGAACCAAGGGCTGGGAGAAGAGGGGAAGTGGAGAAAGTATTCGCGACGTATCCAACGTGGAATAGGGCGGCATTGGTAGAGGCAACGACCAACACAATGCTTCACAATGACGCCATTGTTGAAACGAATAACACGTCCACCTGTGCGCTTCGAAGCGAGCAGTCCGTTTCTTCGAGTTCTCGGAGGGTTCTGCGCGTTGAGGGGGGGGGGGGGAGGGGTGGGTCTGTGGACTACCATCGAATGAATAGAATCCCAACAAGATGCGTATTCACGAAAAAAAAAAATTCAAATTTAAAATTAACAATAGAATTTATTTTCGGTAATTTTTCTAAACGATTTTTCGCCAAAAAGTGAAGGAGGTTCATTTTTTTTCGGCTTTCAGTCTGTTTTTTTTTTTTTTTCTTCTTATTTTTTCAAAACTATACGACTTTTATTATGAGGCTTTTTCAATTACATATATTGCGATTCTGATTTCCGGTTGATAGCGGAACTTTTATTTTGTTCGCCATTTTGCGAATTATTATTTCAATTGATTAGCCTCTATCAACTTCCTATTTTTTATATAATTCAGGTCCACTAATAGAATAATGGTAGCAGTCGTCTGCCATTAAACGACTGTATCTACTGTAATCACGAATTCCACATCGGCTTTGGGTTAAAGTCGACCTGAGATCTTTTCAGATCGTCGCAATCGTTTCTATGAAGTTAAAAAAAAAAAAAAAGATTAAAAAAAAAAACACATCTGAAGATTTTCTTGAAGAGCTATCAGTAAATCGGCATTGCTGCATTAGCTTATTGCCGTCGCTGAGATTACGAAGCTCTGAATATCGTACCCCTCCTCTCCGTCCCCTCCAACGGAATTTTTTCGTTGAATTCACAGTGAACAATGAGGATGCAAATGATCGGTCGAAGATCGATGCTGGCGCGTGCGATCAGAATTTTCGTCGCCGCTTTTATCCCTCTCTCGTTCGCTCCGCTCTCAGTACCGCGACGACGAACGTGGGATGCTGCGAAACGAGAGTAAATAGATGAAAGAGTACGGGAGGGACAGAGATGCGCGTAAGGTGGGAGGGGAAAGAGATGCAGAAATAGACAAAAGAGGCCCGACGCCACGTTGACAATGGCGGATGGCATTACGTATGCAGGCGCGGGACTCTCTCGGCTCTTTCGAATTCGTTGCATTCTGCTGCACCTTCCCGTTCCGGCGTCCGTTCGCTCGCGAGAGCCTTCCAGCTCTTTCAATCCTAACCCTTACCCATCCCTTCCCCTCCCCTCGCACCCCACCCACCTATGACGTCCTTCGAACGTTCTGTAAATTGCGATTGCCAGTCCACCTCTCTGTTCAAATCAGAAACTTCAACGCTTGATTTTTATTATGAAAAAGAAACAAAAAGAAAGTTTTCCGTACGGATTGTAATCAACACTGAGACCGTAGCAATGGTAGGATGATTTTTGGGAGCGCAAAAGAACGGAAAATGATCGATGAACATTTTTTTTATTAATCTTTTGCGATTCGAAACGGAACAAATAATTTTTGAGGGACTGTCGATAGCCTTGAATTTCTTAAGTATAATTAATTATAAAAAAATTCATTTTACGATTGAATAAATTTTTTTTTTTTCTACTTAATTAACATAATTTGACTTAACTTCGGAACTTGAGAGTTTAATTGACAAATGTTGAAAATTGTCAATTCAACTGACTTTTTTTAATCACAATTAAATCCGATATTCGATTAAATTTTCTCATCAACTATAAGACCGTAGCGATTGTTAGAGGTTTTTTAACAGCGAAAATAAAAATTATAAATTAATTCACGAGATTTATATATAATTATTAAAATAATAATTTCTTGGTAAAAAAAAAAGTTCGAAACTCAAAATAAATTACTTTCGAAGAAAAATTAAATTCAGTGTTAAATTTATTCTTAATTTCTTTCATCGTTATGATTAAACAATTTTTGATAAATTCTTAATTAAACAACTGAATCAATTTAACTCATTTCAAAAAATTAATAAACAAATTTAAAAAATGTTCAATACAACCGACATTATCAAATATCGATTAATTCGATAATCGATTAATTTTTCGTCTGAATTAAGCAAAAAATTAAATTTCGATTATGAATCGATATGGAACGCGCGTGAATCGGTATAGCAAAAAAGAAAAGACCGAAGGTGTGCGAAGTATATAACAGAGTAGAGAGACACGAAGGCCGCCGAGGTCGAGGGGGGTGGGGGGTGCTACACCGTTGGGCACACATATTTTTATGTCATCGCGGGCAGCGGCGATGCATTGTTGTCGCGAGACAAAGGCAAATGTGGCGGAAAAATTGCGAAGGAAAGGGTGCTGTCGTGGGTAAAGGGAATGACGAAAAAAAATAATAAAACAATAATAATAATAATAATAATAAAAATGAGGAAAAGAGTACGAAGGCGTTAGGACGGTAACGAATAGAGAAAGACTAAGAGAAGAGACGAATAGTTGCAATGGTCTCATAAAGAGAGGAGGGGTTGTTGGAGGGGTGGTGGGGGTGGTGGGGGTTGGTGACCCACACTTTTATGAAAATTCGGTACAATGAAAACGAGAAAGACATCAACGAAGGTGTGAAATTACCACCGAAAAAAAAAAACGAAAATTTATATACATCGACGACCAAGATACAGAAGGGCGTATGTCGCATTACGTAACATATTAAAGACTGTGTGTTACGCCCTTCTATTATCAAAGAACCGATACGAGAACCTCATCGCTACACACGAGAAATAACCAACTTTCCTCTGACGCGAAATTAATTATAATTATAATAAAATATAAAATTCTTGTGATATCTCATCTTTACGCTCAAGTAACTACGGCGATAAAAACTTAACGCTTTGTTAAGCCTTTCAACTGACACACATTTGCGACACAAGCGAAAAAATATTTAAAAAATGTATGTAATTTTTTTTCATTTGTATAAAAAAAAATTGTTCGCCAGAAAAAAAAATGGCGCTCAGCGGCCAGAAATCATCGAGACAAAATTAAAAAAAAAAAAAATGACTAAATATCGTTTCGAAAATTCAAATAAATTGCATTTTAATGCACATCGTATTTTATTGTATAATTCGCATCGTTATTCGCGGTTCGATTCAATTGAGCGACAGAAAAAAAAAAAAAACGAGAGAGGGGTACGGTAGAAAAAGATCGGCAAAAACAAAAAAAAATACGAAAAAAAGAAATGCCAATGGTAGAACAAAAGTATGAAATAAAAAAAAAGAAAAAGGAAAGAGAGAAGGAGCGGGAGAGGGGGAGAGAGAGAAATAAAAAGTGGAGACGTAGCACAGCATAAGGAACTACAATTAAGCCGGTCGGACTGTGGCTGAGTTGTTCCATTGAGAGAATTGGCGCTCGCCTCCGCTGCTCGCTGCTTCGCAGGGAGAACAGCAGCAGCCAACTATCGAGGAGAATTGAGAGGCTGACTCGTTCGTTGGGGAAAAAACGGGGGTGCGGAGAGGCTGGTGGGATAGGAATGGTTGGGTTTCGCAGATTATCAAGCATCAGTTGCCGTGAAGAATAAGCAGCCGCCAACCGTCATTTAACTTTAACGCTCCAACTGCCCTCCCGTTTTTTTCTCTCTCACTCTCGCGGGGTGCTTTTTGGCCCTTCCTCTCGTGAGTTTATCATAAGCCCCTCACCACCCGCCCGCTTTCGCTGAGCTTTTCTGTCTTCCTGATCGCGCTGCCCCTCCAACTACCGGGCAGCGTCCCTCGAGGAGCATCGTTGAGCTCCATGCTAATTAAATCTGCCTATGCTATATTCTATCCTACTTTGCTTTGCCACTACCCTGCCCTGCGCTGCCCTGCCCTGCTCTACCCTCGTCAAACTTCCTCTTGTCCATTGTAACGAGGAAACATGCATTTTTTTCTCGTATTTATCGATACAGATATAGATATGTGTTTGATAAGTTACCTTCAACCACAAATAAAAAAAACACCCCTAAAATCCATGAATGACGCTGTTAAAAAGACTCGAAAAAGCAGACATTTTTGCAAGATACATCTTATGCGATTTTTATTATCGTAAATTTTGGAGCAAAAAGTACACACAATTGCGGAAAGGGATGAGAATCTCGCGGGGGTGCGTTGCTGCGAGACGAAAGAGGGGATGAGCGGAGAGGATAGATTCTAAACTGCACAATAGCTGGTAATATCGAATGGTCGGCGAGCGAGTTGGAGTCGCGAGTGCTGCGGTACTGCGCCACACGCTATTGAATGCAATAATTATAAATTGGTGTCTTTCAACGAACGGAAAATGGACGCGTAACGAAGCCATAGCCGCGTTCTATAGTTACAAGTTGGAACGAAACTGAACGGTAGGTAACCTCCGTAGTATTGCCACGACCCAAGGTAGACTTTGCTGCGCTACTGTATAGACAACTTTCCTCATTTCCTTTTACTCCGAAACCTTTTTTTTTTTTTTTCTCAAAATTTCGTAATTCTTTTTTTTTTTTTTTTTCTTACCTTCGTTCGTCAATAGATCTTTGTTTAGTTATTCGATTATTAAGATATTTGACTATTTGACTATTTTACTTGAGGGCAAAGGTTTTACTGAGAAAAACGATCGAAAATCATTGGTATTCATCTAAACATACGTTTTTTTTTTGTTTATTCATCGATTGGTTTCGATTTCGAAATCAATCGATCGGTATCGAATCGGATTGGTGGTTGGTATCGAATTTCGAAATTTTCCAAACACGATGTAGACGAAAGATAAGCTTTGTGTACCAAAGTCGCGGTGCAAATTCGCACGTTCGCACGTTCGCCAGGGGCTGCAAAATAGGGGTAGGAAATCTACATGCGCACAGCTTCATGGTGAACGTGTACTGTTCGCCACTGTTCGCCTGGTTGGCTGGAAGCTTTATAGTATCGCGAAGTGCGACGCTCGCGAAGGCAGTTACGAAGTTAATGAAGCTGTTTTCCGTTTAATTAGAATCCAACGGTGATCCCACCGCCCCATTCTCGGTGGTTAATCCTCCGCTGACTTGGCCCGCTTCTTCCACCTCCTCACGATATTAAGACGGTCGCTCTCACCGCTATTCTCTTCTCTTCGGTGTCTCGAAAGGGGTTTTGAAAGGAGCCAAACATCCCATACCGACTATCCACCCCTCTGGCCTCTACCCCCTTCCCTTACGTCTTTACTGTAATATCTTCTTCGACGTGGATCCACCGTTTATTCAACCTTTAGCACTATTTTCCCTATGAATATATAAATCTCGGATGATATTACGAGTTTATCAATTTTCGAAATCATCGAAGATTAGCCGCAGACATAGATTCAGTTATTCAAGTCTATTTTGCTTAATTAATTTAATATATTAAAAATTCCTGTGACTTATATCGATTGACATTTTTTTATTTTTTTTATTTTATTAATGCTTAAATAACATAAAAAAATTTTTTTTTTTCTCAATTAAATTTTAAATCGTAATAATAATACATTTTGTTAATTTTATACGATATATTTGAGATAACTTAATGTTGTTTACAGCATTAAATATTTTTAGTTGTTAATGTTGAAAATTAAATAAATACATTTTTGAAATAATTTAATTTTATTTAAACAAATGAAATAAAAGAAAAATCCTGGAAATATATTTGCGGAAATCACCCTTCGATTGTCGAATTCCAATGAAATTTTCAGATCAATTAATTTTCCTCCATTGATGCAGCGACTTTTTCGTTGGTTTTCTTTTTTCTTTTCATAAATCGACTTTCATTTAATTTTCAACCCAAACAACAAATACCGTCAAAGGAAAATTCGTCGAGAGGCGCACCGAGACGTTATATACGTCTCGAAACCTGTGTTTTAAGGACGGAAGGAGAGGGAGAGAGAGCCAAGAGAGCTTCTACTCTCGTCATCGTTCATCGTCGTTGGTGCGTCTCACCGCGCGTCGGTGGCGATCTTTTATTTCCTCAAAACAATGGTCGGGCCCTTTGTTTCAGGTATTGTCAGACGGGGACAGTAACGCCGGGACAAAAGTTATAATGAAACGCTATTTATTTCGAGTGTATATGGGTGTAAGCGCGTGGGAGGTGGTTGAGGGAACGAGGGAACGAGGAAGGGGAATCCCTGGACTGTACCGTTCCTCTTTAGGATACCACCCTACTACCGCCTCTACTATTCTCGTATACAACGACGATTCTTAACTCCGTATTCTTTTATCCGACTGTTACAGTCGCTCGTGACTATTCTACTCTCGCGGCCAATTGTCTTTCGCCCGTTCGGCTACTGGTGAAAGACCGCGTTAGAAACCGCTTGAAAATAAATAAAAAACAAAAAAAAAAAAACACAAAAAATGGATTAAAATTTCGATGCCGAAACGCGAGATAGAAAAATTACTGAATGAGACAAATTTTTTTTTTTTTTTTCATTTTTTTCAAAATATTTCATCGCGAATGTGAAACGTGTAAAATTCACACTCGTCGCGCACCCCACGTTTTCCAATGGAAAATGAAGTGAATTTTCATAGTTTTTTGATTTTTTTTTTTTTTTCCATATTTTATCGTCGCGGACTCGTTTCTCGCTTCGAGAAGCAATTATATTTAACATTAGAGGCGTATTTATTTGTTGTTTTTTTTTGTTTTAAAAAAAGCAATTTTTTTTGTTTTCATACAGTTTTGTGTTATAGAAATTAATCGGAAAAATGTTTTTTCAAAAAAAAAAAAAGGTACGCCAAGTACTTAAAAATTTTGTTTACAAAAATTATTGAAAAAAATAAGTTAAATAATACGGGCGAAATTTGACAGAAGAAACATTACTATATGACAAAAAGTATTGTTTTTTTAATGAAAAAAATAAAACAAAAAACAGCTGTAAATAAAATAAATCGCTAGCAATAAAACGCAAATTATTTATCGCAATTTTTTGTTAATACTTATTGGCGTTTAAATTTTTCATTATGATATATATAGCAACGAACAGCTGAGCCGATTGTGGCGACGCGCGCGCCACCACGCAACTTTTCGATGAACTGATGTAGACGTTGACATATATATGTCGGACATATATATCTCATTATCGGCTGAAGCAATTTAGTTGTAACTATTTATAACAAATGATATTATGAAAGTCGTAAGTATACACCGTACCGTCACGCCGCGAAAAAAACGTTTTTTTTCAGCAGTAGGCGTCGAGACGCTGAGTGACGCTGAGACTAACGCCCGATGATGGAGCGTAAGCTTTTATTTCCCGTCGTATAAACGAGGGTTCTCTCACTCACTTTGCTGACTGTCGAGTAACACGATATCTCGATGAGGGTAGAGCAATTTATTCCAACTGATATAATCATCGTTCGTACTGCAATTACTCGAATCTAATGATTTCCTTGAAATATTTCCAATAATTCAATTTTCAAACTTTTTTTCTCCTCATTTTTTTCGAATTATTTTCAAAAAATTCTTTATTATTATTGGTTTTTTTTATTCATGTTGCAAAATATAAATTTACGATTCGAAGAATTAAAATTTGAAAAAAAAATTGTGCAATGTTTGATTCGTTCGGAGTATATTATTTACTATCGCGCCTTCACCCCCCTTCAGCCCGATCTCAACCGGAAATTGTATCAATTGTTTATAATTTTTTTATTTTTTATGACCCCTTTGAGACATTAATGTTATGTTAAAGTTCTTTGTTCTTTGGGACGATTATCGTAATTAGGCGGCCGAGAGAAATAATTAAGCGACTTCCGGTTAAACGAATGATAAACGTTTTCGTCCCGTCGTCCGGGATCTTCCCGTTCGCGTAACAATCGACAAATTTGCCTTCGCTCGGCCTTTCTCAGCAATGTCTTAATAATCCTTTCCGGTGAACCTTTTCGATGCCCTTGCATCACGCGGGGCGAACACGCGGTCTCACGAACGCGCTCGATGATTTAATGAAATAATAGATCGTGATTGTGAATCGCGATTTTCTCGACGAGTCGAAGAAACTGCGAGATCGATTGAAAAATCAATGTTTGTGTTTAAAAAACTTATAATAGGCACTAATTCTTCGTGTGTCAAATTTTTTTAACGTTATTTATCTAACTTATCTCGAAACTCTTTATTTTATAATTTTAGTGACTTTATTTTTTTAATTTCACAGCTTAATATGTGATCATTATTAATTATTTCGAGTAATGTTGAAAAATACAACAAAATACTATAGAAAAATCTATAGAAAAAAAAAAAATCTCGAAATTCCTCATTTCGTATTTCCGCAGATTTTTTTTTTTTTTTTTTTTCAATGCCCCGGCTTATTATATGGTTATTAATTATTTCGAGTTCTATAGAAAAATACAAAAGACAAAAAAGAAAACGAAAAGCATTGCTAACCGAGACAGAGGCTCGTGTACTGAATTTTTTTCGAGAGCACGGAGGACGAGTTCCCCTTCCCCTGCCTCGCCGAAGACAATAAGAATTGAAATAAAAGAGCAAAAGATTCATCGGCCTCATTCCATCTCAGCGCGATTCTTTACAACACACAGAGACAGACTCCGGGCTTTAGCGTTGCTCGCGATACAATGATAATATAGTGGGGGAAGAATTAAAGATGGCGGACCGCTGGCTCGCTGGCGGACGCGTAGCGGTAGCAGCGATCAGTCTCTTGCGGCGCGCAACGGCGTAACGTACTCGTGTTGTCGGTTCGTTCCGCGAATCGACGTTTCCTCGATCTTTGGATTACAATAACATCGTTGGTGCATCGTGTTTTTGTTTCTTTTCGTTGTTCTCATCGATTAACCTATGAATAATTTCGACGACCAATTACTGATCGATCGCGTTGTTCTTTTGTTGACGACACTTTTGTTTTGTAACAAAAACGTCACGTGACAGTTTTATCCCGCAAAAAAATTCTACGAAAACAATATTTCTTTGAAGAATAAAACTCGCAAAAAAAAAAACGTCCATTGGATTATATAAAATTGATAGTGACAATAGTTCAGTGAATCGAAAGTGCATCGTGTTTTTATTTTTGTTTTTCACTGCAGTTAATTAATCAACCAAGTGCCGCGATTGTTGTCGAATAATGACGATGATGGAGAAACAATAAAACGCGTTCTTCGAAGTTATTTAAACGTGTTTAACCATTGGAAACGTCACGTGACAGTCGTATTTCGTAAAAAAAAAAATGAAAAAAGAAAAAACCGACCATCGTATCATTGAAAAAGATTGGGGGGAAAAAAAAAAATCAGTGCATCGAAACTCAAAAAATCGAAAAATTAGATAATTACAAAAAAATATATTTTAGTGCAACGCGATTCGACGATATTATTTATTATTTTAAAAAGACGATTTTGTTTCTTTTTTAAATTAATTGTTCAATGTTTCTTATTTACGAGAATTTTTCTTTTTTCTAATTTTTTTTCGAAATCTCACGATACGACCATTTTTTTTTTCCTGAAAAAAAAAAATCTATATAAAAGTGTTGGTGCGCGTCGATTCGCCGGTTTCAATGATTTACTCATTTGTCCTCCACGAGGTTTCGGATCTCCGCGCGCGTTGCACCGGCTCTCGCGGCAGTGGCGTGGCGTTTTAGTAGGCAGTACGACGGGGGCGGGAGAAGGAGAGAGACGAGTGTTCGAAATCAGCGAAGTAGTAGTTTGCGCGTGACACGCATTGACGGCTCGAACAATGCATCGATGCTTCGGAAATTTTGAATTTTGCCGTTTGCGCGATTTGCTTCGAACGGTCGGAGATTTGAGGTTAAATCAATATATATATATATATATATTGCGATTTTGCAATGACGTTTGTCAATGAGAGTTCGCGGTGCAAGGCGCGCGCCCGGGTCGCGGGAATGGCGCGGAGGAAAGGGAGGGCGGAGTGTTGACACACGTCGAGCTTTGTGAACGTTCGACGTTCGACGTTCGATATGTAGTGTCCGCCGCGCTGTCCTTCGTGTCGTGTTCACCGGTACCTCGATGTTGATGTCGTTCGATCGTCGCGCGTGGGGTTTATTGGTCGGATTATCCATTCCGGTATAATACGCAATGTATAACGTACAGCAAAGGGTAAAGGAGAGGGGGGAGGTGGTGCCGCGGGGACTTTGACTGAGTGGCGTTAGAGACCGCGTAGAGTACGCAGTGCAACGCGGTACTCGTGTTTACGATGCGTATTCGTATTATTATTCGTATGAATATGAAATCGCCGCGCGTGTATAGATATATATATGTGTACGAGCTATCGATAGGAATACGTGGATTATAGTTATCCTGTGTTTTTTAATCCCAATATGGCGGACGATTTATCGATGTTTTTGGAAAAATTAACGAATCACGTTACTTGGGTGAGTAATTTTTGTTTTTTTATACAACAAAAATATTAAAAATAAAATTGTCTAAATCAACACGTAACAAAAATTTAATCAATTAAATTCATAAAAAATCAATTGATTGATTGATTAATTGATGTGATTGATTTAATCCATATATTTTTTTTTCGATGGTTTTCGAGATCGAAACATTTTAATTTTAGATATTAAATTAATTAGGTTTAAGGCATTCGATTGTTATTTTGCCCCGAATAACGCCGCGGGGGTGTCAAAAACTTAATAAATCGAATGAATATCGAAAAATTGGTTAAAATGTGATTGGTTGGTTCATTAAGAATTACGATTGCATCGAATACATTTTCGAGATTAACGAGATTTTTCAAGCCGCGATGTATAAATCTTTCCAGTAGGAGTTTTCTCGAGTGCATTGATTCACCGCTATTTATCGAGATGTAAAAAAAAAAAACAAGAAAAAAGATCTTTTTTTTTTTTCAACAAGATTGCCAACGTTCGCAGTGTTTTGATATCGAGAGGTTTCGCGTACGAAACGGGGTGGTTGCACGAGGGGGTGGTTTTTTCTGTGTGCGATAGCTTCGTCAGAGCGATCGCTTGAATTCTCATTGGAAAGGCACATAAAGAGCTTCGAAGGGTGGCGGTGGTCGCGGTTATTCTATTGCGAATACGGGGGTGGCAGGGGGTGCGGAGCGGCTCGGCGGTTCGAGTATAAAGTATAAAGGAGAGATTGCGCCTCGCGTGATGTCGCGGGTGGAGAGAAAGCCGAGCCGACGAAAAAGGATCGAGAAGCGAGAGAAGGATCGGAGTGAAAGAGGGGGTGGGGATACATAAAAGGCCAGCAACCCCTATTCTACGCAGCTTTCAATTGTTTCGGCGAGCCGGCAGCCGTTCATTTGTGTGTTTTCTTTGCGTGCGCTTTTACTCGCTTCACCCCCCCCCCCCCCCCCCCCCAACATCCCCGACCCGCACTTTCTTACCCCTTAGAAAAAACAACAACAAACAAATCACATTTCCACATCGTTCATCACCGCTAACAATAAAAAAAAAATTCGAAATTTCGTAAAATTATGAAAATAATAACGGAACATATCGATAATAAATCGATTGATTTTCATTTTTTTTTTTCTTTTTTTATTCATTCTAAGATTAATTATTTTTTATTTTCGATCGACGACGACGACGACGAAAAAAAAAAAATCGCAGTTTGGTTCGTAAAAAAAAATACGATGAAGAAACGACGTCATCGTAATATAAGCGTTGATCGTCGTCACATTCGAATCCGAAGCGGTAAGCAAACAAATAGGGTTAATTCAACGTTAGCTTTATCTCTCTCCTCGCGCCGTATCCTGAATACGTCGTTTCCGAATGGAGGTAATTCCGGTGACAATGTGGCCTTTGATTTCATAGAAACGTTCGCTCGAATGACGCCCACCTCTCTCTTTCTCTCTTCGCGAACCAACTCTCCTCTTCCTCTATTCCTCTCCCACTCCCCCCACACGGCTACAGTGCGCTTGCGACGCGTGGCTCTTCGCGCAAATATACATATAATAAAGTAAGTTAGCCGGAGGACGACCGACAGCTAAAACCCCCGTCCTTCGCCCCTTCGTCTCCCTACTCGCCGCCGCCGCCGCCTCAAGTTCATTCGGTAACAAGCGATTCATAGGAAAACCGCTATTCATCGTCGTCGAGTTAAAGTTACTCGATGTAACATGCAATATTACGTACATTCGGCACAAAAAAATTTACAACAAATCCTTATCTATTTTTTTTTCGTATATAACGACGAATATATGACGAAATATTTTTGCGGTCACAACAATAATGGATAATAATAATAAATGTATTATTATTATTGTATTTTATTGTCAAGAAAAGCTGCCAAACGTCCGTAAAACTTTTATTTTTATTATACTCGATTTATTCTCGATATTTTTTGGCCCACGTAATTTTTTACTGCAACGCGTTTCACTTGTACTTCAGGAATGCATTTTAACTCCGAATTCTATCTTGAAACGATTTTTTTTTTTTATTAATAATGTCCCTTTATTAAAAAAAAATAAAAAAAAAATCTCTCCGATGTTTTAAGGTTAATTACATCGAGAAAATAATAAAAATACGAAAAAAAAAAGAAAAAAAAAATGGCGGTTCTCGCGTCTTTGTTTGACGAAGAGTTCTCGTATCACTACTCGTTTTCCGTAAACAAATCGCTCTCGACAGGGGAGAAAGGGGGTGCAAACGCACTTTGCTTGCTGTACAGATTGTCGAATAAAGTGCCACACTTGGTATATACGCATTAAGATACATATATATCGTAGAATGTGTCCTACCGATGTATTGGTCTGAAGTAATCGCTCTTCAATTTGTAACGCGGTGGGTGGTTATGGGATTTCGTGGGCCGAAGAGCTCACTGTTGAACGAGAGAAGAAAAGAGAAATAGGCGCGATAGCTTTCAATTCTCACCAACTCTCTCGCTGAATGCGCCTTCTCTCTTTTGCTCCCTTCTGTAATATGTTTCCGGCTCTCTGTCGGACCTACTGGTACCTCGACGCTCTCCATCTCCGCCATATGTTACGCGTCGTATGGTCGGCTAACTCCCTTCGATATAAAAAAGAAAACGCGATCGCGCCCTTCAATCTACGTCTCTAAATCCTATTTTTTATTCACATTTTCTCACGCGATATTCGAAAAAAAAAAAAAAAAAAAAAAAAAAAAACGTTTTCGCTATCGGAGTAATTAAAATTCTCCGAAATATCGAAAAATGATAAATTTCATCCGAGTTGCCGTAATCAATAAAATTTATATTTCATATTAATCCAAAATAATATTAAATAGTAATTAACTATCAATTTACTCGATAGGCACTAAAATTTATAGAAAAATAAATAAAAATTAATATTATATATGTTAATCTTCGTTTCTTAAGTTGTACTCTCTGGAGTACAAAGAGCGAACACTTTGTGCGAATGATTCTCCCGAAGCCGAAGTATTCCGAGTAGTAAAACGAAATACGTAAGATTCTTGTGACTATATATTTCGCAAGAGTTTTCTCTGCATAGTCGCGTCTTTCTTTCCCTCTCCTTCATCGCGCGAACCCCTTTTCTCTCTCATCTCTTTCACTTTTCTCATCTCTTTCTCTCGTCCGACGCGCCGCACGAACTGAGAGTTTGAAATATTTCCGAGGATCCAGCGAGTTTATTAAGGCTATTCAAGGCGCGCCTCTGAGACAGCATTGTGGATACAATTTAGTCTCATTCATCCCTCCGCGGGAACCGAATGTTCGCTGCCTCTCGGCTGTACCTCGCCTTCACCGACGATGTCTAAATATTTTTCACCTCCGACGTCACTCTTTCAATTTGTTTACTTTTCAAAAACGCTTACGTACGAAGTCTTTATTTTTTTTTTTACACAAATCCCTCTCTTTTCTTTCTCTCCAATAACAATAGTTTTATCGATGAGCAATACGGAGTTAGCGATTTTTTTCTTGTTCCAACTTTACTTTATAAAATATTGTCAATGTCGGTTTTTTTTTTTTTTTTTTTTTTTTTTTATATCCCGGTATCGTATCATTCTAGAAAACTATATTTTTTCATTCGCATTTCTCCGTACGAAAAATCCGCCTGCAGCGGCGTCCATTTATTTTTTTCACTCTTCGACGATGATGAATCCTTCGACATCCAACGATTTTTGTTCTCTCTCAGTGCTCCGTTCTCGCTGCACCCCATAACCACCCCTTTCCCCTTCATTGTCAGTTCCGGATAACGCGTTATGTAAAGTGTTCTCTTGCACAGCGGCCCGTTTTTCTCTCTTCATTCAACTTGTTCCTTTTTCCGCATCCGTTCTCTTCCGTTCCTTCCTTCCTTCCTTCCGACGATTTTCCTCTGTCAACCACCGCTTCGAGTTTTCTATCTTTACATCAATCCCTTCCTTTCCCTTCCGCGCTTTTCTACCGTATCATTCGTCTTTTTCTATCTTTAACGTTGCGGAACAAAAAAAAAATATATATATCCCCTTGAATTTTCTCTTTTCATCTATTCCACCCTTAACTACAGCGAGAGAGACTCCCTCTCCTTTATCCTTTATCCCCCACCACTTCTATTCGTACAATCAAAGGAATCCTATCTTCGCCAACAATACCGGGGCGCTCGCCTGATAGCTTTGTGCCCTCGCGTAACAACGGTGAATTTCTGCGTGAATGGACGGCATCCAGGAATTGCGCGAAGCGTTGAATTCGAATCCCTCCCTCCCTCCCTCCCCCCACTGACCCACCCCCTCGCTGCTTTTCTCTATCGGCCGACAACTCTTCTTGCCTCCCACGATCGCGATGAACTTATCGATATATATCGTTCCTTCATTATTCTCACTAACGTTTTTTTTTTTTTTTTTTTTTTTTTTTCGCTTCAGCTTCGCGTTATCCCTTGCAATTTTTCTATACGATATGTTCGACCGATCCTCGGAACATTTTCCATATGCCGTATAACATCCGAAAGAACTACTTATTTTCAATGTTCTTTTATTAATTAATATTATTTTGTTTCTATCATTTTTTCTAATATAATTACTATTTACAAAATGTTTAATAATTAATTATAACAATAATAAATTAATTAATTAAGTATTATTCATGATTTTATTTCATTTTCTAAATAATTATTAATAGCTGCGAAAAAAAAAAAAATGTTGTCAGAAATGTTAATAATTTCGACTCAATTTAGCGATCGAATTTGTTATTCTAATGCAATGGATATTTGCCAATAATAAAAGTTATTTTTTTTTATCTAAACCTCAAAGGAATTAACAAGTAAAACGATTTTCCATCGATCTTCTGTTATTTAGCGGTACTTACAAAGGTAACGGGAAAAGGATTAAAAAAATAAGTATTAATTATTAATAACGCACCGTTTCTACTGCATTCGTAGTCGGGGTGAATTATGTATAGAGAAAATTTGATCGAAAGAGGGGAACGAAGAGATAAACACGTGGCGAGCGGTAGCGGCGACGTCGAGAGAATGGAAATGCGTGATTGCGGATGAAAGATAGGTTTCCGTTGTCGTGGACCAGCGTCCGAGAGAGAGAGAGAGAAAGAGAGCGAGAGAGAGAGAGAGAGCGAGAGAATCGTTAGCTCGAAGCTCTCCATGTGGGTGAATGATGAGCGATGGGCGGAACTATCGTGCTGCCGGTTTCCCTTAGCGCCGCGTATAATAGGAGAGAATCGAGGGATGGGATTAGATATTTCGTACGTTCGATCGGATACTAATGCACTCGCTGCGGATAGGAGACACACATTAGTTTCTATTACAAAGATAATCAAGAATCTCCGCTGTTTCCCCTCGAAGATTTATCGCGGTTGCCCCGTAGTCTCTCTGGTTACGAATATTTTTTTCGTTACACCGCGTCATTGTAGTCTGAGGTTTCGGATCTCTGGAGGTTATAGTTACAAAGGAATGGAAAATCTTACGTTTCTTGTTCCCCAAATCGAAACAATTCGGGTCAACCCAAGAGATTCGTGTGTTTCCTTTAAAAATAAAAGATAAAAAAGAAGAAAAGAAGAAAAGAAAATATATATATTTCGTCGAATCTTCGCTCGATATTACTCGCTTTCCAATTCTTCTTGAGAAGTACTCTCTCGGGATGAATCTCCATGGGCCTTACGAGTCGAAACTGAAAAAGAGATCTTAAAAAAAAAAAAAAAAAAAAAAAAAAAAAAAAAAAAAAAAAAACAGACACCAACAGATAAAGAGAAGGGAGTCTGCGAATGAATAAATGAACAATGGGAAGTTAGACGATGGAAGGGTTATGTGCCTCTGTGAGTGTATATGCGCCCGCGTGTGCAACTCGAAACTGTAGTACCGGACATTGACGAAGTCTCAGCTCAGATTTTTCTCGAAGAAGTGAAAAAAAAAAAAAACATGTTCGCGAAGAGTAAGTTGAAGAACTCGTATGCGCACCGGTAGTGCCCCTACAACTCTATCTGTCTTATGTGCTCCGTTTTTCCTTCGAGAGAGAAGTTCCGCGAGCTTCCAGCTCTCTCGTTCACTCGTTCCGTTATCGTCCCTTTCGTACCTTCAATAACTCTTGGCGCGACGGGAGATCCGACGAAAAAAAAAAATACTGAGGTACGAGAACAAGACGTTGAAATCGACGAGGATGTAAAAAAAAAAGATGAAGAAGAAGAAGAAGAGACTTCAACGATCCAACCACTCTTTGAGTCACTCTATCTCTCGCCCGCGCGCATTGTTTACAGAGTGATGAGTCTTCACACTGGCGCACGCGAGTGCGTCGAGTTCTCCTCTCTTCTCTTCTTCTCCCTTCGGTCCAAACCACCCTCTCCCTCATTCCCATTCTTCCGCGTTCTGGCCATTGTTCCCAGCGTTCCTTTATACGGAATAAAGTATCAAGCGGCCCGACACAATGTACCCCGGCCATTGCGTTACTCTTTTCCTACACCCCCTCCTTCGGCGCTCCTTCTCCAGCCCCCTCACCGTTTCTTTTTCACTTCTCGCTCTTTCGCTTCTTTCTTTCTTCAGCTTCATACTCACACTTTTATGTATCCTTCACTCGCTTTTCTATTCGCGAATCTTTTCGTCCCCCACCAGCCCTTCCTTTTCTTTCTCTACAGTAATCCCCCCCTCTCCGAGTCCCTTGCAATTCTTTGCTACCCTCTACAATGTTTTTCGTCTCTTTCTCATTTGCGCTTACATTCGGTATTTCTGTTTCTATGGGTTCCCTCTTTTTTTACTCTAGTGGTGTAAAACTTCCCGGGAACCACGAGTTTTTAACTCTGTTGCGATTCGATTTTCGTTCGATTTGGTAGCGGTTGGCGAATTGATTTTTGCGAGCGTCGATTGGGAACAACGTTTGACTCAATGTTGACGATGATTTTTGATACTGCGACGCGTATATTTTTATTGTGTGAATTTTTTTTTTTTTTCGGACATTTTAGAACTTTTCAAGGATAACAAAAATTAAGGACTTTTCAAGAATTAGACAAACTTAAGGATATTTTCGGACTTTTTAAGAATTCCACAAATTTTTAGGAAATTTTAGGACTTTTCAAGAATTAGACAAATTTAAGGACATTTTCGGACTTTTCAAGGATAACAAAAATTTAAGAACATTGACAACATTTCCGAAATTTGCCGGACGTCTGGACATCGTGATAATAATAAGATATACATAGATCGCATTTTGAATGATAGCAAAAAAACGCGTCACGCCTGTCGCCATTGCTTAATAAGAATTTTCTGAATGTATATCTACTGGAGACTCTCCCCGTCCGCCCATCCATTGCCTTTACAACACTCGGACGAACACGCACAATCCGTACTAATTTAATGTGGGTTTCTGAATCGCGGCATTAATTAACAGCGCCGGCCCAGTAGCATTGAAGGTTTCTCGAACGCGAAGACGAAGAGCGCGTCGCCCTCTCGAGTGGTCTCGCTTATTTTCATCTCCAGCCACAGAAGCTCCTTGACAAGTGTACGCCGTACGGCAGTTGGTTCCTTTCTATCATCTTCCCCATCCCCGCGTTTCACGCCTTCGCTTAATTTCCTTTTTTTTTTTTCTTCTTCAATTTCATCGACGCTGCCGCAAAGATCTCGTAAATATGCATAACGCGACGTGGCCACGTGCCCGACCACAGTTGCCTTTGGCAAAGAAAAAAAAAAAAAAGAAGATCGAGAAAAATTACGAAGTAATAAAAGGAATGGCAATCGGGGGAAAAGTTCAAGGTACGAATTGCAACATTGAATAAATAAGCGAGACATAGTCTTCTTTTTTTTGTTGGTAATTTAAAGAAAACCACCAAGCAATCCTTACGTAGAAGACAAGGTTTGTTCACGCTAGCTGAGCAAAGTTTCAGAGTTTTGAACGGACAAAAATTAAGTGCTTTAAAATAAGTGCTAATTATGTGCCGAAACCAACATTTTTGGGATCCTTTCGTTTAGCTGAGAAGTTTATGCGAAAAGTGCTCTGCTAGCATGACATCAAGTGACCTGAGCCTTTCTTCATATTTGCGTTATAATTTAATCAACTTGTATCAGTTTTATTTGCTTTTAACGTGCTTCTCACGTACAGTCCAAGCTCCGTATTCTTAACTCCCCTTAATTTAACCGATCCTTTATTTTAACTCGTTACCATGACAACGAGTTCCCTTAACTGTATTTCCCCTGAGTCCGTTTGCCCCACTCCAAGGGGAGCCTATTTCGTAAAATGTAAACTGCGCATGCGCAGCAGCTACAAGGTGGCTTCGTACCTACGGACGGGTATACCCCTCGTTACCCCTATTCGAAACAACTGACCGGGAGTAGGGATGATAGGGGAAATACCTAAAAGGGAACGGGTCCGGTCCCGTCGAGTTAAGAATACGGAGCTTCGACTGTATATTACTTTTAAACGCAGTTTATTTTTTTTTTATGCTTAAGTACAGCACAGCCCCTCTTTTCTTAACTCGACGGAACCGGAGAGCTTCACTACTCTGTATTTTCCCTGCAGTTCCCACTGCCGGTCAATTGCTGCCGGTAGGGGTAACGAGGGGTATAGGGTCCGACATACAAAGCCGTGGCGTGAGTCTGCGCATGCGCATGCGCAGTTGACAGCGCTCACGGCCCGCGCAGCGGTCATAGTGAGGCCAGCGGACTCAGGGGAAATACAGATAACCGAAATCGTTGCCATGGTAACGGGTTAAGGCAAGCGAGCAGTTGAGTCAAGTGAAGTTAAGACAAGAGGGGCGCCACTGTAGATGAAATTTCAAAGAAGCCGAAACTCTTCAAACGGTGACGGATATGTTCGGTTGTTATCACGAGATATTTACGAATTCGATAATCGTCATTGGGTTATTCCCAAAGCACATAAAGAGCACTTTGATTCCTTGTAATGCAAATGATATTGCCAAAAAATGGGGCTTCTCAGAGTTGAATTTCCGGTCCTTCCTTCCTTCCTCGGCACCTTCCTTTTTTTCGTCCTTTTCGAATTTTTTTTTTCTCAAAGTCGTGGGTATGACGATTGGTACCAAAAAATGTTGGTACCGAAAAATGACTGTAAAAAGGTTTGTTGGTGGTACTGTCAGTTCGGAAATATACGACTTGGAACGAAACATTTCAACGACATTGGAAAAGACAGTAATTGCAGTTTTGGTTATCGACCGAGTAGGTTTTTCGTATATTCTTCACGAAAGCTCGTTGTAGCATAGCATACCGATGTCATGTCGTGTGCTGATATCAATGATTCATTGATGCCCTCAGCTGATTCGCATAAACCGAATCGCGGAAGATAATCTACGAACGATCCTTGGGTTGACGACGGTTAAATCTTTTAGAATAGTCGTTCTTCGTTGCAGTCGAACATCGCGGCACCGCGATCGACACCGCGATCGGTTGACAAAACAGTACGCCGATACAATAACCAACCCACAACAATGCTGTCGACAATAGCGGCTCTATCGACACACACAGACACACATATGTATATGTATACAGGCGACATCTATGTGCGAAGAGAGTCACATAGAAGACACAGAGACACGTAGTACTTCGGGGGTATTCGGCTCTCTCTCCAAAGAGAGAGCCGAATCTATTGTCTGTACTTCTGTTGTTCTCCTTTCATCCCCCTTGCACTTCCCCTTCTGAAGCGCCGGGACCGGCAGGAATTCGCCGCGGGTCCAACGTCGCGTTGCGGATGTCGCGCAACCTCGACGACTTTGTTTAATTGCGCTGACGGGAGAGCGCTAACCGTAGAGCTTCAGGCCGCGGATGGAATCCCGAAGGCTTTTGCATCGTCGGCCTATAACAATCGTAACCAACCGGTCATCCGGTGATTCCAATCATCGCGCTCGGACTCTATATGATTTAATGCCATTCAACGAGCTCGAGCAATTAACTTCCCGACGAGTTTAGCCATTGACGTCATCTTTTTTTTTTTTTTTTTTTTTTTTCTTTGCAACGAAACGACGCGATGAATACTGATGACATTTTAAAAACTGGCGACGATAAATATCTGACTAAGTTGGGTATATCGTTACGTGATTTCCGATTAAAATACATCATCGTTACACGTTTAAGGTTTGGAAAATCATAAAAATTGATTAAAAAAAAATAAAAAAAAACCAAATTATGTGCAACTTTTTTTTCTTCGCAATATAACATTTAAGATTAATATAAAACAACATAATTTTTTAACTAATTTTCTACTCGACTGTAATTTTGCACTATGTACATTACAATCCAAGTTCCCAAAATTCGAAGATTTTCGAAAAGAAGCTCAATTTTTTTTCACAATCTTTTTGAATCGTAATTAAAAAAAGATGATCGATAAAACTTCGATTATCACGAGAAGCTACGAGCCGATGGTCCAAATTCTTCGTTCAGCGTTTTCACGCATATCCACGCCGGATCTCGCGTTCCAACGAAGTAACGCAAATGCGCGTTCGCACACTGATGTTGAAAGACATAGAAGTGGAGAAACGCGCATTGCACACAATCGCACACACACACACACACACACACACACGCGCGTACTTCCAGGTACACTTGGAGGAATAGGCGAGTAAAGCGAATCGTCTGCGCGGGGCTCTCGCGCGCGTACACTCGCGCTCCACTCATCCTCCCGTCCGTCTCATTGTGTCGGACGATTGTCTTAGAATAATGGCGGAGACTCACAATAGTGACTACAATGCTTGCTCGTCTAACAATGCGATGACGTCATGGGAGCGAGCAACGAGGGGATTGCGCGGTTGCGCGGGGAGGGTATACGGTGGGTGGTATAGAGTGAGCGAGAATGGGATGCACGTGAATGTGACCGAGCAACGACAACGATGGGCCTTCTTTTCGCTTGTGTGCGAGAGTCTTCTTCCATGTCCGTTCTATTCCTCTTTTCATGATCCTTACTCGTTCATCCCTCTTGCTTTTCCACTTATTTCTTCCTTTTTCTCGACCCTTCTGGACGTACCTTTTCGCCCAACCCATCACATATATATTTCTTTATCTTTCGCGCGTATTTTTTTTTTTCTCTTTTTTTTTTTTTATCTTTCGCTCCGTGAGCACTTGCTTGCCTCGACGGTAAATATACAAGTCGTCATCGCAGCACTTTTCTTTGCCTACTGTATGATCCCTTTTGCCAACCCTTTTGCTTACAGATCTCTCTCGTGCCTCGTACCACTGATTGTTTTCAGACTTCATGCGAAGCACTGAATGGGTGGCACTAAGGCCACCCAAGGGAAATGATTTCTCATCTATTGAGTTGAGTTCAGTTTTGAGAGATACTAAAAAATGTAGGATTGTTATGAACTTTGGGATATCGACTGATAAACAATTTTCACGCTGTACGATCGTTGATAATTGATTTTTTTTTCTTTGTTTGTTGATTTGAGACAAACAAATTTTAAATTGCATCGGGAAATATAGTCGATTTTTGAAAAATATTTTTAATTTCCCCATTTTAATAATTTTTCATTTTTGTACACTTTTTTTTTGTATCAACAACTTTAATTATGCAAAATATTTCTTTAATCAATAACAAGCATCGAGAATCTTTAGCTTACTATTCGCGTCCTAAAGCATCGTCTGGATTAAAAAACAAAAAAAAAAAAAAAAAAAAACCGCATAAACAAACGTCGTCTCTTCTTTAGTCCTCGAGAAGTCGAAGAAAACTCAAAAGCCAAAGAGGCAAAAGACGAAGATGAGTTGCTAAAGAAAAAAAAAAAAAAAAATGTGCGTCCGCATTGTAGAGTGATGAAGGAAAAAAGAAAAATAAAAAAATGTCGAAGAAAGCCTAAAGACTGAACCCGAGCGTACTACTGATGACATCGCACACAAGACGGTCTCTCGTTCCTCAGTCTTTCGAGCCAAAGGTGGTTGTCCTAAGCGCGGAAACTAAGGCGCCACACGAAGACGCGGACGCTTCTCTCTACTCTCTTCATCTTCATTCTCGGATCCTTAGAACCCGTGTTGCTCCCGCTGAATTTCACGGATGTATGTAGTAGAGAGTTATAAGGAGCCAGAGATGCGCGCGCGCGAGGGAGCAGCGCACAGTGGCACACGAAGGCGCCATAGAAAGGTTCATTGTGCGCGAGGCACTGCGAGCCTCTCTCTTGGTACCCCGCAAGGTATTCACCGGAATGAATGCGCCCTCCGAAGCGACACAGTCTCAGATGTAAGACACAAGAAGCATAAAAGAGTTGCCATTATGCGAAGCTTAAATAACAGGGCTCCTCTACTCTCCGTGCTGTACAACGTTCTCTCGTCTATAAACGCATATATCTATCTACCTGTGTGCCATGTATACACATACACCCACAATACATATTCAGCAACATAAACACAAATTCGCGTATTCATAGAGAGTTACATAGAGATTCTGACAAAGACGGCGAAGAAAGGGTTATACAGACGAGTATAGAGGCAAAGGTACACAGAGATATACAGGCTGATGCGGAATTTAAGTGAATTCAGATAACTCGCAAGTTACTTTATTAATCAGTTTTACTGAATTCTTCATTGTGATTTTTGAATATTTACAAAAAAAAAAAAATAATGTTCATTTTTTTAACCATATTTTGGAATTCTTTTTTTTTTGCCAAATTTGAATTTTGTTTTTTTTTTTATCAAGCATTTTTGGGACAAGTGTGATCCAATGGCAATCGCCATTAGGCATTTTCTGGGTTTTTGGCGTTTTTCTTTTTTTTATCAACTTATACGCGGAAGGCACGCAAAATACGTATTGCAAATATACAAGTATCGAAGAGGATGGTTACGTTCAAGCAACGCGTACTTTGACTGCGTGATGTATAGCGTAGATATTTTCATACAGTGTTCGACGATGTGAACGAAGAAAATTTTCTATGGACTGTTTCTTCACTTTTGCGTCTTGTATAGCTACTTCTGTCCTCGCGACGGGCTCCTTGGTCTTTCTTCTTCCAATTCTTAGCTCTCTTTCTACATAGCGAGTGCGCGACAAAAAGAAACTCTTGAAGCTTTTTATTCTTTTCTTTTTCTTCCAAGAGTTTCTTCCTCTCATTTACGCCTACGTCTACGTCGGTCGCGCACTACTCGTCTTTCTTTTCGGAGTTAACGTGTGCGTTGACGAAGAGTCGGCGGGCGGGACGGGGTGTACCAGGCGACGGAAATGGGGATAGAAGGATGCGCCGACTCTCCTCCTCGTCTCGACTGCGTGAAATGCTAATTATTTCGAACCTTACGTTTGCCCTCTCGGCTCGTCAAGTGGGCGGAAAATAGGTTTTTACGTCATCTCTTGTCCATAGTAAGTGATAATTAGAGAAGTAGAGTCTTCAGTTTTTGAGTATCTATTCTGTTCCAACTGGTTTCGGGTACAATTTTTTTTTTTCTCGCATCAATAATCAAAACTATTGTAAAAAGAATTTCTTTCTTAAATATATGTATATTTTTTTATATGTTTTTATATGTATATATTTGTAAAATATGCATTTATTTTATGATTTATAAAAAACATTTTTATATTATTTTTCGACAATTTATTGACAAAATTTCGGTTAAAATGTGATTAGAATTTTGGTGAAAAAAGATTAAAAAATGATATACTAAACAGTGTCTGACTGGGTTCGGTGATTATCCACTTACGGCAAGTGGTAAGAGCAATCGTGTGGTCAGACCCGATATATATTGTGTGCAGTGAGAGTAGGGTAGGGGTGTTGAAGCAGGTAAGCGGTTAGACGTGCCACGCGAGGCCGCGTTGTCGGGAGGGGTTGAGTTCGCTCTCCGTGAACGTCATGGGTGGTTTGAAACAACAGGTGTACGACCGTTCGAGAAGCCTCGGCAGCAGCCAGGAAGCCTTCTCTCTACCCCCCGTCTCTCCCACCTCTTGACTCTGAACCCGGGAGCGCCAGCAACTCGCCTCTATCCGACGCTCACCCTTCGTTCCTCACACCGGAATCAACGCCGCGGTTATGTCAGGGGTTGCGCTCCCGTGCGGTATCGTGGCTGTGGCTTTGCTCAGCCACCCTCGACCCTGATCCCTCGGCGAGGTCAATCTTACGACTCCTATCGTCTCACTCGCTCGCTTTCTGCCTTACGTTTCGTTAAATCTTTACCATATTTTCCTCTTGTAGACAAGATCCGTTTTGCTGGGGTACCTTTTAATGCTAAAGACAAGCTCTTGCGGCTCTTGTGGCTTTAGTTCGGTTCGGGCTGATCAAGGTTATGAAATCGTGAATTTGTACTCATTAGGATCCTGATCGTTCCAAGTATACTTTGAAGTCCACTCAGAAGCATCACCAGATCGTCATCAATTGGCATCAACTTAAAAAATATGCCAAATATGGCCATCCTAAACCGTTCTATTTTTGGGATCAACCAACGGACGACAAACCTACTAACTGAATCAAGATCAGTTTCTAGGCGTATTATCACCCTTACATGATGTACCGGAGACAATAGCTTACTTTATCGTAACTGATACATGGTAATCAACTAGTAACTCTGGTGACTACAATCATATAGCTATGATTGAACTTAAATTGACTTCTAAGTTGTCTATTGAGCCGAGTCTTGCAATTTGTCTATACATTCAATGCCCTTTGTCATATGTGTTTATGATTCAATCTCTTAGCCACTTGTTCAAATGAATGATGATGAATCAACTATTGCTTGAATGAAAAAGAGTCTCCTTAACAAGAATAGACCATTTTCGCTCCACCAGTTTTAACTGTAGAGTAAGAACCAATCTATAGAAGTCAAGTTTCGACGACGTTCAGCCCAGATTACCATGGACGAGCGGTTTTGTTATATCTTCGCACGATTCATCCACCCCAACATGCCCCGCATTGCGAACCCGGTGGGATGAGCTCACTAGCCGGGTATATAATGTAGGTGGCAGGTAGATGGTCGAAGAGAAGGTGGGACACCAACTATAGTGGGATAACGTATTATAGTACTATATTGGAGAGAGGGAATGCGAATCGGTAGCGTAGCGAGAGGAATAGAGATAGGACTAGACTTGCTCGCGCATCTACACGCGTTGGATTTCTCTTGCTCTCGCTCCCTCGTCCGCCCTTATTCGACTCTTTTGTCTAGGCGTCCATTCTCTGGCACATTATCAGGCCTATTGTCCCTCACATTGTTACCCCTACCCACGACGCCTCATTGTTTTGCAATTTCCCCCCACTTAACCGATACGCCCCCCTTCCCTTCCACCATCTGAGCTTGTAGTCTATATATGTATCATGTATATACGAAGGGTACAACAACGAACGCGTGAGAAAGATAGAAAGCTTGGATGTGAACACCCACCACTCACCCTTTCTACACACACGCCGGTTCTCTTTCTGCGCTCCCGGGAGGGAGCGCTCTTGTACCACCGCTACTACCCACCGTAGAGCCCGCAGATTCAACACCCTCCCAGCGCTACCCTCGCGCCTTCGCTCAACTCATCATGCAATTTCGCAACCCTATTTCCCCCACTACTTTTCTCACCTTAATCTTCCCTCCCCTCGCACGACTCGCGTGCCGACAGTCAAGCAGATCCTCGTGGAACTTTGGAATCCAGCAATCCGTTGCGCTCGCTTGCATGATTAATCGAATACATCATTGCAAATTTTTATTTTGTTTTATACAAAGGTCAACAATAAAAAATAAGTGATTAATTATTGAAAAATGATTAATTAAATCCGAAATATTTTCATGCGTCAATGTGTCGTTTACCTCAATTAATTGATTAATTCATAACAATAATAATATAACGAAGGCAATTAATGTAATTACAATTATTACATGATTAATATATTTGAATTACAGCGAGTATTACCACCTTTTTAAAATATATATGTACATGTACAATATTTCATGCGAACGAGCATTTAATGATGTTATTATTGTTATTGTGGATTCATAAGACTTTCAAAAGAACCATCATAATTTTTCTTGTCCTACATAATTTATGTATATTTCCCGCGAATTTCTATAAACCCTCTCGACTCTTATGAATGAAGTACAATATTACCTTAAGTGGCATGTGTATTCACCGTAAATTGTCGTTCCTTGAGCGCATCAACAACGTCCGGGCCGTTGAATGCGTTGGGCGAATAGTAATAAACTATCGAAACGAAATGAGCTCATCTGTTATAATACGTACATACAGTCTGAGGAGAGTCTACCTCAATCCCGTAATCCCCCCCTCCGTTGGATGGATGTTTGAAAACACACAATAATTAGACGAGTAGAAAGATGGAATATTATTATCCAACGAGATTGTGCGAACCTCAGGCGAGGAATCCGTACAACTCTTCGTACGCATATATTTCTGTGGGTTGAGGGGGAACCGGTGAGGGGCTGGGGGGGAGGGGGGGGGGGTGTGAGCGAGGTTGTTGGAAGGAGGGTAGAGAATATATTTCAGAGCTTTCACGAGTCTGAATGGAAGCCCTTGGAACTCACTGTAAAATAGACAAAAGCCTCCGCCCGCTGAACAATTCGTCTATTCTGCTATGCCAGTTACGTACGAACGAACGAGCTTTAACGTACATATAACATATTCTCTCTCTCCATCTATCGTCGAAGTGTGCGGGGCCCTGGCGAGAGCCTTGATACTCATCCGAACTCTATACCCTCTTCCCCGCGCTCTTTACTTTTCCTATCTGACTTTCTCTGTCGCTGTCGAGTTACTACTCGTTTTCCTCATTCGAACACGCTTCGCAACTGCGGATTCAACAGCAACCCTCGTCCTTTGGCAATCCCTCATGCTATGACTCACATAGACATACATATATAGACACACACATGTATAACAGTGTTCTATAGTCACTTGAAGCCCAAAACCGAACGACCGGCGCACTTCCACTCCGGTGGCGCCCCATTCTGTCACAACGACAACGACGACGACAGTTCCGAACTTTTAACAGGTTCCTCTGTGCCGTCGGAGTCTATGCTCGCCCGGACAATACTGACTCTTCACATCGCTCGCCCGCCCGCGCATCGTCTCGTTCAACTCTCGCAGGATTCATTGTGGTGCTGCAGGATTCGATCGACGTGGCTCTTGACCGTAAAGAAAATCATTCCAAGGCTCGTTTATACTTTCGCAAGGGTTTTTGAGGGTAAATTGAACCCAAGGAACAATTTTTCGATCGGTAAATAGGTTAAGAAAGACTTGAATGCTCCGGTGCGGGGAAATTCAATTATTCTGGACAATGACAGCAACTAGGAATAATTTTTATGAGAGCTTTTTGGTAGAGAATTTGATTCTTTGAAAAAAAGTATTCTTACATAAATGTCGTAAAACGAAGATTTAGGCATTTAATCTTTGATAAACATGTATGTCATTATTATGAATCATTCGTCCGTTCGTTAAGTTGAAAATCATTTTGAATCATGGAAATTAGAATCAATTTAGTAATTTATTAATCGAACCTTCGCCGCGTCGTATTTAGACAGACGACGAAGAGTATAATACAATGGTAGGCACGTGTTACCTCCTCGTACCCGTAGCGACAATAAAGGGCCACCGTACACCACAGTCATGTGTGCTATTGGTACTGTAGGTACGTGGCATGTGAGATTCGTGCGTGGGGTGTTTTCCTCTGACGAAAGCATTGTCAGACCTTATTTCTATTCTTACTCCGCGCTACCATTATATCAAGTTCCTCTATAAGCTCAGGCAGGTTGTTCTCCGATGTATTGTTGTTACCGCGCGCGTTTCGCGGCTGCTACGCAGCCGCCAATGTCACAGGTGTGAATCTGCCGGTTCGTAACAATGAAACGCGGCAACAGCGAACGTGTTCAATTCAAGACGAATCCCAGTCATCGTACCTCATTATCTAACTTGGACAAAAGAACATGTCTCATTCATCAAATATCTCCAGACATCACAGACGCGTTTTGTGCGTATCAGCTTTCACATTGTCCAAAAAGGCAACAATCAAAATCCTCTCCGATGAACGAAAAAAGAAAAAAGTGAACCCATAGTGAGCTAAAACAGGCTCGACAACTTGTACATCGAACTTCATCAAACACCAACCTGTCTACATTGATTCAAGTTTAACTTCATTCTCTTTATAAAAAACCATTTCAACGAAAAAATGTCAGAAAATGGCACCGTGGCAGCCTATAGCGAAGTTGGTCTATGGTCTATGTCATCAATGGCTTTTCAAATCATCGAGGTGGATTGGAGGTTGGTTGGCGCTTGATAGAAAACCTTCTAGACACAGCATCCAACCCCCTGCTGATCGTCAAACCAATCATGCTATTAAATTTAGCAGCGGTGTTCCCTGCAACCAATGTAAACGTGTCTTTCTTCTCACGGAGAAAAGCACGTATTAATGATAAGACATGTATTGATTGTTTTGTATTCATTTAGCGACATGGTTGATTCAGCCCTAAGTAGATATTGTTATGCGGTCGTTGATCCTGACAATCAAAGTTTCCAGAACTCTGATTAACGTTTTCCTGGAACGAAGCAATGAAAAATGTCATCAGCTCGAAGCGAATCAGCGGAATCCAATGACTAATACATAAAAGAAGTCAAAAGATACACATAGTCAAGGAATGCCGTCGTTGGAGATGGCGAAACTGTTGGAGTTAGCAACTGCCGTAACGACGCGGAGAGTTGACTCGCGTGTTTCTGAAAGAGCCGGTTGCACAACACGAAGGAATGATAGGAGTGGGTTAGTACGGATGGATAGTATTGGTGTGGCAACAATGGACCCTGCGGGGTATGGCGGAGTCTCCACAATGCTCTGGCTCGCCTGACTTTTCTTTGCGTGTCAAATGACTGAAAAGCCGTGGGGGTAGAGAAGAGAGGGAGAGAGTAGTTGCGCCAGGGGTTGCGGAGGACGCGGGGAAGGAGGACGTTGTGGGACCAGAGGGTTGAAGGAGAGTGAGGACACGATGGCGACGCTGTGGCAGTGGAAACGCTACTATGCTTGGTTATAGCGGGAGGCACACGGAGTCTACCAGCAGCACCACCGGAGCCATGAAAGGCGTGCTTTGTTTGGAAACAATGCCGATACTCGGCTACATCCTCATCTCCATTCTTCGCCTTGACGCAGCAGCCCGACGACGATGGCGGGCGGTAGCGGTGGAACTCGCGAGCCCGCACACCAAAAAGGGCTTGGGCTGCTAGCTTCCAAACTACCATCATTGTACCCCGCTGGGCGTTACGACTACTGGGCTTTTATTCATTCTTGATTAAAGTTATAGGTCATTATTCGGCAAAAAGAATCAGAAAAACTCGGAATTTAAATCAGATTTTTGGTTTATGCTGGAGCAAGCTTTCCATTGATCTGGTTAGCTCAGTTATACCAGATTTGGATTACGTTCTGAAGGGTTTCTATGAGTGTCCGTGATGCAACGTCCTAGAGAAAGCCAAACAATCAGAATAGTAACAAAATGTCGTACATGAAAATTGATCGGTATCATCAGCATGGCTCTTGCAAGTAAGAAAAGAAATGATGACTTGATTTCGACAAAAAGTCGCCTTTACCCACGCCTGATAGGCTGATAGGATCTAAGAGCTTAATCTTGTAAAAGGTTAGATGAAGCATCACACATTTTTTATGTCATACTCAATGGATTGAAAGTCCTTTGTAATATTTTTTCAAATTTTCTTTCCAAGCTTCTTCGTTATTTTCCACTTCGAAGAAATCTCTTGCATACCCGCATCGAAGATTTAAAAAACATCGTGTTTCTCGAAATCCTAAAAGATCGAAAATATGAACTTCAAACTTCGAGGTAAAAGAAGCTTAAACCTTGAGCCGAAGTTGAAAAAAAAAGTAAAGAATTCGCGTGTTGCCTGTAAAGAGGGTTGGGGGATGTAGATGGGGTCGACAGGAGAAACGTCGCCGAAGGAAAGCTCATAACAAACTATTGAAAAGCGAACGAATGAAAAATCAATGGCAGTGGGTAGGGAATGGTTGACGGTATGGGCACGGGCCGGTCCCGGCCAAGTGCGGGGGGTAGGGTTTCTGGCAGCGAGGCAGTGAACGCTGTAGAACGGGGAATAGAGAGGGATGAGAGGACGGTTTGGTGAATGGAATATTATTGGGGCATCCTTTCACGCGGACTCGACGGAAGCTAGAAGACCTCATCTGGTGGCTGTATGGATGGCGTTCGCTCCGGCAATGCCGCCTATTGAACCAGAGACTGGCAATATATATATATATATACATATAGTACAGTTATATATCGGATGTATAGTAAACTTATACAGACATGGTATACATTGGTACACACAGATATAGATTTCCTTTTACCAATGTATATTTCTATCGGACACATAGGTGTCCTTTTATAGAGTATCCGTATACGTAGTAGAGCTATGCCTTCCTATATATACATCTTTGTAGTAGTAGATATAGTTCGTATACGTACGAAAGGTATTTGCTTTAGTGTGTGAAGACTGCGGGTTCTTACATTTCATGATTTATCACGCAGCTTTCAGTGAGCGCGTGTTCAAAGCCCCTGAAAGAGCGCAGATTGATAAAAGATATAATGGAGGACGCGAAATAGAGGGACTCGATCTGATACGGTGAATGAGGATGGCACGGGGGGGGGGGGGGGGCAAGGGGACTGGCTTCCGAGTGCGGTAAGGACATCAAGCCGCTGGTATCGCAGAACCTGAGAATTGCAGAGACGAGCATCCATAGAAATGAATTGTTTGACTCAAATAATATTGTTGGATTTACTTGTCTCATGGATGATAATTCGGTTGGCCATGAGACAGTGTAAATATGATTTGATTTACCTAATGTCTGAATAGATGTGAATTCGCAGAATTAAGTATTCCGATGACGAGACCATTGAAGAAATTTGGCTTATTTAAATACATTCGTTGGAATTGCTTGTCTCATGGTTTACTAAACAATTCAGCTATGAGACACGATGCATTTTACTTTATTCAAATGAAATGGCGGCCTACGATTAGATCGATTTGTAGAACCGAAAACTTACGACATCAACCATCTGTAGGAAAGGATTTGTTCAATTCATATAAAAATTGTTACAATTGCTTATCTGCTGCTTTACTGAACAAACCAGTGAGACATGAGACCTGTGAGATAAGCGACTCCAACGAATTATATCAGAATTTTGTTAAATAAAATAGTTTTTCTTTTATTGCAATTTGACGGAAGGAATTGAAGATTGAAAAAGCAAATTTCATTGTGTCCTGGGATATAATTATGATCCTAGATGTGTAAAGGAATGTGTCCCAGAGTGGTTTAGTGTAATCGAGCTCGGAGGTCCGGAGGGCTTTGAAAGTGGATGAGAAAGAGCCTCATGGGTTGGACAAAGACGTGAATCGTTGCGGTGAGAGAGAACGGTGCATCTCGTGGTGGCACATCGTCACTTCATTCGTTGAGGGTGGTGGAGAAACGGCGTGGGAGGGGGGGGGGGGGGTGCAGAGGAGGGAGGATCCGATTCACAACCTTCCCTATATCTCTACTCGACGTTACCAAGGGTTGTTTTACTGCCCTCTTCCGGGACACCCAACGGATCGTCCTTTCCGTTCACATCGTTCACAAGCGTCGACGATTATATTTCCACGTTAACCCAAAAGGGGTTTGGTTAATAAATTTATCCGAATTCTCATATACATATATCTTTACCCTAACAATCGTTTTATCGAACAATACAAACTAAAGATAGTTCGTTCATTTTCATCACAAAAAAATCGATTCTTTTTTTCTTAATTCATTCATTGATTTAAAAAAATCTTGTGATCCTATTTGCAAACCATATATTCGAGCGCTTTTATACATTTATTGATCTTGAATTCGTCGTGAATTCTCGACAGGGATTTTTTTTAATGCGCAATAAAAATCACTGACCCTCGAGAAGATTATTTATGTTCGAAGATTACCATGAATGTCACAGTTCAATTCTACACCCTTGTCATTATTTTCATGCGCTCTCCGTCAGAGCTCGGTTGGGGGTTGCCGCGTTTGACTTTCCAACCCCTATCCAGGCGTAACTAACGTGCGCGGGACGATATTGAAAGGGTGACTACCCAACGATTCTAGTCCCGTTATATAGTCATCAGATCCTTCATCAGTGTAGTTATAACGTTACGGTCTTCCTTTTCAACCCTCCCACTACCCTATCTCTATCAGTTTCAGCTCTCGTCCCTCGTGGGACTCGTCGAATAGCTCAACACGATTCATAACGATCACGATAAACCCCGCGCGTAGATAACAGAATTGACATTTCAAACGCGCGCTTACCGCGCGTGAATACACAGTCATACAACACAGAGGGTTGAAATTCCATTTTAACCCTTTGCAGTACATCTGTCGCGATTCGTATTAATCTTCGATTAAATCTTCTGGTATTTAAACTTCAGAATGAATGAATAAATGGCTTTCTCATCGAGGAAACGGAATTTTATTTCTTGAATGTTGAAGACGCAATTTGCCGGAAACAATTGTCGCGGTAGCGTTGAAGGAGTATCGGAGTATCGGCAGCGAGGGTACCAAATTCACTCGTTCCATAGACTCGATATCGCGTAGGTAAACGTGGAGGATAAGAGAGAGTACTTGAAAAATTACCAATGAAGGGTGCAAGTGGCACTTGGGAAAATAATTTGTCGATTCCTACCCGTGTGCATTGCTGATTTTCGAGTACCTGTGGTAAGGGTTGCCGCCCCTTTCTCGGGCTTCGCGTACATGAGGTGAAAACGCGGGGACTGAAACTCACACATGTTTGTTCATTGCCGCATAGAGATCAGTGTAGGGAAATCTATATTTAAGATACTTCGCATCATTTCATCTATTATTTTTGTAAGGATTGACATATTGAAGGATATTTTGTGAAAAATAAATTAAAAATCGGAAAACCCAAAAACGATAAAAAAAAAATATTGGAATTTGCATCGATGGTAACTCCGTTATTTGTTAAACTATTTCACATCCGGCGACTTATTGTAAAACACACTCTATTTTTTCTTCGGATTTTTCTTAAATGACAAAAGATATTTTTCGAAAAAAACATCTATTGAAAGATTCGAATTTGCGAAAAAAAAAAGTAAAAAAGTTTTATTTCGTTCGAAAGAGGGTTATCTGTTCTTCGGATTACTTTGAAAAAAAGTCACTAAGGGGTACATTCGAAAATCTAAGTTTTGTCATTTTACATTTATTTCCGTCTAATCGACGGTTGTCGAAAAAAAAAAAAAAATTCTAAAATAAACGATGTAATGGGTACGATGTAGAAATTCTTCGTGTTCGAGTATCGTATCTGTGCTCGTTGGTGGCTGCACGTGGTTTAGGGTGATTACACGGCGGAGCGTACAGCATATTGTTCGTGACCGAGGGGGAGGTTGACGTCGGCGTGCCGCAAGGGTGGAGTGGAGTGAAAAAAAAAACGGGAGCGAGAGAACAGCGAGACGAGGATGAGAAAGGTGGTGGAAGGAGAAGAACGAAGGGAGTAAATACAACGGGGAGGAAAAGGGCGTGGAGTCGATCCGATGATGCGTGAAGCCATTGGCACCCTCCGGCACGATACAGAAACCTATATAGAACGGTTCTCGCACGGGGCAAAAGGTGCCGATCGCTTGTTCAGACCTAACCAAGGTTCCGCCGATTTGATTCTTGCGATAAGGGAATTCTTTGCGGATCTATTGCAATTTCTGAATGAAAAAAAAAAAAAAAAAAAAAATCATTAATTCTCATTGGGTGTTTTTGTATCCCCTTAGAATCGTATTTTTTACGATTTTCAACTTTGCTTTTCTTCTTAGGTCATTTCTTCGCTATGAGGAACTAAAAAAATGTTACATGGGCATATCTACCGTCGAAAAACAATCTTTCCGATATTTTGCATGTCTCGGTAGATGACGGATTAGAGTTGATCAGAGAACCCGCGTCTCGTAGGTTAATGAATCGAGATTATGAAACTCTTGTTTCGGGACGTTCTGGAAATAATCCATTTGCAAAACTAAACCTTGGATGGCTCGTTGGTACAATGGGCCGCTGGCTTCTGCCATCGTCGTCGCCGTCATATCTCCGCTATCTGGCGGTACTGATCTCATTGTGACCGCGGGGCGGCGAAGTCAGCTATTATGTTTATTAAGTTGGCCGAGCTTTGCCGTCGAGGAAGGGGAACAAGTGAGACGAAAGATGATGGAGGGAGACATAGCATAGAGTAAAATGTGGATAGGTAGAGAGACAGAGGGAGTGAGGAAGAAAGTCAGAGAGAGAGAGTCAGTGGAGGTGAATGTAGGTAGTGCGGGGATGGGTCGAGGGTTAGGCAGCAGGGTGTATTGTCCCGCGCATTGTCTGCCCCATTGTGTGACATCACGGCCCGATAACTGCCGATAAGGTAGCAGCAACCAAAGCTACGTTCGTGTGCCAACCACCCCGACCCCCTCCAACCCCCGTACCCACCGTCTCACCCCCTTCGCTACCCTTCTATGAGGATATATAAAAGAAATTATGATATATATGTGTATATATATATATAGAAAAGGACATATGTACTTTATACACATATTGTTGCGTAAGGATATATATGTATGTATATATATATATATATTATGTATAAGTTAAAGTTTAAGTCCGATAAAGCCGAGACTGGGGATGAAGAAAAAAAAGACGAAGAAAGAACGGATAACTGCGGTCAAGTGGTTCGGCGGACCTTGCGGCCGCACATTGATTTTTTCGATTTTATTTTCTTCAATCGCGCACTTCCTTGTCATCTTTTCTTTCGTTATTGTAAAACCATTGGCTATATTTCTTGTTGTTTGGCCGATTTAAACGAATGGAATATTGCGAGGCGAATTTTAATTCATTCTATTTTCCGATCGCTCGGTTAAGGGACGGAATCGTCGGTTTTAGGTTACAATGCGACTTTTATTATTTTTTGTAACGGGACAAAAATCTTATTGGTCATCCCTTAAAATACATTGTTCATACCCGTGTCTCGGTCGTGTATAAAAAATTTCGGTGCTGAATATAATAACGTGTGGAAAAAGTTGCTCTTCTTTTAATAACATAAAACAAAAAAAACATTTTTTTTTAATTACACTTTTATAATTTGTAATATTTTGATCTGGAGATTTTTTTACATGACGATAACACTGTTACCAACAAACAGTCTCATGGAATGATGGATACGACTTTTTTTTTCACATTAAAAAAATAACACCATTTTTTTTTGCCAGAAATCGACAGGAATCGCCGAATACCGATCACTTCGACATTTCTATCGTATTTTTAGAGTTATTGGTAAAAAAAAATGTCCGATATTTTTTTTCAGCGTTGAGCACCAGTAGTAAAATATTAATTCAAGTTTTCCCTTAGTCGGTCAATATGTACTAACGCTTCCCTTACAGTGTCGCATAGCAAGAATTTTATTCATTGATTCGTTTAATCAAATTGCACCTCACTAATCATAGGGGATTTTCTCTGTTACAGACACGCGAAATAGCAGGGGAACCCCCGACGTTCGGTAAGTGGCTTTCCAAATCTCACCCTTTGCTTGACGCGTGTCTTTGCGCAGTGCGCACGTATGGTACCTTGAGTAAAGCTTTGAATCCTTTTAAAGCTTTTTTATCATCGTTGCTAAATTAAATAACTTCCTGAAGAAAAAAAAAAACAAAAAAACGTTAATATTTTCGGTAATGAAAGCGTCCGAAAAAATTATTTTCCTCGCGAACAATTTTTTTAAATTATTTTATTTACAAAAATTAAAACGAAAGAGGAGAAAAACATATGAAAAAACACAATAGAAATTCATGTCAAGTATCGTTCTAAATTTAAAAACAATTTCATACATTAATCCCTTTAACTGGATTAACAAAAACGTCAATAAGAACAAAATAATAAAATAAAAAAATTATGATGAGCGGTACAGTTAATGAAAAAAAATTATAGATAAAAATTGAATGAGTGAACTGGACGCCGTTTATATGCATATAGATATACAAATGTATAGTCGGATGCTGACGGTAGATTTTGCGAATCACAGTTCAACCGCCGTCTCCCCCACCTACGCCCCTTATAGCCCCCAACGATTCCGTCAACTCACCCCGAGCGAAACCGCGTTGATATGAATAACAATCGAAAACTATAACCCTCAGCGTAATAACGCTGGTGCTACCGTCCCGGTATGGAGCTCCGCACTGACAGTCGCTACGATCTCTCTTTACGAGCTGCCGGAGCATTTTTATGTTAATAAGGTTGCGCACAGCAATATATATAGTCAATCCCTCGTTCTATCTTTCCCCACCCCTACGGCTTCTCCGCAATTCATCCCCCGTCGTCATTTCATTTCATTTTTTTTTTTACTCAAATGATAGACTAAAGTCTCGTGCAAACAAAAATCGTCACACGAATTTGCTACGCTGCTCGGCATCCAGAGAGATACATTTTGACTGATCAAAAACAGACGGGCGTATCTTGCAATGTTTTACATGTTAACGGACGCGAGATACGCTCTTCTGTTTCCAAGCAGTGGAGATATATAGTTGGGGAGATCAGAGCAATATGAGGGGAAAAAAAATGAAATGAAGGAAAAGTGGGGATATGCGACATCCGAGACAAACTGTGGCAAGAGATCCGGTAGAGAATAAAAGAGCCGAGAAGGGTGAGGGTAAGGAATTTGAAGGGCTTTGGAGCGAAACACAAAACAGACGATACGTACACCTCATACCGTGGAGAAGGGAATGGGGCGAAGCGTAAGCAGTGCAAAGTGTTGCACGCGAGGGATTTCTTTTACTTTCTTTTTTAGTCCACCGTTTCTTCTGTTGTGAAGGTATATGATACAGAAAAAAAAACAAATGTATAGAAACAGAAAAAAAAAAAAAAAAAAAATTATCAAAATTTCGAACCTCACAATGATACATTTTGAACTCATACCTGTTCGGCAAATTCTATTAGCTTAATCAGTAATTATTTCAATTTCCCGCTGAAAATATATAATTTTTCGCGAAAAATATTAATTTCGTTTAAAATAGCATTTAAAAAAAATCACAACGTTCGTTTGCTTTTTTATATAATTTTTTTCGATTTTATTATTATTATTATTATTATTATTATTATTATTATCATCACCTCTGTATACTTTCGAAATATATTAATTTTTTTCTGGCACAAAGTTCAGAGAACGCGTTTAAAAAATGATGAATTTCGACTTCTAATTTTCCCGTTAGAGAGCCGTTCAATTTTTCCACCGACTCATACGGTACCGTGTCCTTTTGTATCATCTCTGGAGTTAGAACTAACAAGTGTTTCGAGGAAGAAAAGACACGGATGAAATAAATAGGAATGAAGTCAAAGTCTATGACGAAGCGAACTGGAAGTAAGGGAATACAAACATATATATATAAATAGATGTATAGAGCCGACTGGCAGTTTTGTGAGCGGCGCGCAAAGATGCCTTTGAATCCTTAATTCCCTTTGAAACTCTCATTCTGGCGGGAACGAGCGGTATTATTCGGCTGAATGACGTATTGAGCGAGTTTTGTATGCCATACCATACCAGAGTCTCGCGGCACATAGGTATATGTATATACAGTCTCGTACTCATCTCGTTCTTCTGTTCCATGTCTGGATGTATTGCTCTAAGCCCAAATTCACCCCCCCCCCCCCCCTCTCAACCACCCTTCCTTCCCTTTCGCTCTCTTCTGGGCTCTTCTTCATCATCTTTCCTTCTATTTTGCCGTTTCGGCGATCTCACTTACGTATTCTCAGTTACTTTACTCCTAAAACTTTCGTCTCTGTTGCTCTTCAGCTTCCTTTATTTTCATTCAATGTTCGCGAGTCCAAAGATTTTCGATGCAACCAAGAGACATGGAAAGAGAGGAAGAAATTTGCACGTGCAATCCAACGAGCCTCTCTTATACTCATTTCTACCTCGTTCCGGATTTTATCCTAATTCTTCTCTTGCGTAGAAAAATTCGTTAGTACAGTAAAAACTCGGTTACTGTAAGTCTTGCGTGCCTTATATAACGAGAGGTTAGGAACTTTAGAATGCGAATCAACGAAGCTTCTTAAATCTCGATTCGTATTTTGCCCTTCGTCCTTTGAATAGAGGACGGCGCTAATACAGTGAAAACTCCGTTATTGCGCGTCTTGGAGACCGCCACAATGGCATTAGCGAAACATGGAGCGGAGAGATTTGTGACTACAATACAAAGAGAGTAGAGAATCGAGATACCGATTCGTTGGCCACTTGTTTTTTTTCCTCGAACCAAGTTTCAACCCCTGACTCGAACTTCGTCTGATCTCTACATGATTTTTCTACTTCGAGCGCGAAAACCAAACTTGTGCCGTTTCCAAGATCCTACCCTGAGCTCATGCAGAGCTCAGGGAGGGATGCTTATACACACACACACACAAAAATTCTCCACACGATTTTTTATTTGACGTTGTTCGAACGGAGGTTGTGGGAAGGGAGGGGGAAAGGATTGCACGCGAATTCATAGCGATAGAACCGTGTGGCAAACGGGAGTAGGGAGATTGCAGGAGAGTACGCAGGGGGTTGGCGGGAGGGTGTTCGTCGCTGAAAGGGTGAAAGGGGTACGAGATGTACAGGGAGAGGCCGAGAGAGAGAGAGAGTCGGAATGGAAACGAAATAGTGTGTGAGTGAGGGCCCCATATTCGTGCATTGTAGCACGTTCCATCGCGTTCTCAACTGAACTGAACTCAACTCAACAGTGGAGACACAATGGCCTGGTATGAATAAGTATAACAGACAGACACCGGTACAGACAGACACAGGTAGCTCAGGCCGCAGTATGTGAATGAGGAACCCATTTGATAACACGCCTCCACAGCCACCCAACTCCATTGTGTCGCTTCCTATTCAGCTGCTCTATGCCCTCACCTACCTCACTCCCCTTTTATCCCAACCATCGCTCCCTACCCCTCCCTTCTCCCGTTTTCCTCTTTCCATCGCTATGGCGCTCGGCACCCTCCAACTACTACCCGCCATTTTCGCTAGTCCAACCACCCGTCGTTCTTTCGTCCACCTCCCCCTCCCCCTCCCCCCTTGGCGCAAGGCAAACTCGCTTCTTCTTCGATATCAATGCGAAAAATCGCGACGTACCCATCGACTCCGCGCATTCTTCGTCCAGAAGGAATTTTTTTTTTTCCGAACAATCTTTGTACTTGGAATTTATTCATGACCGAAGAAAGCATTGGATTCATGAGATATTTGGTAGCAATGATAATATCTTCGATTAAAAAACGAAGAATATGGCGACGTATTTTTGAAATATACCGACATGTTTATGTTTTCATGCTGAAATTAGGGAAAAATTTTGAACTACCTAATTGTTTTAAAAAATAAGTAAATAACCCTTAAGTGGTCGGTATAAATCGTCGCAAAAAGTTGATATCTGGATAGTTGATTTTTTTTTGTTTTTTTTTTTTTCAAATAATGACAAATGAAATCATGATGGCAGGAATCAGTAATCATTAGAAGATAATTCTGAGGAAAAATCAAGGTTTCGGCTGAAGCCACAGCCAAGGAAAGTGAAAAACGTTATCACATCAGCTACAGCATTATCATAACGTGTATACAACAATCTTGCTTATCGACATATTTATTCAGTTTGTGAACGAGTTCCGTTCCGCAACTACCGCAAATCCAAATTGACGGTAGTTGCTCCCTCTTTATTCTGTGTAGTAACCTCCCACACGATAGTAGGTGGTAGTACAGTTTATGGAAAGTGGGAGAAGGGGTGAAGTCAGAGGGAGGAGGGGATCGCGCGGGAGATTTGGGTACATACAACAATGCTTCGATTTTCGGAATCTCGTAGCATAAATAGCGCAGTGGTGACTCGCTCGTCGGTGGTTTCCAGTACGTGTCGGGTGTTTCATCTCGCTCTTCCTTCTCTCTGCGTATAAACACACCAACACACAAATACTCGTATGTACGCGTCGGCGTGCGAGTGCAGGACGAAAACGCGAGCGCGCGCACACGCCGTCCGCGCGCGTTGTACACCCAGAGAGTACCGATAACAATGAGGCAGAGACAAAGCCCAGGTACAATGCTGATGTTGAACTCGACTGATTTCGACGATTTTTGGCCTTTGCGTGTGCATCGGGCGCTTCGCGTTGCTCGACAATGATTCCCGCATACGTAATCATCGCTATGGGCACCGAGCGGAGGCCACCGGGTACACCGTCGAATGTCACAGTGGTTCTCAATGTCGCGCTGTTCGATCTCAAATTCCTAAATTGCTCCTTACCAAAAACTTGGAGCGGTTGGAGAACCCCAAATCAATGATTTCCTGAAAGTTTGCAATCCGGTTCCTTCGGCTATATATCGCCATTTTTTTCAATGGGAGAACTCGTTGATGATTCGATGATCAGTCGGTAGGATTCAGATCCAATTTTTGGTTTTGGGACAAGAATTTTCTCCGGATTTATCGAAGTTGCAACGATCAATGGAGCACCCCTGACTGCACCTGAATAGATACATTGTGCCTGGGCCGGCCTATTGACGGGCGATTGTTCCCTTAACAATAACAACAATATCTGAATAGTCGGTGCACATCTCGCACGTACGCACTTCTGTGAGGTACGCGCTCGGTGTGTGTGGATTGCGCTAGCACACTTCTGAAGGTGCTTTAACGTATGAGAGGTTAGCGTTGGAGAAAGAGCGCGGAGCTTCGGTGAAGGAGAGATGCAGAGGAATGGAGGAGGAAGAGATGGTGGAATATGCAATGGGAGGACCATAGTAACGACGACAGGCATAGATTGATAGATGGACTGGTAAACGGATTGCTGTGTATCGTTACTCGGAACTCTGTAGAGGTCACCATTGAGCCTCAGTGTCGCGACGGCTGGGGAGTCGGGAAAGGGGAGCGTTGTATTCTGAAACTTGTGAAACAATAACAGAACGGCTGCGCGATGAAACGCGGCTGAAGAGCTCAAATTTATCGACACCTCGAGGGATCAATCGGATCAGGACGCGTAACCGGCATTCAAACGAATCTGATTCTGATGGATTTTTTTGTTGTTGTTGGCGAACGGAACGACAAATGACGACAGATTTCATTGTTTTTATGTACATTATATACATTTATTTTTTATATGTACAATTCAAACGAATCTGATTGTGAAGGATTTTTTTTGTTGTTGTTGGAGAACGGAACGATAAATGACGACAGATTTTATTGTTTTTATGTACATTATATACATTTATTTTTTATATGTACAATTCAACGGTTATTATTTATGGGCGTTGATTTTTTTGTTTGACAACTGTATTTAATTATTGATAGAAATTGATGGTTGATTGATTTTTTTTAAGAGGTCTGAATCAATGGAGTGCAGATGAGATTTGAGTTGGAAGACTTTGTTGAGTTCGATCAGTCAAAAAATCTTTCAAGCATTAGAACTTTTTAGAACGATCTGAAATTTTTTCGACCGGTCTAAAACTTTTTAAAACTAATTAAAAACTTTTTAGTACTAATCTAAAACTTTTTATAACTGAAGATTTTAAAATTCTTTGCTAATGAAGATTTTAAAACGTTTCAGAACTGATCTGAAACCTTCTAAACCTTCTAAAACTTAAAAATTTGAGAGAATAATTTTAAACTCACTTAGTATTTTTAGAATCATTTTTTCTTCTTTTTTTCAGTTCTCTTTGAAAAAATGTAAATTTCCACATCTATGTACACTTGCAATCTGAATAGTTACACGGCCTCGCGAGTTTAGAACTTGAAAAAAAAAATCTATCAATTATTAATTATTTTCATCTGTCTACATTTATATACAATTCGATTTGAATTGGAGAAAAATTAAAAGATCTTAACTTTCCTAACATTTTTATATACAATTCAATTCTATTTACATTTTATGTACAATTTCACGTAAACAATTTTTTCAAAAATAATTGCAACTGCCCCCGAAAAATAACTATCGAGTTACCAAGGTCTCCGATGATTATTTTCTGGATGCCGAGGTCTTTCGTTCATCCCGTAAGCTTCGTGCATGTACTGTCTCTGCCATTCGCAGTACGGACAGTCGCGGTATACATTTCTCTGAAGATCATCAAATTCTTCCAATCGTCGAATGTATTCATTGGGACTCGGTTGTCTCATCGACGAGGTGCTCGAGGCATCGCTTCGCGAGTCGTCGCTCCACGAGTCGTCGCTCGCTTCACTCTGCGTCTCGATGCCTGAATCGCTTTCCCAATCGTCTTCCAATTCGCTGTCCCAATCGCTTTCCGTGTCCGTGTAATCCTCGTTGTCATTCTCGAACTCCTGAGGTCTTTCATTAGCGAGTGGCCAATGGCGAATTTGAAAATCTTGAAGACCATTGTTCAACGCCGGATCAGCCGGAACCTGATAGACGTGAGCCCACAAATTTGGAAACAGTGCCTGAATGGTGGCTGCGCTAATGTCTCTCGGTGGACTGGGCAACCAGGCGAACGGTCCATCTCGTCGTTGAAGAAACTGAATGTCAGGCTGCTGAATGTAATTCCACTGATCGTCCAACTCGTGAACCAATCCCATTCTATCGGCCCACGTGGCGTGAGGAACATTTTCGGTCGGATTCCACGAATCCGGAAAGAGCGACTGAATTGCCGCGATGTTCGATGTCAAACGATGAATTTCGATCTGCTGATGATCCATGGCTTCTTCATAGGACATCATATTCGCTCTTTCTCGGTCGTTTCTTCGTGAATCTGTTGAAGAGAAACGATGATTGGTAATCTTGTATTTTAGAGAAAATCGTAACATGTAAAACTATACATGATGCAGTGTAACGGATATAATGATTCCAGTGAATGAACACTCGTTTCTATAAACAATTCAATGATTTCAAGACATTAACCGGCAGCCATTTTTAACACTCGTTGAAACAGATTTTCGTGTGTTATTAAGGTAGCTACAGCACGCGGTGTCCATTTCGCCTAAATTCGACGAAATAGAGAGGGAATTGCAATCACTTCTCGATAGTATAAAAATCTGAAAAAATTCATGCATATTGTAGGTACTGAAAAGATTAATTTGGCATAATAATAATTGCAAAATGTTATTAACAAAGTGTTGAAAAAAAAAATTGTTCAACAAATTTATGGTAACTCAACTTTTTTTTTTATGAAAATGATTCGTTCATTTTTCTGAATACGTATGCATTTTTTCAGATTTTTATCTTTGGTTTGAATTTTGTCTTTTTCTACACTTTTTTTCCATATAAAAAAAAATTCAAACCAAAGATAAAAATCTGAAAAAATTCATACGTATTCAGAAAAATGAACGAATCATTTTCATAAAAAAAAAAAAGTTGAGTTACCATAAATTTGTTGAATAATTTTTTTTTCAACAATTTGTTAATAACATTTTGCAATTATTATTATGCCAAATTAATCTTTTCAGTACCTATAATATGCTTGAATTTTTTCAGATTTTTATACCATCGATAAGTGATTGCAATTCCCTCTTCATTTCGTCGAATTTAGGCGAAATGGGCACCGCGTGCTGTAGCTACCGTAAGTGTAATAACATATTGAAAGAGAGGTATACTAAAGCATATTAAGATGTTAATTTCAGTTATGCATGTTGACACAATACACTGTTTTCAGAGTGTTAAAGGTGTGAAACGTTATAAAACGGCACGATATTTGACAATTGATGAGAATTAGGACACGTAAGACATATAGAAAACTTCGGTTTCGATCGATTTCGGAATTAGTTATCGCGCATAGAAACGCAAACAAACTACTCATAAATTAACACAACATAATATATAATTTTTTTTTCTTTTTTTACTCATCGATGTTCACTATATACTTACGTTATTTGACGAGTGGTTAGAAATGCTATTGGCTCATTCGAAGACTAGTGTATCCGTATTCTTCACTATGAAACGATCGTTAATGACACTGACACTCGAAACTCTCTGAAGTTTTCTTGCGATTGTAAACTTCTACTCCTTGATATGTGCGATTTGAGGTTTCTGTGTCAAGGGTAAGAACTCCGCAAAGGACAACTCTTGCTCCGTCCCCTGACAAAATTACTCTATTACAATTTGCAGTTTGACTGAACTCATTTATAGTAATGAAGAACGATCGGCGTCCTTGCCTCCCCCCCCCCCCCCCTCCCTCCATACTCATTTCAACCCTTAGACGGCGGCGGCGGCGACGGCGGGCGGTCTCTGCCGGGAGTGGGGGACCACTCGGACGCTCGAACACTTTCATACCTAACATTAGCTTTCTTGCATCGACAGTATCGGTGACCCGTTATACCTAATCCCCATCGACATCCGTACTTATAAGGCGCAAACGCCAAATGGTATAACCTTTTCTAATTACAGTTGTCGCCAACTTGGTAATGTTTTATTAACCTATCGAAAATCTGGAGACGTTTTAAGAACGTCGAAGAATTCCGTCCTCCGTGTACTTGAAGCACGAAAAATTTCTTATATACATTTAATTTTTTTTCTTTTTTTCTAACTGATGTTACTTTTTTCCAGTTCGTAAAACGAATTTTTATTTTTTGCGAATTAAACAACGTTTTAGTTTCTTCATTTTTTTTGTTTTTTTTTTCCAAAATATCAATTTTGTTGTAAAATTGTTTGAGTAAAATTGAAAAATTTGATAATAATAAGAATAATAATAAAATTCTGTAATAAAGTGTTTTCCGGTGATCATAAGTTTGTTACCTAACGTTATATAGTGTGACAAATATAATATTAAATAATAGAAAATATTATAAATTATTCTATATAATAAAATATTAACATCATTAATATCAAATGAATAATATAAAAATATAACTTAATTTATACAAATATTTATTCAAAAAAATGTATTAAAATTGTGGAAAATATTTGCCCAAAATTCAGGTTGTTGGTCTGTCGTCGTAATTTTGCCAGTAAATTTTTTACAGCTTACTGCAGTCCGCGTTGGGATAGTCAAAAATTCTTAAAAAATTGGATATTACAGAAAAAAGAATATTAAAGTCATAGGGCAGTTATTGTAGAATAAAAATTCATTAAAACCTGTCGATCTCTTGTTATCGATCATCGTACATCGGTAACGAAGAACTCGTTAAAAGAAAACAACGATGCCTAACAGAGTGCCTAACTTTGCGATGCAACGAATTTTCGCCATTGTGGTCATTTCCCAAGAACTACCAGTTACCTTTCGACATCATTAATTCTCTATTTACTGTTTACGATACAACTGTTGTAGTGACTATTGTCCTCCATTATTCGTCGCTGATGTAGCCAAGAGCGCACTAGCGCTTGCTCTGCGTGACGCCTTTTCGTCGAAGAGACAATGGCACCCTTCACCCTTGCGAGCGGTCAAGCTGACCGCGCGCTGTTAGACTCAGCTGTATTAGCCAGCAATCTAGTCATCGATGCCGATCTTTTGTTTGACGAATCACTCGAGAATTTAATAAAAAAAACAACCGTTATCGTAACTTACTAAATTTCGCCAATTCTCGCGTAATACAAGACCTCGAGAAACGCGTTATTTAGCAAGTGACCGCAAACTTCGAGTTAACCCGTTATGATGGTCGCTGGAAACTACAGACGTTTCAATTATTTTCTTTTATTATAATTTTGTTAATATTTTATTATTATTTTACTTTTTTTTTATTTAATATTTCGAAATAAATATCACATCGTCCGATGAAATACAAAAGCGTTGTAAATTGTTTTGCGAAAAATTTGCGGAGAAAAATTGTACTATAAGGTGTTATTTTGTAGAAAAATTGTTTATTAACGATGTAAAAACAATGGTCAACGATTAAGAGTAGATGAATTATTAAAAATTGTACAGTATAAAAACAGTGATCGGTAAAACACCCTGTTACTCCGTTATGCAGTTTATAAAGCGATTTATCATAGTCGCAACGCTTCCTTATCTATCAAACTATCAACTAATCGAGAATAATTATAAAAAAATTGTTTAAATATTTCTACAACGCTCCGTACAATGATACAAAAACAAAACATCGAACTTTGCACCGTAAAAATTATTTTTTGGAAGCGCTTTTTTTTTCTTATCACTTTCTCCGTGCGCGTAAAAAATATATATTCGCTACGGATATCTCAGTTAGATTCGATCAAATCCTCGTCGTTTTTATCGCGAGGAACAAAATTATATATTTAAAAAAAAAAAAAAAAACAAAACATTGATACATTAAATACTTATTTTCGCAGCCCGTTTCCGGTTCTACGGGCTTTTTTGATTTTTCACGATAACTGTTGTTATCCTCGTTGCTATACGCAAACGATTAAAAAATTGAAAAATGTGGGTACAACAAATTTCAACGCATTACCAAATATTTTTAATCATGCGTTTAACTTTTCTTTTTTTTTTTTGCTACTATCGATTTTCCGTTTTATCGCGATTAGTGCCTTTTTTTTTTTTTTTACTAATTTTGTCTTTGAAATTATTAAAACTTAGTTTTTTTTAATCAATTTTTTTTTAAAGCCCATGTCGAACCAGTTGCCGCTTATCATTTGTCACAGGTACTGATATCCTATCGATGCGCGCTTTTTTTTTACTCACTTGGACGCCCTTTTACCGGTCAGTTCCCAAACGAGGTACGGCGATGGTTGTCCGAAACCACATTTTTCGCAAAATCTCTGAAAAATGTAAAAAATAAAAGTAGTTAAAATTTTTTTGACAAAACTTCCGTATGGGATACAATTGCTAATATCTAATAATTGCTAATATCGCGAACCATTGGATAATCTTCTTTGATATTAAATTCTTCAGGATGATTATAGATTATTTTGTTGCCTTCGTATGAAAATGGATCGTTATGCGTCAACGGTGGTTTGATCACTTGCCATCCCGGTTCTCTTATGTTTGCCGCTAGATTCAGTATATCGCGGCGCAATTTTGGCATATCGATCAATGTTGTTTCCACCTAAAATTAGCCGAACGTAAATTATTTCAAGTCCATTATTTTTTATTAAAAATGACCTCCGGTTACCAATAACCGTACATGTTGCCTAATATTCGAAAATATAATTTTATTATTATTATCTTTTTTTTATACGTGAAGCAAATTTTTAGCAAAAAATGATATTTCGACACTTTTCTAACCGAATAATAAATAAATAAATAAATAAATATTTAATAACAAAAAAATTAATTAGTTAATAATAATAAATAATTAAAATTAAATTATTTCAAGTCCATTATTTGTATTAAAAATTACCTCCAGTTACCAATAAGCATAAATGTTGCCTAATATTCGAAAATATAATTTTATTATTATTATCTTTTTTTATACGTGAAGCAAATTTTTAGCAAAAAATGATATTTCGACACTTTTCTAACCGAATAATAAATAAATAAATAAATATTTAATTAAAAAAAAAAAAAATGTACCACTGTTTCGTTGGTCAAACTCTCTTCCATCGGTGTGGCGGGTCTCGAGGACATTGGTGTTCGCGAAGGTGTAGATCCGTCGTTCGATCGAACTGACGGCGCTCTTGACGAGTACGGCGTTAGCGACGAGACACTTCCCTCGACAGATCGTACGGACGGCGTTCTCGATGATGATGGTGTAGCACCATGATGGCACCACGTGCCGTCCGACCGGACGGACGATGGTGCCATACTGCTGACACCGCTAGAGTCGCTTCGCGTACTCGGCGATGCCGGCCGCCCGGCATCCTCTCCTGGTACGATTCTCCGCTTCGAGTCCGGTGTTAATTTTGCTATCAGACCGCTGAACTCCTCCGGATTCAATCCCGCCAGTGTCATTGCCAGTGCCAACACCATTTTTTCCAATTATTATATTTTTATTTACAGTTCTGCAACAGTTTCAAAATTTACCGAAATACAAACACAAACGGCGATCTAAAGACTTCCCAACGGGACGTTCGTAGCAATGACTATTGCGCGCGTAGCTCACCTCGTTGATGGAAATCATAACATGACGAGCGTTTTTTTTTTTTTTTTTTTTTTTTTGAACGAACGGTCGACGAAAGTCAAGCGAGAATAGTTGGAAATTCGTTGAAAAAATCACTTCACACGATAATTTTAATTAATTTCGGAAATGGACCAAATTAGTTATAAATAATTGGTTCTTTCTTTTCATCAGAAAGATATATTTTTTTTTATAGGAATCGTAATTGAAATTAATCGTTTTCAATATTATTATTTAAATTATTAGTTAATATTACTTAATTACATATGACATAATTTTTCAAATTAATAAACCTAATAAAATTAATTTAAAAAATGGTATTATTTACATTAAAAAAAAATTGAAATATAATTACGAGTAACTTACGAATTGGAAAATTGTATTTGCTAATTGAATCATTGAACTTTCGATTTAAAAAAAAAAACATATTTACCCGCCAAAATGAGGTGCAAAATTTTTGGAAATAAATAATTTACTCACCGAAAATACAATCCTGAAAGCAAGTTTAATTTTTGGGCCGCACACTGTCGAAAAAATTTTGTACGCACGGATCGACTATATTTTGACTTTCCGTCGCGAAGTCGATGGACTGACTGCTCATCGACGCTCCCGTTTGGATCTTTTGCACGACGATCTGCTGGTACTTAAGTGTGAGTTTTTCGTGTATATGAATCCTATACGATCGTACGATTGTATACAAACAACGAACTCGACTTTGGTTGCGAATTACGAATCCGCGAAAAGCCGTATTTCGTCGTTAACCGCAATTTAAATATTTGTAATAATGACAATTTTTCGTTGACAAAACTAAATCGATAGCAATCTTTACCGACTGCGGACGTTAATGACGTCTAAAAAAGAATCAGAATACCATATAGTTAGATATATTAATATCATATTCGCATCGCACGAAGAGCGCAATGAAATGGTCACCTCTGCGATGCTTCGAATTTGCGCTATTGAAACTTTTTCCGTGAACTACCAGCCAACTTTTGACGTTATTAATTCTCGAATTACCGTTCTCTGTAATAATACCGCTCACGGTTTTATTCATTATTCCTTTATGATAGACCCAATTCTCGTGCTTCTCCACGGGACGTCTTTTCGTGGAAAAAAACGGCACGCAGGTACTCTTCCTTCGTTTGTCGCAATGATTCGTCGCACTGATCGCTCACGTAAAATGCGACTTCATTAATTGACAATGAATTCTTTCAATTTCATAAAAAATAAGACAATTCTTTTAATTAATTTAATTAGGAAATTAATTAAATAAAATTTATCACTCGGCGAAAAAAAAACGTGTTATCGATAGCTACTATTGCAGAAAATTGTTGTAGAATTATCATCGTTTACCACTGTCGATAAGATAGATTCCGGTAACCAATCGAGAACTATGTTATAAAAAAAGGCGAAAATTTCCTTACCGATCGTAAATACGATCGCGAATCTCATGTACTTAGCCTCAGCAATTTACCGTGCCGTGATAAATTTGGATTATCGTAATTTCACTTCTTCACCGACTGCAGAGGCGTCGTGATAATATAAGATATTCTTCTTATCATTTTTAAAAATAATTTTCGATGTCGCAAAATCGTGATTGTCGTGAAAATCGTATCTTGAAATGTCGAATTTTACTTCGTTAAAAAATCGTACAACTGTTTCGTCGACATATAACCTTAAGTCAACGGAAATCTACGTTACCGACTACTGATCCGCAGTTATTACAGTGATAATATAGTTTCCACGAGTCGCGTTCGCGCGGAAGTTCACGAAAACGCCACCGGATAGCTTCGTTCGTGAAACGCACTTTCGTCAAACGTATTCTTCATTTCGATAACTAGAGTCGAGTTCGATAACTGGAGTCACGTACTCTCTACATGCAAATGAAAATGAAAAAAAAAAAATGTTTGCTATTATATTTTTGTTATATCTTCCACGATATTTGTATATATATATATATTTTTTTTTTACAATAATTCATAATTTTTTTATAAAAAAAAAAGTGTTCTACTTATTTCTCTATTTCGGAATTGCGTTCGAATTCATGACATCAATTTTCGTTGAAGAGTATTGATAATAGAGGAAGAAATTTTCAGGATTTTTTCAATGAAATTTTCATTCTTTATCTTCCGATATCTCGAAATTCTCGAAAAAAAAAAAAAAAAAAAACAACCCTAACTCGCCCTTTACTCGCCCATCTTGTTCGAAGGTGTTAAACGGGTCAACGGTAAGTTCCACACTCGCAGTATAAACTCCAGGACTCCTGCCCTCGCGTAGTTTCAACCTCGTGAAACTTTTTTTCTCTTCCTCTTCGACGTGTTTCATCCGCGGAGTCAGACGAATTCCCGGATATAGAATGAGCGCCTATGTCATGGCGATATAGGTTGCTGTGTGCGCATAGGTGCAACATAGTAAATACCAGGCTGACGAGAAACACGAAATGAGTAGAAAATGCTCTTCGGAGTTCATATATATTGTACATCATATAATATATAATATATTATACATATAAATACATATATATAAAAAAAAAACATATACTTATAAGCAATTCTATAATATATATATATACATCTATACAAAGTATACATATATCTTAACTGTAGGTATTAGTAGTATGTATATGTAGGCGGGTGGTCGGATTCGCGCGTCCTAGTCGACCCATCCGGTGGCCCTAGCAACCGCACATGCGCCCTTCTTGTACTTTTCGCCAACGGAGGTCTAGGGAATGGTTTGGGATTGGCCCCAGAGTAACACCCCCTCATAATGGGTTCACCCGTCCGAGAGAGGCCGCCCGCGCGCTCAAGAGGGGTTGAAACGAGACGGAAAAGCGACGCTAGCCGAGAGCGGACGAACGACGAAGGTGAGTACGGAGGGAAGGTTACCCGCTAGGCTGCTACCCCCAACCCCCTCCCTCCAGACCCTCTTCCTCCCATCCACCCAACCGCCTCCTACCCACTGCCTCCCTACTTCCCTCCTAACGGAGCGCACGAGGGACGCGCGAGGTGGTGAAAGAGGCCAACGGGAAGCCATATTGATTTCCCTATGTTTCCACCGTGTTGTTACTATAGCGCCCCGACGAGGGCGCGATGAAGAGTATACGCGAAACGAGAGGCCGGTGCACCCACCTTCATCCCCTTAACACTACCCGAGGCCGTGTCCGCAACTCGCGCAACTCCCACTACTATATATATACGTATCGTATATATGTAATATATATATATATATATACGAAAATCTCTTCTATCCAACTTTTTTTCCAACGTGGTCCAACCAGGTCGTCGTTCGCTGCGATATATATATTTATATATGTAAGTATATATACCGTAGCGATGCCAGCAGATTTTCTTCGCCCTCTCTCTTCTATATCGTAGAGATATTTTTGGAATTAATTTTTTGAAAAGGATTTCGAGAGTTTTTCTCTCCCTCTCTCTCTCTCGTGAAAGAAGGATGTTTTCCTTTTTTTTTTAAAGATAAATCGACAATGACGCGGAAGCCAATGTGCAAATTACACATTTTTGGGATAATTTGCTTTCAGGTCATTCAAATAATGTTTTGGTTTTTTTTTTTTTTGTTTTCCTTCGGAAACCATTCAAGGTCTGCATTTATCAACTTTTATTTTTCTTTAAATTCGCAATTTGTAGATTTTTTTAAATTGCAAATGGTATTTGTTATTTTTATCGATGTATTTCATTTTTTTTTTAAACGCCACAATCCCGGCTATGCGAAGCATCATTTTTCAATTGATTAACCCTGAGCCAACGAGGTTATCGCGTGACGAGATACGATAAACAATCACTTTGGGTCCTTCGTAATTACGCGTAAAATAAAGGATCGTTAATCATGAAGAAAAAAAAATACTCAAACGAGAATCATATTACGAGAATATGTTTTCAAGGGGATGGGGGTCACGTTGGCTGGAGGGTTATCCACGAATTCTGACCGCATTAATTCTCATGCCGGTTGGTCGAGAGCTTTCCATCTCTCGTCCGACGTTGGAAAACCTGGAATATGACGCTTTAACGGAGGTTGATGTACGCGAAGGGTGGGTGGTCCAGCGAAACATTCACGTGGATTTCGTGTGTCTCGTCATTATCACCCCGAAGGGTACTTACCCTTGCAGAAGGAAGACCAAGAGAGGATTCTCTGACGCACGGTCGTAGCTTATACCGAAGAATAAGCTATGCCAGACGTGTGGGCTTTGCGTTATTCAACCGTCCGAACAAACCGACAGTATCACTGTTAACTGTGGTTCAAGCATAGATATATATACCTCTATATACACATCTTTCAGAAACCAGACATGTGTTTAGCTTGAAATATGATAACAAATCTCTAGAATGAAATTTCGTCGATTTACTGTTCTGTACCTCTGAACACGTGACAACGATATTTCGAGGAAAATTTTACCGTTCTGTGAATTTTCGCTCGATGAATCGAATTTTTCCTTTTTGCGTAAATGTTGAATTGTTTTTCTCGAAAAAGCATTTCTGAACATTTGCATACCTGGTTAACGTCGTCACTCGGCTCTAGTTGCTTATCCTTATTACCGGTATTTTCTGCTCCATTGTTCGTAATCCGTGGGTAGTCGAGGGAAAAACTGTTGGATCATCGCTTTGTTACTCGATTCATATTATTTTTGGATTTTCGGCTTTGTTTTTTGCAAAAGCTTCAGTTTAGGAAGGATTACCGGTCGGAGTTCACCGATTTGAGGATTTTTTTAATAATGGATTTTAATAATTATTGAAGTACCGGTTTAATTTTCTTGACATTTTTTATGGACAAACTTCGATTTTGCCTTCAGTTGTTCGAAAATAAAAACTTTCAGTTTTTCCCTTTATTTATTCGACGAAAAAAAATTAAATTTTTCCGTTTACTTCATCATTTGATAAAGTGATGGAAATTTTTTTAAAAATTTTCGAAATGTGAATGCGAGTAACTAAAGTTTGTTTTTCGAGTAACTAACAGAAAGCAGTAAAGTTTTTCCATCGAAAAAATTTAAGTTTTTCCTTCCTCGACGCTTTAATGCGCTCAAACTGGGAAATCAAATGCAACTATAAAAAAATTCAGAGTACAATAGGTTTCTTCAATGAAAAACATTTCATTTTGAATATTTTTTGTTTTTAAATATTTATTAACGTTCCAATAATATTTATCGTCAAACAAGAATTTTAAAAATATCGTAATTTTTATGAAAATCAAATATCGTATCAAATACCGTAAGCGGCAAAAAAAAAAAAAAAAAAACAAATACTATTAATTAAACAGAAAAAAATTTAAATCGTGTAAATTTTTTGTTGTTGTCATTTTGCGAATATCAACGACAACAAATCGTGTCGCGAGTCGGGCGACAAAGTTTCAACGATCAGTTTCTTCAAGTCTTCGTGCGTGTTGATTGGAGCCCTCGCGGCGACGTCTGGCCGGTTGAATATCGTATGGATTTCTATCGGCGTGATTAGCCGCGGCGGCCAATGCCGCGTGTCTTCTTCTCTCTCTTTCCGCTTGGACGGCGTGCAACGCCTGTGCGTGATGACTGTTGATGACGACGGGCTGCGCGCATCCTGCCCTCCCGCATGGACACGGATAGTGTACCATGAAAAAATCGTCGTTCGGCAATTGCGGTGCACACGGTATTTTAACCATTTTTTTCAAAATTGATTTTTCAAACCTAAAAATAATGAAAAGAAAAAAATAATAAACTTATCAAAATTCTTAAATCAATAAAAATTGAACACTGATATAGAAGGTGATATCACGAAGTCGGATAAAGCATTTTGAAAAATATATTCAAAAAAATGGACGGAACAGGTAAAATGTTTTGAATTCATGAGATCAAAATTTTAACAATTCCACTAATCACGAAATCAGATTTAAAAATAACACAAAAGAGAAATTGATCAAACTTTTGGATAAATAGAATCAATATACATATCTACTATTATTTACCTAATTTGATAACAATCAAACAAAGAAAAAAAAAAACATCCAAAAAAGCAATAGAGGCGATCAAAATTTTTAATTCATAAAAATTCAAATTTCAGTTTAAATTTTCAATTGAAAAAAAATTATGAAAATCAGAGAAATTATAAAAAATGTACTCACAAAAAAAATTGTAGTTTGGACAATAATTAATCGAATTAATCGTCAGATCCAACGACCGAGTTCTCTGTAAGCTTTTTGAATAATGAATACTTTTTCGTATTTGTCGTCTACTTTTATAGGACTTATATAGCAAATTTAGGTAAATCATTAACACACCACACTCTATTCACATCCCCTCCTCGCAACCCCCAACCCTGAGATACCTGATATTTAATAACCAATTGGTTTTTCCATCTTGTAATTGACGAAATTTGTATTCGACCGCAAACTACTCTGTCACAATGGTTGACCGTTTAACCAATGACGACATTTATACGCGACGATACACCCATTTCACGTTTATCGTGCCATTTTTCTCTGTAATACGACTTCGGCAAATTCGCTTGTTATTACGAATACAGAGAGAGAATAACTAAGATATAAAACCACCGAACCGTAATATACCTGTTACTAACACTTCTCCGTGGGAAGCCTTTTCTGCCAAAGGACAATGGTCCGCCTTGGCTTTCCACCCTTTCGCTCGGTACTTCCCACTCAGCTGGTACATTGTTTGTAATGATTCTTTTGAAATCTCGATAGACAATAAAGAAGCTTCACAAATGGAAAATTTATCCAAAAATACGAATTCGAGATATTTCGTCTCGAAATTTAATATTTTTTTTTACATCGAATTCTTCACAGAAAGTATAGAAAAAATCGTAAAATCCTAAAAAAATTTGTATTTTTTTTACCGATAGAAAAAAAATGGTAATAATTATCAATGAAATAATTATCATATAATAAATAAATGGAAGTACTTAATAAAATTAATTAATAATTAATTACTATTTATTTTATTATTATATTAATGATAATAATTTATTAATAATGTTTGCCAGAAGGAATGTAACTTTTCGAGCTTTAAGGCCATTTTGCTGCCAAAGAATAATGATTCACGTCGATTCTCCCCCTTTCGCTCGGTACTTCTCACTAATTACATTGTACATTGTTTGTAACGGTCTTTTGAAATCTGAATAGACAATTGAAGCTCCACAATTGGACATTTTTTTTTAAATTCCAAATTGAGATTTTTCTTCTCGAAATTGAATGTTTATTTAAATTTTCATCATATTCTGCAGAGAAAACATAGAAATCGTTCAGCCAAATATTTTCTTCCAGTTTTATCGGGCATTTACCCGGCGTGCTGTGTCACAAACGAAATTATAGTCTAAGGGAGAGAAATACGATGACTAAGAGGGTGAATTTTCGGTATGAAAACACCTGGGTGGTCCACACACGCTTAGCTATCTCCCGAAGATCAGAAGTAGCCGCAGCATTAGCAGCACAGCGAGCAAGTAGCTGTTAGTAGTTCGTATCAGCTGCGAAGCTTCCCAGACATTCTCGTCCTCCCCCTCGTTCTACCTCTGTAGCCACGTACCATCTCGCATAATCACGCACTGTGTTCTACTAGAACGTGGAATTCTCCGATGTTGAACAGCAGATATTTCGCAATTGAGAGAGAGTAAGATAGCCTTCGACAGAAAATGGAACGTGAATTTTGCCATTTTTTCTGAATTTGCCTTTTTTTCTGATTTTGCCCTTTTTTTTTTTTATACTCAAAGTGGTCAATCTCGTCCCATTTTTTGTTTGTTTCGTCTCCATGCTCTGCGTGGTCCATTTTGTGCCATTTTTTTCTATTCGTCTTGATACTCGGAGTGCCATTTTTGTCCCATCGTCTCCTACGTAGATTTATGTGTCTATATATGTAACTATGTACCTCTATGTATATAATATTTATATATGTACATCTCTTCTATATATATAGAAGAGAACCGTGTGGTTACCTAGTGATGCATGGCTCGGTAATAGCTACAATACAACCAGCTTACAAGAGGGGTTCCGTTCCGCGCCCGCGCAACGCGCGTGCGTTTGAATACACAGACAGACGGACAGACGCACATAAACATACACCCACAGACGCGAACATAGTTACAGAGAGAATCCCACAGGAACAGCAACAGCAGCAATCCGGCAGCCACCACCCCCCTCAACCGACTTGAGATTTATTGCCCTCCAGCGGATTGCGGATTCCCAGATTCCCCGGTTTGTCCTTATAAATGGCTCCCTATTAATTGACCCGACTCGACGAAGCGCACGAGGGCACGAGAATATACGCGGCCAGAGGATGCGGAAAGAGAGGAGAGGAAAAAAAATGTAATAGATAAACGACGACAAGTACAACGAGGCAACAACGAGGGTGGAACGGCGGGATGGGGGAGGGGGGAAGATAACTCTTTCGTTGAGCTCATTTTCAAAGGGTTGATTTTTTTTTTTTGAGGGGTTCGTTACAGTTTACTGTATTTGGGATGCGTTTCAAAGAATTGCTGATTCATGGAGTAAAAAAAAATGTTGGAACATACAATTTTTTTTTTTTTTTCGATCTAATGAAAATTATTAATTTGTGTGTATATCGGTATCTGTAATACGGCCATTTTATTCATAATAAAAAAATTATAAGTGCACATAAAAAAAAACGTAAAATCTGTTTTTTTTTTTTTTTCATTAATTATACGTAATATTATGTGGGGATTTTACGAAATATTTTTTTTGTTTCGTTATATAAAATAAAATGTATATATTTTTTTTTTTTTTATTAAAAAAAAGAAAACGAAAAAAAAATTGTAACTACAATTGTACAAAATTGTTGTATTCATGACAAAAAATGTAGAAGATTTTTTTAAGTCAAATATTCAAAGGAAAAAGCTGACCATTTTTCTGCCTATAAATATTAACCGCAGAAGTTCTTATTAATAAATAATTCATCGTAGTGTTTATATACATCAGTGGAGATGTACAATTAATTATAAAAAAAATAAAAAATTTCTCGTGTCAACCTTTTTTCTCTGGAGAATAATAAATTCAACTAATGCCCCCGCCTCGTTTACCCGAGAAAATACGTCTCGAACGGCTGCAACAGACTTTAATGCGCGTAATGATCGCACGCATGAAAGCAGCCGGGAACGAGGGAACGTCCGGAACATCCTGCGCTTTCCCGCATTACATTGCGCGTGGGAGGGCCACGCGTCAAAACACGATCAGATATTAAATAGCCACTACTTTATACTGCGAGGACACGCGATCACGCGTATCCACGTATACATCATTCGATTAGCTCCATATGATCGATGAAGCAAGAATTCCCTAAGTGAAAATTTACCAACGCGCTCTCCGTCATTAAAACATAATATCCATTTTTTTTTCACGATTAAAAATATTATACTGATTAAATCAATAGTCATAAGAATAATGACAATTATCGATAAAAAAAAAAATTTTAATTCGAAAATTTCGAAAATTTTTACGATAAACGAAATCATAAGTTATTGGATCCATCGATCGAGTTTATTATGGTTTATAAAAATTCAGAGTTAAATTAACAAATTAATGATCAATAAAATGAGTATTTTTTTTTATTATCATTTATTATTTGCGCATGTGGTTGTTTTTTTTTTTTTTTTTTTTTTTTTACGATTTGAACAACTGAATTATTAGATTTCTCGAACTTCCGTGAATCACAGTAATTCAGAATTCAAACAAAACACGAGATTAAATCTATTGTGACACTAAGCATTAAGTATAATCGCGCGAGAGGACCGAAAGCGTTTTACATACTCTGGAATTCGTGTTATAACCGCCAACTATGTGAATTTATGTAGAAATCCATATAGAAGTGTTCGTGATGCGAGCGTCCAGTGAAGGTAATACGTTGGTACACAGACCCGCGATAAAGCGTTACGGGGGATAAGGGAGTTCGGGGGTAATAATATCGTAAGATCGAAAGGTCGCGGGGCATACGAGCTTCTGTAACCGGTCATCCGGTACCTTCCGTAACGCCATTGCGCATCCTAATAACATGTAAAACACCAGGATTACCGGGGAGGGTGAGGCGAGGGTGCAGTTTGCTTGACCGTTCGCTGGACGCTGTTAAGCTCGACGCTACCTCACGAAACTCGAATTCTCGTTCGTTCGTAAACGACCCAACCAGCGAGAGAGAGAGATGAGCTATGAGTTCTGCAGAGAATAATAGGGGAGTCAGCCTTCGTGAGACTATTTCTCAAACACGATGTTTTTGGTGGTGCAATCATTTGGACCTTTAAAATTTTTTTTTTTTTTTTTTAAGCCGATCGATGTTTTAGCGATCATAGTAACTTTATCGTGTTACAACTCTACGTCAGTAAATTCTCTCGTAAGGAAATAAAAATTGTACAAATTCTTTAGTTATAGATAAGAAATACGAAAAACAACAAAAATGTTGAATAACATTTTTATAATAATAATAACAATTAATAAAAAAAATATATTACATTTACTCTCTATTATTTATAACTATATATTTCCATTTTATTTTTTTTACTCTAAACAATTTTTGATTTTTTAACTATTTCCATAACTGTTGTTGATAATATTGAAAAGAAAAAAAAATTAATTTCGAAATTTCAAAAATCGCTTTCAACACTCAACATTGTGTGTTTTTTTTTAAAGCAACCTATTCGCGTGCATAAAAAAAAATGTTAAGAAAAAAAAAAAATGTGAAATGACGAAACATCGGAGGGTTGAAAAAGGAAAATGAAATCGGAGAGCGATGAGAGGCAAAAAAAAAAATCTCGCGAAGAGTAGTAAAAAGGGAAAAAAAGAAGGAAAAACGAGAGATAGCGAGGCGAGCGGGCAGCCCGGTAATCCTATGCGGCGGCAGTGGCGTCTGCTGCGGTGGTTGGTGAACCCTCCGATAGGCAGGATTATCACAGGGTATCATATGGGGCCTCTCTGGAAAGCAGTAGAGAGCCCGCAGAGTGGATGCGGAGCTCGAAATCGAGATAGAAAAAAACAGTGCGATGGTACGAGAACGCGCGAGTGAGTGGAGAAACCCCATGGTTACCCACGTAAAGAAGTGCGGGGAGGGGGTGGGAAGGGGATGGGGGGGTTTGGGGGCCGTTCCGGGGGTTCGAAGCACCGCCAAATCCACCGCAAATGCTCTCGAGTACTTCTTGGTCGGACGTGAGCGCAAGGGCGCAACGTGAGCACGTGGTACTTGAACTAGTTGGGGACCACCGAGTGGCTCGGTTGGTTGGGCTCCACGGAGCCCACTACTAGGCAGTAGACTTGCCGACCAAAGTGGCGGGCGAGAGGAGAACGAATGAGAGGCAAAGGGGGGAAGGGGGACGAACGGGAGGGCGAGCAATGCAGAAAAGAAAGAGTATGCAAGGGTAGAAAAAAATAAAAAATAAAAAACGGTATTTCACGTACATCGGAAGCTGTCCCGACGGTTTCATCGGTTTTGAGTTCCGTAAAAAGAAGAAAAAAATCTATTTTTATCACTTGCTTCGTCAATAAATTTTTTTAAGATTCATGATTCCATTATTTCAATTGATTTGTTTTTACTTCGATTCCGAATTAATGGAATTCGCAAAATTTTGCAGTTTTTTGAGTTTCGAGTCTCGAATCGGAGACATTGAAGACGATGATGTGACTCGCTGCTTCTCGTTTAAGCGTTCGCAACTACATGGCTTTACAGACCCTAACCTTTTTCAGTGTTTGCACGATTTTTTTTTTTCTTTTTTCACTCCGTAAAATATTCACTTCGACATCTGGTCGTTTGGGTTTGTGCAAACCTCGGGTTTGTGCCCGTTGAGCCGGCTACGGCGTAAGTCAGGCGTACGCTCATTCGAGAGCCTTGTTTCGTGGGATTGTCGGATCACCCAGTAGCGCGATATTGCGCAGGGAGAAAATTCTCTTTCTATATCTATCTCCGTATCTTTCTTTCTTTCTTCCACTCTCGGTGTCCAATTTGCGACTTTTGGAATGAGAGAAACATATATATATCTCTCTATATATAGTATAGTACAGTATTAAAATATATATAGTATATTATATAGTTCTCGCAATGGAATGGATAAATCTCTGAGATTTCCTTCCTGGAAATCCTTTTCTCGATTCTTTGCCAAAATTTCGCTTTTGCTTCCGCGCAAAAATCATCAAAAATACAATATATATCGTACTCCCGTGACAAAAAAAATATGAAATTGGCAATTTTTTGTTTAATTATTATAAACAATAAATACTAATTATCAATTAATATTATTATTATATGAGTATTTAAAAAAATGTTATTAAAAAATAGTAATGGAATAAACAAGTAATTCAATATGAGGAAAATTTGACGAATGTTCGTAACGATATTGTTCCATGAGTCAGTGTTTGAGCGCAGAAATCTGCGGTTGAAAATGTTCACCTTATGGACGGCGTGAAGCTCAAAGCCGAAGTGGGTTAATAAAGCGATATTACGTCGACGGGGGGTCTGCCAGAAGATCCCTAGTGTCCACTCCCGCGGACTTTGAGCTCAATGAGAATAACGCTTCTCGTCTACACCCTGTTCTTCTTCGTTCTCGATTTACCACAGTCTTCTCCGGTCCTGATCCTCAGCTCTATCCTATCCGACGCGACACAAAATTTCATTATCGCTTGATAATTTTTTTTTTTTTTTTCTATTCACTATCTAACAGCTGCCATGCGTTCGAAAACAGTTTCAGTCTAAAAAGAAAAAAAGAAAAATTGGCTATTACGGAACAAAAAAAGCCACAGATTTGTCGTGAGAGCGAAAAAATATGCGAAACAACGATTCCAAGATATCGAATGACGAAAAATGTTTATAACGATTTTTTATAGACAATATCGTGTAATATTGCGCTTCATGGGAAAAATATACGAAAAAGAATTTTCAATGGATTTTTGGAAGCGTTACTTTTTGGACCGTTGCAGAGCGATGAAAAAACTAAAACATCGCGACAAAGACAGCAGTTTGCAGGATGCAGTTTGCCATTTTTTGGCTTTAAATCGATGATTTTCAGGAAATCTCACAGACTCCATATTTTAATGTTATATGTATTTTTTCACGATGTAACTGAATCCAATTTTTATTTTATCCAAAACTGAATCACGAAAAAAACAAAAAAAAATTCAATTCCGACGCGATTGAAATTTCTCATGCATAACCTGCAGCCCCGGGTTATCGCGAATCGGCAAACAAATCGATTCTGAAATTTTTCGATATTTCGAATTTTTGTTTCTCAACCCAATTTTTGTACTGTTCCATATTTTTGCAAATCCCACCCGCCGCCCTCCATAATTAATAAATCATAATTTTGACATATATATTCCGTATGTCTGTCACATATAGATATCGTATATATTTGGTATATATCCAGTAGATATATCCAACATATAGAATTTTTTGACGTTATATATAAAGATATACACTTTCTATCCATTTTCGTATATACTTTATTTTTCTAGCGGTATGTCTACCTAAGTATATACTTCTCTATATACATATGTCTAGTATACTCCCACATTGCATTCCACGCATTGACCGCCGCTTCTCTTACCGACATAACCCTATTACATGCCTCAAACCCTTCTAACTCCTTATATATACATAACATCGATACATAACCTATGTATCATGTATATACAACGGCGCAATTTGACTATACCGATAGATGTTGGAATTCCTTCACAGTCACGTTCAACACTGTAACATTCCTGGAAATACATAAGGTTCATGTATTCTAGCGATTCCAACAGAGTACATACCTTCCTTTACATAGAACGTCTATATATGTATGCCTATATATATGTACATATGTATATGTAGTTTAAAGTACATACTCCTGGGATTCCCGTGTATATACGCATCGGCGCGTATCGCGCCCCGACGAGAGAGCGAGAGAGACTTTAGGGAGGCTGGAGTCTGCGGGGGTTGGCACTGGATGTAACAAAATCAATAGAGGGGTGGCGCGCAAGAGGAGCCGAGGAGCGAAGAGGGTGGAGTTGCAGAGAGGAGAGTACGAGGGGTCGTTTCAACCCGGGAGGAGGGGGTGGGTTTTACCCTTCGCGCAGACGCAAAACCCACTCGTGGGATAACCCCGACGAACCTACCCTCCGACGAGGACTGGTGAGGCGACGGACTGCGATGGAGAGTACTCCTCTCGGTTCTCTCCACCCCCCGCCACCCCTTACTCTGCTGCACGTTTTATACTACAATTCACTGGGTATATACCTTCATTTATAGTAGTCGGTAGGACATGGGACACAAAAAAGGTTATAAATATAGTATAAAGAAGAAATTAAGGATCGATTTAAGTTTGTGTTTTTTTTACTAAGATTTTTGGAGCAGAATTGCGAAAGTTTTGGTCGGGTAGATTCTGGGAGGGATGATTTTGAAGGTCTGGACGGCACGTGCTGCCACCACGGACGATGAACTTCGGGTTATGACTCCGTAACGGAATAAAGTATTGCCAGCAAGCTTTCTGGAACGTTGAATATGTTCTTTTAATACTTCGAAGACTTCCGAGAATCATAACTTTTTAGATTTAATTTTGTAGGATTTTTTTTTATAATTTTTTTTTTCGGCGACAAAAAAAAGAAATGTGTTGTTTTCCTTGAAACCGATGGATCTCTCCTGTAAATAATAGGTTTTCCATTTTTTGATATTTCAAAACACGGAACTCTTCCGACGCTTAGGAATAACGAATCGTCAGTGATTTTTCAAATGTTTCTTTTTTCATGGAGAAAAGAAATTAAATTTCACCCTCTTTAAGATACATTTTTAAAAAATTAACAACGTTTTAGTATCAAGAGATCAAGAGACGCGGTAGCGTCTCTACGCCAAGTAGCTTAAAAAGTTAAAAGTCCGCGCGCGTCAAGCGCTACCGTGTCTGTGTATGCCAATATCGTGCCCCCTAATCTTTGACATTTTTTTTCTCGGAAACGAGATATCGGATCTAAATTCTAAAGACACTTTCATAATATAAATCGAATACAAGTTTTTAATTTTCACAAAACTATTTAAAAACTATTAAACTACTTGGCGACATTTTTTACATTTTTTGCAAAAAAATGGTTTTTTATTTTTTTATTATTATAATAAAAAAAATGCTGATGAATCATTTATCATGAATATCGATCGTTGATAAAATCGTTTAATTAATATTTAAAAATAAAAATGTGCAGTCTCTTCATTTTTATTAAAAATTATTTCATATTTCTTTCAAATGTTTCAAGTACCCAATGATTAATCGTTGAGAGTGTCAGAAATCAGATTGTCCGAATTCGAATCTCCCCTTTCGGTATTTCTCATACCGCGCCTGTCCGCGCATATTGTTGCGTAAATACCATCGCGGCATAAGTGCGTTTGTCCCTTACGGCGCGCGTGCACACGCTTTCCATTATATTTCATGGGGGAAGGGGGCGGGGTTGCTTTTTCGCACTCTGGTTTTCTGTCTGTGTGGCGTCACGACGATGACTCTTGGTGCCTCTACGGGGGTGGTAAAACGTATTTACCCTCGCGGGACAAATGTCCCTTGATTTGTACAACTCGAGGCTTCTCCTCCGCCACTGTATGTTACAACTTCGGTGGTATAACTCTACGGCAGAATCATGAGGGTTGCGGTAAAAGCATTAGAGTCTCTAAATGTTATCCTAACTTGTTCTCTTCCACGCTCGCTTGATTCGCCACTATGATTTCTCGATAGGCAGTTCGAAACCCTCACCCCCTCTCTCTCTCTCTCTTTCTTTCGTGTTTTCGATGTTTTTTTTCACCCCCAACTTCGCGAAAACTCTTCCATTCCCAAAACTATGTTTTTCTTCGTCAGCTCAACGGGTAAATGCTTTCATGATTGCTGTTTCTATTTAACTCATTTTTTCTCGATGTGGATTAAAAAAAAAAAAGATTACAAAAATGTACGATTCAAAAGAAGAAATCCGCATCAGAAATTCCGCGAGCGTGGATCGACGACCCTGATGAACTAGAAAAGTGGTAGTTGGCTCGGTATGAAGAGTAGAACGAGAAAGAGGAAGCGAGAGTGGGGTCAGGGGTGAGAGGGAGGGGGTTGGTACCCTCTCGGACAAAGAACGACAGAACCTCTTTGTTCTCGCGACTCAACGGCTTCACTTCTCGTGGCCGCGATGTTTTGTCAAGGTCACTCATTCACCCTCAACTCTAACCCTCTTTCCTCTTTCTATTCCTCATCCCTTGGAGTTTTTCATTTCTCCCCCTCCTATCAATCCCCCGCCGGATTTGGACTGGTGATCTCTCGCCACACTTCTCTGTCTCTCATTGTTTGAAGAGAAAATACGTACAAAGCGTCGAGCGTTGGTGAAAAAAACAGACTCGCAACAACAAGAATTTTATTAACTGGTGGTGAACTGACTTTGGGTTTACTGACTCTTCAAGGTCAATGACCTTGTCGTGAAGTTTCGTTGACATCCGAAGTCATAATACCGACCTGAGAAGTCAGTTTTCATATTTTTCGGATGATTTTTTAAAATTTCATCATGATTATTTATCGATTTGGATTCTTTTTTGCACTGCAAACTTATAATGAATTTTTATTCATCTTATTTCGATGATTTTTTTGTTGACTTATGATAATTGAGAAACGAATGTTTAATGTTGACGATCGATGCGATTCCAGGATTGAAAAAAAATTATCGACGAATCATATTAATTTATTTATTTCATAAATGAATATTAATTCCAAATACTAATAAATCAACAATAATAAATTACACAAAAGAAATAATAATAAACGATTAATATTTGGCGAAAAAAAAAAACATAAAAAAGATAACAAGTGAGTCGAGAAAACCAGATGTTACCGAAGTATCACTCGAGAAAAAGATGAAAAAAAAAAATATATATATAAGAGAGATGAAGTCGAAGCAAATGCGTTTGATGCTCGACGAGATTTCGCTTCCTCTTCCCCTTTGTCATTTTCACCCCGTGACATCGAGAGTCCCGCGTGTGCTCCGTCGATTTCATCGTTGTTCGCGACTGCTGGAAGAGATTTCGGGTGCCTCACGATGAGATAAGACCTCGTGTCGTCGACGATCTTGTCGACAGTAACACAGACCTCTTCTGTCCTCCATAAAGACGCCTGGGATACCGGAGAATCGCAGTATATACCAAGCGTGGCCGATCGGCGACGTGTTTTATAAACTCCTATACGGTTTTTCTCTCGAAAAAATAACGGAGTCGAAACGCGGAGAAGAAAAAAGAATTATGGGATACGAAGAACAGAAGAAAAGCCAAGTCTCCAACTAGGGAGGGGTAGTTTATCGATAAATTTCACATATAGGTGTCACTTTCGGTTTTACGAAATCTTTGGTCGCGTGGCACCTCCATGATTGTTCGAAGAGAATCCGGTCACAGCGTAACGTCACAATGGAGACGCTCGAGTGAACTAAGAACGGTCCTAGGAGTCTGCGACAATGTGGGCCGTGGCATCAGAAAAAGAAGAAAAAGGATAGAAATGGAAGAATAAAGGAAAAGTTGCCAGTGCGTGCCTGTGGGCTTTTATGATCCTGCAAGAGCCCATGAAACCAGGGAGAGTTTCGAGGATCTGAATTCGCCAGGTGCAAGACACGCGCTGACGACCCCTCGGGCCGTGATCATTCGGGACTCGGGATCAAAGTTTGGAATACGGCAATTCGAAGGGAGAAACGGAAATAAAAGAGGTACCCTCCAGATAGCGTCTAGACCTTCCACCGTCCAGTGTTATATGACTCGTATGATTCGAAGACTTTGGGATTTCGTCGACGGTACGTTTTAGGTTTCTTTATTCCTCGGCTTCTTTTCTTGATCAGGAGGCATCTCTGCCATTGAAGATGGTCTCCTGGATACTTGGGGGGTCACTTGACGGATCTTTGGATAGGTTTTTGGGATCCTGGTCCAGCTGCTGGACACGCGTTGCCTTATGTTTCTAAATATATTTACCAAGGCGTTAGGAAGTGCTTCTATGATTTTTTTATCGTAAATCGTGATTTTTGGTCTCTTGATTACTTGTTTCTCTTCATACGTTTCGTTTTTTCTTGATCGGAAGCCATCGATTTCATTGAAGATGGCCTTTCGAGCGATTGTGGTCACTTTGTAGTTATTCAGGGAAGTTTCTGATATTTTGATCCACATGCTGATCACGTGCTGTCTTATGTTTTTAGGGTAACCGGATCCGGCGGGTTGGTAACGCTATGATCGCTATGATTAACTTCTTCTATGATTCTTCTTCTATTCCAAATCTTAAATCATCGTAAAGTTATCTTCACTTGATCATGATTTTTAGTATTTTGATGATATTGTCTTTGTTCTTCGTGTCTTTTCATGATCAGGAGCCATTTTCTTGTGTTTTCTTTGTTCTTCACACTATCCTTTCTCTGGCAAGATATGTATCGCCGTCTTTGAAGATTGTGTCGTATGCAATTGGAGTCACTTCATGGTCCTTCCGGGAGTTTTATGATGTCTTGGTCCAGCTGCTGGGCACGCGTTGCGCTATGTTTCGGGATATATTACCAAAGCGTTAGGAAACTTATTCTATGATTTCTTGATCCTAAATAATCGAAAAATGATCTTAACTTGGTCATGGTTTTCGGAATGTTGGCTATGGCTAGGATTTTAACGACCGGCGTGAGGTCCAGCTGCCAGTCTGTTGGGGACGTTGAAACGTTTTTTTTTTCTCGTGATTGGGGTTGTAAATTTATCGAACGTAACACCCGCAACGACTAAGGGTCGTTCAAGGTTCTAGGATTTTTGGTCCAACGCTCCCGTGGAGGCTGAGCGAACAAAATTCAGACGGAAATATAAATCTACAGGTGAGCAGCGCCTAAAATTACCTCTCATTCATTCATGTGAGACCCCTGGCAAAGGAGAACGGAACGAGGTTGCCAGGAACTTTTAGTGATGGTGAACTTTACCGTAGGAGAAAAGAAGAGTCGTCGAAAACGTTTCTGCGCGTGAATCGAAGGCTGGAATTTCGAGACCCCCGTCGCGGTTTTGATTGAGCGGCATCCGGTTTGCCGTTTCGAGACACCGAACATCACCACCATCGACGATTTACTTAGCTCTTTCGATGATCCGAGGGATGAGAAACCTCCAAAAAATCCATTAAACTGTGGGTGGTTTTTTTTTTTTTTTTTCATGATACCAGATGTGCAATCGCTTTTCATTAATTTGTGTTGAGAATTTGTGAAACTGCTTTTGTAATAATAAATAATAAATAATGCATTTCACTTTGTTTTTTTTTTTAAACGCAGCTTAAGCTGCTGAAGGATTCAGGCGATAATTAGTATGCCGCGTATCCGCAATTCGGCCCAATTTTTCAGGATGAAATTTTCGTTTCATTTTTTGAAAAAAATCTTTCTTCATCCCATTCTTAAATTATTTACTTAATACTGAAAAAAAAAAATCGATAACTCGAGATTTTCAATGTCGTTGGAGGGTGTCGGCGTTCTGTGACACTTGAGGTGTCGTGGCGCGTTACGACGAGGGTATATTATAGCCGGTGAAACATCCATCACAGTTCTTTGTGTCCCCATCCTAGTCGAAGTGACACCTGGTCCTTCTGTGCTGCCGAGGCTCACAGAGTCCGTTCCCTCGACGCCCCCGAACTGCAACACTCGAATGGGTAACGTCTCTGGCAACCCTCCCTGATGATGAATTCTGACCCTAAGGCCCCAGGGATTTAAGAACCACCGATACAAACTTACAGTGCGAAAAAAAAGCAAATAAAATAAACAAACCGCACATTCGCCACGGAGATTCTCGTCATCTTAAAAGAAAAATAGTCATGCAACAAACCCCTCAGAAAAAAAAATGCCAAATGATTTCTCCCCTTCATTGACGACCATTGCTTCGATGTCGGCGAAGCTGTAGAACATTTTTACAGTGTAGAATAAATTAACAATATAAAAAGCAATCTTTTTGAGACAAAAGTCATCACCGAGCCAAAAAAGGCACAATGGCTGTTATAAAGGGTGAAAAGTACAAATGGAAAAAAAAAAATGACCGTAGAATCCAGAACTCGCTTCATCCTTGCCGACAAACCATTTAAGGTTCCTTCTCATTCGATGACCGTAAAAATGACACCATAAATTCTTCAAAATTCGAAGAAAAAAAAAAAAAAAATTTCGAATCATGCATTATAAATTTATCTCGTTGACAAACCCCAAAAACCGACGTTGATACATCGTAGATACTGCTAATCGATTTCGGACGTTACCGAGCAAAATTTGTTTCGAAAGTCACGAGTGTCCCTCGAGACGATCGAAAAAATCGTGAGTTGCCCGGAAATCTGCGAGAACGATGATTCGAAAATGCAGAACGCGATTTTATGTGGACGCGGTTAACCGGCATATTTTCCGCGTGCCTGGCAACCGTTCATTCGATCAATTTTTTTTTTTTCGTCTCGTGATTTTTTTTTTTTTTTTTACGATTTCTATTTCACCTATGATGAGCCCATGCCTACGTATTAAAATATCACCGGTGGGCGATGCCGTCGTCGACATTGTAGTTGCTACCGGCTTGTTGCTGCCGGTGTGGTTCGGATGACGCGTCGCGTTTTCCTTACGCCCGGCGGCATCAAAGGAGTCACTTCGTCATTGTGCTCTTTCTAGGCATAGCAGCACGCGCGCGCTCGCGCTCGCCAACGAAAATCCTTTCTTGCGTCTTTCGTGGCTGGTTAGTTGCCCGCTTAGCGTGAAAACTTTAGGTTTTCTTCTCTCGTCCCATTGTCATGAATGTGTTGTGTGCGATAAGCATCTTCGTCACTTCCGCTTTTTCTGCAGAACTACGGGCAACAAGATGATGCATTTGTTTCTTTTACATATTGAAGCCTATTAAAGGACTAAAGATTTTTTTTTTTAATTCGTATAACATGAGATAAACTTTGTGGTTTTTTTTTTTTTTTTTTGTAAAATCGAATTACAGGAATTTTTTTTAATTAAAAAAAACATTTTTTATTAATAAAAAAATTGAAACTTTGACGGAGATATCGAACCGACAGGTAGCTTTATTTTTAAAAATTACATCGTTTCATTGTTTTGTTCGGAATCTTAAAAAAAAAAAAAAAAAATTCAAAAATGATTTTTTTTTGTCGATGCTGAAAGTTAATAACATTGATAAAAATGGAAAGACGAGCGTTGGTCCAACGAGTAACGGATCTTCGAGAGTTCACTGCAACAAAAGCGGAAAAGCATTAAGCGGGGTACGACTTCTCTCCGTGGGTCCTCTTTTCCATTCACGTGACGGCAAATCCAGGTGTCCCTACCGGTCATTTTCGTTCCCCGGGGACCTCCATATTTCAACCCGTCAATGGTCGTGCGGGGGAGGTGGCAGGTGTTTTATGTCCTATGCGAGTTCCCGGCACATCCCACACAATCGTCGTAACGACAGCAACAGAGATTTCTTCTCTCGACTCTTACCGTCAATAAAGAACGAGAGCGGGACGGCAAAATTTTACCTCCGCGTAAAATAGACGGAGGTTGAAGAACGGAAGGGTCTTTCTTCTGTTACCCGGGAATTCAATCCAATTTCCTCTCGTAGAAAAGTGCGGCTAATACCTGCACCGGGTTTACATGTACCGATGGTGTCAAAAGATTTTTCGAATAGATTTGAATAAAGAAAAATAGCGGATTTCGAAAGGGGTTGACACGCGACGCGGATCGATGACGATCTCTCGCAAGAGGAAGAATTGAAGGTTTTATGGCACAAATATCAGAAAATAAATTTTCACGATCCGTCGTCTTGATGGGTTAAAGAATTGTGCCGAAAATCGATGGTTTTTTAGGTTAATTATAGGGAAACCGAAACTACAGAATATAAGGAACATGTTTATTAAGGTTCCACGTTGATATGGTGATATGTATATAAATTACACGCTTTCGAAATAGTAAATAGAAAAATCTACGAAGAAATCGAGATTTTCTTAAAACGCCTCCACCAGATCAATGTCTCGTCTTTGAAGCTTAAACACAGCGTAAAGTTTATTCCGTTCATTCACGACGAGGATTTATGAAGTCAAATGGATGTTTTTTTTAAATGTCGAGGCGATTCTGAAACTCGTATATAGGGATGTGGATCTCCCATTTCTCTCGGAATCTTTTCGCACCCTCCGCTTACAGGTAGCTTCATCAATAAAACGATCTCTGATCTTCTGTGACTCGGGCGTTTATTGTATTAATATGAATGTACCTCGCGGCAGCCGATGGCGCATTCACCTGAGACCCCGAGACTCGTGAAACGATCGCTCACGCCGCATTGACGTGAAAGAAATGCGAAGCGTTCCTTTGCTCGCCTTAAAGGAAGTATACACGTCGTGAGGATCGCGTGTGTTCGCGACCTACAACATCGCACAGAGTCATTCATCTATGAACTACTGTGGTGGACGTCTTTTGACGTTATTCCAAAAGTACCTATGTACGGACGAGATATCCGGAGTGCTAAAGTAGGAAAAATCGACTCAGATTCTGGAAAAGCACTCAACAACCCTTAGATACGCCCTTTTATTTAGAAAATGACATGACGACCATTTTTTTTTTCTTTTTTTTTTTTTTTCTTTGCCTTTTCTCCGTAAGAATTTTCTTTTTAAAGAAAAACTTCTTTCATGAATCGGCAAAAAAATGAGGTCGAATGCATCAAAAATTCATTGCAACGAAGTCTTCCTTCTCAGCAAAAACCCAAAAATTTTATACCGCAACGAAGTTTCGCTACAAAATCGGTTCTCTTGTGTCCGAAACTTCAGCCAACTTCGTCTTCGTCGCACCCTCTCGTATTGCAACCCCCTTTTATCTATCTCCGTATCCGTTCGTCTGTTTTTTGCCAGCCATTGGTATTCCCTTGAAAAATTCACGCTGTAAAATGGACAAATAATTGTTGTCCTCCCTTGAAGAGCGATTTTCAAAAGTCTCGTGGAAAGAGTCTCAGTGACATAAGTGGGCGGAATGGGCGCGCGAGAAGCGCGGTCGTTCCGCGGCGTTGGCGCTCCTCGAGAATAAAGTTTGGCCATTTGCAGCGGGAAAAGGAACTTTTATTACGTTGTTATGAAGACGCACATCTCAAGGAACCTCGTCGCCCAAACCCAATGCTCGCTTCCAGAGTTACTTTTAATGTTTCTTCGAGGTGTTGCGAAGGGGTAGGAGGGGTGGCGAAAGCTCCAGGAAGCTTCGCCTTCCGGTATTAAGAAAACGCTGCGACCAAGAATGACCCTTCCAAAGTTTCAGAACCTTCAAAACTTTCTTTTTTTCAACCCTTATTTATCGATTTTTTTCCGCCCGAAGGAAAAATTGATTTTTAAAAAAAATTTTATTACATATTCGAACAAATATGAATTTATATCGGGTGGTGCGATGCTCGGCAATAAAATATATTTAACGATGCAGTTAGAATTTCCCGTTCCGCGTTAGCGTCTTTGTAAACGTTATGAATATAGCAATAAAATAAGTAGCGAGTATTATGATAGCAGTATAAATGCCATTGCAAGGAGCATGAAGAACCTTTGGAACTTGGGAATCCAGTTAGACCGCCGAGGGGTCGTGGTTTCGCCTCTCGGTACTTGTCGTATGTATTATTATGGCGGAGACAAGAGGGGAACTGCGAGGAAGGAACACACGAGACAGTTAAGGAAAAGGGGTTGTAAAATCGTGCGCACGAGATCGTGACCGTTGCACAGATTATTTCGCTTAATGTCGGACATAACGCTTAATTTTAACGGCTTCAAACCTTCCCTACTCGTCGGCGTTAAAGCGAAGACAAGGCGGGGCGGGAAAGTGCGTAATTTTGTGAACGATATTTCGCTGGAAACAGTTTTTTGCATTTCAGTTCTTCGTTGGGTTTCAGAATGCTGCGGTGAAATGAGGCGGAAGAAAGAGGACGCGGTCGCGAGAGAGCGCCGAGGGGTAAGTTTGATTTTTCTGTTATTTTGTTTCTAGTAAAGTATCTCAGTAAAGTATTTTTGAGAAATATTAATCTCACTCTCCTCGAAAATGTTCTTTACACAAAGAAAAAACATCCAGCAGCAAACTCTATATTTTTTAAATTCCGTATTCAAGATCGCGCGATCTTTATAGATAATCGATCTTCGAAAAAGAAAACAGAAACTTCTCACATGTGTGACATTTTTCATTGATTGGAATTTTTTTTTAGTAATTTGAAAGATCATCGAACAATAATTACAATATATTTGTTTTCAATATCTTACGCAGAATCCTACGATCTATAGATCATTAGTTAAGATACATTTGATCGTTTCCTGTATGATATCTCACGAAATTCTTATCTTCCGTTGCAACACAGACTATAAACCCATAGAAATATCTCTCTCTTTAACGTTGCTTTTTCCTCTCTCCAATTTTCCGTCCTTCTCGTACCGTCGAAGCTATACCGCGCGTTCCGTCAACACCCGAAAAGCCACACCTTGCCGCACGGTTTCCATCCTCAGCTCTCTCACTATCTCGCGCTTGTTGCAACGAGACGAACGAAGATTGAATAGGAAACGCGCGAAGGAGGAGAGAGGAAGAAATGTCACCTCGAGGGCCCAATTAGTGCCAACCACGAGTGTCATCTCGCTGCGGTTTCTGCATTCGCGTGTGACTGGCGCTTTCTGGCGGCCCGGGAGTTCCTCATCTCTATATACCTCATCCCATTCTCGCTTCTATCTTTCGCCTCCTTCCACCTTCTTCCTCTCGCTCCCTTGTGGACTCCCCTGTGCGTCTCTGCTTTCCCGCACTTTCAGTCAGACCTTCCTTCACTTTCTGGATACTCTATGCATAACCCCGTCACACCATCCCTTCTTCTCTACCCCCTGTCCCCTCTTTTCACCGACCGGGAAACTGCAATTTACCTCGAGACTCCGAGCGCATTTCCACACACAAATTGTACTGCGACCCCCGGCCAAAGTTATATTACATGTATATTATTTCCTACAGTCGAATTCTTCCTAAACTTGCGCTGAAAAAAATAACAATTTAATGCATTTTTGATAATTTATTATTTCAAAAAAATAAGAAAATTTATTTTTCGAAAATGAGGATTTGCCAAAAAAACGATTTTAGATTGTTATTAATCGTTTATTATCATCGAAAAACATGTTTTTCGCAGGCGAAGTATTATCGCATTATTACGAGTTTCATAAAAAAAAAAAAAAAAAAATTACAGTGCAATTTCTTCGATGTTACAGAAAAATAATTAATCATAGTGATCGTTGGTGGTTTTTTTTTCGTTTTTGACAAGAAGATTTCATCGTCCGCAAAGAAATTTATTTATTATTATTATTATATTTGCAAAACAGTTCTTCATTGCTAGTAATTTATTAATTGACGTTGTCAGGGAAACTTATTGATAACGATGTCATATTACGAGGCATTCTACTGTATGTCTGACTCGTGTTTGTGTATTTGCTTCGAAATTTGATAGTATAAGTCCCTCCGAAGATCTGAGGCCAGAGAGATTGAAGATTCGAATAAAGAGAAGGAAACCTTTGCCTTTTTTTAAATATATATATTTTTTTATGTAGCATCGCGTTTTCTTTCTACTTGTTCCGTTTTCTTCAACTCGTTCCATCTTCCAAATCTTTCAATAGTACTTTCTTCGACTCTCACGGAGTCTCCTCTCCTATCATCGCTTATTTCCACAGCGCATTATCCAATTTCCTCGCAAATATATATAAGTGTATATATAGGTATATATATATATTTTGCAATATAATAATTGGGCATTCAGTGCAGCGTCTACCCTTCTCGCTACTCCGACCTCGAGGCTTCGTCGAAACCTCGCAGTCGCGGTATCGTATTTTTTTTTTTTTTTTTTTTTTCGTCGAATTGTGAGGAGCAAATAGGTAGAAAAAAAGATCTTTCTGAGTGTGGAGTCGCGCCTGTGGGGATTCCCCATGCAAAAAAACGCTTTTTCTACTCTATTTAATTGTTCTTTTAGTGAACAAATTTATTTTGTATTCATCATTAGGGGACTAAATACGAAACGAACGTTCGTTTTGTTGAGTCACTGTTTTTATAAATTTTTTTTAAGTAATAATTGATTTTTTTCGATAATAACAATTGGTTTTTCGGTAATTACTTGAACAATATTTGTTAATAAAAATACAATAATATTATAATAATATTGCAATAAACAATATTATTATTACTATTATTATTGTATATTATACTAGCAGGTTATAGGTATATCTTTCTTTCGAAGGGTACTTTTTTTTCTCATGAATCAATGCACCCTTCATAAACGTTGCATGCTGCACTGAATTACCCACATCAACATTTTTCTATTAACTCTCTTTTCTATTCGGCAACCGTCAAGCTTCGAATTTTATACTCCGATCTCTACATAAAAAAAAAAAAAAAAATGCTCGATATTATACATACCTACCGTTCTATCCGCGAGAACTCTCGGGGTTCTTGTAATGCCACGGGGTTTTATTACCTGAGCCATGTTACGTAACACACCGAAAAGACACCCCTATATTTCAGACTATCCGAAGTTGCGAAGGATTCAGTTTAATCTCTAATCTAACTGTAACGCCCGCGGAGAAGGGTGTGACGTGCGCGTGACACTCGACAATACCGGGGATCATCCGGAATTTATCCGCGTGCCCCCCGAAACTACAATGGGGAAAAAGAATTTTTGCCCGCGCAACACTGCGCCGCATTCGACCGCTCGACGTTGGGTCGAGTCCACCAAAACCCATATCAAGACGTAGTTTCGGCGAGAAGAGAAACAATTATCTCGAAAACTCTGATTCGTAATGGCAAAATTCAGGGTGATATATGACCAACAGGGGTGATATGGCCGGTTGTTTGTTACGGTCAAATTTTATGGTCAATAGGTTGATATAGTCAATTGGGTGATATTGATAGTTCACTGATTGAGGAAGTTGTTTGATATATTGATTATTTAAGGGTTGTCACTCAATTAGCTGTGATAATGAACATAATTACTACGTCCGCCACATTTGTAATTATTTTTTCGTAATCTCTCGACCCTTCCGCGACTTCTCCGTCTATTTACAACTCGTCACTTTCACTAATTTCTCACTATAGTCGCGCAACTCCACCACATTGCGTATACACTTACCATTTTGTATTCTCTTCCGCCTCGTCGACGTTACTTTTTTTTTTCCCTTTCGTTCCCGAATAGCAGCGGATCGAAAGTGCGAAGCGAAAAGTGGCGTTGTCGAGTGGTCTCTCCTCGTCGTTGACAATAACGTCGTTAGACCTTATCCGCGGGCAAATTCGCGGAGGAAGAGAGAGAAAAGTAAAAAAAAAAAAAAAATACGAACAGGTAGAGGGCGAGAGATTGCGCCACCCGTTGGCCCAAGTGTCATTCAATTGCATATCCCAATTAAATAACAGGCAAAAGGGCGACGTAGCGTCGCGTAGCGGTTTTTTTTTTCACTCCAACCCACTCCTCCCCCTACCTTTACGTCCCTCCCGACAACGAAGTCAACCCCCTCCCCCCAAACCCCCGTTCTTCTCTTAATTGCGAATAAAAAGGAAGTGAAATAAACACTCGTCGGGTGGGTAGCGGAGCGTAACTCGACTCGTCCAACGTCGAATGGCCTCTGCCCTCGACGAGAATCAACACGCGAATTTTTTTTTTTTTTTCAACCCTCTAGTATTCCTCAAAACCCTGGATGAACGCGCGCGCTTCAGACACTATCCTCTTGGCTTCGCTTGCGAAGATGTGTACGGGTGTGTGTATAAGATTCACCCCGGCGAGGGCTGCAAAAACCCCGAGAATCGCATAATGATTCGCTATCTTTCTTCACCCCGAGATGAAATGAGGAAAACTGGTTCCTCATCGCGTTATGTCGAATTTTACTTCTGTTTTTTTTTTTTTTTTTTCTTTGGATAACGAAAATACACGATAGAATATACATTCTTGGATGAGCGTCTCAAGATTTCGCGAGATATTCGCGTTTTAGTAGCGGGGAGCCTTCGTAGTTAAATTTTTGTTATTCAGTCACAATGCAGTACTTGGATAATAATAATACGTGAAATTTTTTTTTTTCAGTATCATTCAATTGACGTACGTTTTCATAGTGAGTCAAATTTATGTTGAAATAAACATTCTTGGTACCGCTTGAGAATTTTTTTTTTACCTTACGATTACTGGGTTTGTAGAAATTTGTTAATTGAGACTTTTTTTTCTGAATTGAATTTGTTAATTGAATTTTTTTTTAATTCACGCGGCTATATAAAAAAAAATGGTTTTATTGATAATACTTATTAATTATTTCACAAAATATGTCAAATACTAATTCATCGCCAAATTTATTAAACCATTATTACGCCGATACATTATTTTATTCTCCAAAATTGAATGACTAGATTAATTTAAACTCAGCAATTAATAAATATATTTTTCCGAATTATACACGTCTGGAAAGATTTTATTCCATTTTTTTTTCATATCGATTACGACGTAATAACAAAATTTAAAAAAATAATATATACATTAATATATTTATTTTCTTTTTAAAAATATTCTCTTCATATTCTAATAAAATTGATTGAATATCTACCGCCACGCGATTGTTCTACTACACGATTTAATAAATCATCAACATTGTACACCTTTTTTTTTTTCTTCTTTTTTCATTGAAATGAAATGCAACCGGATTTTATGGCTTAACTCGACATCGTTGGCATATCGATAATTATAACTCGTGAACTCATCAGACAGCGTCGAAGGCTTCGCCATCCTGTGAGAAACTCGTCCCGTAGGCAAGTCAGCAGACGCATTACGAAAAAAAAAAAAAAAAAAAAAAAAAAAAACGGAAATGCACGTGGAACCGGAGGAGTAGGTAACGTAATTAGCACATGCAAATGAACTAATTACCAGACGAGATGACTGACAAAGGGACATCGTCAGGGGTAGCAGGGGATGACGGTTCAAAGCACATCAGCAACTATCTCGTTGCACCAGGTGCACCTCCTACCGTAGATACTCAATCCTTTTCTGCACGTTTCCTGATACGTGCAGAGAGAGAATCACAGAAACGTTAACGTGTTCGCGATAACGTTGACATACGCGCCACAGCGTTCGTCACTCTCTTTTCCTCTTTCGCTTCCGTACTTATTGCGATGCTTCGCGGTACACGTACGTACATACGTACGAGTATTTTCAATACAAGCGCAACGACGAGGAGACACGCAACAGAGATTTGTTACAGTATAGAGACGGTAAATCGGATGCAGTAGTCTCGACGTTCGGTCGTTTCCGCACAACGAGTTTGTACAGCGAAGAGACAGGAGAAAAGAGCCATACAGGCAGTCGCGATTCAACCCAAGAATCGAAATGTTAATTAACGACGCTTCCTGGACAGACTGAAGATGAAACTTTGACGAAGGGACACGACCGTTGCTTTAAGGGTGAAATGAAGGAAAATTAAAGACACGTGTGGCAACGAAAACTGTCGCATAGGAATTAAAATTATTCGAAAAATCGTAGATAAAAAAAAATAAATAAAAAACATAGCAAAAAAGTGAAAATTAACCGAAAATCTCATAAAAAAAAAAAAAACTCAAAAATCTGAACTACTCAATGCTCAATAAATCTCAATTAATACAAAATAAATAAATAAAACATAAAAAAAATTGCATTACTAACTTCAAAATATTCATAAAAAGATAAACAATCTTGCGGATCACCCTGTATAAAAATTCTGTCATCCGACCCAATCTCTCATCCCTTAAATTTTCGCTCTGGCCGTCACGAGATGAGAGTATAACACGCAGTGCCACAAACTTCGTGAAATGCGAGTGCGAAGTGAAAAAAAAAAAAAAAAAAAAAAAAAATCCGCGAATGGGAGAGAGAAGAGGGGTGTGCATGCGAAGTTGCACGCATGTACGCGCGAGTGCTTCAACGACCCAGCGAACGTGAAACGCGTCCGGGTCCATGTGTAGACGCCTCACCTACACCGCTTACTTTCTCCGTTTTCCCTGTATGTATAGTTGTATATATATATCAATACATATAAATATATATGGATGTGTATATGAGGACCTCTTGCTTGCCATATGCATTATGTTAAGCCCGCTGGTGTCGCTGGTGCACTTGGCGAACATAAGTGCGAATTGCAACACTCCCGTCTTTCCCCCCACAGAATCGCTCAGACTTGAGCAATGCGCTCGCTGCTCTCCTCATGTATACTATATTTTACCACACAATATCGATGCGTGTGTGTGTGTGCGTGCGTGTCGAGAGAGAGTTGTAGGCTGCAGAGAAAAAAGTATAGACTGATGCGAGTGCTGTCGCGTGCATAACGTACGGACGCGCATACTAATTACGACGCTTCCATTTTGCAACCCGGCGCACCCTTAGCCTCACCTCGTCGTCGACACTTCTCATCTCCCCACTGGGGTAGTCAACACACTCTCACGGCGAGTAACTCACACAGAGTACACAAGAGAGTCGAAAAGACAGTAATAAAGGTACATAGAAACTCAACCCGGGTGAACGTGTAACGAGGTACATATACTGATATTCAAATGCATCAACGAAATGTTCAGCCTGCCGTTTAATTTCGAGAAGATCTCTCCCCCGCCTCCCCCCGAGTCCCAGTTTCTCTCCGCATCGTCTCTCGGTGCAGTTGCTGAATATAGTATAGCATAATAGATATATACAGTAAAAGGAAAGTGGTATAATAGACTTTGGCTCGATGGTTCGAAGCTGCGAAGTTTGTCGTCGAAATGAACAAATTTGTCTTAGAGGTTTTGTTTGGCAGAATTGAGGAAATTTTGAAGATTAATTAAATTTAGCGAAGTCAACGAAGAGTATACGTCAAAAAGATCAAATTGCACTTACACGTCGAATGTCGATGATATATTAAAATTATAAAAACATAATAATTACACATTTTTTTTTATAACAGTTATTAATCATTAATAACTATTATTAATGTTAATGTTTATCTGCGAAGAGGGAGTTGTGAGCATTTTTTTGGATAAAAAAAAATGATTTATTTGAGATTTAATATTTGACGAAATGCGAAAAACTCACACTTTACGGATTTTACTTACACCCTATGAATATAACACGTGACGTTATAATTCAACTGAGGCGAATGACACGCGAGGCGGGAAGTGTCAGCATTCGCACTCCCGTAATGGGAACAGCCAAGAGAAAGTCGAAATGCTCAAACTCGACGAAGAGGGTTGAAACACACGCGCACACTGGGGAGGATTCTGAGGAGGAGACTCGTTTCCTCGTTGCAGTGGCAACCCTTCGACACGCCTCGAGAGAGAGTACTACGCGCTGTCTACGCATCTACCGTTTTTTTTTTTTTTTTTTTCACGGGGTGACGTCCGTAGTCGGTGGAGCTTGTTTAATAATGACGCCTAACAGCGTGAGGATAATAACTTGCTTACACCTTCTACCTTAACATGACTGCTTATTATTGCGCTTATTACGAACTCAGACTGCCTACGCATATGCTTCGCCACGTCTTTGCGGTACGACTTAATTATCACTCGTGTAGATTGGATAATTATTAATTTTGGATACGACGAGAACTTGGTAAGGGTGCATTTACCCGTTAAAAAAAAATAAAAAAATAAATACTTTCGGTATCGTCTGAATTTAAGTTTTAAACCCAAATTTGATCTATAATTTGCACTTAAATTATGTTGCATTTTTTTTGCTCGTATTTACTGAAATGTTATCACTGTTTTTAGATCGTTATCTCTTTAATTGGAATTGAAATATACGATGGGAGGTTAAATGAAAAAAAAAAAAAACATTATAGGTAAAATTTAAGATAAAATTTTAAGCAATATTAAAAAAAAAAATTTCACTCACTTCAGAGATCAGAGATTGAACTTTCCCTATCGAAATTAGCAGCCGAGACGAGACAGGACACTGTAAAACAAAAAAAAGTGACAACAAAAAACCACCCCAACGAGATTTTTAACCCTCGACTCGTAGTTCAAAGTACACGAGAAGGGGTCGGGGGGAGGTTCGACAATCGGCAGTAAATTAGCTCGCGAGCTAATTACGCCCGAAAAGACCCTCAGGTTAGTACCCGGGATGAGTGTCAGGGGTTGCGAGACACAGGCCTCTAGCGATAACATCGAAGAAGAGCCAAGAGGTGGAATGAGCCGCGGAAAAAGAAGAAAAAAAAATTAATAAAAAATCAGACTTCAGAAAAAAAAAAAATAGCTTTTCAGCTTAGTATATCAGCTTTGAAGGTGATACCGTGTGCCCGAGCGTCGATTGGCGCGGGCGAACGCGCCCACCGACGCCGAAGGCTTCGCTCACCGGTGGATCAAACGGAATTTTTCCGCTTGCATGCATTCGCAGAGTCGGAGTCGACAACGCATGCCGTGTGGTAAAAGCGCACCGTCGACGAGAATTGCCAGTAGAAAAAAAGAATGTATATAGCGCAAGGGGTTCGAAGTAAAGAAAAATAAATAAATTTCCAGCGACGTTGCTTTTGCATTCGCTGCTACTTTTGCGTTGATGTTTTGCGCGGTGCCGCGTTGGATAACGCTTAATCCGCACGCGCGTATGTTACACGCCGCATGGCAAGCCGCGCACAGGACGAAGAAAGGAAGAAAAGGTCCTTTTTTGAACGTTACCGGGCGCGCCAAACGTGGGGGATTTCCCTTTCAAAGTAGCGTCGACGGTGAGACGCACCGCGGCGTTGACGGGTGGGTGGAGAGATCCCGCTGAGTTCTTCTGATGCATTTTTTTTCGTGTACACGAGCTTTTTCGCGCTTTTGCGCGTTTGACCTTTTTTTTTTACGCTGCTTTCTACTTCTTTTTAATCCTCTCTTGATCTTCCTCGCGTTGAGTTCTCGCTTCGTCAAAGGCGAAGATAGCTCCGGATCCTTTGAGTCTGCTGGCAGTTGGCATTTGGAATCGCAGTTTGCAATGGAAAAGGAAATAAAAAAATCAGCTTTAAACTACCAGAAACATAGTATTTTTTTTTTTTGGCATGCAAAGCGATATATCGGAGGGGTTGGTAAGGCAGTCCGGCAGAAATGTTCGCAAGCGTTGGGAAACAGTCATGCCAAAGGGAGAGCCACAGGAATGACTGGACGTGGAAACCCGCACGTGGATGGCGTCGAATTAATAAAACTAAAAAGAAAAAAAAAAAAACAGGAAAGTGGAACGATAAATTCATGGGAAGCCTTTACGTAGAAGAGATGAGCGATAGATACAAGAGAACCGTTGTGCTTACATCATGGAGCCATGTGGATCGCTTCACAGGCAATGGAAAACTACCCAACCCCTCCCAAGGAGGAAGGGCAAAAGACTATGGAAATTTTAGCCACGTAATCGCTATCGATCATGGTTGGGGCCGGTCTTACTTGTGTCAGGACATTCCCCCTTTTGAATTTACAAAATCATTGTTTACACGGCAATGGGATATGTCTACCTTCCAATGCATACAATTGGTATTGAAGCCGATTGAAAAACAATAGGTAAATAAGTTAAAGACCTGCTACATGATTAAATTTTACTCAGGATATCGATGCCTTGATATAAAAGGTAATTTTAATAGGATATTGAGTGAGTGCCTAAAAACAGCAAGAATTGCCAAAAACAACATATCCTAGTAGGCGAATAGTTGAGCCCATTGCAAGTTTTCGCAATAGAACCATTTCCCTTGACGTCTTAGCAGGCCGAGTCCATGAGTGCCATCGTTGGTTCTTAATCGATGGTTGCATCCTTTCACTCAACGACAAAAAGACACCCCATTTTTACCCCACGAGGTCTACGCCCAGTCTTCATTGCAAGAAATGTCTTTCCGGCGTCCGTAATTTTTTTGCCCCGCCTCTTCCGGAACATTGTCTTTTGTCCATTAGCCCTTGTTCCAGCGTCTTGGAGCGTTGATGCACGGCTCGAAGCCTTCCATGGTGACAACTTGACGCACCTATAACTCCACGGAAGCAGCGAAGTAGCATCCCACGACCTCGTAAGGCTTCGCGGAGCTCGGATAACGGCTTCACCGGGGTGTTAATCCTCGTGTTTCGAACAACCGTGGGCACACTTTCGTCCTTCACCCCGCCTTTCCTTCTTCTATCCTTCCTCCATCGTCTTCCTCGGGGTTTCGTAAATTCGCCGCCTGATGTCCCAAGAACTATGATTCACCCGTTCCAGAAGATTTTTCTCCACACGAGTCAACATCAACTTTCTCTCGTGGTTTTTCGCCTTGTTTGGGCGGCTGTATTCGACTTCGTTGAACCCTTACCTGCATCCCGCAGGTATATCTTAACGTTGGTTCTCTTCCGACTCCGTTCACATCCATTCTTCTCTATTTCGATCAGCTCTGCTTGGTCTTTTTCTCTCACTTTACAACGGATCCGTTCTCGCGAACTTTTGACGCGGTAGCTTCTTCGGGTTTTCATGCATCACGTGGATCCGGGCTTATTAGGGACACGCGAATGTTGAAGAACAAGGAATAATGGAAAGAGGGTGAGGAGAGAAAAAAGAGAAAATAGGGGAAGATCGCGGGGGCCAATGGCGAAGAGGATGTTGCGTCGAAGTGGCAAAAATTCCGCTACCCTTAAGAACAATGGATTTCGCAGGTATTCGTCTCTTTCTGCAGTAGTGAGCTTTCATCGTATACCAAAACGGTTTATTTTTATTTTTTTTTGCGTTTACTGATTTGCATCCCTGTTGTTTTGAATCAACTTTCGTCAGCCCCAATCGCAATCATTATTTATTTAGCAGATATTCCGGATTTCTTTCACAATCAATTATTATTCATCGGTATTCAGTTTTCATTTAGTGAAAATTCAGATAACTTTTGTCCACTAAGACTTGGATTCAATCGACTCATCGATTCGCAACGCCCCGTTCTATTCGGTCTCAACTATCGTCTAAGTCTCCAACTTTGTTCCAAGCAGAGTTGCCTGAGATCGACCGGAAGGCACTTCTTCTTGCCTTCCCGAGCCTCTGCCACTCTTCTCCTTATGCATTTTTTTTTTCCTTGCAAATACTCGAGAACTCAATCGATAATCAGAGGGGAGAGATAGCCAACCGAAATCGGGAACAAGGCCTCTTTCTTGAAGGGCTGCCTTTGGACTCCATCGAGTTCTCTCTCGTTGAAGGGCGCGCAGAACCACTTCGTCGGTTTTCTATACCACTTTCGGTTGAAATACTTTGGTCGCTTTCGAAGTTTCTCATCATGGCTCTCCCGTCTTTTCTTCTTTTTTTAGACAATTGTCCGATTAGCCCAATGCTTCACTAACCGAACCGCGTAACACGCCCGCGTCTGCATTACGTATACGAGGAATAACCTTTAAACATGGATCCTGTCTCGATGTAATCTCCCGTTTAGAAGTAATAATTTGATGTCATATTATAAATGGACTTATCAACTAGAGACTCGTTATAATTAGTCAAACAATGTCCCGTTTCATCACCAGGAAGAATACACAGTTTCAGGATAATGACGAAGCCAATTTCGACTTAGATTTACGGAAATTAAATTTATATTACGTAACGTAAACCTGAATCTAATAAAATTTCGATTGTCGATCGACGAAAATACAGAATTTTCGTAAATTTGATACCATTATTCTAAACGAAGTTGTACGTCGTATGTGTCTATGTATAGAAATGGTATTACGCAAAGTGATTTATACGACACGGGTGAATCAATTTGAGACGAAAAAAACACATTTTATTTTCGATCCTTCGTACTGAAAAGTCTACAGAAAATCTCCTGGGGTCAATATTTTATTAGGGAGTTCCGATTATGTGAAAAAATTCTTAGGACGCAATACAAATATTTATAGGCAAATTACCATTTTTGGAAAATAGAAAATATCGAAAAAAAAAATGGATTGTCTGGTATAATTTTTTGTAGTTGCGCTTGTGCATTTTTTTTATATATTCAGAACACCCTGATGAATAATCAATCGTAAGAAAAAAAAAAAAACGAAATGTGTTTTTCTGCCTGAAATGAATGGATCCCTCCTCTTCAACGTTGTTGCATCCACCATTTTATTTCGTAGCAATCGATATGCGTTGCATATTCGTTGGCAAAATGGCGACAGCATTTTCCGGAGGTTGGTTTTTCGAAGTACAATCTCAAACGGTTCTAGAAGCTAGTCGAGGCTCCGCCGTAGGGTGTTTTTTGTTTTTTTTTTCTCACAAAAAGCGAGGCTAAACCTTAAATTGTCTTGAAAAGTACCTCGTTAAATCTTATTTCTGTTGGTAAATTCTACGATGAAAGAGTGAGAAATGGAGACAAAGAAAGTCTGACTTGCAGGGGGCTCTTTCCTTCGCCACCAAAATCTCAGAATAAATGTCGGAGAATCGCAAACTACGTGCAGTCACCAAAGGCAAAAATTGTACGAAAAAAAAGTCACGATGTAGATTTTATTCTTTGTGAAACTAAAAAATTCTGTACACACCAACAAGAGTTGGTTAATTTTTTTTTTTTTTTTTTCATTTTCTTTTTCCGTTGCTGCTCGATCCAACTGGATCAGTACTAATAGCTCAAAGTAAGTAGTTTTCAACATTACGTTTTTGTAATATATATATATTTTTTTTTTTTCGTATAAAATACTTATACTGATATATCGTGGACCAATGAGTTGGACATTGTCCTTTTATTTACGACAACTCGAAAAAAAAAGAAAACGGTAAAACAGGCAATTACGCTCTCATAAAATGTCAGACGATTGGTCGGTCCGTGTGCGCCAGTATAATTACCGGGCAAATTATAATATCGTTATAATTGCGACAATTAGGCGTCGCGCGCTACCCCACTGAGTGTATTCTTCCCATGTTTCGGCAAACGATGGAACCACCCTTCTCCGGTTGTCGGAGTTTTCTTCTCTTGGTTTTTTTAAAATTATTATTATTTGTTTGTCGGGCGAGCGTTGAGTACCGGCCTCTCGGTTTTCCGGATGGAGACATTCTCGAGGACCTCGACGGAGTTCCGCTTCAACCGTCGTACAAGAGCTCTGCCACTCGCGTTTTTTTTTCCACCGCGAAATTTTTATCAATCTCCGATTCATTTTTAGACGTAAAAAAATATTTATTGTTAATTTTTATCGTCTGGAGTTTATTTTTTTATTGACTTGCTACAAAAATTTGTTTTAATTTTTATTAACGCAGAAGATCATAATAATTTTTAACAAAAGTACATTAAAAAAAAAAGAGTTTTCTTCAAACGCATATATTTAAAAAAATGTCTTGCACTTCAAGAACTAACAGCTGGTTTGCTGGTTTCTTCTAAAATATTTTCGATAGAAATTTTGGCACGGAAAGCTGATTAATAAATAATTCTCATGCGAAGATTGCCAATTCTCATCGTGGCAAATTGTCCGTCAGTGCGGATTAATTCGTACATTAAAACCACTTTATTGTGTCTAATCGATAATTATTTCCTGAAAATCTTGGCTACAAATCCATCACCTCTCCCCTCTATCTTATGTTTCTCTCCCGGTGGCGCCCTTTTTCTCCTGTGTTCGAGTTTTCCCTCGTCTTGGTCACCCGTTCCCTTAGATTCTCGCATCCCCACGGGAGATTCGCGACCCGCCTCTTTGCCAACTTCACTCGTACCATTTCTCTCTACTTCCTACACTCCCTCCCCCACATCCTTTCCTCTCTTGGGGGGTGGTTCGTGGTTCTTGGTCCAACGACACTCAACTGCCGAGCCCCCTGGTTTCTGGGACATTCCGGTAGCCGCAGTTGGCAGAGCGAAAGTAGTAGTCCGGAGGGGGGGGGGGGGAGGGATGGGGGGGTTGGTAAGGGAGTAGAGTATGGTCGGGTGGTTGAAACCAAGACCCGACGTAAACTGCGACGAAGAACCGAGAGAGGGTAGCCAGTGTTAGACAGAAAATCCCTTTTCCCTCTAACCAAGAGGTCCGCGTAGAGTTTGAGCCAAGAACAGGTCGTCGCAAGAGCAAGACCAGGAGGGAAAGCGAAAGCTTCTCCGGCGAGAAGTACGAAAGTGGAAACTAGATGGGCGCTTGAAGATGAGGGAGTTTGGGAATGAGGTAGGAAGGCGGCAAGTCTCGTCGTCGTCGTCTTGCCCAACCCGACTTGGGAGTGAGGCGAGGAGGCGGAGGTGGGGGTGGGGGTGGTTGGCTTGCCACGACTCGACTCGACTATCCAAGCCCTGAGGGGGTTTACGAACACAATAGTTTGAAATATTCGAGCGACGGCGCAAGAAGTTGCCCTCCACCAACGTTCCTCGCACTCCCAACGGTAGAGAGGAGGGAGGTGGGTTGCCTTACTTGCTTGCTCGCTCCCTCGCTGGCGCGCGCGCGCCGGTAATTAACGAGTTGAAGTTTGGCGTCGTCGACGACAACTACGACGACGTTCTCTCTACGCTTGCCATAAGACTCGGGACTTAGCCGAGGAGCCGGCATCCATTAGCCGAGTGCCATGGTTACACCGGAGCTGGCCGACTCCTCTTTTCGCCGCCGAGGAAACCGGAGAATCTACTGCAGAGACTCTCTCCGACCCCTCTATACTCCCAACCCCCACCCCGCTATTCACCCTTCTTTCTTGCAACTATAACGCTACTACCTCTACCCTCTTTAGACCTCGACAGTTTCTCACTTCTACCCTGAATTACTCACGAGTTCTTGAAGTTGTCCGTAGGCATTTTGATTCTTGAGGAAGGTACAAAAAGGCGGAAATTCGATGCTGAAGACGTTGGAAGATTTGGAAATATTGTTAATGAGACGAGTAGAGAATCAAACATTTTTCAAAATTCACAGAATGTTGCGAAATAGTTGATCGTAACACGTTTCGCACCTTGCAATATATCTAACTTAGTTTTCTGTGCCTTCCTTTGGAATAACGGAGGAAAACGCATAACGCGCTAACTTCATGTTCTGTGAAAGTGCAAAACGTCGCTAAAGAAGGTTCACTTTAAAAAACCAATCGAAAGATCTATCCTGATTTGACTTCATGATCTCAATTTAATTTACCGCGGGTGAATTGATAATTGGATTGAGACTCTCGGGGTGGTAACCCAAAAGTCAGTCAGACAGGGTGGGAAGATTTGATCCAATCCCTGGATTAAAACGTCACACCGCATAGCTCACCCTCGCTTGTATATGCAGATCTCTTTCCATAGCCCACGCATCCAACACCATAGGGTTAATGTACTACGGGGCCTTCGTACAGTAACTTTCATACGAAGAGAGCAGATCTTGACGAGTATATTTATGCATTCAAATCTCCGCGCTCATCGAGCGAAGCGTTTGTTGGGGGCCTCTAATAAAAACGTTTATTCTCGCATTACCATACGAAACTCTCTCCCTCCGCGATGCGACAACATTACCACAATATCAATGTGGAACTTGCCATCCATCATCAACCTCATCGAGTTACCAAAATCGTATTTAACATCACATATTGCTCGGTGGATCCGAACTGCACCACGAAATACTTCGATTTCAATATTCATTCTTGTTTTAGGTCTCTTCAAAAAGAGTGTAACATCAACACCTTAAATAAAACCTTTTTTATAAGTACTTGACGTCGAAACGCTACCGCGTTTCTTCATAATATTAATTATGTAAATATGTGGGCAGACAGTCGTCTTTCTTACATCCTGGCGTTTCATTTTCACTATAATTAATCAAAAAATTTGACGAAGTTCCGCAATGATGGAGACATCGGTTCTCACAGACTCCATGTTGGGTGTTAACGATTTCTGTGGTCTTCTGGAGTTAATATTTAATTGTGTTAATATTGAAAATACGCGGACGACAGCTACATCGAAAATACCATAAAAATCTAAAATATACCAACAACGTTCTGCCATCCGCAGATATTGATAGGTTATGAGAAAACTCCTACACTCGCGTGCAGATATCCTTAAGAGATCTGCTATATAAGATCTGCGTTTACTATACGATGAAACGGGTCGACCTTTATATATATACATACATATATATGTATATAATATCACGGTAGTAAACAAACTGTCTGAAACACTCCGTCAGGTTCCAGTCAGTCCATTGAAGCGCGGAGCCAAGAGACATAGAAAAGGAAGAGACCCAAGCATACAGACAGAGAGTATGAAGGCTCGCATCAGGCTCGTTGTCCCCTCGGCCTCGTGGTTTTCTCTCTCAACGGGCATTATCTCGGTACATATTTAAGTACCATGACATGAAGAATACTGCCTGCCCCCTTGGCGTCGCCACAACGCGGCCGCCTACACGACTTTCAATGTTGGGTTCCCAACTGCTCTCCGTAGCAGCCACCCCCTTGGCCTCATCTACCGATCCGGCTTCACCGGTTGAACCGTTTCTACTTGCTCGTCCCGTTGCTGCTTTCCCCCCTCCCACTGTGGTCCATTGCCTATGCTTTCCTACGCAGAGACCTGAAGTCCTCACTGAGAAACCACCATGCAACACCGACCACCTCCATTACCAACGAAACGAAGCTCTATCGCAGTCTCTCTGGCTAGAAGTCCTCATTTCCCGGGGGCTGTCAGACGCAGAACTGGGCGGGTCATCAGATAGCGGAGGCCGGATAATATCCCAGCACCACTGGAGGCTTCGTCGCTACTGAAGAGACGCTACAGGGCACTTATACCAGACCACTAGCCAAAACGTGTGTACTGGAAGGTCTCGTTGTGTGGACGAATATGCCAATGGAATATGGTTCTTGGTACACTTTGAAGATTTCACCTTCACTCACGGTTTCGAAGATCTAGCAGGTGGTACGGAAGATTCCACTGAAGGTTCGCCAGATATATCGCCAGTTATTTAACTGCGGCATGAGTTCTACGAGTCCTGAAAACAGTGGTATCAACATCGATATCGTCTGAACGATACGACGGTTACCCAACTAGTAGTTTCAGATACGTATCTAAATAGTTCGAGGAGTGAGAAATTGTGGAATGGAAGACGGCAGCTTACGAATGGATAGAAGGAGTTTGGAGCAGATAGGCTCTAGAGATTATCGAAGAAACGGGATGATGAGAATCCGAAAAGGTCAGAGAGGTGAGCTACACCACCCATTTAGCGTATTTCTAGGTCGTTTGGCATTCCATCCACAAAACGCGGCTTCTTCGTTTCTCGACGACAGGAAAGTGAGAGTCCTCTCTCATCACTATTCTTCCCTTCAATGTCAGCTGACAGTTGATCCGTTCTCCTTCGCCGGTGGCGGGCCGCTGGAACTTCCTCAACCCTCGCCTTCTTCGCCTTTGACTGATTGTACAGAAAGTTCCAATAAAGAGATACATGGCAATTCACCCTCTAGTCGATCTACTTTTAATGTGAAATGGACAATCTGAACTCCAATAATCTTTTATAAGAAAAACTGATTTGGTTTCGTATCGATTGAATCGTAGGTTGATAAAAATGTTCAATCAAAATCGAAATAAGCGAATGGTAATCTGACGAAATATTTTTTTAGATAATTTCGATATTTAATAGGTTTTGGTACATCCTGTATAGAATACACGCTGGACTAGGCAGCTCCAGCTGTGCTGTCGTCCTATCCGGACTCTAAGTCCCTCGGTTACACTCCGAGGCCTTCGGGTTCTCCTTCGCGTTCTCTTCTCTTCCATCGTCGAGGCAGTTGAGAGTGACGTCGAGGGCGTATTGTTCGGGCTTCGAACCGAGAATACAGCCCTTCATATCTTCAGGTCTACCCTAACCAAGTCGCCTCTACAAGGTCTCTGGAACATATACAGCGTCTAGGTCTTCGATCGCCATGTTCATTTTTCTACATGTCATAATTTCACGTTTTCACTTTTCTGTAAACCCTGAGGTGCAATTTGCGGTTCTATTTAACTCCCTTTTAACTCCGCCAGAAACGCAAGTTAACAACCACACAAAACACAAAACATGGTTTCAATTCAGAATTTTCAATATTCATCAATCCCGAGTTTCCAAAGCAACATTGTTTTTTCCAATATTGCAACAGTTACACAAATACAAATTAGCAATGCAATAATGATTCGAATTTCGTAACAGAGGTGGGGGGGTGACGTGTTGGTCTGGAATTTCGAGGCAAGCATCAAGGATATGTATTTTCGTCCGCAGCGCCGAATTGTCATTGTTCGTTAGAATTTCCAAAGAGCGAGATGGAAATGCGTGTAGTAGAGGTGTGGATGAGGTGAGGCTTGTTCGTAGTCATCAGAGCGATGGGTTTTTCCGGAAGCCTGCCCGATCGTGCACCATTGTCCGGAAGCTCGTTAACTAGCGATATAACCCACGTGGCCGGGTTGGGTGGTGACGCGGCTGCAGGGTGGCGGTGGTAGGAGAAGTTACCGGGGATGTGGTACCGGTGGTTTAATTACTATCGCGAATAATTCTACGCTCGAGGTACTCCACAAGCCCGCTCGCGTTCGATTATTATTTCAATCGTTCTGAATTCTCACATCGAAGTCGCAGTAACGCATAATAAAGACCAACACACTTTTCGCCAGCACAACCACGTTCGCGGACACATCACCATCAAGTCAATTTACAGGCAAGTGCTGTGCAATTTTCATCGCCATCCACGACGGGGAAAATTCAACGTCGTTATAATATTTCTTTCCCTTGGGGAAGCAGGGGGTGGAGGATGGGGGTGTCGTTTGAATTTTGTTTATGCGAGCACTTTGGAAGACGTAAACACGGTATCTCAATTCCCTGGCGTAATTTTCCATCCCACCCATTCCTCCTCGGTCCTCTTTCCACTTCCATTTTACTTCCCTCCCCTTTTTCCACGATGGTGCCTAACATCAGGTCCTCCTACAGTACACTACCTTACCTTTCTCGCTGCTTGATGGTCCTTTTGGTCTTCTCCGTAGTCGACGTCTTTCTCGTTCTTTCCTTTCGACGCGCGTTCTCACAGTCGTTCTCTCGCTCGTGTAGAATCTTCAACCCCTCGGTCGCGCTATCCATCCCTCCCTCAGCATGCTGCGTTACGATTATGGCGTAATCATATCGGATTGTTATTATGGCTGATGGCCCGGCTGAAATGCTGCGTTCCTTATAGGATGCCAAAGCACATGGAGTATACAGCCCTGGGTCGAGGGTGGCCAGGCTTATCTTTGAAATATGCTGATAGACCATCCTCTCTTCTTGTGTCGCAGCCACCCCCGACCACTTCGCTGCTCTTCGCGCCCATCTTCTTGGTCTCAGGCTTCATCTTCCATCTTCGACCCCTCATTCTCCGAGGCACTTTTCACGACAGCGTCTGCGCGCAATTTCGCGTACGCCAAAGACGTCATCTTTATCGTTGCCGCACGCCAAATAGGAGGGGTAAAGAAAAAAATTCCCTCAAGGATTTAATCTCTTTTTGTTGGTGAGTCGGTTTTTTTTTTCAATTTTGGAAAGGACGTGCGCCTGCCAGTGACTTCGAAGTACAAACCAAATAGTCAGTACTTATGATTCGTGGTTGTAGTCGTTCTAAAATTTGGAAGAAATCGTACATGAGTTTCAGTATTATCTATGGTTAACCAACCCTTCATCACAGCAATCCAATTCCATAATCTCAGCAGTTGGCAGTTGAGCAAAAAATCTTGGTCCACTTTAAAATTAAGTATTTAAAGTACTTAAATGCTTCGAACTATGGGTGTGTATGGAACCCGAGCTGAGTCACCGCCTTGAAAAACCGTAGTACTCTTGATGACGATGACCGGGAGCAGAAGGGGTTTCCGCCCTCTTCGGTCCAAGATTTTAATGCCCGTTGGTTATAGGAGTAATCGAGAGTCGTCTCGTACTGTGCACATATATACTTGCATACTGTAGATGTCTATATATATAAACGCACCCCTCGCCGTCTATAGTGTCGTGTAGCGCGAGTTTCTCGCACAACCCCTCTACTTCGCGTAGCGCGATACACACATACACACACATACATACAGATGAAGAGAACGTACGTTCGCAGCGATTTCGCTCGTAGCTCAGTGAGTCGCTCCGGTTCCTGGCGACTGTTGATTGAAACGTTCTGATTGCATCCCCTTGGGGGGATTGGTGGAAGCGCGGGCGACGTTGCCGATGGCATGCGGGTATCCGAACCAAGGGGTACGACGGAGTAGTAACACCCACCGTCCCGCAATCGCACGTACCTACTTATTTGGTAGTCTAATGTCCGATTGCGAGGAACGTCACGAATCTCCTACGCGATCATCATCGAATCCGAACCTTCGAGATCCCTCATTCACCGATTTCGTGAACAATACCCTTCGAGATTCGGGGAATTGTAATGCTCGAGCGTCCACCCCCCAACCTATCTTCGCCTAAGCCTGCAGAGGCGAGGTAATCGTTTCTTAACTAGTGCGCAATCAGATTGACGAATGTTAATTAATGGCGCCTGGGCATGAAGTAAATTCCCGTCTTGGCGGGAATGGTCTACGTCTGGAGAATCTTTCATTTGTTGAATACGAAAGGGGTTAAGTGATTTTTTTAAAGTAACCCTGAAATGAACCCCATATGAACCCGAACTCATTCTATTTTTTTAGACATCGGGCTTACATTCAAAGTACAAGTATACTGTTGTTAAATAAATTGTCGAAATGAATTTTCTGCGAATTCTTCAAGGAGTTCAAAGTTTATCGAATGACGAATTTTTTTTTTAATTTTTGTTTGCGTCCTACTTAAAAAATTTCAAGACAAGACGAAGCTAAAATTGATCACCATACTTACTCTTGAACGGGCTTTGTGAAAGGTGACAAATAATTAGAAAGCATTCCGCAACGAAGATGTTTTGAAGCAATCATCAAATAAAAGCACAATTACATAGTGTCTCTATTCTCGATATAAATATCGCCGCTTTCCCTCTATCTCTCTCTCTCTCTCATCAAGAACTCCGCCAACTAATGGTATAACATAGTGCGTTCAAGTAAACACAAAGACATATATAGACAGTGAGTTCATCGTCCGTTGCCTCGCACTTGAACAAAACTACATACCATACCGGGTAATCCGTGTCGACGCGAATGAATGGCAAATGAATGGGGATGTACGAGTGGGTTGGGGTGCAGTACATCGGGGTTTGGTGAAAAAGAACGGTAGGATTCGGTCATGAAGGGCGGGCCGCGGTAGCAGTTCGCGTTCGACGCTATGCTACAGGGGCCGAAAAGTTAATCACGGTTTGCCATGTCGGGACTGGCCTACGTTGCAGGGGACGGTTGCAACCATCAGCAGAGTTACCCAGGGCTTTCTTGATTACGTGGGCGTGTGTAGCTGCTCCACGTTGCCTAGCTGATGCGCTGCCGCGTTACTGGATTCGTGCAAAAAAAAAAAAAAAAAAAAGAAACGAGACCGGCAGTGAGAAAAAGTCATGAGAGCAAAAGTGAGGGTTGTGCATCCATGGATACAGAGGAAGAAAAAAAATGAACCTAGGGAATTGAACTAAACGTGTGTAATACTACACGCTTCGTGAAAGAGTGAACAGAAAGAACACTGAGAGTTGGGGTACGAGGGGGGCTTTCAAAACCTGCCGGGCCTTTCGATCAGGATTCGTCGACTGGTTGAACGAAGATGGGGAAAAAACCGAAGAGGACGGAATGAAGGAAAGCGAGACGGAAGTTGGAAGGGAGTGGAGTTTACTCTACCAGAGTCGTTCGGGCCATATGGCACTGTTTGTATTGCCGGCCTGTTACGAAACGATTATGATAATAATAAAATGGCGAGTGGCGAACACCAACCCGGGGCCCTCTTCACTTGTTTCTTGGCTGTTCGCCAATTTGACGTACATTAGCGGACCCTACGGCGAGATTCGCTATGTGACTGTGGACCGCCCTATGCTGCCTCGTGAGGGGATGTCGTACAGGCTTTCCAAGTTTGTTTGTTTTTTTTTTTATCCTCTTTCGTTACGTTCGCTGGCATTTCACTGCACCTGGAACTGAAGGATCTTTATCGATGATAAGGTCAGCGTTGGATCTCCAAGAGTTTTTGATGCTCAAAAGCAATCTGAGAACTGTTTCGGTCCAGTTGGCGCGGTCCACTTGTGTCTGATCTTTGGGGACCGATTTCGAACTGTTTCATAGAGAACATTGAAGTGGAGAGCCCTGATAGTAGCCCGGCGAATAGCCCCTCTTCATCTTTCAGCGAATCTGTTCTTTGTAGTGTTTTTTTTACTTTTAGCCGGATTACTTTTGTCAATCATGATCAGTTCGATAAGACATCGGACCCATCAGCGTCACTACTTTGTTCAGACTTTTTGCGTATTTCTATTGGTCTGCATAAAACACGCTTGGCGTTCAACCCTTTTGACTGAACAGACACGATGGAACTTCGTCGGGAAACAGTAAAAACGCGAATGATATCTTGGCAAGATTTCGTCTCACTTGTTTGTGCGCTTTTTCTGGAACAAAAAGAGTCTTTCGGCTCGAAAAGATCCTCGTTATGGACAGGAGAAGCTTCGAGCTGCAAAATTTCGTTCGAAATCACTACATAACATTCTTCAAAAGCATTTGTTTTTCTTCTTCTTTCCATTTGGCAACTATTGGATTCTTTGGTGCGATCGGAGACAGCCGTAACTATGACTTGCAGATTATTGTGTCTCGCGTGTACGCATTTCAAGTCTAAATTTAACGGTAAATCGAATCGATTCGTAGGCAAATATTGATCGCGAATATCTATCACAAGGCACAGACTTCTCCAAGATTAACCATGAAATTTCAACGGGGTTAGCTGCGACGGTCGGAATGAACTGCATTATTGCGTAAGTTTACCACGACGATTGGACGATAGCTGGAAACGTTAAGTTTTCTCGCGATCTCGTTTACAAGCTTTCAGAAGCAATGTAGTGACTCCGCTGCTGTTCGGAGGAACTTTTCCCCACTTTATCCTGAGCCCTTCGTCCCATCAAAATAAGAGGTTTCTTTTAAATGGATGCCCCGGAACTTCGTCAAGAGACTACCGGCTAAATCCTTTGCCAAGATTGTCGTGACTTCCTTTCCTTAAGTCCATCCGGCGTTGTGCAAAAAAAAAAAAGAAAAAAGGAAAACACATCATTCTTTTCGCTCGACGATGAAGTCCTGTGGGTGCCGAAGCACATAGGAGGATTCCATGAGAGACACCAAGGTTTTTCCACTTCGTTCCGTTTTTTCCCTACTTCTGCTATCAGCTCGAGCGGCGCGGGCTCCGGTATCCATTTCGCATGAATGTGCACACTAACTCGAAGCTTCGCGAGTCGGCGAGAGGGAAGAAGAAGAAAAAAAAAGAGCGAATATGAAAGAAGAACCCGTACGCGCTGTTTCTTAATGAAATGGCGGAACCGGCTTCCGGTCCCCGGGGACATCAATTGTTTAGGATGTTCTTCGTAGGTTTTTTTCAATAACTAAGATTGGATAGGGTGAAGTCACAAGATATCGATGTAGGTGCATGTATACTCCGGCATATTACAACACTATGCCTGGTCTATAGCGCCTTTTGTCATAGTACAGTGGGGTTAGACCGGGGGGGTGGCTGAAGCAGGAGGTTAAAGGAAGGCCGCGAAGGGATGAGCTGAATCTCGTCCGGAGTACGTGGCGAGACGGAAAGAGACCTCGACGATTCGTCATCGAATCCCCGCTGAGGCTTACACACAGCGAACGCTCATCAGAACCGTCCATTACATAATGGCACTTTGTCTTCGACGAACAATCGCCGAGACCTCGCTTTCGTATTCGCTTCGGTACCGAGGCTGAGGCAAAAGAGATACCATGACGAAGACGTGCACGAAGGAATTAAAGCAAATTTCGAGAACGAAACTCGTATGAATTTGAAGAAACTCCGAGGGTTAGAAAATCCAAGAATTCTTTGAGAGTAAAATGCCCTCATATCATCGATATCATCGATATCAACGTCATCAACGTCATCAATGTCATCAACGCCATTAACGTCATCAACATAGCCATCATCAGCATGAATGTCGAATTAACCCTTCATAACTCTTCAAAAACAGAGTTTCCCTCATCCCCATCAATGTCTAGGCTACGAGTGATTTCTCAGTCAGTTTTGAGTGGAAAAGTTGTCTCGCAACGTAAATAGAGCACCTGGACGAGAAAAGTTCTTTGTCCAATTTCTAGAAGTCATGCCATACGAAATAGTATCCAGGTGGTTACAGCGTTCCCGTTTTTTCATGAAAGTTTCGTCGAGTAGTACGGTTATTCCTTTTCTTTTCTCAAAATTGTCCATAAATAATTTAAACATTAATCAACTTCGAGGATTTAGGGGATGAAAAAAGTATTTTTTTCGGCCACTTTTTGGGCCCTAACGAGAGGTTTAAAAATGTTATGACTCGACTCAAAATTGTTGTTGCCTCCAGAAATTGCAAAAATAACGTTTTTCCGGAAGTCGGATTTATTTAAACACTTTTTTCTTTTTGCAATGATACGAAGTTTTTTCGAAAATTTCATTAAACAATTTGCAAAAGAAAATGCTACGCCACCTTCTAAAGATTCCCTCCAGTAGATTACTAAAAAAATAGTATTTCAAATTAAAAAAATAGTATCAACACAGAATAAAACAAAACTGGAAAATGAGCAAAGATGATAAAAAAAAAAACTTTGCACGATGAGAACTCGTAGGGTAACTCGGTTTAACAGATTGTTCTATATTGGCATTGAGTGCCGCGAGCGTGGAAGGAGAAAGATAGTTGAGGGGAAGGGAGGCAAAGTGAATTGTAAAGTAATTGCATAAGATTAGTAGAGCCGCGTGGAAGCGCAGGCACTCTGTCGGTTACTTCCAGCCCAATGAGCCTCAACGACTTTACTTTGATTCGACTCCTCCACGACCAATATTCCTTTTCTCTTTCCATTTCACTCCTTCGTAAATTCGCCTCCTCCATCGTCGCCGCGTCTCCTCTTCTACTATTTCTCTCCTCAACTCGGTTTCTTTCTCTATTTTTTTTTCTTTTTTTTTTACAATTTCTATCCCTGTTTTTACCTCTCTCGTTCCAGTGTTCGCCAACCCTCTCGGCTATTCGCATTTTTTTCCCTACCCCCCGCCCTCCCCTATCCTCGCGAGGCGGCTCGCAGCCACTCACTTTGGCTTCCATCTGCATTTCATCGAGCTAATTTGTTGAGATACCGCTTGCCAATATTTCAGTCTTTTTTACCCCATTGGACCGAGTTAAAAGCTGGAGGGAAAGGCATCAGGCAGAAGGCAGGCAAGCGGGCAACAAGCAGTAACGACCAGAAGCTGGGGGTGGGGCGGGGAGTTGGGGGAGAAAAAGAAGGATGAGGAGGGAAACTCTGTAAGAGAAGAGGATGATGGTATCCTGGGGTACTCTCCTCTCGCTCCGCTCGGAGCCTTTGCTTTTGCCTCTCCGCGACTGGCTGGATGCTTCTGCTGTACAAACCTACCCGCCAACTGAATCCTCTCTCACTCGCGATCCCCGATGCCCGGATAATTGCCTCGCCAACTCGTGCACGCTTCCGCGCCCCCTTCTTCTTTTTTTTTTCCTTCCTCCTCGAGCCTCGAACGCTCGAGTTGTGATTTATGGACGATGCCACACGATTTGCTAGCTACTTGCACTCTATCCTTTCAACTACCCCCGACCACTTGGTTTTTATTTTTTTCACATCATTTCTCATCCACACCCCAACGATAGGGATGAAACTCACCTGGAACATCGCTGTCGCGGGAGACGGTTTGATGCCACGATCTTTGAAGACATTCATTCGGAATGAAGGAATTCTCAAAGGCATTCGATTTTTTTAAGAATACTTGAAAGAAATTAATTAAGGGGTGAATGACCGAATGTTGGTCAACTATAGGAATATGTTAATATTTTAATTGCAAAGTCGCAATTTAATAGAAATAATGAATACGACATTTTGTTTATCGACGGATTTATCAGCGTTCTCCGCTATAAATTGGAAAAATGGCTATGCATGGGTCTGGCAGACCCCGTCTCTTCATTCTTGCGAAACTTTGTCTAAAATCAATATTTTTATGTTTGCTTACAATAAAATCAAAATGACAGAATGTAAGGAAGATCTCCGTTAAGGGGCAATATGGATATAATAAAAGTTGGAGAAGTTACACATTTGTAAAAAAAAAAAACTAAATTGATGCATTTTTTTTAAGTTTCAAAAACGAAAAATCCCTCGAAATATTTTCTCATGCAATAAAAAAAAAAATGAGTCTCAACCCGTTTCGTTTATCATAAAAAGCAACGTGAATAAATACTTATAATGATATCATCGCTCCATTCTTTAAAAATCAACTACTCCGGCATTCGCCAACTCTTCAACAATACCAACATTTTATAATAATTTTTTTTGGTGCTTTTGTTGGCAAATTGTTTTTGTTGCTTTTCCAAATTCGTTAACAAGATTCCATTGCGGTGGACACTCCATTTGCCGGCGCCAAATGGATAGTCGCCCGATAAAAGAAGAGAACAAAAAAATAGGATGAAAAGCACGCAGTGCCAAAGTGGTTCGCCCAGCGCGAGCCAACAGGAACAGAATGAGGATAGAAACGAAAGCAAAGAAAATTCAAGGTACCACGTGAGAAAGCTGTCTTGTTTTTTTTTTTTTTTTTTTTTTTTTTCGGGACACGAGGGTGAGTTTACTCGAACGTTTTTCTTCTTCGATTGGAGGGTAGTGGGAGGGTGTAGGGGGTTCTTGCCTGTGACGCTTCCAGGTCTCTCTCGTTTCCTTCCCGACGATTGGAACTCAGCCCTCGTCCACGAATTCCACGAGCGTGTAGGGCCGACCGAGTGGAGGAAAATTCGACGACTGCGAAATGGATTTGCTACAAGGTGTCGGCGAGGCTCGTGGGTAAGAATTCTTGATAAGGTGGTCCCTACACTACACGAGAGAGAGTTCTACGCTCGTCCTCTATGACTCTCTCCCTTCTCTTCGTTTTTTTTCTCATCCCTGGCGACGCCATCGTTCGCCTCGTTTCTGGACGAAAGCGCGCGATGCGAAAGACTCGAATGACGAATTTCTAGAGAGGTTTTCGAGTGGGAGAGGGGGTGGGTGTGGGTGAGCGCGACGTGAAGAAGGGAAGCCAACGGGTGTCGAAAAAAAAAAAAAAAAACTAACCAAGGCATGATGTATACGAGAGTGAAAAGGAAATAAGGAGAGAAAAGCAGTGGACAGAAACGCGAATGAAAGAAAGAAAAGAGGGGTTGGAAGGACGAACGACTGCCACACGGTACAATGTTCGAGGTAATGGTTGCCCGGGGCTACTTTTGTATCCTGTGAGCCACACGTTGAAAGCTAATGTCCGCGCGATAACGGGCCACTGGCTGTTGGATCTACTGGCTGCTGGTGGTGATGGTGATGGTGCTGCTGCTGCTTTGGTCGCAAAGGGCGTGGATATTCCGCGGCCTTTGACCAACCCGATTACGGCGCTGACCGACTTGAAAATACTTGGCAAAGTAGCGGATCTTCAGGGAAATTTCTGAAGGGTTGCGCCTCGCGCGATCATTTTTTTTAATCCCACATTTCCGGAGATATTCAATGAAAAACATTGTGTCTCTGAAAGACATGAGTTTAGTTATTCAGGGTGATGACAGTCAATTGTCATATGTCTTATTACGCTATAAAAAAAATTGCAAATAAACATTAATGCACCAATATTTCAAGTTTTCATATACAATTCGTGTATTAAAAAAAAAAAAAATGGTAACAGGTATTTGAATAATGGATTTCAATCTAACAATAAAATGTATGATTTAACCGATTTTTTTAATGAACTTCATTTAAAAAAAAATAATATCAATAATTATTGTATTATTTTTTTCAATCAATTTTGAAAAACAAAAAAACATGTGAATTAATCATTATGTACATTTGTAGTACCGAATCGATGTTCTGACAGCGAGAGAAACTTCGAGTTCGATATTGAAAGTGTCTTGAAGTGGCGCGTGTCTTTATGCGGTTCAAATACGATTTATTTGTCATGTAAACAATCGCATCCCTCCCCCGAGGGGGCTGTTTTTTCTGCCGGCCCTAGGCGTCGTTTTAATGTGTCCGCAGCGCCCCGAGAAAGCACGCTACTCACGGCTTCTCTCAGTTTTAAGTCAACCCCTGCGTTTCGTCTGTCCGCCTACCCTCCCACATCTCCACTGTGGGCTACCGGGTTAGTATTTACACACGAGTATCGTCGGTAAATGTGTATACGTTTAGAACACGTGGAACAGTGTCCCCCCGCAAGGGACAGGACGACTCTTCGTAACGCGTCTATACACAACACGCGTATACAGTCAGCACGCAGTCTGTATCGTCCTCTTCGTCTCAAGGGGAAGGGGGTGGCTAATGAAATATCCGTGCCGGTTTAACCGAGTTACGAAACCGACAGACTCCGAAACTCACCCTTCCCGCCGTCCGGGACAACGCACAACGTCCCCGGGCAAAAGGAGAAAGCTACGAATCTACGCCACCCCCGGAGTACACGACCCTTTTCGCTTCGCTACACGAGAAAACATATTGTTGTCGAATTTGCGGAGTGTTGCGTTCTACCGTGCATTATATCTCTTCAATGTTCTTCCCCCGACACCCCCGCACCCTCCGCACTAACATTCTTGGGTTTGTAGTATATAATACGCAGAGTGACGGTGGTAACGTTTCAACCCTCTCGTCACGTTTTTGTCTCGTATTCTCTTATTTATAAATTGGTTGAATAAAGAAAAAATTAATTCTTTGCCTTTTCAAATGATTATTTTTTTTTTAAATAAGGGTGTAAAAAAAATTTACAAGATCCACAGGCGTATTAAAATGTGAGAAAATTTCTCAAATATTTTTAATTTACATTATTTTGAAAAAATCAAATGGAAAAACTCGCAGCGATTTAAAGTCTTCAAAGCATTTTTTAAGATTTTGTATTCAAGTTGCAATATTGTTTCGAATTTTATATAAAAAAATATAAAAACGTATTTATTGGTCCATTTTCGCATTCAGGATCGAAAAATCTTCGAAATTTTTAAATAGGACGTTTGAAAAAAAAAAATTCATAATTTTTCTTTCACGGTGGGGGTTTACGTTCCGAACGCTCGATGGGAGATTATACTCGCGTTTTCGTTAGTATTATAGGGCTCGGAGAACCGCGCTACATTAACTCCGTCCATCGAGGGGGGTAGTTGTCCCTCGTCTCGTTTCTCGTTTGAGAAAACTAGGGGAGAGACAGGGCTCAACAAGGAAACCGCTAAAATCGCGTTAACGGTAGGTGTGTACATACCTACCCGCGAAGCTTTTTCGCGGTATATACGACAGGGATTTCCCAACGAAAAGTTGACGACACGATCGTCGCTCCACGATAGACTTCGCCAAGAGGGGTTTTTCGGTTGAGTTTAGTAACGAACGAACGAACCACGACGAGGATTACGCGGACCGAAAAGGGATGATGATTGATCGGCCTCGTCGCCGCGTCTCCGCGTCTCCGCAAATACTTCTTCAGGCTTTGACGGACCCCTCCCCTCCCCCCTCTTTTCCTAAAGTAAATTCAACTCCCTTCGCTATCGAGGGCAACTTAAAAACTTTGTCGAAAGGACGTAATTTATTAGTGTTCAAAACGTTAATAAGAGTGGCAGGTAATTCGGGCCAAAAAGTTATTAATTTTTTTACCCGTTGACAAAAATTAATTTAAAAAATAAATGTTTCGGTAATTAACGAAAAATTCTCAAATTTGGATATGAAAAATATCTGAAAATATTTTTAAAAAATACATATTGAAAAAAAAATAATTTTTTTCTACGATTAGTTAAATTTGGATTCAGAGTTTTTGAAATATTTTCAACAATTTAATTTTTTTTTAATGTGTAATTCTAAAAAAAATATATTAAACAATTTTTTCTATCCTCAGAATTACAGAATTATTTTTAATTATCAAAATGCCATTACGAATGATTAATAACCGAAGACATTTTTTATGGCTTTTCGTACGAAAATTTTGAATCCACTCTCAATAAGTTGCGAAGAAAAATACGCCGCGAACGATGATGAGGTTATTATATATGTTTAAAAAAAATTTTAAAAATGTAAAAGTCTCGGATGATCGTAGTTGAGAATAGAAGATGATATATTAACTCGTTAACCAAATGCAATACACGAAAAAAATAAAATAAAATAAAAACCGTCATCACTGGGTCCACTTCTGCGTTGAAAATTCTCTTGTATAACCCGCCAAGCAGAAGCCCAGTGAGTGTATTAAATTTAAATAAAAATACCGGCAGCCGTGTTTCACAAGCCGCGCCTATAAATCAGTGAAGCCGTTCGCGCGGAGGTTCCACACGAGGTCCGAGAATAATAACCCCCCTCCCCCCCCCCCCCCCATATTTATGTTCTTCTCTGGTAAAAACCCTCTCGCGTACGGTCGCCCGCTCACCCGTCTATCCAAGGCAAAACGAGAGCGAAATCTCGCCTACACCCAACGAGGGCGATCTTCTCTCTCCCGTTTTTCTGCTGCTCAATGCACTCTTTCTACATTTTTTTTCCTCTCCCTTCGTTCTCTCTCTGTGTACTCCCGGTGGCTGTCCGTACCAGAAACGTACCGAGGGTTTCCATTCTTCCATCTCTTCCCTTACAGGCGCGGGCCTCCTCTGTTTCTACGTACGCGAGTGTTAACCATTCTGTGCTTTTTTTCGCTAACCGGAAATCTATGAATCAATCGCGGGAAATCACACACAGATATTGCGATTTTTTTTTTTTTTTCGTAAGATTTTTAATATTTTTTCTTCGATTAAAAAAAAAAGAAAAGTTGAAAGGAAAGTTGTAGAAATGTATAAAAGAACGAATAAAATTTTAACAGTTTCTGTTCTTCGTATTTTTTCAACGATTTTTCAAACTATTTTTAATGCACAAATGAAGAAAATATAAAAAAATTAATAAAAAATCATTAAAATCTGGAGGAGCGTCCGAATAAAATGTTGTTTTTTTTTTGTTTTTATCGTTTGAATAAATTTAATGTGGGTTGACGAAGAACTGACCATCGTAGCCGACAGTGTGCTACTGTGTTCGCATTTTTTCAGCGAATACAGGGTGTGGCTTAGCAGTTTGTCTCTCGAGTGTCGCAGAGGGAGCAAACATTCTAAGAGTCAGTCGCGGTAATGAGATAACGGGATGTGGATAAATCAGGAGACTCTTCATGGGATAATGATAATCCGTTTGATCGTCGTGTTTATATATTGAAGTACAATTTTTTTTATTAATAATATGTTTTTGTTACAATAGATCAAAATATCAATATTTCAAGTCGCATCGCTGATATTTAAAAAATGTGATGTCTATTTTTTACGACTGACAAAAATCGATATTATTAATGGATATTTATAGCAGCGGAGACAATTAAATACAATCAAAATAATAATGAATAAGAAATAATTGTTGTATCTCTATTTATATTTTTTCAAATTTTTTTACGATTTCATTAAATTGCAAACATTTTTATTCAACGTGATTTATTGTATTTTCACGATTTTTTAATTTTTAGTAAAAAAAAAAATGATACAAAACGGCAAAAGTGAAAACGAATATAAAAAAAAAGTTTTTGAATTCGATCAAAGGACAAGTTTTCTATGGCACTCTCGTGTCTATCTAGAATATTCCACGCCCATCTCATACGCTCGCGTAGACAGCGCCCCGAACTTAATCCCATTAACACGTGCGCCGTCGTATTGTCGCCTTCCAGACAACCGCACGAGTGGATTTATCCACATATTATGATCTCTTTCCTCTTTCACTCCTCGGATTTATCGAAGCAACAGCCGAAACTCAAATCCAAATACGATTAAAGGGTTCATATAGTATATCACTAATTATGGGACTGCTACAAGAATTTTGAGTAATAAAACGTCTCGGAATAAATTTTACGAATTTTGCAAATATTACTAATTTTACGAAATAATATTTCACAAATTTTTGATAAATTGTCATACAGACTTTTTTTTTTAATCGACTTATAATATCGTTCAATTTTTTTAAAGTAAAAAACAAATGTCGAGAGGAAAACTAAATTTTTTAAAAAATATTACAATTATAATATTTATCAAATTTTTACACTGTGTGACAATGTGTTTAAGACGTTTTAATTCCTTCCGCCCTATTTCATTATTTTTCTTCTTTCACATTGTCGTTCTCGAAGCGACAATATTGCTTCTTTAATATCGCGGCAGAGTCTTTTTTTTTTTTATGGGTGTCGAGAGGACTCGGGCAGTGTGAAAAAATGTCTCACGGGGGGAGGGGGCGGGTGGTAGCATGGAAAATAGAACTCAGCCTCGTCGGTTTGAAAGTATCAGAGGCAAAAGCGTCTCATCGTGTCATTTCCTGGCGTTACCCTCGTTACCCAAGGCTTCCTCGCGCGACCGTAACTTTCTTTTATCGGGCAATTAACGTTTCTCGGTATGCTAGAAGCTTTTTTTTTTTTTTTCTCACCTCTCTCAACGTTTGAGGCCGTTATTTTTTTTGTCGTTACGTTATCCTTCGCAGCCATCCACGAGCCTTTCACGGATAAGGCTGATTTTTTATTTTTCCTTCTTTCTCGACTTAACCGACTGAGCTTTTTTTTTATTATTATTTTGCCCTTTACCACCCTTTATTGCTATGAAGATTCGTTTTTTTTTTTTTTTTTAATCTTGCCAACACGAAAGGAGAACCGCGCTGGTGGGACGATAATGCCTCGACGCAAAAGTGCGAGGAAGAAGCTACGAATGAGATATTTCGGAATAATGAGCGCGAATGGGCGCGCCACCGGATAAACTGTATTTACGATGGCTGCTGGATGCTGTGTGCCTAAGCGCTATGCCGAGATTTCAATTTTTATATTTTTTTTTATATTACAATTCAGGATTCTGTTGACATTACTGATTCGTGGATAAATAGATCTCCAAAGCTTTCATTATCGATGGGAAAATCATTTATTTGTCTCTCGTAATTATTGTTGTTCTTAAAAAAAAAAAAAAAAAAATTTGAATGTATGAACTTTGTTTATGAACTTCAAATTAACGATAATTGACTAACGGAGTAGAGAGTTCCAAAAATGTCCCGATGCTTAAGCAACTCAATATTATATCATATATTATATAGTCTCGTTAAAACTTACACTTCGCGGAATCTCGACGAGTCTCGGAGAATTCTCATATAATTCGCATTTTCGTAATTCTCGAAGGCACTGTACTTTGCACGATAAAGTCTCGTGGCAGTTATTACACACCCAGCGAAAGCTTAAGAAGGTTGTTTGTGTTTCAGTGCTGAGACTTGAGAGATATTTGCGCAATGCCCTTTCCGGTTTCAGCGCCATAGAACGTTTTCAAACGAGTTCTCTCCATTTTTCTTTTATTTCAAAAAAATTTTTGCGCTTGAAACAATTTTTTTATCGAATTTTGTTACTCCAAATTTATTTAGATTTTTTTTTTTTTCAAATTTAAAATGTTTTATTTATCTTATTACGTCAATTTATTTTTACACTATTATTATTATTATTTTTTAAAATTCTTTTTATGCAATTTCTACTTTCACTTCGATGCTTTTTTTTTTCTATTTTGCTACAAGAATAAAATTCAAACTTCAATATTGTGACGATTTTTTCCTCTTTTTTATTATTATTATTTTCAAATGCGTTTCTCGTGTAATTCCTTAAAAAAAGTTTACGAATTCGACGAACGAAATTTTATCCGGAAGATACTAAAGACATGTTCGTAAGAAAAAAAAAAAAATTACAAAGTGGCGTCGAAGAGGGTGTCGGGGGCCCCAAAGCAAAATGGAGCGATAAGCTTGTTTTCAGTTTTGGAATATCTAAACAAACTTTTCGAACGCTCTCTACCCCTTCGACGAGTAAATACGAGATGATATTTTTACGAGCAGTGAAAGGGACGTAGACGCTGTGGTGCTGTGGAGTGGAAAATGTGGATATAATATCGTGCGAAAGAACATTTGGACTATTTAAACTCGAACGACCCTTTCGATGGTAACGCTTAGCTAAGAAAAAAAAATCAACCCTCTCCGATTCCACGATCGATAGACATCTTCGCTATCCTCGAAACTATGAAAATTCGAAGGTTCGAATGTTACCGAGGAACGCATGCGATTCGAGTGACTCAAGTTACTTTTAGACGATCAAACACTCAGTGTTTCGGGTTACGCGAAACTCTTCGATTTCGTTACTCGACTCACCCTTCCAACGCTTAAAAAAAAAGTAGTATACAAATCTACGATTTTATCAGAACACACATTTTTAAGTGGAAAGCAGATAGAACAATCGAGAAATCAAATTCATCACAATGAAAGAAAAAAAAAAAAATTCGTGTGAATAAAAAAAAAAAAAAATTGACAAAAATCGTTGGCAAAAGACAATTTTCTATGAACTATAAATACGAAAAATGACCAATACAAAAAACAATAAATAAAATTTTTAAAAATGTGAGAAACACTGAAAATATTAACAAATATAAAAAATACTTACTATAAACGCAAAATTTTGTTCGCATTACACTTCAATCAAAATAACGTATAAAAAAAAAAACAAAGAAGAGTCCAATGGTCGGAAAAAAATTGAATTTTTCTCCGATTTTTTGTTGTATATCTTTTCATTCCCCATTATTCATAAATCCGGTAAAGTATTTTTTATTTTTCGTTCTCAAGCCTTTAGAAAAAGAGGCTTTACGAAAATGGACACCGAGAAATCGAGGCGTTGGTGCGTTGACCGTGCTGAGAATTTACCAAAAGCCACAGAGGGGTAGGAAGAGGGAAGGAGAGCGGAGTGAGAATCCTGGCAGTCGAAGGATTTACCGTCCGAAATCGTAGCACGTGTTTCTGGCAACGATCGGGTTTTGCACATAAGCCATATCGTCTGGCTATAACGCCGTTGCGAGAATCTCGATCGTCGTCGACAAGCACGAAATAACTCAAGCCTCGAATTTGCCCCCTTCCACCCTCCTCCCGCTTCCTCCCCCTTCGAAGGCCGAATCGTACGACACTCGGTGAACATAGGCGAGCCATTGACAGATGTACCAGCACGCCCTCCCTTGTGCGTACGTCGTTCCACGACTAAATTAAATGTACCCCCCTGTGGGGGGTGGTTCGAGAAGGTCGAGACTCGTATACTCCCCGAGTGAATTTCCACGATTCTGTACTCTGATTGAGACGCAGTTGTTGTTTTTATTTATTTTCATTTCTTTTTTTTCTTCGTTTCTTCGTCGAATCTATTGTTTAGGTTCAATGGGGGTGTAAAAATTGGAAGTCGTATGGTGTTGAAGGCTTTAGAGACGTTTTGATTAATTTTTTATTTTTCTTGACGCAATAAAGAGAATTGCACATTTTTATTTTCCTTCGATGCCAATGCTTCCTCCAAAAATTCACGTGCAATGAAAAAAAAAAAAAAAATTTATTTATTAAAAAAAATTAATAGAAAATAAAATAATAAAAAAATCGGATAATAAAACAAAAGTTTTCATTATTTTTTTTTACTACAGGTCACAAAACCTGCTACTCATTTAATTATTTTTTTGTCAGCCTCTCGATACATTTCGAAACCTCAGCTAAATGTATCCCTTTAATAAAAAACTTACAAATCAATAAAAAAGAGGCCTAAAATCGGCACTTTTCGCAACATGGGCCACTAAAAGAACGTTGCATTCATCGAATCTTTATTTCCGGTATTTTTCCCCTCTAATCACAAATCTACTGATTTCACTCCAATTAACAGCCCTTACACCACAAAAAACCTCATCGGAAGAAATACCAAAAAACGTGATCTCAAAATTGTTTCGAAGTTTCATGAAAACAATCTTCTTATCCTCAAGGAGCTATTGCTAAAATATTTTTTTCAAAGAATATACTTGCATTCCGTCTAAAAGTATAATTGGTGTCTGCCAAGTAGCAATCTAACGACGATAAACCACCAATCCAGGAGAGCGCATCGATGCCCACACGGATGCCCTCGATCAATTATCCGGTGTTTCTAAACCGTAGACTAATCTGACTAATCCCTTAGGTCCGGGGGATGGGGGATGAGTTTTGATGCAGGAGGGGATAGGGAGGAATACGAGGAGGGTTTTGATGGTCACTGAGCCGCAAAATAATCGGGCGTACCGAGCAATTACCGCACTGCGGTTAATAAGGAGATCGCCTAAGGGGTAGAAGGCTGAAGTGCGAGACTCCGTTATCCCTTTTGCCCCGCGTCTCTATTTGTATTCGTATACCCTTATATAGGAAAAGGTGATATGGTGATGTCGTTGCCGCGGGGGGTTACCCAGGGGATGCACGTTACCCTTGAAGAACGAAGATGAGCGGCAAAGGACTAAGGGGGGTGGGACTTGTTTCTGCAACGGTAGGCAGAGTTTTTCCATGAGACTCCTCCACACGTCGCTGCTTATAGCCGCAGGAAGTGGAAAGCTCTCTTTCACCCTGCATGGTGCGCGCGAGGGAGGCTTCTGTTCTGCGTTTGGCTGGGCGCGGATTAGACTAGGAGACGATTGCGGCTGTGGGTTGACGACGGTGAACTCGCATTCCCTCTGCCCTATGATCGGCTTACAGATTGCTAATCACCAACCAAAGACGAATATGGCTGTAGAGAGGGAGGACTGATGGTATGAGATATACGTATAGGTGAGGTGGAGACACTGAATAGGGGATGAAGGAACCTGTGCACTCGTCTTAAGGGATGAATTCATCAAGGAAAATAAATCCATTTTACCATTTTTATTTTTTTTTAATTTTAATGGACCCAATTGTAATTTTTTTTTATGAATAAAAAAGGCATTTAATAATTTGCCTAATAATTACATTGTTCGTAATTGTTAAATTTAACAACAGCATACATTTTTTTTTAATTTCAATGGATCGTTAACGCAGTTGGATATAAAATACAAAAGCAGCTAAATGTTTGGATACAAAACATTTTTTACTATCGATTAAACATTATACATAAAAATGTCAATACCATATCGATAATCCTCATAGCAGCACATCCACAGCCCGTCTATAACTCAACGGCCCCAGAATCCACGACTGCATAATTTTGTATTCGGGTCGCAGATCCATGGTTTACAGCAATCGATAATCGAGTCGCACTGAATATAAGAGAACAATTTATTATCAGACCGACTTTCGTTTAATTATATCGTAAATCAGACAAGACTTTTTTTCATCGAATTATTTATATCATAATACTATGATTTTTTATGTTATTCTTTTTATAAAAATACTATATCAGTCGATGAAAAAAAATTAATAACGTGCCCCACACTATCCTACGATTTATACCCCTCCCCTCCCTCTCCCTTTTCTTTTAAAGTTTTACGCACCTCGCGTCCGACGCCCAGACATGATGCATCTGCGTCAAATACGATCATCAATGCGATGAAAATAAATATAAGAATTTTCACACTATGAAAGTTCGTCCTGAAAAAATTAATAAAAAATTTAGTAAATTATTATTTTCATTTTTTATTATCAGTTTATCGAGGATAGGTATACGAATTACGAATTGTTCTATCAAAAAACGTTGTAATCTGTAAATCATTGTTTGTTTGGTTTTTTCTTTTTTCCTTTTTTTTCTGAACACGATTCCACAACTCGGTCGTATTTATCATTATTATCATTTTATCGAAAATTCGATGAAAATTTAATTTTTTTTTGTATTAAAATGAATTTAAAAAAAAAACACTTTAACCAACACATCAGCTGCCAACTTTCACAGTGATTTTAAACTTTTATAACTTTGTCATTTTTTTTTTTTGTACAATATTAAACATTTTTTTTGTATTTGCGGAATACATTCGACGATACACGAGAATTAAAAATATAAAATTTTCAAAACTTACATTTCGAAGATATTCATCGCGGCTCTTTTTTTCTTTTTCTGCAAAATATCTTTGACTCCGAATAATTCGATAGAAACTCTGTAGCACTTTTGATCGTCGAACTACGATCGCACGAGTACTTATACTGCAACTAAACCGTCTTAGCGCCGATAACCTTACGTGAACTTTCGATTATTTTTCGTTATAATCATTTTCTCTATCCTAACATTTTGTTTCGCGAAGATTCGATTATCTGCATTCGCCGCCGACACATGTCATACGCTAATTATAAAATCACGCAAACACGTATCGTACTGTACTTCCCCGTTAAAAAAAAATCAATACGGAAATACCTAATTCTCTACACTGAGCACATCGATTTTATCCTCGTCGCTTTTAAAACAATAATAACAATAATAATAATAATAATTCAATAACAAAATGCATAGTACTGAAGAGACCGTTAATGTAACACGATATCATTACGGAATTAAAGGGTTAACCGATTAAATACTGAATATTTGTGACGTTAACCTGTTCTCCAATATATCGTAGTAACGTTACGGCTCATTCTTAACTTTTCGTATAAATTTATCGTAACATTGTCACAGTTGACCACGTGGTGGTACTTTTCACCCCGGTGTACCCTTATATGAAAGAAAAAAAAAAAGAAAAGGGAAACGAAAAACTGAGATATTACATCGAATAATAATAAACCAACGAAGCAAGCAGTTGCACAGTAGCTGCACCTTCAGCTCGTGTTCGCTCGTGCATAAGTTCGCGGCGTACGCGGCTGCACCTCTGCCTCTGACGATGCGACAATCTGTTCCCGAGCTGCACGTATAGCAAATATAAAACAACAAAAAAAGCGCGAAAAGAGAAGCAGTTGCTCGGCGTACCGAGGCCTTCGCGTGCCGGAGGAACCTCGTTAAGGGAGGATAAAAGGTGAGGAGAAAAGAAACAGCCGTGAGGCACGCGAGAAACTGCCGCATCCTTGCCTCTCCGGTACTCCCAGGGGAACGCAAGGCGAGAATTTATTTTCAACATCCGTAAGCATCTCGTGCGCTTCGCGAATTTGACACAAACGCTAGTATAAAAAAAAATTAGAAAACTTCAAAATATAAAATAAATGTTCGTGGAAACCCGCGTCATGAAAAGCGAACTCGTAGTTTTTTTTTTTTTTTTTCATATTTTAACATTTTTATGTTAACGTTTTTCAACAATGCGTAAAAACATCAAAAGATTATAAAATGTCAATGTTATTTTTTCGTTTATTCCATTTTTTTATTCATAAAAATTCCTTTATATGGAAGGAAAAAAATTCCATATAATTCTTTTCCAAAAAAAAAAAATTCAAATTTTTCGAATGATTTTTTTTTTCAACTCGAATTGCTCCCAAGACTCGTGAAAATCTCGCAAAACGAGTGATTCGATGGCGGCAACTCGCATTTTTTTTTTGCACCCTCCTCGCCAAACCCCGCAGTTTTTTTCTTCCGGCAATTTACTTATTTACCAATCAGCAATTAAAAACTGCTCCACGCGCTTTCCTCTTATCCACGCGGTTGGCTTAGTTACCCACGGTCCTTCGAACTTGCCTTCATTCCATCCCTCTCCTCCCCCCTCATCCCCTATCCTCTCTTACTCTACTCAAGACTTAAGTTTTTTTTTTGTTCCTTTTTTCTTTCGCATTTTCTTCGCCTTCTTTATCTCTCGTACCTCCGAAGCTCCTATCGCGCTATATCGCAAGGGATGTTTATCCTCCTCGCTCTCTCGACGCCTCTCGCAAAATTTGTCGCTCCACATGACGCAAGGGCTCGTGTACTCCGCTCACGCCGGGGAGTGGCTCTAATTAATTAACACCTAGCCAACCTGGTCCACGGAATCGTTCTCTCTTGCGGTTTCATCCTCTCCCCCCGCCCCCTTTGCATCCTCCCTCTCCTTCCCGTGCTCCTCTCGTTCATATCAGCGTTGCAAGACAGCTTATACTCCATCGATTTACTGTGTGTGTATGTGTTTGCGAACGGGACAAGCCCATTCGCCACCCGTTCACTAATTAGTGCGCGGCCACCTCTCGTAATTAGTGTTTGTACGATGACGCGTATTAATTGGTGATCGATTTTCCACAACGACGAGGAGGGGACCAGGGGGGACGCGGAGGGAAATGCAATTAAAATATTGGCCGACCGATCGGCCAATAGCGAATCGCGAATCTGTGATTTGTACTTCCCTTTTTTTTACTTCCCACCACCGTCGCTTCTTCCCTTTAAAAAACTTTTTTTTTTCTTTTTTTTTCGACTCTGACCCTCTCGATATTCGTAGCGAAATCGTCTACGAAAAAAAAAAAAATTGAAAAAATCACCAAGAATTCAAGAAACTGAGAAGAAAAGTCTTGATAATTATAGTCGCCCAATTAGCGGATATTCGAAAGCAAAAGAGTGTAAGAAAAAAAAAAGGAATGATTTTCCGTTCATTTGTCGATGTCAACACACGAAATTCACTCGCACTGCGTTGGGGACTTTAATTTTTTTTTTTGTTTTTTTTTTACGAGAACTCAGCGATTTTCCACCTTTCCCATCGAAGCAGTATATGGAGACGTATGTGTGTACACGACATGGATGTGTTTCTTTTTTTTCATCCCTCTCCTCCAACCCCTGTTGCCATTCAACTTGCCGATGTCGAGTACAGAGCCATTGCGGATTTCTGGGGATGAAGAGGATGGGGGTTGGTTCCAGGGGATAGGACGAGGAGAGGGAGGGGACAGGTTTTTGGAACTCTCGACCCGAGGCTCGAGGGTAAACACTTGTAGATTTGGCGCACGTTGCCAACGAATGGCCAAATAATTGGTGAGTTTCGCAAAATCGGGTTTGCGAACGACGCTTCGACCTTTCCTCCTTCTACCACTAATACAATATATATATATATTCATATATATGTATATAAGAGAGTAGTTTCGTTCTCCGTTCCACTTTCGGCCCTTTGCGCGTCGCCTCCACATGCTCGCGGGGAATCCCCGTATTGGCGGTGTTTTGTCTCTTTCAGACTTGGTGACTATCTTTATCAGTCTCATCTCTATCTCTATCGCTATTGGGCCTTCACACTGCCTTTTCCGTTGATCCGAGTGTGTAGCGCTCTGTCTCTGTTGGATTCTATATCGAAAGGCCTGAATTCGGAAGTAACCAGTAACGAAAGCCGGTGGTGGATACACGTTGGTTGGTATGTCTGAATGTTCGCATGATTGGCGCCTCCATGGAACAGAGAAACGCCGATGGAATTTCTGATTTTCCTGGGAGGGGAACGGACAATACTCAGTGGCAGATATGCAGCGTCTGTTTTCACTTTACGATATTTTGGATATGTGATTATCATTAGTGACGATGAGACAGTGGTAGTCGATGATTGTCGTGACGATATCATCAGCGGCGATGATTTACCGCCGAAAAGTTGGGCTGTGACAAAATTATGAGTTGCTATTCGATTCTAGAACCGGAAAAGATCCGATAGAAAGTGGTGTCAGAACAGAAAGAATTAAATTTCGATATAATTCAGACATTATTTCTGTACTTCTTTACCGACACTTTACAGCAGATTCATCGATTCTGTTTTACCAATGATCGATCATTATTTCGAGATCGCAAGACGATCACAATTGTTGTTTTCCACAACAGTAACATTTCTGTTGTTTAGCATCGTTATTTAGGATTAAAGTGACATAAACTTACCGGTCGTTATCACGATCGATTGTTATTTCGATGGGGCAAAGTAAACTAATACGGATTTCACTCGACAGGAGATAAATGGATCAAATACGATCGGATTGGAAACTTTTTCCACTTTAAAAGTATAGCAAGGCAATTCGCCTAGAAATGGTTGAGTTCCTCACTTCAGGATCGTTCTGGGGGATCGCAGAAGAAGTATAGAGTTTCAATCTCTCCTCGTGACGATAACGCTTTTCCGTGCGCCTCGATAACTTGTGTGTCGGAAAAAAAAACTATACTTTAAACTAAGCCTGAAGCATCGCTCCCATAGGAGACTTTTGCCTCGCAAACGCTCCACTGACTCTAAAATTCACTCCCTTCGCTCGACCATATATATAAATATATCTGTATGTAGAGCGCTGCGATAAGAATCACCACCCAAAATCGTTCCACTGCCGCGCTTATACCGTATACGACGCTTTTTTTTTTACACTTTACGATGGATGTCCATCGAAATCTCTAAAACTCGAGAGAGGGTTCCGTGTTGACTTACGAAAGTGTCGCGACTTAATGGTCTGTTCACCCTCTTCGGTGGAGAAAGACAGGTCTGTCGAGAGTCATGACAATAATAAATCGACCCTTAAATCATTCAAATGTTTATTAACTATAAACACGAAACTATAAAAGACAAAGAAAAGCTAATCAACGTTTGTAAAATTGGAAAAGAAAATTTGAGGCAAAAAGCTCTTTTTTTTTATTTGCAACAACTTTATTGATATCTATAATCAAATTTTTTATCTTAGTGGTATCACATTCAAGTACTTCAAAATCCATATATGAAATCCAAAAATTATAATCTTTTTATAATTTATTTTATGAATAAACAAAAAATCGTAATATTTATCATTAATTTAATAATACAGGTCTCATTTTTTTTATCATTATTTTTATTGTTACAAAAACACCATTTTTATTCTTTTATTATTTATTTTTTTTATTTTTTTCATTGGTATTGCAAAGTTTGGGAATCTATTTCTATTATTTCCGCGGCATCTTTTGTTGGTCACGTTGTCGAAATCGAAATTCGTCGGCGGCGTCGAGTTCCAAAAGACCTAAACGTACCACTGCCGTTGCTCCTGCTTCTCGTAGCTGTTGGTTGAGCGACTGCAGCCGTAACGTCGTACTGTCAAGGCAGTTGACACGTCGTACTAACCCCCCCCCCACTTCCAGACCATTATTTAGCCAACACACCGGGGGGTTCGCTGCTGCCATCGCGGGCGTTACGACGGGCAAAGGGGGTGTGTTTCGCGGGACTCCCGTCATCGGTAGATGCGGGTGGATATTTGCGGCCGTATATATCGGCGGATGTCGGGCTGCCTTGGGGTGCCAGAATGAAACCTCCCTATATCCACTATCCGCGCTTTGGCTCTTTCTCTATCTCTGTCTCGTAAATATATGCGCACCGGCGTGTGATTGACGCCTTACACGAGCGGCGCACGCCGACGATTCTCACAATCCCAAAATCTCACCCCCTCGTGTGCGGTTCTTCGATTTTTTTTTTTTTTTTCATTATCGTCGTAGTGCGTTCGAGATTTCGATAAAAATAATCGAAATTCGAAAAGAGAATAATTTCAAAATATCCAACATTTTTTTTTTTTCTGAACAGTTAGCAATGATTCAATCGAAATTATTTTAATTGGAATTGGCAATTATTATTAAATTTAAAAAATTGAAATTGAGTTGAAAATTTGTATTCACTATTAATTGGTTTTTGGGTTAATGTGTTACGAAATCTCATTAAATTGATCTGAATTGTGAAATATGGTATTCATAATATTTTTGTTGAATAACAAAACCATCCCATCCCATCCTATGATTTTTTTTAACTGTTAAAAGATTATTAAATTTTCAGAAACACATAAACGAATGAAATAAAAAATAGAATAACTCCTTACAATTTTTTTGTAAGGACAATTTTTTCCCAACAAATTTAAAAATACAGAATGATTTTTTTAAAGGGATTTTGCTTTTGAAATTTAGTAATTCGAATTTATAATTTCATTCATTGAATAATAAAAAATTTTACCTCCGTTTCGTGGCGAATTTCTATTTATATTAATATATTAACTCTTCACGATATTTATGAAATTAAACATCTGAATTAAAAAATCGTATAATTGGTAATGTTTTTTTAAGTAATACAATTTAAGAATTTTATTGTATTGTACGCCAAGAAATCGAATCAATTTCTCTGACAATTTGATGGACACTTCTTCCCAAACAATTCCGTTAGCGATGATCAACATAACCCGTTTAAGGGGCTCCGAACAATTGAGTCCCGAAATGTCCTATACGGTATGAAAAAAAATTCAAAAGTCTAAATCGCAGGGGCGTTTTAGCAGATTTTTCGTCACTCACGAGTTGGGAGGGGCGTGTGAAGTGTGCGTTGGCAACGAGGGGGTGGTACCCGGCACTCTAGTCGAGCGGCAGTTAGGGGGTTCGCTACGGCCACGTGGTGACGCGTGGAGAACACGAGATACAGGGAGGTCGCGTACGATGGTCGTGCGTGCGTACATTCAAACGAAGGGACGAAAAAAAAAATACGTTTTCAACACAGAATAGAAAAGAGCGAGAAAAGGAAACACTATGCCGCGTTGAAGTAAATAAATAAAGACGAAAAAAAAACCTCTCGTGTTAACTCGTCGTGAATGAAGCTGCGGTTGTGCCCTGTAAATATACGAATTCGTAACCCAACACGGCAAAGAATGAAATGAAAAAAAAAAAAAAATCATTATAGTGTTGTCACAAAATTTTATTTACTCTTCAATATTTCTTCCACAACATTTTATTTGTTAAAAAAAATCATAATGTCTCCTTGTATTGCCAAAAAAAAAAAAAAAAACAGCTAAAACGTGAAGAAATCATAGCAATTAACCAACCCTTCTAGAATATAGCGACGATATTCCAATAGTCTCACACTGCAGAGGCATTACTGCCACCGTAACGTGTGGCTATGTCCCGAGGCTACGAAATTGTATTTTTCTCCTAAGGGGGGGGGGGGGGGGGGGAACTAGCTATCCAAATTTGAGCATTTCTCCCTCAATCACTTCCCTCTCATTCCTTCTTGTTCATTCAATATGCTACCCTCGTCAGCATATGCCACCTTCGCTCCTCCTCGTTCGAGTACGTCGTCGCATCCCCACGCGCGTTCACATTCCCCCTCCGTGCTAATCCGATTTATTATATAACTCCCGTTTGCCTTTGGTACGAGCGACGCTTGGGTATAGTTTATATCGAGATTTTATCGTTCGATATCGATACCCAACGGTGGTCAGGGGGGTTGAATCGAAATAAGGGGAGACAGCGAAAAACTAGAGCCTACGCTTGTCATGCTTGTACATACAGATAGTGAACTATGTGTAAGACTTTGGTATATAATATACTTCGAACGAGGGGTTGTGCCACGAATTAACGGTCTTGTTTTACTCCCCCCACGATACAGTAGACCGGCGTATGGAGATAAGGCAGAAGAGATACCCCGCCGGGCCAGCGGAGCCAAACCCTCTCGCGATTCTGTTTTCCGTATGGAAAGATATATAGAGATAGGAAGGGTAGGTTTTTGCTCGAATCCAATCTACGCGTTCGACCCTTGTCAAAAATTCTCGACGACAAGCACATCCCTGCAGGAACCTGTGGCCGACGAGTGGGATGATATAATTAAAGGAAAAAAAAAAATTAATTTCGTCATCTAGATGAACAGATATTAACGTTTCGCTATTCGCTATTCGTTATTCTGCGTTTCTCCGATATTTGTAACTCATCCACCCCCAAACGAAACAAACAATAATTTAGCATCCCCTTAAAAGTTGTCTTTTCATTTCTATACTTAGAGTCTGAATTCGTGATACTCGTACCACGGATTACTTCCGCCTTTATGATTCGGTATTCATCCTGTTTGTTCAATGGCGCCCGAGTATAGACGCGTTTTCTATTGTAGATAAAAAAAGACGCAGGCGGATTATTCCATATATATCCCTTTCGAGAACACATCGAATACTAACCAAGTCAACGACTCCATAGACCCATTAAGTGAACATCTATCATTGGTACATTTAATGCATTATGGAGTCAACGACACTCATTGTCTGGTTACTTACAACATCCAAATTCGTCGAGTCAGAAAAAGATTTAAAAAAAAATGAGTTACGAGGAGTAAATTAACGGAGACACTGTGCTCGTTAGGCGTTTGATCGATAACACACGAGAATATAGGGGTTGCGGAAGAAATCGGTGAAATAAATTTGCTAACGAGGATTCCTTTTGTCGCTTTTGACGCTATTGGATATTTATTCGCTTGTAAGGGGTACTTAATAAGGCGCCCGCAAGGTTTTTCTCTTGAAGCTCTCGAGTCATCTATCGATGCAAGCGGCAACGACAAACGCACTGCTAATATCCTCCTCCGGTTTCACATAAATCGTCGTTGCAGGAATAAGGGTGAGTTATTCACTCATTGACAGCGTTGGACTGTCTATTTCCATCAATCCGACCTGCGATTATCGAGGTTAGGGGGCGAGAAAAATATTGGCGTAGAATTAACGATATCAATGATTAAGAATGAAAACGGCGTAAATCCAGTCTTACAGCATATGTGATTTAAGCCCTTATGATGTTTGTCGGTGGACGTAGATAAATCTACTGGATTAAGGCTTCCAGGCTTATAAATCCATCCTGTAACTACGGAATCGAAGAGCTAATAATTCGCCGAGATAGGCCCTCGTGCCGGTAATAATCATTTAGATCCCTTCTTTCGCCCGTCGAGGACAACGACCACCCAGCCTTCTGCTAATCGCTCGCTTGGCTAATGATTTATACCCGAACGTTCGCGCGAGAAATGAGAAAGAGAATAGAAAAAGACGAAAAAAAAGGATAGGAAAATAGATACTGTTGGGTACGAGATAGGGATGGAGGCGAAATTGGACGTGTGGGAATACAAGTGTGAGTGAGCAAAGTACCCCCCTTTCCCCCGGGTTGGCGACCCCCCGGAGTTTTCACCGTGGGATTGAATCAGAGTTCGAGTACCCGAGTCACTCGTACCACCGAGCTTCCGCTTAACGGGGGAAGCCAGGAAGGAGGGGTAATGCTAACTATATATATAAATAGGCAGAGGGTAGTGTGAGAACCCAACGGAATAACCTCTGGTATTCGAATATGTTAAAGACAAAAGACAACTCGCCTTTCATGCTAATTCCCGTATATTTCGTATTGAGGAGAAACTCTGAGGTTCCTGAAGGGTTATTGTTTCTGTTTTGACATTTTATTCAGAATTAAGCAAAACTCTTTTATAAAAAATTATTAATAATAAATATGTATTGGCAATGTAAAATGAACAGTTAATACCTTGAGAATACCGGAGAATTTCTCTCGGTACATTAGCTGGTTAAAAAAAAACACCACCTATTAGAAAATGAATCTGACATTCCTAAAACCATAGAGTCACTTTATGGATTTTCATTCGAAATTTCGAAACTGAAAAACGCGGGAAAATCGAAATATAAAAAAAAAAATGTGTAACACCTTCTCTCGCGCTACAAGCAACACTCGGCTTCGCCTTGTGTCATTGTAGCGCTTGTAGCGCTCGATTCGGCAAGTGCGGGCCCTTCCCAACCTTCGCCGTTCGTAGTCCACTGTCTCGCAGTAGTACAGTCCAACCTCCGTATTCTTACCTCGACGGAACCGGACCCGTTCCCTTTTCTGTATTTTCCCTGTCGTCCCTACTCCCGGTCAGTTGCTGCGAATAGGGGTAACGAGGGGTATACGCGTCCGTAGGTACGAAGCCACCTTGCTGCGCGTGCGCAGTTTACATTTTACGAAATAGGCTCCGCTTGGAGTGGGGCAAACGGATTCAGGGGAAATACAGTTAAGGGAACTCGTTATCATGGTAACGAGTTAAAATAAAGGATCGGTTAAGTTAAGGGGAGTTAAGAATACGGACCTTGGACTGTATATGCGTCCGTAGGTACGAAGCCACATTGTACCTGCTGCGCGTGCGCAGTTTTCATTTTACGAAATAGGCTCCGCTTGGAGTGGGGCAAACGGATTCAGGGGAAATACAGTTAAGGGAACTCGTTGTCATGGTAACGAGTTAAAATAAAGGATCGGTTAAGTTAAGGGGAGTTAAGAATACGGAGCTTGGACTGTATACGCATCCGTAGGTACGAAGCCACATTGTACCTGCTGCGCGTGCGCAGTTTACATTTTACGAAATAGGCTCCGCTTGGAGTGAGGCAAACGGATTCAGGGGAAATACAGTTAAGGGAACTCGTTGTCATGGTAACGAGTTAAAATAAAGGATCGGTTAAGTTAAGGGGAGTTAAGAATACGGAGCTTGGACTGTATCCCAAAATACTATTGTTGTGCGATTAATTATTCCAGAATTTTTGTTGTCCCTTCTTAATTTCAAGTTTTCGGTGTTCATTCAAACATTTGAGTCAGTGCCGGCTTCCCCGAAATCTTATAACGTCAGGGGATGGGGGTCAAAAGTCGAGTCTCCGGGTCAAGCGAAAAAAGTAGATACGTTCCCGTTCCGCATCGCACTCCGCCACGGTCACGTTCACGCTGTCGTAAATCTCTCTAATTCGCTCGTTGAGTGCTCCCAGACGCTAAAGCCTGTTCTTTCCTCCGCTTCCATCTTTCTTCTTTGTCTCTCCGCGTGTCTGGGTCAGACGACTCATGGCTCTCCTTGCCTCCTTAATGTCCTAAAAGATAACAATGAAACATTCACACAACCAGAACCCACTTCGAATTTACCGCAACATTTGCCATTCTATTTCTGCCAACCCTGCTATGTCACCACAGCTTCAATCGTAAAATTCGGTAAACACAACGGTAAAAAAACGTTTCGCCATAATTTCGTTATCGTTTAAACAATAAGTTCTGAATTATAAAAATTATATGAAAATTATAGAAATTAATTCGTAATTACCCTTTTCGAACGATTTATAAATCGCAGGAATTACTGTTCAAATGATAACGAAATAGTGGAATTATTAGTTTTTTTTTGTTTTTTGTGTATAAATTATGTCGATTCAAAATCAAATGCTCAGATCTTTATCTCAAATGAAAATTACCGTTCGGAAACATTATTATAGACTTCTGAAATACTCCCCTAAGAACAAACCCCTCAATCACAAAACCAAAACCGACAAAAAAAAAAACATGTTGCCACAATTTCGTCAGCACTTAACAATAATTTCAATAAATTATCCATCAATAATGGCCGAATCTCGAGGTGAAATAAAAATTACAGTTCTCAAATATCATACTAGGCCTACGCAATGAATAAGGGAGAGGGGGATGGTGTAAGGGTGAATATTTCAGTGATGTTTGGTAAGAGTCTGGGGACCGTTTGAGCATCATCGCCGTCTGAAAACCCTGTAAAAATGGCACCATTGTCGTTGCGGTACCGAGGGCGGACGTACGGACGTATAGACCGACGGCTTCTCATGTTACGCCCCTGGCGCAGTATAACGAAATCGCTTTATTAGACCCTGCGCTATGTAATCTCCAAGCTTTATCTTTTTTTTTGGGCCTCTCACTCATTTTTTTCATTTACTCTCTCCTTCTTACTTTCGTCTTGGCGAATTTAAAGTTGTCCGTGCGAGTCTCGCGTTAGTTTGGTCGCCAGAAGGCCAGACAGCGCTGAAGACCCCACTATTGGGGGGAGGCTGTTGGAGGCTGTTGGAGGCTGTTGCCGTCGCTAACGAGACAGCTCGCGAGGACCAGTTCATCGTCCAACAACAGTTCTGATGTTGCATTGGCCTACGGCAATTCGGACTGCTTCTGCAACCTCCACTGCCTACGATGAGAAACCTCAGCCCGGATCCACGTAAATCAAGATGTACATTGGTCACGGTGGTTTGCGGTAACACATGACGGTCGGGGTTATGGCGTTTATCCGTGCTTACGAAACATTGATTTCACGCACTGCGGAAACCGGACGCCTGCATTGCCATACTGGCGACCCATAGGGCCTATTATATATCGCAGTATACTATATAACATAGTAAAGGTTATGATGGACGTGGAGTGCCCATTCTGGTTCTGGACGTTATCGTGGAAACCGGCTTCTGTTTTTACACCAAAGGGTAGAACTCGAGTTGGCGGTTGTTTTGCATTTTAGTCTGATGCGCTATGTGTCTTTTGGATAATCGGCAACATTCTTTTTTTTGCTTTTTTGACGTTTTTGACGGATTTGCGAGAAAAAATACAATAAATTCTCGGAAAGATGAGATTTTTTCTTATTTTGTAAAAAAATTGCCATTTTGCGAATTCTGGACAAATTCGCGACTATATATTGTATGTATTTTTTTTGCATGTATTTTATGGCGCTGAACACGATTTCGATTAATTTTTTGTTCTATAGTCATGTGGAACGTTGCTCATTGCCACAAAACATTTTTTTTGCCTTTTTAAGGCGGGTAAAGTTTCTCTTAAACTTTAAGGTTTATCCTGTCTTCTCGACAACTTTAAGGCTTATTCTATCGGTCGAACGAGGGCCGAGTTTCGATGGCATATCGCGTCTGGAGATTTGGGTTGTTACACGCAGTAGATATAGACTGTTGTAAAGACACCAAGGGGTCGGTCACCAAGGGATGTCGCTAGCTGGTTATCGTACGTGCTACGGATCATTACCCTGCTGCGACATACCCAGGGTGTCCTGGCTATACGAGCCAAAGATTAATCGTTTCGTAGCGCCTCAGGTCAGGCGATCCGCCGTGAGAGAAAAAGAAACTTCGAAGGTCCGAGAGAGAGAGAGAGAGAGAGAGAGATAGAGAGGAGAGCGCGGGGCCAACAATGTCGTTCTTCGCGTGACGAGCGGCCCGAGCAACGAGGCGATCCGATAGCAAAGTCTCTAAGCAAAAGGCGATAAGACGCCCGCGCGTCACGGGATGAGGGTCGAGGGTGATCCTGTCGACGTCGTCTGACCCCCACCTCCACCCCCTGACAACCCCTTTTGCAACGAGCTAAAAATTGAAAAAGACGAGAACAAAAAAAATCTCTCCTACAAACTCTCGTCCCACTTGGCCCCCCCATCACATTTATGAGAATTTTGCGCAACGTAACTCAAAAAATATAGATAAGTTATGAACGCTTTAGGTGATAAATTGTTCAAGGGACACACCAGTCATCCAGATTTTTTAAAAATCTTTCAGGAGGATGTTAAAGCGATTTTAAGGAAATATTCTTTTTTCTTATTATTTTTTATCGCTCGAAAAAAATCGTTTCGAAAATTTCCTATGATTTACTGTTTTTAACGGTATTTTAATAATTTTATAAAACATCCATAGTTCGCAATGAGAAGAAATTAAGTTTTCTTAATTTAAAAAACTGATTTCTTTTTTTTTTGCAAAAAAAAAATAAATGGCTTCCGTAATTTTTTTTTTAATTTCGATTGTTTTTTGCAAAAAAAAATCGACCACATTTATTTTGTAATTCTTGAATCTTTTAAGAACAGTTTTTTTCAACTAAACTATTTTCATAAAAGATCGCGAATTTTGCAAAAAAAATTTTTTCAAACGGGAAAACGAGTTGTAAAATGAAAATCAGGATTCTCGGGACTTTTTTCGCTTAAGAGGTAAGACTCTTGGGCTGCAAGTCTCCACCTGCCTTCCCAGGAGCGGTAGGAACAACCAGCGACGGTAGAAGAGCTCGAGGCAAAATTTTAAATGGTTTATCGTCCTGCGAACTAACTGTACGTTCTCTTTTCTAAACTCGAGTGTACACGAGAGATCCTCGAATCAAGATCGCAGCTAACCCGAGTTTTTCTTGGACGACATGGTAGCCGAAAGCATAAGAAAAAAAGAAAAAAAATGAGGGCAACGAAAATATTCCTGAAAGAATCTCGCGTTTCCCGGTGAGATTCCTGTCGACGAGTTGCTTGAAATACAGCGATGCATGGCGAACGATCCTTTTTTGCATTCGAATTTTAAGGATTACGTGCCTCTTGCCGCTGTCATCGTTTACAAAATTCTCGCAAATTCTCGAAAAATAGTTTACAGATTTTTCTTCTATATCTGTGTCACCAATAGAATTCAATATTCATATTTTCCATTTATTAGAAATTCCGAATTTTTTAAAATTTCTTTATTTTTATTATCATTTTTTTTGTTATCATCCGTGATATTAATATATATTGACATTTACATTTGTAATAAAAGATTTTTCCCGTCACTACATAAATAAATTAATTAATTAAATTTAAAACATATTTTCTATAATTATAAATTTCTCAATGATATTTAAATAAATTATTCGATAGTATGATTTCAACTAAAATAATTTTAAATCGAATAAACTTTTACCCGAAATTTCACGCTAAAGCTAAATAAGTTGGTACCTACGACTGTAGAAAATATAATTTAAAAAATAGAGAATCGGAAGTCATAAACATTGACTTTTTTTTTTTAATACAAAAAAAGGGAAGAGAAAAGATTAGAAAACTCGTAACAGTAATAAAGAAGTTTACCTGGGATTGGTGTGACAAGGAAGAACGTCCCGTCGTCGTGTGAGGCGTTGGGTTTTTCCTGGTAGTACGCGTGTCCGCGCATCGTCACACCTGCTTACGCAAAGCCGTTCGTGACGTGAGTCTCGTACGAGCTTTATGCGTCGCACAGACATTCAGCCCGAAGGCGAAGTTCTCTCCTCGTTTGTCCCCCACGAAGAAACGTTAAAGTGAACCGAGACGCCGTCGTCGCGAAAGAGGTCCATTGGCACGGTGAGCTCGTCGGAGTATGTGAGTGCACGCTGAGACCGAAGCTTATAAAACAAACAAACAAAAAATGCCGTCTCTTTGGCGAGAAAGAGAAAATACAGATAGGAATGAAAGAATGAATATTATGACTCGACTGTTTCTTCGCGTAAATCGTCACTCTCTCGCGTATTCGAATATACGGACATTTATTATCGACTGCGACCGCGAGACGACAATTTCCTATCTCGATTTTTTTTTACTGCATTGCTTCGAGAACTTTTTAAAAATTTTATTGTCGTAGTGAGGCCTCTAATCTCCAAGAACTGAATCGAGTGAAAAAAAAAATCTTAACTCTAATTCCGTAACGAAATATCCGAAAAATGGTACTTTTGAAAAATTAAATTAAATTAAAAAAGATTTCGACCAAAATATAATACATTTTTTTATTCTCGATAGAAATAGAAATAGAAAAAAAGGGGTAATTATTCTCGAGCCGAAAAGCTCATCCTTCCTCGACAAGGTCGTTATGAACGATTCCGTGGTTCCCTCAATACTGCATTTCGAAAATACATCGATACCCATTCCTAGAGTTGGATGTATGGTGTATCCGGAAGGTGTTCGGGTCCCAGAAATTACAAGACGGAAACATTGAAAATTGTTTCTTCCACCATTCATGTATTTTTTTTTTCGGAGTCGGAAAGGAAAAAATAAAGAAATATTGCCAATAATTGACGAAGAAATCGGCAAGCGGCTACCTATAGCCGAGAAAAAAAAAACGATAGGACATTTTTTTTTTTTTTTCTACCGTCTCCGCGGGGGTGTCGTCGCCGTAACGCCCTTCGAGCGCTACCGGGGTTTCTTGTCGATTCGAAAAACGCGGTCCCACGCACCTGGAGTCCTCTCGTTGCGGGGCCTCACTGTGATCCCTTTGTCATGGTAATAGGTCCCGGCGCGACCCTATATATATATCTATATGTAGGTAGCAGGACGACCCTTCCATCTCGTTCGACCAGGTGTTCCATCGCTGGATATGCCAGCGCCGTTACTACGAGCGCGCGACAGAGAAAAAAACATTTTCGAGAGAGAGAAAGAAACTTATGCCGGTTTCTGATTTCGTTCTTTCGCTCCGGGGTCCTGTCACCCGATCGGCAGGAGTTTCGCCACAGGATTTCTGTACTCTGGTAACCGAGAAAAAAAAAAGCCTCCCGGGGCGACTCCGGAATGAGGCGACATGAACGCGTTAAAACAATGGCCGACATTGCGGAACTATGGCGACGAATGAGTCTCGTGCGGATTTTTTTTTTTATGATCGATTATTACGTCTTTGATTTGGTAAAAAAACACAAATTTCAATAAAATAATTGTAATTGATGATATTGAATTTTTCATATCGATATTTTTCGTTTACTTCGATAAATAGATGAATAATTTCACAAATGGACAGATGAATGCCGATTTCTTTTTTTTTTCTTTTTATGCAATTGAAATCAATATTTTTAAAATAATGTATCGTTTTGAAAAATTAATTAATTGAAACTTTTTTTTCAATTGATTAATTTTGCATTTAAACAATTTTATAGCGATGTTATTGTAAATAAATAAACGAAAGCATAGACATCGATATTCGATGTCGCAGCATCGGTAGAATCTGAAAACCGGAAACCGGTCGCAGATTCCGTAGTTGAGACGAAGCGGCGGTCGCGATTTCTCTGCCGGGTTGTTATCAGCACGAGAAACGCGCAACCTGTTGAAGGGAACCGACGATGGCTTCGCCGCGGTATGCGAAGGCTCGTCTCGTCTGTGGAATGAGAACGATATAGAATCGTTGGAGGATTTCCCAAGAGTTCCGACGCTACAATGTACAGTTTGCATGAACGCGCGAGAGTGGGTATGAAATGTCACGATGTGCTCTGCCAGTTTCCGGTGCGTCGATCCCTCTCGATACGCTTCGGCTCTCACTCTCTCGTCGATTTACAGCCATTCAGTCGACGGTATAACAACCATCGATTCACTCGCGATTCCGATATCACTGATGTTGCCTCCATTCCTCGATTAGGTGGAATAAAAAAAAAAAAAAACATCAAATTGTTTTCATCTAAAATGTAACGAAAAACATAAAAAAATATTAATTTTTTCCTTAAGTATATCGAATTAATTAAGAATTTCTAAAACTCTAATATTTTTTATAATTTTATTTGGTATTTCCTTTTTTTTTTTTTAATTTGTCGAATTCGTATAGAATTTATATTGTGGATTGACGCCGCGTTGCTCCATTTAATTTCATTGAAATTCTTATCGGGGTACAGACATCGCCATCGGGTTCGCATCCGTCGCTTCTCGATTTCTTGGCTCGTTACAATTATTCACCCCTTTCGACGCAAAGAAGTGCAAGACGAAGCGAGCGAAAGAGGGAGATAAAGTCGAACGAGTCCAAAGAAGTCCAAGGAACCATTCGCGTCTCGACCCCTTTTCGTCCAATTTGTCACAATAAAAGACAGCGTGGTACGTATATAGTCGCCGGAGTTGAAACGAGAGGGTGATACTGCGCTTGCTGCACAGTCGACTATTGCCATATATATATATATATATATAAATCTATTCGGAGCAAAGAATTCTCGCGATCTTTTGCTGACTGTGCGGTCGTTAGCTATCGGGATCCAAACGAATTGACAAATTTCATCGTGAATTTCGCCATTGTTATGTTTGCCCTGAGGCTTTTTTTTTATTCACGACTAATCTCATGGATCATTCTATTTTTCTTATCGTATTTTTCGATTTATTTTCCACTTGCTTCACCGTCATATAATCACAATTAATTCAACAAATTCGCTTGGCAATAAAAAAAATTATTTAATTCACCGAGAAAAACTTTTCAACAATCTCCATTTACTAATATTAGCCCCCCGAAAAATTTGCCGAAGTTTCCATTCCATCGAGTTGATAACTTTCGACCGATAATTTCTCTTAATTAAGATTTCCGAAAGAAAAGAAAACTTGGGATCGAAAAAAGAAAAAATCACAGGTACTTTCACCATCGAAAAAAAAAAAAAAAAAAAAACCCTCCCCCAGAAGTCTCTTTTGCAAGAATTGCCGTCACGGCTAACCGACACGATTATTCATCGCGGCAGAAAAATCCCTTTCTTTTTACGATTTTTTTTTTCATCCCCCTCTCTTCTATATCTATATCTGTACGACACTGTGTAACAGTGTAACAAAATGTAAAAAAAAAAAACGTTGGTCGCAGTTAGAGATACAGCCGCGAATATCCAGACACGCCAGTCATAATCATTCGAAAAATAAGGGCTTCCTTTCCCTCCTCTGCATCTTTCATTTTCTTTCTGCATTTCGCATACACAACCACACAAAAAACCCACCCCTTCCACACATACAAAGCGAGTTCCGTTGATGCTTGCCTTTAGCATCACCATCAGAATCCCTTGGTGTTGGTTTGATGGTCTTTAGTCGTCGTGGTAGTTCGCTCCGGGGCAGCCTAAGAGAGAGAAGTGAAACGGCCGTCATACAGGAGCTACGAGTGATGGCAGGGTTGAGCTTCTCTACTGGCTCCTAATTGGGAGACCGGCAACTAACTCTCTTAATTACCGCCTTCGCGTAGACGCTTCCCCAGAAGCTTCGAAGCTTTCCCAACCCTAGAGAAAGGGGATGGGTGGGGGTGGGTTGAGGGTTGGGAAGGGGAGGGGCGGGGAGGGGAATTGCTGGCCCTCTCACGAGGGGCCGCCAACCCTCCAAGCCGGTTGGAGCTTTCCATCCTTCCTCCACTTTTCAACCCTCCGGTCCTCCGCGTCCTCTCCACTCCGGCAATATAACTGCCGAGCGTGAGAGCAGCGAATTTCTGTTCTTGGATTTCTCTCAGTCGCACCAAGCCTTCTACCATCGCCTTTCGTTTCTCTTCTGGCCCTTTCAACGTCTTCTCTTGGTTGATGGTCTTTGGAATCTCGCGGCCAACGTGCAAGGAGCGCGCTGCCAGCTCTGCTACACCCAACCCCGTCAAGTCATGAGCAGCGCGGTCCAGAGCCAAAGAGAAAGACACCGAGGCACCCCGGACCTTGGTAGGTGAACCTCGGCAAAGAGGAGGAGAGAAACGGAGATGAAAAGCGTGAAAGCACTGAGAAAAGTTCCACCGACTTAATTACACGGAATAATCGAGCGAGAAACCTACGGTAGAGAGTTAACCCCCCCCACACCTCCCCAACGACGTCAGCAATCCAAGAGTCAAACCCATCCTACGAAGAAAAGTCACCTACAGTCAGCGGGTTGGATTCAGAATCCAAGGTTGGATTACAGAACATTTTTTTTTTTTTTTTTTACATGGTGGACAAAGCGAACTTTGGTGAGGGCAGAAAAGGTGTTTCTGGTCTTTCACCGAGAAACGTGTCGTTTTATGTACTTGTTGTGTGTTTTTTTTTCTTTTTTTTTTTGTAATCTCGCCAAGCGGTAGACACACCTCGTGTGTTCCTTTGGTAAGGGCAAAGTCGCGTTAGCTTTGTGAGGACGGGAAAAGCGTGGTCTTTAATGATGAGACGCTGGATGGTTTGTGTCGTTGGTGTTTTTTTCGTTTTTTTGTAATAAAAGGTTCGCAATGCTATGGACAAAGGGATTTTAAAGGTCGGAGACCCCTTCCGTGATAATTCAAGGAACACTGAGATAGTTTTCTATTGGGTTGATCTTCACAAAAGAATATGGAAGGACAGGTTTCTTTTTATCGCAAACTTGGAAGTTCCTTGAGTGGGAATTAATTTAAAATAAAATTGCAAACGGGTTTGAGACTTTTTAGTGATTTGGGATTTAGTATTTGGACTGTAACTTGTGAACAGCTTAATGATTCGTTACGAAATTTTTATGGTATCTTTGGAAGTTCGATATCTTTAGTTCAGAATTTTTTCAATTTTTTCTCATGTTTTTTTTTTATACCAAAAATCAATTTCACAAGACCAATATTCTTGAATCTATTTCGACAATCCACGAGGACGTGGATTGAACAATGTGTCTCGCATCTTCCCAGTCTGATCGATACCAGAATGAAAGAGACTATCCACCGAAATTCTCTCTCTCGCAGGACCTGCAACACCTTCCGAATTTCTCCTTTCTCATTCTCTCGTTCGTTTCTCGGGCTGTCCGGCGGTACGATCGGGAATATATCCCTACGGCAGGAGCCCCATGCCAGGGTCTGGACAATGAAAACGCAGTAGTTCTCATTTTGATTAATAACCCGCCTACAATGAACGGACGCCCAGTGGCTCTCATTTGATTAACGATATACCTGCTGAAACGCAATTTCACAATGAGATAAGAGGAAACAGGGCGGCGCAGGGGAGAGGGAAGGTTTCTCTTGCGGCGCTTGAATTTCGCGAGGCTTCCGTTTACCCGAGCGATCTCTGGATCGGCAAGATCTGTTCTCTGCCTTCTGGAACCGACGAGGATGCTTGCCGATCGTCTGCGATTCTTGATATACCCCCACAGGAACCCCGACCGGGGACATCGTATCTACAACTTTCTCATTCATACGATATTCTCGGTCCCAAGTTGAAATCGATCTGAGAGATCTTTGGATTCTCATTGGATGCCGTCTAAAAAAAAAAAAAAATCTTACGATTGTACGTGACCACACTTGGTGCTCCTTTGCAGCTTGACAAATCACTTAATCGGAATCGAAGATCTCAGAGAAGTGATTCTTCAGTCGCGTCATACGAAGACCCTATTTTCATAAGGTATTTTACATATTTATTGTGAACGATGGCATACGGCGCGTATGCATAGAATAACAAAATGTGATCAGGACATCGAGAGAACTGTTTGAAAAACCGAGTATTGTGATTGAATGGCGGATTCATAAATTATGATAAATTTTAAGATAATGGAACTTTCGCCATTTGATAATCGATAGATCGATTAAATTTTTTGAAATTATATCGATTAATGAGAATTAATTTTCACTAAAAAAAATGTTTATTTATTAAAAAAAATGCCTATAATTTTTTATATTGGAACCTGCGATCTTTTTTATGTGATCGGAACACCCAAATGAACTATCAACTGCCGGAGATTTTTTATACAATTTTTTTTCGTCCCGGTAAAAAACAATACACTGTTTTTTTTTCTTCTTAACGTCGATGAACTCCTCTTAAATTAATATATTAAAATATTCCCTTTCGATATAATTACTACCTAATGGGATTTTAATTCAATTATCTTCAACCCTCTGTAACACCACTCTATCCGCCCTCGTGAAATTAAACTCCAAAGACTTCCCTCCGAGTGCAAATAAAAAAGCATCGCATATCGCGTATGTGCAAAAGATTGGATGAGAATCCTTCAAAGACGATTGTTCTTAGGCGTGAATTTGATTGTTTCGCACCTTTGTCTGTTCATCAGTTTCTCCCTTAATGACTGCCAATCCAACTGCACTGCATTAACTATCCCCGTATTACATGCCTCCTCTCCGCAACCCATGCAAATATTTTCAACCCTTTGCACACAAACCCTATCCATTCCCCAGAGAGTTTCGATTCGATTGCAATGATGCGTAATCCTGGAATATCGCCGCCTATCGTCCATATTTTTTTTATCAGTCATACACCATTATACATGTGTATCTATAGTTATCCTTGCAGCGAAACCTCGTGGCCCTTACGCTGTTCTTAATTTTCTCACTCCACCCCCTCTCCCCTGTGTATCTCTGTACATGCCAGTTGCTTATAAAGTCGCAGGAGTAATGAGGGTATCGTGCGCGGCAAATGGCTAGTACTCAGGTCTCTCGAGGACGTAAAAAAAAAAAAAAAAAATTCTCGAACGCTTCAACCGCCCAAGAGCCTGCCACTTTGCCTCTCCGCAAGTAATACACGACTGAGATCATCATTGAGTTTCGCGTCAGCCAGGACGATTTTTTTTTCTCACGTGGGTATTGATACTGTGAAACTCTCGACTCGCGTGCCGCATCGGCGAAGAATATCCGTAGTAATTATTATTGTTTTTTTTTTTTTTTTTCGCGTTGATGTGGGGCTTTTATTTGTGACGCGCGAATCAAGGACGCTCCCGGCGAGATGAGCCTCTCGAATACAATCTTGAATAAGCGAACGGGGAATCCCCTTGGTGGGCTCGATAGGTTTACAAATAGGTAGGGCTTGTGGATGAACGCCAATCTCGTTACTTTCGCCACACTGATTTCTCACACTCTACAGTTTTCTCCAGTCGAAAGCTCGGTGGGGTAGAATTTTTTTTTTTTTCACTGTTTTCACGCTCGTTCTTTCGTTCCTTTCGTTCGCGACACTTCGTCGCCCATTCACAACTGCGCGCGAGCTCTTCCTCTCGATCTCACTTCTCCTCGGCGTTATTTACAATACACTTGAGAATAAATCGGCGAGCACGCGACACTAATTATACGGTTTGCTCTGCTCTTCCTTTCCTTTCATTACGACGGGAATTTTCAGCCTTCGCTCTCATTCTTCGTAGGATAATCGACAGAAAATGATCGATTGGATACGCGCAAAGGGGAAAATCGAGTCTTGAATTAATTGCGAATTAATTTAATTAATCTCGACAAAACGATTGGCTATTCATTTCTCCGTCTCTTCGATAAATTCTTCGAGCTAATTCTACCGTGTCACAGGGATCGTAATACAGCTAAAAATGATTTTTCTTCATTCTTCAAATTTTTGTAAATTTATTGGCATAAATTGTATAAAATCTATGACTATATTATTATTATTAAAAAAAAATTTTATTTAAAAAATTGTCAATAAAACTATATTATTTTTTTTCGGTGATTTTTTATCCTAAGCGAAATGAAAAATTGCTCGGGTTCGAATTCAATTTTTTTTTAAATTCATTAGTATATTAATTCAAAGCGCAAAAAGCACTTTGATTTCTTGTAATACAAATGATATTGCCAAAAAATAGGGCTTCTCAGATTTAAATTCCTGGTCCTTCCTTCCTTGGTACCTTTCTTTTTTCAAAATGTTTTTCTCAAAGTCATGGGTATGACGATTGGCCAAAAAATGTTGACTTAGCTTTACTCAGCTATCTTGACAAAGCTATATTAGGTCAATTTCCGGCATTTTTATTATTGAAAAAAAAAAAAAAAAAAACAAAAAATTGTCAATTTTTTCAGTAAAAATCACTTCACATTGTGCCCCTTGAAATTTCACTCAGTGAACATTTCGCAGCAGGTTGTACAGTTTCGCGCACAGACGTCGTAAAAGTCCATCGTCAGGTGTAAAAAACTATTGCAGCTCGTAAAACATCCCCGCAGTGTTCATTCTCCGTTGTTCCCTGAAAGTAGTGCAACGTGTAACCCTCGAGAAGGAATTCCGGATCTTTTACCATCATTGCACGGTGAAACTCGGTATATAGTGCCGAGGAGCGGGTAAGGGGGACAAAATAGAGAACGTATGCGACGAGGGGTATTTCGAAGGTTCGTCCCTTCGTCAAGCCAGGGGGAGGTCCCACGTCTTCGCCAAGATGGTGGCACACGATCCTCGAGGGCCTTCGCCTACCTAATATCCTCTATATACCTCTACGTGCGTATATTGTATATCGTGGGAACGTTTTTGCCAACTGGAGCAGTACGACGGCGATCTCTCGAAGCCTAATACCGAAGCAGGTAGAAAACCCGCTCTCACGTAAGCGCATTTCTATCGCAAAAGAGAGAAAAAAAATCGAGAAATATGAACTGAAGAAGCCGTGGAATAGCGTACACTAGTTATTCGATATTCCTTCGTACGAAACTTCGGGGTTTTTATATATTTATATTTGGAGTATTGGCACTATATTGGCTTTTATTATTGAAAATTTATCGAAATGTTGATAAGATATTAGCATTATTTTTTCATTACATTGTCACTGTTATCGATACATCGTCAGAATTCTGAATGTCACGACGATATCGTAAAATAAATGAAAAATATGTTTTCCTTTATTGAAACACGAAGAGATACAATCTCGATTACAGACTCTTCCGGTTTTTCTGTTGCCCCTGCGAGCGCGAGGAACTCGAGAGATATGTAAATCCGCGAAGAGTAGTTGGAAGGAGGGGGAGGGAAAAAGAGACCCCGTGATGCTTAAATTTCCGATATTTTAACCGCGGCCTCGCGGCTTACCCCGCCGCGCAACAAGTCCCCCTTTCTCCTCGGTTGCCTCTGAAAGCCCGTTCCCGGGACAGCCAAGTAATTTCGGTTACGCGGCTACCGGGTTCTAACCCCGCAAGCCGCTACAGCGAGCGCGCCTCTCGCTTCGGTAAACCCCCCGGCAACTTTTTTCCTTCGAATAACTTAAAACATTCGCTCGACGAGCGTAACATAATCGCCGGGCGTTAAAAGTTTTTCGTGCTTCAACGCTTTGGTGAAAACTCGAATGGTCGGTATATCGTATCGATCAAAACGAGTCTTGGCGACGATCGCGATGTTTATGGATTTTTTTTTTTTTTTTGTACTAACATTCGATATTTTTAGGACGATAACGACTGAGTTATGTTGGTTATCAAAAAACGAGTTTAAACATTTTTTTTTTAAATTAAAACAAATGAATATTCATTATTATAGGTTAGATAGTGTTCCCCTTACTATTATTGCATTTAATTTTTTTTATTATATAAGTGCTATTTTTTTATCGCCATCATTGCCTGCAAGGGTTAGATATCATGACTTGCTCCCGCCTTCACGAGAGTCCTCTTTTGCGTGCGCGCATAATACATACCTACTATAGTTATAAGCTTAGCACTCGTGACGTGTGCGTGCGAGTTGACTAGTCTCTCTGGCTTTCGAGAGTCTCGCGTTTCGAGAGGGCAGCCAGGAGCAGTAAGCAAGCAGCAAGTTGCGAGCGAACGAGCTGATGCTGTTGGCAAGGGGGCTGCTGCTGCTGCTGCTGCTGCTGTTGCACAGGAGAGGGCTGCGGCGTGCAAACTCTCGGGCAACCGCATCACCGCGCGTCACACACCACTGGAAAGTTTCGAGTAGTTTAGGGGCCACAGCCGAGCAGACACATGTGGCGCACTTCGAAACGTGTAGAACTAACGCTACGCTTGTTGCCGTGTGCCTCGAGATCGAGACAGAAACCAGGCCTCTCACTCGATTTTCGGCGCTAACTACTCTACAGGTTACGTCAAACTCGATTAATTCTAATAATATATCATTTATGATGATTATTACATTTTTTAATTGACTACAAGCAAAATTTTTTGATTTTTCATTTTATTTTATTAAATTACGAATCAATATACGGACCGATTGTAGCATTTTTTTTTTTTTTTTTAAATAATTAGAAAAGTTTGTATAAAAAAAAAAACAATGAAATTCAGTAATTTTAGATTTTTTAAATTTAATTAACAATTTTTGATACGCCCGGTATGCTTCGGTAACGCGCACTCGCGAGTATTTCGGACCAATCGTAATTATCGCTAAACATCAACGCTGTACACTGGCCATTGCCTCGTGCTCTTGCGTTGCCATGCATCTGTTCCCCTTTGACCCTCGTGCCCGTAATTCCAACTACATACTCCAAAATATACCAAGCCAACTCGCCACTCGACCGTCCGTTACGATGAATAACGATCGATCGAACTTACGAGAGCGAAAGGGGTGCTACCGCGGTTGCCATAGGAGAAGTTTGCGACTATTGCTCCGAAACCTATTTTGTTGCTTTTGTATATCGTACTTGAGAAGCAACGGTTTGCTTGAACCTTCGCCGTACAGTATAGTGTTGTACTGACTTTAAATTGGTTTCATAAAAAAAGTATATTTATTTTAAAAAAACGATGAATTTGCAGAATCAATAATTAAATAAGATGCCTTTTTAAGAAAAAAATGCGTTGCATCAACCAATTATAAGATCTCTCTGATTAATTTGCCGAAAACTGATCATTTTTTTTAGTGCGTGATAAGAAAATATCATTTTTCAAAATATTTTTACGAAACAGGAAAAAATACGAAAATTCAAAACGGATTTTCCGTTTCTATAACTTATCTTTAGTAAGTACCGATTCTGCTGTGGAACAAAAAACATCGACAAAAATGTCATAAACAAAAGTGATTATAGGTTTTTCAAAGACTTAATATTTTCAAAACGCAACATAAATGCAAAATCGTATCTGCGCAAAGTAACTTCATGCATTGCTGAGAAGAATTTCTGATTCTTTCCTCAACCTTCCGGTGGTAGACACGGCATGAATACTGAACTAAGGGCACGTTGAATGTGTGTGTTCAGTGCGTAGACGAGGCAAACGTTTGCCCTCGCTAATCAACCTCGCATAATGCCGTCGCGCAGGGGGCAAACAGCCCACGGGGATTCCCGGCTTCACCATATGCAGCTTGTGTACAGTTCGATACCGACGGCGACCAACCATCTTGTTTGCTTGTGCCTGTGTGTGAGTGTGTGTGTGTGTGTGTGTGTGTTTTGCACACATTGCCAATGGATTCGCTCCAGTGTCCATTGTATGCTTCACTCACATATTGTACCTCGAAGTCTACCATAATGGACACCTCCATCGCCTTCCTCAGATTCAATCAATCGATCTTCTAATACGATTCAGAAATCACCTGATCAACAGACGTTACCGGTACCAACTTATGTGCTGATCAAGTCAATCGTGAATTGACTCCCTGATGTGAATCAGAAGCTGCATCAACAAGACGTTACCAGATACCACTTATGATGCGCTAGCCACGTCAGCAAATCTTAACCTTTCCATTGAAATTACCATTCAAGCTGATCAACATAACTGCCCCACTTCGCAGGCAAAATAGTGGCCTGCATTACCCTGCTGTTATAGCAGGTGGACAATAATGAGCTCGTAGATCATCCGCACATATTCATAGTTGAATTCCTAATGCTCAGGCATCAGTTGATGAGTAATTCGATGTTTAATCCTCCATTTTCTCGATTCTTGCTTACTACACCTTGATTCGTGGGGTCAATTAGTATTTAGCTTTCGATACAATTAAAAAGCTACACTGACAATTAGTTCGAAAAAGCGTTCGTCATCGCGCAATTTGTATCTGCTGATAATCAAACGTTGGCACAAGTCACCAATGATCTGGTGACCAAAACGCCGAATCTTGACCTATCGGAATATCCAACCAATCAAGGCGATACACTCAGCAGTGCCATATTGGCGTTCATTACCCTCAATCTTGAGTATCAGGTGGAGAAACCTAAGCTGCTTGTAGGCTCTGCGCATACAGTTATTCGTAGTTTGATAACAAACGCTCATACAACACATCACCCTTGCGAGTCGAACGTTGTTCCAATATTTTCTCAAGCTCTCACGAGACCGCCGTTACACGATATTTGATGCTGTCGGGAATCGGGTCTATACGTAGACTGTAAACCGGGATCGATGCTGCGGCACAGATTGGATTTGAAGTTTATAGAGCGGAAGTTCATCGGGGTGGGAAAACATCGGACCCTTCTTAATGCGTTAGAGAGCTTCGGGTCATTCGCCACTGGGTGGGAAGGCAGTTGATAAAAAGTTGCCAAAACAAGTGAAAAAGTTGTCGAATAAAAAAAATGACACAAAATGACTGCGGATCATATTCAATGTACAAGTCGAGGCATGATTAATTTTTTTTTTCTTCCTTCTGCCTCGTGCATTTTTTTTTCTTCTATCCTTTGGTTTTGGAAGTAGACGATGAGGAAAGAAGAAGAAGGATTGGAAGGAAGAGTTGCCGGGCGCGAGTTTTTGGTTAAGAGAGCCCTGGAAGAAAAGCCCCGCGTAGCGTTCGACTGACGGAATCCTCGAGTTGATGGATGGACGGAAGGAGAGTGAGCAATGCCGCGGAGCGTCTCTCGACGGTATTCCTCATGCGTTGAGCCCCCATCCTTCGCCGTTGATGCTGCTCTCGCACATCATCAATAACTCTCAGCGAAGGCGAGAACGCTTCGTGTAAAGTCCGTCTCTTCCCTCCTTACACCATTGAGAATTCTTTCTCTCGCCTACCGGGAGTCCCTCCCTGAAGTTTCGGTTTCTATCTTTGCTGCGGTAGTTTTTTTTTATTTTTTTTAATTCTTCTGCTTCGTTTTTTATTATTATTATTATTATTATTTATTCTTTCACTCGTCGGCGGTGAGCCACACACAGATCCGCGTCTAATGTGACCACGTCTCCATTGAGCGAGTGATTTTTTGGTAGACGCTCCGGCGCGGCTAGGACGTGAGACAACTCAGACCGACTGTCTACTTTGTACCTGGTCTATGATTTCGGCGTGTGATTATCGTCAACGATTATCCGTCACTGATCATTTTATACTCAGCGATCCGTAGGGGAGCTTGGGTATCGGTCTCGGATAAAGGAAAATCATAATATCTTAGTTACAAAGTGAAACTTCGATAAAAAACGCTCGAACAATTTCAAACTTTATGATGTCAATGGAAGACATACTTAAGTTCAACTCTACAGAACGGTCAAAAACGACCTAACTTTTAAAAATAACCAAAAATACGCTAAACCATAAAAGAACAATCATATCCCAAAATCATATCCCTTCTGTCGCTAATCAAATTCAGCAAAAACGTTCCCATGGTAATTAACTTTGGAATATCGTCCGGACAAACGCTGAAGCGCGACTCTACAAAATGGTCTGAAACTGACGAATTCTTTAAAGATGAGAAAAAAATGGCGAATCGTAAGGAACAATCAAATTCCAAAATAGGAATCATAGAATCATAGATGTCCGATAACTGGATATCACGCATCAGAATTTCAAAGATTCGAACTTGGAATCTTTCGCACGGGTTAAATGACCTCAACTAAACGCACCCACCTCTCTGCATCTAATCTCCAACGAAGTAAGGCATTGATTCGCATTATAAACGTGCCGTATCCATGACTAGTCTCCAACCACTTCCAAGACACGTTCCTAAGACCTTCGGCTCTTTCATGCTAAGACCATTCGTGACCAATGTTCGACAGACTGCGTCAGTCCGTTCGTCGGTCCGTCTGTGTCTCGGATCTTCGCCGTTTCTACCAGCCCCGGGAATTCGTGTCTACATAACACGGATCGCCTAGAGCTGCCATTTGTCAGGCCTACTACGTGCCTAATGACGCTGTGGCACTGATTACGAAATAATAGAACTGGCTCTCTGACCCAGTCAGCGGGAATGGAAGGACGAGAGTCTCGTCGCATTGCCACGTCTGCTTTTCCCCTGCCACCGCACCATCTCACCCGTCTTCCAGCCTCAATCATCATCTTTCGGTTGTGTCATGCGTATTGGGAGGATTGCCTGGTATCCACCTCCCGTCTTATTGTCGCGATCCTTCTGTGACACTCTACTAAGCGGTTACAAACGCGGTACGAAATCTCTCTCGTGGTCGTATGTCGTTAACCGTTCACCCCCTCGGGGCAACCATCAACATTTCCCGTGATGTCATTTCTCTTCCTCGTATCAATCTTCGGGACACCTCGACTCTCGCGCGTCTTCGGGTTGAGTGAAAAAAAAAAAAAAAAAAAAAAACAGCGTAAGAACGACTCCATTCTCGCTGCGGAACGACTAACACGCTTGAATCTTCGCACACGCATACGATGTCCTGAACTACGCGAGACAGTAAGATCGAGTGGCGTGAAACTATTCGCTGATTTCTTTATCCGGCTGACGGCGCTCGGAACAAAAACGTGAAAAATTAAAAAAAAAAAAAAAAAAAGAAGAAGAAGAAGTAAATTGATTTCTGGGTCATTCGATGAGAAGAGTCTGGAGGAACTTGTCGCGTTTGGTTATATACTAATAACGAGTAATCGTGCAAAGTCTGTTATGTCTTTTGAGTAATTGATGTGACAAAGTGGTTTATTTTTAAATTTTGTCAAACGAAGTTATGCAGATTTGGGGAGTGAGAAATATCTGTGCGTTGACTTCTCTTTTGGATAGGTTGTCGTAATCATTTTGTTTTTTTTTATCTATGAAAATAAAATTTTAGATGACTGCATTTTTTTGAAATTTTTTTTTTTTTTACTTTTCATCGGTTTATTATTTTTTTGGAATTATACAAAATTGATTAACATAATAAAGAAAAAAAATTAAGCCTCATGATTTTTTTTGTAAACGAACAACAATGTCGATATTCATAATAACATTTTTTGAGGCTCATCAACGAAATAATTGTGGATTTTTTAGGTGATTTTTTTTTTTTCGTTGTGTTCAATTTTTAGCGATCTGAAGATTTCAAAGTGAAAAAAAGATGTAGGTGAAGGTTAAATCATAGCATTGCGAAATGAATTGTTTTGTCATTTTTTTTTTTTTATGTATTTTACGATTCTGCGTGGTTTGCGTACAAAGGACCGACAGTATATTTTATTGCAATGCCAGATCCTGCAATGGCGTGCGCGTTGTACCAATAATTACTGCTCGGATGTATCAGACACGCAATCAGGAATGAATTATTGGTCGGACACGCCTCCTCACCGCGGCAGCGGTGACCTCACACGGGGTCGTCCGACAATGCCGAGGCTCGAAGGCATCAGTAGCAGTCATACAACCCGACTGTCGATGATGTGCGCTAATAGCGTCAACACCCTCCTGACGCCTGGAGGGTGGTCCCCACACAATCAGACGTCACAAATTTTCACGACGCCGAATGACGAGTTAATCGAAAAATATCGTCTTCTTTTCTCACTTACGCTCCGATAATTGCTAAAATAATTTAACCCTTTAATCCAAAATTAATTTTTTTTTTAATCGATTTTATCTTTTTTATCGATTGATTGATCAATTGGTTGTTCTGACCGACCATTTTAAAAAAAAGCTCTTCAATAAATAAAATTACTTAAAAAAATGTAAGTCTATAGTTTTGACAACAATCAATATGACTAAATTTGTTTTCTTTTTTTATATGGTTACAGAAAGAGACATCGGGGAAAGTGATGGATAAAAAAATTGTATAAGAACGAAAATAAGGTAATACAATTTTTTTTTTTTCCGGAAGAAAATAATTTATAGTAACGTTGTCAAATAAAAGTGTAACATCCGGCTGGCATATGGTCCGTGACGATCCTCGCATTCGTGGGATCTTCACGAGTACAAGTTGAAACAATAATCCGTAAGAAATCATCGTTGCAAGTGGGGCTGTGAAAGCGAAGCTTTCCCAGGGGGGAACGTGTTAGAGGTATATAATAGCAGTAGTCGAGGATTCAGGATCATAACCTTTGCCAATAAACCAAATCCCGCAGGACGTGATACGTGCTGAGGGGTTATATGGGCATCGATGCTGTTCCACGAGCGTCAAATGCACTTAATACGTCGAGGCTAACGACGGTATTAAAATTTTGTGTAATAAAAATTCACGGTGCGAACGATTCAAATTTAAGAAAAAAGAGAAAAAAAAAAATTTCGGATAAAATCAATTTAATTTATTTTTATCTTATTTAATAATAATAATCATTTTTTCAGTGCAGATATTCCATATTTTTTTGAATTTGTTTAATTTATATAAAATTTGTTTAAATGCTACTAGAAAATTCACCAAAAATCAATATGAAATATTAAATAAATATCAATACAATCAAAATCACTGTTTTTTATCAAATATATCAAATTTACCTGAATCAATAACTTTTTTACGCATCAGAAAAAACATTTTTAGTTAAACACAAAAATATTTTTTTTTTTAAATACATTTTCTTAAATTACTCCAATTTTACTGCAAATTATAAAAAATTTTGTTTTTTGCGGAAAAAAAATATTATTTTCACGAGATCCACCGTCCGCGACCTTCGATCGCTGATAGTTCGAATAACTAATAAAACATAGAATGACATAATGAATGACCAGCGATAAACATACTATCGGACAGGATATGGGAGCCCCGACACACAGGAGTAATCCTCATCGTTGTCATTCTTCTTCCTTGAACCTTTTCCACTACCCTCGGTGGCTAGCGGCTCTCTCGACCCCATAGCTCTTTTTTATTTTATCTGGATCGTCGCCGGACGCGCCGACAAGAGAGGGAGAGGGAATTCAGTCGTGGGGCGGAAGGGGGGTAGAGATGAGAGGTAGGGGGAGGTATACGACATTGCGAAGCTCGCGACCCATAAAAGCCGAAATAACTCTTGGTAGCCGCGGTGGCCAGCAGCAGCGACGGTAGTGCGGTGGACCACGGGGTCGCCAGGATCGCCGTCGGATCGCGGCAAACCCCCTTTTTCCTATCCTTCCCTCAACGCCCCACTCTCTCGTTCGGGGCCACTGCTGGACAATATCGGACCCGGTAATAAATTCGCAATTTCCTTATTACTGGTAATGCTCCGGTCCCGCTTGACCGGGGGGCGGGAGCGTGCGCGCGCGCGATCCTTTTTCCTTGCCCCTTGCGCGGGCTTATACAGCATCCCATCGTTGCTAACGGTATATGTATGTATATGTGTGGGTGTGTATTCTGGTACCGTAATAGAGGAACTGCTTCTATAACGTGCAGGAAATCTCGCTGTACGTCATTGGATACTTGCAATGCTTTGGTATCCGTAAGAAGGGAAGAAATTGGGGGTAAGACGGTTCAACTAAGAGCAAATTTCCGTATTTACGAGGTAAATAATTTTTTAACTAATTATATCAAAAGTACTGATTGTAAAAAATGTATCTTTCCGTTCTGCAGGATAATTGGGTTGAGGGATGAAAATTTTATTCGCAAAATTACCGAATTCTCGTGCCGAAACATTATTTTTTATTAGAATTTGATTTTTTAGAACTTTCATTAAATAAAACGCGTTTCAGTTTTTTTTTTTCAGTAAAAAAAAATTGGATAAAAAAATCCATAGAGTCGATCATTCGTCGGGGTGTTGTGAACATGTTGAAAAATTCCCGGATCCGCAAATGAAAAATTGGAAGAGAAATTACATTTTTTCGGAAGATTGATATTTTTCTTGATATTTGATATAAAAAAAAATTAAATTTGTCATACAATTATTCATATCGAAACCTGAGATTTTTTTCACATCATCATAATACCCATAATACTTCAAACTTCATTTACTCGAAAAAAAAAAAAAAAAAAAAATCCCTTAACAATTAATCTCCTGTGTCTCGAGGGCTTAATTTTTAGCATCAAACTTAGTTAATTCAGTATTTTTTAACTCTACAACACTGCAAACGTGACAGAAGAAAGCCAAATCGAATCCTCTCTTGTTCTGCATTCCAAATAATCCGAAATAAGTATAAGTATGACCCGCATTACCCCCATTCGTGAGATCGCCGAAAGCATTTCACATAGATAGGTATGGAACGGGAGAATAACGCGTTAGTGTTGGCATCCGAAGAGCGCACGATCGTAGTCCGGACGACTAGTCGGAGGGTGTGCAACGAGGACTCGCATAAATATCCCGGGTTCCGGTGATCCCGTGACTTCCGGTCAGCCGCAATGACTTACGCTTGGGGTGATCACCCCCCGAGCGTTCTCCGAGGCTGAGATGTATGCCTGTATATAGCAGCAGCGTTAGTTGAATCTGCCATATATCTACTATATATATATATATATATACACAGACACACATATAGTAGTTTCATAGATAGATATCTATATATGTACATAGAGTAGTTGGTATCTCCAACACTCTGAAACTCATGCGCTTTCCTCGTACTCCTATAGTAGACGCATTTTGCAGCATCCCGCACAAGCGGCCAGAAATCGTTCCCTCGGCTCTTTCGGCGAGGGCGACGCTCGGGTTGGAATTTGTCCCGCCCCCATCGGGGATGACCGCTGATAAATTTACTGGACTTTTCCTATCCCGATCCTATCCCTCTCTCCAGACTCTTCGCATACTTCTTGTTTTTTTTTTTTTTTTCTTCCGTTAGTTCCCATACTCGCGAATTCTTTTCTCTTTTGATATTTTTATTATTTATTTTTCTTCTATGCGCTGACCCCTTGTCTGTCAGGGATTGCGTTTTTCGGGGAGAACAAGATTCGAGGGAATTGTGAGAAAAAATCATTTATTTTCGAAGTGATTTAATGAAAATTTTGCGGGGTTGGGAAAAAATTCAAAATTTAGACGCATTCAAAATAATAATAATAATGGTGTTAAAAAAAATCTCGAAATATCGAAGTCATTGAATTATTGGAAAAATTTCATTGACGCCGGAAATTTTTTTTTATCCGTTTGACAATATTTCATTCAAGAAAAAAATAGTTTTTAATGGCGTATTTTTCGCCACAGCAGGAAACTCGGTAAGATCCCTTATGAACCTTTCGGACATCCCCCCCCACCCTTTTTTTTCCTTCGCGATATCACGAGGGGCTTAAATATCCGGCGGGGATAATTTTTTTTTTTCTCTGTTTTTTTTTTCCTCGACGAAATCTCGACGTCGTATAAAAAAAAAAAAGAAAAAAATGGGTGTCACGCACCAATAAAACAAGCAATATCGTGATGTCCCGGGGCCAAAGGACGCGTTCCTCGCGAGGCTGAGGGGTCGGGTTGGCGTTCGAGAAGAGTTTTTCTCCGACGTTTGCTCCGAAGAAGCGGCATAGCACTCGACTGGAGCTATATTGCTCCCGGATCATCGCGCCTGCATCGCATTATGGGGATGATATCATCCTTTCCTCTCTCTCGTATTTCGCATCGTCGAACGAACGAAATCTTCTTCTCCAGCCTCTCGCGTCGTACCCTGAGAAATCTCGTATCACCTCGAAAATTTCACCTACACTCAATCACGAAGTACTTTGCTCTGAATGGTTCGCACGGAGGCGTTTGGACGCCAAAGGTGAACCAAGAGAGGCACAATGAACTCTCCTTCGCACCCGAAGTGTACGAGGCATGTAAAGTATATGAAATCTCATAACCTGCCGAGAATATGTAGAATAGATCTCTGTTTTTCAAGTATTTGGTACTTCGTAGCAAAGCTTTTCCACGGCTGTTGGAACTTTCAATGCGATTTAAAAAAAATTGCGGTTCGCTCTGTCGGTAACAAAAACTGTATTTCACTTTTTTTTAAATAATGGTTAAGTGTTGTGAAAATATCAAATTATCAACGTCTGCCCAACCGTTGAATAAAGACGTTAAGGTTTTGAAAATAATTGATCGCGGGTTATTTTTTTACCGATTGAGTCTTTCCACGGCAAATACAAAATAAATTTAGTTTCTACATTTATTCATCAAAAGAATGATATAGAGATAACAATATTAATATTTATTAACCAAAACGTTCGAAATCCTTGAGAAAAAAATCAATTACAGTTTTTATTACCGACTGAGTCTCATAATCAAAAATTTTGATAAAATTAAATTTCTACCTTTTTTTTCATTTTGACATTATTTTCATTTATTCACACAAAAATCTCATCCTTCACACTATCTTCTTTTTTTATCGAAACTCAATCCCAATTACATCGAAACACTTGAACCGAGATAAACTTCACGAATAAGAACAATTCTTCTCAGAGAATATGTTCCAAAAAGCGTGCCTGTCCACCCAGTGTAGTACTTTGTGTGCCGTAAATTCATTGAAATTTCGTAGGAAACTCCCCGTCGAGAAACACATTGTCGTCAGATCGAGCGTAACAACGCGGAGAGTTCATTAACGAAAATTTAATCGATACACGACCCACTGATCAATCGGTTACCGGAGCTTGAAGTGAAAACGTTTCGCAATGAACGGGCGCGGTGTTGTCGCACGTGCCTGAATTTTGCGCATTATAGAATTTCGATCAAAGTTCCTGACTCGACCGGGAGCCGTGTGAGAGAATCGCTCCTTCCCTTTTCTTCCTATATTGAAGCTTTTAGAGCTCACTGCCAGTTTAATGCTCGGGCCGTATGTTTCTCGCTGAAACGATCGGACGTACAAACGCTGCGCGCCAACGCTCTCTCGGGTAGGCGCATCCATACAGCAGCCGAACGACGACGACGGCGTCGCGTCAGGAAGGAACCTAACCGTCGATCTCTCGTGCTTGTTGGATAAAGGGCCGATCACGCGTGTAACGCGAGGATTATTAATCGCGGAATAATTTGACGGGAGCGCAACATACAAGTGTGTAGGTGTGGATATGTGTGTCGCGAGGCGCATCTCACTGACTCACTTTCACCCCGACCCAGACACGTATAAACGACGGCTCAGGCAAACCCAACCCCCACCCCCGCAACGCCGATACGACGTGCCAAGTTATTGGCTTCGCAGATTTGCCCTAATGTGTCTTCCGATAGTTCATATACGCCTGAAGTGCTCCAGAAATCACGGGGCCGTGAAGTCGTAAACCTTGTATAACGAGAGATGATAGTATATATATTATATATATACATGTGTATATATAATAAGGCTTTCTCTTATTTTTTTTTTCGGAAACCTGTGGTTTTTCAGAATTTTAGTGGTATTTTAGGGGGTGAAATGGAAATTTGAATTATTGAAGCAATTTATCGACTAATTACATTAATGAGATATTGCGACATTTTTTTGTATTTTTGAACGATCAATGATTTTTTTTTTTTTGGATTATGAAATGATATCGTGATTTTTATTTTTGCACAGAATGATCGATCTTCACTTTTTATTTATAATTTAAAAAAAATCATTTTTATGTCAATGGATTTATTAACTTTTTTATTTTGTCATTTTTTTTTTAATTTTAGATTTTTTTAAATTATTGACATTCTATTAAAAATTCTTCTTACACTCTCGACGGTTGTCTCTCGAGTTTCCGCTACTCTCGTTCACTGTCAGAGTCATCGACGGAAAAATTCAATGAAGCATATACACAGTAGTCGGCAGTTTCATAGTCTCATCATCCTCTCAAGCGTAGCTACATTAGCCGTATATATAAGGCTCTTTGTCGCCCGACAGATTCTCTTTTGCCGCGCGCCTCGTCACTTCATCCCCTGTTAGTCTTCTCGCCTACTACAGACCCCTCACTTGTGATCCACCCACCCGCTGTGCGTTACTTCGGGCGCAAAGCCGAAAGCGAATTCACGCGATCTGTACACTGATGAGAATTGATATATATATATATTAATATCCCCGGTAAATGCTTTCGTCAGGTGAAATATGTATAAAAAATGACATTGGTAAAAAAAAAAAAAAAGAAAAAAAAATCGGTGATGAAAATTTCGACAATTGGCAGTACAATGAAAATTAGATGGTCGAATTTTCTCAATCGCGATGGTGGTAGGAAATTCGAGAGACATTAAAAAAAAAAAATTTATTTTTTTATAATAGACGCTGTCGTCGAGGTGGTGGTATCAATGCAATAGGAAACTCTTACTTCCCACATAAAATTCGGAATGATATCATAAATCTTTGACCAAAGAAAAGAAAAAAAAAAAAAAAAAACTTGAAGAAATCTCTAACAATGCGAAAGATCATAAAAATTATCCGTACCGTTTCACACGAGATTTGGAACTGTTGAGAGGTGAACAAATTGGGATAAACGTATACTTTTGACGCTTTCTTTGGGAGATATACACGAGCTGTAGGTAATTCGAAATACTTCAGCGTCTCTCTTGACCCGCATTTCTCGAGATACTTCTCAAGTTCTTTTTGAACTTTTTCTTGTGTACCGAAAGATATAATTCGATGTCGGATGTTGCGATGTCAGAAATCGAATAAGACGATGTTTTACAAATCTGCAATATTTGACAACGATTGTAGGGTCTAAAAACGAAATAAATCTGATTTAGAAAATTCGTAAAAATGATTTATTTATATTTTTAAAATAGTGTTTTATTTATTAAAAAAAATTTAAATAGATGTGTTATATATTATTATTTTTTATTAAAAATTTATATTGAATAAATGCCAAAAAAAAATTGATTTATAAAATTTTCAGGGGTTACCAAAGTCTTAAAAAAAAAAAACATTCGCTAACTTTAAACACTTTCAAGAGTATTGAATTTAAAGTTCGACACTTATTTTCAGCCTCTCAGCTTCTTATGGAATTAGATATCTCTGTGCTGTATATAAACATTAATATATACTGTATTCCAGACAACGTAACTTTGCCGCGTGTGCGGGAGTACGAAAAGAGAGAAGAGAGTACGAGTCTCTTGCCAGACACGAAATCGCGAAGGCCAGAGGGCAAGCAAGCAAGCGGCTTATGTTTAATGGAAGCGCTCCCCCCTTTCCCCATCTTCTTTCGTTGTTGTTTGTGGCGGTGATGGCGACGTTCGTAGTGGCGGACATGTCATTTATCTTTCACCCTTCCCGTACCGCCGCCGCGCACTGTTTTTCCTTTTTCTCGTATTTTTTTTGTTTTTTTTTTCTTTTTCTATCTCTCTTTCATACTCGGTTCTCGGCCACTTCCTTCGGTTTCGCTGTTCGCTACCTCGTCTATGTGTCGCGCGGAGTAACGCCATCTTGGGCACTCCTACCTCTCTTCTTTCTTCTTCACTCCTTGTTTCCTATCTTATTCTCTCTTTTCTCTCATACCAGCGACACGTACGACACAGCAACCTCGTAGAAAATCTATGAAGTTCGAGAGAAGAGGACAAAATTTTATCTCGTCCTTAAATTCGTTGGCAATTTTATTTATTTTATTTTTTTAGGTATTTCTGGAAAAAATTATAGATTTTTGTGTAATTTTTGTAGGAAAAATTAATAACAGCAAATGGCATAAGAGCGAAGAATATACGGGAATAACTGATAAGTCTGAGATTTTCAGCTAAAAACAACAACAAAAAAAAACAAAAAATCTTCAAAGATAGAGATTGAAAAAAAATTATACATTTTTTATTAATTTTTGTAGAAAAAATGAATAATAAATGAGACAAAAAATAGAATGATATCCGACAAAACCTGATAACCCGTTTTGAGTTTCGAATTTTTTACGATGAATTCGAATTCACCGACACATAAACGCAAAAAAAAAATCATACATTTTCGTTAATATTTTTTACGAGAAGATTTGAAAAAATTGATCAACATTCGTGAGAATGTAATAGCTCTCGAATAATAGTTTATTCCTCGATAAAAAAAAGACCCGATTGGCTGGAAACGATTAAAATAAAATTCAATGGATAAAAACCAAAAAAAGATAAATTTTTGTTTACTTTATAGAATAAAGTGTCAAAGTGTCGATCAACATTGATGAAAGCGCGGTAACTATCGAGCAATCGTTCATTCCAAAATCGTCGAGCGTTTGTACGAGAGAGTTATGGGATTTTGATTATCGTTCGGACGTGCGTCCAGCATTTCCGGTATACACATCTCTGTCTCTCCTCTCTTCCCATCGCATGCATAACTACGGTCGTGTATTCGCTGAATCCCGTGGAGAGCAATGTAAAATTTCATCAGGGAAATGTGTTTCTGTTCGATGAATATCGATGTTTTCCGATATCACTTATAAATCAACAAATAAAATGAAAAAAAAAAAAGAAAAAACATGTTAAAACGATTTCAAACAATAAAGAGACAAAAATACGTCAATGACGATTGATCGCCCACTGTATTAAAATAGTTCAGTAACAAATCCATCGGCAATTAACTAACCAATTTTTCATTTATTTTTCCGACCACTTATTATCATTATTATTATAAATTTTCTAATTTTCTTACGAAAAAGTTAAAAAAAAAAAAAAAAACCACAAATTCAGCTATAATAATTCGTTTCGTAATCTACTGTACGAAAATACTCCGATATCGCATCACCGACATTTGCCTTGGCAATTAATTTTTTTTTTTCCATTTGTCATTTTTTTTTGTTCACTATTTTTTCATTTATTTCATATTACGTGCCGGTCGTGAAGGTTTCGCAGACTGATTATAAATTCTCGACAACTATTTATCCCGAATCCGGGGTTATAGAGTATAACGTGGCACTCCGCGGAGAGGGGTGAGGATGGGATGGGGGCGGGTTGTGCCGCGCGATTCAAGCCCAGTAGAGTTTCGCGAATCCGTGAGAGAGGTATAGAGTAAGCCACGTTGGGTATTTTGGATTTGAAATCCAAGGCACGTAGCCGTGGGCCTCTCGTGGAATATTAGCCGGTAGGTGGTTCGAGGCCACCATCGAGCTCTCTCCGCTGCGTGCTCTCGCTTCGCTTTCGAGAGAAGGAGGAGGTGGAGTGGTGGAGAAGGAGGTGGAACTCTCGCGAACGACGGACGTGCATACCGTATTAAGCCCCGAGGGACTTTATGCTGCCTCTCGATGCATACATATGTGACTGGTGGCTATATACTGCTTCTATATATAGTACCATATTAGTAACTATAGTTTCGCTTCGGTATAATGCGAATCTGCGCGGCAAAACCTGATCGTCTCGGTACCGTTGAAGTCACAAAATAAAACAAAACAAAAAAAGTCGCAAAATATCTAACTGTATAACTAGCAGTCTTTTTTTTCTTCTTTTAATCCTTTACGATTAAAAAAAATATCTCTACTTTCCGGAGTTTCGCCATAAGTTTGCGTTATCGTCATTAAAATACAAGTCGCCATATACCATAGGGATTGCGAAGGGTATCGACAAGTTTGTGAACATTTAACATTAATTTTAAATTTAACCGTCTTTAGGCCATTCGGAGGCTTGAAATTCGATACTTTTTTACAGATTACTACTTTTTGGTAATAGGAAATAAATATTTTTAGCGAAGGGATTTTTCGAATAGAAAAAAAAAAATCGAATTTTTGCGAAATAAAATATATTTACGAGAGATATTCACCACATTTTTATAGGTTCGAATTTTTCGAATTTATCGATATAAAAAAATCGATCTACAAAATAAAAAAAATTGAGTATTAAAAAACAAAAATTCGATCCGATGATCTCGAATTGTCGATAATTAAACGCCCGGCGTTGCTATAGGTGACCGTATGGATTCTGGTTATGCTAACGTTCCCGCTGATATAACACTCATACAACGTAATACACCGTATCGGTGCCGCTCAGCGTGCAAATACTCTGGTATTCATGAACCCCCACGGGGTATGTATATACGAACGGTGTCTCGGTTCTCCCGCGACTACGCAAGAGTTGGCTTTGGCCACTCTATACTACCCTTCGTGCCGAGACACCGAGTTGGTCCTTCGCTAGTTCAGCGTATGGCAAGTCTTCACTTTTTATTAAGGAGACTCTCTCACACATGGGAACGGTGGCAGTTTCCTTTGTTCCATTCTTTATCGCGGTATTACAGCTCTCAAAATTTGAGACTTCATTTATCGTCTTTAAAAAAGACAAAAAATCACTTTAAAAACTTAATCTTCCGTAAACTTAAATTTTATTTTATCCCGACCGATAAAAAATAAAACCATTTGAGGGTTTGAACTTTTATAATTTTTTATAATTTATTATAAAAAAAAAAAAAAATTGTTTAATCGTAAAAATTTACATTTTCTCTCTTCAGTTTCCATTAATATATGACATTTTTTTTTTTTTTTCATTTTTATAAAATTAATTTATTAGCTCGTTCGATTTTACATTGGCGCGCATACCCGATAAAATTCCGTGGCAAAAGTGTCAAGAAATAAGCGAAAAAAAATTTAATTTTTACGCATGTTTTTCATAAATGAAAAAAGTTTTTTGAATAGCTAAATCGCAGTAGCGGATAAATTGCTTGGCTCGCGAGGTCGATGAGTAGTAATTAGGTAAATGAATAATTTCCAGTAAATTACGCGGGCGGATATGGAAGGGAGTTTGCCGTATCGCGGCGAGAGGGTTGCAGTTTACGTGAGCTTTGGCCCGAGAAAGGCGATAATGCGAGAAGCGAGATAAATAGAGAAATAAAAAGAGAAGAAAAAAAAATGAAAAAGAAGCGGATGCACGAGTCTCATATGCAGTATGTGTTGTGTATATAAAGAGCTCGAGAGAGGAAGCAGAAGGGTGTGCGGCCGTCCGTATCTGAAGCTTAAAATATATAGCATATACGGACGTATCTAATACTACAAGTCTATGTATAGATTAACTTCTCCCGTGAATTTAACTCCGAAAAAGTGAATTGATGATCCGGCAAATAAGATTTTTTTTTGTACACAGATTTTCGTAAATTTTTGTAGACGAATCTTTGTAGACAAATTTTTATTCTCACATTTATTGTAAACCGATTCTCGGAAAAAAATGATCGTAAATTGATTTACATAAAAATTTGATTTTATATAAAAAAAATTATATTTTATATATTTTGTTTTAATTTTTTTATTATTCTTTATTTTTTTATTTCATTTTGAATTTCATTTTTTAATTTTTAAAAAATTTACATCGTTGTTTATTCATCAAATATTCACCATGACTTTTACAGTCTATTCACCATACTCTCCGATAAAATACCATCAAAGTTTATCTATTTATCGAACAGCCAACGTGTCAGAAAATTGCAGTATAACCAATGCGCTTCAAACGTTGTCCCGTTCTCTCTTATTTCGCGTACTTGTGCCGTTGAGGATAATAGTCGACGAAAAAGTATTAGTAGACAGTACGAAAACCGACGGTATAGTATATATCCTATGTTGTATGCATATATATATATATATATATATATTTATGTACACGAGAGTAGAAATGTACCGGCAGTAGAAGCAGCCAGCCAGCGAACGAGAAACGAGTCTCGGTCGTTGGACCGAGCGGTAACGCAGTGACGCAATCAAACGTCAATCCCAGACGAGTAATTTTCAAGTAATTTGTTTCCCCGCTGCGAAAAATATCATCTCTATATACTCTCGCTTCATATTTCGTTCTAAACGAGGTTCCGCAATCGTCTACACGTTCTTCTTCTTCTTCGTTTTTTTTTTCACATTTTCTCGCGTTTACCGTAACCAGGAACTTGCGACATCTGTATATTTCCGTCGAACTCACACTTATTTGACGCAAATTTGTCTTTAACAAAAAAATGTCGTCAACCCTTAATTTTTTTTTATCGTAAAAATGATTTTTTTATTTTTTATTATTATTACTATTATTGATACTTTTGTTTATGTTTAAAAAAAAAACACAAGTTTTCCCTGTGTTTATTTTTTTTTATTTTTTTTTCACATGATTTTAAGTCGCGAGTGTTTTATAAAGCCATTCGAGGATTTTTTAGCTGCCCTCATGAGAACCCCTGTGACGCGAGATCGAGAGCACTTAGCCGGGCCATAACTCCAGCACGCGTTTCCCTCCGTTTCCGCCCTCCCGCCCTCGTAAATACGGCAGACGACGACGACGACGAACGAGAACGAGAGAATGATGAGTAGGATGAGGAAGTTGAAGGCGAATCGAGGACCCGAGGACTTTGCAACGCGTTTTGCACCCCGTCTTCCCTTCAACCCGCGTCACGGACGAAACAGACGCCACGCTACCCCCTTGGATTTTGAGGAAAAAAAAAAATGCGAACCACTTTAAAACAAATATATCGCCCGGTAAATCCAGCAGGATGTCGCGCAGTGGGATGTAAGAGGTCGGATGAATCCTCGCAAGGGATCAGTACATGGGAACTACAGAGGGGAGCAAATCGTTCCTGCTTTGCTTTACATATCTCTCTTTTTTTTTTTTTTCATTTCATTTATTTTCACAGAAGTCAAGAATTTCTTCGTTATTTACAGTTCCGATTTTTTTTTTTTCGATTTTACACACCAAATCCAAATAAACAAATAAATAAAAAATCATACAATTAAATACTAAAAAATTAAATTAATAAAATGATTTTCAATAAAAATAAGAATTTTGTGCTCCGATCAAGAAGTGCAAAATTATTAAAAATTTCAATATTTTTTAAATTTCCATTCAAGAAAAAAATATTGATAAGACATTTTGTAATCCAATCAAAAAGTGCAACACGTACAAAAATTTAAATTATTCGCACTTAAAAAATGGCATTTTAAAGCAATAAAAAGTAAATTTTTTTCTCGCATTTTATTTATTTTCATAAGTTATTTTCGCAAGAGTCATCCCCTTCGTATCTTCAAGAATTTTCAGCGTCGAAGTGTGCTTTTTCGCTCTTCCAGGCCGTAGGCAAATCGTAGACTCCAGCGTCAGGAGTTAAACTCGCTAGCAAAGTCCTTCCGAGTTTGCAAATGGCTGCGACGGTTACTTCTTCGAAGGTTTCTCCAGCCTCTTGGCTAAGGATCGGAGGGGTTGGGGGTTGGAATGGGGGGGGGGGGGGGGCGAGGTGGAGTAGAGAGACATACGGATATAACCGAATGGAACAGAAAGCGAGATAGTTCGAGCACAAGTCCAAAGTGAACCGGAGTAGGAGAGTCCCGGAGTGAAACTCGGCAACATTATCGTGTTTTAATTTAACTTGGTAGCTGCACTTTAATTAGACTTTGGCTGAATGAGAGACGTCGAGTTCTGAGGCAAAGCTCGGGAGGAGGGGTAGTCGGGAGGCAGGGGGCCGGGTGGGTGGGGGAGGGGGGGGGGAGAGGGATAGTAAAGGACTACCGTGTTTCTTCTCTTTTCTCGTCTTTACTTCATACTCAACCCTGGTATTTCCATTTTCTCACTCCAATTTTACCCTTACATTTTGCGCTCGTTCTCACGAAAGGAGTATATATAAGATTCGTTGGAGAGGCCAAGTCCGTTGCTCTCTGCGAAGCGAAATAATTGGCCGCTACCTACAATGGGGTACCCATGGCGCTTTCTCCGCGTTTCTTCGTTTCTTCCTTCTTCTTTGCTTCTCTTCTTCGCTTCCTTCTCGTCTCGCGTCCTCTTCAAGCTTCTCATCGCCTACACCCTGCCCCTCGTATCCCGCCCCTCGCCCCACTACACGTTTTCCCGTTTCACTCGGAACTCCGACGGTTGCTCGGAGTTTTCTCTTTCTCTGCCTCGTCGCGCTTTATCTCAAACCGCCTCCTCAATACATTTTACTCCGAAGCACTCCGAAGTGACTCCGAAGACACGCCGCCCCCCCCCCCCCCCCCCCCCCCAGCTTCTTCGATGCCCGCGTTGCCGCGCCTCTTCTGTTTGAAGAAGATTCGGGAGATAGCCGTGGAAACAAGTGCCGAGATGGTGGAATGGATCCAAACAGAGAGATGGAGAGAAACAGTTACGCGGCAAAATTGGGGAAGGGGGATGGGTGAGGGAGGTGGAGCGAAAGAAGACCTTCCGATGTATGGAATGGATTGAAACAGAGAGATCGAGAGAAACAGTTTCGCGAGAAGGTTGGAACGTTGGGGATTGTGGGGTAGGGGAGTGGGGGGGGGGGGGGGGAGCGAAAGACGAAGAGAATCTTCCGATGTATTGCTCTCGCATCCCCGGGTGTTCCGCGTTGTTTGAGATAATGACATTGGCTCTGCCCGTAGCGAAGTGAAGATTCCTAAGTTGCTTTTCAATGGACTGAACTGATTCAAAGTTCTGCCATTAGATAGTTTGTATTAATATTTGGATAAAACGTTGCAAAAAAGTAGGGGTAAGGAGTAGAAGTATCGGTTGCAACATTTATAAAGAGTTCAAATGAGCCATTAGCGATAATAATTAATACAAAATTTACAATATTTTTTGTAACTACACTTTTTTTTAACCCTTTCTTAATTGTTTTTCAATAAAACATAACCAAAGTGACAAATTCCTTTTTTTTTTTTCACTTCAAGAAAACTAAGTATCGCGCTTTGGTTCGCGTGTTTATCGAGGAAAATGCAAGAGTATGAGGGTTGATAATCGAAGGAAAGGGGTTGCGTCGACTGCGTATGGTCGGAGAGAGAGAAGGGGATGGGGGTGGTGTATAGACTATTGTGGTCGGGAGATAGAGATGGCTATCGAAACGGTCTGTTGGCGCTCGCGCACGCGGTAATTGCCAGGAACTGCGGGGGAAATTAAAGCTGCCCCCGGTCTTCCGGCATCCCTACCATTGTCATCGTGCAGGCGCGCGTACACCAGAAGCAGCTAACAGTAACGGGTCCCGTGGCAGTCGACGAGGATTCTCTATTTATCGGACAGCCAATCCCTCCCCCTCCTCCCCCTCCCGCCGCGTTGTTCGACTATTCTGGCCCCTTGCGAAGGCCAACTTGTGTTCGGTGTCACTGTGTCACCAGAATAGATATTCACGTGTCAAGACATTCATTTTCCACACTTTTTTTTTTTATGTTTTTGCCATTTACTATTTTTACGATTTAATTTGGAGCGGATCAATCGGAACGTTTAAATTGATTAGGATATTATGTTTTTCCAAAAATATCCGTCAACTCGAGAATTTTGCCAATTTTTGAGACATCGGACTAAATATTTTTTCACAAATGAATTATTACTAACCAATGATTGGTATTTTTTTCGGTCATATTTAGAATTAGATTGGGCAACAAAAGAAATCCATGCAATTTAGATTTGCACGTCGCGTCCTCATTTTAGTTGTAACATCCAAAGCTCCCGCCATGAAAAGCCCGAAGATTATTAAGTTACTTAATCATAGAAGAGTAAACAATGCAATTTCCAGTTTTACATGACTTAACTATGGCATCCAAAATTGAACTTGGAATTAAATTTATCTACTTGGATTAAATTAAAAGATTAACATTTCTGCAATTTTCCAAGAAATAAGGATCGTTTGCAGAATGGTATGCAGGAAAGTTCCGAAATGATGTGTCTATCGTCTGCGTGTCTGCGTTTGATTAACAAACAATTGATTCGGCATCATTTAACATAATCACCATAAACAATGCTCCCCTTTTCCGTACAGCAAATGATCGTGGTAATTATTCTTCGATCAAGTCGTAGGTCGTCGAGCAGGTCGTTCAGGTCGTCAGGGGGTAGTAGTTCATCCTATGGAAAACTTTCCCTAAGGGCGAAGCAAGCGAGAAAGCAACCCTAGTACCTAGTCCCGCGATAGGGGTGGATTAATAAAATTGCACGGCTCATAAGTTCGGCTTTGCTGGATCTTCCAGTCATCAGCAACTGCAACCACTACACAAAAACTATAAAAACACTCCGACAAGCTTCCTCGTTGGTGACTCGACGATAGTATCCCATCGATTCAAAACTTCTCGGTCATGAATTTGTTTCGGTTTTGAAATATGTATATGAACTCTTCGTAAATATATCTTTTGGAGATGAAGTTTGTTTCTGATAGCGCGAACGAGTAGACTCAGAGAGAAGAAAGAAACCCCCAAGAGAAGTTTGCGCGGATTTGGACGCAACCAACACCAACGCCACTGGGAAGGGTTAAGGACGCGTATCATACCGGTTGATTAATGTACTTCAGCGTTCACCGGTCCAAAGCTATACTCTTCTATATCGACTGCCAAGAAAGAGAAGGACATGTCTCAAAGAATTTTACGTCTAAAACGATGATGAATATGCCCTTCTGTTTCTTAGCCGTTGATATAGCGACGAAATATAGGATATACGGCTTGTATTTTACCCTTCAGCTTCATCCCCTTCGCCCTGTGCTTCGGGGGATTGCTCGGACACGCGTATCATTTGTTACGCGGCCCACCGCACCGTCACCACCCTCTCTCAAAAGCCCACACAGAGAGCGAATGAGAGAGGCCCTGTCGACGTCGACATCCCTAACGATCATGAATACCGTCGAGAGATAGAGAGAGGAGAAAACCCCACCGCGTGCGATGAGCGTTTCGAATTTTGCAGAAGTGCCGAACCACATACACGCACTTCAGGATGCCTTCTCCTGTAAATGCATACATGCATATATTTAAATACAAAATTTTGAGTACCATTTTGTGACGGGAGTGATAGCTTTACAGCGAACCCTTGATATTTAACGGTGGCAAACTATTGTTTTAGGTTTTGATGGCCGTTTTGGTATTCATTTGTGGACGAGATTATTCAGGATTGAAAAAGATGGGGCATGTTGAAGTGGCGAAGAATTGATGTGAATTGTGAAATGGTAAAATGATCGATAGAGAATATTGAAGGTAATGAATGCCGTTTTTGATCTCCGATTTTCGAAGGAATCAATTATCTTTAGCGGCACTTAATTAATGTTGTAGATTTTGATGATCATTTCGATAATTATCTGCGCATAAGAATTTATTCAGAATTCATGAAAATCAGGACATAAAAATTCAAAATTGATGTCTGTCGTCGAATAGCCAAACCGTAGATGCAGATCATTGGAGGTGTTTTTCGTGGTTGTTGATCTCTGATTTTGATATGACTCCATAATCTTTGGTGGCGATTAACTATATTTTCTGATCTTTACGTTGTTTTTGGTATTTATTTGTGTATAGACGCTATTCATGACTAAAAAACATGAGATATTGAAGCGGTGAAGAATCTGATCGGAGTTGTTGAATGATTGAATGGTATCAGACGATCGAAAGTAGTTAATGCAGTTTTTTATGTCTGATCTTAAAATTACATTTAAATGAACAACCGCCTTTTATCTCCGTATTTACCACCGCCGATGATGAATTTGTCACTTGTTTCACATTTGCTTCAATATTGAATGCTGAAAAATGTAAAAGAACAACAGAAAAAGAAGGTTCAGTTATTATCGTTTTGAAAATCTTCGAAATCTTATCTAAAAATATCCCGATATTGATTGATTTGAAAATCCAAACGAACCAAGAAAAATGATGATTTACCCAACGGAAAATCATTTTTCTACAATATTTATTAACATTCATAATAAATAATTCGGTTCGGATGAAACAATCGTTAAACCGCCCTGTACAGTGGCCGAGTACGTGGCATGCGTCGCTATACATCTTGCACCGCTATGCTCGGTATACATAGCTTCGTGTATCGGAATACGAGCAATGAGGAGAGCATATACCAGCAGCTAGCATACCATTCGAGGGTCCCGTTTGCTGTACGTACATAGTATCCTGTATATACACAAGTTCACATAGTACGTGGCATACATAGGTATGTATGTACCGCAGTAGCGGATCCCAGCCGGGCTGCCTGGTCTGGTTGCGGATAATTCAGGCAATCAGCGTAATGTTGCGGCGCTGAGGACCCTCCAGTTGCCGTACTATACGTACTGTACATACTGCACGGTACTGTGCTATAGCTTACGAGTTATACTGGGTAGCAGGTACGCAAGCTAGCAAGCAACCAAGAGGTATGTACTCTGTGTGTTATACACCGTGCAACTTCCTACGAATCCTGCGGGTTAACAGAATGTCTAGGCGTGTATGCACGCCCCGAAACGTTCTATACTGCATTTTCACTTCCCAAAGTGTATGCTCTCTCCACAAGTGTATAGGAACGCTTTACTTGATGAGTTTATAGTCGTGAAACATTGATAATTAATTGTTGAACTTTTGTTTGTTACCAGTTGTAGGAATGTCGGGATATTTATAGCCGAATCTTGATGTGATTCGTGTTGTATCGGAGATGGAACTGTACAATGATGACGTTTTTCGGATTACTGTTGCTTGTTAAATACTTAATCTGGTGGAAACGATTGATCATTAAGGTTAAGTTCACAAGTTTTTAACTTCTATAACATTTACTGAATCAATATGGCATCATAACAGACATGTTCTTTGGATTATTGAATTTGGATTTCACCATATATGATCGAAAAAATATTGCTAAAGGCAAAATAGCGTCTAATTCAAGAAAATCTTACGTTTCCTTAACGATTTGCCGACATAGTTCGGTTTCTGAAGCTCGTCAATTTCGGAATATTTACGAAATCAATACGATACTTCAACAAACATGTTGCTTACATCCTGCAGTTTCGTTTCTACTACAATCGATACGAAAAAAATGTTAATTTTACGTAAAGCAATACAATGACAAAGACGTTCGATCTGCAAGACTCATATATCGTGTTAACGACGTGCAAAAACATGCCTGTGATTCCAGGGTTGTCGAATCCTGAATTATCCAATATCAGAATGAATTGTTGAAGATCCTTTACAGCGTTTAATCTTTGGAAGACGGTAGAATAACATTCCCCCCGAGGTAACCAAGAATCGACAACAGATTCGTCCTCGCCACCCCCCCCCCCCCCCCCCCCTCTTCCCCGCATTCTTCCACATTGCTAATATGAGGAACGAAAAAATCGAGAAAAACAACTGCTCGTAGCCGATAGCTTTGTGTCGATCGATGGTTTGGGGGAAGGGAGAGAGGTGCCCGCGGATGGTACGAGAACACTCGGGAAACGACGAGCGTGATCTTTTCGGAAACTCATAGTGTCCTATCTACCCTAAGCAAGAAACCGAAGGGAAGATTCTCGTCTTTTTTTTTCTCTTCTTCCTTTTCTCGCTGTGGCTGCCGAAAAGATCCCACAGGAGTCGGAAAGTTCACTCGATGACAAAATCCAAGGAGTCGAACGAGACGCGGGGGGGGGGGGGGGGGGGGGGGGTGGTTGTCCCTTCTCGATGTCTTTCTCGACTATTGGTTCGCTTTCACTTTCGTTTTTTTTTTTTTACCGCAGAAAATAAAGCGGAAGACTCCGAAGGGGGAGGGGGAGGGATGCTGGCCAGGGCATGGGAGAGGGGTTTCTTTGAAAAGAGTCAAAATTACTTTCTGGATAAGCTGGATTAGACTCGCTCTCGTTGCCGCGTCCCAGATTAGACCCCGCGGTGACATTCGCGGCTCTCCCAACTTTTCGATTTACTACTGTACTATGTATGTACGATGTAGTGGGTTAATATCTTTAAAGCTTTTCGGTCCCTTTTAATTTTTTTTTCTTTTTCCATTAAATCAAATTCAACTATTTATTAATATTATATAATAAATATTATAAATATAATAATAATATTTTATTATATATTTATTTTTTTATTATCATTATTCCATTTTTTTTGTCTAATGCCATTCTGCAAGAATCAACTTGGTACCGATTTTTTCGTCATTTTCTACTATCGTTACAGTTTTTCATGAATTCGGATACATTGAAACACCATCACCAATCGTGCAGTTCCAAAGACATTGGTAGGCTCGGCACACGCGATCGAACTTTAAGAGGGTTGCTTTTGTCGAGGCGTTCGCTACCCTTTAAACCGCCTTTTCTGTCCTTTCTCATCCCTCTTTTCTAAAGTTCTATATATATATGTATATATTTCTCACTCATTTTCCCTTTTCCTAACCCTCTGTTTTTCTCTCTCTCCGACTTGTACTTTAGCGCGGCCTTCGCGCATTTTCCTACCCCTTGCTGTTCATTCCCGCTGTCTTTCTCACAGCTCGCCGATTCTCTCTCATCCTCTCCTCTCGCCTCTTTTACCCCCTTCGCTGTAACCCGTCTTCTCGCGCGTGTTCTCCTCGTCGCGGAGAGAAGCTCTCTTCCACCATTTCCAAAACTCCCTTCGCCAAATCTACCGCCCTCTCGGTCCCCCGCCCTCATCCCACCCTCTCCCTCTTTCACTCTACTCGGCGAAAACCTGGGGGCGAATCCAAGGAGACCAGATTAGAACAGGGAAAAGGGGGGAGGAATGAAACCAACCCTCTTTTCAACTTACGTCCGCTTCAACTTCGTACCTTCGGACGAAGTTTTTTTTTTTTTTTCTTTTCCTTCGTCCGCTTCTTTCTCTTTACTCGCTTGGGGTTTTCACCATATACTCTGTTGTCTTACACGTTTTTTTTTTTTCGTTTTTTATGGTTTTTTTCTTCAGTTGAGGTAACGAAAGACTTTCACGAAACTCAAAGTTGGTTCCGAGACTTTTTAGTCACGAGAAAAGACCCACGTTTTTTTTTTTTTTTTTTTTTTTTCAGTCGTTTTGCGGTTATTCTCAAACGCTGGCAGTTCGTATTCTCGAACTACACGCGTCAGTACTTACTGTCCAAGTTTACCGTAACTGTTTGAAACGTTAATGAAGATTTAGAGAAAATTGAGAAAATTGTTGAAATTCTTTTAAATTTTTCTCTCAAATTTTTGTCCGATTGTCTGTTTATAATAATCGGCCATCGAAAGCACGATTATTATCATTTCGCACTATAGTCGAAATTGCGTAAAAAAAAAAAAAGTGGTAATTAAAATCCCTTTCAATCCCCGAAGTTTCCAACAATATTTCGCTTAATTGACCAAAGGCCAATAAATTTAATTCGAATTATATCCATTCTCTTGGGGATATTGTACTCTTTCTCTGTCGCTCCCTTTCCGAATGTGGTAAAAAATAACCGAAAGTTGTTCGAAACTCTTCTCATCCATTATTTATATCGTTTAACGAAATTTTTATAGCGATTCTCGCGTGAAACGAAACTCGTTTTTGTAGTTTCTCTTGTCCCGCGCTGCGTACGTCGGGGGAATGATACATTTTCGGGTGTAGTGAAATTTTCTCGTATAGAGTCGTCACTCCCCGCTTTTCACTGACGATTTCGCGGCTATAGAGAGTCGAACGCGTCCGCGATACGCAAGTTAGCTTGTCCAGATTTTCAAATATACACAGTTATAGGCGCCGGCATTTGTATTCCGGCGTAAAAGTGTTTTTTTTTTTTTTTTATTTCGAATGCCCGCGGAAGCGCGGACAGTCATCAGTTGTATAATTGTATCGTAAAATTGTATCAACGAACGCAATGCGCGTTTGTGGAGAACTTGGATTACGTACTTCGCAGCCTATCCAGTTTGTCTCTATGGAGGCGCGAGAATAGATCGCAAACCAATTCCCAAACGAACGAATTTACCGATTTCATCGAATTTCCTTCGTTAATCGTTTTCATCGATTGACGAGGCAACTGGTTTTGAAGGTTAGGCGGAACGATGCTTTTTTCGCTATATAAAGTGGACGTATCGTTAGTGGTCACTGTACCATTTATGGCCATTTTTATTATTATACTCTTCGAATAATTTTTTTTTTTTGAAAACCGCATATTGATTCTTCGAAAGTTCTCATATAAATTCACCAAATTATCTACTCGAATCTTTTTTTTAATTCGATTATATTTTATTTTATTGCTTTGAATGTGATGGCCGCAATCGGACCTAAAGTGACCAAAAACGGCACCTCTACCCTATATGCAGTTGAAGCTCTCGGCTCTTCAGCATGTAGACTATTTTTTGTTTTTATTTCTGACAGATCGTTTAGCATTGTATTTATACATTTAAATCCTTCATGTTGATTTTTTGAAAATTCTTTTCGGCGCGAAAATAATTCAATTCAATTCTTGGATAATCTTCAAGGAGCCCATAATTTTTTTTTATTTTTATTTAAAGTCTGAAAAAACGTTCAACATTATATTTCAGACATTCGTAACTGCGCCATTGGTTTTTTCGCGAAAGTTCCGATAGTCGAGAGACTTCCCCGAACGTCTCCTCGACTTCCGGTTACAGCGAATGCGTCTGAGTTACAGTAGTACGTTGGTTACGTTGTTGCTGGTAACTGCGATACCGTTGGCGTATTCCGACGACGACGTCGTCTCGGCAGGCGCGTACGACATGGCACACGTCCGCCATTCTATTGTTTCACTATGGCCGCCGACGCGCCAGGCGCGGGCGCGCGAGTTGCGTTATCAACCGGCGTAATCAGACATATGTACACAGAAAGGTGCGTGACGACTGTAGAGGAGTGTCGATAAACCGATGTACTGCGAAAAGTTACGTACATCAATTTTGTTCTTAGAAAAAAAGAAAGAATTCATGTAAAAAATAGCTGCTATATTGAATGAATATGTAATTCTTATCACCGTTATTCAAAATCATTGGCCATATCACTTAGGCAATAGGCACGTAATTGCGTACGTTTCTCGATACATTTTTTTTTTATTCAACCGACAGCTCACGTTGCTATATACCATTGTTTATCATACGGATATGTGACAAACGTAATGTGTTGAAAAAAAAAAAAAAGAAAGGAAAAGGGTGAAGAGAACGAACGAGAAATAAGGTAGACGTGCGCGGGCGCGAGTAGCGAAGAGGAGTGAAGGGTGAAGGTTGTGGAAGTAGGAAAGGAGGTGGAGAGGAGTTGCCCTCCGATTGGTCCATTCCGAGACCCCCCCAACCTCCGGTACGCACGTAACGCGGCCAGATCGATACGCACTGCCCAAGCCTCGTCGTATCTCGCTTCTGTACCACGTTTTTCTCCATACTTTCTCCTTCATTCTCCTTCTTCTTTAACTCGCTATGTTTCACATTTCTATTATCCTTCTCGCACTTTCCTCGCACATGGCATCTCCATCTCGTTGTCTTTCTTGTACTCTTTCCACTCTTCTTATTCTTCTTCGTCTTCTTCGTTGCTTTCGTTTTTTTTTTTTTTTTTTTTTTTTTTTTGTCAACGAATATCACTGTACGTTGGCACTTACACTTGTGGAGAACCTCCTACGCTACTTTAACATTCATACTTTGCTTACGATTGTACGAATCCTATACACGGACGATGTATACATAACCTCTACCGATTTTCCGTTTCCGTTTGGTAGCTTTGCTTAAAGTTTTTTTTTTCTTTTTTTTTTTATTGGGCAATTTTCTTTTTTTGTTTTTATGGAAAAAGGAAAATGATGATTAGATAATACGAGATATAACGACTGTTTCAGATCTTCGATGTTATTTATCGGACAATTTTAGAATAATAACCTAATTGACCTCATCTAACGTTCTATGGGTCTGTGGACTTCAACTTATCCTTGAAAAACTCTTGAAAGCCGTTGAACCTTTCACCTTCGATTGCATCGAACTCTTCCGCTCTGAACCGATCATAAAATCGTCATTAACTTCGGGACGTTTATTCATCTTTATACCCGCGTTTATCGTTCATTCGTCAAGGAAACAAGACACCCGCCTGGTCCATCGAGATCTCTTCGAAAATCCGCAAGATTTTCTCACGGAGATCTCCGATGCTACATAGTGAAAAATTGAAAAATCATAGAAGAAAAAAAAAGACATATTAAAAACTATTCTTCACGGCGCCCTTCGGCGTTTGCACAGCATCCGTCCGAATAGATTGGTAGACAGGTATGAAAAGTAATCCAATTCGTCGAGGGAACACCTTACATGTCCCTTAATCCTCGAAGAAAACTAACGAGAATCGAATAATAATAACAAAAAAACGTATAACCCATGAAATAAAATTTAAATCAAGAAGATTTCTATCAACACAGAGCACCCGCTCTTCGAATGCCACCAAATTGTCGGCATCGATTGTACCGATGAACAATGAAATTCGAACAATCGCTACGTTACCGCGATATATTGTGCATTGCATTTGTCCATCAAATAGTTCTCTCATTCGTCTTTTATCACTTTGTCGACTTTTTGTTTCCGGGTTAATAGATACACTGAAGGGGATGGAGAGGGGTACAATCTTCCCGCATTTCAAGAGCCGAATGTGTGATCTGTGTGTTCGCGGATTACTATTACTATTCGAGGGATTATAGGCATCGATTGCAACGTAAGTATAATAAGGCTGAAGTTAATATTGTATTATTATTGGTGGCGAACAGTAAGGGGAAGGGGGATGATAATGAGGATAAATTTATCGGAAAGACGAGTGTACGCTTCGCTGCTACGATTTTCTCGAGTCCTCAAGGCCTCAGAATACAATGGATGCGTCATTGGAGTCTTTTAGTGCTTTTTGGAGTCAGTGACTTTGTGTTGTTGGCTTATCTTCGGACCTTTGCACAAGTGGGGAGGAAATGTTGACAATTATCCCGCATTATCTTCGTCAGCGGAAGATAATGCACTTTACAATGATTTCTCGAGTAAAGATTAATTACATTTTTTCGTATAATAAAAATGATAAAAGCGATGAAATTTTGTACATCGATCGGTATTTTCAACAGTGAATTCTTGAGTATCGTCACCGAAGCTTACTTTCGCCTCGTGACTTATTTGTATTCTTGTCACGTGTGCGAAACATTGCCGCTTTAACGTAGTCGAAATCTCTCCAATGGGCCCATTCGAGTGGCCCATTGTCTTGGGTATCGAGAACGCAGAGTCTCGCTTCTTCGTTGACGCTCCCGGTTATACATACCGTTTTTTTTTTTTTTTTTTTTTTTTTTTTTTTACATCGACGAGCCGAAATGCCGTGGGTGTGGGGCAATGCTTCTTCTACGCTTCCGCCGCGCGGCCGACTGCCGTTAACATTATTAGCCGGGGATCGTTACGTAAACGATCCGTGAATACGAGATAGAGCCGAGGTAATGGATAGTGCGATAATTAATCGAGACCGGAGGCCATCCCGCCGCAGGGCGAGAATATTAGGGGGCCAACGGTATAGGCCATCGGTGTCTCTCGATGCGTGAGAAAATCAACGGTCGCTATTTCTTTCGCTCGTGCAATCATTTATTTTATTTAATTAGCGAAATTATTTATAATTTAATTATTTACGTCTTTCAAAACTTTACTATAACCTGAAATTCATTTTTGTTATATCGATTTATACAACAACAACAATAATACCTAAATGTTAATAATCAAATAATGATAATAATATTGAATGAAATAAAAATTACTGAAAAAAAAAAAAAATGAATGAATAAATGAAAAAAATCATTCATTAAATGAATGATTTGTAGCGTTAATTTTACCTGTAACGATTGAAGAAATAAGTAAAATTAATATAAAGGTGAAGAAAAAGAAAATAGGGGAGATTTAGCCGTTCGAAACGACGCGTGTAACTGGATAATCCGATGCGGTTTGTCGCTCGCCGAGTTTTTCACCAACACCCTCAGTCATCACATGTGTTTTTTCTTTCCTTTTTTTCACTCTCACTTTCTCACCTTCGAGCAAACCAACCCTTGTAACTCGAGGAACCGGGGAACAAGAATCCTTGCTGGCGATGATTTATTCTCGACATAGTTTGTACGTAAAAATCTCTCTCCCGAGGGGAAAACTTTCGTGCATATTTCGCACGCGATAATACGACGCGAAAATTTTGTGTATATTTGACACGAAGGAAAAATACACAGATTTACATAGGAATTTTCAAAATTTCTTAAATTTTTTGATACAATTTTTCTTTTTTTTTCGATTTAAATAAAAACAATATTTGCATTGATAAAATTTCGAAGTTTTCATTATTATTTATATTTTAGGGGTTGAAGTTTTTAAAATAATTCTTAAAGTATCTAATTTTTTTTTTTAATCTATCATCATCGTCCATCAACGATAGACGAGAATCACCCCGTTACGTGCGCTCTGATAACCTACGGAGGTCGCGTTTTTTTAGGCCCCAAATTCACCTTGCGGGATCAAGCAGCATAGGCAGTATCAACGCAACCGATGGAATCCACTGGAAATTCGGTACCGGGAACCGAATTTCAATTTGATTGAAATTTGCTGAGGCACCCGACGTTCAATCCTCTCTCAGTCGTCTATATAGGTACCATTCCCTCGTCACTACATATACATATATATTTATATATATATACATACATCTATGTATATATACAAATATATATCTCATCCGTTTCCAACATTTTACCCGTGCGGCAACATCGATTTCGTCGGTTCTAGCGGTTCGTGAACCGCAAAGCACGCGTACTCGTCTCTCATCCCGGTCCTCTCTATCTCATCGTTCGTTCATCGTCATTTTTTTAAACTCGAAACACAGTAACGTCGAATGTTCGCTTCCAACTGCTGCTGTACAGAGTTTTTATGTATTCTAAACAAAAAAGATTTTTTTTTTTTTTAATTAAAATTTTTCGAAAAAAAAAAGCAGTAACAAAAATGCGCAATTTAATTTCTACCATAGACGACTCTACTGATTAATACTCTACCACATTGCAAGCCACCGAAACCCGAAACCCGAACAACCCGAAAACCCGAACCCGAAAATTTTACCGGAGGGAAAGTCGCTGATAAGTCTACAAAAACAGTGCACCTGAAAATCTCTGTGAGGTAATATCGCTGCCAAAGCGATCATCATAGATAACAATATATATGTAACAACTTTATCTTAATAGAGCGTCCGAGAGATCGTTATTATCACTGTATTATTATTTTTACTGTCAACTCTTTCCACGATTTCACAGAAGAGAATAAAAGGTCAATTTTGTCGGAAATTAATTTTTTTTTTTTTTTTTTCGGAAACAAAACTTTGGTCCATTTTTTTTTTTTTTACCCGAGAATTCGACTAAAATATATACGAAACACCGTCTGTAGAAAAACTCTATCCATCCTTTTGCGTCCCTCTTTGCCACGTTTCTATCGCTCCGCACAAAATCCCGTGTAAACGAGTTCGCGCGAGCAAAAACGCACTGTGCACATCGAACTGCGGAAAATCCCGCACGAGAGAGCAAAGGGGTTTTCGTCGATGTTACAACTCTCTCTCTGGTTGTGCCTTTCATCCCCGTTGGCTCTCTCCTCGTACGCGAACGAACCGCGAGGGTGGCTACTGCTGCCAGCAGCAGCAGCGGTAGCACCAACATCAGTAGCTTTCCCCGAGCGGACAGACAGACAAACGAACCGCGGAGAATCGAATGACAAGCGAATTATTGCGCGACTGTGTTCCTTCTCTGCCATACATGGCGTTACCGTCACAAACGCAGCTCTTCTCTACCGAATGTACAACGCCCATTGCCACAGAATCCAAACGTTTATTATTCATACGACGAATTAACGAGACCGCGGGACCCAAAATCCTACGCTCTCCTCTCTGCTCATCTCCCCCTCCGTTTTATCGTCGAGAGCTGCATGACTCGCCACAGCGTGACCAATGTTTCGAGTGGGCAAATTTAATGAATTTCGGTCGGATTGAGTTCTCGACGTGTAATTTAAATTATTAGTTTCGATATTTATTGCTGTGCAATTTGTTTGAAAAAATTTAATAGATAGATCGATAGAAATAATAAAAAAAGAAACTTCTAACACAATTTTTGGGATCGAAAATTGATTTCGGAAGATTATGAAAATAATAATAATTATTATTATTATAACTATTATTATTTATTGCTATTATTTAAAAATACGGGTGAAAATACAGAGGTTAAAGCTTCGATCCAAAACATTTTTTTTTAAATTGTCAATACGTTGATTTTTCATTGCGCTTTTTTTTTATAAATCTTTGTTTTGTTTAAGATTACTAATTTAATAGCCGATAATGAAAAAAACAAGTGATATTAATTGTGAATTAATTGAAGTGCGAAAGCAATCTCTCCTTCGAACGCCTGAAATTCTGGACGGAAAGATTGAGAAGGAAGTTCCGGTTTGTTTGGCAGTTTGAATGGCCAACCCGGCTGGATAAGGCACTAATATCAGTCGATTAGCATTTTTTGCATTAAGAAAATCTCGCGAGGTCGAGGTCTGAATTCGAACCGAAGCCATTGCCATCCCCTTTGCGGCTCTATCGTGCGACCAACCGAGAAGACCAACCGTCCTGTAACTCCCGCACCCCCGTTCCTCCCCTCCAACGGTACGAGGCTCGAGAAAAACCCATTTAAAAGTTTGATTAAGAAAGCGGCCTCTCCCATTATTCTCATGCTAATTATGCGGTTCTTGTCGAGTCTCGACTAAAAAAATTACGTCAAGATCGCGTCGGCGACGGCTAAATCCCAGAAAGAAAAAAAATTCTCACAACGCGATCTCGTAACCAATCTTCGCACTACCAACATTTTTCCATTGTACTTTCCTCCTTCCCGTCTGTAAAGCAGCGCAGTACATTTTTCTCGTTATCGTCATTTCTCACATTCGAAAGCCCATGTAACTCGGACCTTTTTTTTTGTCGAATTTGATCGGATGAAAGGTATGGAAAAATACGAAAAAAATAATACTTAAGACCCCTTAAGACTCCTTATGACTCATTAAGACTTTCAGAATCATTCTTAACACACATTTTTTTGGAAAAAAAAAAAAATCGCGCAGAGTTTCGATATAATTTCCGTTTCGTTCCGATCGGGTATCGCAGCTTCCGATTCTCGATGATATGCATATGTAAGGGCGCGGGTCCACCCCCTTGTGCACACACTCTGTCAGATCCTCTGTCAGAGGCCGTTCGGCAGAGGCGGGGGTTGGATAAACTTTTTCATCCTCCTTCAACCACCATCGACAAGCAAACAGCCACCCCGCCGGCCCCCCCCCCCAGCGAGTCAGCGAGAAATTATATGCACCACTTCGCAACTGAGATCCACATTTCCTGTTCCATGCTCTCGGGCACCGGAGAGCGTGTTCCGGAAACTGCTCTCTCGCCCTCGAAGATTTTGTTATTTATTTTTTAAGACTCTCTCTCTCTCTCTTCGAGAGCTACGACACGAGATACTCGTAGCTTTTTCAAACGTTTTCGGATGTCCCGAGCACTTACCGGAAGCGTACCGGGAGAGCTGAAAAATCGTTTCGCCAAATCTTAATAGTCCGGGAACAACGTTTTAATGCTTCTTTCTCGAATATATTAAACCATTGGCAGTTTTACGAACATCGAATCTTTTTCAATCAGCGACATCCATCGAAACATCGAAGTACATACCGAGATGTATGCAATAATTAGAATTTTTCATTGCAAAATATAAAAATAATCGAATGAAAAAAAAAAAATATATCTATATATATATTAAAATTTTTATAGTTACAGTTTTATTATTATTTATTTATTTTAATATAACATCGCAAATCTGTTATTTTTCCATATCTTTTATTTCTTTGGGGACATCGTCACAATTCGATAATCTTCTCCACTGACAAAATATTCACGACCACGCGAGTGATGGACAAAAATAGGCTAATGACTAAGTCACAATAGACGTCTTACAGATTACGACGTGCAGAATTGCGAACATTGTTTATACGAAAGTCCCTGAGGATATTGCGTACTTCGAACGCAATCCGCGTATCGCAAGATGTGTCCAGTGGCCATATTGCGTCTGTTTAGCGTACATATATGGATATAGATTATACCCACAGGCCACCGAAGATAGGAAGATATATATATATCTATATATACTATGTATATACATATAATATGAAGAAAAGAATAATATTTCCGTCACGACGTGCGTACACGCTGCAGGCGTCGTCAGACTTGGCTGACACATTGATACCAACATACGTTTACATTTCTACCATCCAACTTACATGTATATACATATATATCTATATACATTTTCGTCAAGCTGCGCTCGTCCTCATCGTAGACTACGACGACGACGACGACGACGATGTGGTCGCAGCACGGAATACCATTAGCCGGATAATGGGACGGCAATTAACGGTGTGGCGTGCATAAATCTTCGCGTGAAAGGAACAGGATGCCCCGTATTTAAATAAATAAGTGGCGTGCATTGTCCTCCCCCGCCTCGGCGAACGTGAAGAAGCCAGGAGCTCTCTTCCTCGGACAGGCGTCATCGTCGTCGACGGTGGTGGTGCTCCCGAGGTGTCGCCAGTCGGAGAGTAGCCTACTTGTTGTTTTTTTTTTTTTTTTTTTCATTTTATATTCTGGCTGCCATCGAGCGTAGTCGAGATGAAAAAAAAAATGCTAATCAGCTGCGAGACACAGTGAAGGGAGTCACCGTATCGTATCGCGTATATGCGCTTCGTGAGAAATCGAGGATGCGGATAGACGGACGGACGGAGTAGACGTCTATTGACGATTATTTAGGCAGAACACGCTGACATATATTTTTTTAAATGAAAAATTCCGAAAGAAAAAAAAAAAGAAGGTCTTTTAACGGGGACAAATTTCTCGGCAGAGAGAAAAATATACATGGGGAAGGAAAGACACGGTAACGTAAGAAAAGTTTCGAGATATGTATAGATTTTCGAAAAGCCGAAACGCGTGCCATTGAGAAATACGATTTTTTTTTAAATAAATAAATTTATTTAAAAAATAGAATTAATATTTTTTATGTTTTTTTTGGAATTGCGAGAGGGTTGAATTTATTATTTTATCATTATTACGATATTTAGTGATTTTTTCAGTATTCAGGCGTCTATGATCGATAAAAAAAAAATAAAAGGATGTATTGAAATTTTTATATTCAAATCTATGGTTTTTTATCAAACTGTTCATGAACTCAAATAAAAATATTATATATTTCAATAAAAAAAAATTAAAAAATTCGAAATATTGTCTTCGCTCCGAAACATTATTTTTTCGGCTCCCTATGATTCTTGACTCATCTCCGTTCGTCCGTAGATCTCTTCCCGTGTGAGCATATCGAGACTCTATAACCACAGTGGCGCGTTGTGAGTGACGCGTGACTGCACACAGAACACATCGAAACCGAGCGTCCGCGAGCGCTGTAACATCGTTGCACATATCGTTCGACCCTCCGGACGAGAGAGCAGTCGGGGTTAGGCGAGAGGGAGGGTTGTGCGTTGGCCTTGCGTCGCTACTCCCGCGCGCGCGCCCGCGGGGTCGATGCGTGTGCAATCTATCGAAAGATATTCATGGGTCTCTGACGCTGCTTCTGCCTGCTGGACCCCGCCATTGGCGCCCCCCTATCCCTCCCCGTGCCGTTCCTCGAATCCAAACTCGTCCGTTTCACTCTCTCATCGTTCGTCGGCCCCCATCAAACATAACCGTCGCGTCACGAATGTCTTATTGATTGCAACCTCGCAACGGGGGATGATGAAACATGCTGGCCTATCGTCACCCCCCAAAAATCATCCCTCTTTCCCCTGATCAGTGCTCAGACCTCTCGCACTCTGCAAGACTCGAAAATTCAAGGGCGGAAGTGTTTCCGACGAATCTTCGCCACCGTCAGTCAGAGTTTAAGAAATTTAAGAAATTCGAGTTCGTGACAAAAATAATAAAATGATTGCTTTTGAAAAAAAAAAAAAAAGTTCAGTTTGATTTTTTTTTTTCGATCATTGATTTTCATTTTTTTTTTAAACTATAAATAAAGATGTAATAAATCGTTACCATTTGTCTTTTGTGAATACAACTTTTTTTTTCCGCATCTCAGACGATTGTTATGGCCAGTGGACGTTGAAGTGTCGAGTGCCCTTTGACGACGACAGGGTGACCCACCCTTTTCGCACTACATTCATCGTGTTCATTTTCACAGACTTCCATTTATCAGGATTTTCCACATTTGACCGATGGACTTTGGGATTTTTCTGTATATCTTTCACTTCTTTTTTTTTTTTTTTGCCACACTCGCGAGAAAGCGGATTTCCCTAAATCTGTCGTTAACCGTCAGCTATTTCATATTCCACATTCATTTTCCGATCTTCTTTCATTCAATGCCCGGAATGTGTTAACGTTATGTTTGGAAAAGTATTAAGTTAAGCTTTGCCTCTCGTTATCAAAAATCTCGTTCTCTATTCTCGCCACTTCGGACATCATTATGGAGACTATTATTTTTTTTTTTTCGAATAACTTTATTTTTTTGGTTTCGTTGACGCATCGTTTGGATGCAGGATTTGGTATTCAGCTTGACCTTTCGCTTTTTTTACTCGAATGTATTCATAAATTTTAATGCGTATTTTTGTAATAGTCGCATCTCGTGGATACTTTTGTCATCAATCATTTTTCTCGTCATTTTTATCGTCAAGAACGACGACAAATCAATATTTCTCTATAATTATTTTTATAAGAAATTTAAACTACAAGGTTGCAGTTCAAACTCTAGATTTGCACTTCATACTACAAATGTGCACTTCATGATACGATTTTGCACTTCATAGTACGATTTTTGCACTTCAAGCTATACAACTGCAGTTCAAATAGCAAATTTACAGTTCAGACCACAGACTTTCCGTTCAAAGAATCATATTACACTGAAGTCTACAAATTCTCAGTTCAAACTATCCATTTGCATTATCAAATACGATCCATTGTTTCTCAATATAACCTATGAAACACCATCCGTATAGTGCAAATCGGCGATCACGATGATGGACACAGTTTCCGGTAACTACCCGTTAGTCAATCGTCATTGTAGCCGTTATAATCATCGTTAACATCGTTATAATCATCGTCACCCTCACGCCATCGATCGTAACAATAATCGTTATCTACATCCCTATCCTCCTCGTCCTCAACTGTTACCGGTTATCTTTGTATCCGAGTGCGCAACGATGCGCATGTTCCGCGTAGGGGAACATCAGCAACGAGACGAGAATCTCGGCATGCGTGGCTTTTGACCCGATCGTCTCGCTTTCTCGTCTCCCGATCCAATATATCGACGACATGCACAGCAGCCGCGTTTGAATCGCGAGGGTATTGTTGTCGCTTTGTCACCCCACGGATGGCAACCTGAGAATAAGATAATTGCCCTCGAACTTCTAGTTGCTATCGCAAACTCGCATGAAGCTTCGCAAACCACAACACTTGGCGTATACGATACACAAACACAAGACGTGAACTCTCCATCCATCAAAGAGACACAAGACTTTGAAACAGAAAATTAATTTCTGATAACATTTTCCTAAAAAAGTGGTATTTTTAAAATTTATTTTTCTGAAGCGATGACAACAAAAAACTACAAAAAAAAAAAGCACCAAAAAAATATCATGTGAACAGCTTCACATTGTTTTCAAGTGCAAATCTTAAAAAAAAAAAAAATCCGTTGGCATTGGAAAATAATTCGGCAGAATTGCTCCAAATTCTTGACGAAGTTCCCAACCGTCGTCCATATTACACCCCATCCAAAAAGACAAAGTTGGTGCAAGTTACATCGAGTTATACATAGCCTTGTTATTCAATATAATACTCGAGCCTCAGCGCCTCATTGTGTCCCACTTGACTTTGTTGTTCGTTGGTCTCGGTTGAGGAACGAAGAATCGAGAAGGATAGCAGACAAGGATGACGATGGGAAAGAAGAAGCTTAAAAGAAAAACAGTAGAACCCAAGGGAAGGGGAGTGGGTCGGTTCTATTGTGATCTTTTTTTTTTCCTTTTTATACCCGAACGACATTCTTTGTTCGGTTAATTATTCGTTTTATCGCTTAACAGCCGCGATATTTCACAAACGGGTGCTCTGTGTTGAGTCTTCGAGTTCGCCGGCACCCCGCACGTTGGCGCCGTTGCCGGCACAGTTGGACTATTTCAATAAAGAGAGACCGGCGGAAGCATTGCACAAGTCAGAGGAAAGATTGCCTTTGCCCGACTCTCTACGATTGTATTATGTTTCCTCGTTAAGCTCTTTAATATCATTGCGGTAGGTTACGATAGGTCTTTCTACGATTTAATATATATATAGTGTGTATACCTTTCGAGTGACTGAAAGTGAATATAGCCGGCAGTGTTGGGGTATCGATACAGCAGCCCTTCTGTGTTACGACGGCCCGTTGCCCCGTGGTGGGACCCCTGATAACTCGATCACGAGCTAACAAAGCGAAACGAGAGAGGAAACCAAGCAAGCAAACGATACACAGAGAGAATTCATTCAATGAAATCTGTAGTCGGGAAACATACGTTTGTGATTCTAGGGATGAAATCCGAGTCGATTAGATTAACGATTTTATTTAATATATTTTCAATACGGTTTAAAGACAAACATAAATAGTAAGTGTTGCAACGATAAGACTCGAGGGGTTGTCTTATCTCAGCCCATGACCTGTGCACATTTATTCGATTACGTGAAGCTGAAACCCAACATTTGTAGTTTACTGTACAGAGTTTCAGCTCTAAATACGAATTTGCAGTTCACACCACAGATTTGCTGGTCGCAGATTTACAGAGCGTTTTGGAATGTTCATTTTATGAATTCATATCTTTTAACCTAACCTCACAAAACGGTCTGAAGAAAAATATTCGAAGAAGCTGTACTAAAAGAAGAAATAGCTTGTCTTGATTAAACTCGTAAGACATCTCAAATTGTCGTTGAGAGCGAACTTTTTGCCTCAAAAATATTCAATTTTCCTTTATTAAATCATTTTCCCCACAGCGCAAATCTCGCTGACGACCTAATAGAAAAACTAAAGATAACGAAAAACGCAGAAGAAGAAGAAGAAGAAAAAAACGGAATGTACAAAGGAAGCGTTTTCTGGCCTGTGACTGAGGGGAGTCCCGTCGAGTGGACCCCTAAGACGCTATATCTGTCTAAATACATACAGTGGAGTATATATTCATCGTTCGGATAGCCCCTGAGGGTTGGATGGTTAGCGGGTGAGAAGCCTCGTGGCGAAGAATCGCGTTGCTAATCCAACGCATAGTTTATACGTCATTAAACTTGGTATAGTGAAGGAGAGTTATGAGGAAAGCTAAAGGGGGTGGAGGGGGTTGTTCGTCCGGGAGTGGCACGCGCGGAATCCGCGGACGTCACGACATATATTGGCGCGCCTATGTGGGGTGTCTGATGCCGCAACCCTCCCGGTCGCTGTCACGTCGAATCATCCCCCGGAGATATGACAGCCCCGCGAGCGCTAGTTTCGCGTGGGGGATGGCGTTCGAGACCTCGTCTAGCGTGGCCGAGAGAAGGGTGACGTGCGGTCGAGGATCGGGCCGACCCCCGAAATCGAGATTAAATGCCACGAGAATGAGACGGTACGAGGGGAAGATGATAGTGAAATAAAGGCACAACGAAATAAAAGTCTCGGTCCCTTCATTCGATATCTTCGGATTCGTCAGTCAAATATCTTTCTTCACGAAGAATCTGTATTAGAGACTCGTCCTTCGAGTCATGTTCTGCTTATATGACCTTCATTGTGTTCACGTTGATAGGCTTCGCGCCATTGCGAAATTGAAGACAATCGCGCATTATCAGGAAACTGGGAAATCATATTTTGTTGCATCATGAACCCTCATATTTCATTATTACAAATTCAATCTGATGCTACGCCTCATTGAGAGTCACAGCCATGACAAGCAGGTGAAATGGATAAACATAGAAGCATCAAATTGTTGTAAAAGGAAGCCAAAGATATGCCAATCAAGTGCGTTCATCTGACGAATGATTGAATTGGACACTCGCCAATGACGCGATTCTGCAAGATTTTTGGTGAATTCGCAAACCGTTGAATTTGTCGCGATTGCACGAGCACTCAGATTCATTCCAAGAGTCTCGCGCAAGCTGCACGCAAGTAGAGCATCGTTCGTCGTCGCATTGGCACACGAGTAGGATGATAGAAAGAAAGAGAGGAAGCGGAGCGGTAGACGACGTCGACCTGGGCGCGGAAGGCCGTTGCAAAGGGCATCATTCTAATTGCCCCGGACTTCCTTTCATCCCCTTTGTACGACCCCCCGAGTTGCGCGTTTCCTCCGGTCCACCCTTACTCCCGTCGCGGGTTCCCCGACGCTGGGCTCCTAAGTCATTTCTGCGATTAATTTTTCCTTCCAATTTGCACGCGGCAGTAATTAAGGGGGCGGAGAGGTGGAGGAGAAAAGGGAGCGAGACGAGCGCCTCGGTACATCATCCGACCGACCGGGCCAAGTATGAGAGAGAGTGAGTCTTTACTATATACTCCCTTTCCCGGCCTCCTTCATCCACGCGGAGAGATTCAACCGTTTCCTTCGAAACAATGGCGGACTCGCTTATATTCACCGGTTGGACGAGGAGGACCCTCAACCCCCGCGGTAAACTATCCGTTCCGCCATTGTTGCCGAAACTATGCGCTCCGACTCTCTCCCTTGAATATTAAAATTGATTACCACCCCTATTGGAATCTGGGGCAAATTTCACCTAATTTTTATGTCCTTATGCTGAATCGGGATCAGAACAATCAGTATGATCTGCAAAATCTGGCTAAGTTGACAAATATAGCGTGTGTTGGGTGACAAATAGTCCGGCAATAAAATGCTGAAGTTCCATCCAGTTTCAACTAGTCAGAAACAGCTAGGAACGGCGTTCTAGTCAACAGAACTTAGGTTTCTTCCTACAATTGCGCGAATGCCGTGTCTAGAGACTTTCAGCTGGATAGGGATGGCCTTAGCGACGGCATCCAGTGGAGTCGGTGATGCGGAAAAAAATGTCGGAAGACGAGAGCGAGAGTTCCGCGTGGAAGAGTCTAAAAGCGGAGGATGAGCAGACAGAGGTTGGAAGCGCGCGTCGGAAGAAAAGGGGTAAATCAACCCTCGCGACTATCCGCCTCTGTCGGTAGGATTGTAGAAGGACCGAAATAGAGCTTTAGCGACTATTCGCCGCTCATCGCACGAGCTTCATTTCACCGTTTAGGAAGAGGTTGAAGACTCCGGGGCCCCGCCTTCGTTAGGAACAAGCGTGACAGAAGATCCGACAGCAGAGTACGAGATAACCAAAGGGTTGAACAAAGATGGGGAAAAAAACGAAGCGACGAGGGAAAGGACGGAACTAACGAAAGAAGATGGAACACGTATAGCACGCGCGAGCGAGGAGGAAACAGAGCACAGTGGCTGCCCTTCGAGGTGTTTAATAAAGATAATGCCCGAGATAGGGTGAGTTCGTGGGGGGGGGGGGGGGGGGGGGGGCGAAGTAGGGAGTTCAAAAATAGGGGGGGGGGGGGGTCTGGGAAAGCTACGCCGGGGTCGGGACTTCGCTCATTCAGCCGGCTCGAGCTCTCGGGCTCGTTCGTGAGTTATTCCTCGTGAATGCCCTGAATGCCTTTCTGTGCACTTTCCCTCTTTCCTCCGACTCCTCTACCACCGCGGCTGGTACCCTCGACTGGGACGTTCTCGTTCACCCATTCCTGCACATCAACAAAACGCACACGTAAAATGTACGGTGCGCTACTCTCCCCACTGTCCGTGCATTCTCCTTCAATCCACTGTATCGTTCCTTGGTTCTCTATACTTTGTACAATGAAACGAGAGCGTTGAAGAGAAATGTCAGAAAGGAGGGATGGGACCAGATAAAGATCGTACATCCGGAATGGAACTCATTCCGAAACTGAGACGATATCCATGTATGTTTATTACTCTCAGCACCGAAAAAAGGTTGATTCTAAGGCAAGATTCGAACTCAATCGGCGAAGGGTATTGGACCTTAGGTCGATAAACGGTAATTGGTTGATTGGACATCCCGGGATGTCGGCAATGTTTGCAACTAACGGTTAACCATCGAACTGCGAAAGTCAGAGCAGAGTTTACCTCAGCGACTGATGGATACCGGCTTCGATGATCTCGAAATTCACCCGCTTCGGTACTAGTTGCGTACACGTTGGGGGTGTTCCAGTCTTGTTGCTAGAAACTCGGATGCAATGTGTGTTTGGGGCGTTACTTCAGCATCCGGGGCTTGCGAAACGTTGAATCGAAATCCGTAAGTCCGTAGGAGAAGGGCAATAATAGATGGCACAATGGAGTGCGCGAGCTTTTCAGGGTACATCCTAGAAAGGGGGCACCCGGGCATCCAGACAGCCGTACCAACAGTAGCTTGCAGCAGCACCCCGGCAGTAGAAACGGGTAACGTTGGTAGATAGAGACTCGGGGAAGGTTGTGGCAGAGGTAGAGGAGAGTCGGACGAGGCGGCTCATCAACTAATGGCCCGCACCGGAACGAAACTACTGCCGGTGAAGGCATCCGCGCACTCCCCCCCCCCCCCCCCCCCCCCCCGCCTCCCCCCAAGTACCAAATCAGCTACGGGCTGCGCGAGCCTCGGTGGTTGTACTTGTATTTTCACCTATACTCGGTATACCCTACCACTTCTCGTACAATTTCGCGTTCTCCTAACAGCTACGCAGAGCCACGGCCTCTATAGATAATGTCTCGGCAAAAGTTTCTATGAAACATTCCATTTCTATGATTTAGCGACTCGTGTCTTGAATAATTGTTGTTATTCCTGAGATCAGATTTGAAATGGAAAGAAACAATCAAATGGATTCTCAACTCTTTCCAACTGGGTGAGCGCAAAGCCATGTTGTACACATTAGACAACTTCTCTATAGCAGCTGTCGTGCAATTTTCAAATGACCTTCATTCCCAAATGTCGAAATGGTTATTTTTAAATCGCCGAATTTGATATTGCAACCAAGTATACAAAGCGAAGCTAACGTACTGCTAAAGACGGATCTGGATCCAGAAAATCTCTCATTGACCCTCGAAAAGAGTGGCGTCTCTTATAAAGCGAATACCACACTTGTTCTCGTGACAAGTTGATCCACCGTCGTCGACGGGGACTTAACTCGTCACCAGGTCGACTCTTCGTGGACACGAGAATGATGAGAAGTCCTTCTTGAAAGCGACTCCGTTTCGGAATGGGAATTTATACAGAGAGTCTAACGAAAATGTGAAAATTGCGAGAGGCATCAACAAGAGAGAGCCAAGGGTGAAGAAAGGAGGAGAACGAGTAATAAACATAGTTATAGTATGATGCGCTGAAGGGATGAGAAAGATTGCGCCAAGCGGGATAGTTGAAAAGTGTTAGTGAAGACGCGGGGTTTCTCTCGCTCTTTCACGAAGGGTGAAACGGAAGGAAGGATTCGCGTATAAATCCACCCCCTCGAAGCCTGTGAAAAGCTAGCCCCCGCGTGAGCTTCCCTGAACGGGCGGACCATGAATATTGATCATTCCCATTCTTCGTTCCTCCCCAGCATGAAACTCAAACCAACGTGAGGGTTTCACTCGCGTAGCCCGTCACCTCGGTGGACGTAGGACCACCAGCAACGAAGCAATACGCGAGAGAAAGCCCTCCATTGAATCCCTTGGACCGGTCTATCTGTACGTTGGAAATACTCTAGTTTGACCCGAGAGTCAGAGACCCGGGAGTTGGATCGGGCGGAGAACACGAAGAATGTATTCTATTTATGCCTATCTTGACAAGATCTAGTTATGCGAGGCACGAACCACTCGTCGGGATTCTCGCTGAAGGAGACCGAGTGAAGCGTTCGCTCGATCGAATCTCTCAGGGCTTCAACCCTTGTACAATCTTGTCGACATTCGCAACATGCGGCGACAACTTTGATCCACATTTAGGCATGGAGACATCCATAAAGAGGCTTTGCCGGCACAAATATGTGAGTTAAGTAAGTTCCAGCTGATTATTTGCCAACTACACAGCTAACATCGTCTTAGATGGCCTTCTCCTTGGACGTAGATACGCCAACTAAGATCTCAGCTAATCAATTGGATAAATAACCAGATGATTAGCGTTGGTCGACCATACCAGTTCGTGAGGAACCAATTAAATTAGAACCTACTTAACTGAAGTTAAATTCGGCTGATTATTTGGTTGGTCCAACATATCAGTTATTGAACCAATTGCCAATAAGAAATAGCAAGAGACTAGTTAACCATAAGCTTAGAATTCGGTCAACTAGGTTTGTTTTTCGTGTGTTTTCGTGTTTTTCGTGCTTCTATAACGACATTTGGGATTCAAATTGCGCAAATGAGGACTGGAACTCTAAAAATCCTTATTAATAACAATTAACTTTCCAAGAACCACATTACTTGACTTCACCAACAGAACGAAAGAGTACAGAGCTCACCGGTAACGCTCTGTGAGGCACGAGACATTCGAGGCACCCAAGTCGTAAAAAGGGTGTCGACGAGGTTTCTTTTTAGTGAGTTGCCATGACAACAACGGTAGGCCGTTATTAATACCCGACACCCGGGAGTCTCGCGCAACGAAGAATGGTAGGTGGTGCGGCGTTGCGCCTCTTCCATCCCTTCGCGATCACTCCGGTAGATTCTGATCCTCTCGTTTTCTCAGTCTTCCACACTCTCCGATCATCACCCCTCTCGCTTCTCTGACACTGTCTATCCATCCATCCGTCTTCTTCCAAACGGCGAATCCCTTTGTGAGGCGTCGTAGAGCTTGGATTCCCCTGGTCCTCGTCGCGTTCTTCCTGTCGGAGTTCTCGTTGCACTCACGAGGGAGGAAAGGCAACACAGTCGCGCGAACAGGTCACGCGAAGAAATGCTCGGGGAATTAGGTGAGGGCGGCTTTCTTGGTCATTATACTCGCATCATTCACTTTCTTTCCCCTATTGCCGCCACTTTCTTCCTGTGTTTTTATTGTCTGCATGGGATTTGGGTGGGAGTGGGGCTAAAAGAATAAGCGTTCCCAAATCACAGCAGATTGCAGAATCTTTACGATCAACACTCAATTCCGTGGTCCTTGAAGGAAATCATCATAAATATGGAATTAAAACCACCTTCTTCAGCACATAACAACAACCATCTAAATAAAAAGATGTCTTTTCGTCTGATAAATAGGTAAATAAATGTAAATCAGTCGAAAGTGACCTCTGACCTTTAACGCCTGCGAAAAGGCCATTCGTTTCTCTTTTTTTCCTCCCCAGTGACGTCATACCAATTGTTCCGAACGAGAAGTAGAAAACATACAACTAGAAGATACATATAGGCAAAACAACCCTCAACCCCCTGCAAACCTGCACAGAGAACGCGTACATCACACATACGAGTATCTGCATCCGTAACCACATCCCTTACTCATTCCCCATTCTCATCGATGGCTCGTCGTCTCTTTCTCCCTGCTACCCACTAGTTATTTTTTTTTTTTTCTGTACTATCTCTACCCAGGGCCTCCTGTAGCAGGCGTTTCCGGTATCGATGCATCGGTACCGTTTCTGCGGGATACACCCGCGCAGAACGAGAAACCCGGCTCCGGAGACGGGCTTTGTTTCGCGGATATGTACGGATGTACTCACCCATCCCGCAATGCCCACCCTCCGCTCTTTCCATCGCAAGGGGTGGAATGCCTAGCGCTCTGTCTCTGCCGAGACAGACGTACGCACGCTTATATTTATGTATAATACAGGGACATGTATGTACATAGATATCAATATATAGACTATGCAGAGGGCGCTGTTCACACACAAAAGAGGAAGAGTGAAACTCACCCCTGCCCCCTCCCTCGTCCTTCCTCCTCCGCGGTCGGAGGCGGCGATTCCGCTTTTCCTATATGCAAACGTGTGTGGTCCATCCATGCGCGTGAATATATAATAAAAAAAGAAGTAAATAAATAAAAAAAAAAAACCTTAAAAATAAAAAAGACACCAGCGAAAACAACCATCGGCAGCGAAAACACATAGGATGTTGGTGAGTGTGTGAATATGGGCGCGTAGGTGTGAGTGAGAAAGATGGATGAAAAATAATAATAAAAGTTGAAGGTTCTCGCGAGAGCGCGCTCGTTATTTATCGACGTTCTCTCTCACTCGTTCCCTTCACAGCCTCACACCATTTTTATGCCTCCGCTGTTCGAAACATCGCGGCTTCAGTCTCCGGGCCGATGCCGACAACGGCCGCGGCAGCCCCGCTGTCAGAAAGCATTATTTACGCGTTTCGCGAACGCGAAACTATTAATCCGATTCGATATAGGCCGCCCGCGTTCCTGACGACGAGAGAAGCCGGTGGTGGCGACTCAATGAATTTTTCGCTGCGAGGAAGTCGGCATGCAACTGATTGCTGGAAGAGAGAAGCAGCGTGGGAGGTTCAGCCATGCGAAAGGTTGAGGCAAATTCGATAGGTTTATTAACGCGGAGCTCGATCGACGAATGTTTTATGTCGAGTGATGTTAGCGACTGATGCGAAAATGTGATAAAATTGATTTTCGCATGTCTTCGGCATTTTTTTTTTTTTTTGCGAAGATCTGTAAAAAATGAGAAAGCAAATGTAATTTACATTGTCATCGCAATTTGTTAGTTTTAAGAATTAATAAAAATGAGATTGCAAATTTAATGGCACAACATTTCTTCCTCATTTTTTTTGTAAATTTACGAAGACCTTTAAAAAAATGAGAAAGAAAATATAATTTGTAAATTGATCCTTTTTTTGAAGAAATCGAACTTATCGATTAACTTTGTCGGCATCTTTATCGAACACCTTGTAAAATTGGGAAACAAATGCCGCTTGAACATTGTTTCCTCATTTTTCAACTTTGTAAAAAACTTTGAATAAATGAGGAGGCAAAGAGGAGACTTCAAGCAAAAGGCATGTTATGGATGTTGTTTCGTAATGATTTCTTTAAACGTTTTTCTTTGGCAATGAATGAACTTCGAGGATTCTGGAGAAAAAAAAGAGGTTTAAAATATCATTGGAAGGTAAGAGAAGGGTACTTTATATTAGATATTTCAAAGAGAGCGGCTTTGGCACGTGCTGCAAGGGCTACTATAGACGCGGTGAAGGCATTCGCGAAGCGCATCACGGGGGCTTCGTGGAAACACGCCGCCTTCATCTAATAATGGGAACGTAGACGTGAGAGAAGCGAAGGCAGCAGAGAGTGGGGTGGTCTGTGTTCCCTGTGCGTCGTCGTCGTCGGGTTTTCATTTCCTTTTCCTGGCTGCTGCCTGCTACTGCTGCTACTGGCTTCGAGAAGCAGCGTTAGGATCGATCCTTTTGCCCCGTCCAGTCCCTTCGTTCGTTTCTCTGGGCTTCGAGACACTGACTGTGGACTCTCCATTCACGAAAGAGACTTCTCTCTGTATTATAATACCGTAGCAGGAAATCTGTTTCACGAGACAGTTCTGTACTTTAAATAAACAGGAAATTATAATCATCCTTATCCCAAGCTTCGCGATTTCTAGCCAATGTATCGCAAATATTCTATTTATTAACATTTATTTTTTTATTTACGAATTAAATAAAATATATATATATTTTTCATGAAAATTGCTTTATTTTAAGTTGTATTAAATAGGATGAATAAAAAAATATTAAAATAATTAATATTTTATTATTAATAAATTTTATAGTAATAAAAAAATTCAAAACACGCGATTAAAAATATATTACATAGTTAATTCACTAATTTCTATTTTTTTAAATAAAAATTATTATTATTGGAACTTGCGACGGGATGCGACGCATTTTCCGGGAATTTTCGAAATGTGTCACTATATATCGAGATGCATAGATGAATTGCGAGGATTCTGTCGTTCCCGATATAGCACGGGGATTACGCTCGATGATTCGTAATGGGCGGGATGGCCGGTTGAGTTTCACGGACGAACGAGGGCGCCGTGCGGGCGTCGCACCGCCGGAAGTGCGTCTAATGCATCCGTCTGGGGTCACGCGTCATCTCGCTTCCGGCACAGCCATTACCAAGGGAACACCGCGGAGCGGCGAATCGACCGTAGAGAACTCTCGCAGAGACGATTATGCGTTAGCGGATTATTGACGCTGTTTTTCGCTGACTTGCATTTTAGTATCGCGATTAATTCGTATTACAAACTTTAAGATCTTTTATTTTTAAAATTTTTTTTACGTTTCAAGTAAGAAATAAATTTAATTATAAAAAATATACTAATAAATAATATTTGGAAAAGTAAAAACAGAACCGAAGAGGAGTAATTGACATAAATAAAAGTAAAATATTACAACATAAACTTCATCCTTCAACCCTTAAACTTTATTGGAAATCAATTTTTTAAATTCTTTCATATTTTCGGCAAAAAAATGAAAAAAAAAAATGTAGATTTTATTTCCCAAAAGATACGATAATGAAAACAAAATCAATACAAAGTCCCAAAAATGATATTTTTCTTAAAAATACAAACATCACTAAGTTATTAAAAGTCATGAAAATTACTATTAAAAAATAAAAAAGAAAGGCATCACACAGGAGCAGTTGAAATAAATTCGAAATAAAAATACTTCATGATATTTCAAATATTATTCTGTATCACTTTCGAAAAACAACAATTTAAATATACATTTATAGTGCAAAACAAATTCTCTAAAAACTGCGTTTTCGTGTTTACAAATAATACAAATAAAAACGTTGTGAAAAAAATATTTTCATAGCTGAACACGCATCGACAAACATCGACGAAGAATTACTATATCGATGTCCTGTTTATATTACGCGTATAACAATTCTCCGGGACGAATCGGCGACGTTGTTGCATACTATATGCATTATACAGCGGAGGGTAGAAATTGAAATTCATCGTGTACGCGACGAGAGTGTGTGACAGAGAAAAGGGGAGAAAGATTGAGAGCGAAAAAGAGGAGAACCGCACAGAAAGGGAGACACGGTAGCCACGATGTTATCGATTGGTTCCCTTTCTATGTTACCTCTCACTTTTCCCTTTCTGTTCTTTTCTCCCGTAAAAGAGGAAACTAAAAAAAAATCTCGCAGTCCATCTATCTATCTATCTATCCAACGTTTCTCTCTGCCACGGTAGAAAATTCAGCTGCGAAAAGGGAAAAAAACGGGAAGAGGAAACGTAAAAAAAAACAGAAAAAAAAATAAGGGCTAAAGGGTCAGACACGGTGGACATGGCACACGGTGAGAATACGGGAACCGGTATAGTATTACCCAGCCGTACGAGGGACCAAAGATTGGCTCGTTGTAACGGACCAATCAGCTGCGAGACTCTTTGTCTTGCCAGATTGGTCGGCGCATTGTTTTAAGGGAGGCTCGGCGCATGCGCCGATACATGCGTGGGAGGTTCGTATATAGCACACTGCCCACGATGAAGAATTCGACTCCTACGTTTTCCGTCGTCTTTCCTCACGCCGCTACGCCGAATCTTACGTCGATTCGTTCGGACAAAAAAATACTGATATTCAAAAACATCGACATTTTTGGCATTTTTTTTCTCGTCTTTTTTTAATATTTCAAAAAATTCTTTAACAAGAAATGATTTTCTGCAATATTTTGCAAATATATTCAACAAGTTATAATATGTTTTCTTGTTCATTCAAAATTTCGAACCAAATTTATATCCAACGTATTTTTTTTTTATTATCAAAAAACGTAATTTCAACTTGTTACTTAAATAATCGGTATTCAATGGTAATTAAGTTGGGAAATTAAAAAATAATAATAAATAAATGAAGTAATAGAATAATATTTATTTTTATTGAATAATAAAAAACAATCATTAATAATAATAATAATAATCAAAGAATAAATTATTGCAATTTAATTTTTAAAAATTCGCGCCATAAACATTCCATTCGATTTTTTTCGTATATTGGAACATCCTGAAAACATTGGTTAGATAAAAACGATTATTTTCTTTTTTCATCATCGATTTTTTTCGGAATGTTCCACGATACGGAACAAACGTATTTTATAAATCGAAATCTAAATCTAAATTGAAAAATCGACTTAAAAATACTACTTATATTAAAATTCGAACAGTTCAGATTTTAAAGAAAATCCTCTACGCAGTCCCCGAAATAATGTTCATTCCAAAAAAAAAATAATAATAATAATCTTTTCAAAGCAGCCGCCATCGTCGTTGATACTCTCAAAGTCTTTCTCGAACAATGTCGTTAATGTTCGGCGAATATCTTTCTTTTCGTGGCATGAAAAGTGTGCCAATTAGCGCGCAACGGGTAGTCTTCACGCGATGTTGACAGCCTTCTTAGCGCTTAAAGAGCTTTATTTTTTATTTTAATTTTATATTTTTCATCGGTGATGGCACAATACAAACTCGGTTGGTAGGCCAATATACTTTGCCTCAGTGACCACGAGAAGAGACTTCATCTTCGTCTTTGTCTCTCTTGTCGATTCTGCACTCTCGAAAGCGAGAGTTGTTGCGAGATGAAAGACAGGAAGGGAGGAAGAAAAATAAAGAAAAAAAAAAGTACTAAACTGGTCACCGAGGAGCGTTCAAACAGATAAATCGATAATCGGTACCCGCGGGAGCGGTTTTTCGGCGAGGCTTACGGGCCTCGAAACCGGTGCGGCATTCACGAGTCGAGGCTTCGCGGCAACGAGGATCTTCCACGAGGCCCCGCATTCGCTTATTAGCGAAATCCCTTGGCGCAGAAAGAAAGCTCGGCGCTGAGAAAGACGAGAAAGGTTAGCGAGCACGAGAAGGTTAGACGGAGGACGGAGATGAAAATTGAGCTCCTCTAACCGCGGGGGGGCACCCGGCTTCAAAAAGACCGCCGACCTGACCCCCCGAGATCCGTACAACTATTGTTGGACAACTTTGTACCCATTGCCGCGGCCCAGAAACAAATCTTTTGCATCTGTGATGAAACAAGAGAAAAAAAAGAGGGAAAAGAAAAGAACTAGTAGAAGTAACAGGTTTCGCGAGACTGTGAGGTGTTTGAATCTGTTAAATGAGGATGAAAGGGGAGGGATATTAAGAAGGATGTATCAGTGGATATTTTTTTTATTGAGAAGGAAGCTGAAAAAAAAATTCTTAATTTTTTTTTTTCAAAAAAAAAAAAAAAGGTAATTGTTTTTCGAAATAGAAAAAAAATCAATAATTACAAAATCGGGTAATGAGCCGATTATCATAATTTTCATATTGTGGACCAGTTATTGGCACGAATTATTCAATAATTTCAGTTGCAAAAAAAAATCCTCGATCTATTTTTTTTTTTTTTTTTTTTTTCAATAAAATTTGTTATTGCATATGCGCCGAAGGATTCAAAGAATTCAAAACCTCGTGTGATAAGTCGATTGTCGATGAATCAGAACAATCGGAACTACTCAAGTCTCACAGTCGCACCCCTTCGAAAGAAGGTAAAGAAAAATTCATAAAAAAAAAAAATATATATATGTACAACACAGAAATCGAAGCGACATCGTAACCGTGAAAACGCTCTTGATGCATCAAAAGCTTCCCCAATGAATTCTTCACTAAGGTGTGTTGTCCGAATGAAAACGCTCGAGACTCATCGGCCCGGCGATGCATTGCTTCTCACAATGAAGCTGCTTCTGCTCTTTGTACTTCAGTGAATAAACTCTTTATACGTTTCGGTCTTCATCTTCAACTTCACCGTCAGCTAACTTATTCAAAGCGTTTTCTTTAAGCGTCGAGTATACTTCCTTTCGCACACTTCAACTTCCTCTTTGTTCGACAGGTGTTGACTCTCTGTTCCTCATTGAAAAGCTCCGGTTTTTTTTTAGTGTTATCCGTTTGCAATTCACATTCGGTCGGCAAACAGCATTGTCTTGAGTTTTGTTGAATCAAGAAACAGCCACCGCAAGAACAAGTATTTTGATGTAATTCACTCGTTTATTGATTCAATGCGTCGATCGTAAAAAATGATGGTAACACACCCTTAACATGGGTAAACCGGGAAAATACTCAGTGAAAATTGAATTTCTTTATATTGCGAAACGGTGGAAAGAAATGAGGAAGAAATTGGATTCAAATCTTTAGGAAAACATAGCTTCCTCATTGAAGAAGCAACCATTTCTCAATTAGCTCTCTCATCCCTTTAGAAAATTTGTAAAAAAAAAAAAATCATATTTATTTTTTTTATGTGCGATGAATTATTTCAAGAATAAAGCTGTACGTCCAAAAGTTCTTTTGCACCTCCGGTAATCCATTCATACCTTAAATAATCCTGTCTCGAGTTAATGTGAACTCTCATTCACGTGCAAAGCAAAAAAAAAAGATTCACTTCATCGAACTCATATACAACACACTCTTGATTTCTTCGTTGATTTCCGCGCTGCAAGCTTAAGCTTCTCGCGCATATTATTGCATTGTATCGCGTGCCATGGAGTCTCGCGGAGTCTCGCGAGTCGAAGGGGAAAAGGCCCGTTTATGCGCAAAAACTGCATTTAACCCCTATGAAAAAAAATTCTCAACCTGTCTCCTCCACCCTTTGACGCATACAAGACTCCTGTAATGACTCGCAATAAACTTTTCGTCAGGAACCACCGCGTCGAAAGAAATAAATAAAATTCCCGAAATATCTCGATGAGTGAAAAAAAAAATCGAAGGGTCTTTTATTTTATAACAACGAACTCGATTTTTTTTCTCACCTGTTTTCGCAAATTCCAGAGCAATGGGAGAGCTGCTGGTGTGTTTCGTTAACAATTGTTCGATTCGCGTCTCGATGACTTTCACTTTTTTTTTTCTTTTCTTCCACGATATTCGTACAATGAATTATTTTCGTGAGAAATCGCCCGAAATATTTGGCAAAGGTCTCGATAAATATTACGCCAAGAGTGCCGTCTCTGTTGTATTGTTTTTTTTTTTTTTTTTTTTAAGTCTTTGGTTCAATTTTTTCCCGGAAAGAATGCTACGAAAAGAAAAAAAAATAGAGCGCGACGTAGGAAGGAAGGAAGTGAAAACGCGAATGTGCTTTCACTCCCACTAGTTATACAGCTTCACCTTTATTAATTTTCCACCTGCAATATCAGGGGCGCGGGGTGGGGCAACGTTTATAATAAAGCATTCGCCTCATTAACAAAGCAAAGTCGCCGGAGATTAAACAAACGGGGTTTGGCTTCTCGACTGGCTTTTAGCCTTTCCCTTCCATTCTCTCGCCGCTTTAAAACCTTTTCTCGTCTCTCTTCCTTTACCCAATCCCCTCAACATTACCTCCTACGAACATTTGTTTTTATTTTTTTCGTTTCACCTTCGACCTGAACCTGGTAAACGCGACTGCGAATGTATGTACACTTGGTAATCTTCGGCGTTCGAGAATTCATTGTAATATCGTGCGCTTTTAACATGGGGAAGGGGGGAGGGGGGGGGGGAGGTATTGTTTTGTAGTCATGATTAATGTTTTAAATACTGGGAAAACCTTAAAAACCCACATCCCGAGCATAGATGCACTTGAGTAGTTTTAACGATAAAGCTTTTCAATGATAAGTCTTTAAACGACGGGCAACTTTTGTATAATAGTGAAAATATCGAAAAAAAAAATAATTTTGACACTCCTTCATACTTCGTAAAAACAGATATCGGTACAAGTGATCAAACCTGAAAAAAGAGTTTTTTTAAAGATTTTTAATCGTTGATAATTTGAATTTTTTAAAAAATGTTTCGTTCATTTTTCCTCGTGCTTATCTGCACAGAATTATCAAATTTATTTGTTCATCAAAAATAAAAACATTGTTTTGACTTTTCAAACATTGATGATTTTCAAGAAATCCTCATTTTTGCATTAAATTTTTAAACTCCGTGTCTTCGATTCCGAAATTTTCCGAAATTTTTTAAATACTTTAATTAAATTCCAAAATTAAAATAAAAAAAAAAAAAATTCCGAAATTTTTTAATATTAAAAAAAAAATCCTTCAGCCTTTTACCCCCTTTACTTCTTCGTACTTTGTTCAACTATCGTTTTCTCTTGTCGCTCTCGGGACGCGAGCCGCAGAAACTCTTTAGCATCGTGTCTCGCATAACTAATTTATTTCTTCGCTCTCCAGTGCTCTCTTCTATCCGAGAGGGTGTGTATCTCGTTCCATGGTATCCGGAGAATGTGCGAGAACGAGATGAAAGTCGAAGTAACGTAAGAGAAAGATGAACGTTGTCAAGAAGTCCTGAAGGGGCGATAGGGGGAGAAGGTAGGCTACAGGCATTAATAAGCGTAATATATCAGGGAGTCTTTTGTGGGACGTCTGCGGGTGCGTCTTTCAACGACTCGTCACGCTGGGACTTGCATCTCGGCATTATTATTATTATTGTTATTATATATATATATATAACATTCGGGAGTTAGAGAAATGAAGAGCGATGAACGACGGATGGCAGAGAATAGAGACGGTGAACGAAGAAGACTTTAACCTTTTAGGATCGCAGGAACCACCGCGATGCGTGAAAAGGCCGAAAATCTCGAGACAAATGTGCTTCAACGCCCAGACAAAACGGCAATACCTCACACTGGAATGTGCTGAGAATTGTATATTTAAGGAAAATGGTCCGAACACCGAAGATAACGCTGAAAATTCTTCGAACTAAAAAGCGAAAAAAATGATAACTGTTTTTTGTTTTTTAACAATTATCAATATTTAGCTTGTTATTGATAGGAAATAAATATCGGATTCGTGTTCAGCGCAGAAAAATAAAGGGAAATGAGGAGTCGCGAAGATTTTTCAAAATGGTCCATTTTTTTTCCTCCCATCGAATGCGATAGGCACCTCGGTTTCGCCAATGTTCCATCGGAAAACTGAGACATTCCCGTTTTAAAATACCAGAAAATGGCACTTTTGGCCAAAAATGGCACATACTAAATAATGTGCCATTTATCGTTTCACGGCAATGTTCGATGTATTTTTTTCCACTGATGACGAAAATGGTATTCATGTCACTCCCATCATAATTTACGATGCCAAAAAATTGTGTTCAATAAATATAATTTTCAAAATTTTTTAAAAACATCGTAATGTCAGATTCGTGGTGTTGTTAACAATGAAGATGTTTACATAATGAAAAAGAACTAAAAATACTCAAGAGAACTTTAGGGGAAAGAAGAAAAAACACGAATGGGTTGATGATGAAGAATCATAAAATTATGACGAAAGTGCCTCGGTGTCTGTCGACACATTCCAGTGACACAACGGCTCTCGTCATTATTCTTTCGCGGTACGTGTTTGGTTTCCGGGATAGTCACAGAGTGGAGCGGTGAGAAAGACAACGGAGTGAGGAACGAAAAAAAAAAAAAAAAATGGAGGAATATAAGACGAAGAGATCACGAAGGAATTCGTGGTGAATGATAATTTAAAATGGCTCGACGATGCTTGACTAGTCGCCACGACTTCTTGGTACTGTGGAGTTGACGCCCTCGACATTTTTTTTTCTTTTTTTTTTTTACTATAGAGCGAAAGGAAAAAAAAACTATACCGAAGACGACGAGAGATCGGTACCGAGAGAAGACAAATGAGTGGAAAAAAAAATGACGAAATTTTCATGGAGGAATTCACCTTCACGGAGACGAAAGAAATTCCTTGGGGTTCTCTCCACCATTTTCTACATCCCTTGAGATTTTTCGACTTTCCGTTCATCCTATTTCGGATAACTAGATTATCAACTCGGACTCATCCTTGACATTTTTTATTTATACTTTCTCAAAACTTCTTCCTTAACGTTCACGAGTTTTGCGAATTTTTTAAATATTCATTAGGATACAAAAAAAAAAAATAAAGTCTTACCTTTCGACCTTAAAGTTCGCGACTTCCTCCGCTTTAGCCATTTCCCTTGACTAAAGGCATAAGTCGTTTTTGTCATCGCAAATCCTAAAGCGATTACGTGTAAAAATTGCTAGAAACCAAATTTTTTATCTCCTTAAATAATAAAAATAATAATAATTATAGTAATAAAATTATATTTTAAAATTATTATTTCCAAGACATTTTTTTTTTTTTTTTCGTTCTGAATAATCGTCGTTATCTTTGTTCCACAAAAAAACTTCCAATATTTCGAAAAATTAGAAATTTTCGTTTTAATACGATTCTCTCTATTGATACTAAAATATGGAACATGTCATCAGTCGGTCAATGATACTTTCAGACATCCTGTAACAAGACAAACCATAGCTTCCCGAATCCAAGTCCCTGACAACACTGTTTGCTGAATAGAACGTGGCGCGGCTGAACACGTGGACGACGACGGCGGCGACGACGACGACGACGACGACGAGGCGGGTGGCGCGGCAGAGTGCCCGGCGAGAAGATAAACGGATTACGGCCGCTTTGTGTCAACGGTGATCCGGCTTCCCTTGCACCCGAATTCAGTCCCCGCGGATTCGCCTCTCACCCTTCTCTCCTCTCTCTATAACTCTCTCTCTCTCTCCCTCTGCCAACCCGCCTGGAGAGACCATCGTCAATGGGATATTACGCGCTTCACTGCTGGTAACACCGTTGCCGGTCCCGGCTTCGTCCTCGTACTCTGCCAGGATGCGTTTCGACTGATAACCAATTTTCATTACTATTCATTTAGCCCCGAGGTAGAGGGAGACCACTCACTATCTCGAGGGGGGGGGGGCTCCCCAAGAGCTCCAAAATACGTCCGAACCTCCACTCGACAAACCTCGCTTTGCATCTTTCGTTGAAACGTTTCAATTTATTTATTTCGCTCATCAAAAAAAGCACATCGTGTCACCGAAAAATCCGGATCAGCAAAAATTGGTTTTTGAAAATCGTAAGATTTTCAAAAAATGTTGAAATCGTAAGAAAATTGTAATATGAAAAAGAAAAAAGTGAGGGAATTATTTTTTGGGTATTCAATTATTATTATTTTGTTTCACATTACATTTTTTTTTTTTAATCAAATTTTTGGTTTTTATTTTTTGGGCGATTTGTTTTTGTTTTCGTTTTCTTCGTTATTATTTAATGTTTCGTTCGATAGATAGTCGTACAAAGTTTCTCGAAACATTGCGTTCAGATAGCCTGAGTTCATCCGCCGTGTATCTGACACCGTTGGAGCGATGGGGAAGGGGAGGGGGTTCGTCTATGTAGAACCCGTTATTTGCATGACAACGAGTGAACGCAAGCTTGACCTACGTAGTCCCTCGCTAATTAGCCTGTGCGCACCGCACGTACGGAGATTCCGCAAGCGGATCAGCGTGAGGATATTACATTTTTCATATAAATCACCCGCATGCATGAAGCGCACCCCAACCCTTCTGTGTTAAATCAAACTTCGGATATATATTCTAACCGTTCGGAAACGAATGGGCGTATCGCACAACATAAAAAAATGCTCTTTTTTTTTTTATTAAAAAAACATCGATCGTAATTTTTTTTTTTTTTTTAATATATATATACATATAGAACATATTATATCCGAAGCATCACCATCATTTCGACAATCCCGACCGATATTAGTCCCTCGTATTCGAAAGAAGGACTTTGATGTGTGTCCCTTCGGAAATCCTCTACCAAAGCGTCTGCTACGCTCGCGCAAATCCGAGGAGTCCGTAGTACCGCAAACCCCGGTCTTTATTAGAGAATGAGAAGGATTCATCGACGTAATCGTTCAGAAGCATTTTCCCAAAGACCTCTCGGTCCGCAACGTTTTAGCGACGCTGAAACGTTTCGACCCTTCTATTTCTATTCACCTCCATCAGTCTCACGGGACTATCCTTCGTACGCGAGGGTCGTGAACGTTATTAAATGATTTTTTTCGGACTTCCATAGGGTTGTTAGTCATATTGAATTCAATGTCTCATTTATTCGAATCAATTATAGTAAAATCTGCTCATTTATTATTATTGAAATTAAAAAAAAAAACTACGATTGCGGATTTGCTTACCGTCGTTAGTTGGACTTAATGTAAATTGTAATATTTTCGAGACATTGAATTTACAAAAAAAAATGTATAATTAAATAAATATTATTATTATTTTTTTTTTATTCGTCAGGAAAAAAAAACCCCTACGAATATTAAAAAAAAAAAAAAAAATGATTCCCGGATTAATTTATATTCATAAAACAATCCTTCATCCTTTACGACACAATAGAATCAAATTTCTCCCTCCCCCTCTCAAACACACAGTGTGTTTTTATCTATTCTATTTTCGCAGTAATAGTCGCCGAAGGGTTTCTCTTAACGGAGGATTTTCTCGCTGAATAATGGATCAGCAAAGGTCTATTGTTAACGAGTAGTAGTCGATCAGGGGCTCTGCTTAATCGATAGTCGGAGAGGCCGCGCGATCCCTCGGGTATATTCGAGTAGAAAAAAAAAAAAAAGTCTTGCGAGAAGAATCCCGGAGACGATAGGAATAACTCCGGACTTTTTGCACCCTTGCGATGTTTTTACCCCGTGAGCGCGCAGCGCGACGATTCAGACATTCAAAGAAAATCTGCGCTCACTCCGCGCCTCGCCGCGAACGTTCGGTGTCCCTTGGGTGCCCCGACACACACACATACACACACACACACACACACACATACACACCGAACGCCACAACCGACAAGCTCACGGCCAGGGCGAGCGCGAGCTTCGTTGACTAGCCTCGCTGATTGCTGTTGCATCTTTGATGACCTCAGCCAGACAGCCGGGCAGAGAGAGAGAGAGAGAGAGAGAGAGAGAGAGAGAGAGAGAGAGACGGGACGGCGAGCCAGGAAATCTCCGGTACGGTTATTGCATGTCGAGGGAACGAGAGGGAGAAATGCTTGTACGACCAGAGAGCGAGATATCCCGGCGACCAGCAGCAGGCAAACTAGAAGGGCTCAAACGATGGGGAAACGGGTGGAATGCTGTGCAAAGAGTGAAATGTCGAGATTGATATTTTAACAGACGGATTACGTAAGAAGGGCTTGAGGGTCCGACGAGGCAAAAAGAACGGCAAACCTCCCCCCCCCCCGCTGTCCCGCCCTCCTGAACTTCTTGAGAGAGAGAAAAAAAAATGGAGGCTATGAAAGGACGTAGGGATAGAGGCTTGAAATTTTTTTTTTTTTTTTTTTTCAGGGAAAGAATCGCGGGAATCTTTGATTGCGAAGCTTTTGAATGATGAAAAGCTAATAAGTTTGCACTTTTGTTTCAGATCGTTCCTGCAGATCGAAGGGATGATGAGTCGGCTAAGGGATGAAGTCACCTGAATGTGAGTAAAGTTTTGTGGATTTTTACTTGTGATTTTTTTTTTTTCGTGGTATGAAGGATCGGTATTTGTTAAGGTATCGGTGATCAATCGGTAACAAAGATCGATTAGGTTATTTTTATCTCGATATAGAAAATCGGTATTTATCGCGATGCGAAAAATTGATTTTTCTATAATTGAAACCAATTTTTTTTACAATATCAATAACCGATATTTATTTTAAAATCAATATTTATCATCTTAATATAATTTCGAAAAATCCCTCAAAAATTCCCGGATAAAAAAAAAGCAAAGCAAATTTCTCGAAAAAATTATAAGATCGCGACAAAAAAAAAACAGGACAATATTCAAGATTAACTTTAAAATGCCCCAAAATGTCGTTAATTTTCCTCGAAATTCCACAAAATCAACGCACCAAAGCTGTATCGAGAGACGAGTAGCTTCGAGATACGAAGCAAACGGTGCGAAGAGTAACGATCTCGTTGGTAGCAACTCGTAGCGTAACGTAGCATACAGACGATGAACCCTCGTGGAGGCATTGATGCATATATATATCCCATGTGTACGACTGTCGAAGGGCAAAGCAATCTCCTTCCTCCGCTTCAACCTCTCACAAAGCCCGCCGGTGAAATCAAAGCGAAATACATCGGCCTATAGTCAGCTGTTTGGACGAGTGGAAGTGAGAGCGAGTGGCTGCCACTGCGGCGCTCTGATTTTCTCCGTCTCGCTTGGCTTCGTTATTCTTGGCGGGTGTAAAAGGAAGCTAAAGAAGAGGGGGTGGGGGGGGGGAGTAGGGGTTCGAAGGAACGAGGAAGGGTAGTAGATATATTAGTTGCGCAGACATGTACCGCGGTATTAGGTACTACAAGGAACCGTACGTACGTGTGGATGAAGAACGAAGCGGGACTCTGTATCGCGCAAAGGTGTTATTAATCAAGTCATTGCGGGCGCGAACCGCGGCGCGGCAGTTCTCTTGCCGTGTTTCGATTCTCCGATTCAAGACGCCCCTACACCGCGGGTTAATCCGCGTTATTAATAACCAATAATTTGATACGCTTCCTGCAACTACGGATCGAGCTTCGGAGCCGCGCGTACGCATGCGTGATATCGATCTGTAAATCTTTGCCGATCGCGTCGGCAACGAAATCAAAAGTTACTTGATTTCGGGGAAACAACAAAATAGTCGAATATGAAGATCAACATTTTGATAACGATTTTCGGCTTTGCAGTTGAAGTTTTCGAAATCGGGAATAAAATTTCAAAAATTTTTATTGATGACAAATTTGGTAATCTGCAACGGTAATTGCTTTGATTAGAAACGGAAATTGATAATTGATAATCGGCAACGAAACTTCCTGTTTTATGACTTCTTATTCTTATTACCGGAAGTTAATGATAAAATCACTAAAATCCAAATGATAATTAAAATCAATCAAATTGAATTTCGCTAATTAGGATTTTTTATTTATTTTTTTATTCTCTCAGTGATTATTTTATAATTACGATAGTTTCAATTTTTTTTGTGTTTTATCGATTCTCTCGAATCGCAACTTTTCCTAAATTGTTTATGGCCTCCGGGTTTCCCATTGAGACTTCGTTGAGCCACGAAAGCCGATGAAATTTAGCTGAGGGAGCAATCAATCGACAACCCCTATGTCTGCATCATACCTACCGTTCCTCCTATCATTGGCCAACTTGCACGTGTCACTCGTCAAGTCTGACGAGATCGCGAGATCTCGTTCCCTCTCTTTCGTCAGTGAAACGGGGCGTCGAGCCTCACGTCTCGAGCCCCGAGATCCTACCACTAGATTACGATAATTCTTTCAGCAACTAACTATACGCTCTCTCATACGCGCAAAAGGGCGATTTTTCTTTTTTTTTTTTTTTAGGGTGCGTGAAATTTTTGGTATAACGACTCCGTTCCCCAGAATTAGCTAAATTAATCTGATTGTAGGCCACGAGATTACATAATTGCGATACTCGTAATTAATAATGAAATTTGTCAATAAAAAAAAAAAGAAAAAAAAAAATTACGCAACAGTTTCATGAGGAGTCGCTTCAGGGCTTTTGACGTTTCTCGAACGCAGTTATTTATAAACGCGAACTGCTGAAAAACAAAAATTATGCCATACTTTAACGACAAATGGCCACAGGGCGAATACACATATTTATTAATTGTTGAGAAACAAAAGGACGCAAGTGGTATCTCCTGATTCGGGGACTTTAGCCCTTTTGGTATTAAATTATCGATAAATGTGATTGTGGCATTTCGCGCACCTCGAACGCTGCAGTGTATAGACTTTATTTCGTACATCGCTCGAGATGAGACCCAGATGGACGGTACGAAAGATCATTAGCAAGAATCCATCACTCTCGCGGCATGATCCTCTCCTCGCTGATCTGCCGATGACCGTTGCTCTGGCTAGCGTAGCGTTTCTCAATTCTTCTCTTCGGATCTTCGTTATTTATCGTTTCGGAGCTTTTGTTTGGATAGCGAGAATAAAAAATCGCATCTCTCGAATTATTGCACTATTATTAATAATATTATTATTATTTTTATAATTTTCTTACGAACGAAAAGAATTATTAAAAAATAATAATAATAATGATGGAATTGTTAGAAATAATAATAAACAAATATTAAAAAAAAAATATCGATATTTTTGGGAGAAAATGGTTGTCGAATAAAATCTTAAGGGGAGCGTATATTATCGAGTTTGAGAACCATCCGAGAGTCAAGGAGGAAATATAGTCGCGGCAGCAATCAGAAACACATTAAGTTGCGAGCCGACCAAGGAGAGGCCTTGTGTGTTATTGCGTCCCGCTGCGAGCCTCGGAAATGTGCTCTGCTTTACCTACGATATCTTCGGGAGCTTCTTCTCTTTCACGGGCTTCGCACACTCATCGTTTCGTTCGTTATAAGGGATATAACTACGAGCGGGCATCCCTGTGATCCTGGGATGTACTCGGATCAACCTGTTCATTTGATCGATTCTCAAAGACGGCACTCGATGTTATGATGCTATATTAATTTTTTCGTTTTTTTTTTTGTTGTTGTTTTTTTCAACGACTTTATCTTGACGTTCTCTCGATCGGGTGAAAAAATAATGTGGACCAACAGTGGGATGCTATAAAATTTCATCCAATCGCGGTAATGCGAGGCCTTTTTTTTTACGACGTATCCACGGATCTTCGACCTTCTTTAGGGTTGTTTCAAATCCCAGCATCTCGAAGAATCAACAAAAGTACCGTCGTCAATAGCAAATAAAAAGAAGATAAGAATTACTAAAAAAAAATATCTTTCTCGAGAAATAGAGTCCATCGCGTACTTCGTCACGGGATCCATCAGGGTTATTAAAAATGTTTCCCTACTCTCCGGTAAAAGATTAGTGTCCATATATATATATCTCCTCGAGTAACGAAGAAAATGTGCGCGATGAACGTGCATCCTATCATATTCTACGTACGATAAAGATTCCAGTGAATCGAGGAGAGCCGAACGAACTCGAAAAAGAAATCCAAACAACGAAAAAAAAAGCCCAGAAGACCCACTGTAGGATAGAAAGTAACGAGCCATCGTTGAGAAAAGAATCAAAAGTCTATGACGAAAATAAGAATAGAGAAAAAAAATAATAATAAAAATAAACAAAGAGCAGAAAAAAAAAAAATGTTGGAAGATATTTTATAATGTATTCCTTTTAATATATGTCACCAAATATATAACCATTTATATGATTAATAACGGAATTTTCGCTCAATTGCGCGCGAAGAAGTGTTATATAAACTGTATATACTGTACATACAGATTATATATAATCTTCACATTGATTATATATCTCCAATTCTATATACAAGTTCTACATAATCAATACATAACTTCGTCAACTAAACAATTCGTTAAAAAAAAAAAAAAAAAAAAAAACGTCGGTTGCTTAATGTTTTTTATGTAAAATTATGAAAGTTACTACGCCCTTGTGTTATAAAAAAAAGATATTAATACGTTTCTGGTGCGATGGTTACACTCAGCGCTGGTTCATCAGTCTCGTTTCTCAAGGTGAGTAGTTCCACATTCTCAATGCGCTCGTCTTCTCAACTCTTTCGTTGGCCTGTTACTTCCTCCCCCTACACCCCCCATCCTCCCTCTCTGTGTTGCCGGTATCCAACGTAGTCCGTTCTCTGCCTGAGCCATTCAGGGCCCACACTCCTTCTCTCGTCACTCCCTCGTAATTAATCATTCCCCCTTCCTCTCGCCCTCACTCTCGCCGTTCTCTATCTATCTTTTGCCTTCTCCACCCACTTGGGTTTTGGGTCTCTCGCTCGCTTACTCGGATCCTCTCACGTCGCTTGTACGACTCTCTACTCTCCCGTGGCAAACCCTCCTTTTCCCTCGTCTTCCTCCCCGCTTCGTTCACCGGTCTCGACGGAGAGGCCGCGCGCGGTCTCCGCAGCCACCTTCGCCTTCCTCCACCTCCATCGCGGAACGAGGAACGGGAACGGACGACGACGACGGCAGCATGGCCGCGCGCGAGGCCAAGAATACATACGATATATATAGCATCGCCTTCAAGAACTAACGAATATACAGTCATTTGTGATAAAACATACGAGGAATCGCGGAAACGATGCTCAGCCAAGAGAAATTACAGTTGTTAATCGATTGTAGGCGAAAATAGAATTTTTATAAGACAAGACAAAGCAGATTTCTGCATAGAAACTGTTACCCAAAGAGCATTTATACAAACGTATAATTGTCATTAGCACATTGCATTCCCAATTTTTTTTTTCGGAGCTTCCAGTATGCGAAAGATTGTGGAAGAACTTTGACTTCCTCGCGCGGAGGAAGTTCTCTAAAACACTCCGAAAAACGTTTCGGAGCGTTTGAAGGCGGCAGTGATCCGTATTAAAGGCCCATTTCTCTCGTAGCTATACGCGTAATACGTCCGCATATCTATGCACTCCACAGTTCGAACGCGCGTCCGCCTTCTCGACTGTAATGTCTCGTATGCCACATACGTGAGCGTTGGAAACGTATGCCACGCATGACGATGCGTATGCACACGTATACAAGTATCCCAGAGAGCCGGTCAGTAAAGCCCCCAGGCTTGGCCCGCCGACAGGAAACTCGAACCCGATGCCACACACGGCATACTCTCTTTGTCCAATGGTCGTTGCATACCCACACCCCCGACACACAGAGTGCGATGGCCGCGCGCTCCCGTACTACCAATGACGTTGCGAACGTGCATGAGATAATAATGAAAAAGATACAGAGACAGTGAAATAAAACAATTCGTTACGATACTATAACGTTCACCGGTTTCCGATATTTCAGACTTTCTCTTAAAAATTCATTATTTTTTTATATGTTTATATAAAATTAGGAAAAAAATAAAAAAATTACGTATAGTCAAATTTTTTCTTCTACTGCGTCATGCTGCCGCAGTGAAATTTTATTCTCCCGAGGATCCGCTGCCCTCAAGACAGTAACTCGCATCTTTTTTCTTCGTTTTTTGTGTTTTTTTTTTTTTATCTCTTCGTCGTCATTCCTCCCGCAGCGTTTATTCTTCAACTTTTTTCCTTTTTAATTTGCAAGAACCTGCGCTGCCCTCACCCGGTAATCACGGCACTATTCCGTCCAAACGTTTTAATGAATCCGTCAACGACGTCGCGAGCAGGAGAGAGGGGGCGGAGTGAGGGTTGGAGACACCTCTTCACCATCAGCAACGCTTTTTTTTCCGTGGCTATGCACCGGAGCGACCACAATCTTGCAAGCCCCAGGCGATAAGAAGTCCCACAGACTCCGACTGGTCCCTCGGCCAAGAAAAAATAAGATGAAAAAAAAAAAAGAAAAAAAATCGCGCGGAATGAGAACGAAAGAAAATGCGAAGAAAAAAAAGAAAAAGTCCGAGGGATGCAAACTGAAATTTTCTTCATCGCGAGAGCTTCCGGGGAAGGAAAAAAATTAATCTCTCACTGGGGTTTCATCTTGATTTTTTTTTCCATTAAATTTTTTTTTTTTTTTCGTAGATAAGATTTTATAGACCGGAGTTGCGTTTATCTCGGTCAATCGGCTCACAAATTAACCCTACGATGATACATATTTTAGCAACTCTTTAACACGAGATGTGATTCTGATCGATCCGACATACTTGTCGATGCGCAACTTTCCCAAAAAACGATGTTTTTTAGGTTAATTATTGCGAAATCGAAACGACTGGATATAAACTAAGTGTCGATGTTATTATTTCGATATCATGGAAATTCTACAAATAGTACTCTCGAAAAATTCCCTAAATCGAAAAATCGTAAAAAAAAAAAAAGAAATCAACATATATTGCTGCAAATGATCCATTTCTCATGTTTACACTGACCGGAAGTGTGTGCATTCTATATCTCGAGGCTCGAGTCAGCTATGATCTTCGCCCCGAGAGATATCGTTCATTGAAACTCGTAGGGAGCCGTGAAGTTTGAGAAGCGAAAAGAATATAAGTAAGAAACGCGTACGGCGCACGTCTGTCGTTTGGCCAAAGGGTGGAAGGGGGTTGATGTGCGGGGAAAAGGGGGGGACGGGGGCTTAGAAGGCCAAAGAGCGAAAGTGAGAAGACGATAGGCGAAGGAAAGAAGAAGCCGGTGGTAGGGTCACGGAGATGATGGTCGACCCGGTCCATTCAAAGTTCCCAGGAGGCAACAAAGGGCCAGCAACGAGCTGATCAAATTATCCAATTCATTTGGATTGGCGAGTCGGTACGTATCTCCACTACCGAGCGAATAAAGTGCTTGCTCCGTTACCAAGAGGGGTACACCACTCGAGAAACTGGAGAGTGGCCTCTCGAGGACCATCACCCCCCCTCCCCCCCGACATGGAGACGCTTCAGCCTAAATTTATCCACATTTTCTCAACGTGAGACCTTCAAAAGCACGCGCGCACTTTGCATTGATATCGTGGTTACGATGGTACGATAGTACATCGTATTGTTACTCCTCAATTCTTGATTTTATTAATTTATTTATTAAATAAATAATAAATAATAGTGCAGTTGTAAACGTAGAAAATACATCGTTCTTCCATTTTTTTTTACGAGAAATAACATTGTATATCTGACATAAAAAAAATATCAAATATTATCGACTTTGTTATTAAAAATATAACATCGAAAATACAAACTAATTTTGAATAATTACGAATTTATTTCAATTTTTCTTATGAATATTGGTTTTAAAATAATCCAGAAATATGGTAAATGAGATGGAAATTTATTCGATAATAATTTGTCATTAAACGAATTTAAAAAAGTTCGCTTTTCACTCCAACCCTCCCTCGAGAGAAAGCTCTCGAAGTGGAGCTCTTCTTAAAAAAAAAATTATCGTTCGCAGAAAAAAAAAGAAGCTCGCGATATATTCCGCGAATCGTCGTGATTCGGAGTGAGAGATAAACGAGGGATAACAAAAAAAAACGGACGTAAAAAGGGGGAAAAAACGAGTACGCTGAAAGAGGTAGGAGGGGTGGGATGGCATCCGGAAGATGGATATACAAACAGTTCTCGGCTTGAACCCCTCTGGTCGGTTTCGCGGCCGCGCGCTCGCACACTCGTCGGGCATCCGCGCCCGTGAAAAATCAGTGCGGTTCATTAAATCCAAGAGAATGGCAGACTGCCACAGGGGCTCTCTCGTTCGACTGCCGAGCCCCTCTCGTACACAAGGAGAAGCAGCAGCAGCAGCAACAGCAGCCGTTTCTGGTAAATATTTATGAACGCGGAAAAGCGTGAAGCCGAGAGGAGTCGAGTGAAAACTGCAAAAGAGTGAAAGAGAGTTAGAACGATGGGGAGCGGGGAGGGGTGGGGGATGAAGAGCGTTAACTGGGGGTCCTTGGAACAGTTTCCGCGAGCTTCGTGCCCTCCAGAGCTTTCGACGATTTTTTGTTTTTACCATAAACAGAATCTATTCTACGCAGATTCAATCACAAGCTCCAAAATTTTTCATTTTTTAATTATTTTAGTTTATTTTTTATTATTTTTATTATTTCATTCGCGTAAGTAAAACTATTTCTTTTCTATGAATACAGAAAAAAATATTTCGAACAAGCGTGCAAAAACAAGATAACGAAATTAATTTTTATATAGATCGATCGAATAAAAAATGAATGAATCTATAAAAAAAAAAAAAGGACTGTAATTATCACCCCAATCTATGAATCATAAATGATGCAGACTTTCTTCTATTTTTCCATGGACAATGATAATAATAATAATACCAATAATTTTCCTCAAAAAAAAAAAAAATTGTTCAAGTCACTTCCTTTTTCCAATCTTCATCCCCACGAAATTGACCAAAATAAAAAAAACCACCTTCAAGTTTCCACCAAATAAGAATACCTTACGTTTCCCCAAACCCTACTAACCATTGAATAACCAATTACAAAAAAGCTCAAAATAGGCAAGAACTCTTCAAGTCACGTGCATATTAGGGTTGTGAGAAAGAGAGGGGGGATGGGGTGGTTATTCGTCGAAAAAAGCAAATCGCATAGCAAAGAAGTCAATCGACATTGGCGTTGGTTTGAAGTATGACGGTGAGTGTGTTATATCGAATCGAATCCCAGGGTCGACGCGTCTCTGGTTGGTTGGTGTTCCCTTTGCCCTGCAAGAGCCAGGAACTTGCAGAGATCGGCGGTATAGTATAGTAGTTGGTGAAGTGAAGAGCGAAAGCGTCGGGATTCGGTGGGCATGACACGTAGAGAGAGAACTGAAGAGAGAGCAGCAGAAGCAGCATCAGGGCGATGTCGACGCTGGGCGTCAGTGGTTGGTTGGTCGGGTAACCAGCTCGTGAAATTCAATTACCGAGTCTGTACCGTTCCCGGGGGTTGGAAGAGAGAGAGAGAGAGATAGACCGAGAGGGTAGCGAACCCCGGGCAGCCACGAGGTTCGCGCACGAAGGGTGCCCGAAGGTATTTTGAGTGACAGCCGCGAGAAAGTGGGTGGGTTAAGGGAAAAGGGACAGAATCAATCTCTCTCTTGCCTCGTCGTGCTCTCCCATTCAAACCTCTCTTCGCAAGGCATCATCCCCTTGAACGTGTGTCGCTCTCCTGACTCTCCTCTCGATAACCCCCCGCCTTCTACGTGCTTTGACTCTGTCTTTCGAATCTCTGTATCTAATGCCAAATCTTATGATTCGTCGTATTCCATCGTGTTCTTGCAGTGAAATCACAAAATCAGAGTTTGGTTAGGGGGTGTCGTGTGGAGCGCAGTGAGGCAGGAGGGTTGAGGCTTCACAAATGCAACGCTGGCAGGCGTTTGGTCAAAGATAGAGAAAATCGAAATTGGATATACAGATTGTGTTGGACTATGTTGTTCATGTTGAAGTTCTGAAGGCTAAAAAACCACAAATGATTATGTGGGTTTGACTTCTAGTGCGTTTAGCTCTTATTTTATTTGGAATATGGAGATGTGATTTTCGGAACCGGCTTACTGACTTTCTGGCGGTTCGATTTCACTGTTGAGAAACTAAAAAATATTAATTGGAACCAAAGTTATCCAGTTACGAAGACATGAGTACGAAAAGTTCTGAAGGCTAAAAAACCACAAATGATTGTGTGGGTTTGACTTCTAGTGCGTTTAGTTCTTATTTTATTTGGAATATGAAGATGTGATTTTCAGAATCAGCTTACTGACTTTCTGGCGGTTCTGACATGAGTACGAAAAGTTCTGAAGGCTAAAAAACCACAAATGATTATGTGGGTTTGACTTCTAGTGCGTTTAGTTCTTATTTTATTTGGAATATGGAGATGTGATTTTCGGAATCGGCTTACTGACTTTCTGGCGGTTCGATTGTCACTGTTGAGAATCTGAAAAATAGTCATTGGAACCAAAGTTATCCAGTTAACGAAGACATGAGTACGAAAATGTGTGTGAATCATAGATATAATTAAACGACAACGAGTTTACAATGAAATGAAAAGGAAGAAAAAAATTGCCTATGGTTGATAGTGTATCGAAACATTCTCGAGTGTTTCGCGGGTACATAATGGAGCCCTACACTTCGAGAGGGAGAAACGGTTCGGGATGTACGGCGAGCTGGTATAGTTATGCGATAGATAGACCGGAAGGGCCGTCCGAGACTTTACCGGAAGTCCGGCCTCTACCATTGTCATCGTTATCGCGTTTCGCGGAGACACCGCGCGAGTGCCCTCCTACACTTCTATCTCTATACGACAAAATTTAGGATATGTAGGTTGTTCACAGTGATACTGCAACGTCAACTTTCCGAGCGTCGATTTCAAAAGTTGGAATAAAATCGAAAGATACACCGTTTCGAACGATTTTGGACGTTACTTTCACATTTTTATTGATCAGCATTTATCACAACAATATGTTACATGCGTATTGACAAATGCGCATTGGCATCATAAGCACATTGGCCTCATGCTAAACGCGTATCGGCATTGCAGATTCCTTGCAAATGTGAAGCCCTTGTTGCTTTTTTGCAAGTGTACATTGGTATTGCTGTTGAAAAAAAGCTGCCATTTGATCAGATTTCGTATAGACAAAAAGGCAACAAAAAAATTGAGATATTGAGGTGACCAGTTATGTTTTTATTTCGCGTTCAATCGATTGAGATTGATGATTGATTCGTGAAATGATTCCCCCGTTTGGAGAGATCAATGAATGCCGCGAGATCTCGACGAGGGTCATCCAACATGTATAACGCTGATCGTTCTCGGTCTCTGCGGTGGCAGAGTGGACCGAGTGAACGGACATAGCGTCGAACGAACGATGCAGACGAGCGTGGCTTCGCGTTCATTAGCCTTCTATTCAGTTCAACGGGCCAATCGCGAGAGGGTGGTACACCGACGCGACGCCTTCTCCTTCTATCTCATGCCGATGCTCCCGCTTCTGCTTGCCGCTGATGCTGATGCTGCTGCTGCTGCTGCTGCTGCTGCTGCTGCTCCTGATGCTGGAATGCCCGACATGTTACTCTATCCTCGCACGTAATTACGCTTCGCCTTCCCGGACGCCGCGCAACATCTCGTCTCATTCCACTTTTCCCTTCACGTCTCAACCTCCCCCGGCAATCTTGCGCTCTGATATCGGCGTCATACTACTGACACGAGTGATACACCGTATTCATGAATTAACCAACTACAACACTGCTTAAATCTTTCGAACAACAGCCGAGCTTTTTTTTTTTAGACAAATTGAAATGGTGCATAAAAATTCACGCGGTGTCTGCCATTTTTTTGAGAATTTAATTTTTGATTGTCGGGAAGATAGATGAAATTAAATGAATCATGAAATAGATGCAAACGACTGATATGATTAGGCAGGTAGTTTTGGATGAATGAAATTTAGTCCTTATAATAAACAATTCTACATTTTGTTTTGTAAACACCTAAAAATTGCATTTTCGTGGAAAACAACGGAGTTGTCATTTCGACATTTATTTTTAGACTAAAATTTAGACACTTCGTAAGAGTAAAATGATTTGTAATTATGCAAGAATTCAATTAAAAAAAGATAAATTGAAAATGGCGATTTTTGCAACTTTGAATTAGCGATATCTTCGTTTTCTGATCGATTTTTTAAAAAATTCGGGTGTCCGTCGAATTCGACGGAAATAAATACATTAGATAGGGTACCCGACGGAGTTGTAGAACTGTTTTTTTTTTTTAGTTGGTACAAACGGATGTAGGTAACGATGATTATGTAATTTTTCTTTTTTCATAAAATCAATAAATCCAAAAAAATATTCGTATCAAAATGTTTTGATTTATTTTTTGGACGTATTTATAGCTTAAGGGGGACATTGGTGAGGGAAAAAAAGAATTCCTGATCCCCGGCGCCACTGTCGTTTTCACGAGCCATTCCTCTCGCAATGTTTTTAGAGATTTTTTAAAATATAAGAAAAACGAGAATGAAGGAATTTTTCTTACGAACGTTAGTTAAAATTCGAAGGTAGAATAAAAAAAAGAAAATTGACAAGTGAGTCATGCCGTCGGAGAGGATCGTCTCTCGAGGACTCTGTCGAATTAAAAAAGACGAAGAATAAGAAAGATGCATAAGAACGAGAGAAGTGAGAACGCGCCACATTGTCTGCCGATTTCTCGGGGATGACTGGTCGTATTCAAGACTGGGGAGGAAACGGTACCTTGCCTAACGCGGCATAACTTTTGGGACACGCACTGTGTCCAAATGGTTCTTGAAAAAAAGCCGCGGCATATAATGATCGATACGTTGTGTTCGTCGTAGTGACTGAATTGCCAAAAAATATAAAATAATAAAAATTTTAAAAAGCATTAGAATTTTTTTTTTTTTTGTAAAAAAATAAACAAAAATTAAATCTAAACTATAAGAATATTAAAAAAAATTAAACGATGATTTTTTTATTATTCTTAAAAGAAGAAAAAACCATATTTTTACGAGTTCAATAAAAATGGCTCGCCATTGGGGATTTCAATTTTGAAAACACCAAATTTGATTAACTGTTATCAACTAATAAAATTAATAATTAATCTTTTGATATTATTATTATTGATATTATTATTATATTATATAGCTGCAATGCAGCCATTTTTTTTGTCGCTCAAAAACGTCAGAAACAAGCAGTAAAATGCATTAGTAGGATAGGAATGCGAGTCAAAAATTTTCTCAGTCGTTTCTAATAGATCCGCGTGACGATGCATTATTATAGCCTTCTCCATCGATCTGTTGAGGTGGCGGTGGTGTAGGATAACACACGCACACATACGCACACTGAGCTCAGACGAAGGAATACGCGCGTGGTTCCGCCCGCTAATTGCTAGAGAACCGAGAGAAAACTCACCTCGCCGACAGACGTAGCGACGCCTTTGCGCTCGAGACCTTTCGAATGGAACGTTAAAAAAAAAATACAAAAAACAAATATACAACATGTTTGACCGGGTCAAACACCTTTTCTGCGATCCATTACTCACCCTCTCCAAGTATACTTTCAACTAATTTTGCAATAGACTTACGTAATTGGGGTTAATTATCATCGACGCGAAGCAGACTTAAGCTTCGTAGATCAGCGTCTAGTATCACGAAATTCAATACAAACAATAGAAACAAATGTTGACGCATTAACTAAAAAGAACTTAGTTTTACTCGATGAAATAGACATTTTAAAATTTTTTTTCGGTTTCTCGATGGAAAAAATGGAATCCAACATTTTTCAAATACGGTCCATATTCACTACTTTTGCGTTATTAGACACTTTGATTTTATTTAAAAAATAGTAAAATTTACGACGTGATTTTCAATAAATAGTCAAAACAAAACATCATCATTATAAAGATTTTTATTTTTCAATATCAATTTGAAATTTTTTTTTTATGATTTGTAATTTTGAAAAATCCACAATACTTATAATAATATAACTATCATATTGCTTCACTATTTCGAAACTTCGAAATAATTTTTCCGTCGATGTCTCTTCATCGTATTATTTTCCAATGGCACCGCGAATGTTACATACGCCAAAATGCGGTACCGTTGCATCGTCCCCATCCCTCTGTGTGCACTCATTCCTCGACTCTCATCCCTTCGTGGCCCATCATCATCCTTCCCCTTCCCCCGTTGGCCGATGTTTGGTACCAGCGGGTCCACGGAACCGAAAGGAATGCGCACAAAAGATTCCGCCGAGCTGTGTGTATGTGTATGCGCGCTGGTTCTGGGGTCCCACCCGCGCTCCATTCATCTCCAGCATCCCCCGTCGTTGGTGGATCGACGGCCAGACTACGACGACCGGTGTACACGTTATTTTCACGTAGTAGTAGCAGATATTTTCACTACGACTCGCAACCTTCCGTAGTTTTTCTTTTTTTTTTTCTTCCCATCCCCTTCCAACCCCTACGAACGAAAAATCCCTCCGCGCGTTTCCGACGAAAGCGCAGAGTGTGCGAGAGGCATCGAAGGGAAAAAGAGCGCGCGGGGTGTATCCGCCAGTCCAGGTAAGAGGACACCCCCGCGGCGAAATTCTACGAGGAGCTCCAGCCTCCGGAAATCTCTACTTACTTGCACGCCTCAATGGCTTCTGGTCCTTCGTGGACTCTTTTTTTGCCCCCAAATCCTTCCTCCACCCCCTTTGGGTCCCTTTTTCCTCATTGGGTATCTCTCTCCGACATGGCCTAAGATCCTTTCTATTGCACTTCATCTTATTCCAACTTGGTCCAGCGAGATTGTTGTTATTACGGGCGTGTAACCCACCGGTTCGCGGTAAATCGTTTCGACAGATCGGATCTCTTCTGCACTCCGAAAAAAAAAAAAAAAAATCATAGCCTCCTCCTTCAACATTCAAGAGAGTCTATAGATGATCCCGAAGACCATACAAGCAGTATATATAGCACATAGTAATACATAGGTAAATGGGGTACCGGTTTCCTGGTATAGAGTACTCGATCCTTCGGGATCCAGATCTCTTTCCTCTTATTCAAGACTACTTTGCTCATGGATGCTGTGGGATTTTTCGGCGTCGGTGGTTCACGTGTACCCTGCGAATGGTATGCGGCAAGTTGTTCCGAATTCCCATGGTTATTGTCGACAGTTTCTACTTGGAATAATTTCGAAAAGCTTAGACGAATGTCTGCGAAATTGGGGTGATAGGTCAGTTAGGATCTGATGACCTGATTGCCAATTTATAGGATTGTTTGAACGTTATGAATATAAATATGGCACTTTCGTTGGGACACAATGATGGAGGAATTCGATCTCGAATAGGAGTTTAATGCCGATTGGCTGGAAGGATTTTTGTATAGGGAAAAATCTTCGTTGGTCAATTCGGGGCTAATTTTTTGGGACCATTGAGGAGAAGAAAGAAAAAAAGGGTTGTCCAATAGGCTGGCAATTGGCCAGTGGGGACTTTTTAATTTGGTCTTTGTGCTCAGAATCCTTTTGATACTGCAATGGCGACTGCTTAGGATCTTATTTCTTACGAATGGTACGGTAATTCAAGGTGATATGGACAATTGTTATAGCTTCTGAGAAATTAGGCCAATTTCAGGGATTCGAGTTTTTTAATCCATAATGACGTTTTAACTGGTTCCGTGCCATTTTTGTAGCGAATATGATGGGATTTAACCGTTTTTTAGACCATTTGAGGCTTCGGTGGACACATTACAATTGGCCATATCACAGCGCATGCGTGATGTGGCCAATTTTTTAAATGACGTCAGAACGAAAAAAAAAAAAATGAATCCCTCTCTAATAGATTTAACACTCGATGTTTGGACGCTTTAATAATAAAAAAAAAATTATTTCGCGTCCACTGCCCAATGTCACCTAATTTCGCATCGGGGTGATCAATGCATTCATCACCCGATTATTTGAATTTTCCAAATTAAATTTCATTCCATTTTCTATCAATGAAATCGTTAATTCCTCTGTTCCCAATATTCATGAGACGGAATGTGCGGGAGGTGCGGATTTCGGAATTTCGAAATAACACGAATTCCATTTGGACAGCCGGTGGTTCGTCATCATTGTCGGATTTCCTTGTCCAGCGCTTTGCTGGATCGAGCGCTTGAGCTGCGAGTTACAATCCAACCGCGAACAGTTTATTAATAGCCTTCCGTATAATTGGTCCATTTCACGTAATTAATGGGCCGTTAATCAGCGCTGACAGTGCGGCCAGAATGGATCGACGAGCAGCGGGTGTAGATACATATACGATGGGCCGCACAGGTGCGAGTTGGTTTCTTCTGAACGGACGGAACGGACCCAGTATCCGAGACCTTTTCACCTGTGTGGCCCACCAGCGGTTTTTCATCGGTCATAGAAGGAATGTGTCAGGATTAAAACTTTCTTTCACGAACGGCAATGAGGTCGAACGAATTTGATTCGTTTCTATACACTTCTTTCGCATGACTCAAGTTCAGTTCACGCATAATTTTTTTATTTTTTTTTTTATGTCTTTTATTAAAAAATTGCACTGCGAAATTTTTTTTATTAATGTAAAATTCAAAATTAACATCAATATTAATATTATTATTATTGAATTTATTATTTGCATCGATATTTTAGCTATTTGCTAATATTAAATATTGCCGATGTATCACGATCGTTGAAATTAATCTATTTTAGATAAAAATTGAAAATTATTTAATAAATATTGTTATTAAATTATTAATGTTTGGAATTGAAATTTTCAAAAAATTCAGTAATTGTTTCGCGTAAATCATTTTTTTTTTTTTTTTTCTTATTCAATCGATTGAAAGAAAAATAAATGGCGATGATATTTTTCTATTATTACTTTTTTCCGGAAACGACGCAATAAATTGGTAATCGAAGAGCGAATGTAATTTATTCCTGCGAGCTTCGAGATACAATTTTCCTCATTCCATCTTCGCACTTTCACTTTCTTCAGGGTTGCTTGCCTCTTCTACTTCTGCGGTCTATTTCACGATTCAACGGTGTTTATCTTGATTCGCTCACTCCTCAGAATTCCGCATTGCGTGTGCTATTTCGCGCGCGCGCGTTCGCGTTCTCTCGATGTATAGGAACTACCGGGAGAGAGCGATGAATTGACGATCTCTTCAACCTGTTGCGTTTGTTGTCGCACACTCAAACCGAGCCGATTTGCACGCTGAATGCACCAACGGCCAATTGAAGTCGACAGTACCCGAAGGAAACGGTAAGGTGCACACGCGAGAGTTTTTGTGCTCTTCTGATTCAACTATAGTATATATTATGGTATACTACAGGCGCAGTTCAGCGCACAGAAAAACGTTATAGCCGTGACCCCTGTTTTGAAAAAAAAAAAAAAAAAAAAAAAAAAAAAGTGAGATCCTTTGATCGCAAATTCTATTGAGACTCCATAGAAATTTATGTAGGAAGAGAGAGCAATGAATAAGGAAAGAATCGGCTGAAAAAAAGTCAAACCCAAAGTCGGGAAGTTAATTTAAACAATGAAATGAACATTTAAAGCACAGAAATATCGAAAAATTTTATTAAAACATTTTTCGAAAAATTTAAATATTAATATACTGAATACGTGCTTTAAAATTATTATAAAATATAAAATAGTATTTTCAAAAATATTTTTAAAAAACTCCGGTTCACGTAAAATCTCGGAGTTTCGTATACGAAGGAAAAATACAAAAAAAAAAAAATTGGTTTTTTTCGAGTCGTGTATTGTGAAATCCCAAAATACGAAAAGCTCAACTTACCCGTCGACGGTAAAATTCCGTGAATGCTACATATACGGATTGACGAATAGACTTCGAAGTCGAAATACAAGCGGAGCATATATATATATATGTGTATTTTTATGATCTATTTCTTTCCTCTTTATTTTTTTCTTGCGTTTCGCTCTTACCGCTGTTCGGGTTCTGCTACGACAATGATGAAGTGCCTCGGTAGGTAATCCCCGGCGTTAGCGTGTTTCTCGACGTATGAACCGGAATGAAACCGGGTCGTTCTTTTATTATAGTACGTTCGGTACGTTCGTACTGAACAGACCGAACCATCGTAAGAAAGGAGAAGAAAAAAAAAAGGACGAAAAATAAGTAGTGGGAGGACGCAATCCCCATTGTCAAGTTCTCGAGATTTGCTGGAAAATCTTCTTCATTCATTGAACGAAGTGCAGCAGCAGCAGCACGCCGCAACATCTTTTACTGTAATCTTCTTCCACGTTGAGTCTCTCTCTTGCCTCATCTTCGTCTTATTTTCTACTCTCACATTAATTGGAGGATTAAGTAAAGAAAGAATTAAGAAGAAAAAAAAAAAAAAAAAATCGGTGTCATTAAAAAAAAAATGTATTATTTTATTTCAGTTAAGAAAACATTATATTCATCGTAAAATGCATCCATTAAAATGCATTTCAAAAATAATTAATATAATATTATAAATAATATATCAATATATTTTCGATAAATATTAATATTAAATGTATGCAGTCAGTATAATTGTGATTTTTTTTTTACATTAACGTACGCAAATATTTATAATAATTAATTTTATTATCATTATTTTAATATATCAACATATTAATGCCAAATTCTGATATTCATTAAAAAAAATGAAGTGGTATAAATAAAATCGAAACTCGAAATATGAATCAATATAATTTTCGAATCATCGTATTTTCAGCATATTTTCCCCAATATGCTCTCCATTACCACGGGGCGTTTTTCACACTTCATTTGACAAACAACGCCCTTCGAGAAGGTTATACACACTATATACATTACATACCTCTATATATAATAAACGCGTATTATAAACATATGCGAATAATACGGGTTATACGCGCGAAGAAAACTGCTGCGGTACTCGAGAAGAAAACTGTTACGGTACTTCCGAGTCCGCGGCAACCTTTCGCTGTTCTTGATGTTCGAATTCGTCGGCGGTCTTCTAACTCTCCGCCTCCATCCGCGGTTGAGTTATGGTAGAGAAAGTTTTTGCGATCCAAAAGTCTTTGAGAAACTTTGACTTTCCTCTGCTCAGCGAGGCTTCGCATAGCGGGGTGTGTCTTCGGTCTCTCGTAGCGTTTTTTCGCTCGATGTATCCTCGATGTATTTTTCATTGCGATGCTCGATTTTTTGAAAATTCATTGCCCACGTGGAAAACAAAATATATGCGAAAAATATATTAAAAATATATGAAATTTGGCGTTTTTATTTAATTATTGTATTAATCATTCAATTTTTTTATATATATTCGATATATCATAGATATATGTAGCGATATACATTTTTCCAAGTGGGTGAGTTGACCTGTTCCATCCTTTCCTACTGTTCCTCTCGCTTATCGTTCGTACATAATATATCCGCAAACATTCGTATTTAATTTTGACCAATTGTAATCGCTAGAAACATGTCTACCGTCAATATTTGTACGGCAAAGTATCATCATTCCCTTAGTTTATCCGTGAGGCTTCCAGGATCACCTGTGAACTGTCGGAGGCTTTCGAGGGGTTGACCCATAGATACCCCTCTGAAAACTTCCGTAATTTTTATTTGCGCTCAGGTATATATCACCGAAAGATTATACGGTTGACCGAACGAGAGCGTTATTATAATATTTACTTAACGACCCTAACTGTAAAAAAAAAAATCCGATCGCGTGTATCGTCTATTGATTTTTCTATTTTTTTTTTTTTTTTTTTTTGCGGTAGAAAAGTTTTCTTCTAGTAGTTTTAGCTGCTCGATGGCCTCAGGAAACGAAGAATCGATCTATACGTGTCGAACAAGTTTGAGCCGCAAGAACGACGAAGCGGCGGGGGTAAAAAAAAAGGGAATAGAAGTTGAAGGAACGGAACGGCGCAACGCTGTCTGGTTCAGTCGAAAGCAAACGGTGAGTTGCCTCAGGTACAAGAATGGGAAGAGGGGGGCTGAGGAACGCCAGGTGTTACGGACCCAACGAGTGTCAGAACAGCAGAGAGAGAGAGAGAGAAAAGTGTAGGGAAGCCTAGAAGCAAGCGTGAACCTCGTATAAATTACTCCCCTCGGCACTTCCAGGAACGCGAGACGGTACGAAAATTTACGACCAAATTAATCGTAATATCGACAGGGTCGCTTCGCACCCTGGATACTGAACGTTTTTGGCGAATAGAGGAGAGCGGGAGGACAGAATATATAACTTGGATGCTGGAGAATTTTTCGCAATTATTTCAACGTTAAAATTATTAATAAATTTACGATAAATCGTAGAAAGTCGATGAAATCAATTTTCACAATTTCGGTATATTTTTTTAAGGGTTTTTTTCCGATTAATTAAATAATACGCAATTTTTTTACGATCGAACGAAATTTATATAGGGATGAAGAAAAAATGGCTTTTTCTACTACGATAGCACGAAGAGTTTAAGATTAAAAGATAATAATGATTATTTCAATTTTGGCCAATTTTCGTTGACGTTACCGAGACGCGACGCAGTGTCGTCAAAGTTCAAGAAGGTCCCGGTAAACCTTGCGAAAGGTATGCCAATAAAATTCGATGAGACACCTGCAAATTGTTACCTGAATAGTTGAGACTTAGCTGGCAGCAGGCATCACTGGACAGCAACTATGATGATTTATGCCTTCGGCAGGTGGATGGGGTGAGAGTGCAGTGGTTTTTCAAATTTCAACCACTGTCCCCCCCAACTCCCTCCTCTCATTGTTGAAGGATTTTCGGCGATTCGCTAGGCTCGTCTCGGCATCGAACCAAAAACCTTCGATCCTTCGACATTTCTACAAGTACCAACGAGAGAGAGAGTCCAAGAAACGCGAGGAAAATTTTGCTGAAAGTCTCTCTTAGAGCGTAAAAATGCAACGCTGAAAGATACACTTATTATTCTCGACCGATATCTACTCTATGAAAAATTACTTACTTCAAATTACATGTATCGTAAATTAATGGAAAAAATTCATCAAAAAATCGCTCATAAAAATGAAAAATAAAAAAAAAATCAACCAAAAAGACGCCAATCGACCAATCGACTTTACTTCGATTTCATTAGCCGTGGCTACCGGCCAAACTTAATAGGCTTTCCAATCTCGAGGATTTCCTGTTTCTCAAGTAAAATAATGAAAAAAAGAAACAGAAGTACTTATACAACATATTTTTCCATAAAAAAATCGATCTTAGATACGCCCTTCTGCTTCTTAATCGTCAATATATCATCGTCGCGTATATAGGAATGAAAAAGAAAAAAAAAAAAGACTGATGTACTGGTGCACTCGCGCAACAATGATGAACTCAATAGAGCGTCTTGTTGATTTTTGAGACTTGGATCAGCTTCAGGGGGGTTAATACGGTTTACCGAACCGAGAATTCAATCCTAAAGGAAAGAAAAAACTTCTACAGGTTTCTTTTTATTCCGAAAAGCCTCTATAAGGCTCTCTATTTTTCTCCTGTCTCCTAATTTCGTGCAGAAAAAATATCTTGGATAAGCGCATGTCTGCGGTAATTCGTCTGTCAATAATTATTGACCGCTTATGATCCATTGTACTCGGATCAATATTCTTGGTCTCTTCGGCTTTGTTCGTTCAGGAACATCAGAAAAATAATAAAATGCTCAGAAGATTTATCCGTAATATTTGCTCGTTCGCCGAAATCTACAAATTCGAATCGTACACAACGGATCAACATGAATCTTGAAGCTTCTATTGATTAAATTGATTCCATGGATTAAATTCTTCTTTATTAACTTCGCAACTGCGGCTTCTGCGGCAGTTGATTCAGTTGCTTTGACTTCCGGGTTTTTTTTATAAAATATTAGAAAAAGAAATAAACATTTTTCGTTCTTCAATTTTGAATGACATCTACAAATCTGACTCGCCTTGGTCGGGTGCATTATGAATCTTGGAATTCGGAATGAATTTCAAGATGATCTTCATGATTCCGATCAAAATCGGATTCGTTAGATTCTTCTCTTCTTGAATTCAGATTCATCAGATTCGTTGATTTCGATGCATTTTCCTTTCATTTAACGCGTCCTGCACACCGGTCGCCAAGCAGCGCCATTCAGGACGTCTTCAGTCATGAAAGTAACGAGTAGTAGAAAATGAGGAAAAAAAAGGAAACAAGTAATCGAAGAGCCTCGTGGGAAAGAACCTTCGAAGGAGAATAGAAGAAGCACCGGAGAGAGAGGTGTCCTGCGGGAGTTAATGAGGCTAATCCTGCGGTTCTTGTGGTGTCGAGAGATTAGGAAGAGGCATAGAGATCCTGTCGTAGATGAGGATGGCACCAGTGCCACCTGTGCCCATTCGCTCCTTTGCAAGGATGCGGCGCCCTGCCGAGGCAAGCAGGATATTCTTAGTCTTCATCGGTAGCTGTTGGGGGGGAGGGGGGAGGGGGGAGGAAATCTTCCTTCTATCCCTTGAGTTCTCCGTTACGAGATGAGCTCGAGAACTCGCGCGCGTGTACGAAGATCTGTCTCTCCCGGTCTGGTGGAAGACTGGTAAGGAGGAGGGCTAAGGAACAACCCCCAGACAAACAAAGGATCCAACGATAACGAACCTGGACTGTCGACGGAAGTTTGCTACTGTTACCGCTTCTCTCTGTTTGTCGGCTGTTGCGAGGACTCGTTTTTACACTTGGCTGATGGTGCGAAAATACGTTGAAGATCCTTTAGCCTCCGGACCGCGCGAAAACACGCGCGAAGGGATGTAAACAGGTTCGGACAAATTAGACGCAAATTAGAGAAGCTGTTGGAATAACTCGCAGAAAAGTCTACTTTAATGCTTGTAAATTTGAATTTTTTTGTTGCTCCAGGTGTCGGGCTTTTAGGGTTTTTCGATTTTCTTTTAGATTTTCTCGGGCTTTTAGACAACTGCACACCTACAATAGATGTTACACTCAATTAGCGACACAATTCATAGAAACTTTCGCGTGCGAATCTCGAAGAAACACGAGTTAAAGATTTGATTTACTCCAAAACCGATGACAAGTACTTCATAGCTTTATCCAGTTCTCCGTCGTGACCTAATCCCAAAAAAATCTCACGGTAATCAGAGATTCACATGAAAAACGATCTTTTTTTTTTCATCCACTGCTGCCCTGTATCTTCTTTTCTTCTTTTGCCCTTCACGCTTTTCCTACCTTAGCCTCGGTACAGTTCTCGCGTTCATTATTCTCACTCTATATTTTTCTTCTTTTGCTCTCCTGCGTTTCAACTCCGCTTCTTCGTTTTCTCGGAGTTTTTTCACCTGAGAAAAGTCCGAGAGGAAGACGAAGCAAGCGACAGAGGAGGGCGACGAATGAGTTCACTGCGGGATACCGGACCGTGGACACCCGATCGCAGGTCCCTTTCGAGGAAAAACGAAACACTGCCCTCTAGAACTCCCGCTATCTCTCTCCCTCTCTCTCTCTCTCTCCTAGTCGCTGCTAGTGGATGAGAAGCGAAACTCGTGGAATCCGGATGGCGAATAGAAAAATAGCAAAAAAAAATGAGGAAAGGACTCTCGCGCGTGAAGTGGACCGAGGCGATACGAGGGCGAGTCGGCGAAGTTGGATATGGTAGCGCGAATATAAATAGCCACCCCGAGTTTTATCGTTGATCTCGTGTATATTCCTCTCGGGGGGTTTATATTCCATCGTTTCGCGTCTTTTCTTTTCGCCTCTTTTTCACTCGAAAAAAAAAAAGAAAAAAAAAATGCGGATGAATGAATGCCGACTCGGCTGGTCGTCCTGGAGAGCCGAGGAATTTTCATTCATGGTTCACGATACTCCATCGGTGCCCGTGTGGCCGCGGTAATGCCAATGGTCCACGAGACTCATATCGAGAGGACATCTCACTCTCTTGGTGCACAGAGCACAGAACTCCTCGGTGCTCCGTTGAATATCATTCTCACTGATCTCCATCAAACGAGGGAATAATCGCAGGAGAAATAACCACCCGCGCGAATACGAGAGGATCCCAATCACTCATATCGTGGAGATTCATTTTTTACATTTTCATAACGGAAGACATTTTATAAGAAAATACAATATTAATTTTCGTGTCTGAAATTTTTTTATCATTATTATTATATTTCATAACAATAATAATTAGGTATTAGCAAAAATATCGGAATTCTTAATATATTAAAATATTGAAACGAAATATATATAAAAATTTCATTATATTGAAATATTAATTATTAAAATTTATTTAAAAATCGAAAAAAGAAAAATGGAACTTATCAATGTCGATACAGGACACCAACTTATTTCAAATAGTTTGAAAATCAAAAAAAAAAAATTCTGTAACCTCTGTACAAGTTGTAACCGGCGACTTTTTCCCTGGCAGTCCATTTAAGAACGAAAATCTTTGAAAAAAATCCTCGGGAGGTCCTGGAAGCATCCGAGATTTTTCCCAAAAACGTAATACTCACGGAAAGGTGTGCGCTGCTCACAGGGGGTCGGAAACGAAGCCATCGTTCTTTCCCATTCATGCCTTTTCGGTGTCCCGTTGACGAGACACTGGAATGCCGTAAATCCCTTGTCGCCTACTCAGTCACACTGAGATTTCGCAGTAGAACCGAAGAACGAACTCTCGGACAGAGGACCACAAGAATAATGAAATGAAAGAAAGAGTGGAGAGGAAAATCTCTCGCGAAGAGACCGAAAAAATCGGTTCCTCTTCTCGGTTTCGTGTGAAAAAAAATAAAAATAAATAATTCTGAAAAATAATATAAATAAAAAATTCGAAAAAAAAAAAAATCTACAGAGTTTCGAAAAAAAATCCTGAGTCTTTAGGTATCAAATCGCTCGTACATATCTAACCATTCGTCGCTTCTGCCTACGAATACGTGCCTTCATCTTCTTTTTCCCGCGCTACCGAACTGCGCGCGAACGCTATATCTCGCGAGACTCGAGTCTCTTGCTTGAGGGTTCCTAAAAAAAAAAAAAAAAAAAAAAATAGAAATATCCCAGGGCAGGAAAGAAGCAAGAAATAAGATCTCGTTTAGGATCTCGGAACCAGATCAGCCGCAGATCTCGTCGAGCTGACGAGCACTGAATGCTCCAAGAGGGTGAACTCGTGCTCTTCCCTTCCCTCCCCTACGCCCCACTGAATTAAAAGAGCGAGACGTTGAAGAAGAAAAAAAAATAAAACGAACTCTGAGAAAAAGATCGTTTCGGTAGCGCAAGAGTAGAGATTCGGTGTCGAGTTTCGGGACAAGAATTTTTTTTCGTCCGTTCATTTTTTTTTCTCATCAACTCCTCCACCGTTTCGTTATGTTTTTTTTTTCCTTCTATTTTTTTTTTGTACAGTTCCTTCATCGGAATTGCGACGAAACTGTTGATTGGTATCTTTTACACTTTTTACATCCATCTCCAACGTTTACGAATTACGAACGAAGAGACGAGACATTCGATAGCCGAAGAAAACGGAGGGTTGAAAAAAAATTGGGGTAAAGAGAGAGCAGACAGGAGAAGTGAATCGAGGATGATACAGGAATGAAGTTTCAAACGCAACTCGTTAACGCACCTATTGTCAAATTTGAAACTTCGCATGAGTCACAGAAAAAAAAAAAACTGAAAAAATGTTAAAATGTGTTTTTTGTGTGTAATTCACAATAAGAAATGAGACTCGAGAAGAAGAATTTTTATTCGTTATTTTTTTTTTTTCGTTTTTCATCGATAGATAGAAATAACCAGCTGCTCTCGATGATGTTATTTTTTTTTGTGATTTCAACCGGCGCTGTCCGAAAAATTCTGTAACCGTTGATGCTTTCGAGGAGAAATTGGAAATGTCCGTTGGGAAAATCGTAACGTTCTTTTTCGACTCGTTAAATCGTCTTCAGAAAAATTAACGAGCGTCGAATCATTTTTCTGTGCAAAAAAAAATTGTCTCGTTGACGAGTTTCTTATTGGAGAACTCCTGAAAAAAACAGAATAACCCGTAACGCGGTTCTTGATGAACTGCAGTAATTTTTTAAAAATTTGTTCAGCTCTTTCCATCAAATTTTAGAGACGTTGATACCTCAGCAAGAATTAGGAAAATCCGTTAAAAAATTGTAACGTTCTTTTGGCTCTCGTTAAATCGTCTTCGGAGAAATCAACGAGACATTGTTAGATCATTTTTCTGTGCTAAAGAAAAAAAAGAACACTTATCTCGTCAAAAAGTCGTTATTGAAGAACTTCCGCATCCATCGACACTGATTTTATTTCTTGGTAGCAATCTGTAGAAGTCGTGCAACGTACGAAATCTTACAAACGTTGTAAACACGTTACATTTTTTTTTTCAACATGAAAAAAACCGGAGAATCACAGAGGATTCCCTACAATAAAGAATAACAGCTTTTATTCCGTTTTTAAAACGAACCTCGACTACTTTTATCGTATTTTTTCATTACACAAAAAAATCAAATAGATTTTTTTTTAAATAAATTTTATTAAAAATAAAATAAATATTAAATATTTTTTTACATATATTTTGTCGTTAATATTATTATTTATTATTTTTAATTATTATCATTATTTTATTATAAGAAAAATAGATTTTATTTTTTTTTTCCGACTTTATTTGCACAGATAAAAAAATCGTATTAACACGAATCTCGTTAAACGACCTCAAAATTCAGTTATTTCGAAATCGCACAGCTGCAGAATATCGTAACCGAGAGTTATAGTCGAGAGTTTTACGGTCGCGGATTGTAACGGGAAAGCGTTTGAGACTCGGCGTTAACTTGACGATTGGAAGTTAATCGTAACGGTTATATCGGGGGATGCTGTGCGGCGTCGAATCATCGGATCGTGCGGATGGGAGAAACAGAGGCACGCGCCTTAAGGGGGGTTTAAACTTTAACTCTGTTGTATTCATGACAGTTTTCCATGACCCCGTCGTTCTCGCACCCGAACGATCGCCGAGGTGGTGGGTTTCGCGATCGAAGATCGAACGGACGCAAGCGACACGGACAATCGGTACCTATGAGAGAACGAGAAAGTTTCCCCGATAGCCGTCGTATTAACAACCCTCCTGTATACAAGTCGTTTTCGTCCCTTCCCCCCCCCCCCCCCCCCCACCTTCCTCGTGTCGTAACCTCTCTCTTGGTCCTCGCAGCCCTAAGGATATGCGAGATGAGATGTGTCTCTCGCTCGTTGGATTCGATTTCGATGCAACGACATCTCGTGGGTCTCTCGAGATCGATAACAATGGGACCGTTGGCATCTTGGAGTAACATATCGAATTCTCATTCGATACATCAAATACGGGAACCGATTTAAATGAGATCGATGTCGATTTTATGAATAATATACGATATATAATATACAATAATAATTTTCTATAATATTATTAAAAAAATTTCATTATAATATAGCTATCGAGTAAATTACCGTTCCTAATAAAATTGCTTAACTTTTTTTCGCGAGAAATTTGAGGGGCTGAGGGTTGAAATTATTTTTTACAATTTTTCGTATTTTTTTTATTGCTTTGCTGGCGGTTTCCTCGATACATTTCGCGCGAATAATAATATCGAACGGAGAAAAAAGGATTTTTTTTGTCGATTTTTTTTTTTCATCAACAATTTTCTCGTCGATTTTTTTTTTTTAAGTCCAACGACACTTTTTTTTCGTGACGATTTTTTTTTTATACTTGAAGTGCAGCAATACCTCCCACGCCTTCGGAGAGTTTCTGCTGCAGGAATAACGCAAAGTCCGGGGCTATTCCTGCAGCGGTAAAACCGCTCCGAGAGTCGCGATATCGCGTTCACCGGCGGGGACAGATGTTTCCACGGGGGTACCGTGAGCGCGTCGGGTACCGGGACGCAGCGCGTAGGAATGACTGACAGCTCAATGCACCGGGACTGTACAGCCTCTCTGCTCCTTATACTACGATTATACATTTCTATATGCCACATAGCTATATACCAACTCGTATAGTATTCCCTCCACGCATATATATACATACCGACGATATTTCGCTTCAACTTCCCCTCCGATGCTTTATTTCTCACTCCGCGTCGTTCGAGCTTCACGGATTTTTTTGATTTTTTTTTTTTTTTTTCACTCATTCCGCTTTAATCACAAGATCACTTTTATACCTGTAAAATACTCCATAGTGATGAATTAACTATGTAATTAACTATAAAAAAATCAATAATTAAATAGGCCGATAAAAGAAATCGACTTTCCCCTCCGACCCGAAAACCATTTTGAAACGCATTAAATTTTTTTTTTCAAAATCGTATATTTCCGTGTTAATTTTATTGAGCGAAAAAAAAAAAAAAACTCATCCAACGGAATTTTGGTAATCGAAATTCTCTTATTGAGATCGAAAAAAAAAAATGTCTAACTGATCCTTTTTTTTGAGGATCAAAAATCTTTCGATCTTATATTCGTCGGGAGATCAGGAAGGAGACTACGTGGGGCATTGGCACCTCCGAATCTTTTTTTAGGGGTGGAGTACCGGAGAACGAGAGAGTCTCGGGTTACTCTTGTAAGGGAATCTCTCGCCGGTGGTATATATGTACACGTGGGTGCTTTGTCGGCTCGCGGGATCTCCGTTCTTTTGTATGCGGTATACAGGAACTGCCGAAGATAACTGATCGTTGAATGAATGGCCGCTGGACAAGAAGACTGCCACCGTAGTCGATGGGGTTGCGAGATCGAGGGTTGGCGAGGGAAACAAGGGGGCTGCACTGCTTGTGGGCGTCGTGAAAAACCCGTTAACTTTTCAAGCCAATAAACGAGACTCTAATAGATCGATTGAAATCTTGCATCACAGACACAATAAAACCAATTCGCATGCTAATTCGAGTGGATAAACGATACCGTTTGTTATTAACCCATATAATTAAATCGGAACAAAAAGAGAACAAGTTATTTAACGCTGTAAAACGTTGGGCTAATTATAAATTTCACTCCTTTTCAATATAAAAAAAAATTTATAAAATATGTTGCCATTTTTTTTCTTAATTAGCACATTTTTGAAAAATTTTTTGATTTCGATTTTTAAATATGTATATCTTTTATATTTTTTAAATTCCAAAATTGTTTAATAACTTTCGAAAAAAAAAAAAAAAAAAAATTTCGTTCCGTTTAATCGTCACTAACAAAATATCTTATTCGCAATATAAAATCGTAACCCACTGACCTACAAAACAATGTCCACTGCAATCTCACGGTCGCAATCCAAGATTAAACTCTCTCTTCTCGCCGCGAACAGAGTAGAATAAAAAAGAAAAATATCAAGAAACAAGTTGAACAACGAGGCTATAGCCGAGAGTTGATGGAAAGGATGGTCATAGACGATCTCTTCGTGGCGATGTATAAACACGAGGGTAGAACGATGAACGACAAAACGAGGGAAGGAGTTGCGCGCAAGGGTTGTGGATAGGAAAAGTCGCAGAGAAGAGTGGGACGTTTAAACGTAGGATGGCCCAAGGGGGTTGGTAGCGGTTGGGAGTGGTAGTGGTAGTAGTCAACGTTTCGCGATAGCGATGTCATGGCGGCCACCGGAAATAGCCGGCACTATCGGCCTCCCCGCCGGAAGGACTCCCGTCACCGCAGAAAGAGTTCCAATCTTCTATTCAGCGTGAGACGCGCGGCGTCGACGGCGGAGGAGGAGAATGAGGAGGAGGGTGCGCGTCATGAAGGCGCGTTCTCAACCTTCTCGACCCCCTCTGGCTTCACGGTTTTACTATAACCTACGTCCTGCCTCGTTCCCGTCCACTGCCACCTTCGCGAGTCCTCATCCTCGCATCCTTCGACGCTTTCTTCGAACCCTCCCCCTTCCTCAACCCCTTGTCGCGCCCGCAAGCATCCTTTTCTTTCTTTCCTCGGTTTCTCGTAGCCTCTGACTCTACTTTCCTCTCCCATCTTTCTGCAACCCTCCGTGGCATGTCCTCTCACCCACATCGCACGTCGTTGCTTCAGGCTGGACGATACAAACCATCCCCCGTCCGCCTTCCCCCGCAGTAGAATGGACCACGAACGTGGAACCAACGACCCCGAAAGAGGAAACGGCAAAGGGGTTGGAGGATCGCCGGACGTGGTGTACGATGAAAAAAAAATAGGCAAAGGTGAAAAAGTCCGCGAGCTCAAGTGACACAACGTCGACTTATCTGTCGACGAGCTTCTGTATGAACTTCCGTGTATTATGTGCGATTCCAGTTTTTTTTCAAAGAAATCGCTATAGGTGTTTAGTAGATGGGAGTACCGAGGTTTTTTTTTTTTTTTTTTTTTTTTTTTCCGAGATCCCGTAGGTCACTTCCGGTTATCGTGAACGAAACTCTTGACGTATCGAAGCTGAGTTTTGAACTCTACGAGAGTTTGTTGCATCAGATCACTCAGCTATCTAAATGGCTCCGTTATCGACAGACCTCTGAGTAGACGTTTGACATTTTTTTATCGTAGTTGATATCGACGTGTAGATATAGTCACATGATATATGCAAAATGTAATTAATTTCCATACGTTTTATTTTTTTTCCCGCGGGTGTGACTCGCGATTAAAATGGTAAGTAGCCGTACTATACCCACCGAACGCGAAGGTTGTACCGACATCCCCTTAAACGACACCGCAGCATCGTTGTAGTTCTCTCGCGCCCCCGGTGATACATCATTTGGGTGTCAACGAGTGTCCCCCCAGTCCACCCGTAATCTCACATCCATCAAGCCTGCGCGCTTCGTCGACGAGAGCCGTTTCAAGCGGACGAACGGACGGACTCTTGATCGATGTTTCGACGAAGCGCGCGCGCCCGCCAACGACGGAAAAGCCGAGAGCAACTTTACGGAGAGGAAAAGCTCGCGATATATATACTTTTTCGCAACACTAAGCTTCGAGTATATATCAATCTTTCGAATTTTTCCGATTAGTCTCGCACGGGTTTTTCGTCTTCGAGTGCTTTCGCATACATTAGATCTTTCATCTCTAACTCGTGTCTCTGGATACTTCACATTCGTGATTTAAGATTATTTCACTTGAATTTATTATTCGTAGAGATTTCGAAAGATTCTGTTGAATAATTTTTTAACGCGATCAATCAAATCAATCTATATGCAGCCTCGGGATTGCGTAGATGGATTCATCGTTTGCTGGTGCGTGTTTCGTATTATCGAAGGATTAAATTTTCTCCGACAGCAACCACGTGCCGGAAAGGGCGATAGACACAGAGATACAGAAAATCGAGGGGGCGTTTGGGAGTCAGTTTCTCGTTGTTCTCGTCGTTAACGCCATCGAGGGAGAGTTAACCCTGACCCTCAGTGTGTACCATAATGGGGACTCTGCAAATCGAATTACACTCGCCTCGACAACATGCCGATCCTACCGTCACGAGGACCCACCTGCGTTCGTGTATCAATTCCTTTATACGATATTCAATCATTACACCCAATAATAATATAATAATAATAATAATAATAATAATAGGAGGTTAATAAGAAATTTATTAAAAAATCAACCCCTCCGCGCTTCGTATACATATGGCGAAATATCTTCGGTCACCTTTGCCAAAGGGGTACAGAACTTGACTCGGAAAATTGCTTATACATATAGGAGTTAGAAATAGTTTACAACCTGCGCGCAGTCCAGGCTAATTTTACGCTAATCCAACACGAACGTATCGAGTACCCTATAAACCCCTATAAACCCGGGAACGTCGGATTAACGCCGATGGCAATCAACCTCCCCTTGGATTATAACGGTGATCCTCTCGTTCTTCAACCCTTTAACCCGATTCTCGGCTATATTTCTATACGTTTTATCTTCGGAACGAACGAATTTCGAGACACGTTTATAAATAAATGCGGACGAAAAATTTTATGTTTTTATTGATTTTTCGATTTTTTTTTTTTTTCGATTTAATGATTTTTTTTTTTAATTTAATTTTTTAAAGATTCGTACATTTTTTATTGTATATACTGGAGATAATATTAACGAGGATTCAGGATAAATAAACAAATGAACGAAATTGTCGGTGTTACTCGGAACAGAGTATAAAATTGCGCGCGTTATTTTTCATGGTACCAGCAGCGAAAATCTCGTGACCCTGAGCTTAAATTCAAAAGGTTGGAACGGTAAAAAAAAAAAGGAGTTCGCGACGACGAGGACACGTTTAAAAATGCAACGTTCGTGATTGCCGTGGCTCGCCGAGCGCCTTTGAAATTTTACCCTTGCAACCTTTGCATACTTCGAAGCTGCTGCTTTATATATATATATACTATATACATATACACATGTATCAACTTATCTCGTCTCCTGCCTCGGCGTCTTGTCGCGAAGAAAAACATTTTTTTCGCAACATTGAAGTAATAATAATCTTTCGTTAATTAAAAATTACTTAAAAAAATGTATAATATATGTAAACAATAAAAGAAAATCGTAATTTTACGGTAAAAATCCATTTTTCGTTTGTTTTTTTAATTGAAATTATTCGACATTTTTTCTGAGAGGCGAAGTTCGTGAGGCTATTAATCGCAGTCAACTTTCCTGTTTCACTAGACGAATATAATCGATCACGACGAACTTTATATACATATTCTATGTATATATATATTATATTTCAATGAGGAAAATCCTCGCCACCGTACGCCCTTACAATCTTCCATCACATGCGACAAACGCACCAACCCTTAAGCAATCGCGCGACGATATGCAAAAGGGGTTCGGGAACGTTGTGTTTAGACAAGCGTCGCGCGACGGTAGAAGCGTTGTACAGCCAACCAGAGGAATTTCCATGTGGGCAAAGTGCTTTCTCCTCGAGTCTCGAAGCAATTCGTAACAGTCGCGCGCGAGGAATAGACGACGTCGCGACGCTCTCACGGCATAATGCGGAAGTCGTGTCGAAGTCCGAGGTTGTCGCTCTATATAACTCTCCGTACCCACTGTGCGATGTTTCGATATACTGTTTTGGAGTCTCAGTCACTCTAACTATGCCACACAACGGCACTTCACGTGACGGTCTAAAGGTACATGTGTACGTATATTCGACTATGCGACAATTTCGAGAAACTCGAATCAATTTCTGTCCGAATGTAACATAGAATTCGACCGATATAAATCTTTCAAAGATAAAATTTCCATTTACTATGCGCAAAGAAAAAAAAATGTATCAATTCCAATAATTAATTAAATAAATAAAATATAAATAAAAACAAATACCAATTTTTTTTATATAAAAAAATAATATTATATTACAGTATTGATAATGAGATTATTATTAAATTGTTCTTTTTTCTTAATAAATATCTTAATCATTCGAAAGATTTTTTTTTTTTATGAAATCATTTTTTTCCGGTGTCTCGAATTATTGTTACGAATAAAAAAAAATTGGTTTTTGAAAATCGGGTGAGAAGGATTTTTTTTATCGCAAATTTTTCGATAAAATTGAAAACGGTTATACTTCATTGATGCATTCGTTTTTTTTGTTCTTTTCCTATTTTTTTTATACCAAAACTTGATAAAAAAAAATTAATAGAAAGTGAAATAATTGATTTTTATTAAATTGCCGTTTTGCTACACCACCAATTATGTTTTTACTCTCGAAACTTACTGATCTAATGATACCACTGTTTTCTACCTTCACAATTCGAAAACAAGTCAACGCAGCCTGCGATCTATAGTATACATATATACATAAATATATATAAAGCATAAAGACGCGATAGAATAGGATGAATGTAAATCGATAGGGGTGAATTTATCTGGTAGCACTTATAAAGAATATCTGTGCTAACTGGTGGGGTTTTGCAACACAGAAACCCCACTGCGAATCAACCCCAATAATGCCCTCTGCTGGCTGTATATATTCTGGTCGCACTACAGTGTCAGAGGATTCGTTCGCTCGCGACGTCTATACCGATCTCATGACAAAAACTCAAAGAGCCGCACGGTGCGGCAAGGAGCGATCTTTTCGGGTTGTTCCCTTCTCGAACTTTTGCACTATGCTTTTCTGAGGTGCGTGCGAGCGATGGGTTAACTTTCGCCCGTTTCAATTCATAGAGACGGAGGAGTGGAGCGCGTGTGAGCGAAAGTGAGAACGGCGTCGATTCTTGACGGTCGGGAGAGACTTCTGCCAGAGCTGTTCTCCATCATCATCCCCCGTTACCTCGCCTCTCGGTCCCCCAGGGGTAATAAAACGGCAATTTAATTCATACACTTGATAAACGTCGGGCGCGCGCGCTCGCGCGCACGCGAGAGAGTTGAAGCTCTCTTCTCTCGGCATCAACAAAAACCCCCGAGCGCGCGGTGCCGCACCTAGGGATCGAGCAGAAGTCAAGCGTGAGGTATATACGAGACATACTGCACGGGAATAAGGGCTTATTTTGCAAATCATCGAGCCTCGGGGTAATACAGCGATACATCGGGCGAAGAGGAAACGAAGATGGAAATTACTCGATATATCGGATTTTATTTTTATCTTGAAATGAGAAATTTGTCAATCGCGAGAGGGAAAGGGATTTTATTTGAATTGATGAAACGCAGAAATAATCATATCGAATTACATATTTATAAGGAATATCATATATTTATGAAAAATATATTTACGAAGAATTTATTAAAATATAATATAATATATGAAAATTCATATATTTTTTAATCATGTCGATTGAGAGGCAAAAAAAATATATAATTAGGCAACTCGCGTAATAAATATAATTTTTGGCTCACAATAAAATTTCATATGATTATCGTTAATTTTCAGAAAAATGTATAGGGGATGATTCGGAGGGTTGAAATATCGAATACAACTAAAAATATTTCGGGGTTTGAATCAACTGTGCGATCGAAAGTACAATATACGAGACTAAGTTGAGAACCAATGCCGGACGCGTCCGGCTGCGGGATTCCGAGCGACGAGGGGAGGAGGGGTTGGAAACGCGAAGGGGGTTTTTCGTAGGGGAAGGCGGACTACTGGCATTCATCGCGATGCAGATGGCTTCCACCCCTCGCGGCTCCAACGATGCTGTGGGTTACGGCTCTCTTTCTATCCCTCTCTCATCCTCTCTTCATCATCCCTGTTACTCTCGCACTCTCTCTCTCTCTCTCTCGCTCCCGCGTTCGCACTGGCGAACGTTTGTGGACACCGGTCCAATGAACGCAAATAACGTGCGTGTAGGTGCTCCGGAGATGTATTGCTATCTGACTGTATACGCACTCACGCACCGTGCGTTTCGATTCGCAACGAGAATTGGCGGAATGTGAATTTGCTGGATACGTTAAGATCGACTCGATAATTAATTGCTTAATCTTTCAATTAGCGATCTATGGAAAAATGACTTCGGAATAAGGGTTGAGAGCATTTTAAAATGAATACATTGGCTAAAAGAAATTTTTCTTTTAGCTGTGTCTTAATATTTATCGTAATAATGAAATTGCGCTAAACTAGTCGCGATATCTAATGAAAATAGGTATCATAGATATATAGAAAATAGTGACGAAAAGAAAAAAAAATGTTATTATTATTATTGAATAGTTGCCAACGCATTTGAACGATTCCTCTGCGTTTTGAGAGACCGGTCAGTAACTGGGACATTTATCTCGCACGCACCGCAACTAGCAATCACGATGCTATTCCCCCGTCTCTCGGGCGTTGTACAGTGTTCGATCTCCACCTGTCTATATACAATCTCTTTACATTGCCATGTGCACATAGCAGTCCGGCAATACACAGTGTTATACGCCGATCGGATTGAACGGTGTACGGTAGAATTACGGAGAGAGAGAGAGAGAGAGAGATAGGAGATATGCACGAGTTGGTAATTTTGCAGTAGCCGAAATTGTCTCTCGTTTCACGCAGCCACACGGGAAAATCGAAGAGTGAGAGAGACACAAAACGAGGCGCGCGTAAAGCCTCAACGGTGGTATAGGAAAAAAGATGGAAAAGCCATAGAATGAAACGAGTGCGAGAGCACGCAAAAGCACGCGCGACCATACAGAGAGAGAGAGTCCATATTGCACCGCGATCCGCGGGGAGAGGGTCCTTTGCTTTTCATTCAGAGGAGAGAGCTTCGATAATTAATTCGAGTGGGACACGGGGATAACGAATCGTGCGGGGGAAATTCATCGTAATTGACTGCGGAGGACTCGACGGACCGAATAAATGGCGACCGACTCGACGAGTCGTGATGAATTATAATTTGCACCATGTGTAAACTCTAACGATCTATCCTACGCGCATTTATATCCCGTGCCTCACATACTACGCGCGTACGGCGTCGCGAATATGTGTATATGGCGCGATCGATAGAGCATTGAATTTTCTCGATGTATCAAATAAAACGAATTTTTATTACATTTTTTGTACGTTTCTTTTATGAATTATAATTCACTGTCATGAGCTTTTAGTCGCTTTTTTTTATATGGTTAATGGATAAGACTGGCATTACGCATTATTTTTATTGCAACCCTTAAACGATGCGCGAGCGTTTGGCAGCTTTCGGGGTTTTATCGTTGTTGATACTTCGCTAAAATTTTTTATTTTTTTATGTTATTTATAGTGAAATTTATAATGAATGAAGAAATCGTTAAAAAAAAGCAGTTCTCTTAAATCGATCGCGCGAAACCTCATCGATATTCAATTTAAAATCATTTGGCGCGATCGATGGAGTATTGAATTTTCTCGATGTATCAAATAAAACGAATTTTTATTACATTTTTTGTACGTTTCTTTTATGAATTATAATTCACTGTCGTGAGCTTTTAGTCGCATTTTTTTTATATGGTAAATTGATAAGACTGGCATTACGCATTATTTGTATTGCAACCCTTAAACGATGCGCGAGCGTTTGGCAGCTTTCGGGGTTTTATCGTTGTTGATACTTCGCTAAAATTTTTAATTTTTTTATGTTATTTATAGTGAAATTTGTAATGAATGAAGAAATCGTTAAAAAAAAGCAGTTCTCTTAAATCGATCGCGCGAAACCTCATCGAAATTCAATTTAAAATCATTTGGAGCCGAAAAACTTCACGTCAACGTCAAAAAGCACATTTCAATGGTCCAAAAAATCGTCCCCTGCCTATCGCAAACCCGTGTAACCTACAAAGTTAAACAACCTCTGAATACGCGATCGCAGGGCTTCAAAGGAAGTAGAAAGAAGAAGGGCACGAAGTCGATCAACTACAATACTCGGCTTCTGACTTCAATGTTTTTTTAAATACACTTATAGCGAGAATAATAAGAAGAACGACACCTGGAAAGGACCGCCGATCACATCAGCTCGATGCGAATCCGAAGTGGCATCGTAACAGCAAAAACTTCCCTCAGGAAGATCGCTCGACCGGTAACCTTGTCGTAATAATGAAATTTCACTACGCACGAGATACTGCGCACACGTAAAATCTATCGACAACACTTTCCGTCTGTGTCTGTTGCACGCGTGAAAAAGAAACAACAAAAAAACAAAGATAGAGGCGAGTTTTTGAGGTGCCAAGTAGTATACGAGTATACGAAACGCGTTCCAAGGGGTAGAAAGGGAGGAAAGGGCGCGTAGACCAGAGATGAGAGCGGCTACTTTTAGTATATAGAAATTGTGTATATAACATTCGTATACATGTATCCGGCAAAAAGATCCGAGATACCTATGTATCCATATATACATATGGATAAGTATATATATGTATATATATGTATATAAAGGAGCGAAGGAAACCCTCGTCAGGATCGTCATCGGGGTGACAGGTAAACTTGAAGGGGAAACTATGTATGTCCTCCGGGTTGCGAAACGAGCGTTTATAATGTACGTGGTATATAACTCGCCCTTAGGGGTCTTCACGTTTTTCTTTCTTTTTCTGTTTCTCTATATCGTCCCCTTTTGCCATTCGAATGCTTTAACTTTCACCGCAGGCCATTGACGAGGGACTAACAGCTTTAAATTGGAATCAAATTTTGAAATTTTTTTTTATAGTTACGTAAGGAATATTGTAATTTTTTTATGATTAAAAATTTTTTTGCTCTTTAATAATGTATTTTTTTTATTCACATTCATTTTTCGGATAAAAAAAATCTTTCGGAAAACATAAAAATTCGCTTTGAAGATACATTATAAAAAAATTAAATTTTCGAAGTTCGATTTCTTCGCTTTTTTTGTTTAATGCATGAAAATTCAATACGGTTGAAAAAGGCTATGAAATAAAAAGAAAAAAACTATTTCCTTGTATTATGGAGATTTGAAATAAATTCACTCAAATACCTCGTTTCTCCACTTTACATTTCGAAACCCAAAATTCATCCCTTAAATACACAATAATAATAAAATTAAAAAAAATTCTCGAATTTATTTTTCCTCGAGTGTAAACACCCGAAATAACATTTCGATATTTTCGTTGATATCAATTCATATGTATCCTCGATATATCATTCCCAAGCTAAAAAAAATGCAAAGTTCTGTCTGCTCGGCAAACGACTCTTCTCGTAACTCACAAATTTTGGTTCCTAAGGGTGCCAAAAAAAAAAAAAAAAAAACTCTTGCAATATTCACGAAGAAATTATACGATCGGCACAGGTGAGGGTCAGGTTTTTCCTCGTCCTCTATCCAACGCTCTCTCTCTCCCTCTCTCTCTCTGTGTGACAAACGAGACGAACAAAACTCGAGGGAGAGAGAAGAAAAAAAAAAAAAAACATCCAAGAGAATTGAAGAACGACGTCAGGACCACTTAGCGTGTGTCTCCGACAGACTCGTAGAGAGGAGACTCGTTTTCACATGCAAAAGCGACGTGCGACCGAAGGCGCGCGGATCGTCTCTTCCATGTCGAGGCTATACGACAATTTGCATAGACACGAGAACGTGTCTACGTTCTTGTTTCACTCGTCTCCCTCTTTCCCATCGATATATTCAACGTTCCTTCTTCGTTTCTCGTGAAACTTCATACACAAGCAAATTTATACAGACATGTAAGGTGGTGTGTTATATAGCTTGTTCGGCTCTCTCGACGTACCTCCCGGACCACCCCTCTTCTCGATTGTTATGAAAATTTTCGGCTGCAGGATAGAACTCACGCGTTTACGAGACCTTCGGATATATATGAATAATATCGATTACTGAGAAACAGAAGAACGTATCTTGGGTCATTTTGGCCATTAAATTGTGGGACATAAGCCCTTTTCATTGGGTGCCTCGATGTATAAGAAACATATATATAATAAGGGTGTTTCGGACGGCGTTTTGCGTGTAAAACGCTGGAAAATCGGCCCTTATGATTCTTGGAAGTCGATATATGTAATTCTATAATTATAAACACGATCTTCATAAGAAACAGAAAGAGGGATATCTTGACGATATAATATAAGATTTCGTATTTCTACGAATTTTTGCGTAAAATAAAAAATCGATATCTCACATCGATTTGCGTGGTAAAGGATATAAAATAAACATTTTTTAAATATTTATCGATTGATATTTATATATACAATATGTTAAATGCAGAAAGATCTATTTATATACGAAGCAAAAGTAACGCGTGAGATAGAAACGTTTCGAATAGATTATGTATATAGATATACAAGACGTACATAACCTGTAAATGAGTCCTAAATTGAAAGCCGAGAGAAGTGAAAAGGGAAGAAGATCGAGCGACGATGACGATTATGATGATGATTGAGGAAAAAGAAAAAAAAAGATTGGTGAAAAGAGGGGACGTTTTAAAATTGGCATAAATGAGATTGATACGACTTTAAGTTACTCTCGGAGTGAATGGAGACACACGAGGATCTATGACGATCGGGCAACTCACTCGAGATTCCAGTCTCGTCACCCTACAATGTCATTCATGGATATAGAAGGCCTTGTAAAAGCATGACAATCGTTGTTTTTTTGTCGTTATTGTTCTCCCCGAGTGTAGTCATGTGGCTGTTTTGAGTCGAGTTTTAGTTTCTTTTTTTTTTTTTTTTTCATCGGAGAAGTCGATACGAGTTTTTCGAGAGCGAATTCTCACTCGGGGCTCAACGTAATTCTTAAAAATGCATAAATTATGTTTCCGTAATTTTTTTTATAAACAGTTTTCTCGTTAATAAAAAAAAAAAAGTTTCATGGAATTAATTATTATCGATCTGTTGATATTTAGACCGAAATTAGTTTTTTCTAAAAATCTAATAAAAAAAAAAAATTTAACGAAATTTCATTGAAAATATCAATATTTATCGATCGAATTTTTTTTTTTAATTTTATTATTTATTTGTCAGTAAATATCCATTTTTAATGGCGTTATTTTTTTTTTTTTACGAATTCTTGATTCTCAATCGTTACAATTTTTTTTTCATGAATTTTTTTATCTCATTGTCGAAATAAAAAAAAAGAAGATTGCATCGAATTTCTTTGTATCGATTCAAATGTATTTAGTTCGAGGAATACCCATGTCTTGCACTCCGATAAATTATCTCACCATTTTGCCGGCGTGTCGAACACGATACTCCTTGTCGAGTATCGATTTCACAAAACGTCCGTTAACACATCGGTAAAGAAGATCGAAGAGATGGAATAATAGATCTCGCGGTATTCCCACAACGGTAGCATCGTTGATGTTTATGTGGCATAATAATCTCCATAGTCTGAAAGATATGCCGGAGAACTTGGACCGTACATCATAGCCAAGTTCTCCGTTTGCTGTGATGCAATATATTTATGTACCTATCTCTGCCATCGAATCTTCACTCCCCTTCCCTCGTAGCTATACAAATTTTTACCTATTTAATACATTATACAAAAAAAAATGTATATCGGCATTTATCGACCACTCAAAAAAAAAAATTAATATTAAATTGATTTAAAAAATATTTAAAAATTGATTAATAATTGATATTACGCGACGCAACGTAAAATATTTTTCATCAATTTTTTTAACACCGCGTTGAGTTGATACGGAATTTTCAGACACTCGAACTGAGATAAAAATATGAGATAAAATTTCAACGTGTAATAAAAAAAAAAAAAAAAAAAAAAAGAAAAAAAGATGAGAAAATGAAAAAAATGAAGCGTAACGAACAGCCGTAAAATCAAAACGGGGTCACGCGTCGAATCGTGTGACGTGTCTTCGGGTTCTTTCGCATTCCCACGAAAGGGACACGTACCCCCATAAAAATAGTGTCGAGAAGGGTGTCCCGTGATCTATATATACTACAATATACTATATATGTATACATACATATATATATAGTAGTGCATTTTTCACGCGCACGAGCACTACACCTCCTATCGTTCTTCGAATCGAATACCTGCAGACTGACGATGCTACATGACCGTGTGCTATATCGCTCGCCGAGCGTCACTGCGGCACGGATAAAAATAGCTGTACGAAGCATCACTAACTCTCACTTTATAACGCTGTACAACATTTTCCTCTACGAAACTTCGCAGCCACAAAAACAGCCGTCGTATTTTCCAAAAACTTCGCGATCTTATAAATTCCGAAATAAAATGCAACCCTTTTGCTTTTACAAATAATCCGTTTTTTATTTTCCCATTTTTATATATTTTTATGAATTTATAAATTTTTCAAATTATTTTTATAATTATAAACAATTTAACGATTTTATTTAATTATTTAAAATGGCGAATTTTAAGTTTAAAAACATCGAAAAAAAAAAAAAAAAAATGTCGAAAAATAAATTGCGAGACTCGTCGTAAGCCGGCGAACATCGCACGCTCCGATTTCTCATTCGTTCCGAGCAGCTCCCACAGAGTGCTCGGTGCGCTATTATACGAACTGTAAAGCATCTATGTATGTATATAGTATAGTATAGTATAGTATATTATATATAGTAGTATATATAAAGCTATGTTAGTTGCGCGCTCCACACACCGCCGAAATGAATCCCGGGCAGCGTGAAGAGCGCGGGACTTTTTTTTTCAATCCCTCTCGATTTTTCGAAGACCCGGGGGTTGCAACGATACAGAAAGGGGCACAAGAGGAACCGAGAGAGTCTGAAACGGGGGGGGGAGAGGGTTTGAACCGCACGGCAATAGAATATATATAGGCACCAAGGATAACCCGTAGAACCGTACGCGGTGTGCCGGTGTTAACCCCCCTCCTCCCCCCGTTATTATTTATTGCGAGAGGATGCGTGCAACGCGAGATATTATTATTTGTACCGCACATAATTCAAGTAGGTCGTTAAAATTATTTTATTACTTGTTCTACATAACGCCCGAGAGCTACCGTATTTACCGGGTAGAGACGAACAAGAAACGCATATTATAGGGTGGCGAACGCATGTCTGCGATAGAATGCGGGATTATTTTTTATGGAATCGCGCATTGATTTTCAGATGGGTTTCGACTTATCTCGTTGACGATCTTCCAAAGAAACGATTGACACAATTTTTTTTTTTTTTTTTTTTTTTTTTTTTCTTATATGGAAATGTCTTTTTAACAATTTTTAGCTCCGATTTTTGTTAAAATACCAATTTTTATGAATTTTTTTTTATAACGAATATTGAATTAATTTCGACTAATCTGCTGAACTGCTGAACGATTTCTTCATTCCGATTCTTTTCAATTTCGTGAAACTATCGAATGAAAAGAAAATTCAATAAAAAAAACAATTCAGCACTTCAGCACTTTAATCAGTTAAAGGAAAATTCGCTAAAGAAAAACTTCGGTAGTTTAACAGTTTGAACGGCTAAAAGGAAAACAAAAAAAAAAACTTCACTTCAGTACTTCAGCAATTTAAACGACTAAAAGTAAATGAAGTTCGGACCTTTAATCGGCTACGAGAAGATCCAACGATGAATCACTTCAGAAGTTCAGCAGTTTCATTGAAAAAAAAATATATATATTTTAATCTTTTTTTCAAAATGCCGAACTGCCGAAAAATTTCTTCATTCCATTTTTTTTTTATTTGCCAAAAGAAAAACTTCGATATTTTCTTTTCTACGCATCTACCCCTGCAAAATATCCTTCATGAACGACAGTATTGCAAAATATCATGCATTTTTTTTTAACCCCCATCTTTCGTAAGTCGATCCCCTTCTTAGTGATTCCGTAAGAGGTATTTACCAGATCAAAGGTAAATATTGAGTCACTTGTAATCGTGCAGAAAGCAAAGGTATAATATACCGAAGGATCGACGCGTATTGAAGGCACACAGTTGTACTATAAACGGAGGATATTATACGGCCACACGGTATTCGGGGTATCCGATTCCCGGAAAGTGGTAATTCACAGATACGTTCGCAGAAGGGTTGAACTGCTTTTAGCATTTACGGCGCGGAGAGGGGCGGGGGGCATGGAGTAGAGAGAGTTGTAAATCTGAAACCCGCGAGGGAAGATCGATGATATACCTGGGAGCCGCACGCTGCACGCTTGGCATGAGAAAGGGGTGCATCCGTACGGATATATACTCTCCTATACTACTGTGCACCCGGGTGCCCAATTTTCGTGGCCCAAATTGCGAAAACAGGCACAGCCAATAAAATTTTATTGCCGACAGAAATACCCCGTTAACGGATCATTCTACCGCGCGGGGAAACTCATGCAGTTCAACGTTTCCGGAATTAAATTATACAGCGCACGAGTTTTCAATGAAAAAAAAAAAAAAAAAAAAAAAAAAAATGTTTTGAATAATAATAACTTCGACGTTACGAATATTATTTTAAATTTATAATGCTTCATCGCCCGTATTACCAGTCGATAATAATACCGATCACCCAATTTTTTTTTTTTATTTTTTAAATAATACGATAATCATAAAAAAATCAGTTATACAATGAGTGCTAATAAATCGTCGTGTAATATTGATTGAAGAAATTGATATTAATATAACTCCGAAAATAAAGATTGAAGCAAGACATATTTTAGCAGTTCAGCATTTCAGCAGTTTCACTGTTTTATCGACTGAAAGAAGTTCGAACGATGAAAAAAGAAACGTACATTTGATTTTCAGAAACTATATTACGCGGAGAAAAAAAATTTATCGGCTAAATAAAGAATTCAATGAAAAATTAGTCCTTTTAATACTTAATACTCGAAAAAATGGTTTAACTCGTAAAAATACGAGAAAACAGTGCAAAGGAACGTTGAATAGTCATTTCCACAATTTCTATCGTTCGTTGCTTTGGTGTATCACTACTATGTAAAAGGGCACTGCAGGCGTATATCCGACGGCTACAGAGATAGATAGACAGACAGACAGACAGACGAGATTATTTGGATCCGTTAGAACGGCAGCGATCGGGCTTTTCAATCGGTTCCTCATCGATAAAGACTTTGTTGGCCGCCCTTGTCGTTTGCTAAACATCGCCCAGTGTGCCACCAGCAATACCATCGGTTTCAACGCCCCTGATGATTATTTCTCTCTACCCCCCGGTTCTCTCGCGTATAGTAGCCTCCTTCCTCCCTCCCCGTCGGCTTCGTTTTCTCTCATTATTCCAACAGCTCTAAGAGAGGCCCTCCGAAATGGGAATCACCTGTTGGCAGTGCAAAAATCCACACCCGACGAATTCTTTTCCTCTGTCACCCTTGTCGAATGTCTCGAGCCCTTAACCCCATTGTCAATGGCCCTTTTATTACGATTTTGACTAAAGCGGAGTTTGTTTGATGATCGCGTCAATAGAAATTCAGATATTGCCTTGTTATTTGGGGTCGAGAATCAACCATGCATAAGTATATGTGAATATTCATAATTTAATCAACAATAAACATGTTTCGACTTGAAAAAAAAAAAAAAAAAAAAATGAAATCTTCCTTGATAATTGTTTTTATGAATATTTGGCACTCAATAACCCTTTTTTTATTTCCATAAATAATATTATCATCATTTTATAATGATAATATAAATATAACTCTTCAACTGAAAGTAAAAACGGAAAAAAAATTTCATAAAATATGAAAATCAATAAAAAAAAAAAAATGGAGCAAAATTTCGTAATTTTTTTTTATTATGTGAAAATGAAAAATGAAATTTTCAAAAAATGTTGATATACAAAACTCACGACGTAGCTGATAAGAATAATAAAAAAAAATTAAATTGCACATGAGAACTAAAGTTAATAAAAAAAAAGGTGCAAATCTTTCAAATTCACCGATGCTAAGCGCTTCGAAACAAATTTTTGTTTTTTTTTTCCATCAATCGCATTTCTGTTATGCGCCAAATCGCGACATTCTAGTGGACAATATTCACGTTAGTTGACTTGCACACGGCCCACTGATTTTCGACTACATCGGTTACGTTATATATAGTATATATATATACCACATATTGTACGCTTCGATACAGAGGTGCATATGTATCTATATGTCGGTAATACAGAGTACAGAAACGTATGTAAAAGTTCGTGAGCTCCAATGCAATAGTGCGCGCCATCGAGTATCACAAACATTGATTTGAATCACAAAGACCTCCCGCGGTTCTACCGTATTGTCGGACTGACTTATTGTACCTCTATCTTCTCTTTCTCTCTTTAACTCTCACGCGAAACTGTTCCGTATATATGTATATATATACATACAGACACTACTGTGGAATATACGTCGATTGCTATACTTTCCTCTATCGTCGCACGTTCGTCCCTCGTGTTTTTTTTTTTTTTTTTTTTTTTTTTTTTTTTTCGCTCCATATCAATCCGCACTTACATGAGCGTTTATGTACCACTTGTGGCATCCCGACTGTTCACTGATATCTGTGGTTTTCAAATTCCCCAATTTCCGATCTTTTTTTTCATTATTTGAATAATAAAAATATCGATTTATTGTCTCAATTAAATTATATATCAATTATTTCTATTTATTACCAATAAATATAAATAAATTTTTTTTATGGCTTTGAATTTATGTTCATTTTTTTTTACATGAAAATTGAAGAGTTAATTAGTATAAATTGATTTTATATGTATATGTTATACCGAATTCTCGAATCGAATAATATATATTAACGAATTCTTTTATTTTTGTTTCAGAATTGAAAATGAATGATTACTCGTTCGGAATTTGTGGCAAAATTGGTTAAGGTACGAATTAGTATTTTACACAATTTAAATAAATTATTAATAATCAATATTATTTAATTTTTATTATTAATGATATTGTAATTTCATGACAATAATTACACGAACAAAATTCATCGAAAAATAAATCGTTAAAAAAATAATAATAATTCCCGTTTATTTTTTTTTTTCAAAATTTCGATTAGTTTGTTAAATTTCTTGCAACTCGGAACTACGGTCGTTGCGTCGATGACTCTTGTGACCTTCTCGCAGTTCCGTTTCGATACTATCGACGTTTTTATGTATTGCCGAAAGTAGGTACGGATTGGTACGAATATGGGGTACACGGGAGACGCAAAGACAGGTATCGAAAAAAAAAAAAAACATTTGCCTGCCGCACCTCCTCGCGCTCTCTTTTCGCGTCCGGCTAAACTTCCGAGTGACAAGACGACGAGAACAATGAGCCAACTGCGATTTTACGACTGCGGCACTTATACCCGACGACAGCGTACCTGTTCGCGACGATTATCGTCCCCCCTCACGGCTCCTCTTATACTCCAAGTTTCAATATAATAATATAGTAGTCGAAATAGTAGGACACCTCTCAAGTTCACATAATCAGCAATAAATCAAAGAAAGTGACGCATATTTTATTGGAACGATAGGGAATCGGAGAAAATATGTTTTCTACGCTACGGGAATGAATTTTAATTCTATTACATATCATCATTATCATTATTTATTATTATTATTTTACGAAATGAATTTTAATAAATAATTCATAAATTCATACAGCGATAAATTTTTATAAAAAATTCTCTAAATAAATTTTCTAAATATAAATAATTAAAATTTAACAATAAATTCGGATTTTTTTTTTTTTTTTCATATTACGGATTTTTCATTCATTATTTTCACCTGTGAATTTGATTTCTTTTCGTTATTCGCGCCAAAATATCTGATTCAATGTTGTGTTCAGAAAAATGATAAATTATTTACATAATACAATAAACACGTAAGAAAAAACATTCTATACGAGAGGAAATATTTTTTTTTTTTTTTAATTGACGACGCGAACTTCTTTTTTCGATGTTTTGGAACTTTCGCCTGTAGATGGCGTATGCTTACAGCACGATGTGCGTTATCTTTTATAATTGGGGAAACAAAAAAAAATCCACGAAATAAATTTTTCGGAGCCTTTTGCCCTTCGTGAGCGTAAAAATACACGAAAAAAAAATTATATCAAAATACATTAAAAGTCGTTAATTGTTTCGTAAATATCGAAAAAAAATATAAAATTTTATCGCAATAAATTTTTTTTCTTTTATGTCCGTTTGCCTCGTGCACTGGTGGCTCGGAGCAGACCGTGACGAATTTGCGAATAAAATAGAAAAAAAAAGGTTATCGCATCGAAAATATTTCAGTAAATATATTTTCCAGAAGCTTTATACTTCGACATTTAGTCAAATTTGATCGCGAAACAAAAATACAAATAGGATATTCACTCTGCGGTGAAATATTTCGTGACGAAAGTTATTGGACGAATTCTATGTATCGAATAATCGTCTCGCATTTTGCCTTCATACGCGCAGAGAACGAGATATTTCATTGAATTTTCTCAATGTTAGACTCTCTGCTTGTCGTACGCGCGCGATGGCGAACACAATAGGGGGGGTGGAGGATAAAATTACGACTATTGTTTGATAACTTCGTGCCGATTGAGATCATTGCCCGGAGTTTATGACGCGGTCTTGAAAAAGATCGTTCACACAATGTTAAACGAACCCCTTTGCAATTCGGTGACAAAATAAATAATTTCGCAATTCGGTGACGAAATTTTGATGAAAATTCATTCGTTCTTAAGACAAATTTTCAATTTTTTACAAATTTGTTACTTTTTCGTTCATTTTCCATAATTTGGTATCGTTGAAAAAAAAAAAAAAAAAACCATTAAATTATCGATAATCGTGTCTAATATTTCCTTCGATTTTTTTTTTTTTTTTTTCAAAAGCAAACTTTTGACTGATTTTATCGTTTAATACTAATGAAAGTAACGTCAAACAATATGCACAATAGAAAGTCACCAGAAACGCCTAAGGAACCAAAAATCATCGAAAATTATGATACACTTTACTTTTATTTCACGCCAAACTCTCGATTTTAAAATGTTTAAAACAATTTTCACCAATTTCCATTACATACGTAAAATATGTGCTCCAAAAAAAAAAAAAAATGCATCTCGAAAAAAAAAAAGTATCGATCACAAAATCGATTAATCGAAGAAATTTCATTCGCAACTTCGCAACGACCCTTCAGTTTTGAATTAGTAGCGTAGGAAGAGCGGACGCGTGCTAACAACAACGAAAAATACACAATGAGAATTCGACTCGTTTGTTCGTCGAAATTGAAGGCGCGCGCGCGCCCTTTTTTTCTCTGTCCCGTCGGAATACAACAGTTTTACTATACATATATATAGTATATAGTATAAACGAAGAAGAATAAGAAGAGTGAAAGGGCCGAGAGTGAGAGTGACTATAGAGTACTATAGTACTTATTGTCATTGGTCTCTATACACCGGCCGCGGCTATGATTATCTATGACGTATTCTTCCATTATAGTATCTCGCGCGGGCAACAGGTCCTACTAACGTTCCAACCGACAGTGAGTGGAACGAGCGTTGCTCGCCGGCGAGAGCGGGCAGAGCGACTGTATAGTAGCAGCGGCTTTAACACTGCGGTTAGTCTCATTGCCTACTTGTATAAGTACATTATACCAAAGTATAAATGCCGTATTATAAGCTTCGGACCAAAGCAAATCGAAGGGGGAAGAAAAGAGTGGTGAGGGGGAGGGGAGGGAATTGTCGTGCACAACCTGTGTCCTTTATGTCCGGAATATCGAACGTCTTTAACCGAAAATCCCTAAAGACGCGAACGATTTTGAATCGAAACCGACCGAAAAAAAGGCGACCGAAGGAAGTAAAAAGAAAATATCGTCCTATGACACGCGTTCATTGAATTTCAATGTTACGAAATTCGAGACACTTGATTTTCAGGATTATGTCGCATCGCGATCTTTTCATTTTGAGGTTAAGATCTTTTTTTTTTTTTCATATAAGATCGATATCGTTACCGATCTATCGATTTTTTTACCGATTTATCGATATTATCGCTAATTTGATGATCGATCGTTACTATATTATTATTTTTTACCGATTTTTCATTCGTATCGTGCTATCGGTATACCGATTTTTTTAATTAATTCATTGATACCAATACCGATTTACCGACACTATTGCCCAATTCTCAACAAATTTTTCTATTTACCGATTCTTTTATGATTTCCATTCATATCCTGCCTATTTGACTCGTCACTAATACTATTATCGTTATTATTATTATTATTATAGTGATAGAAGTCAATCGGTGGTCTATACGACGGTATTATAAAGGCCGCATTTGTGGATATATTCGCTTCGGTCCTTTTCTGCCTTATATATTCCACCCTCGAACGAGCGTTTTTCTTCTTCCTATATATATATATATATGTATATATATCCGTGCCTCGCCGTTCTATAAGGGATGAATATATTCGCACAATAGCGAAAGACCTTCCATATTCGTTCTCTTCCGTGCACTGCCGTTCGAAAGCTTTGGAACTTTCGCTCTTTCTTCGTTTTTTTTCTCTCTCCTTTTTCATTCACGCGTGCGCCCTCCCACCCCCCCCCTCCTCACTATTTTTTTTTCATCGTACAGTTTACAAACGTATAATAAAGAGGTGAATCTCGGCGTCGCTCACGCAGTTTTCTCAATGGTTCTGCATTAGCACTGCGCGCGATATAAATGGAGACCCGAAGATGCGACCGATATGCCATTGGGATTTATTTACACGCCATTTGGAGGCTTTTTTCCATCCATCGACTGAAGCTCTCTGCCTTATAGATCAAAAGAGTCAATACACGTATATATCTATATAGTAAATATATATATAAGCATATAAGACGGCCGAGTGACGCGCGCAAGAGGCACGCGCCTTCGAATTCACGAATCTCTCGCGATGCATTCGTCGATATATTTTCCTTCATATATACAGACAGATATTTCGACAGATTTGAATAGTTTGCGGAGCCCGAGGCTATTATTATTATTATCGAGTCTCGATGTATCGTTAGCCTCGCAACGGGCTTCTCGTCCATTATAAATCTACAAACAGCGATCAGCTAACATATACCGTAATAGATCGATGGGCAATTTGTGTGGATAAAGAATAAATCGGTACACACAAATATGACGAACGACAATTATTGCCAATAGAAAAATCACATAAAATCTTTATTTAAAATCCATTAAAATATTATTATTATCATTATTATCATTATTATTGCTGCTTAAAAATTTCGTAATATCTCCCGACAAAAAATTGCGATCGATGTATAGACAGACGATATTAACAGCTCAAGAAAAAGGTCTGAGAATCCATGCATTTCACAATTTAATAATTTCGTCAAATTATTGATTTTGAACTGAAAATAAAAATTGGTGGCATCAGTGAAAAAAATTATTGATGAAGTTCCAAAGAGCGACAAAGGTAACGAGAATTCGTTCATTCTGTAGGGTTAACACGCACACGCGCGTGCAACAGTGGCAAATCGTGTATCAGTGTGGTGCGTTGTCCCACGGGCCACCGGTCTTCGCAGTAGTCCGTAGTTGTCGCCTGGTACGCGATATATCCCCCGCGTGCGCGTGCTCCCCCCCTCTTCCCCTCCGCCCCTTCACTCCTGTACCTTCCCTCCCGCAGGAAAGTGTGTAAAAGAGAGACAGCGCGATAGCCAAACCGCCGTGAGGTCGGCGTCACAGTCGTGTGTTTAGCAGTCGTTGTGACGTCACCGGCCGAAATCCCGCCCCCGGCCGGTACGCCGTTGGATTCTCATTGGTCGAGCGAAATGATGGCAGGCCAGTTACGCCAATCGATTGCGAGCTCGCGGTACCCGAGGACACCCGAGTCACGCGAGTGCGCTTCGGTAACGCTCGCTGGGTGTTGCTCGCGTCGATGCTGCGCGGGGGAAAAAGCCCCCCCACCCCACTTGGCTGCCTGACGAGGCGAACGCTCGTAGTGGGAAGAGCGCCTGGGAAGCGGTGGGGAGCGGCGGGGAGCGGTGGGGATAGTACGTCGCGCCGAAGCGCAACCGGCGCGAGGGAGAGAGATGTTGTAGAGGGCAGCGCGCGCGCGCGCAGGGTAACAGGGGCCGTGGGGCGGGGGGGATGGGAGGGGGGTTTCGGCTGGACGGAGAACCGCCTCGGCAGGAAGTGAGCCCCGCAGAGAGGGCCCCCGTTACAGAAGAGTTGGGACCCCAAGGCGAAACCTACAAATGCTCAGACGGTTCCGTTCTTCCGAGGAGAGTGGAGCTCGGCTACTTCGGCTCGCGTCGATTTGAGAATACAACAAAAAGAGAGAACTATATATAATAATAATAATAATACATAAATAAATAAATACGACAACGTGTGCGCGAGTTATAATATATATGTATATATATGTGTGTATGAATGCATATATATATATATTTGTAAAGGTGAAAGACACGAAAAACACGACTAAACGCGGCGAAGGATTTTTTTTTTTTTCGACGAAAGTTTTAAATCGCGATTTGTTTTACTGTGCTGTATAAAAAAAAAAAAAAATTGATATATAATCATACTTGAATTTATATGTATTATATACGTGTGTATACGAGTATATAAAAAAAAAATCAACTGTGACGAGAACCCGAAAATCGCCGAAAGGATTTTTTTTTTCAAAATTATTACCACGTCGAACAAGTTTCGTACTTGTTGGTTTATTTTTTTGGTTAATAAGTGATTTTACACGGTGATATTAAGTGTGAAATAATATTCAAGTTCGACGAGAGAAAAGAAAAGGATCGAACGGTGTTTCGAAACTGTGAGAGGATCCAATACGCTTCGTGACTTATAACTCCCCGATATATATTATATATGCTTATATATATATATATTTAAACACTTGGTGAATTATAAAAAAAAAAAAAAAATCGTGTGTTTGGGTCGGTCGAAAATTCATCGAGCCGGTTTTGTTACGGGGTGTTCGGTTTTTTTTTTGTTTGTTTTTCTTCTCTTCGTTGAAGAACGTTAACTGCCGGTGGGAGAGCAGAGCGTAGAGCTACGAAGAAGAAAGGGGGAGAGCAGCAGGAGAGCGAGTCGTCGAGATAGTGAACGACACACCACAGTGCATTCAGTTCTCCTTCGACGCCGGTTGCGGACGGACATACGGCATTTATTTCGTTATTTTGTATTTCGTTTCATCGACGTTTGTACTTCGTGTTTGCTGATAAAAATTTGAAAAAAAGAAAAAAACAATCGCGAATACGATAAACAATAAACTGTAAGAAATACTATAATATAAAGAAAAATCATCGAAGAAGATCGAGTGGTGAAGGGGTGCGGTAGAGACGAGAGCGCTACGGTGTGAAAAACGAATTCATCGAAGTGTGATGTTTACGACTAACGCGTCACGTCGCAAGACCAACGACTCGTCGAATCGGGTTTTTATTACCTGCGCGACTAAGCGTTGTCTCTCGACACGCGCCAGTATCGCCGATTGCTTCTGTTGACGTCGCGAAGCAAGAAATACACGTTAAAGTCGCTGATATGCTTCGCACTGGAGTACCTAAAAAATCGCTTCTGGCGCCAGAATTTCAAAGCGTTCGTTAAACAAAACTTTTAAGTAAAAACTTTCGATTCCTCCGGTGGAGCATTGTTTAGTGAATGTCTTATCGACCCCAATAGAAAAAAGAATTCCACACCGCGATTAACATCGTCAATTTGGGAAAAAACCATTGAAACCAACTAAAAAACGTCGGGTAGGTGTCTTCTGGGAAAAGGCAGTTATCGTCGTGTATTTCTTATCGTCGAGGTAAAAAGAAAAGGGCGGCAAGCTGTACGGGCACAGGGAGGAAGAGATGTTAACGATGGAGTCGGATCTTAAGGGCGGCAGTCTGCACGGTCAGATGCCGCCTCATCCGCATCAGGGTGTATCGCCGATGGGACATCACACCGGTGTATCGCCTTACGGTGCTCTCGGTTCGATAGTCCATAGTCCAGCGTTATCGGGCAGTCCGCCGAGTTCCGGTGGTCTGTCAGGTCTGAGTCTTCAACATCATCATCAGGCATCGCAACAACATCACTACGCATCGATGCAGGCAGCTCAGCAGCAACAGCAGCAGCAACAACATCAAACGATGCATTCACTTGCGGCGCAGCATCAGGCTGCGGCCGCGGCAGCGGCACAAGCGGCTGCCCAGCATCACAGTCATCAGCAGCAACAGCAACAAGCGCCGCAGCAACAGCAGACCTCGCAACAGCAGCATCAACCGCCGAACAACAACAACAACACGAGCAAAAACAACAACATAGATCGCGTAAAGAGGCCAATGAACGCATTCATGGTATGGTCCCGAGGTCAGCGTCGCAAGATGGCACAGGAGAACCCAAAGATGCACAATTCTGAGATATCCAAGAGATTGGGCGCGGAATGGAAGCTACTAAGCGAGACGGAGAAACGTCCCTTCATCGACGAAGCGAAAAGGCTTAGGGCTGTACACATGAAGGAACATCCCGACTACAAGTACAGACCCCGAAGGAAGACAAAGACCCTACTTAAGAAAGACAAGTTTCCGTTGGTAGGCGGTGTAGCAGGGGTTGGTGGCATGTTGGGCGTCGATCAAAGACAAGTAAGCGCTGCTGGTGGACCACAACAGGCGCAATTGCCAAGGGATGTTTATCAGATGCCGAACGGTTACATGCCTAACGGCTACATGATGCACGATCCGACGGCCTATCAGCAACACGCTTACGGCGGTCATATGGGCGCCGCCGCTGCAGCCGCTGCGGCTGCTGGATATCCCAGGTATGACATGGGACATCATATGGGCGGCGGCAGTCCCAGTCCCATCAATAGCTACATGAACGGCTACGGCGGTTACGGCACGACAACCGTTCCTGGCGGATCACCATCGCCCTATCATCAAACTCAACCCGGATCTCAGATGTCCAGTCATAGTCCAAGCGGCAGTAGCATCAAATCCGAACCCACGAGTCCTGCGAGCGGCGGCATTCACACACCGACACCAAGCGGCGCTTCGTCCGGCGGTGGCGGCGCAAGCAATGCCGGCCCAGGCACCGGGGTTAAGAGAGAATACATGGGACAACAGAGCAGCCAACAACCGCAAGGAGATTTGCGACAAATGATCTCCATGTACCTGCCGCAGGGCGGCGAACAGGGCGTCGTACAACACGGCGCTGGCGTTTACTCGCCTGGACCATCGCCTGATCCACTGGCGCAACATCACTCCGCCATTCCACCGCTCACCCACATGTAAGCATCTATTCTTGCAAATACATTGTATATTTAAGAAACATTGGGGTTTTTTTTATCTCTTATCTTTGATTCACACAAATTTTCGGCGAAGATGAGCAAAAATTTGTCCCAAAAAAAATCGGATCACTTTTTTTGCCAGGAAAAATTTGTCATTCGAATTATTTCGGATCAGTGATATATATTTAAATTATTTAATATGTGAAAAATTGTATTTGATGATTTTCGTCAAATTTCATAATGAAATTTTTTTTTATCAATAATCGTTATTTTTTAGAAGAAAAATTAAATGCTACATATATGATGATTTTTTTGAGAATTTTTTTTTTTGTTCATCTCCGAAAGTTCGCGTTTGAAAGTTTTCCTATCTTTGACTATCTGTGAGATTCAGGGTTTGCGATTTTTTTGTGAATACGGTTGACGGAGTATGTTGATGAATAAGGCATTTTTTTTTTTTTTTTTTTTTTTTTCGAAGTTTATTCAATAGATTGTTAACTCTCTTTCGAGAGTCTCGATTGTTTCGACCTTTCGACTGTTTCTCGATCGAGGTACATGCATCTATCTTTCGGCTTTTGATATAGTTGTTGATATATATTCGTCGATATTTTTCTGGAGGACGTTAAAAAAAAATACGTAAAAAGTTTTATATCGTTGGTGTTTTTTCCGATGCGTTCGAATCGATTTTATTCCGTTCGACTGCGATCTCGAGTCTCTATGGTTGCATGAAAGTTTCTTCCTTGGAAGGTCTTGTGGGGATCAAATGAGATTGGCCGATGATGACGATGATGATGATGTTTAATTTTTGAACGTTTTACGATGAGATTTTTTTTCTATTTTAATTATTTATTTCCTCTTTTTTCTCTTCTGTACTCTGACTCTTCCTTACGATACTACAATTATTATTCTTATTTATTTTTTCCGTCGCTAATCGCGGCACGAAAATTTCTATCACGCACACTCCTACATAAAAACGTGTTTGCCTCTCTGTTTATCTTATATAGATACGGTCGCGCGCGACTCGTATATGCGCCGAAATGAACACACAAACAAACAAACAAACAAAAAAAGTCAACGATAAAAAAAAAAAAAAAAACAAAGAATTCCTCTAACGAAAAAAAATCAACTAACCTCGTAGGATAGCTTAGACGCGGATGGGAAGGATGAACGAGAGTAAACCCCGACGTAACCCGGTGGGAGTCCCGGACGGACCGACGGATCTTCGTGATGGAATTTAAAACACAAAAAAAAGACAAAAACACGCAAAAACCCACGGGCGACGATAATTCAGTGAACGTAAAAAAAAAAAAACATGGATATCCTCGAGAATCGGAATCAGCGTATACGAAAAAAAAAAAAAAAAAAAGTACATAGAAAATATTCACGAGAGAAAAAGGAGGAAAAAAACACAAAGTGCAAAAAATTGACGCGGGAGCCTGCGAATAAAAAAAAACTTCAATTTGGCTCATTCATTTAAGAAAATCGTCAAAAAATGGACCGGAAAATAAATCACGAAAAAAATAAAGAGGACAACATTTTTGCAACGAAAAAAAAGTGTACTTGATGAAAAAAAAAAAAAAATCAAAGTGCAAGCGCTCGCGTCTCGTGCAATATTTCTTCCTCCTTTTTCTTCGATATGTCATGTGCGCTTCTGGAGGCTAAGATGAAATGAATACGAAATCGAGTGAAATTTTTTGAATTAAAAAAAAATCATAATAATAATAATAAAAAAAAATGCAAAAAAAAATTTAAACTCATAAAAGTGTCGAGTGAGATTTCGTCGTCGCGGGTTTAACGTAAAAAATATATACACACACGAAAGAAATAAAAGAGAAATGAATGCCTCGTTCCTCTCGAGTGACCACTGTGATAAACGATAATTTCGCGTTGAATACTATAGGGCTTTGTTGCCGAGTGACGAACGAGAGAGGCGCGTGAGAGTAGAAAAAAAAAATAAAGGAAAATCATCGAGAGAATGAGACAAAATGTTTCTCGAGAAAAGCGTTGATACCATCTTAGCGAGAGGATCGAAGAACCAATTGAAATGGAATTTTTTTAAAATCGCTGGAGATCGAAGAAAACCGAAAAAAAAAAATCGATTTTTTTTTTTTTTACAAATTGTGCTAAAAAATCACGAAAAATAAGAAAAAAAAAACGCAATTTTTTAATCGAAATCACACATCGCGTTCAATTTTTTATTTATTCCATCCAACTTCCGAAAGAAATCCATAAAAATACCGAAAAATCTCAATTTTTTTTTTCTTCGATTTTCTTTAGTCTCGCGATGTTTTTCATTGAATCTCGTGGTACAACAAGAGCTCGTGGCCGAAGAATCGTCGCAAGTTAAAGAAAGAAATTATTTTAAAAAACGAAGTTAAGAAAAAACGCCACAATTACATTCGCGTATACGAGTTATTGATAATATAATTCTCGTCAATTTTTTTTTTTTTTTTTTTGGGACACGCAAATCTACGACTGTATATATTATTTATAATAAAAAAAAATAAAAATCATCTATATGCATATACGTGTATATATTAATATTAACGTGACGTAAAGAGTATTATGTGTATTGTAAAGACGAAATGAATGAAACAAATAAATTACCGGCTCACGCTATCATCGGCGGACCGACTCGGAGTAGAAAACGTGTTAAAAAAAAAAAATCTCTTTTTAAAATTTTTTTTCAATTTCGTTCATTTTTTTTTTTTTTTACCAATCGGGGTCCCGCGGGACGATTTCAACCCCCTATCCTTGTAAATATGGAAAAAAAAAAAAATTAAGAAAAAAGAAACGACGAAACTTAAGAGTCAAATTTTTAAGCAGATTTGCGAAAAATACTGACACGAATCTTTGGCCACCGCCTTTCGATATTATTATCATCGATCATTAGTTTATTACTCATTACAATTATCATTAATTAATTATTATTGTCATTAAAATATTATCACAGCAGTGCCCTTATAAAACAAAATACAAAAAACCATATTATTATTATTATTATTGTATTATTATTATCATTATTATTGTATTATTATTATTCATCGTCATTATATTATATTCGATAAATACTATAATTGTCGTAGTAATTATGTTTCACTGCCTTCACACTTTCGTTCCTTTTTTTTCCGAAATTTATGCATTTTTTTTTTCGATAACTCGCGTCTCGGCGATGTTTTTCTTTCTTTGCCTATTCGGTACTCGAAATTTAACATCATCATCATCGTTATTACTGGGAAAAAAAAAAAAACTATAGATCGATCGAAAAATTTTATCTTACGTTTTTTTTTTTTAAATAAAATTATGAAAAAAAATTACAAAAAAAAAAAACTGTAATAACTTATCCGTGACTGTGATCCCGTACAGGGCCTATCGGACGACGTTTTCCTCGTATTATTGCGACCGAGCAACCGCCCCGTACGCTCAAGAACGATCTAACGGCGGACGACTTCATCCCCTCGAACTTTAGAGCGGAAAAAAGTAAACAATAAAATAAACGAAACACGATATTGTCGAAAAAAAAAAAAAAAAACACCCGCGAATATTCGGAGAATACATCAAGAAAGAAACGGGCGATACACACGGACACGCGGAGATGGGTAATTCTTTTATTTAAAAAAAGTCAAATATTTTATTCGATTTTTTAATTAAAATTTTTTTTTCCCCGTAACTTTTTTTTTTTTTTTTTTTTTTATCAATGCCCATCTCTGCGTCGGCTCACAATGCCACGATAAATTTTATGTTTGTAACTATGTATATAACGATCATTTGCCAAAAAAAAAAACCACGAAAAAAAAAAAAAAAAAATTCAATTAAAAAGCCCGAAACATGTTAACTGGAACTATATATTTGAAAATCCGTGCGAAAATGAACGAGAACGCGACGAAAAAAATAAAAGAGCAGAGAACAAATGATTTAAAACGATTCCGAGTAGACGACGAGAGGACGGGGGTCACGTGCGCGCGACAAAGGGCTCTCAATTACGATCGTCGTCGATGAAAGAAAAGTTTTAAAAAATGGTACGACACGCGCGCCCACGTCGAAACGTATACAAACAGAATAAAAGAAAAAAAAAAAAAAAACACGCACAGTCTTCACGAAATATCTACGAGATTTTTAGACCTCTTCCTTTAGGCCCTCATCCTCCGTTAAGTATTATTAAATCGTATCTCTCGGCCACACATGAGTCGAAAACGAATGAATGAGCGATCGAGCGATGAAAAATATCAAAAGAAAAAAAAATAATAATAATGCGAGAATACATTTTTTTTTTGTTAATTATAAATCAGAATTTAAGCGCTTTGTACAAATTAATAATTAACGATCACGCAAGTTTTAAAGAAAAACAAAAAAACGACAGCAACAAACGCACCGTGAATCTCTTGCTATGTAAATATTAAAAATATGTTTTTTTTCTTTTCGTTCCCAACGCTTCGAAAAAATAACGAACGTCGTGAACGATGTTTCTCGGAATATATATTATATATATATATATATATATTGATTAAGCGAAATTGTGTTTTTTCTTTAATTTCCTTGACCCTTAAATCGAGAAAAAAAAAATTTATCGGAATAACGAAAGAAAAAAGTCCCGATCACCGATCCCCACGAGACGATGGGAAGAAATTGTCGCATTCGAGATTGAGTCGATTGGGGAAGCGAGAGAAAACAAAAACGTACTCGAGAAGAGATTCCAGGTAATTATTGACAATACGATCATTTTTTTTATTGTTATTATTCTTTGCTCGCGCGAAGGAGAAGTTCAATGCTCGAGCGGATCCGGGCGGATTATCAGTACGAGCGGAGACGCCATGGCGATCGGACGGGAGCGCGTTGTTTGTCTCTTTCTATCTCATCGGAAAAACTCGTTACTCGTTTATTAGTGTCAAATTTAATACTTTATCTATTATTTGTTACCTGTGCTTGGAAATTAACGTGTTAATTCGCCGTTTCTGTACGCAACAAGTTATTTCGGGTTGAAAACAAAACAATGTTTCGCGTTTCTTTGTCACTCGAGTCCTCGCGAGACGGGTGGGTGCGCGCGCACGCCTCGCCGCGTGTTACTCCCGAACTCATAACGGCGAGCGCGCGTCCTGCATGGAAAGAATGCAAATTCTTTTAACGGGGAACGGGAGAGAGATTCGTTCAAGTTTTTCCGTACGTGTTTACGTGGCCCGCGGTGGAGGGGACGCGACAGTGTTGGTGTAGGGACACGGAACTCTCGTGTTGTACGGTAGGCTTTCTCAAGTGCTTTCAATTACTCGTTCACCTAACCGGCGGTTGCGAGATTCTTCGTTGACGAAAAAAAAAGACAATTATGTACGATTTTTCTCCAAGTTAATGATTTTCTTTATTTTTTATGTCGATATATGGTTTTTCGTCAACAATGAATCGCAGCAGATTTTAAGGTTATTTCGTTTTTTACGATAAATTCATTTTTTTTCCTCACTTCCGACTTCAAAATGTTTCATTTTTATTTGAAAAAAGAAAAAAAAAAAAAACAGATGTTAAATTATCGATTTAATAACTGATTGATAAATAATTGACAAACGATAAAAAGTCGACGTCCCGATTATTACCTTTGAGGTTTTTATTTTATCGATAAATACGATTTTATGTCTCATTTCCGGTTTCGCGTTGATATAGCGTTGACGCTTCGCGCGATTCTCTCTGCGCGTTTATTAATATATCGTCTTTCCCGTCATTCAATTCGCGAAACGGCACAGCAACGCGAGAGCCGTTAATCTCCGCTCGACGAATTATCGAGAACCGACGAGCAGAGCGATGAGAGCATTCGCGCCATTAGCGGCGACTCGATTAACGTCCGGATATAAATACGTTTAATGCGAAAAATTTGCTTTCAAATATTCATTCGTTCACGTGTAACGGCGAAGCAATTATTTCGCTTTCCGATTCGCTATTGACGATAAGCGACGATTTGTTGTTATTATAAATCGATTCGCATATCTCTGTACTCTATATCCATATATACATATATAGTAATCTCGATATTTTTATTCGATAACAATCACAATTGCTCTCCAAACATTTCATATTTCTTAATAATTTATTTTTATATTCCGGAAACTCGAAAAACTCGATCATTAAAATGATTTTTACAAAACGAAAAAAAAAAAAAAAAAAAAAAAAATTACGAAATAATTCGAGAAAAAAAAAAAGAAAATTTGGATAAAAGTTAACAGCTAAAATAATGTTAGAAATGTTTTCGTGATGGCGAAGAAACAAAACAGAAGCAGAGATTAGAGGGCGAACAGCAGCGAGAGGATTATTATTTTCATTTTTATTTCGGAACTCGTTCGTTCGAGTCGTAATAACATTCCGTGATATTTACACAAGAGAAGTACATAAGCGCGTTCGCTCGTTCTCCGCGAACGTGTGCGCGTTCAACGAAGAATAAAATTCATTCGGCGTGACTGTAAGCAAGAGAGCCACACGCGCGCGCGGGGGCCTACGAGAGGGCTATAACTCTCTGTGGCTGTGATTCAGACATTAAACTCGAGACGATGAGAGAAAGTCCCGACACCTCTCGCGAGAAGCCTCGCGGGCGATCCCCATACATCTCTCGCGATCGTTCATCATAAACTTGCTGCCTTCTCACTTCTTTTATTCTCCTATTCCCCGACGAATCTCTTTTCTCATTTACGCGTATACGACTGGTAACTACTAAATCTACGGTATCCGAAGTTCTCGATACGCGGTGATTTCGCTCGTAGTAAATAGTTCGAACGTTAATAATCCTGAAACAAAAACAAACAAAAAAATCAGCTTCTTCCGGCAGCCTGAAAGAAAATCGATTAATCGATCTTAAAAATAATTTTTTTTTGCCTTGAAGACATTTTTGTTTTTTCCCCGAAAATTTTCATTTTCAAAATTTTTTTTTTTCCCGAAAATGTTCATTTTCAAAATTTTTTTTTTTCCGAAAATTTTTTTTTTCCCGAAAATTTTCATTTTCAAATTTTTTTTTTTCCCGAAAATTTTCATTTTCAAAATTTTTTTTTTCCCGAAAATTTTAATTTTCAAATTTTTTTTTTTTCCCGAAAATTTTCATTTTCAAAATTTTTTTTTTTCCCGAAAATTTTCATTTTCAAAATTCTTTTTTTGTTTCAAGAAAATCGTCATTTTTAAAGAATTTTTTTTTTTTCACAAACTTTCATTTTTAAAGAAATGTTTTTTTCTGAAACATCCGAGTTAACTGTCCCCGTGACAAAGTCCGTTGACCAGAGCGCTCCGCGCGCTCATTGACCGTCGTAAGTCCCCACCGATCATCATCGCCGTCGTATTACTTACGCGTTCCTATATAACTCATAACACAAACGTTGAGCGACACGTTTAGGATTATTCCCACGCGTTCTTCTCGTCACAAAGGGCATTCGAATTGAGCGAACAAGCAAAGCATAGAGAGATCTCTCCGTCTATACGTTCCTCTCGTTGAAACTGTTACGTTACGGTATCGCTTCGTGTACTCGAGGCTCTGTTTGTGTTTCAATGGGCGTATCCCCGTACAAAGGTTTATTACAACCGATATAGCTATACTAATGACACTATTAGTATACATTGAAACGCTAAACGACTCCTATTTGATTACTCGCCTTTGCTTACAGCTTAATTTCTTTGAATTTCGTTACATCGTCAATTATAATCGATTATCGCGACTTTCGCGTCTCGATTTTTTTTTCACGCGAATTATGCTATTTTTTACATAAAAAAAAAAAAAAAAAAAAAAATGGCGTCCCAAAGGGTTAAACTTACGAAAATTTCAACACTTATTTCAAATTTATTTCTCAAATATAAACAAAAAAAATTATGATTATTATTATTACTTATATTTTAATATAAGTAAATTAAAATATTCGTAATAACAATAATAATTTTTTTTTTTTTTTATTGGAGTTTTTACACGTTTAATCCTATGGGACGGAATTTTTTATTTTTTATCGCGCAATTCTTCAAATTCAGTTTTTCTCGTCGCTTATCGTTCGATTATCTCGTCATTTGCTCTTCAAGTTTTTTCATCCGTTCCCCTTGACGATCCGAGTTGATTGCCTCAAATTTTGTTATCCACATGCGATCGGCGATACAAGTGGTTATCGGTCGCGCGAATTAGTTTTTCACTACGAGTGTCTAAATCGTTCCAATAGAGAAAACACAGTCGGGATACAAGGGTTTGGCGTTTGAAACGAAATACTCGAAAAACGGATGAATTAAAAAAAAAGAAAAAAAAAAAGGCAGCGAGAAACTTTGCAGAGATTGGACACGAAGTTCCACTCTGTGAATGAGAAGAGGAGAAGAGGATTTTACGCGATTCGTTAATTGGCAATTTGCGGTATTTCGGAGCGAAGGTAGTGACGTAAATCCTATAGAGGCGCTACGAGGAGATTCTTCAAAGCTTACGGTCTTTTTGAATCGCCCACGTCGGCAAAAATAGAATCTAAATGAACGAATGAAAAAAAAAAAAAAAAAGAAATATATATATATATATATATATATAATAAAGATATATATATATAGAATTGTCGGTATACAGTTCCGTATCGGTAAAAAAAATGTTCTTCATCGGGTAAAAAAAACGATATATATATATATAAATGTCGGTATATATTTCTGTTTCGGAGAAATTAAATTATATATATATATAATTTCGTGAAAATTGATGTGACGCAGAAGACTGGCGATTGGGAAAAAAGAGGGAATGAACGAGAAGTGAAATCGTTATCCTCGCAATCCGTAGTCTATAACTTTTTTTCGACTATCGACGATCCCACGTGAATCGAAATTGGGAATATGGCGAACGGAGGGGCATTGAGAGCTGTTGAAACGTTTATATATATATATAGATATATTTATACATATTTCTCTTTATATAGTTATATATATGTTATATATTCGAGAAAATTTCGTTTTTGATTGACTCCGATCGGTTCATTGAGTATTGGAGTTCTATTCGCGTTGTTTCATGGAATGGAAAGGAACGATTCGATGAAAATAGAGTCGCGTGGGAGGAAATCGTCACAGTGTATCGAAACTAACGAAAAAAAAAAAAAAAAATTCCTTCATCTATTTTAAAGTATTTACTTTCTTTTTCTGGAGAAAAAATTTACTGCAATTTATATTTATAGGTGATATCGGCGAGTGAATACGGTAATTAAAATTTCATTTATGAAAACTTCGATTTTTCGACTTTTTTTTTTAAATTTTATTGGTGCACAATGGTGCAATCGTAATTCGCCTTTTGAATCGCTTTGAAATTCTAACAAAATTAGCAAATCGACTTTATATCGACAATTTTGTATAAGTTAATTTTTTTTTTTTTTTTTTTTTTTCGAAAAATATTTCGAAAACTCGAGATATATAAAATATTTTCGTGAAACTCCGGGGGGATACTAAATGAGGTTAGGTGCCGAAAAATGAATTTTTCCGAAACCTCAAAACTCAGCGGGGTGCGAATAATTATGCGTAAAAGTATAACACCGCTGTTGACCTTTCGTAACCGCGTTGTTGTGCCTTCGCGCGATCTATGGTCCGACTTCACAGGGGGTTCGGAAAAGTTTTCACCCGTTTCGATTTCTCCTCATTTCTCTTACGAAAATATTCGAAAATATACTTTCCTTATTTTCATCTTCGGAGTCCGCACCCTCCGTCAACCCCCGCAGTTTTTGTTTACCAAATATTGTGAAACTTTGAGGCGAATTTTAATTTTTTTTTTTTTTTTCTTTCTGAAGAGCGAAATTTGGTATTTGGCAGTAAAGATTTTTCGGTTTCGAGAGAAAATTATACTTGGAATGAGAATATTCGATAGTTTTTTTTTTTTTTTTTTTTTACACCAAACATCGACGCAATTTTGGGTCAATTTTATTTCAATTGTGGATGGAACTTCCTGCAGAAGCCGTTTTGCGGTTACGACTTCTATACAGAATATCTCGTGACTAACAAGTTATTCGGAAGGGAAATTTCGTAGAAACGAAACCCTTCGACGGAAAATACGATTTCTTTTCTCATGAAACATCCAAGACGTTTTTTTTTACTCGATTATTACCACATAAAAAAACAATTATTAAAAAAAAAAATTTTAATTAATAAATAACAATGTTTCTTAAATTTTCGATGTATTTTCACAATAAATTTTTTTTTTAAATCCTTCAGCGATTTTAAAAAATTTTTGAAAAAAAAAAAAAAATCTTGACATTACAACGAAATATGGCAACATATCTCGTTATCGCGACTATATATACTTACGTAGGATATAACCTGTGAAATAAGGGGTGCGAAGCTTGTCCCCGAGTCCAGAGAGTCCCGGGAGAGGAGCCGAAAGATTTGAGAGTAAAGACGTATATATAGCGCTCCGAAATATATATATATATACGAGAGACGATCGTTACCCAAAAGAGAGTCGCGAGAGACTGGTTCTGGTCGGACGACTATCTACGGGGTCAGTTTTATCGCAAACAAATGGGGTTTACCGCGGTCGTTCGTTCCGTTTCGTACCTTTCCATCACGACCCGTAATATATTTCACCGAAAATTTATTGTTTATTATTCCCGTGCGCGCGTCGCGACCGAAATGATATATAGAGAACTCCGAGCGTTTGCACCGGTCGGAGTTTTGCGTTAATGTCGTTAATAGCCTCCGAAAACCAACGCGGGTCAAGCGGTGTCTCCGGTCGCGTTGCGTTGCATCAACGGATAGATAAAATGAACGAATGATAGAAGAGTTTCGCGTCGTGAGTCTCAGCGAACTCTCCCCACTGGCGAAATTATCGGATCCGAAAATGTCGTCGTTTCCAGTGATGGAATTACTCCATTAATAACCACATTTTTTTTTAATCCATTTTTTTTTGTACATCAATTATTTTCATCCAACAATTCAAAATCTAACAATTTTTATTAATTTTTTCGACAATATTTTTGATATACGAATAAATTTTTTTTTAATTCGATATTTTTCTCGATTTTTCTCGACTAATAACGAACAATTTTTTTTTATCGTTTTTTTTTTTTTTTTTTTTCGAAAATCTTTTACCTAACATAACGTCGTGAATAAATTTACACAGCAATCGATTATTTTCTCGATCCCAATTTTTTTTTTTTTTTTTTTCCGATACAGAACATTTTATCACTTCGCGGTTTCAATTTAATAATTTAGAAAATCAATCGTTAGATTTTTTTTTTTTCGACCTGAAAACAGTGGTATGGAGCTATAGGTACAATGCGAACCGCGCGAGCGATTGGTAATGGTCATAGTGAGTCTCGAAGTTTAATTAGACGTCGAGTTGGCAGCGTTATGGTTACTTTGCACTGAAACGATCGAAGCTTCGCTCGATTCCCCTCGAGTCCACACTTACCTATGAGTGTTAAACGTCTGCGTGCAAAAACGCAAAATATACTTACCGCGCTACATGTGCCTTCGGGCTGTGGGTACTTTATGTGTAGTATATTATTCGTCGTCGCCGTCGTCGACGTTGTAAGATCGGAGTCGTTTGAGGTGCGAGCGGCCTATACCACGCCAATCAGTTAACTCGGCGTGTTGAGCTCCGACGCTAATGCGTTCTTAATGCGACAAACTCGCTGCCAGTAAACTGCACCAAAGAGAATGAAAAAAATTAATAATAATACTAATAATAATAATAATAATAAAAAGTCTGCGAGTCTTGAGAATGACGACGACGGCGACGACGATTCATTGCGCATCTATGCCAATCAAAGTGGTTGTTAATCACAAATAAATCTTATATATAGCTTTTCGAAATATGCTGTGATAAATAGATCGATAAATCAGCCGATTGATCGATCGATCATTGTGAAAAGTCAATAAATTTTTTTTTTTTCTTCGTAGAAGTGATTATTTGAATGCAAAATGCAAGAATCGAAGTTCATTCCATTTCGCGGAGAATGAAATATTGTTTAATGAAATCTTTCAGCGCATTTTTTTTAAATCAGTACACGTTGTGGAATTTACGATTTATATTTGATCTTTTTTTTTTTTTTTAATGAAGTTATAAAAAAAAAATGATTTAATTTCAATGCAAAGTTTGACCTTTTTTTTTCCAACACTTCTCCGTAATAATAAAATCTTTGCGGAGAATTACCGTCAACTTCGCTCCGATAATTAATGCGTTTCGACGAAAGTTCCGATAAAGCTACCGGTTCGCCACCCTCGATTACGAGACTCTAATGCTCGATTCGCATGCTGTTACGCGCCGCTTCGAACGATAAAAGAAAAAGAAAATAAAGAATAAAAGTTCGAACGCACACGCGGCTCTCCTGATTTGTCCCTTTGACTTAATTCAACGCGATCGCAATCGACCGATTTGTCTTAATTTTATTTTTCTTGAGAAAAAAATTCAACGTCGAGCAAAATTGACTCGTTACGCGTTACAAAATCTTTTAGTGATTCATAATTCGATAATTACGAATCAGAATTGAGATATTTCGATATGAATTCGATATTTAAAAAAAAAAAGATTTAATTTTTATAATTATGCATTTTTTTTTATGTTCGTTATATTATATTTATTTTCCTCCAAGAAAAAAAAAAAAAAAAAAAAAAAAAAAACATCAGATTTCCGATATTTCGATATAAATTCGATATTTAAAAAAAAACGATTTAATTTTTATTATTATCCATTTTATTTTTTTTTTGTGTTCGTTATCTTATATTCATATTTATTTTTTTCGAAGATAATGATGAATTATTTCGATGCAAGTCTCCTATTATTCTCGTTACTCGTGTTATGCAAAGCGCCGTTAAACTCCTCGAAGTAATTTCATGGCTTTACTTCGCGCGTAGTTAGTCGTACGCGTGCCGTATGACGAGTCGTGTCGTAGCTACGAAAACAAATAAACTCTCGTCATAGTTCAACAACTGTTTATATCTCAACCATATCAATATATACAAATAGAGAACAGCTGTTTCGATTCGTCGTCACATGGAAAACAATCATTTGATTAATTCGAACATATTAGCCGATAAGTCTTATCTTTCTATTCTTTTCTTATTCAGTCAAATTTTCGAAAGAATTCGGAATAGTTTTTCATTTTTTTTTTTTTTTTTTTCAAATTGAATTAAATTGACTATTCGATTATTTGGATAATAGATAATCATTATATGGAGATGAAGAAATTCATATATTCGATAAATAATTGATTTATCGACTTTTTTTTTATTACTCGAATAATTTATACATTTGGTTAATAATTGATTAATTTTTTATTTTCAAATCGTGATTATCATTACAAAAAAAATTCTATTGCGTGAAAAGATTTTTATTTTATAGAATAAATTGTACATATTTTTTTAAAATAAATTTTTTGAATTTAACAAAACGGTTTTTTTTTTTTTTTTAAATATCATTAACGATTTACAGATTTTTATCGGAGTTAATTGTTCTAAGGGAATGTAATTGATAAATTCGATATAATAATACCGGTAATAACCGGTTATACCGATATTGATAATTCGATATTCGGATGATTAATTTTTTTTTTGCTGATTTCACTTCATGGAATGTAGCGATTCATTTCCACCTGTGTATCCGATGTTCTATATAAATATATAATACGGTTGGATTAGACGGCAGACACATTGTGACAATTGTTTGCCTTTTAATCAATTAGGCGTCTGCGGATAGATTCCGCGCACTCTATGTAAACAGATAGGAAGTGCGATGCAGAGTACGAAAAAAAAAAAGGAAAAAACTTCGCGACTCGTGTCGCAGAAGGCCGATATATCATATTCTATAATCGATTAAATATTTGAATTTGTGACGAAATATATTTGAAGATCGTTTGAATAAACTCGCCATTGAGTTTGCCACCTGTTTCGTCATCGTGTCTATCTGCATAATATCATTACGAAACAAAAAAAAAAACAAAAAAATTTCCTCCATTAAAGAATTTACAAAAAAAATTATCACTGTCATTGTGTTTATTTCGCAAACAATTATCCAAAAGATACAGCAAAAAGAATTGCCTCAATCGACCGAATATCGGTAAAAAAAAAAAAAAAAACTGATAAGTAAAAAAAATGTGTGACCCTCCAGTCGATGAAAGATTAATACCCACCGAAATAAATAATTAATCGTAATTTTTTATGTTTCTTTCGTAAATTAAAAAAAAAAAAAATTCATCAATATTACCAAAAATAAATAACGAAAAAAAAAAAAAAAATTGTGATAAATATAAAAAACAACCCCGCAATCGATGAAAGATTAATAATGAACAAAAAAAAAATGTACAATGGATATATCGTCAAAAATAATTAATCCCCGTTAATTAAGGCGAATAAACGAACAGTCAGTTTATCGCGACGCGATTATTATTCTCGACGACGAGACGATAATACATATAGTACACGCGGATTACACATACATATTTCACCTTTGATAAACTCTCAGCATCAGCAATGCCTCTCGTCTATACATTAAGACGAAAGAGCCGCGAAAGCTGCCGTAACCATTTAAAATATTAAAACCATAATAATCATCATAATAAAAACACATATATATAATATCTATGTATAACGCAAGAAAACTGAGAAATTCCCTCTTCACCTTCGAACACTCAAACCTCTCTATTTCTTCATTATTATAAGAATTTTTTTATTTATTTATTTTTTTTCATCCCCAATTTTTTTTTCCAACCCTTTCTTTCCACATAAGTTCGTTCGCCCTCTTTACTCCTTTTTACTACGTGAAATTGAATCCCATCGTCAATTTTCATTATTTTCATTAATAATTCTCATTCCGTCACCCCCTCCCCTTTCCTCCCTCTTAAAAATTCGATAAACTCGAATGAATTTTTTCGCAGAGTTGCAAAGCTCTTACTCTCGTTTTCTCGTCACATATAGAAACTGTCGATAGAAAGCAAGTCTCGTCGACGAGCTCTGGATCGCTGGTTCGCTTACCTAATTACGTAATTACGCAATTAAGGCGCGAGACGAGCTGATGCTGTTGTTGGTTGCTGATGCTGGGATACAGCATCCAATGCCTCGTGGACCATAAATGTCTCTCTCTCTATATATATATATATATGGATAGTATACTATATATATTTACATCGAAACTCGTCTTACTAATTACCAATTACTCATTAGCATTCGACCAAATTTCGTTCTCTATATATAGTATATCTATATAGTCGCAACACTACTGATGCATCTCATGCGAATATATAGCTATATATACGTAGAATAGTGTTGCATTTATGATCGAGTATAACACTCAACGTCATCGACACCCCGCGGTGATGTTGCATCGTTGATTGTTGATGCGTACCGATGTTCATCTTCTATCGCAAATGCGAATCGATATCGCATATACCGATGCAACACTCCCTGTGACATGGTACACTTGTGTTACGTATATATATATATATAGTTATATACATATATGTGTGTTATAGACGAGAAATGTGCATTGAGGGATGCATCGTAGCGTTAGTCATTGTAGGAATCGGACGGGAGAACGATTGACGAGAATTATTGCGTTGGATTGCGTTGGGGTCGGTGGCCATTTCATAAATGAACAATTTATCAATTTTTATGACAATTCATTGCCGATCTGTTGTTTTGAAATATTTTTTATCACTAATTAATTCATTTTAATGATTTTAATTATAATTAAAATTTTTTTTTATTATTTCTCGATTTGAGATATCGAATTATTCGAAATAATCGTATAATTATATTTATAGTGATTATTTGTTTTGGATAATAAATGAAAAAAAATTAAAAAATAATACAATATAAAAATATATATTTATTTTCAATAAATGAAAATAATTATTGAAATCCTTCAATAACTATTTTTATTTATAGAAAATAAATACATATAGACACATAACAACATACATATTTTACATACGTATTTTTACATAATAAAAATATATATTCATTTTCAATAAATGAAAATAATTATTGAAGGATTTCAATAATTATTTTCATTTATTGAAAATAAATATATATTTTTATATTGTATTATTTTTTAATTTTTTTTTCAATCTTAATTTTTTTTTTTTTTCGATGTATATAAAAAAAAATGATTTTAAAAATAGCGCCGCAAACACAAAAATTTTCCGAGATGAGTTAACGCACAAGAAGTCGGGATGAAAATATACAAGTCGCGTGTAAGTTTTGTCGGACGAAAAGGTTCGCATAGCTCGCGGTACTAATTACTTAAAACTCTCAATTAAGTGCACTGCCGGGGTAAACGAAGAAAAAAAAACAAAGAAAATGAAAAAATAAAGAAGATAATCCGCGTGAGTAAAAAGGGCGAGAAAGGGGCGCGCCTTCGCGGAAACGCGTTTCGCACTTGCGCTGTTTTTTCTTTTTATTTTTTTTTTTTATCATCTCTATTACTATATTACACTCGGGCACTTGTCTCGTTTTCTCCGCTTTCTTCATTGCTGTGTCGCCCTCTCTTTCTCTTCTTCCCTTCCTCTTACGTCTGAAAATAACCGTTGCTGATGGCTCCGGGAAGATGCAGAGCGCAACCAACTCGAATCTCGTGCGCATCACTCCTCGGAAATTAATTGAGGCGCATCCACGCGGCATCGTCGTCTGCACACCCCTTTAGCTACGACAGCTTTCGAGGCTCTCTCGTTCATCTCTCAAACTCCTTCTCCAGACTATACTCTATACTTTATAGATATATATATTCATATATATCGCGAAGGGATGTACTGTAGTGTAGGATAAGAGAAGTCTTTCTCTCTTCCTACTTCCTCTCTCAGCTCTCTGTCACGGTGCTGGAGTGTCGCGATTCATTTCCGTCTCGTTGCACATCCACACCTTTCGATTCGCTACGACTGCAACTCACGAATAATCATTTTTTTTTTTTTTTTTTTTTTTTTTTTTTTTTTCGGAGAACTCTTCGAAAATAATAAATTCTCGATTAAACGACGCAAGAATTTTCGTCGTTGCCTCAATTATAACTTGAGTTACAAACAAACTCGAGGTAAAATAATAGTAATGAAAAAAAAAAATGAAATAAAATAATCATGAAACGACCGGTGAGCTCGACTTTCTACGAGTAGCTTTGAGAACTGAACCTTTGAACTTGAGTTGCGAAGTACTCTCGACGCCGCAACTCTCTCTCCCCGCCCGACAACGCTTTTCGTATAACAGAAGTGCCGCCCGCGCTTTATGCTCTCGCGTCGATGTCACCGTTCGTCAAAGTTTATAACTGCTCTGGGAGAGAGAGGGAGAGAGGCTTATAGTTACCTCGGAACACACGAGAAACAGCTAATGAGCTGTAACTTCGTCAGTACGCTGAGAGTGGAGCGCAAGGTCTGCGGGGGTTTTGCTTCGTTTGCTTCGTTAAAAATTGATTTTTATCCAAAATTCGCGATTTTTTTTTTCCCCCATAAATCGCGAATTCGAGTTGATAAACTTATCTTATAAACTTAGCGAAATAAATATTAAATAAATAAATTGTTTCGGAAAAAAAAAAAAAAAAAAAATGTTCGAGATAATTTTTTTCCTAATCTTTTAGGTCTTCCGGTTAATTGTTATATTAAATAAATAATATATGAATCAAATTTTTAAAAAAGTTAAATAATAAATTCAAATTATTATTATTATTGTCGGATTACTTAAAAAATTATGTTATGTTGATTTTTAAATTTATTTATTTATTATTGTTTTTTAATAACAATTACCATTAAAAAAACTACGATATTATTTTTTTACGTAATTTCGTACAATTAGTGAGACAGAGGGGGAAGCGGGGGTCACCGAGTTTATTCGGTAGATAAATAAAGTTTGCGCGTCGAAATTTATTCGTTTTAGTATTCTAAATATAGACACGTGGGGAGGGAACTGGTAAAATGATTCATGAGAATATATATATTTTTCTTTATCGTTCTCCTTGGACCGATGCTGCAGCAGCAGCATCAACCGGCAGCAGGTATACATTTAATAACCAGATCTTCTACCTGGAGACTGGCTGCCGATGATGACGCTCGGGGCCTCCGGCAACGCGACTTCCAAGCGGGCGGAATATTTTAAGCCGTCGCACTAATTTTTTTTTTTTTTTTTTCCTTCTTTTTTTATATCAAATTTAATTTGTCTCATTATATAAGACCCAAACGAGAGCGTCACCCGGAAGCTGGAGATGCGTATCAATTAATAAAGAGATGAGGTTAAAAAAATAGAGAAAAAAAATAGTGACTCAATTTAAAGATCTGAAAAAAAAAAAAATTGTTCAACGAGTCGTGGATTGAAAATTCAAATTTTTTTCAATGTAAATGAAAATCTGAAATTCTACCGGAAGTAACAGATGCGAATCAATCAATGAAAAGATTCCAAAAAAAAAAAAAGAAAAGAAAACATTAATTCGATTTAAAAGTATCAAAATGATTTTTCTATCAAAATGTAGATTAATAATTCGCAATTTTTTTTTTAGTGTTTTTTATACGTAGCAATTAATAAAAAAATAAAGTTTGAAAAACAATAATTCGCTTCAATTTTTATCAGAATAAAAAATGATATAAAAAAAAATCGCAGATTAAAAATTCGTCTTTTTGGCGACGCAATTTTTTTTTTTTTCGCGACGGTAAGGATCCCGAGTTGGGCGAAAAAAATTCGAGTCAAGGCGCCACAAATCATGAACGAAAAAATCTAATTTACGAGCTCCCGGTCGCGCAAGCAACTAACCCGGCTTAGCTAGGCGAGTAGAGTTTAAAAAAAAAAAAGAAAAGAGTGGAAAAGAGAGCCGAAGGTGATATAGTTCGCGTCCTCCTCAACCGCTAGCGTTTATATACCGAAGTATATTCGACGTGGAATACGTGGGAAGTTAAAAAAAAATGCATAATATATATATGCTATGCTCATTAGATATTCGTAGTCCGAAGAGAAAAAATATTCATGGCTACAAGAGACGTCGACCTCACCCTTGCAGGTCGACCTTCTACTCAAGGTTTCTCGTAAAACAGAACAAATGGATCTGTTGCAATTTTGCAATTTTTTTTTTTTTTCAAATTTATGAAGAATTTTTGCAGAGAAACACCTTTTTTTTGCACCTTCCAACTGTAGAAAAAGTTCTTTGAATTTTTTACTTTTTCATTTTTTTTTTTTACAAAAAAAAGAAGAAAATTTGAAGAAATTGAAAAAATAGTATTCTTTTCATGAATTAAAGTAAAAATTTTCTATAATTAGTCTTTGTTGTGTTCTCTACAAAATTTTCAAAAACTTGAAGAAATTTCCGTTTTTATTATCATTTTTTGACTGCATTTTTTTTACTCGAACAATCCGTAATAATTACCAAAAATATGACGAAACTGAAAACCGAGTTGACCGTCGTCAAACCCGTCGCCTTCCTAATTTACCCAAAAACAACCCAAAATTTCTCGCCTCCATTATTCAAATTGTGATCTTCATCTGCTTTTTCATCTGTTTTGATCGCTTCAATTCAAAAACTTCTAATTACACAAAAGCCTTTTCAAAAACACGTCGCAGTGACCATCAGTACAATTGTTTTGACTCGAGGTATCCGTGACAGTTGACCAAAACATAACAAAAGTAAAAGCGTGACGACCGTCCTCGCGCGTTAACTAAAACAAAGGAAGTTTTCTCGTTTACCCAAAAACCCCACAAATTCTCGCCCCGGTTACCGAAGTTTTGGTCAAATTTTCTCCCCAAATTCGAAACAATAGAAAGCGGACCGAACCCATTTCCAAATTGATTGGGCAACCCGTCGTGTCGCATTTTTAAAAACCTCGTGAAATTATGCAAGAGGGTCATCTTTCCTCTTCGAGAGGTTAAAAGTGAGAAACTCTAATTCGTGGCTCGTCACGCTTACACCTGCAGCGCGCAGTAGCTTGCGAGAACCGAAGGGACATAGGAAACACGAAGGAGAGAGCGAAGAAGAGATGTTCTATAAGAAAAGGAAAGGAGTAAAAAAAAAAAGAAAAAAACACGAAGAGGATATAACGAAGGATATATTAAAAAGTAGGGAGGGGCGCTTTGGAGTGCCTCTGGAATCCCGAACTCCTGGTTATCCTAATATGACACGTTGGACCGTGTGCGGGTCCGCAGACTCCTTGGCACAGAAATTTACACGCAGCTTCTCTTGCCGATACCTGGCCGGTTTTTTACTCCTCGGGGCCGTCCGGTTCACCACGATGACCCTTCCTCCCTTTCTCCCTCCTATCCGGTGTCTTTCGCTTTGTGACACGTGTTTTTAGACACCTAAACACGCATTTTTCTCATGAATTTTTTAAATGGTCACATTCAAAAACAGTATCGAAAAATGGTCCCAAATGGTCAATTTGAACTAATAAAACGCTTTTCATTTATGACAAATATACCGATAGTTAGTTACGAAATTTCTTACTCCTTATTGAAGCCTTCTTGTTGCTTCTTAGAAAAAAAAACCAACAATTTTGAAGCTTTAATAATTAAAAATGGTCTCAAATGGCTAATTTCGACTAATCCGGCGTTTCAGCTCTATGACACGTGTTTTTAGACATCCAGACATCAATTCTTTTCATAACTCTTCGAAAAATGTCAATCCTCCCGACCATAAAAATGGCACCAAATGGCTAATTTCAAAGCGGAAATGACTCGAATATCGAAACATCTATTCCCGTCGAAAATCCTGTTTCGTCCGCCACAGGAGTGTCCAGTTGCTCATCCATTCTCAAAAGCCCATATACTACATCGTTTTTGACGCCCTTCTTTTCTTTTTTTTTTTTTTTTTCTTCATTTTCACATCCTCTCACACTCGCATTTATTTTATTTCTTCCTCCATGCATTGTCTCCTTTTTTTTTCTTTCTTTATTTCACCAATGCCCGGTTCCAGGGTCCCCCGGTGGCTGGATTATTACCACTTCTTGCTCTCCTTTTTTTTCATACTTTACTTGTATTTTTTGTTTTTTTTTACTTTTTATTAAAAAATCTCGCGCAAACCCCGGCATTCCTGGGTGGGGCAGAGAACCCGAAGAGCCCTGCTGGCCGTTGCTGGCAGTAAATCACCCGAGTCCGCGTAGCTAGAGAGGTTAGTTCGCTCGCGCACGGGGGCCCTCTCTCCGATGGAGGTGGTGGGTGTCTGGCTGGTTTGCCAGAGAGAACCAGACATGGTTAAACCGTCTCTCCCTCTCCCGCGATCTCATGTATGCGTGTATCTGTTTGGAACGTCGAGAGAGAGATAGAGAGAGCGGGAGAGAGAGTAAGAGCATCTAGAGGGCCCGTGAGTGAGTGAGTGGAGAGCCTGGTAGTTGCCACCATCGGGATAGCGTACGCAAGCCATAACCAACCTCACGCCATAACTCCCTCCCTGTGACACACACGCTTTATTGCGAGTGTATACACTCTATGCGGTTCCGTGACTGTACCCGGTCGGGCGCGCGCGGGCGCGTTCCACGCTAATAAATTCCTTTGCCACCGACCTATTTGGACATTGTCATCGTACGGTGTTGCGGGCGGTGTTTGTACGCTGTGTGATAATGATTTTCGAGGGCGACTCTTGTGCACTCGGCGGCTATAGACCCATATATATGGATCTGTATATATGTACATATGATATATATATATATGTATATAAATGCAGGGTGTATATCCACATAAATATATGCAATAACTGGGCGGTATAATATAAGGTACGGATAACCAGCAGTAACAACCGGACTGCCATCGCGAAACAGGGCCCACCCAAGGTAGCCGACCAATTCTAATTCCTGTGATGGATTGCCGTATGAAATATTATATAGAGAGAGATGTGGAATAATAAAAAAAATGAGTTTTTGAGGGTTGAGGCACGAGGGGCGCACAATGAGATGAGATTTATGCGAAAGATGAAATAATGCAAATGGCGGCGAGCGGACACTTTGAGGTGAAATAAGAAAGCTGTATTGGCTATTGGAAGAGGTGTTGGTTTTTGTTTCTACTGTCAGGTGAATTGATTTTTTTGAAAAAATTTCAAAAATTCTCCGTTGGTCTCAGAATCGAGAAAACGACGAAATTCTAACCTTAAAATTGAGATTTTGAGATTATTTCTTAGTCTCATACTGTATCGGATACGGACGATGTTCACGAGTTTGTATACATTTTTTTTTTTTAATTAAATATGAGATTTAATTCTGAAATAAAGCCTCTTAATGGCTTCAAAAATGTCGAAATTACGTATATTTAACTCTAAAATTAAGTTTTTGAGATATTTGCACTTTTTTATATTTCATACAGCATACAGAAATATATTTAAATTTGAAATGAAGATAAATTGAGAGAATCTGATGCTTTGATTCAAATAAAAACTCTCATTGGCTTCAAAAACGGCAAAAATAACGAATTTATTTATTCGCCTCTAAAATTAAGTTTTTGAGATACAGATCTCGGGGATCTCGGGTTTTTGAGATGTTGATTCCTACAGAGTACAAACATTTTTTTATTTGATGCTGAATTTTGATATAAAATGTTTTTTTTTTTTGCTTCAAAAATCTGAAACGACTAATTTTGATCGATAAAATAAAGTTTTTTTTTTTAAAGATATTTCCATTAAATTCCATTTATCAAAGTCTACAGAAAATAAACCCAAATTTCAATAAACCAAATTTGCGAAATTCAATGTTAAAAAAAAAAAACTTTTTTTCGCCTGCAAAAATGAAAAATAAACGTCAATATTCCGATATCTCCAAAAAACTGAAAGTTATCCCAGTATACGGGTTCGCGGTTTCCTGTATCTCCCACTGGCAATGCCAACTGACAAAAACCAGCGTATCCATCGTTTCTACGATGTTCACGAACCGAACGGGAGATAGCAAACACTCGTAGAAGCCGCGAGCGCCGATCAAACAGGAGAAACGAGTAACACACACGCTTCTCCACCTCCGCCTTCCGCCTCTTGGCTATCGCGCCGTTTTCGAACTCCGAGCGATCGGCAAACACTCGTATGTGGATGTTGCTGCCGGTTCCCCGCGTATACTCTCATACACTCTCTCCTGTTAGCCCCAACACACGCGGACACACACCGTCCAGCGGTCCATACGGCGTTATAGTACTCCATCTTTCACAGCTTCGCCTCTCGTGTAACACACGTCGTACTTATACAATTCTCACTGATCGGAATGGCATCGAACATCGGTTATACGATGAACGAGAACGCCTCGGCGTTTCGACGTCATCCACTCCGGACACCTCCACTCGCGAACAGAGGGGGAGACTCCCCGCCTTTTAACATATGACTAATTACGACTAATGTTTGCTAAAATACTCGGCGCTACTTTTTTCCTCGCTATTTTTTCTTTATTCATTCATTCTTTTTTTGTTTTCGACGCAAGCCACGAGGGTTGCGCAACGGGGTGCAACTCCCCGAGTAGGCAAGAGATTCGAGTACCAAAAAAAAAAAAAAAAGATACGTTTTGGCAAACTTTCGATCGAACATCAAACATTTTGAAATTTATTGAGAGGAATAAATAATTGTTTGTCGAAAGAAAAATACGAATTGCGATAAACAGTAAATACAAAGTAAAAAAATGCATTGCGGATAAAATGCGAATTTTTAGCGAAATATTTGACGAATCGAAAAAATTTTATAAAACGATAAATTTGAATTTTGATCAACAATTTTTACGATGTATTGTTATTATTATTATAAGAAATAAAAATTGGAATATGTCGTGAAATTTATTTTCGGCGATTGAAAAATGAATTCATTTTGTTTTTTCGGAATTCAATTTTTGTCTCGCCGCATAATTTGTCTTTGGCCCTTGAAGCCTCAGTCACTCCTCGCTGGAGTAGCGCGATGAATATTTTTTACCTGTCTGACTCTTTTCTTTACAATTTCTAAAAATAAAGGAAAACAAAAAAAAAAAAAACTGCGTGCGCAGCAGTTTAAACTCGAATGCTTCTCGTGCAACAGCAGCCACGTCGGGCGTATGAATATTCATGAATAACATTTTTCCAAAAATTCGTCGCGGCGCATCTCTCGATTTTTTTTCTATTTTTTTTTTTTAAGCGTGAAAATTCCGCATAAATTCGGCGAATGTACTTCGCCTTTAAACTACGGTGCGATGTATTTTTATATATATATATGGATACATATAAATATATATTCATAGTAGAGGTCGTAGCCGTCTGGACCTCAAGTTTGAACGCCAAGTGCCACCGCGCCGTTTAGCTTTGCGTTTATGCGGTCCCATAAAATAAATCAAAAACGTCGGATCATTACAATGACAATGGGGGTCACGTAGAGACTCCGGCGCGCAACTGTACGAACTCTCGTTCGCTGTACTTCTGGTTGTACGCAAACGCGTATTTATGCGGTTCGACCGATGCGGCGTAAGTAAATATTCATCGTAAACTTGTGTCCGCGGCGGAGATTTTTATAAAAATGATCGATGATGACGGAGATTTTTGGAAAAAATTGATTTTAAATACATTACACATTCGACATTTTTTTTTTTTTTTTTTTTTATAGTCTCTTCATACATTTTTTTTATCGCAAAATAATTTAAAAAAATGACTATGCCGATTAAATGTCGATAAAAAAAAATCGTAATCGAGGAGAGATCGCGATATCTATTAAGACTATTTTACGAATCTAAATGAAGTAACGATCGGTAATCACCGATCGAAGATCGTTTGAGATCATTATAAAACGAAACGAATCGGTAAATATCGCTCCTGTGAATTATTATATCTATTACTTAATACTCGCGGAAGAATAGAATGTATCGACATAACGATTATCCTTGAAGGCGAGCGAACGGGTCATAAGTTTATGGAGATTGGTACACAGGAGTCGAAGTTTAACTCATTTGCAAACTATTGACCGCTCGACGATCGAATCTCGAGTGACCATAGAAATATATCTTTGATATGGTGATCTCGAGTCTTAATAACAAAAAGGTCGTAATTTCGGTGTTTAAACATACGAGTCATACGCCTTTTTGATTTTTTTTAAGTCATTTATACAATAATAAACGCCTCGACGGCAATGTGACTCGAACGCCTCGAGACATTGAGAGAAAGTCTCGAGAGTCGATTCTGAAGTGTGGAACCGAATTTGCCATTCTAAAAAAAAAAAAAAATATATTCAATTTTTCGTGACGCTTAAAAACGATTTTTTTTAATCCACCAATTATAGGGTCTTTTTTCATCTCATCATGTTCTTGAATATTCGTTTCATCGCATCGTCATTTCCAAAATTAATTTTTTACACCCGAAAATCGTGGATATTGAGGAATAATTTTTTTTCTTATACGTTTCAACAGCGATGCAATTATAATAATCAAAAGAGTCGATGTACTTTTATATTATTTTTTCCACATTTTTTTTTGTTTATTAATTTTTTTCATAATTCTTAAAAATGATTTTTAGACATATAAAATCGACTATATTGCATTAAAACGCAATTAATTTTTTTTTTTTTTTTTTTTTTCTACGGCAATGCAATATAACGATCGAACGAATGTCCCTTTTTTTAATCGTTTTTTTTTCCTCGCTAAAGCTCTCGAGTGCGTGGGGGACATTAATTGGCGGTAAAACGCATTCGAGAGGTAAAGGAAAAAAAAGAAAACTTCAACTGTGATACATAGCTACAAAGTACTTGTCCCCTCTGCGGCCGACTGGCTGCCTAATGCACGCATATCTAACGGAGTGGACTAAAGCCACTCGTAGAAACTCATGTGGCTTCATTGAAGCCGGCGGACGGATTCTCCTACTCCAACGATAAGCAATGCCGCGAGTGCAAAACCTCATTTAACGAATTTAAAAAAAAAAAGGAAAAACCTCTTGCATCCCCGATGGTTGAACTCTCTCTCTGCTTGTATTGCGAAAGCGACACAAAATCGAAAAGAAGGAAGGAAAAAAAAAGCTTCGTAACAAGTGTCTACATACTCTAAGCTTGCAGAGTGCACGCGAGTGCAGACTCTTTAATTCTCTCCCTTCTTCGCCCCTCGCGCGCACTTTATACCGCAGGATGATAATTAATTAGCGAACGACTCGTATTCCCTCGATGTATAGACGTGTGTTATGTACACTCGGAAAATACGCGACGCTTTATCGGGTACTCTTTTTTTTTATTCTCTCAATTTTCTTGTACAGATTTGCGATTCTGTTTCATTTGAAAGCCTAATAATTCAACAAGAGTCCAATAAACAAAAATTCTGTAAAAATTGTCACACAAAAATTATCGTCAAAAACGAAAAACAAAAATTTTTTTTTTTGTCATTACGAATGAATTTTTTAATTGAGGCAAAATAAAAAATGTTTATCACAAAAACCAGTTGAATGCCAAAAAAAAAATCGAAAAAAAGAATCGTGTCAACGTATTTTAAAATGGAAAAAAATGGGTCGTTTTTTTTTTTTTTTTTTTTTGGACGGTTGACCCAGCGAAGCAAAGTGGAAATTTGGATAGCAAAGATTAACTTTGTGACCACAAGAATGACTGAAAAAGAAAAACACAGAGAACAGAGAACGGGACAAGAAAAAAAAAGAAAAAAAAACGAGGATAGAAAACGTTGTAGTCTGAGATTTATGGCGTTAGCATTGTCTCAGCTCTGTGATCGTTAGCCCGCCTTAGCCAAACGCTAACGCGTGGTCCCAATTAGTCGGAGCCCTCTTCGCGCTGTCCTACTGGTACCCCGAGACTGTGAAACGCGCACGAGCCTCTCTTTGGACCTTCGGGACCAGCGCACCCCTCGAAACATCTTCATCTGATAATTACAGGCTTCCGTATAAACACCGACGGTTTTGGCTACGGATTTCTCAACGGATAATAATCGTACAAATCTTTTCAAAGTAATCGCCAAAACTGTGTGACTAATCGTTTGTTTTAACTACATTGTTCTAAACACTAATTAATTTGCCTCTCTAATTGCCCAATTCTTCGGTCTTTTTTTTTTTTTTTTTTTTTCGAGTAAAAAATTACGATTTTGGCGGTCATAAAAATTTGCGATAAAAAAAAAATTGATGTTTTCGCAAAAAAAAAAAACAATTAATTACGTCCTATTTTTCGAGATATTTTTGGATTTCATCAATTCACTTCCGGATATTATTGATGATGAAATAATAAACGAAATAGTGGGTATAGTATAGTGTGACGTCGTCCCGTCAACTTGGAACAGGATAGCCACAATATGCCCCGTGTGCTAAAAGGAAGCGCGACAAGTATAACGTAACATAAACGGGACGAAATTTCTGTAATTTGATATGTCGTTCGTACGAAAAAGGAACCACGAGATGAGAGCTAATGGGTCCATATTACTGTATCATAGTTCAGTGAACTTTCTACGAAAATTCGGAGCTTCGATCATCTTGAAATGGATGAATCCACAAAATATGCATCAATATACAAAAATTAGGAAATTTCGAATTTGTCGATTTTTTATTAATTTTTTTTTTTTAAATCTTGAATTTCAACATCAATGTCAAATATCAAAAAATTAAAAAAAAAAACTAAAATCGGTAATATCGCCGATTTCCGATTTTTCCATTCATTTTTCTTTTCCAAAACTGAAATTTTGATAACTGTAACAGAGAAATATAATATCGAAATGTGTGTTTATTTGTATGAATATCGATACAAATAAATCACGAAAATGTTGTAAGAAGATACGTTCGGTGACTCGAGAAGATGATATACGAGGATGGAGTGAAGTATACCGATGCCCTCGACGATTTTTCTCATATGGCGTAAACGTAAACCAGTACGATAAGTAACACCGGGACATCAGCGGTGACGAGGGCGCCGAGAGATATACACGCGTCCGGTGTGAGCCGTGAGATGCCCGGGGGGGGGGGGGGGGCGGGTGGAGTTGGGTGAGTGTTAGGATTCGTCGCGGAAAAGAAGAGTAGAGTAGAGTGCCACAGAAAGCGAGTGGGAACGATACGGTGTCGTCAACCAGGATGTCACACGAGGTATCCAGTTGCACTCTCTTACTCCCCTCATCATCCGTACCGTCGTTTCTCATATACGCATCACGAACTTTGCCTCTTTTCTTCTTTGTCCGTCGAGAATTTTTGCTATCGGTATCCGGCGATCGAATCGTTACAATCGCATCTCATGCAATGATCTTACAGCCATTTTTTCCGATCAGTCTTTATAGTTTCCGGTGAATTTGATGCTAACTTTACATTAATGGACTAAATCCAGAAGCTCCGGAACGTTGACAGTTCAGTTACTGTGGTTTAGAAGTGCGCATTTTAGACCCTAAGATGGATCACGAATACGCCGATCATCCCTACATACGACGATTAATGATCAGTTGAAACTTATTCGGACTTGTCGTAGACGCTCCTGGGGCGCTTCGACACCTATAGCCTCATCGTTACAATCGCACCTCATAAAAAGATCTTGCAGCCATTTTTTCCGATCAGTTTTTATAGTTTCCGATGAATTTGTTGCCAACTTTACATTAATGGACTAAATCCAGAAGCGTTCTTGACGTTGATAGTCCAGTTACTGCGGTTTAGAAGTGCGCATTTTAGACGCTAAGATGGATCACGAATACCCTGATCATCCCTACATATGACGATTAATGATCAGTTGAAACTTATTCGGACTTGTCGTAGACGCTCCTGGGGCACTTCGACACCTATAGCCTCATCGTTACAATCGCACCTCATAAAATGATCTTACAGCCATTTCTTCCGATCAGTCTTTATAGTTTCCGGGGAATTTGATGCCATCTTTACATTAATGGACTAAATCCAAAAGCGTTCTTGACGTTGATAGTCCAGTTACTGTGGTTTAGAAGTGCGCATTTTAGACCCTAAGATGGATCACGAATACGCCGATCATCCCTACATATGACGATTAATGATCAGTTGAAACTTATTCGGACTTGTCGTAGACGCTCCTGGGCCGCTTCGACACCTATAGCCTCATCGTTACAATCGCACCTCATAAAATGATCTTACAGTCATTTTTTCCGATCAGTCTTTATAGTTTCCGGTGAATTTGATGCTAACTTTACATTAATGGACTAAATCCAAAAGCGTTCTTGACGTTGATAGTTCAGTTACTGCGGTTTAGAAGTCCGCATTTTAGACCCTAAGATGGATCACGAATACGCCGATCATCCCTACATATGACGATTAATGATCAGTTGAAACTTATTCGGACTTGTCGTAGACGCTCCTGGGGCACTTCGACACCTATAGCCTCATCGTTACAATCGCACCTCATAAAATGATCTTACAGCCATTTCTTCCGATCAGTCTTTATAGTTTCCGGGGAATTTGATGCCATCTTTACATTAATGGACTAAATCCAAAAGCGTTCTTGACGTTGATAGTCCAGTTACTGCGGTTTAGAAGTGCGCATTTTAGATCCTAAGATGGATCACGAATACGCCGATCATCCCTACATACGACGATTAATGATCAGTTGAAACTTATTCGGACTTGTCGTAGACGCTCCTGGGACGCTTCGAGACCTATAGCCTCATCGTTACATTCGCATCTCATAAAATGATCTTGCAGCCATTTTTTCCGATCAGTCTTTATAGTTTCCGGTGAATTTGATGCTAACTTTACATTAATGGACTAAATCCAAAAGCGGTCTTGACGTTGATAGTCCAGTTACTGTGGTTTAGAAGTGCGCATTTTAGATCCTAAGATGGATCGCGCATACGCCGATCATCCTTACATACGACGATTAATGATCAGTTGAAACTTATTCGGACTTGTCGTAGACACTCCTGAGGCACTTCGACACCTAACCTCACGCGCTGCATTCACTATTGGAAACGCACGTGCGTTATTCTAAGTAGTCTCGTGATGTGTTATAGCCACGCGTTTCAACTTCTGACGCATCGATGTTACGCACGTTCAAAGGAGTCGTTCGCTCGCTGTGTACAAGCTTCGTCGCCGTACGCAACGAGCATAGAATATATCCTACAAGTACTCGTTACGAAGCTGACTGCAACTTGTCTTACAGTGACTGTAAGCTTTATTTATAGATTTTGAGAGAGAGGCACGCGTCTTTTAGCTTCGACATCGATGTTGATACAGACTGCTCGTCGCGTTCGAGTAATTCTAGGGTCATCGAACCTAAATAACCTCTCATTACAGCACATACTTTTTCGGTATATAACCGTTGACCATTGTGTAGCTGTGAATCCTATCGGATTTTTGCACGTAACTTCCGTACACATTGATTTTATGAGAACCCTAAACTTTTACGCAGATTTATTGTTTGAATAGTTAACGATGCTATTCTCTCAATAATCTTACGTTTTCATGAAAAATCATTGGAAATTTCGTGGACAATATGCAAATAAAAAAGAACAGACGTGACATTTTTTTTTTTTTTTTTCAATTACGCGGCGTGATTCGGTGTGTGCGAAACGGGGATACGGTCGTTAACGATGTTCTCTCAATAATCTTACGTTTTCATGAAAAATCATTGAAAATTTCGTGGACATATGCAAATAAAAAAAAACAGACGTGAAATTTTTTTTTTTTTCAATTACGCGGCATGAATCGGTGTGTGCGAAACGGAGATACGGTGGGTGGACAGAGTGCGCTCGGGTCGTAGTGTCGCAGTAGTAAGAGTCGAGGGCGTCGTCGTCTACCGTGACGGAATTGAATCTGCCCGTGAACACCGACACCGCTAACGCGCTCGAGGGGTGTACCAGCCTCTGTCTGGAGCAATGCGAGATCGCTACCGTACTTCCCTGTCGTGTCACATGCGCTATAAATTCGCAACATACGCATCTGTTTTTACACAAATGAGGAAACCACAGTATGTTTATTATAATTTACATTGCAGCTTCGTAAAAATCGAGATTAATCGACCACTTTTCGCATCGATTTTTTAGCGAAACGAAAGAACCACAAAAATGTCGGTTTCGGCGCGTAATTAGCACGTGTAAACCACTTAATTTCGATATGTCCAAAACTCATTTCTGAGACTTTGCTCAGCTACTATGACATTTTCAATGCGAAGGAAAGTCGCGGCGAATTTCGTCTTGCGCTTCTCGCTGCGACTATATGTTCCTCGGTAGTTTCGCTGCTCGTCTGAGTTATATATAGATATATATAGCAGAATGGAATAAACGTCGCGGGCGTAACTCCAGTTGCCTTTGGCGAACGAATTCCAAACGATCCTGGAGCGCTGCTTTCTGCTTTCTGCCGCTATAAATTCATAAACCCACAACTTTGCAAACTCGCGCGGACTCGGCTATGGGTTCCTCTCTCTGTCCCGTCCTCGGAAATGTTCTCACTACCGCGCCACACCCCCTCTCCCTCCCGTTGGACGATCCTCGGTGCAAACTTCTACCGGTTACCTTCGGGCTTTCGTTGGTCGCCAACGCTAACACACCTAAATATCGTCCTCGAGCTCCAACCCGAATACCGTGGACACGGGCAACAGAAGCCAGAAACTAGACACCCTTTCTCGAGAGAGACTTTGCTCCGACGATAAATTCACGAGCAGTTAGCCTGCAGAAACTCTTCCACCTTTGCTCTTACTTTGCGGAGGAACTTGGTGGCGGATTTTTCGCATTTTCATGTTTCGCGACGTTTATCTAGACGATGGTGGGTCTGACGACATTTTTGCAGGAGACCTTTTTTATAGAGGACAATGTACCGAAGAAAAAAGGTTATATGCGTTTTTTACGTAGATAGGAATATTTTTGATATAATTCATGAAATAGGTTAATTAACTTTCTTTCTTCTAATTCGACACGTACCTTTATCTTTAAAAGCGTTTATCAGGCTTTGCAGGTGGGTCTGACAAAATTTTTGCAAGAGATTTCTTTTGTCGATTGTATTGCGCTGAAGAAAAAACGTTATGGGCATTTTTCATGTAGATCACGTTGTTCTGCTGATAATTAATGAAATCCGCGAAAGTCAACTTCTTTTAATAAATACTTCGCATCGACTTGCTTTACCCGTGTTTTACTCGAGAACTAGAGTTCTGAGCGTTTACATGCATGAGACATTATTTGTAGATTAGAATGTCCTCTACAAAAAAGGTCTCTATGACATGTGTCATAAATGTCACACTAAACCTTGAATACTTCGTTTTAATGAATACAGATAATCAGTGCTATTATTTTTTCGTCAGTAACACCCCTTTCACATTAATTTGTTTCTTGATCGCTAATTTAACGAAATTAAATGATTCTATTGTCATCTTAGAAGGAAATTCATACAAGTGAAAGCATTATTAGCTTCATCAGAATTTAGTTATCGATGATTTAATATGCGCAAAGCGAGTCTCACGTACGCGGGTAGCTCGCCGGTGTTTTTCTGGACAAGACGCTCGCGCGCGCGCGCACGCGTGCGAGTCCTTTGCTTACAACAGAGTCGGCTTTCTTGGCACGTGAGCGGAGAGCCCGATCGTCACGGAGTTCTTCTTTTTCAAGCCACGTGGCAATTCTACGACAGTCAAAGCCGATTAAAAGATTAACGCCGCGTGTAATTATCGTCTATCGGTCACGTATACACCACCGCGGACGTTTCTCCCGCGAGAAGCTTCTCGAGCGTGTCTCGCCGAGTCGCACGCGACAGTCGCGCGCGACGCTTATTTTATTTTTTTCCTTACCGACGAATGAATCAACTCACCTGAGTGCGTCGTCACGTCATCGGGAACAATAATGACTTTTACGGAATCTTTAGTACGCGAGTAGTTAAGTAAAAACCAATTGATTCCTAAATCATTATCGGTCTCCAGGAAAAATTGCTTTCTTCAACGATTTCTCGATGTAAATTGGTTTTTAAAGTCTTTAACTTTGTTACGTTTTATTACATCGATATCGCACCTAACTGATCGTATTGCTGACATTCTTGCGTTTCGATTTCACTGCAAGTAAACTGAAAAATATCGATTTTTGTGAAAATTACGCAACCATAAAGCCATAGGGTCTGTCGAACTCATTTACGGTGATTGAGAATTGCAAACAAATCTTATGGCGTCAAAGAAAAATAAATTTGCATAGTTGCAGATAAGTTTGAAGCGTTTTATTCGATGCTGAGGAATGCGGAAAGTCCGGAAGGAGTGAAAAAAAAAAAAAAAGACATCCAACATGCAGTTATTTATAGCAGATATATTCTCGAATACACATTGGTCTCGTAGCGCTTTGTTAGCTTTGACGTTTCTAGGCTCGTCAAACTCGTTTCTGCAACGTGTTACAAATAATAACGCTGAACAGATGAAAATGAGAAAAAAAAGAAGTGTATTCAGGTCGCGCGTACGCATTGCGGTCGTTGTATTCATACAAATAAATTTATTTCTATTATATTTTACGCAATTATTTAATATCGACTCGCGTTGTCGATTCTCGGAGTTTCCGCCTCTCGCCAACCGGAAATCGAGAAACTACAATTCTTTTTTAAATAAAAAAAAAAAATCTCCCAAGCCGTGTGACTTTTTTCCAAAATACAAAAATAATTTGAAAAATCGTAAAAAAATTGTAAGTTAATACATTTTTTTGTTAATTCGAAAATTAATTAAAAAATAACTTAATCATTAAATCATTCGATGAAAAGTAAAAAAAAAACAAAATATAGTTCGATATATCGTATCGAAGTATTAATAAAATCTACAAAATTATTTTAAAAAACTAAAATTTCGTTTTACAAAAAAAAAAAAAAATGTCTTTTAAACAATCGAAATCTCGAGTCCTCGGGCGCAAATACTGAGCAAAAGTTCCATAGCGTCAAAGATCTGCCACCAAGCGTTGGGGAGAGAGACGGAAGGTATAAAGAGAGAAATAAAGAAAGAAAGAAAAAGAAAAAAAAAAGGATAGAGAAAGCCGGCCGGTTTTTCGCGCTACGTCGGACACAAACGCGGGTTGACGTGGTCGCGGCTACCGGATTTCATCCCTCGCTACACACACCTCGTGCGAGTCGGGTCCGGATCGCAGCATCCTTGCTGCAAGGACCAGAGAGAGGTAGAGACAAGCTGAAGCATAAACGTAGTATATATATATGTATATCTATATCTACAGATATATATATATATATATAGAGAGAGAGAGAGAGAGAAGCGAAGAGTAGTAGAGAGGAAGAGACTGCGGCAAGCGCTCCTCGGTCACCGGGAGCTCCGGCTATTTGATCTGCTGTACGATAGCCGGGGAGGCGCAACTCAGCCGGAATATCTCCGGTCGGGATGTAACGAAGAGATGAGGAAAAAAAAAAAAAAAAAAAAAACAATCTTCCGCCGAAGAGACGAGTAGAGAAACGTTGGTGGAGGAATGAGATGACGAAGACACGCAATCTTCTGTTTCTCTGCGTCGAACGTACGCCACGCTAAACACGAGAAAGAACCAAAGGCACCGGCGCTGAAAACGCCCAAAATCTCGATCCTCCCCCCCCCCCCCCCTTCACCCCTCAACGAACCTTCATCGCTTTCGACAGGCTGAAGGGCAAAACCATGTAGTTTCCGAGACTACCGTGAAGTTTAGCCTCGTAAATTGAAGCTCGCGAAGTTTTTGGAGCAATAGATCGAAAAAAAATAATGTAATTTTTTTTTTTTTGCCATCGATTGATAATCGTTTTCAGCATAAAATATTTGATTATCGATTATTTTATTTTTTTTTTTTTTATGAAAAAAAAATCGCAATCTTGCGCCTCTCGTGACGATACAAGACATTTTTTTCGTTCGTAAGAGTCAAAGAACGAATATAAAAAAAAAAAAAAAAAAGATGAAAAATAGTGTATCGTAGTCGCGAGGTGCGCGAACTCTCGTGGTCTCGTGCCGCGTCGATAGATGCCCCGAACCGCATGCACGCTTTACCGGGTGCCATAAATATTGTCGAACAATGCATACAGAAATGCTTTTCACGGAGATAGAGGGATAGAGAGCGATGGCAGACGTTTGGACGTTCGGTAAAGTAAGAGAGAGCGAACTTGGAGTTCGGCGCCTATTGTCGAACGAAATCGCCGAAGAATAGACAGAGACATTGACGAGGCGGGAAGAAGAATAATAATAAAAAAAAAAGAAAGAAAGAACCTCCACAGCTATTTCCATTCATGAGTGTGGCGCGCGAGAGACGGGGTCAGGGGTTGTGGGCTCTCCACTCCGTCCCGACGTTGCTAGACATCGAGACTATTAGTTTACACTTGTCACGGGGCTAATTGTCTCACCGGGACAGAGAAAATATACTCACTTGTTCGACCGCAAATATAAACGTTTCGCAGTCCCGGAATTTGCGAGAAAACATTTTTTTTTTAACATACAAAGCAATCTAATACATCGAAAAACATCGATAGATTGAATTGCATTACCTTAAATATGAAAAAAATTAAATAAAAAAATCGGAGCAAATTTTTTTTTGTTTGAAAAATAATACGAAATTTTTTACTATAAGTATTGATATTAATAATAATATGCGTTTAATTATAAATCATTTAAATAATATATATAAAGCTTAAAAGATAATCATTTACAAAAATTGCTTTTGCGACTCAAAATTGGTTCGTAAAATAGTTTTATCGGAAATCGGTCAATTTTTTTTTTTTTTTTTTAATAAAAGGACTCGTATCCCGAGTACGCTTCTCTCATCCGGTATCCAAGATGAAAAATCTTTGCCGGAAGAGTTATACTGATTGCATTGCTCTCTTCTCACCGTACGGGAATAATAAGAATCCGAAACGCGTCTATAATACATTTTGATCTCATTCCCAGATTATTATTGGGTCGTGAAGTCCCCCCCCCCCCCCTCCCATTCCCCTTCACCCGATCTTCTCTCCTGTTAAAAAGATTGAACGGGGAATTTCCTGCTCCGAAATCTGTCAACTACTTTGATTTCCATACAGGATGCAAAGTAACGAGAAACCCGACGTCCCTTCCCTTTTTTATCTTCTCTATATACCCGATCTTTGTACATTTATACATAAATACATGGATTTTAATTTTTATATATATAAATATATATATAAAAAAAAAAAAGTTAAATTAATTTTTTTTATTTTTTATTTTTTGATATTGAGATATTTTTTTTTTTTTTTTAATTAATAATAAAAATATCTCATTTTTTAAATCAATAACATTTTTTTTTATCCAATAATATATTTTCTTATGTAATAAAAAATGTGTTTATTGTATTATATATACCATATATACCATACATAGGGTACAAAAATGTTCTCCAAAAAAAATTCGCCCCCCCCCCCCCCCTTCCGTCAACCCTACGAGACGGTATATCGAGAAACAACCGATTCTTGGCTTATTATCCTCGTGTACGATTACAACGGGAGCACTCCAAAGCCCAGCATCTCCCTTCAGGTATATGTGCTGCGTATGCATCAAACATCGCGCAGCATCAACCATACCAAAGCTTCAAATGCCTGTATACATGTTTAATACGTCTGGGAAAAGGGTTAGTAGTAGTAAATCGCTGCTGGTAGGGAATCATCTGCCTATATACACATATATATATATCTATGTATGAGTATATTCATCGGAAGCACGAGAGTCGTGCGTCTGCTACAAGTCCGCGAGTCGTTGCCGACGACGATTATTATTTATCCCCTCCACGCGCTGCAGCAGACTCGTCGCTGCGATGGTACACTTTTCGGTACTCTTCTGCTTCTATCTCACTTTTCATTCCCGTTTTATTTAAGGTTCTCAATCTGTTTGGAACAAAGAAAAATACTATTCGACGTTTTTGCATTGTTTTCCGTATTATTTTTCAATTCCCAAAAATTTATCGCTGTCAGAGGGAATTTTTTAAGTTTTTTATCCGAATTCTGAGGATCAAAAAATCGATTCATTTATTTTCTTTAATTTTTTTTTTTTATTAATTTCTTATTGATTGTAATTACATAATAAATATTATTTTATGTAATATGGAAGCCAAAATATAATTTTTCAATTTTTCGCAAATAATTCGATTATTTTGGCGTCTAAAATTTCGATTTAAAAACTTTTAATTCTCGAAAACGAAACTTCGATACTGAAATAATTACAATAATAATGATAATAGTGTAATATTTATTATTTTTATGCAAGAATTTTTCAAAATTTAAAGAATTTTTGTTTTTTTTCGAAAAATTGAATTTTTCTTTTTTTTTTTTGTTTACAATACATCGCGCACGAGAGAATGAGAAGCGCTGTTAGAGAATAATTCCAATGGTAGCAGAAGCACGAGAGGCCCCCGTAGCGAGCGAGAAAGATCCGTAACATCCCATCCCGTCTATTCCGAGCGTTCAGGATCGCCCAGGTGCACGCGTTGCGAGAAAACAGGGGGAGGCGGAAGGGTGGGTGAAGGGGGGAGGGGGGTACCTGGAGAGCACCAGGGGTTGCGCTGCTTTGCAGCGTCTCTTCTGCCCCTCTTTTTTTTTCTAACTCACCTCTGATATTTTCGTCTCTTTCGCTCGAAGGGGCGAATGGAAGAGGCAAAGAGGGGTCCATTGGTTATAATATAGGAGAACGGAGAGAAGAGCTCCGCACACGCGGCAACTATAGCCTACCTGAGGCGTTAGTTCATTCGTTCGTTCGTTTCTTCGGTCCTTCGGTCCTTTGGTCCCCGACGACCGAACTGCCTATAGCTTTCGGATCGTCAACGAGGATCTCTTTTCTCGGTAACCTACGGGCGCCCAACTGTCTACCGATCTCTATTCCCATCGAACCCGCGAGAGAAAGAGAGATATTTCTTCAAACGCGTGTCGGACGGGAGAATTGTACGGAGTTCACGAATCTCGATGAGGAATAACTTCGACTATCCTGACCTGTTTTCGATGCGCGCTTATAATTTTTTTTTTTTTTTTTTTTTTTATTATAATAATTGAGTCGTTTTTTTGATTAAATTATTTCGATCGCGTCGATTAATCGTTCGCTTTGCAGTCGACATATTTTTTATTACCAAAATTTCTCATTTATGCCGATTCGTGGAACATTAATAATCGATAATCATTTTTTTTTGAGAAACTTTCGTCTGATGGATCTTTCGTTTCTCGTGTATTCTTAGCATATTTTTTTTTTTTTTTTTTTAACGTGAAAATTGTGTGTTTGGCGCCGTGTCCCGATGGGTCAGCCGTCGCTTCGCCGACGATAAACAAACGGCGAACGTGCAAAGCGATTTGGCTTGTAGGTGCTATCCGCTACCGGTCTTACGAAATAACACCGCAGCGAGAGCAAACAGGGTCTGGGAATCTTCTCGTCGTTTTGTTTTCACTGTTAATATTTGAACAGAGTGTGTCGTGTCCGGCGAATTCAGGGTCTTGACGATGACGATATTGTATAGCATTATTTTGCTTGCGACAAATCGCGCCTCATAGCGGTGTCCAACGCTGCGCGGGATTTCGATCGGCTCGATCGATCAAAGTCTCGTTTGTGAGAGGGCAATTTTTTTCACAAATTTCGCGGATAAATTAATCGATGAATTATTAATATTTTGCTACCGAAATTTCGAGTGAAAAATCGTTTTTTTTTTTTTTTTTTTTTAAACGCAAAATGTATGATATATTAAATAAATTAAAACTAATTTCCAGCTTTGATTAATTATTCATTTTTAAATGAAAGTTTGATTTTAAAGTCAATTTCGGTAATTTCTCGAAAAACAAATCGTAAAAATTTATAATTTTGCAAGTCGGCGATTTTTTTTTTAGTTTCGCGTGGGTAACGTGAGCAATTTTTTTTTTTTTTTTTTCACAAAAGCATATCGATACTTCACGAATTCTCTGTTCATCCGAATGTTCTCCGAAAAGTTTCCTCCAGCGCATTTAACACACCGTGGGAAGTTCGTCGTCCTCGGGTCGTGAGTTTCTCTCGTTTGAAATTTCGGCATCTCGGCGGCATCCCGCGGGACGCCGAGGGGTTTTCTGGGAAAAAGGATTTCTCGCATTTTTCCATGGGGAACCAAAAATTCCGCTCCTCTTTATTCTCCCGTTCATCTCGTACCGAAATTTCATGAAAATTTTCCACGGCGAAAAAAAAAAAATCGATGTTTCTATTTTCATGGTAATTTTTTTTTTCAATTATCAACGTTTTTTTTTTCGTTTAAAAAAAATGAATAAAAAATAATTCTCCGTTGTTTCGCTTCATTTTTACGTTTATAATTTTTTTTTCGTGTTATTCTAAATATCAAATTCTTTTTTCGAGAAATTAAACGAAAAAAAAAAAAAAAAAAAAAAATTTGACAAATTTCTCGGGATCGAACCTCTGGGCGCAATATGAAATATCGTGAAATTATGATAATTTTTTTTCCGTGTCCGTGTCTTTCTCTCCTCCCGAAATGAAACCGTGAAAGTTCAACTGGACATCGGAGCTCTTTAGAAATAGAGGGGTTTATCCCACATAATTTCAGATCGTAAACCTTCAAAGATACGTCCTTTTGTTTCTCAGCATCCTTAGCGTGAGATGTTGAGCGCATATTAGATTCGATAGGCGATAAAGAGGAGAAAATTCGTCGAGACTCCCCCCACAAGCGTGTGAGTGCCTTTGCACGTGTAGTGATCCTTTGGAGAAACTCGGAGAACTCGTGGAACGCTAGAGACAGATAAAGGAACAAATGAGCCACAGATCCGGATCTCATTGTTGCGCCTCGGGATATGCGCGGCGGCGGGGGCGGGCAGGGGGGGGGGGGGGGGTCGTCGGGGTCGACAAAAATGTTTGTCGGTTCGAAAAAAAACGCGCAAGAGATGGAATACACGAGAGAAATAGTAAATAAGTTCGAAAGAAGGAGAAGAAAAAAAAAATAGATCGAGAGACACGAAAAGAGCGCGTAGGGTGCGCGCGACCGAGGCACGGAAAATATTACTAATTTATGATAATTTCTCATTCTGGACCGACGTCTTCGAAGCTAAACGCAACGGACTGTCACAGTGTGGCACGAAGGACACCCCACAGTCTGCGTCCACATTTCTCGGAGAAATATATATATATATATACATAGAGGAAGAGTCATTTTTTTATTTTTTTTTTTTTCGTCATTGAGGCACAGGACTTTAGACTGCGAAGTATAGAAATACATATTTCCCTTAACGCCGGATTACGAAATGGATAATACCAACGAAAAAATGAATTATCAAAATTTCCTCGATGTTTTTATCGCCGCAGTATATTATTTTCTGAAAAAAAAAAAAAAAAAAAAAAAATCCTCGAGGCACGTGTCCATCTGTATGTTAACCGGACGCAATTCAATATGTCGCGTACTCCCATATCTCGACGCTAACGGTGACTAGTAGCGATGGCAGGCAACCTGTCCGGAACGAAGGGGTTTAGCGTCGTTATACAACAATCCAAAGCCCATCCCTCGAATTAAAATAGAATTTTACACCTCACTCGACGGGTTAACTGCTTCCCAAAAACCTTCGTGGCTTACTTCGTCGCTTCTACTTAACTCACTTCTCATTCTCGTACTTAACATAGAAAACCCCCTCTTCCTCACTCTCCCCTCTCGCCTCCCCCTTCCCTTAAAAAAAAAAAAAAAAAAAAAAAAAAAATGTCTCAAAAACCGAGTTGCTTATTTATAAACAAATCAGACAATCGTCAATCATCTTTCGCGATCGCCGCGCTCCGTAAGCTCACGTTTTGACGTCCGGGAATCGCCTCTTCAATTCTTTCGACACAATGGAGTCACTTGAAAGACTGAATAAAGAATGAAAAAAAAAGGGAAGTGTGAGAGCGCCTAAGTTAATATGCTCTCTATCGACCTGAGAAACAGAGGGACTTATGTGAAAAAATTTTAGAGATTAAAACACGAAAGATGCGCCTTTTTGTTTCTTGAGAATTGATTTTTTTTGAGAACAAAAAAAATGACAAGTTTAGCTTTTAGGGTGTTTTTGATGCTCCATCTTTCGCTCCTTTAGTTTCTTTACATTAGCACTCGATCTTTTGGTTATACATATACAGGTTGATTCATAACACATATCCAATGTGTTTTCATCGGTAATTTCTTTAAAAAAAAAAGAAATTACTCCGAAAACTAAGATTAGACATTTTGCTTTTAAAATATTATTATAAAAATAATGATAACACTAAGAACAACGAAATTTGAATTTGATAAAAATAAATTAAAAAATAATGAAAATGAAGTAAATTAATAATAATAATAAAATTATTGTTATTAATATAATTAATATTATAATTTTAAAAATGCCACCATCTGAGTTTTCGTAGTATAATTTTTTTTTTAATTAATGCAAATTGAAGAAAAAAAAGATACATTTGGAATTTATTATGAATCATACGGTATATATTCTTCTATCGGAGTGCGAAAGTCTCATCGAAATTTGAATAAATTCACCTGTTGACCGAGAAGAAGGGGGGGGGGGCATTTATAGTGCCAAAAGAATGGAAGATTTGAGACGAAAGGGTGCGCGAGTCAAGCTGAAAGCGTAAAGCATAGAGCGCTGTAGCAACAAAACGCGCGCGCGCGAGCGACACGTTAGGGGAAAATTGTATATCCCCTCAAAAGGCATCACAGTCAACTTAACCGTACGGAATAGAAAGACGACGTTTTGTGTGTTCGCCACGGTATTATTCTCGCGATAAAAGGTGAGATAGCTATTCCGTCCTGTGCGCTGTGTGTCCAACGAATTAACGATGACAATGGAGTTAATAACATTGAGAAATGGCGAAATAATGACTCAATAAACGCGTCACTCGAGTGGACGATTATTTTTTTCGAGTTAATCGAAATCGCATTGATGAAATGATATTACGGCAATTTGGGACCATAAGTGGTATAAAAAAAAAAAAAAAAATTATTTTGGAAGAATTATAAAATGAAGTCATTTTTATTTGAAAAATTAATCAAAAAAAATTATACAATAATTAAATGCAATTTTACATATATATTTTTTATTTCAAATGCAAATGATGAAAAAAAAATAAAAAATTTAATATGAAAATAACAAATTAAATGAAAGTACTGCTACTAAACGATTATATTATAAAAAAAGCACCCCATTCAATTTAGTTTAAAAAAAAAAAAAAAAGTTATCCAATAATTTCTTTTAAAATTAATAATAAAAAAAAAAAGACGAACGAAAAAAAAAAGTATTTACCGTGCGTGAGTATCGAAGAGGTGAAAGAAGCTGAGCTCGTGGAAGGATGAGAACCTCTCTTTGTTCGACTGTGATTTAGCGGTTCGGTAGTGGCTCTTCTGATTCTCGGTAGAGCATAGCGCCGGAAAGCCGGTGAGCATGAGAAGCGAGTAAAGAAAAGGGAAGAAGACGAAGAAGTAGAATCGGAGGACGAGGTGAGGGCGCGCAGGGGATGAATAAGAGGGCGAAGCGGGGCGAAGGGGAAGCGTTTTTGCAAAGGAGGGTGAGAGTGCCGCTCGGAGAAAATGATTCGCGTTGGAACCGAAGCCGAAGAGGGTGCTTCAAGGTTCTCTTCTCTTCTCTCGTTCGACGGCGATATATATACTATATAACGTCGAGCGTCTCCTACCCTCTCATCCCTGTCCCTCCACCCCCTTTGGCCCTTCGCCTGGCTAGACTCGCACTCTCGTATTCTCGAGCCTTTATAGATTTATTTCGATACCGCGAGAGAGGACCCGAGAAGGACATCAGACCTCGTAATATCGATTTCTCTTCGCGATATACGCGAACAGCGTTGCCGCATGAAAAAAAAACGCTTGTTTCGGATGCGTGAAAAAATAAATAGAAAAATATACATGTTTAAAATTTTTTTTTATTGCAGAAACGTAATAAAAAGCAAGCGAAAAAAATTTGAAAGATATAAAAGAAAAAAATTTAATTAAAAGGTCTTTCGATTGCGTAAATCGGTTTTTTATGAAATCGACGATTTTTTAAACTTTTTTTTCAATCGTTTTTACACAAAAAACTCATCGAATTAATTATTTTTAATAAAAAAAACAAGTTATACATCTTATTTTTACATCAAATACCTTAAAAAAACCACTTTAAGTCGAAATTACGCATACGAATCGTCGGAATCCTCGCTTGTGCGCGCGTTGAGCTCGTCGACGCCAGAGTCGAAATTTCGCGGGAGGGTTAGTAGCTGAGATTTGGAGCGTAGTAGTTATATATATATAAATCGAAACGACGCACCAACTATATACTATGTATTCTATATATGTATATATAAATACATTAATAAAAAATGGAAATCTGCGATAAAAATATATTATATATTTAATTATATCGTATATAAATACATATATACCGGCGCTATATATAGATAAATCTATATATACATACGTACCATACGTAGTATATAGTCGGTGCGTCGTTTGGAGTAACTGAAATCTCAGCATCCACCCCCCTCCCGCCCCTCTGCAGTCCGTAGCGCGTAGACCCGTCGTTGGCCACCCCTCGTGCGTTTGCCTCTCGCTCTCTCGTCTTTTCATCCCCCTGAGCCGAGGACACAGAGGGGCCCCGAAGGTTGCAGCTGCGTGCCCTCGACCAGGTGTGCCCCATCGTCCTTCGTCCTTCCCTTCGGTTCTAAAATTTTTCATCTCTCTTCCTTCCACCCTACAAACGCGAACGACCCCCGTACCGTCCTTGTTTTTCCAGAACTCTATTCGCAAGTTCGTCGCAACGTTGCCGCAAGGGTGTTGCGTTCATTTTAGGCTTTTTTTTTTTTTCTCTCTTACGCTCGATGGGTTTTGATGGACATTTTCTCGGCTCTCACTTTCTCGCAGAAGAGAACCCGGAGACCGAGTGTGTCAATGCCGATCCGAACGGCGTGCCGAAATTCCCGCAGTGAAACCCGCTCTCCCGGGTACTCGCCGGCGAGCGACGGATTCACGCTGCGATGTTACCGCTCACGCTTACGTTTTATTATCGTACCAATTTATTTGAGGGCATTTTTTTTTTTTTTTTTTTTTTTTTCGAATGAAATTTGCAGTTTTACGGAACTTTGTTTCAACAATTCGTAGATATAAATGGTTCGAACATATATTTTGCGGTAGTCAGTAGGATTTATAGGAGAACAGAATACAGAATCGCACGAGGCTACAAGTGAGCGTGAAAATTGCGGAAGTGAGTTAGGTACCCGACGATATCTCGATAAGCGGTTCCGTGAGTGACGTCGTTATTGCCAACCATTTCCACTTCCACGGTCGCCACTTCCGCTTGTGGATCTATCTGAATCTTTTTTTTTTTTCTTTTTTTTTTTTTTTTTTTCATCGTGTGCGTCGACCAGAGGCCGTGCCTAAACACACCCGTGACCCAACCCCGACCAACGATCTCTTTTGGTTTTTTTTTTGTTATTTATTTTTATTACTCTCGCCGTCACGCTGAATTGCCCGCGGAAACTGTAGAATGTTTTCATTTATTTCGGTAAACTGTTTTGTTAAAACAAAACAAAAAATTGAAAAATAAAAATACTTTAGTTGTTTTTTTTTTTTTAATAAATAATTAGTCAAACTTGAATAATTTTTTTTTATTCTCCGAAAAAGTAATAAATTTCGAAAAACGTGACTATGTAATTTTTTTTATTATCAACTTTAAGTTACATTTTTATTATTACCCAATTTTAATAAAAAAATAATAATAACGCTAAAGTTTCATTCAATAATACCGAATTTATTATTTTAAGCTTAACTCCTATCCTTGACCCGTATATAGTTCTGAATTAGAAGCAAAAGTAAAATTTATTTTTGTGACAATAGTCACGGATTGATGATCTACACACGAAAATAATTCTCTCGGCGTTATGGGTATATAACATACATATATATGTGTGTAGATATATGTATATATGTATATGAATGTCGGTTATGTATGCGTTCAACGCGCGGGAATATCAGAGCGCTCCGTTGAGCGTATATCCCACCCGAAACGGAAGCGGGGATTTCCCTCGGCGCGGGGGTTCCGCGGGGGTCAAGCCTACCGGAACACCGGAACCGGAAGGGTGCGGAACCTCCGCGCCACGGACCACGGGACGCTTCGTCGGATTCGCACTGATTAACCGATTTGATGAAAAAAAAAAGAAAAAAAAAAAAATCCTCTAAATTTCACATCTACTTTGAATTTCCAATGGCGTAAGAATAAAAACAATCATCAAAAAATATCGTAAAACTCTTCAATTTTATTTTTTAATTATTATAATTTTTTTTTTTTTTACGACCGAAATAATAATTTATCGAACTGAGAGATTTCGATAAATCGATGAAAATTTAAAAAAAAAAAAAATATAATTATACTACGAAATTATTGTTAAAATAATTACATTATTATAATTATTATTGAATAATATAAATTTTTTTTTTTTTTCTCGAAACGTTAATTTGTCATTAATTACGCAACGAAAATGGAGTTGCAAAAAAAAAAAAGTTCCATGAAGTCGCGTCGCACTCGCGAATTTAATTACCCCGTCTTCGCCGCAATGAATCATAGGCCACGAAACTCGCGATCCTCGAGAACTCTCGTATTCGTTTTGTCTCTCAGACATTCTGGAGGGCAGAATATCGGAGCCTAAAAGTCAGATGAAGCGTAAGCCGGGATTGCGAATCTAAAATCGTGTTATGTAGGTATCCAACGCGTAGAAAAGAATTTAAATGTTTGACTGAACGTGTGCGCATTTCGACGAGAATGATTATCCGCGTGAGGCACGTAGGAGATTGAGTTCCACCTGTAAAACTCGACTGGACCCCGGCGTGTGAACGGTGACTAATGATTGGCGTTTTAAACAAAATGCTTTGCTCGTTGTGGCATCGAGAGATGAATCCGTGTGTATGTGTGCGTCTCGCGGAGAGACGGCGAGAAGGAAATTGCCTCGAACCTACCGCGTTGCCGTGCCGCGGTGCCGCGCCGCGGTTCCCGGTACGAAACGCACAAGAGGCAACCATTAGGCCAAATGACTTCGGCGTGAACAACTCGTGATTAAAAGGGCGATTTGTTATACGGATATACGTTATATTATATATCCTCGAGACGAGTTCCTTTCGAACGATCATTCGACGATACATATACGTGGCATCAACGAATGAAACATTCCGAGAGGCTTTACCGCGCGATCTATCAGTCAAAAATAACTCTCGAGACGATGTACAATTGTTACACTTCGAATTCTTCGGATTTTCACTTTCGTTAATCATAAATTTTATGTTATTACGAATGAATATTACATTAAAAGTTCTCGATGGGGAAAACTTCTAATTCGATAAAGTTAAATCGCGATTTTTCGAAAAAAAAAAAAAAAATCGTATTTTCGTAGATTTTTAATTTCATAGATTCGTAATTCTACGGAAATAGAGATCACAATATCTTCCCATCGCTATTGCTGGATACTTTTATTCTGGTAGAGTCGTCAAAAGATCTTTCGTCCGGTAGAGTTATAATGAATTAAAGTTATCGGCTTTTGTTCGACTTGATAAAATTTTAACCTCATAGTTTTCTCAGAAGATTCAATTTTCGCAGAGTTTTCAGTCGTTAGATATGCTAATAGGGAAGTTTTAACGGAAAAGTCACACTGCGCGTGAGAAAAAAAAAAAAAAAAAAAAAAAAAACAGTTGTATTGACGAAATCGGCGCTTGAGAGTGGCGAACCAAAGATATCATTCACTGAAAGAAATAATACTTATTTAATTATACTGACCGCTCGTCAAATTCGCTATTTCTTTTCTTACTTATGACATTTATTTTTTTCTTTTAAAGAAGCGATTATTTGTTTGGCCGATCGAAATCGCCGATTTAGACGGTTCAACCGATTTTTTTTTCATTGTGTGGACTTCCAATACGTTTTTTTTGTCTCAAACTACCAATTAACTCACAATACGCGACATAAACAATGCGAACTTGAAATCCCACGATTTGTCAACTCGATTTCCCGGGTATTGAAAATTGAAGATTTTTTTTTTTTTAATTATCGATCTCCATTACACAATCGTGGGATTTCGGGTGACGCGCGCACGAGGGGTGCTATTTACTATAATGCCATAACGAGTCGTCGAAGTTAATTTCATGCAAACGGTTAAAAAAAAAAATAAAAAAACGCCTTATGAAACAGTCGCGCGCGTTTGGTGAAATCCATGGGAATCACGGCGCGTCCCACTGGCCGTGCAGGTGAAACGGCCCTTAATTATCGACGAGGCGGCAGTGTTTGCCGTACGCATTACAAGTGTGTGTGCACTATGGGAAATCCGAGCGACCAGCACCTGCCAAAAGTTCTCGTTACACCGACGTGTCTTTAAAAACAACTCGAGAGGGACTTATCAACGAGTATCGTGTGTCGCGTATATTGGAGACACAATTCGTTTCACTGTGAGTAGAATGTCTCGGCGCAAAATCCGACGAGGCTATGGGAACCCTGGGATTCGTTGCCGTCGTCTCTAAATACAGTAATTAGTTCGCGGCGTTCTCGGTTCCCTCATATCTCTTCTCTCTTCTTCTCCTTCCTCTCCTCCCATCCAATCGCCGCTTTGGAACTGTGGAGACACGGTACTTGCCCGGTATGTCACGAAAATTACACGTTTAATCGACAACGGACCACGAGAATGAACGACGTCAGCGACGAAGAAAAACCTCTTTGACTACACCGGCAACGATCGGCTAAAATTTTGCAATTTTTAAATTTTTTTTAATTTATTCACGAAGCTAATTATTTTCGTCAATTTTTTTTACAGCATAATTCACCTTGTCGTGCTATATTTATCAAAAAAAAAAAAAAATTTCGTCATTTTTCATCAAATTTTCATTCTGCAAATCGCCAAAGAAACGACTTAAGAAATTTTAGTGAATTTTATTTATTTTTCCATCAATTTTTTTTTTGCATCGATCGAAATTCCACGAAACTTTGTTTTTTAGATTAATAATCAAGTTCCATTTTTTTCTTAAAATTACTCATATTTTTTTGAAAAAAAAAAAAAAAAAAATCGAGTTTGAAGCCTTAAATCGAAGGTAATGCATTTTTCGATTTTTGCGTTAAACGAAAAAAAAAAAAAAGTATCGAAGAAAAATGAGTGCGAAGAAAGGTTATGAGTCGGCGAGATCGTCTTGTCACACCTCGTCTGACAAATGATTGGAGAACGTTCTTTGCAAGAGGATCCTTTCTGTCTATTTTATATATATATATATATATGTATGATATATCCACGTGCTTCACTCCCACGGAAGGCCTCTCGAATTTCCCCCCGTCGAAAACGATGCCACCGTGACGCGTACCCTCCAGGTGGTCGCGGCAACGATTATTCATTAATGATCGACAGTCGGTGGCAAATAGGGCCGGAAGATTCGAGGTATAGGTATAGTTAAAGGTACAACTACTCCTCGCCGCGCTCGGGAAATTAGAGTGACGTTGTTGGATCGAATTCTCGCGATGCCAATTATTCTTCGATAGTGTAGTACCGGTCGTTTCCCTATCGTCATTTGTTATTCGTTCGTCTCTTCCTCCATCTTTTTTTTTTTTTCGACATCGCTGCTTCGATTTACCGGCCCACCAAACGGCATGTTATAAATAAAGAAATAGCTTTATCGGACGAATCTCCGATACAATAGACTTGCCTTCGCGATAATTCACGAAGGCCGCCGCAATTTCAGTTATCAAAGAACTTCCGAGTCATAATAGGATAAAAGTATCGGTAGTTGTGATGAGTTTTAACATAAAAACGTTAATTCATAAATGATGATCCGCATTCGTCGCGTTTACTCTATAAAAAGAAAATTATTATAACATCACCTGCGTCGTTCGAAAAAAAAAAAAAACCACGTCAATACATTAAAACAAAAAAAAACATTTAACGTAATTAAAAAAATCACTAAATCACCGAAAATATGATTTTTACCCTATTTTAACAATTTATTAAAATCACAACCCCCGAAAATACTTCGATAAACCAAAAATAAAATGATTCCACCAACACCCCGCAATGTGCCCAAAAAACTGCCAAATTTGCCTTCAATCCAACACCACATCGCTAAAATCGCGATAGTTTGGTCCCTTCGCTACCGCAACCATCTCACATCACCTGCGTCGTTCAAAAAAAAAAAACCACGTCAACACATTAAAACAAAAACAACATTTAACGTAATTTTAAAAAATCACTAAATCATCGAAAATATGATTTTTACCCTATTTTAACAATTTATTAAAATCACAACCCCCGAAAATACTTCGATAAACCAAAAATAAAATGATTCCACCAACAGCCCGCAATGTGCCCAAAACCCGGCCAATTTGCCTTCAATCCAACACCACATCGCTAAAATCGGGATAGTTTCATCCCTTCGCTACCGCAACCATCTCAATTGCCATTGATTCTTCAACGAACACAGCTTGCATAGAGATATATACATTGTCTATACACATATATGACGAATGAACATATTCGACAACCGCGAGGGTGGTTACGGTGCGCGCTTACCGAAAATCGCGTTACCCTCGCGTGTTTCAACCCCTCGAATTAGCGTTGAGGCAAAAAGGCATTCCCACACATTGGCTCGCCACACAGTGTTTTACCGTAGCTGCGCTATGTGTCCCGATAGTCTGCGCCGAGTTGGGTCGGATCTATAGCCTGCAGCGTATTCATATGTAGGTACTATTGTGCGAACGATGGGTGTTGTTGCGAGCCAATGCCGACTCGTACCGGCCACGCATCAGCCCAACACACACGCATGAATGCCTAATGCATGCGGACAGTGATTTTCACCCTTCTCCCGCGCGTTTCGTGCGCCCGCGCTTTATTCACCCTCATTGTAGTCCCCTTTGCCCGACTGCGGACACCCTCTTCCACCGGGGAATCCCCCTAACGTCCCTCACTGCGCCTGAGGACAGATGGAGTTCTCACGGCTTACTATCCCTTGTAGGTATCAGCCAGATAGACCTATGATCTGTACTCCCTCCCCCTTTGCCTTCTTCTATGCATTGCTCGATGCCTCGACTGTGTACCCCACCGATAATGTCCAATGTAATCGGGGAACGATAATGCCAATGTCACAACACGCAAACACACTCGGAGCCATTCCAATGCAGTGACTTGTTGTAGTTTTTAGTCACGGAACGAGCGAATGAATTTGGGAGATTCATTGGGTGCGGAAACGATGATTTTAAGTTAGTTGGATGCGAGTGTAGATGGCGCGAAAGTCAATGAGAGAAACTTATTGGGAAATGAAGGTTTGCAGGGAAGACATTGCAGGATATGGATGTTTGATTGGAAGGTGTTGTTCCGATTGACGAAGATATTTTCTGTTTTTTTTTTTTTTTTTTTTTGATGGAAGGTTTCTTCGTAATTGGAAATGAAGTGGAAAAAGAGAGAAATGCCAATTTGGCGATTGTGGAGAGAGATTGAGATCTATGTGGACGAAATGTTGGATCGATTGAATGAGCAACAGCAGTGTGGGGGGTTATTGTGATCGGTATAATGCGAGGTGTTGGTTTGCTTTTTCATTGAATACTGAGAGGAAAGTTGGGAAATTGATTATGTAAGGTTTTCGATGAAAATAACTCTGTTTATATATATACTTTGTTAGAAATTAATTTGAAGCTATTTGTGGCAATACTTTGATACAATTAACCTAAAAACTATTTCTTTTAATATTTCGATAGAAATAACTTTCGAGTTATTTGTGTCAATATTTTGTTAGGAATAAATACATTTTTTCCCGACTGCGCTATAAAGACCATATTTCATACCTGCAACGCGGGTCTAAAGTTAGCTATTCTTGACCAGCGGGAGTAAAAGTAAATGAAGCCGCGAATGATATTAAATAAACAAATAAATAGTCAATTAATTAATTTTTTTTATTTTTTGAAAAAATTTAAAAAAATATATATTTTTTGGAACATTTTTTTTTGAAATTTGTTTTTTTTTTTTAAATTTATTTATTCATAAATAAAAAAATACGCATCAATCGACCGTTCCTGAATCACGGTCCTAATTTCTCTTATCGGTAATTTGTGCCGCCAGGCCGTTGCAGGCATAAAAATATGGTCGATTTTTAGCACAGTCGTAAAAAAAGTATCGTATGCCACACAGGAGGAGCGTATTTTCCTCCCTCGCAGCATAATGTACTATTAAGCCATTTCCATTGGAAAAACGGTTGTTAAAAACGTTTTTCGTTGTATTTCTTTTCGCAGGTCGGAAAGCGATCGCAAAATGTTGAATCCTGAGACCGGGTGTTACTCGGAATCAGTACGCGCGTGGTAAGTAAGAAAAAGAAAAAAAAATTTCATACGGCCATTTAATTCTTCTAATTAAAAATAAAAATGACGTCACGGAACGAAAAAATCAATTTATAAAAATCTCGGTCACCGGGTCACTGCGGCGAAGTTTATTTTGGTTCACGTTGAGTATGAGACTCGTTAGTTTTCCTTTCAGCGTCACTCGACATATTTTATCCCTCACGCGTTTGATGCGCGTGTCGTGTAAACTGCTCGTAGAATAAATACCATCATAAATGCTTTTATATATACTATATATACGTATATGTAGCAAACACTGTACGCGTATACCCGGGGTACGAAGCACTCAGTTCGCACTCTCATTAGCGCGGTATCTTAATTAGTTACAAAACGACACTGAGGGTCTTGTAGAACACGCAACGGTAACACGTGTAAAAGTGTAGCGATACAGGTGTAAATTTCAGCAAAGTGCATAAATCGAGTTTATTAAAGGCGAACAGGTTGAATATATTATCAATCAACACAATTTCATTTATTTCCGGTTAAAATGATACTGTAAAATCGAATATTTGAATTAATTAAGGAATGGAAATAACTTTAAAAAATCAAACCTCCAAGTTATGTATACCATTAAAAATTACTTTAAACAAACGATTTTAAAGTTATTTTCGCACTAAAAATAACTTTAAATAATCGATTTTTAAAGTTATTTTCGCACTAAAAATAACTTTAAACAAACGATTTTAAAGTTATTTTCGCACTAAAAGTAAATTTAAATAATCGATTTTTAAAGTTATTTTCGCACTAAAAATAACTTTAAATAAACGATTTTTAAAGTTATTTTCGCACTAAAAATAATTTTAAATAAACGATTTTTAAAGTTATTATCGCACTAAAAATAATTTTAAATAAACGATTTTTAAAGTTATTTTCGCATTAAAAATCACTCTTCAAAGCGGAATACTAAAATTGTGACAATTCGTGAGAATTCGTCATATAAATGTGTCGGAGCTGCGAACCTATATAATTTTCTTATCATTCGTCTTATTATTCGGTGGGCGTTATTCGCTGAGTGATTTATTTATTTATGAGCTCACCGTGCGGTGGACGCTGAACTGTGTAACACCCCCGTTCCATCGTTGCCTTTATATACTGGTTATACGGTATTAGAGAGATACGCGTAGCGTTGTGGGCAGCATGAGGAACGGAAAAAAAAAAAAAAAAAAAAAGCAGGGAGGCGAGAAAAGAGTGTTAATTCGGAAGAGGGTGGGCAAGAAAATTGAGGGAGAGCGAGCGAGAGGAACTGTATGTGTTGCCCCTTAATGCGATTACCAACGTTATCAGATGTCACTTCCACTTCTGGTCGCGTGATGACTACGAAGAGTCGTACGCCCCTACGGAACAACTCGGCTCGTTTGTCATCGCGTGACGTTCGGCCTTCGCGGTGAACACGATTTACTTCCGTTTCTCTCGCATTTTATTTATTTTTTTTTTTTTCACGTTTCATTTTATTTTGCCACCCTTCTCACACTTGCCTTCCAGAATCGTCATCGGAGTTCCCACATTCCATCTTGTTTTTTTTTTTTTTATTTTTTATTCAGATTAAATAATTAAATAAATACAAGAACTTCCGGTTGAATCAATCGATTCTTTTTCTAATAAATTTATAAATTTTTTTTTTCGCTTTGGATTCTCCGATCGTTTCGATATGTTTCATTGAAGAAATATGTGAAAAATGAATTAACCAAAATCGCAGGAAAATTAAGAATTTCTGGCATTTCCGGTGATATTTATACATTTTTTTCTCGAAGTCTAAAATTAAAAAAAAATGTTTCCCTTTGAAGTCTCGTAACATCTCATCGTCTCTAATTGAGCAATTAACCTCATTAATTAATTTTCTGAGATTGCGTATAGAACCACAGAAACTCAACGTCCTCCCTTGCCCACCCCCTCCCCCGCGGTGTTTCTAACTACTTCCGGTATCCGGGAGTAAACGAATGAGTGAGTCCTGTGCCCGAGTCAATGAATTTTCCGTCGAGCTTTCGTTCGGGAATCAACGCCAATGGTCTACCGGGTCTAATCACCCCTACGAATCTCCCCGCGCCGCGCCTAAAAACCTCCCCTCGTAACGGCCTCCGGGCAGAACATCCGCAAAGATTTGGTAGCGGATTTATACGCGCTATGTACACTATATATATATATAAAAGAATTCTTACGAGGCTCGGGCTGCCCGCGCGGAGTCTCGCTAATGTGGCAATTCCATCCACCGCCCCCACTGCAGCTGTAAGACTGTCTTTCTTCGGGAACTCTTACTCCCCGAGTCTCGCATTAACGTCGTCGTTAACGTAAGTTAGGGCGCTTCGGTTCTTTGCCCGCCCAACTGAAGGAACTCCCGAGGTCGCGTGCGACACGCGAACCCCCGACTTGTGTTCACCCTTAACAGCTCGAGAGGGTGGTCACGGCTCTTCAGACACAGCACCCTTCGTCTTATAATGCTATTTTATTAGATCCCCCTTTCTTACATCATTATTTCATTACCGAATTTGCTTTTTCTTTTTTTTTTTTTTTTCAATAAGTATCCAATTAATTATTTCATTTGGACGATAAAAAACAATATTTTGCGCAGAAAAAAAAACGAAAAAATGTTGTCGTGTTGCTGATTCGTGCCAAAAAAAATCATTAACCAAAAAGCTATAATAATAATAATAATAATAATAAGTATTATTATTATTAAATTATTACTATTATTATTATCATTAATCAATTATTATTATTATTATTTTGAATAATAATAATAAATATTATTATTTCTAAAAAATGATTATTATTATATTAATTTAAAAAAATGTTATATTATACATTATCTAAAGTCAGCTGGATTTTGTCTACGTATTGACGTTATAGGAATGACGAGAAACAAGTAGAATACATCGTAAGAATCCTTGTGTATATCGTATGTCAGTTAAAGGCGCGAGTGTGTGTGTGCGTTTCAACGCACGGAGTAGTAAACCACGCTTGGCCGTTAAACGGTCAAATAAATAACCCTCGGATGCTTCCTGGGGTCCCTCATGCCGGCATGACAGGGGGCATGCGTTCGGCTTGTTCGAGAAAAAACGTGGAAAAAAAAATTGTTCAGGCTGAGGGAAGAAACGCACGAAATGTGATTGTAAACTCTGCTGTCTGCTCTTCGCTGTTTTTCAATACGAAAAAAAAAAAAACACTTTTTTTTAGAAAAAAAAAATAAATAAAAAAAAATAATAATTCGCTGTTTTTTATTTGTGAAAAAAATGTATGCAAAAAAAATAATAATTTCAATTGAAAAATGAATTAATTCGAAACTGCGAAAAAATCTATTATCGATAATAAAGTCGTTGGAGTCGTAACACGAAATACGAAGAGAGAAAAAAAATAGGGATATCAGATCTTTGCTTTGGGCTGTTAGTGTACTCCTATAGGGCAGTAGCAGTAACGAAATGAGACACACGAGACTGTCGAGTGTGCGTCGTGAGTGGCCAGTAGTGGGACACGACGCCCGGGTGTCATCCCCTGCGAGTCCCTCGGTTTGTCAAACGACCCTTCGGGTGTCGCTTACAAGACAGCAAATTTGTCTTAGATAAGCAAAACAAGCACTCGACGGTAACATAGACGGGTCGACCGACTGGGCTACGCGCTCGTGTTCCTTTCTCTCCGTCGCTTCTCTCGTCCACCCAACGAATGCGTCGCTTCTCCCTTTTTTTCTTTCCTTTCCACTTCGTGTCTTGTTATCCACTTCTTGTTTTTACGATCTGTTTTAACGTCAGTCCCCAGACGGTAGCTGGTAATGCTGATAGGGGGAATCCCCTGAAATCTTTACCAGCGAATTTTTAATTACGATTTCTACGGTATTTCATTCGAAAAAAAAAAAAAAAAAAATCTATCATATCGAATCTTTGAAAATGTCCAGTTTGCAAAATGTTCGAAAAACATACAAAAATATTATTATTATTTTGTTTCAATTTTTATATATATTTTTGCCTATTTTTTTTTCCATTTCATAATAATAACTATTATTAAAAAAAAAAATTATTTTATTAAAAATAATATATATTATTATAAATAATAATAATTATTATTAATCGAATTTACATTATTATTAAAAATTCGTTGAAAATTTAAAAAAGCAATTTCGCGCACATTGGAGGCAAATAAAAAAATTGAAAAATTTCTCGTCCCATCGTCGTGATATATTCCATTTCTCACAGCTCGCAGAAGGTGTCCCAAAGACGTATTCCCTACGCGTGTTGAATCGATTCCGCGAAACTGTTGGAATTCCCTCTCTTTCTCCGCCTCGTCGCCGCTCGTGTGTTTCAATCTTTGGAGTTTTAACTTCGCGCCCCTCCTCCTCCTCCTCCTCGACATCGGGAACAGCATTATTATTGCAGGGGTGGAGTGAGGACCATCGGCAAGGAGCAATATTGCGCTCTCGTAGCCACATCGTCGTTCTCTCTACTGCGCTCGAGGATTAGCATAAATTAGATTTTATCCTTCCGAGAACGTTCGTCTTTATATTTCTCATTCTTTTTCGAATGAGAATGAGACGACCACCCCCCCCCCCCCTTTATTTATGGTTGCTATCCAAATCCTGAATCTTCGAATGAAAAAAAAAAAAAACGAATACTTTAACTTTTTAATTTTTTTTATCAAAACGATAAAAAATCATTTTTTTCCGAATATTAATAACATCTCAATTATGTTGTATATCTATATCAATGTGACAACTAATTTTTTTTTTTTTTAATTACTTCGGAAATAAATTTAAAAATTTAATAATGATAATAATTTATTATTTTACAATTATTCGAAGTATTTTCTTTCAATAATTTTAAAGTAATGTATAAAACGAAAAAAAAAAATGATTTTTTTTGCAAGTTTCGATGTAATTTATTTTTTAAAAATGTTATGTTCATTTTTATATCGACGACGATGAAAATGTTTTTTTTTACCTTCTGTGGCAATTTTTTTTTTTCATTTTTTATAAATGTCAGAATAGAAACGTTGAGAATTTTGGGTGGGAAAGGGAAAGAATATACGAGTGTTTCTTGGTCCACGAACATCCGAGTGGTGGGCGTCAAGATTCTCGTAGTGACTGATGACGTCAATGACATCGGCACCCTTTGAGGATCGATGATGTTCTTCGAGTCACAGAGGAGAGTGAATGTCGGGGAAGTCATGGAAGTAATATTTCGTTTCGATGATGGACCGCGCGATGGATGCTGCGCTCTCGCGCGCGTCTCCGACTCCGAATACAATATTGCGTTTCGTGAATATCTCTCTGTCTCGATATCGGTGAGAGAGCTAATAGAGGCGTTCGTGTCTCTAATGGACATTGGGACTGACTGCCGAACGTCTTTTTTCCTTCTCGATTCGTGCCCTCTGTGCCCTCTGTGCGCCTCTTCGCACCTTCGGTACCTTTTCTCTCGTCGTACTTGTGTACCTTATCGAATCTTCGATCAACGGGCGATCCTACACGGGTCATCGGGAGGTCTCTCGCGTGTCCGCACCGTTCTCGATCTTCGATCTTTATGATCTCACAAATCGTCGATTTTTTTTATTTATTTCATTATCCATTAATTCCTCGCCTTGAAATTGCAAAATTCAAATAACGTAATATTTACTGCGAAAAATCGTCTTTTTTAACCCATTTCTCCGAATTTAATAGTGAAAATTGAAAAAAAAATCGAAAAAAATTGCTTTTGCATCATTTCATTTTTTTAAGTTTAAGGATCGGATGACAAGTTTTTTTTTTTGGTCGATTAATATTTCGAGATTAAAAAAAATTGAAAATCCGTCGGCACGTTTCTTCTTTTATCATACAATAAGTCTCGCGTACTGAATTTTTTACGAACTCCAAAAGGGTTGGTTCATCGAAGTCTGTGAATTAGTTTGATGTGACACTCGTCGATACATCGATTTGATTCGGTGTCGCGTTTCGTTTTTTTTATTTATTTTTATTGTTATTTATTATTTCATTGACACACAGATGGAAATCGGTTGAAAAGCGCGATGTACCCTTTCGACGCGTCACTAATCGCTTTACGATTCAGTCCCTCAAAGTTTTCTATATATATATATATACATATATATGCGCGTTTCGTGTTCTCGAGTTTTGAACCATTATGCAACAACGAGATTTTAATACACCTTTCGAAAAGCGAAACGGGAAGTTAGTTTCTCTTTCGTTGCATTCGGGATACGCGGAACGAATTTCATGCCGGCAATCGAGAAAGGATTATCCTCTGAAAAAAAAAAAAAAATCGAGAAAAAAAAAGGGACGATAGATCGAGAGGACGAGACCAATCTATTCGATGGCGTTTTACGCGCGCGAGCTAACAGCTTTCGCACCCCTTTTTGCGTTGTTGGATCCATCCGCGCTGTGAAATTGCAGCTATTGCAGCTGCATAGAGGAAAAAAAAAATTCAATAAAAAAAAAAAAAAAGAACGCAAAGGAACGTAAAAATAACCGATTTTTCTGCTTGAGCACAAAAAATAAAAACCGAAATAAAACTTTCGTATATATATCGAATAAACGTAAAAAAAAATATGTGCACAAAAAAAATTATTGGAACGATCTTGTAAAATAATAAATTCTTAAGTTTGAACATAAAAAATAAACGCTGAAATAATATTTTCGTACATAAATCAAATGCATGTTAATAAAAAAACAAAATGCGTTATTTAATTATGAATTATTTATTGACAAATGACAAAAAAATCGTTTTGTCAAAAAAAAAAAAAAAATTAATCGTCAACTTTAAAATGAAAAATTACATCTACAAATAAATTTTTGTATATAAAATAAAATTTGTTAAAAAAAAAAATTGGCTAAAATAATTGATTTTATGAGCGAAAAAACAATAATAATCGATGCAATACAAATTTCGAGTCGTATTCGAGAAATCATAGTTGGTATTAAACATAAAAAAAAATACGCGAGGGGATGCAACATATAGGGTCTTTCCAAGCATCGGTAGATCGAACATAAGAGGGTTCGACGTTAATGGCGTGCTATAATGGTTTACGCAAAAGCCCCCGACGTGAGATGCCGGAGCGTTGGGGTTTTCTCGTTCCGCGATTGCCGTGGCAAGAGAAACGCGAGAGAGCGCACACACGCGAACTCGTGGGGATTGCTGAGGGTAAACATCGTGTAACCACCGGGGACCTTTCGATCTCGGGGGTGAGAATCGCAGTGACGCGCGGCGGCACGCTCTGCACGCGGCGCCTACAAAAATGCTCTCCCTCTCTCCGCTGTGCCACCCCCACCTCGAGCGGACTATATATATTCTATAAATATTTTATTGGCTCGTCTTTCGACTTTATCGCGCGTGGGTGGTCTCGGCAAACTTCACCAAGGGGATCACAAAAAGCGTCGAATTTCATCGACTTATTTTCAATGCCAATATTGAATTGTTATCGCGTTAGGATTCAACACGTTTCTGTCGATCTATTGATTCAATAAAACAAAAACGCTTCAGTTTCATCGAATTGATTTTTTTTGTCTCGAAAAATTAAAGTGTCAACGAAGCAATTTTTTTTACCGAACAGTACATATACTCAAAGTCTTATAAAAAAAAATATTACGAAAAAATATAAAAATAAAAAAATATGGCGGGCGCACGAGTGATGTGAACAATGCGAATAATGGTTCGAAACAAAACACTGAACTCTATATCTCTTGCGAAAAAACATCGTATTTTCTAAACGGCTCAGTGAATCTTTGCGAAATTTATACCGCATATTCATCGAATGTACACCACCATTTGTAAATTTTTTCAATTTTTTTTCATCACTCCTGCCATGTTTAAAAATTATTCGAGTACTCTAAAAAAAAATGGCATTTTATCAGCGATGCGCTTGAACGCTATATAAATTGAAATTTAAGACTTTCGCGCAAAAAAAAATGATGGAAAGACGACTTTTTCTTCGTTCCTCGGACTCTCGATTATATATTTTTTTTACAAACAGAAAATAAAAAAAATTCTTCACACACCAAAGTTTAATTAAGGCCTCCCGAGTCACTTAGGAGCCACACGTGAATACTCCTCCTGATTGGCAGACTTCTGACTCGCGTTTACATTTTTTACTTTCCACGAATACATGCGCAAAAAAAGTATACATACGTTTATGTATTAATGATATATATGTACGTATATACATGTATATTTGCATATGTGTGTGCGTTCGGTAGTCGAAGAGACGAAGAAGCGTGAACGTTGAACGTGAGCGAAGACTCTCGCGGCCACTCAGTCAACATCACAGCCGGACCCGAGGGCTGAGTTATGCCGAGGGCTCGGGTTCTTTCAAACTCGCCAATAAATCGCGTCTCTCACTTCGTCAGCAGGTAGCCTCGGCGAAGCCTCCTTTCCTCCTTCGTCCGTATTCCGCTTTAGCATAGCAGAAGTTGCCTCGCTGCCTGTGGTCAGATGCGAGGTGCGAATCGACTCGTTCTTACGATCGCTCCGCGGACACGCCGTGAAGCGCGCTTTTTTTTTTTTTTTTTGCTTCTCTCCATCCTTCGAGAAAACAGCCGTTTAAAAATGTATGCATTTTCGTGCGTTTCTCGTTGTGATTTCGCAATTATTTTTTCTGCAAAGAATCGATAACACAAATTCATGTGTTAACTTATTTTTTTTTTGCTCCAAATTTTACGATTTTTTCATCGATGGTAATTTTATTTCCAAGTAAAATATTTCTACGAAAAATTTACTTCGAAAATACGAAATTTTTCGTAATTTCGAAGTTATTTAAAAAATTGTATTTTCAAGAAGTACAATTATTTTCAAATGTTTCGGAAGATTCTTAACAGATCGATGCCAAAATCTTAAATTTTTAAAAAATAAAAATAAAACACTATTATTATTATTATTATTATTATTATTAATTACATTTTTTAATTAATATTTTTCCTCAATATTCCGTGCACCTGTTGCGATCGAAACATCAAATATTCATATTTAAATCGCTCCCACAAATTGCCCATCTGAAGCATTCCAATTCTATTTTATTCGTATAATTTTTTTTCAATTGCATTGGTCGTAAATAAATGTAATTAATATGCACCTTGCAATAATCGAAATTACATCGCGTAACGATTCATCATCGAAGTTCGTAGATCCGATAAGTTCGTGTGATCCGGAGAGGTTCCCTAATATCCTCTCGGAGTAATCGCGAGATCGCCGAGCCAATTGATCGCGTATTCGCCGTGACTACACGGCTGAAGCGCACCAACAGCGGTTGGGAGAGAAGCGTGCAGCGTCACCGATTAATAATTACGAAGGGGGTGAGGGACAGAGGGGGGAGATGAGGCGCATTGCTGGGCGAGCGTCGCTAAACGCTTTTAATCAATGTCATCGGGCCAATTTCCGATCGCCGTTCCTCGCTCTCTTGCTGCTCGCTGCTCGCTGCTCCTACTTCTCGTTCCCCTTCTCCTACTCTATATCATCGTATACTACAGCTGTATAATGCTCGCGCGCCTCTCTTCATTCTCTATAACTCTGCTTCAAAGTACTACGGGTGGGAGGAGGGCGGGGGGAAGGCCTCGTCGAACACGAGCGCGTTATCGCCCGTCCGTTCGCTGTTCGAGTTCTCTCACTCATTCACTCTCTATCTGTCTATCTATATACCGACATCGTGTGGCAGGAAATTACCAACGGCCGAAACTCACCGGCGGAAGTTGCAATTTATCAATATATCAAACCAATCGATCCACGCGCCATACTTTGATACTCGATTTTACGATCTCGAATTATTAATATTATGTTTTTTTTTTTTTCTCAATAATTCTTCAAATACGACGACATTTTTTCATAATACATTTTTTAATACACATATTTCGAAGTACCCGGAAAAAAATAAAATAAAAACAATGCTTATAAATTCTAATGAGCGTTAATCTCGACGAGAAATATTTTTACAACTGGCCGTTTCGCCCTTTAACCCCGATCTTCGACAGCGATGTTTTATTTATCACTTTCCGGCGTTCATTGGCGTTTGCAACTTTGCCAGATGGTTCGACGTATACCTCTACACCTCTAGACATCCACGTTACCGCTAAACTATCGCAGGCTGTCGCGGGTTAACGTTTACGCGGACTCTTCAACGATAACGAGGATAACACTCCTGTTCTATCTTCCTCTTCATCTTCGTGGAAAGATGCATTTTTTTCGTGTTTTTTTTTTTTTTTTACGCTGTCGGAGAAAAAAGGACGCCGAAGACTGGAAGATGAGTTCGCTGCGTGGGCGTCCCGATAATTATCGCGGACCACTTGCGCGGGTCTCACTTGCCGTTCAACGAGATGAGAAATCTCACTGGTAGGCGTCGTCTCTCTTCGTTACGTTAAACGAGAGAGTTTGACGAAAAAAAACAAATTAAATAGAAAAAAAAAAATTATAGGCGTGAGAAACCCGACGCGATGAACCTTCGCGATGGTAAAATTTTACTCGTTCTCGAAATTACGAATACATTCGCAAATACATTTTCGCGTTCGCGATGTTTGCCGCAATTATTTTATTAAAAAAAAAAAAAAATGCGTGACAAACCGTTATAAGAGATTTCGATTTAGAATCGTTTTTATTTAATTCTTCGAAATTAAATTAACGAAATATTGTTTGTCGCTTGTTTTCTAACTAATATTGTTTGGAACATACTAAACACGATTTATGCCAATATTTTTCGGAAATAAAAAAAAAACATATTTTTTTGATTTTTTTTTTACGATTTATTTATTAAGACTAATCGATATCTATTTTCCTACAATACTGGAAAATATGTAATTCTTTTTTTAAATTCTTATCAGTATATTCGCAGTTCGAATTTACAATACGAGATAAGGTTTCAGCGGCTGTTTAATATTCACGTGACTTCAGCGAAAATCGAAGGTAAAAAAAAATCGGAGTCGGATTGAAAAAAAAAAAAAAAAATTGATGGAAACGGCACTCGACCCACTGCGCGAAGGCTTTTTTTAGTATCGGCATCGAAAAAATAACGTCGGTTCCGTCGGTCCCGCTCGGTGCTCTCTCGCGCACTCGACCGTTACTCGAGTGGTTTCCTAGACAGCCGTCGAGGCTGTGGTAACCCACCTCTACATACATATATAGACATATCTATTCACATAGATTGCTTATCGGTTGAATTATTATACTAAAAATCCTCATACGCATAATTTTCTTCTCGAGTTTTTATATCCAAAAATCGTACGTGCCGTTTCGAACTTCAATAAAAATCATGCCTATAAAAAAAAAAAAAAAAAAAAAAAAAAAACAAGAAATGCATAAAATTTGCAAAAAAACTTGAAAATTCCTATAATTTTTTCGTTTCTCACAGATTCGATTGCGTCGTTTTCAAAATATTCATAAGAATCGCGATCATTGAATTAAAAATTTTTTTAGTTGAGTAAATAAATGTTTTTATCAATTGTCTGAAAAAAAAAAAAAACGAAAGGAAAATCGGTAAGAATTACAAATTGATCAGTGAATTTGCTTTTTTTTTTTAAATAAAAAAAAACGCGTTTTCAACAATTGTTTGAGTAAAATTTGAAGAGGAAATGCCGACGCACACCGCCATTATATTGACACACAATAGAAACGCAACGCGAATAGTGTTTTGAAACTAAATATCCCCGAAGTCGAAAAGATAATTAAGCTTCGCCTGTAGAGAAAGAGAGAGAGGGAGACAAAGAGAGGTGTCAAAAATTGGCGTAACCTTCGACGTTCGGTTGTCGGTTTCGCCGATTTGGAAGGAAAGTGCGAAGATTTTTCACGGAATTCAGTTACGCCGATTTAAAAAATTTTCTTCTCGGTTCGTCAAATACCCGTTTTTCTCACGATTCATCAGCATCGCTCTTTGGAATTTCGACACCTTTTTTTCGTTGCCTCACCGAGAGAATAATGATAATAATAAGCCAGCGAAACTTTAGAAACCGGCAAATTCTTTCATCGAGGAAAAGTTAGAAATGAACGACCCGAAGAGCTACTGTTGTTTCCAAATTTTAGCACTTTGCTTCAAAAGAAGAAAAGAAAAATCGAGAAATCGTGAATTTCGAAAAAAAAAAAAAAAAAAAAATTAATCGATTTTTCTCGAGAAAAAAAAACCATTGGTCGATTTTTCTCGAAAACTCCAAGTGTGAGGAAAGCGTGTTTCGAGTCGCGGTTTAATTTCAAACGTTGCGGTCGTTGCCACTCCAACGCGCGAAGCTTAAAATTCGGTAAGCCAGCTTTGCCCCCTTTTAGTTTGATCGAAGCTCTCGTAGAAAAGTTTGCGACCGGGTAAAAGTTTGAAATTCGCGGCTTTTTCCGTTTGGCTCGACGAATAGTTGCCGTTTTACGGTGGTGCCGAGGTGTTCGAATAAAGCTGTTCGCAGCCGCGCGATGTAATTCAAAATAACTGCGAATATGTTTTTATTTTAAAGATTTTTCTATCAATAAGCTAAATGCAATGAAATTTGGTGTAAATACGATTAGACAACAAAATACATGTAAAAAATCATAATTATTTATTATTTAAATGATTAAAAAAAAAAACATTTTAATTGAATTCAACTCTACGAATTTTTTCAATTATTTTTGTTCCAAGTTAATAAAAATTTCTGATTATCTCGTCGAAATAATTTTTTTCTATATATTTCTAAATTAATTTCGGTATTTGTATATTTTTAATTTTTTTTTCTAATTCCCATCGTGCAAAAAAAAAATGCCAACGATCTAAAAATCTTTTCCTTCACTAATTGGTTAAACCGATCAATCCCGATAAATCGTTCCCGATTATTCGTCAAAGCTAAGTAGCTTACATCGGTAGATCCGAAAGGGATTCAATCCCATCGTGTTATCTTCATTATATTCACGGCACGAGGCACCATCTCCCGAGTCTTATACTTGGACAAGAGCTTCGACAAGGATTTACGCGGTTTCTTTTTCTTCTTCTTTTCCTACCGACTGCTAAGATCTTCGTCTTCTCGATCCTCAAAGCCGCCCCGCGGAACCTCTCTTGCTACATCTCGAATAACCTTTTTCCTTCTAGACGTATCGAAGGCATCGTTTGACCGGTAAAAATTTCGACTTTTTCCGGCGTACATCGATCTTTTCAATAAAATATCGAAAAAAAATCGGTAACATTTTTTTAATCGTCTTCGACATCTTTCGGCGCTCCGTTTACGGCGGATAAGTTTTTAACAGCATCAGAATCAGAAGCCCCTATTTTAACTGCTAACATCCACATGCAAAAATGCCCTAAAATGCACCCTTCTCGTTCTCCGGAAGCCCCAAGTAAGTCTACGATTTTAGACAGTGTCGACGAACTTGTAAGAGACGCCCAAAGCGATGTCCCGGTGTGAAACAAGGGTTGAGAGTTTCGTCAACAAATCGCGTCCAGCGCCGTATCTAATCGGCTTAGCGTTGGCCCACCTGTAGTCCCCTTTCCTCCCTCATGGGACACGAAAGCCTTGCCTGATGCCAGTGAGATCTACACCGGTGCACCTTGCACAGGCGCTACCGAAGACCCACGAGATTTTAAACCGAGGATTTTGCGCGACAAGAGGGAAGTACCGGAGATACCGAAATATTAACGTTATACCCCGGTACGGTAGTATATATATCTCATCAAAGGACGAGAGGAATACGAAACCCAACGGGACACCTCTCGATCGCTTCGAGAGTTGAAGCAAAAGGTCCCAACCTTTCCGTATCTCGCTACGGCGCGCTGTCCTCTGCTGCACCTGCTACAGGTAGTTCGGCCAAACGATTCTTTGCGGTAAAATACGCCCAGGTAATTCTCGCACCGGTAACAACCCATAAAATTTACCCCGCCGATTTCTCTCGCTCTATCCATGTTGATTCCTTTTTTCCGTCTTTCCGGGGGTCTTTCTGTTTCTGGGTCTCCACCTACCATGAAGATTCGACGAACGCTGAAGAATCCCGAGGTGCGAAAGACTCGTAGAATTTATCCATAGCAAACCTCCCCCACTCCCCTTTTTCGTTAATTTAGGACGGCTACACTTGTTAGGGTACTTTCTGGTAGAGTTGTTAAATTGAGCACTCAGTCAAGAGGAATGCTACTGTAGTTTTTTTTAAAGAAGAAGATGAAGAAATGACAAAAAAAGTGTAATACGGGGGTATGAATTCGTAACCGAAGAACTCTGGAGGAAGAATTTATTACAGTTTTTGGAAGACCGCGGATATGATAGGAATGCAACCGGTTTTGTAACTGTGGGGTGGAGATGAGTTTTAGTAGAGCAGTTTACCGATTTTTATTGACGAATTTTCATACTAAGACTGGATAACTGTATAACTGTCTTTTTTGAGCGCTCAGTCAAACGGAATGCTACTGTAGTTTTTTTTTAAAGAAGAAGGTGAAGAAATGACAAAAAAAGTGTAATACGGGGGTATGAATTCGTAACCGAAGAACTCTGGAGGAAGAATTTATTACAGTTTTTGGAAGACCGCGGATATGATAGGAATGTAACCGGTTTTGTAACTGTGGGGTGGAGATGAGTTTTAGTAGAGCAGTTTACCGATTTTTATTGACGAATTTTCATACTAAGACTGGATAACTGGACTCTTTTTTCTTTGTTCTCTATTGACTTTATATCAGTTATAACTCTACTAAATTACAACTGTATCAGAATGCCATCAAATTCGACCGAATTATCTTTCGCTAATGATGAATAACACGGAAAAATGATGAGATGGCATTCGATCTGATAGAGTTATTATCCGCCAAAAATAAATAGCGCGATACAATTATAAGCTGCGGTTGGAACTGGTAGAGTTATTATTTGAATTACATGATTTGCAAGTAACAAAACTGACCTATAAATCCTTCCAAAAACATTTGAAGAACAGCTAAAAAACTGTAATTAGCTTCAATTTTTTCGTTTTGACTTACGCGACAAGATTAATCAAAATTCAACTGGACATCGCCATCTCAATTCATTAAAATCAACGTTCACGGCATCAACTCACTTAATTCTTAAAGTTTTTCGTAATTGCAGAATGCAGAACGTGTTTCAGATCGATCAATCAATGTTTTGATCAATTTCTTTCCTTTTTTTTTTCGCACACTTCACGGTGGTCCGTTTTGATACCGTGGTTCGTAAAAATAATGCATTGCAAGGTATATATATGTAGTTGGAGAAAGACTCGCGGAATGATCGGCATCAAAGCTGAGAAAGTGAGATAGTAAACGGTGAAGCGACGTGAAGCGAGGCGTCTAATCTGTCGGCAGTGATCAGGGAACGCGGAGCCGCGGCGGTATCGATGATGAAGCCTCCGAAGGACTTTGAAGTCCGGCCGGCCGCGCAACAGGGGGGAGACTTTTGCCTGTTCGGAATCCGTTGCCGCTCTCGCCTGTTCGCGTTTGGAATCCACATAGCCGATCCTATATATATATATATATATATATAGTATATATAGACTCCTGCGTCCTGATCCTCGTCCGTCTGTCTTAATGTCTGTCAAAAATTAAAAGCGACCTGCGGACTCGTGTTCTCTCGGCTCACGCAGCACGTAGAGAGCTGGAGCAACAGTCGATTCTTTGATGGAAATCCTCTAATGATACAACGCGCCTTATGGCGCGATTTTCGTCAAAGTCTGATGGATTCCATTCTGCGGATCGTGTCTTAAACACCATTCGATTTTCGGCAATCAAAATTTGAACCTCAAATGGTTTCACCATTTTTTAGAGTTTTAATGCCCGTGTGATAATGTTTATCCTGTAAATCTGCAGTTGTTTAGAAGATTAAAAATCTGATAACTCTGAATTCCATCCAAATCATGCAGATTTTTTTTTTCCACGAAGATTGCAGGTGTGCGCCATATTTTTGTTTAGTATATGATGAACATAAAAATGAATAAATTTTATCGAAAGAACTTTCCTAAATCGTTAATCCAATTTCGCACAGTTACCGGAAGTCTTTCTCGATCTCGCGCGATATTATTTTTTTTTATCAGTTCTATTTTATTTTTCGTTACGATATCTCGTTGGAATGAATACCCAAGTGGTTGAACAAGGTCTCGTTTACGACAAGCGATGAGGAGGAGAGGGGTGGGGTTGGGGAGGGGGGGATGAAAGTTTCTTCACGGTGGTATAGGCATAAGAAGCTACGGACGGAGTCCCGAGTCAGAAAAGCCAGTGGGTGACCGATTGGTGCAATACTACCGGTGGCCGCGATCCTTCTGCAACAGCAGGAGCGAAGAAATATCTCCTCCGGGCTCTCAGGGCCCTCTTCTGGCAGCAGCAATCGCCATTCCCGTCCTCTCTATCCTCATATTTTTTTTTATTTCTTCTTCGCGTGTTCCTGAAGTCCTGCGGAGTTCAGGAATCGCTCTCTTTGGCTGTATAATATTCTCCGCTCTGCTGTCGGTCGCGACGAAGAAAAATAATCGAAGAAGAGACGAGGAACGATAAGGAAAAACGATCAGTCGAAGTGATCGAGAAATGAGAAAGATATCGAATCTCGGAGAACCGGGAATCGGTAGGAAAGACGAAGAAGAATACTTGTCGAGAGACTCGAAGGACTATGAGAAGATGAAGAAGAAGAAGAAGGAGAAGAAAAAAAAAAGGAAAGAAAATGCTGAGCTGCCATAACACCGAATATAACCCGAAGTGCCGCTAGACAATGCGTTGCTACCATAAAAGTGTCCACCCTTCGGGAAGGACGTTTTATTACCAGATCCTTGATGCTTCTGCCTTGTGCTTCAGGTATATCGATGTTAGTCTAAGAAATGAAGAATTCTACTCGTACGAATCTGTTATAACATCGAAAGAAAATATCGGTTTCAATTCCGACATTTGATTGATTTTTGTGAATTTTGGTCTAATTAAATGACTCTTAATGATTCTTAATTTTTTCGAAATATCTAAAATTCGGTGGGCTTCAAATTTCAAGCGATTGATTTGGTACCAAAATCTGATGAAAAGAATTTAAAATCAATTATCCAATATCATCAAAGTATAATTTCTCCAAAAAAGCAGAAGAAAATCAGAATTCTACACATCCATATTTACGCAATCAATAAAACAACTCAAAAATTTTATTTTTAAATATAGTTACTACGAAAATTGATCGTATCGTTTCGATTGAGATGTTCCATCGCGGTCTTTCCCACCGATGAAGACATTTACGTTTTGATATTAAAATGCTCGTTGGCGATGCGTTGTTTGTCGTTAATTAGTGAAATTATCGACGAGCCGTAGCGGAGTAGCGTAGAAGTTGAGTAGTAGGTATTGCATCTTCCTGGATGCCAGTCAAGTCTTCCCGAAGACACAAAAACAAAACAAATGAGGTCTTTGGACTCGTTATCCCGAACGCTTAGGTGCCGCTTTGTTTGTTCCGCTGGTTCGTAACGCAGTCAATCGGATGTTCTGCTACTTCTTTCTTTCGTTTGGTTCTTGATGCCAGTCGATGGGCGGGAACTTTACCGACCGCAACCGTAGGAACCACATCTTGCTATCGCGTTCTCTCCAGTTTCATTTTCTTCGCTCATTCCTCTCCGCCTCAATGGGACGCAGAGTCAATACGCTTAAGACAATGGGACTTAGGAGGGGTTAACGAGAATACGAGATTGTTCTGAGTTACCGCGGCACAACAAACAAACCCTCGAATAATGTGGAGGGTCTTCAAACGACTCGATTGACGAGAGCAAACAAATATATTTTCTTTTACCAATCAATCGAAGCAGACTAAGGAATAATAAGATAAAGAAGAAGAAAACTTGAGGAAACTTTAAATCCATTCATATCTATTACTTTGATTACCTAATTAAGATCTTAAACCAGTCGACTTCCGGTAAAACCAAAAAGCGGAAACGAGATTATTTTTTTTTAAGGAAATTTTTTGTAAAGTTCTGAATGGACTTATTTAGCTTCGCAACTACACGATGAAATAGATTAAGAGATGTCTAAAAAAGGTTCTAAAAGTTTTCTCAACTTTCTCATATGTTGTTTTTAGTTGCTTTTGAGTCATTGCTATCGAAAAGTTCTGGAAAAATTATCCATGGTACATCTTTTGTACATTGAGACATCTTTTAAAAGGTATTTTAGAGGTCTTAATATCTTCGTTTCTTATTTTGCGTCGTTTTTCTAGGAGTTTTTCGGTGGCAGATGTGTTAAAGATGACTAAATGAATTCGTAATCGAAAAGTTTTCGATAAAATCAACGCACGAGTAGAGTTTATGAAGGTTTTTGAGGAAAATGCATTTTAGACATCTTAATCTTTTTTCTTCTTATTTTGCATCGCTCTTTGTAGAGTTTTTTTACTGTTGTACGTCAGAAAATAACATAATGGATATATCATTTTTTAAATTTAATAATACAATATAAAAGAAAACTTTACTAAGACTCTTAAAAAACATTTAAGATTTCTTAATCGCGTTGAATCTTCTTATGCGTCATTTTTCGAGGAATGTTCAATTACGATGTCTTAAAAAAGGCAAAATATATAAAAAATCGAAACTTTCTAAAAAAAAAAAATCAATGACCCATAATTACGATTTAAGAATTCTTTTAAGAAGAATTGTCGATATCTTCATCTTTTCGCTCTATGGAGCAGTCATATGTCGAGGAAAAGCGCATTACAAAAGTGAAACTCAGTTTCTCTATTCGATTTTATCATTCGCGTTCATTTCTATTATTTCCAAGCGAATCGGCGACCGAGCGATATCATTTTTCCGGCGTATTCGCTTAAACACTTATAGACACATACGGTTAGTCGTTTTAACTGAAAACCTCAAAGTTGAGCTTTTCACAGTTAGAAACTCGGTCGCCAGTACCATCCAGCATCCGTTTTGACATTTTGCAACGTTCACGCTTGTCTCTCGCATCGCAAATCGTTATTCTCACTCATTCCCGCTGTGGTTTGGTCGTACATACAACTGTTATTCCCGAGTGACTTTTATCTGATTCTACGAGAACAATAAATGCAACGGGCACAACGACAACTTGTTGCACGCGAGAGGCTTACAAACTAACGGACCTGATACTTTTATCGGTACGGTATAACAAAACAAACAGGAAACATTGTGAACGGACGTAACATATACACACGCGACCATTTAAAAAAAAAAAAAAAAAAAAAAAACGCTATAAATATCGTAGATAGATTTTGTTTTCTTCTCTCTTACGATATTACGAATTTCTAAAGATCGTTAATTGACAATGTCATTTTTATCGAACGGACGTAAAAAAAAAATTCGATTTTTTTTTTTTTTTTTTTTTTTTTTTTCGTTATCGGAATGCAATGGGATATTAAAACGAACACGAGTTCAAAGATTGCCGAGATAGCAGTGATCTTTTTTTCAGAATGCAAGCCATAACGACAGCTCGTGTCGGTGGACACGGGTTACACATTACACACGGAAATACGATACCGTGGCGTGTGCGACGAACCAGGTGGCTCGGGGCTTCTGGTAAAACGATCGACTCTGTCGATGAGTTTCTCGTACGAATACGAGGCGAAATTAGGATCTTTTTTTCTTTGTTTTCAGAAAGTGGAACAAGTGTTTACGAAGCTAAATGACTAATAAATATGAATGCTGTATTAATTTTTTTGTGAAATTCAGTTCATTTTTTTTTTTTGCTCGAGTTAATTAATTATGCAAATTAAAAAAAATGATTTATTATTTATTATTATTAATTAACAATATAATGACATAAAAAATATTTTTACTTTCATTTAATTTTAATTATCGGAAGAATTTAATTAGTTTAGAAAAATAGTGAAATTTCAACGAATTTTTTTGCTCGAATAATTTAAGGATTTATTGAAAACAACGTTCAGCGAACTATTGATTATTCGTTGCATTTAAAATTTCATTATTTTTATTATTTTAACACACTTCTCATATGCAATTCTCGACAACTTTCGTTCCGTAAATTCGCACACGTCCTCAAAACTTTGCGTACATCGGCGCTCGGGCAAAGTTTCTGAGAATCGCGGTACCTCGGCAGCGGCAGTAACGTGGACTTCTACGTTGAACAGAAACGCGCAATTTCATTTCTGGTGTTGGTTGACGCTGCTGTTGCTGCTGGTAACGAGAGAACCTTCCGGCGGCATAGGTGCAACAGCTTAGCTGCACACGACAGCTAAATGTCCGACAGTTTCTCGACGTTCCTACGCGAAAATCGCGAACACGAGAGCGCAAGTGCATTGTTGTGTATATACATAAGTGAACAACAAACACGTTCTCATTTCATTTTTTTTTTTTTTTTTTTTTTTCATTCCACATAACTTGGACTTCTCTCGTTACAATTCTTGTTAAATTTCCCTTTCGTGGAAAAAATTTATTCGTGTCGAGAAAATAATTTTTTTTTTCTATTTGTAAAAAATGCAAAAAATGTCATCAAAACTCTATATGGACAATTTTTTTTTTTTTTTTTTTTCATTGTTACGAAATCGTCACAAGGAGGTCAATTCTTCAGGTTTTTCTTCAGTATTTTCGAAAAAACGACGAAAAAAAAATCCATTAAAAAAATCAACATGGAGTCAAAATCTCGATTTGCCTCGATGTATTATATATTTTTTTTAATTAAAAAAAACATCTTTCTCATTGATAAATGGTAGCAAAATGGCTAAATTTGTCGGTTTTTTCGCGAGTACACAAACTTTCGCATACATCTATGCATGTCACTGCGCATTATCTCGCTGCTGTTGGGTTGAGCGTTTACGGAGCGTGACGTCCGAGAGGTTGCCGGGGACCTTTTCCAGGTTCCACGGGTCGCGGTGACTTCCGCTATTTCCGCGGCGTGACGACAAAAGGTCGCTCACACAAGTCCGGCGGCCGAGACTAACGTTCACGAAGACGACGACGAAGGAGAGGAACGTCTTTTGCACACTTCGATTCGACCACCTTGTCGTCGTCGTCGTCGTCGTCGTCGTCTGGACTTCTGGCAAACATCGGTACGTAACGCGCCAAACGGTAGAAAATGTCCCTTCGTTTTGCGACGCGCGTCACGTCGCAATAAGTCGCAAAAGTTCAACGCCGTGCGTCAACGCAGTGCCTTTGACCAGCGCTCGACGCTGAGACGAGAAAGAAATAAAGAAAGTGTGAGAAAGAGCCGAATTTTTTTCTTCACGTGCGGAGTACATGCCACACAGATGCGCGGCGCACGCTACTTTGGCTTTCGATCGCCAAAGCTCTTTCCCCTTTAAACGAGAATTACAGAAACTTTGGTTACCTTAAGGTTTACGTTTACATTTACGATTACCTTTGGTTGTATATCTATATATATGTATATATTGCACATTTCGTGGATAAATAGTAATTCGAGCCCTTCTCGGGGGCACATAAACGGTAGAAATCGACCGAGGGTCGTAGGTAACTTTCGCGAGTGAAACATATTGACTCCAAACGGTAACTACTTGAAATTTTTTTTTTTTTCGACGAGTCATAAAACTAAAAAAAAAAATATTGAGAACAATTTTGGAACGTAATGTGTATAACATTTTAGGAATATTCATGAGAAGGAATTGTACTTTTCTTACAGTCCGAAGGCTTTTTTTCACTCGTCGAAGATTGTCCTGAAATTTTTTTATTTTTCTTATTTCTTTCTCGTAATTATCATTTATTTATTTATTTGTTTACAAAAATGACTTTGAAAATTAATTTTATATAATTTCTTTTATTTCTTCTTTGCAATAATTTTTTCTTCGTTTCAATAAACGGTGGTATATCGCCGAAGTGCAGGTAAAGCTTTCGAATAGAACACGTTGACTCCAAATGGTACGCACTCGACGCTCTTTTTTTTCACCTCGTAAAATGATGAAAAAAAAAGGCAGAAATTTCGGCACGAGTATAAAATTTCATGAATATTCATGAGAAAAGGATTATCCCCACTTTTTCTCGCGGCTCAAGCGTTTATTTTCTCTTATTAAAAGTAACCTGAAAATTGAAAATTTGCAATATTTCTTTCTCGTAAATTTCCGTTGTTTTACTAATAAAAATTATTCTGTGATCCATTATCTTATTTAATTTCAACTTTTTCCGTTTTTTTTTTTCGAAGAAACGTTGTGTAAAAAAAAAACGTTATCAACATTTTTCGATTTTATTAATATATTTTTAACTGACAATAGCTACGTGCGCAAACGCGTGTTCAGTATTTCGCGTTTAAAAGTTTTCATAACCGTAAGGCGAAGTCTCGTGCGCTGCAAAAGTGCCGATGGCGTGGGTATATACTGCACACCCGTCGTCTCCGAGAAATCGTAACTTGGCGTGTTTATCGCCGCTCGCGCCGCGGTGCTGTGCTCGCCGCGACCGGGCCGAACGGCGCGCGCGTTAGCGCGCGAGAAATGGCTTCTTGCAAAGGGGCGTTAAAATCAAATGGAACCTTAAAAAAAAATAAAAATAAAAAAAAAATGTTCACAAGGCACGACGCGAAAGGACCACAGGGCCCTTTCGTTCTCCGTCGTTTTTCTCAACTTTCTTCGTCTACCTTTGCGATTTTTTGCACTTCATTCGCGTGTAACATCACGATTTCTCGAAATGTGCAAAAAAATTCGCTGTAATAAAATTTTTCAAAACAGTATTATTTTTTTTTCAAATTCAAATAACTAAATGAACAAAAAAAAAATACGTTTCGCCTCAAAATTTTATAAAAAAATTGATTTACAGTTAAACATTAATTTTCGGAGCAAAAATAAAAGTATTTTAACGTCACGAAAATTCGATCGTAAAAATCAAATTTCACACGAAAAAAAATTATTATAAAATAAATTTTTAAATCCTCGGAAATTCGGAATAAAAAAAAGAGAAAAAAAATGCGATTCGTTCTATAATAATAATAGCCGTAAAAGCATCGGACGACAGGTGCGTTCTTCGGAAAGTATAATCCTCGCAATTTTCCTTGCGAAAAGCTCTCGTCCCCCCCCTCCCCTTCCCCTCCTGAGCGTAAATTCAGCGTATCCTAAGATCGTCACAGTGTGACAAAAGGACGATGGCTAAGGAACAAGGCGTACGCTCGTCGTCGGCGTCGTCGTTCAGGTTTTCTGGCTGCGATCGGTGACCGGTGTGCAGAGTGGAGAGTCCTCCGGGGGGGATCCCTCGTTCTCTCTCCTTTAGGCACGTCGGTGCTGTGAAACTTAGAGACGACGAAGACGACGACGACGACGACGACGGAGGGCCAAGAGTTCGCGGTGGGGCCGTTCATCAGAGGCAACTTGTCACGCCGCTGGGCATCGGGCATAAATTCCACACCGTAATGTGACAGGCTACCCGCCTGAGTTCTCTTACTTCCCCAACCCCCGTCGAACGAAGTGGCCGAACTGCAGTATCGTCTTTACTGCTTCGTGCAACGGGTGTCTCAACATTCGAAGGTCGATATTATACGAAAAATATAAGACGCCGAATGATTTTTTTTTTTAACGATCATTAATGCAATGTTTGACTTCAAAGCGAATATTGATATCGGATACATCGATTTTTTTTTATTTCACTCCGAAATTGATATTTTATAGTACAAATTTTTTTTTTTTAATTTCCAAATTTTTAAAAAAATAAATCATAAAAAAAAGATTAATCAAAAAATTTTCAAAAAAATACCCGATTTTTATATACTGAACAACGCATCGAAGTAAATTGAAGAAAAAATACAATATTCTTTTGTTTATCCTTAACACAGTAATTTTTTTTGACTTTACAAAAATATAAGACGCCGAATGAAAATGATTTTTTGTTTTAACGATCATTAATCCAATGTTTGACTTCAAATCAAATATTGATATCGGATACATCGATTTTTTTTAATTTCACTCCGAAATTGATATTCTATAGTCCAAATTATTTTTTTTTAATTTCCAAATTAAAAAAAAAATAAACCATAAAAAAAGATTAATCAAAAAATTTTCAAAAAAATACCCGATTTTTATATACTGAACAACGCATCGAAGTAAATTGAAAAAAAAAAAAAAAAAAAAAATCGGATATTCTTTTGTCTATCCTTAACACAGTAATTTTTCTTGACGTTACAAAAAGCATAAGTTCATCGTGTGCGATCCGTGATGTAGAAAGAGCCGCGAGCTCGTTGCGGGCGCTTCCTCCGCTTCCGCCGGAACCCGATAGCGATCGGATAGCCCCGGTACGTCGTACTATGTCGGCCCCAATCCTGCAGGGGTCGAGCACACCTACGAGTAGAGAGGTTGATATTACGCACACGCGCGCAACCCCAGTTCCTCCGCTACGTCGTGACCTCTTCCCACGTCCACCTACGCGCATATATATATATGTAACTATTTAACTATATATATATATATATACGAGTGTATAAATCCGTAGACCGGCGACGTGTAGAAAAACCAAGCGAAACCTTTCCGTTTCTTTGACTGCTATATATCTATACATAAAAATAAATATAAGTAGAAAAAAAAGTAAAATATAAAAAAAAAAATAATAACAATAGTATAATTATTATTTTTTTATATATATTATAAATATATATAAAAAAATTATTTTTATTTTATATATATAAAATATTTATAAATAGTATAATTACTATTTTTTTATATATATATGATGTCTATATCTATGTGGAATAGTATACTATAGCAATACGTGAAACGCGGAAAGTCCGCGAGTTCCTCATCCAGAGAGGTGGAGGAGGGAAAGGGTTGGGGGAGGAATGGTCAGAGACTGAAGGGGGATAGTCTGATACTCGGCCGCAAAAGCGACTTAATGTTCCCATTTGTCCACTGGTCTCTCCGGAGGCGATTCATCTCACCCTTTGTACATTTGCCCCGGCGGGCCACCGCGTCCGTTCGCTCGAATAAACCTCGAAAGGGAAAGAGAAAGAGAGACACACTTGATCTCTCTGTCTCTCTCTCTGTACCGCCCTGCAAGAGACTACGCCGAACCTTTACTGTATCCTCAGGAAGAAATTAACCCCTTCCGTACTGTCTGAGATATTACTTTGACCATTTCTCCATTTCTTTTTTCCATTAAAGACATTTTTTTTATTATTATTTTTCATATATGAGTTCGAGTTGATTTTTTTTTATTAATCAGTATATCGGAAATTAAAAATATCGGCATGAGAAACAAACGTTTTTATCGGTAAAACAGTTCAATCTGTAAAGTAACAGTCGAAAATTGATTTTTCATATTAAAAATTATTATTATTCTCAATTTTTTAAATTTATTTTCGTAATAAAAAATATTTAATTATAGATTCAACAAACAAATGTAAAATTACGAAAAAATTCACAATCTCAATGCACACAGATGAATATACAGAAATTTAAAAAAATTGGGTGTTTGTTGCTTTTTAAGACATGTATAACATATTTTTTGCAAGTATATCGCGTTGATATTTATCTCTCTCGTTCCCTCGGTGACGGTACACGCGACCGTCGTACATTAATCAGTTCACACGGATCTTCGTTCAGTAAGAATTTCATCTTCGTCTTCTCTCGCGCGTACGTTAGTTTTATCCACTTCAACGCGCTCCTCACAATAAATTGTTCATTCCTAAGAGAGCTTCGCGGGTCCCATCAGTCTCCACACCGAGGCGTGACGAATTCGGAATAAATATTGCCGATTATTTAACCCGGGATTCCTGTTGCTCTCACTCCCGGAGAGTTCACGAGACTCGAGACACGCGGTGCAACTCTCGAACCCGATTTTTTTTTTTTTTTTTTTTTTTTTTCATCTTAGAGAAAAGTCAAACTGCCGAACGATTAAGGAGAATAGGCAATAAGACAGGCGGATGATGGAAGAGTCAAAGATGCGGTACGGGTTGTTCTTTCACTCGGGAATAAGAAGGACGAAAATAAGGATGAACCCCGACGACGAGAAAGCGAGAGAATGAAGAAGGGATGCTGCGCTGGTTGAGACGTTAAGTGGGACCATTAGCGCGGACCTTTCTCGCGCGGGGAATCGTTTCATACGATGGTTGACGACCCCGTCAACGCGTACCCCCCATATCACAATAGCATTCTTTGTGGTTTATCTCCTATAATACATTTGTATCAAAATAAAAACATTATTTTTTTTATTAATTTCTATAAATTTCATAAGAATAATTTTATTGACGAAGGAATACTTAACAATTTAACAGGTTAGTGGGAGAAATGTTTTCCAATTTTTTTTTTTTAAGTATTGTCTTTAGTATTAAAAAGAATCGAAATAAAATTGATTCAAACGCGTTAAAAAAAAATATAATTTTTTTTTTTTTTTTCGAATAATTAAGTTTTATTTGTTCTAATTATTGAGCGATAAAATTTAATATTCTAAATCTGAGTAATCGTAATAAAATTGTTTGAAAAAAAAAAAAAAAAAAAAATTCTCGATGTAAAAAATTTGAAAAAAAAAAAAACTACAACATTTACAATGTGGAGGCGATTTCGGATTATTATAGTATCGAATGATCGCCGAGTGAGATCGACGCTTGTCGAGGATCATTCGATGACCCCTCGAGATGCCACTGCTCGATGTCCAGGTGTCCCGAGTAGAGTCAAATCCCGACAAAGGGCCCCGCGCGAGCATATAGAATCACGAAGTCGTAGAAGGGCACACGGGTTGCCTTGTGGCCGAAGAGAGCCTCGTCGAGTCATGCCGACGCGCGGATTGAACGGACTCGGTGATTTCTCGCTGCCTCTCGCGCGAGAACCCGAAGGGTGATGCGTCTTTTTTTTTTTTTTTTTTTTTTTTTTCGAATGACCAGAAGAGACGCGTTTAGTAGTCGTGGAGTCACAGCGAGCGAGGTCTCTCGTCCGTTGCGACTCGTCGCGGGCAGTCACCGGGTTAACGATAAAGATGTCACCGAGCGCGAGGCGCGAAGATATTCCGAACGGTGAACGAGAAATGAAAAGGAGTGACGAGTCAGCGGATTCCTTCGGGATTCCACGAAGATTTCATTCCTACCATCGTCATCTATCATCAAATAACAAAAAATATTCTCACAGTTCTTATTTTGATTTTTTTTCACTATGAAGTCTGTTCACCCACCGAGAAAAATTATGTAACCAATTTTTTTTTGCCGTAAGGGTGTCTTATGGAATATTTCCACGTAGAAAGATTTACCTTTGCTGAATCAATTTTTTTTCACATATTAGTAAATTTGGATAAAAAAACAAATTTGAGTACAAATTATGTGAATTTTTTTATTGGATCGTTTAGTACACATGGTAATGTGTATTGTGGAATTTTTTCAGATTTTTTTAATGACGGTAACATCGATAAAAAAAATTCGTCAAGTACAAAAAAACCGCTGATTTTGGATAAATTTTCGCGGGAGTTCGGAAGGGTAAAAAAAAAGTACGTGACATTTGTCGCAAAAAAAAATCAGATCATTTACTATGCATATGAAAGTGCATTGTAGAATTTTTTCAATAGTCAATAAAAATATTAAATAAATAAATAAATTGTCCACTTAACGACAAAACTCAATGTCGATTTTTCCCTTAAAGTTTTCTTCTCATAACCCCATTCGATACTCATTATTTTTTCATTTTTTTGACAAACAAGTGTATTAACCGTATGTTGGCTTCGACGCGGACCCTCTTGGAGCCGCGTGTCTGCTTCGACAAATATAGGTATCGATACTATTTGGGGTCCACAGCCCCGCTAACGTTAGGGTAATAGGAAGAGAGGCCTCGCGTCCCTCCCTCGAGAAGATTAAATTTACACATAGTAACGCCGATGGAACAATTGCACCGTCGCAGTTTGCATTGCAGGGCAACGACGCGAGTTGGAGGGGTGGGGGGTTAATAGCAAATATTTGATTGAGACGGGGTGCCGGGGTCGGTGGCCATTGCCGTTCCAAAAACTCTCCAACGCAGCAACAGCAGCCTACAAGTAGCAAAACGAACGCAGAGCATCACGGAGATTTGCTTCTCCTCGAACCTCACTCCCCGCCGAAATGTGCGACTGGGGGATGGAAGATCGATGTTTGCATCGGCCACTTGGCTTTAATTGCTGGCGAAACGCGTATTAATGGCTATTGATAGAGAGCGAATCGGAGCAGATAGGAAAGCGGCGGCGAGGGAAGGAATAAATAGTGAACAGCTTTTCAAATGGGAGGAACCGCTCGAAAAATCCCCTGGGAAAGGGTTTTTGCTGAAGTATCATGTCGATTTTTTTTTTTTTTTTTTTCATTTTCTCTATGGATGTGAATAGGAATTTGTAAAGAATCGTTCATTGGAAGAGACAGATTTTTTTCACTTCGTGATCGATGATATCGGGTTTTATTGGGAAGAATGATCACTTTTGAATAATTTCAACTACAGTGCACCCATTAAGGGCTGTAGCTTTTTAGGGATCGATGTATTTCTGTGAAATTTGAATGGTACATTCGGGAGTTTGATATATTTCTGTGAGAATTTTTTCAATTTTTTTCGAACCTTTTTTTAAAGGGTTTTTAATGTTTTTGATAATTGATATTGAAGGGTCAATCGTCAAAATACCTCTGAAGCTCAATACTACCTGTTAAATGCTATATTTTCTAAACTATTCAATGTGTCTTCATAAAATTTGAATGATATATTCTCGATATTGATATATTTGTGTGACAATTTTTTCAATTTTTTTCCACGTTTTTTTGAAGGGCTTTTCGCGTTTTTTGACATTCCTCTATGACCGGTTAATCATCCAAGTATCTCTCGAATCATAATACTGTCCGGTAAATGCTGTATCGTCCAAAGGATTCAATTCTCTTTACACCCGGTTTCAATTCACGGGCAAAGAATTTTCTTCTTTTTTCCGCCTTCGTTCAAAGGGTTTTTTTTCGTTTTTCTTTGAACTTTAAAGGGTTAATCAGCGAAAAACGTGAATGTAGGTCGTCGGCGCAACTTCTTCGATACATTTAAACTTCCCTCGTTTTCCCGTCGCAGAATGACGTGTGGGTTATCGTGCAAATGGGAACGGAATAGAACGAAAAAAAAAAAAGTAGAATACCAGTCGATATCGAAAAAAAATATGTTAGGTACGGACAGATTTTACTCGCGACAGTGGAAATGTAGTTCTGACTCAGTGGTATTTTCGAATGCCATCGCGAACGAACGATTCTGTTGGCTCTTGTAGTATGAGTTGCTCGCGGGACAAATCGCGCGCGCCAGGAAACCGGAAGTCCATCTCTACTGCAGCGAGACAGAACGAGAGCGCTAGTAGGTGCGGCGCGGCTACTGCCGCGAAGGGAGGAAGTGGAAGAGGAGTACTGTAGTAGTCGTATGTACCTACCGTTCCATTATATGTATAGAGATGTACACATATATGTATACATATATATGCACATAAAATGGTATAGGCGACGGCGGAAGGGACGAGAGGAGATGAGATTGTCCGCCGGAAGTGCCGCGGAACCGGAATCCATAAAAACTGCGCCTCGACGACGATGACCCTCCCGCCCCCTCTACAAAAAGGTCGACAAATTTCGTAATCTTGCGTCCGACATACTTTAAATCCAAAAAACTTGCAAAATTTTGTACTTTAAACTTAATTTTACGTAATTTAAATTAAATTTTATTTCGGATTTTTTAGTTAAGTTACTAATTATTATAAAAACTGATAATATTAATTATTATTATTATTATTCTTATTAACATTTTCTTTGCATATATAAATTGATTTTTGCCCTTAAATGCGAAAAAGAACTATGCTATCGCGTTGATTATCATGGGATAAAAAAAAAAACAATTTTTCTCAATAAAATTTCAACACTCTTTCATTAAACGAAAACTTCTCGTTATAATATTTTAGTTTTGTCGGTATATCGGTCGGGATATTTTTTTTTTTTTAACATCGCAAACTCCAAGCTTCGGCTTTGGCTCCGCGCCGACGTTTGTCTCTCTCGAAATTCGCGCGGCAAGTGAGAGAGAGTTCGTCGCAAGAGGGGGCTACAGACTCGGGGTAATTAGGGGAAGCGGATTTTTCATTTGTTCCCCCGCATCATCGGAGCTTTCGCTCATTAAGGGCGTCTCTATCAAGCTTTGGTTTTTTTTTTTTTTTTTTTGCGTTGGGCGTCGGGACTCCGGTTGGCCAAAAGCGTCGCCCGGATCGCAGATTTGGTTGGTCGGTTTTCCACTGTCGACTGATATAGAGGAAGCATAGTCAACGCTTCTCTCTCTGGTCTTTTTCGTTCTCCATTTTTTTTTCTATCGCCATCTTTATCCCACTTTTTCTACTATTATACGCGGCGCGGCGCGGCGCTCATCGCTCTTTTTCACGTTTCTCTCACTATCCTCGGTGGGCGATTTTTTTTTTTTTGTTTTTTCGTCCCCTTATTCCTTTTCCCCACATTCGCGGAGCTTTCGTATACCGCGGAATAGTCGACACCGCCTCGGGGCCCTCGCGCGTCCCTAATGAACCGTGTAATAACGTCGCCCGACGCGCCTACGCCAACCTCAGCTGCGAGTTACGCCTTCCTTCCTCCGCACGTTCTGCACACCCCTTCCTAATTGTTTTTTTTTTTTTTTTTCGTATGATATTTTTCACTCTTTTCCTTCCTCTTCTTCTTTTCTCAAACTATTTTTTTTTACTCTCCATTCATTTTCCTTTAGTCTTCGTACAACGCTTTTGACTGATTTAGTTTTTCATGCTATTGACTATTTTTCAGAATTTTTTTGAGAGTTTAAAAACTGATCGGTAGCAAAATCGACGCTTCCAGACTCATTTTTAATTAATAACTTTGATTTTTGATTTTTTTTTTAATTCGCATAAATAGCCGTAAATCGATTAAAATGTATGAAAAAAAAAGTCACTAACATTTTTTTACTGATTTATCCCAAAATGTATGTTTACACGCTATTGATTTTTCTTTATGCAACGATTTTGACTGATTTCATTTTTTCATTTCGTAAATTTCTCAAAATAAATTCTTAAAGAATCCAACTGATTTACGCAAAAATCAATGGCTACAGTCATTCGCTCCCAATTATCAGATCTCTTTATTTTTTTTTCGTATTTAATCTCACAACATTGTCTCAAAAAAAATTAATAAAAATGTTTAAACGACTCAAAATCGACATAATAAAAAAAAATCCCAAACTTTCATCATAATTTCGTCGTTCTGTGAATCCACGATAAAAATTCTGATGCCCCGCGGCTTCTGCATATAAAGAATGTCAGCGTAAGAAACCGAATTCGGTAGTAGCAGTACCACTACTTTGGAAGTTCAAGAAAAAGATTATTCAGGCTTTCGAACGATCGAAGGGTTAAAGCCCCGCGAGGTCCACGATGTCTCTATAAAGCAATGCATCGCGAGAAGAACTCGAGTCGCTACTCGGCTATACACTCGTCTATCTCGATATCGAGGTATTCCACCTCTACTGTGCCTCTCACGTGTGAGTCACGCGTGAACGCGCATACATCACGAAACTCTCCATCCATCTCTCATCTTCCCTCATCCCCTTCCTCCTTCCCTCACTTTTTTTCTTGTCTCTTTCAAGAACTCCCCCGCATTCTGCTCGCGATCCCTTTCCCATCGTTCACCTTCTCGGGGCCTCGACGAATCTTTCGCGCCTATCAGGCGTCGTTTTTTCTACCGTAGGTAACCCGCGCTTCGGGCTATACGTGCGCTGCTGCTGCACCTTCGCCAAGACCCGCGGAGATAAATACTAAAAAAAAATAGTGATGGAGATATATAGAATGTTAAAACTCGAGCCGACACAACACGTGTGCGTGCCGATCGGGAGACCTCAGTGACTTAGGAAGCGGAGGAGGATTAATAGCCCGGTTAATGCGCGGACGTGTGCTTCTCGGGTCACGCCATCTTTTACACTATTTCGAGTCGCTTTTATACGCAACTCTATATCCCTCACGTACGTGAGTTAACTCTGTTCTCAGAGTTTTTGGCTATTTATTATTATTATTGTTACTATTTATGATCATTCATTGCGACAGCGAGGAAGGAATGTCCTTGTGCTGCGGTTCTGGAGACGCGAAGGAGAGAACGTTTTTTGTTACTAATTGAGCGTCTGTGGTTTTTTTTTTTACTCAGCGACGCGGTTTTGCAATAGTGAAGATTTTTAGGCGGGAGGCTTATTTAAGAGTTTATTTAAGTTTTATCGTAATTTTATCGCAATTTTCGAGTCAAAATTCGGCGAAATGAATAAATTTGTGGAAAAATTTAATTTGGAATTTTTTTTTTATAATTTTTGAATTAATACATTTTTTTTAAATTTATTATTAATTTATTTACAATTTTTTTCAATTTTTTGAGTTTCTGTTTTTTTTTTAAACAATTACATAATTTGGCTTTACGACGATCAATCGACTCAAAGAAAAAAAATTTAGTACAAAAATGGACCGCGAAAGTGCAGTTTTTTTTTTTTTTTTCATCCCATCCAATCCGAATGAAAGAAGCGTTTCGCGAGATTGAAATAACACGAACAAAAACGTGGCAAAAGCTAAGGTAACATGATTATAGGAAAAAAAAATGATAAAAGACGGTAATCAACGAGACGGAGTTAAAGAATACGAATGCTCATAGGTCGTAACAGAACGGTTGGCATGCATGCGAATGTTATACGCGAATGATGGAAAGAACGACAGAAAGGGAGAGATAGAGAAAAAAAAAAAGAAATATTAGAGGGAACAAAGTTGCAGAAGAGTTTAGCCAGACTGAGACACGGATGTGGTTGTGGTGTGTGTTGCAGGGACTGGAGCGCGACGGGCAACGTTCGCGTCCAAGAGTCCTGGCCAACGTGAGCGCCTTTCGCCACGGCCGAGATTCTTACCTCAACAGGGCCCAAGGATCGGGCTCCTTGAACGTTTCGCGGAGCATGGTGAGTCTCCTAAAAAAAAAAAAAAAAAAAAAAAAAAAAAATTATAGTTATTTCTTTGCTTGGCTTCGCTTTTGTTTTAAATATATATATTTTTTGCGAAAAGAAATGTTATTCGTTCGATAAAGTAGATCTGTAAAAAATCCGAAAAAAATCTGTACAAAGTTTTTTGGACAATTTTGGATAGAATTTTTAGATAGTTTAGAAAAAATTTAAAACCAGCACTTTTTATGGTTTTTTGGGGGTTTTTTTGGTTTTTTTTTTTTTTTCAAGTTTGACAAACTTGAGGAATTATATACGGTTTCGCGATTCCGTGTATTCGAATCCCACGCGGCGCGTGACCGATCAATTGCTCGTTGATCTTCGATGTTTTGCTCCAGTTTCGTTCTGAAAGTCGATCGTTCACGGCGCATTCGTTACACGGATCGGTGAAGTAGACGAAGTCCTTCGTCCTTCAGCAAGAATGATTGGAGATATCTCCAGATATTAATCTTCGTCGATATTTGAGCAGAAAATTCTTTCGCGAGCAGAAAAAAATTGAATTTGGTCGTAAATTTGTAGGGAGTTCTTCTAGTTGAAATATTGGATTGCCTACATCTCCAAATTTTTCCTGTTGATCAATTTTCGCTCCTTGGATCGATCGGAGGAAATTATGTTCTTCTATATCTCTCGCGGAATTTTCGAGTCAGCAGAATTCTGATTCTGTGTCGAATTCTCGGTTAACGTTGGTAACGGCGGAGCGTTGATTCTCTTCGCTCTCTGGCTGTCGCGAAATATCGCTGATTCACGAAAACACGACTCCGCCCCATTCAGATCGTTCTATCATCGTTCGATGTGACTCGTGTCTTCATAGACTTTCGAACTATGCGCTACGAGCTATTAACCCTGACGACGGAACGGTAGACCTATTTTTGCTGCTCTCAAAACGAGTCTAGACGCCCCGATATCTTTATTGATATGTTATGTCGCCAAAATTCAGTCTTTTTTTGTTTGATTGTAGTGAAATCGAAACGCCAGAATGTCAACAACACGATTCTTGAGTTGTCATGTTGATACAATAAATATTACAGAAGTTACAGGCTTTTGAATGAAATATAAATCGAGAAATCAATAAAAAATCAATATTTTCTTGAATCGACTCGCCATTTCGCCAAAAATCAACATAATTCAGTTCAATTATAGTGAAATCGAAACGCCAGAATATGCACAACACGATTCTTAAGATACCCTATCTATTCAATCAATATTATGGCAATGAAACGCTTTGGAACAGAATCTAAACCGAAAAACGTTGAAAAATCAATGATTTTTTTTAACGTTTCACATTATTGATTGACTATGATTACGTACGCTTACATAACCTCAATAATGATCAAATCGCCTCGAAATGCATCAAGCAGCATGAACTTTATCAGCATATAGCTTGCATTTCTTGTCCCATGCAACAGTCCGCGTTACTGTCGTCTTGAAGATCGACTAAATGCTCGAAGCGGGGAATGATCTTCAGGACTTCGGTCATCGTCTCACGACTGCAGGACAGTCCAGTGCTCGTGAGGTTCCTCGAGGTGGATTAACACGTCAAAGAACGAGACATGCTCGCGTCTCTTTCTCACTCTCGCGCACCGGTACGCACGTAATTTCTCGAGGATTCAGGACTAATGGGTTATTTGAGGCAATCAGTGCGCCGGCGAGTTCAATTCCCTTACCTCTTCTTATTCTTCTTCTTCCTCGTCTCTTCACTTCGCTTCTTCTACTCTTCGTTATGCCCGGTTAACGCAATGTGATATTTAAACGGCCGGACCTCGAGAGAGAGATACTAACAGCGGTAACCGTCTCGGTTAATACTCGCATGTCTGATCTTCTACAGTCATTATTATTAATACTATCGTCATTATTTAATCATGCATAGACTTTCATGCATTATATCTCTTTATTATATCTATATATATCGATATATGTCGTACATATATGTGTATTAAAATCTCGTAAATATTTATGATGACATTTTTGATAAAAAAATTTCGTTTTGTCGGTTGGCAATACGAGACGAAACTGAAATAAATAAAATTCAATAAAATACATTTTTTTTAATGGCGCGATGTTAAATTAAATTAACCCCCTGAAACTCGATATTAGTGAAATCATAACAAATTTTTTCGAAGTGAAGAAAAATGTATTGATCTTAGAAAAATCGGTTAAAAAAAAAAAAAAAAATTTTTTTTAAAATTCAATTTTTTCCCTCAAGATTTTACACAATTTCCGTATTTTTTTTTAATAAACCGTTTGAAAAATACGGTATTTGTAGATTCATTCCACGAATTTTCAATGGTCTAAGAATTTTATTTATTATTATGATTTTTAGGTTATTATTATTATTTAGAGAGTTCGTTACACCTGTTTTGTTGTGTTTAAACTTTTTGTTCGATTATTTTTGGCGAATGGTATCGATTTTTTTTTTATCCACACTAATAGCTTTTGATAATTATGAAGACAATTCGTGCGCCGAGTCTATTATGGCTTAATGAACGCCAACATTGATAAAACGATCGATTTAGGACCGAATAAAAGTACTCACCGCTCTACTCGATTTAATAAAATAATGATTTTTAATATATCGAGCAAAAATTCAAGAGATCGTTCGATCGTCGAAGAAATTGTGGGATTGAGTCTAAGTAGTCACGAAGCTATATAGGTCGGCGCAAAAAAAAAAAAAAAAAAAAAAAAAAAAAAAAAAAATACGATCACCGCTGGTCGACCGCGTCGTTGATCACCGTCACGAATCTTAATCACTTTGCTGAGACTCGATCGATCGTTGCTGACGTTAATTCGCTAGAAAGTGTATTACCCGCTCTCGCGGACGTCTCACGGCTTCGTTCCAATTTATATCCAATAATTCTTGTTTATTATTCGCGAGTAGAGTTATCAATAAAATTGTCAATCTTCTTCACGAGAAACATATTTATTATTTATATCATATAAACGAAAAATTTGTCGTTTAAATTATTGTTTAATTTTAATGTGCAACGAGAGAAGAATTTGCGCGATATCTTCGCAGCACTGTTTCGGTCTCTTATATTGTATACACACTCCACACTTTCTCCCCCAGTAATGTTTCGTAACTCACCGGTTGACCGACAATGAAGGAATTCGCGGTCTCTACTCGAGATATCAAGTATTAATATCATAAAACTTGACTCGTATATCATTTTTTTTATGCCGATTTTTTTAAATTAAACAAAATTAAATAATATAATATAATAAAATAATCGGTCGGTAAAATAATTTTAAAATATTATTATTATTATTATTATTTTAGAATTGATATTTTCTTATCAAACATTAAATTCTCGAGTCGATTCTATAAAAAAATATATCTATATAAATTTAAAAAAAAAATCAATATCTTATATTCCTCGTCTCTTCGGACACACGAGAGCGCGAGGGCTGGTCGATGAAACCCTCGGCGAGCTCCAGCGCAAAGGGTTCCATGGCCGCGGCGAGCTTCCCGCGTAGCCGAGGACTTGAAACTCTTATCTGCGGGAGTCGTGAAGAAGAGGCGGCGCGTTGGGGTACGAGTATAGAAGGAGGGAAAAAGGAGGACAAGACAGGTCCGCGGTGTCGGGAGTGTCGAGTCACGGCCAGTAACGAGCTTCGAAGCGTTACACCGCGCCCGTCTCTTCACTTTTTCTTTCCTCTTCTTCTTTACCTTCTTCTTCGTCTTCATCTTCTCGTTCGTTTCTTCGTCTTCTTTGTAACGGAGCCAACAGCGCGGTATCGTTCTCATACCGAGCGAACTAACGCGAACTACAGAGGTGTCGCCCCGTCTTCAGCACGCGGATAAGATGTCCAACAATTTTGTATGTCCTGAAAAAAATACTTCGCACCTTCTTCGTGTTTTTTTTTTTTTTCTTCATTTTCTTCCTCCCCATCTTCTCGCTTCGTTGGATTGGAAATAAAAAAAAAAAAATAAACATATAAAAATGAATAAAAAAATACTGACAATCGCATCTCTTTCGTCTAATTGGCAGTTTCGATTCGTGTCTCGAGTCTGCGCTCGACGATCGAAGATATATCTGTTATATATATATATGTATATATCGAGGAGAGTCAACAACGATAACGAGCCGCAGCGGATAAAAGTTTTCGATGAAAGTTCACCTAACGATTTGTGTTGAAAAAAAAAAAAAAAAAAAAAAACAAGAAAAAGTTTACTTTGAATTAAAGCGGAAATAAATCGTCCGCGTAAGTAAATTAAATTGATAATCGTTGGGATAACTTTCACGGCTTTCTAACCACCTTTGCTTTGAGTTTTATACTTATTTATTAAATTGAGGAATCATTCCATTTATAGATCGCGCGGCAAAATTGTAATTTTCTCGTTTGGCGATCATAAATTGCATTTTTTAAGGAGCAATCGAAGAAATCAATAAGTTATAATTTTTTTTTTCCTTCGTAAAAATTGGCTACAAGTTAACGTATCGATCGATCGCGAATTAAAATTTCTGCTCCAATATGCATCGAAACGATCGAGAAATAAAGGACTAGAAAAGCGGTCACGAGAACCGTCTCTCGTGAGGCACATACGGGGACGCGAGGGATATTGGACGAGCGCGAGAGCCATTGGAACGCGCGCGTATACCAGCCGCTCCCTTAATTACCGATTTTCCTCGGTCCGCGTCACTTTTTAATTGACGCCAGAAATTGAACCGAACCAGCAGAAGGAGAGCTCACCAACGGGCACCAACTTTTGGCCCCAGTGAGTCGTCAGGTTCCGGCAGAGTCATCCTCTCCGGTCTCTTAGCTTCTTTCCTCTCCGCGGCCGATTTTTAAGGAACTTAAAGGCCGATCTCTCATCGTTTTTCGTTCTAAAACGACGACAGATACGCCTTTCTGTTTTTTTTTTTTACCACTTTCAGAAACAAAAAGGCGTAACTAACATACATTTTTTATAGTCGCAATGCCGATACATACGCCTTTTTGTTTCTCAGCGGCGGACACATGCCGCTCGTGGCTGTTGATCGATGAAGAGCCGAATTCCTACTTTAAAGGACGACCCTTCGAAACCTCGAATTCTTTACAATTTATAACGACGATGAAGCAAAGTGACGATAAGAAGCAGAACGAAATTTCTTAAAAATAAAATAAAATTCTTCCCAACCGAAGAAATTTTTTTTTTTTTTAAACACAAAAACTGAGAATTCTCGATAAAGTGAATTTTCTGTATCGAAATAAATTCACCATGAATTTCACACTTTTTGCGAGATACCTTGAGATCGTTATAGTTAATCGACTCGTTGTTTTTCTCTCGTCTTCTCTTTTCAACGAGAAAACTCACAAAAAATTATGTATTTTATCGCGAAGTATTTAAATTTTTTTTTTTTATAAAATGTATTGATGCAAATTTAAGTTTTTAGACTCTTAATCAGTAATTAAATACATAACATTCTTATGAACGGTTACATCGTAATCGTTACCTTTTCCTCTTTCCGCGTCTCTCTTTATCGTCTCCATTTCCTCGTATTATTTCGCGCATTTTTTTTTTTCAATCACCATTTCCTTCAATGTCCAGCAATGTCGCCGCCAGATGTTCGCGTTTCGCTAATAATAATCTTTCGCGCGCCGACGACGGCGGAGGAGAGACCATTTAAAAGTGACTGCCTCGTTGGTTTCGTTCGCGGCGAACGAGAATGGCGTGAGGTATTTCTCTACTCGCTTAAAATACTATATATATATACCAACGATAGCTAGTAACGCAACGAAAGCCCGTTTACCAACCCCGGGGAATCCCCTCCCGTGAGGGGAATAAAACAATGAGAGCGAAGCTCGATGTACCGCGTCCATTATTCCGGTGTCGTTCTCGGGTCCTGCCAGCTAAATCTCTCGGCCGACCGAGACAAGAATTATGCAAGAATCTTCAACGGGTCTATGGGAAACGAGTTATGAAATTGCGATTCGCTGAGGCGAGGGTGGGTAGTAAAGGGAATGAAATGTTCACCACAACCCCCTTCCCACTCTTCCATTCGTTGTCAATCGAGAGAAATTGAATGATTTGTACTATTAAAAAATAATATAAATAAACCGCTAATTATTGATTTTGTTTAAAATTTTAACAAATGTCGAATTAATGTTAATAATAATTTATGAAAAATTATTATAAAACAAAAAAAAAATGTTTAATTATATAGTTAATGATTTTATAATAATAATAATATTAGGACTGTTATTTATTACTTACGTAAAGTTATTATTATTGAATTATTACCATTTCATTAATTACAGAGTTAATCAATTATCAGGTTTTTTTTAGAATAATAATTTATGATTTAATATTGTTAATATAAATTCGACATTTATTTAAAAAAAAAATAATTATTATTATATTTTTAATTATTAACAATTTTATTTAAAATAAAAAATCGTAATAATAATTCGCGTTTTGTATTTTTTTTATTTCTGTTTTTTTTTTTTTTTCACCGTGTTATTTAACACACACACGCGTAAAAAAAAAGAGGACACTAAGCCCGAGGACCAGCAACCCCCTTACTGCCCGCCCTCTATCGTCTCTCAGGCAAGTCCCGTCGTCGAGACTGTCAGCTTCCGCGAGTTCGCACTTCTCGAAAGCTCTCATCGTCGAGCCACCGACATCGCTTTACCAGATGCTGCCGATGACGTGGATCTTTGTCTCCACCGAGAAACGAGGAAACTCTCTTCCGACTTCCTCTCCTCTTTCGATTCGTATTTTCATACACTACTAGATGATCACTGCTACCCCCGTTGTCCCGCGCGTAACCCTACCGCATACGCTTTACCGTCCATCTACGACACTTTCCTATCAGTTTATTTTTTTTCTTTTTTTCCATTACATCTTTCAACTCACCATCAGTTCCCTTCCAATACATTTTTTCTTTCTCCGCCATCTTAAAAAAAAATAGCGTTATGCACAAAATTAATTTTTTTTTTTTTTAAATACGAAACATTTATTTGGAAAAATAATTTTTTTTGAAAAAAAAAAAAAAATCTGAAAGTGATCACACTTATGGAGCTTATTTTCCAATGGTTCATTTTGCCCCACTTTTCTTTACGGAAAAGTGATAAGCGTTACCTGGAACGATGATTGGTTTCAAACTCGTGTCTCCATCACAGTCTTCCACCCGCCCAATGTCTATCTACGCTACAACTATATGTATATATATATATATATATATGTATAGATATATATAATAATTCTATGTACGAACGTCTACGAGAGTCGAAGCCTGTCAACTCCAGAAGTTCTCACCCTCGTGAAAAATAATTACCAGGGAGAGAGCGTTATAACCCGAGAAGCGAGTGGGCAAAACCACAGTGAGAAGTTGGGTAACCCGTGACATTCTGTGACCACCCCCCCCCCCCCCCCGCCTCCGCCCCAACCCCCGACACCGGTAGCAGCAGCAAAATCTAAAGCTTTTCCCGCTCCATTTACCGTATTCTTCGTCTTCGTCAATTTCGCCTATTTTTCTCGCGACGACGAAAGCTCCGCGTGAGTTCTCTAGCCGAAGGGTGGATTGGAGGAAAAAAAAATAAAGAAAAAGAGAGGAAAAAGACGGAGAGGAGGAGTTTCCCCATTGTGCCAATCGCCGAGTCTCCGTCTCTAGCGAAATCACTTTTTTTTTTTATCACCTCGATAAGCTCGAACGATCGGTACTAATAAAAATGCATTATTTGTCTATCCATTCGTCTCGCCTTCGAGAACCAATCGCGCGCAAACGGCCAGAAATTTTTCCCTTTACATCGACGGCCGATTTTTCTGGTGGAAATTGGAACCTGTGGCTTCGATTTACTCGCGAGGTTAATCGATTATTAGACATGTTTTTTGCCGATTGCGATCGACGAAACGATCTCTTTTGGATCTTTTTGTTTTTTTTTTACAGGTTTCAGTTGAGGGTTTTTGTGAAGTGCATTTTACGTGATAAAATTGAGATTTAAAAAATCAGTTATTCATCTTTACTAATTATTAGTTATTAAAAATTAATCGTTTTTGATTTTTGTTAAATATTAATTTCTCTTAAACAAATCGTTTTCATCGGTGTGAAATGAATCGAGAATCGAATTTATTGAACATGAAATCGAAAAAAAAAAAAAAAAATTACCTTTTTCATCGTATTCAGTTTTTTTTACGTTTTCACATATATCTCGTTTCCGCATAATTAGATATGACAATAAATCCCTATGGATTGTCAATTTTATTTTTCTTTATTTTTTTTTACCTGATTAATCAATTTCTCTCAATTAAATCATCGAACAATCGCGTTGTGTTGCGTGTATTAAAAAAATATTTCTTTTCCTCCCAAGAGTCCGCGTCACCGTTTCTCAATGCGCGCAAAATAATAAACATAAAACATTTGCAAACAACGCGGTGAGAGCAAAATTAAACGAGAGGAAAACATAATGGTTCGCGAAGGGGATATCGGAAAAAAATGAAATATATGCGTCGGAGAAGAAGAACCCGCGGGACTCGAAGCGGATTCGCGAAATCATTCCATACTGACGCCCCGAAACAACGGATTTCAATGTACCCCATACCTTTCCTATAGATAAAGGTACCGAAAAAAAAAAAAATAGTTCACTGATCCGTAAAAAAAAAAAATCCAAACTCTTCGCCCGTTTCACTGGCGCTGTACACCACACGGCGTATTATCCCCTTCGTACTCGACGATTCCCCGAAGGATTCTCTTCATTCCCCCTTCGACTTCCTCGTTGCGCGAAAAAAAAAAAAAAAAACAACAACAACAAAAAATTAATATTGCCACTCGATGACGTTCCGGCAAGTCCCAGCGCAGCGTTGGGAGAACAAAACGATCGGTTTCCATTCGCGTTAGAACAATGGATGCAATTTTTTCTCCCCCGCTGCGCACGCGTGTACGCGCGGTTTTTTTTTTCGATGAAGATTTTTTCGCAAATCTTCGAAACTTCTTTCTTTTTTTCATCGAAATCAATTTTTTTTTTTCGATGTATTCGTCGACTGTACTTTGACTTTAATTTTCACGAGCTTTCCAAGTCTCACGGGGGAGGAATTTTGCGGGGGATAGATTTTTTTTTTCTTTTCCGATGTTTTGATCATATGGATGGTACGACGAAGTCTCGACGGATTTGACGCTGTAGTGATGTCGAACAGAGTTAGGTAATTATCGCAATGATAACTGCATGTTTTTAGGTTTTTTAAAAGTTTCACTGTAGTAACGAATAGATATCAATTTTTTTTTATGCAGAATGAACATAAAAAAAATGTAATTTTCAAAATTTAAATAATTTGAATAAATTATGATTTTTATTATTTATAGCTCGCATGCAATTTTTGGATTTTCACTAAATTTCGCCTCGTAATATTATTGCTCGTGCATCGAAAATGCAGTTTTTTTAATGCCTGCAATTTTTAAAATTTTTTTAATTAAGAAAATCCATACATCTGACGATTCAAAATCGTACTGAAATTTGAATTTTTTTTCTCCGAACTTATATAATACCTAATAAAGATCATTTTATTATCTTCCATAGTTTTGAAAAAAAAAAAAAAATAAAACTCAGTTTTTGAATCATCAGGTACATGAGACTCCTTAAAAAACTTAAAAAAAAAAAAAGAAAAAAAACAGAGAAATAGTGAAATATTTCGTTTTTATTCTCTGATTTTAGAAAAATCTGAGCTCACGAACGTGTTACCCATCATCGGTTGTACATCACGGCTCGTGATACTGCCCAATCGAGCACGCGGAACAACAGTTATAAAAAAAAAAAAAAATCACAAAAATTATGTACCATTAAGCGTGTTTTAATAAGGTTTTTATGTAGGTCTTACGATTATTTTAAGGTGTATTATATTAAATATAAAAAAAAAACAAAAAAAATATAAGTGTTGAATAAACGAGCCTCGTTAATGGAGGATAAATGATTAATTCCGATTACGCCATTCGTCTATTCACTTATTTATTCTGATAAGAAAAAAAAATGCATTGACGTTAAGCGAAAAAAAAAAAATATATATATATATATATATATTTGCGACGCTATTAACTATAATAGTTAGCAAAAAATTCATAAAAAATATACGTAAAAAAAATGAATTCTCGTAAAAATCGATTCAATTGACCCGTTTTTTTTAATTAATTTTTTTTAAGCTGAATTTAATGACGCAATTAATTACGATAATTAATTGTCGTGTCATTAAAAAAATTGCAGGACTTTAATCCATAAAAATCCATTAAAATTTATTTGATTTAAAAAATGTCTTCTTTTCTTCATCGATCCTCTTTGCTCGGTACAGCGTGTCTCGAATGCATTGTATCGAAGTTGCTTTGTGTCAATCGCGAGTACAAGTGAAAACGGTATCAGTGTCCCGACGCTTTACCGGAACCATCTAATTAACCAACTCCCATCAAACTCCTCTAATTAGCGAAGACATTGTAAGCCGTTGTCGTCGTCGTCGTCGCCGTCGTCTTCCTTCCATCGTTTCATAGCCGTCGTCTACTCGACAACCTCGGCAATTAATTCACCGCTACCCTTCGAAGAAGACGCTTCGGAATATACTCTCCGTGAGTTTCTCTGAGGAACCGTTGTTCGCGATTCAAGGTAAACTCGGATCCTCTCGCGTTGAGGGAGTAAACCTCTTCTATGCAACAATTTCACCGGAATTTCCATTCGCACGATACTCGAGAAATCCCGCGACCCAAGGGCGTTACTTCCTTTGATGTGAATTACATGCATAGAGAAGCTATATATATATATATAAGACCCTTACCCTTTCCGGCAAAAGACGACCATATCTCGGACCACCAAATGTGATAATTAAGGGATGAAATTTTTGGTGGAAAGACATTTTTTTTCGCTTCCGATAACTCAAAAAAAAAATTTTGATCGCAATTGCGGGTCGGAATGGAAAAGAATGATTTGTATTGATTATTATCGGTAAAAAAAAATCGCATCACCAATGCCATGCGATTATTTGTTGGTTGCAGATTTTTCTTCTCCCTTCTCCTTCCTTCTCGAAATCATGAAAAAATGATTAAAAAAAATTGCTCTTCAAAATATTTTTTTTCCCCCGTATCCCTTCAATTTTTGCTAATTTCAATGAATCACAAAAATATATATATATACATCACAACCCCAAAATTGGTTATCGAACTTTTATTATTCTCGATATACATCGCTTCCATTTTTGTTTTTCGTCGTGAGGTAATAAGAGCCGTTCGGAAGGACTTTGGTATGAGGGGTGGAGAGTTGGGGGGTTGGAATCTAGTAGAAGGGAGGATCTTTCTACTCGGGTTGAGAGTGTGTAAGCTGCCACCCTCTTCTCGGGTTCGCCGTCACCTTGGAGACGCTCGCGGAAGCTTTCACGGAGAGTTTCAACGTCGGTCTATGGGTCCAGCAGCGTCGGCGGACAGCCGCACGGCAAGGCAACCCCCAAGAGAGCATAAACTGGGCGAAAGAGGGGGAGGGAGGGGGGTGAGGGGTGCGGGAAGGGCATGGGATGGACGAGGGGAGGTTTGAGGCAACCCTCCGTTAGTCTGCGAAGAGCCCTCGTATATAGGAACACAGCAACCCCTCTGGAATCCTCTCGTCTACGAAGGGATGCTGGAAGGGGCGGGAGGGGGAGAGGAAGACTGTGACTGCGACTCTCTGTGGCTCTCACACCAAGTTTCCAAAGAGAGTCGAAGCGAGACTGAGCAACTCTCTGAGGGCTGCTCTCGCCTGATTGGCGGCTGTGGACTATCGACCAACCCGCAAGCAGCCCTTTGTTTTAACCACCACCCACCCCCTCTCTTGGCGCCGCGTGCCAAACTCACCTCGATGTACCGGCATCATCCAAACTCCCCCCCGACGATACTGTCGGAGTAACAAAAGGGTTATTGAAAATCTAACAATTTTGCGTCAATGCCAATTCGATAATTTTCGATAATTTTCGATAATATATCGAACATTACTATTAATATTTGATTTTAAAAATTTTCAAATTATTTATTTTAAATTTGTAAATAATTTTTTTAGAAGTTTTAAATAATCGTAATTGAGGATAAAAAAAAGATGCAAAGTAAAAATTTTACGAGAGAAAATGAATAAAATCAATTTAATTTATTATGATTTAAAAAAATTGATTTTTTTTTTTTTTATAAACGGATTGAAGTTAAACGATCAATGAAATATGTTGTGTGCACCAAAGGGGGTCGGTGGGTGAATATCTTTAGCGGGGATGTCTATATCTATATATAGAGCGGATAAAGTTTTCTGGATAAAAACCGAGTGAACAGGAAACGGGAAGCTTGAATCTCGAGGTCGTAATTACGAAGCCCGCGGGCCGTCGGATCGCGAGAGATATTGAATTCGCGTCATTACGCAGTCGAATCACTTCCATCTTCAACTCATTTTCGTATTTTTTTTTTTTTTATTCACCTTACTTTTTTGCTTACGAACTTTTTTCATCGCTCGATGACTGTCATTTACCGCCGAGAATAGCCTTTTTTTAAAATTTTATCTCGTATATTATCTTACATTTCGATTAAAAATTGAAAGGACAGAAAAAATATAAATAAATCGGATTAATAAAAGAAAAATTAATAATATAAATATATAATATTTTATTAACTAATCGATCAATTAATTAATTAATTTATTATTATTATATTGAGGTTAATAATATTATTCATAAATATTATTATTATGATATGTTTTTATTCGTATTTTAATTATGAATTTTTTTAATACAAATTCTTTTTTTATTAAATTTCTTTTTTGACGAAGAGCATTCGCGAGAAAAAAGTTGATAGGAAGCTTGCAGCTTAAACAAGGAATGGAAGTGAAGAAGGAAGCGACAGAGAGCCGGGAGTGGGGCGGGAGGGTTCGGTAGAAGGAAGAAGTAGATATAGATGCGTGAATCAGGAAGAAGAGGGTGCAGCGGAGGGTTTTTAATGAGGATGAGCGAGATAAACCCCAGCAGCACCTCGGAGCTGCCGGTTACTATATAGTTGCTGCATCAACACCCAGGACCAGCGCACGGCATCTCCTCTCAAACTTCTTCGTTTCACATCGAGCGTTTCAACATCCCACTCCTCGCGCACCCCTCCCACCCTCCCTACATATTTTATATTATCATCCCCTCGCGTCTCTCCGAAGTCTCCGGAATCCTTCTTTCCTCTCTCACAGACGCGCGATATACCGAAAAATACAACGAAGAGAAAGTAATTTATTTTCGCAACAATTTTTTTTTATGAAACTTTTTTGTTTCCATCACGTCACCGAACTTCGCTGCGTGAAGTTTCTTTTTTTTCTCATTTGCTCGTACTTCGTAAAAAAAAAAAAAAAAAAAACAACTTTCCTTCTTTTTTCCGACGGAAATAGTTATTTGAAAAACTGAGTGTCTCGTCTTTAAAATCGATGTTAACAAAAAAAAAATCGGAAATTAAAATTTACGCTATGTATACAATTAATCGAATTAATCGTATTTTGAAATAATCGGGAGGGTAATTTTCGATGTTTTTTTTTTTTTTTATGCTTTTTGAAAAATATATTTCGATCGACCAAATGCCGGTTTTTTTTTTGTTGGCTTTTTTTTTTTTGGGAAATTTGTCGAAGTGATAATTCGGCGCCGCGAGGTGCGGCGCGACAATTCGAAGTTCAGCGTTTAGGATCGCAGGTGTTAACACGTGACGCGCGTCTCGCTCGTGGGCGGTAATGTGGAGACGATATCGGAACCTCGTGAAGCTCGGGAGCGGCGTCGTTGGCAAGTACGCCGTTCTACTCGACACCGAGAGGCCCTGCACAAGCCCCAGAGGCTATTCCACAGTGCATAATACACCGCTAACTCGAACGCCCCGACGCTTAGCATAATTAGCGATCGATGATTAACAGGCTTGCTGGAGTATACATTATATACCGCACTATGCTTGGGCTATGATGCCGTTGTACTATCCACCGAACGTTCCTGTGTCGTGTGCGACGATGGTACCGGGTATCCCACGGCTAATGACTTGATTAATTCCCTTATGGCATACGGTATGTGTGTATAACGCTCGTTGTACAGCGTCAGCGACAATATTTCCTATACTACGAACATTGTGGGCGACTATGCGCTGAGATTACGGAAACTTCGTCACAACTAATACACTTTAATTTTCGACTGATATAAAAAAAAAAATTATAAATTTTTTTTTTTTTTTTTTCTTTTAATTTCGACGAGAATTTTTCGCATCAGCGGCTGACAGAGTTTGTATGATTAAGAAAATTACGAAATATCTCAATTCAATTATTTTAGCGTACAGCGATTCGGCACAATAATTACAACTCTTCTTTAGAATAAAAAAAAAAAAAAATTATTAAAATTTTTTTTTTTTTTCTTTTAATTTCGACGAGAATTTTTCGCATCAGCGGCTGACAGTGTTTGTATGATTAAGAAAATTACGAAATATCTCAATCCAATTATTTCAGTGTACAGCGATTCGACACAATAATTACATCTCTTCGTGTGTCAATTAAGTTTGGATAAATTTATTTCCGATTAATTATCGAATTTTTTCAATGCGCATCGATCGCAGCGATGCAGCTCGTCGACATAATTGGCTCGTGTCTGTCTATAGAGCCGCTGTAATCGGAGCTTTCGATATATTTCGATGTGATAGAGTCGAGAAATTCCACGCGCGCGCGCGTTGCCGATGATAACCAATATGTCTCGACGAACGTCAGGTTATTACGTTAATGGTTGCACCCAACAATGGAACAACGAGGAAGAACGCGGAATTATAAATTGGATAAACGAACGGGAAAAACGAGAAGCTCTCGTCAATGTCATCGACTTGACGTCTTTTCTATACTCATCTATGTTTCATATTTTCCACATTTGATACTCTACATTCGCTGGCTTTGTAAATGAAAAAGAAAAAAAAAAAAAAAATCGTTGTTGCTCTCGGAAGCTTTGTAAAGGTATCTCGATAATGTATATCCGAATCGTTAAAATTCGTTCAATAACAATGACGTCTAAATTTTTTGAAAATTTGTGAACATGCAACCGCGTCTTGACGTAATAAAATAAATTGGACAATTTTACGAAAAAAAAAAAAAAAAAAAAAATGGCGTCGGGTCGTACAAATGGATGGAAAATCGGATTCTGAACATTTTTTTAACTCGTAAGGGTTAAACATTAAGGGTTAAGTGGTAAAAAAAAAAAATAGATTTGATTTTCGATTTATTTCGATCGATTTAATTTTTTTTTTTTTTATCGTCTTTCTTTACCCGAATGGCCGTGGGCCACCGAGGGTGGAGCGGTCTGCCGTTCACGAATTACTGTCAAACGCAATTAGGACTGACGAGAGCGAGCATTACGTTGGCACAAGCATAAGAGAGAATCGCGCCCGCGCACGGAGTCACCCCTTGATAACGATTTGAAGCTACCAGAGCAGCAAGCAACGCTCACTCATCATCCTCCACCTCCTCCTTCACCGGAACCATCTCCGGGAGTTTCTCGTTCGCTAATTAATGCGCAACGACCTCCGTTCGCTCCTTCAACGTCTGCTCGCTGATTCTCGTGCTGTCGGTAATTCTCCGGCTCCTTTCTCCCGAAGCTTCCAAGTACTCTGGATATAGTTATACTAAATTATCGCGGTATTATATATATATTGTATCGCGTGCGTAACGCGCCAAGGCGGAAGAAGCCGCTGTGGATGACGATGAATGGAGGAGGCAGAGACGCCTCGAGATAAACGAGAATCGATAAGCCTCCGGGTAACGGCACGCAGCGATTTCTCTTTAACTCTGTCTTTTATCAATTGTTCTCTCACGTCTTAACTTTACACTTTTCATATTGTTTTTTATCTGCTGCAATTATTACCGAGAAAGCTTAACCCACTTTGATTTATTTGTAGAGGATAACAGGATTAGAGTCATTTTTCAATACAATTATTTTTCACTGTCCTTTTTCTTCGTCAAATTATTGAACTATCGAAAATTTTGAAACTTTTTTTAAGGCTCCGGATTTTTTTTCACAAGCTTAACCCTCTCTCTGGGAATTTTAAGATGCAATGTGGTCTGAGAAATATTTTATTCAATAAAAATCAGGGATAACAAATCTCGAAGGATTTTTAAAATATTTTTCGTTGACTCCGTTGCGTACGGATTATATTAATTAATGTGCGTCGTTCGAGGGTTAAGTCTCAAATGAGGGTTAAGACTCTATAATAATTTTTTTTTTTTTTTTCTGTACGGTCTCCGTGCGAGAAATTTCTTTATTTCTCTTACGAAGCACCGCTCTCTTGTTGGGACACTCGATGATATATAAGACGACGCTTTTTCGGCAATAAAGAATACGCGAAGAAGAAGCGCGCAGAGGAGGAGAAGTGAGAGTGAGAGATATCCCCTCCCCCGCCGCTGCCTGAAAGACCGGGAACCGGCAGCAGTTAGCAGGGGCATTAGGGTGAATTATTTTGGGCAACCCGCATAAAAAGTGCCATGAATCACCGGGAATCACGACAAACCCTCCTCCACCCCCCCTCCATCGCGCTACTGTGTTTCGGCCAACGGTATCTCTTTTCTTGTGAAAGAAAGATCTTGTCTGCTGTCGCTTAAGTTCCACCTTACACACCCAGTTTAGATCTTTATTTCTCCGAGAGCTTATCTCTGATGGTTTGATCTAAAAAAAAAAAAAAAAAAAAAAAAAAAACGTGGTTAACTTTTATCTCGCATCTCATTCCTAATTTCTTAATTCGATACAATGTTTATAGATCGCTGATACCATCTTCACCGCTAAAATTAATTAAAAATTAACCAAAATACGTCGCGTTTTCAAAGATCGCGAAAAAAAAAAAAAAAAAAAACCAAAAACAACTTCGAGTCTAAAAGTTACCCCTTTAGGTACTTCAAGCATCGAACAACGGAGAAACAAGTGTCCGTCATTAGAATTTTTTTTTTCTCAATCACGATATTTCCCAATGGAGGTTCTAAACAACCGAAACCGCTGTTCAAAGGTTTCGATACCAACTCGTCGTCAACTCATTTCGCAAAGCCCCTATAGTGTCGCCCCGTTGTGGATAACCGTGAAATCCCTGAGAGACCTTCTTTTTGCCACAGAGTATTAGGTACAGTGTAGGGATCTCGGGGATTCTATCGTTCGTCCGAATTACACCCCCTGCTGTCGATGAAGCCCGATTCCCTTCACCTTTTCCTCCCCATCAGAAGAGGTTTGTCGTTCGCCCACCAGAATAGTATACCGCAAAAAAAAAAAAAAAGAAGTTGGGGGTTTGAGGAGGCGGCAGGAGAAAAGGACCGGCGTCCTCTTCGACGGGGTAGAACGAGCAGCTTTCATTACTCTAAGAGCCGATTGCATTTTTTACGTCTCCACAGAGCGGTCTTCGGCTATATATGTCGGTTCGTACTACAATCTCTCTTTTTATCTCTCTTAGGCTACGTAGTATTCTCGTACGGGTCGATTCCATCATCCCCCTTTCCCCCGTTTGCTATCCGCCACTGTCGCTGCGCCCTCGCGGTTTCAATCTCCGACTGCCTATGCTATGAAGGTCTCGGCTGCCTGTACTACTACTACTACCACTACTATAACTACTAGCGTCGCTGCTCCTGCCTGCTGGCCATCTAATCACGCGCTCGCAAGAGCTCCGCGCAATCAGATCCTGATGCTCCATCCAGAGCCCGGCTTCGAATTCAGCTTGGTATAGAGCAGTTGCATGGAACAGTGTTCGGACGAATGGTCGGACAATCCTTCATGAGATACTGGTAGCACAGCATTCGCTGAGAATCCAGTTGGTCGGTGTATTCACATCCAGGCAGCAGGATTTGATACTTGTTATCAATGATTGCGTGCAGATTATGATCTGTCTTTTGTGATAATGGCAATTCAATAGTTTAGTCATTTTTATCATTATACGATGATCCTACGTTGGAGCGTTCGTTTAGTCTGGTTAAGGTAGCTACAGCACGCGGTGTCCATTTCACCCAAATTCGACTAAATTTTCATATGGAAAAAATGTGTAGAAAAAGACAAAATTCAAACCAAAGATAAAAATCTGAAAAAATTCATACGTATTCAGAAAAATGAACGAATCATTTTCATAAAAAAAAAAAGTTGAGTTACCATAAATTTGTTGAACAATTTTTTTTTTTTAACAATTTGTTAATAACATTTTGCAATTATTATTATACCTAATTAATCTTTTTAGTACCTATAATATGCAGGAATTTTTTCAGATTTTTATACTATCAAGAAGTGATTGCAATTCCCTCTCCATTTCGTCGAATTTAGGCGAAATGGACACCGCGTGCTGTAGCTATACCTTAAGTCCATTAGGGAATCTGTAACCCTTCATAGAATCATCGTTTAGGTATGACGGACGTTTTATGATCATCCATATTTGTTCATTTGTCCAGAACTGCATAAGTTCGCTCACTTAAACTGTTCTGACAACATGACATCAATGATAAAGGAATAACAATAATGAGGGTTGGAGACTATTTGACTCTTAACAGATACCTCATCTGGATTCTGATTTATATTTCGTTACAATGGCAACACAGTTTCGATGTTTAATACATAATGGCATAAGCTTATCATGGTTATTGTTGGTCTAATGAAAACACGGAATCAAAAGATTCCGCAATCTTGAAATTTTCGATTCAGCGGCAAAGTGCATAAAAACTAAAAAAATAAATCATAGCTGATCATTGACTCCTTGGTGGCCGTATTTGGACAAACGATGATCCGCCATGGATCCAAGTAAAGTTTCTTTGATGTCAGGGAAGACGTTTTGCTAATTCCAGCAAAAACAAATTCTTCTTTCAAAAAAGACCACCAAAAACCTACCCTTATCATTCTCCTATCAGTTCTCCTTTGATGAAAGTCCAGCACTGTTGTTCCTGAATCATATTGGGCTTTCTTCGGTTTCTCCTATCCTGAGCATCGAGTTTCTCGTGTTCCAGGCGTTCCTCCTGCCCCGCTTCTTTATCCTTTGGGTTCAATGATGAGGGAACGAAGTGAAAAGAGAAGGATGAAGGGGTCGACTACGTTCAGATCCTCTTTTTTTGTCCGCGAACGGACCCTCGTAGCCTCGATTTCTCTCCGCCTCTTCAATCGACGTTCTCTCCTATCTACAGCGTCCCCCACTTTTTTATCATAGCCTGAACAGAGTCCACGAGAAAGACTCGTCGCAATAGATGGAAGTAGAGTTGGGACAGTGGAAACGCCTAGGTTGCCGGATAGGAAAGAGGAAAAGATGAAAAGCAGCCCGTCCTCATCCGTCCCCTCGGGGGTGATGAGGCGAGAGCTTAGCCGGCCGCGTAATTAAGTCGCGATTGAAAATTAATCATCAGCAACGATATCGAGAACCCGAGAGAACTCTCTATCGATGATAACACGCCGATCCAACCTTCCCATCCTTCTTACTCGTTACATCGACGATTGAACCAGAATAAATATAAAAAAAAAGATCGAAAATAAAAAACCGAAGCTGGAAAATTACTCAAGCAAACGACGATAAAAAGGTTGGTAGCGATTACTGGGGAGGGAGGGGAAGGCTTGCAAGCGTATTCCTTTGATGTTGAAAGAAACGAAAAAAAACGGAAATGCGAAGAAACCTCCAACATGGAGAACGAGAGACACAGTACCGGGAAAAGCTTCTTACGCCAATTATTTTCACGGATTATTTTTTTTTCTTGCATCGTATCGACGCAGATGTTGCGAATTAGTGTCACGGGCTTTTACACTTTTTCTTTTTTACAAATCTGTTTCATTCTTTTTTATATTATTATTATGCTCTTTGAATATCATTTTCGTATATATTTGCTATTCAGAAGTTCGCTGCTCATTTGTAAGACGATTGACAGGAGAAAAATGAAAGTTGTGAATGAGAAAAACGGTCACGAGGCGAGAAACTTTGTAGAAAAAACGAAAATGACGCAAAGGAAAGATAGTTCAGGAAAAAATAGGGGAAATAGATGTCCAACAAGTGTTATGAACGTTCAAAAGTGTTGTAAAAATGTTTCGATTAGGAATGCGCGTCGAATTTGTGACCGGTGTACTTATTTGGTTAATTGACGCTGAGAGGTCGCGGCAAATCGTTGAATACACATACAGTCATAATAAGACCGTAAACAAGTGGTAATCTTCGTTGACGAGTACAAACAAAAGCTTTCCGTGAGAATCTCCGCATTTATCTGTCCTAAATAGAATACCTGTAGAGTTGCCGTCGCATCGGAACATTCCGAAAACGAGAAATACACAGATTTTCAGTGGGGTTTCCTCTGTAAATTATTTCATGAATCTCGAGAGTGTCGACGAGTGTGTCGACAGTCAAGGCTTCGGTGTCTCCTCAACAATCGAGAGGTTTAACAACACTTTCTCCCGCTCCATTTCGCCGCCGGGGGTAAAGAATGAATGGAAGAGAATCAGCTTTTGCGAACAATTAAGGGATGACCTAGCGGTGCTTTGATGTTCCACGTTCGACGGCGCAAAGGGGGTCTCGTTTGATACTCGACAAACTCCCCGTTTATTTCCGTGTTAACGTTTCTGTTGCCTGTCTGCTCTGTTGTCTAAATGGAAAAAGGGAATCTCGAGATGTAGTTTTCGATGTAAATTTGACTCATCAGGAATCACCTGCTACTTCTGTACCATCCTCCGGGCAATGATGACCGAAAACTTGGGATCAAGAAAAAAATGGCCGTGGGATAAATAGCCGCGGAAAAAAAGACCCCATTTTTTTCTAGCGCCCTAAAATCGAAATGACAAAATCGGACCGGATCTCGCAGAATCGGATATGGCAAGAGGGCCTTTCCGGGATTGATCGACCGATGCATGTGCCCGTGGAAAACACCGGGCAGACTTACTCTATATCGCCGCATCGAATGATCCCACTTCAGTGTACAAGTTTTCTCCAGGGTACCATGTTCTCCCCAATTGGAAGCTTTTTCTGTCCACCTGCGAAGCCTGACAAGGCTACAGAAGCCTTTGGCGAATTGGCGGGTGATAGAAACTACAAGGTCCAAGTATGGATGAACGGTCCTGAAAAAGGACTGATTTTAGATCGACGACGAGTTTCCAGGGATCCCCAACCGGCAGAGAGGTTATTGTGGGATTTACCAAATTCGCAAAGAGATCTAAATTTTCGCGATGATCAGTGCCGACAATCCTGTCGAATTGGAAAAGGTCTTCCATATCTCGTCAGATTATTGGCATCAACTTGCGAATTGGACTTTCCGTTGGATCCTCGAATCAAAAGAATCGTTAGACCACTCCCGTCTTTTTCTACTTCTTCATTTTTTTCTATCTTTCGTTGGCAAGAGAGGAGGCGACGGGAGGATCGATTTCGAAGAGCCTCCGGGGCTCAGACGCGGGACTCGCGATTCGTCCTCATCCTCGTCGTCGCGAAGACGACAGGCGGGGAGTTGCAGTCGCGAAAATCCCGATAATCCGCTGCGAGACACAGATTGAGTTCGCTCTCCAAACCCCCGGCGTTGGCCGGAAAGCAGCGGAAGCAAGAAGAGGATCTCGCCGAGCGTAGCCGAGAAGAGGAGAAATCTATCTCTTGGGTGTAGGAAGAGAAGAAAATTGGAATTCTGCGCGCTCGGCGAAGATGAGAGAAAGAACCGAACGGAAAAAGGAAGTGCTTGGAAGGGAGGGGGAGTTGCTCCGGTACAGTAATACCCTGAAGAGGGTACGGTATGAGGAAAAGGACGAAATTGCTGGAAGGACGATCAGGTGTTAACGTAAGCCGGATCTAGAAAAGATATCCTATGGTCCTGGATTTCGGACATCGCAGTTCTAAAATCCGCTGCCCAAGGCTTCCTCTTCGACATCTTTTTCATTTAATTCCTTTCCCAGCGTCTTTTCAATGGATAACGCCAGAACACTGTGCGTGGATCTTGCAGAAGATCGCCATTTCAATACAATCTTCGTATTTTTTCGGTAGGTGCCGGTGATAGGCTAACAAGAATGTCTGCGCGTTTGTCTAATTCTTCTACGCTTACGGATACCGTATTCCGTACTTTATTATTATGTAGATTGGTTCCTAGTAAACGACGACAATGACGTCCGCAAGAGCCATGACTTGTTTTTGATGGATCATAAAATGTCCGATTGTGTCTGAAAATTTGTTCCGAAAACTATAGTAATTCAATTAGTATCTCGAATGATGGTTGGCGTGAGGACTTGAATTGGGAACCTACGGAAGGTTAACACATCAATCCACTTCTTATCTTCGTCTTTTCAACAAAAACGGCGCAAGCCGGAAGTACCTCGGCCATTTGACCGTCTGCGATCCGATCTACCGTGGCAAGATCATCTTAGCTTGGTTGCGCGGCTACTGTTTATACAAGCGATACGAGAGAAGATAAGAAACGAGTCCCGAATCCTGCGCTAACGGGTCTCGATTATTTTAATTCAGCTGCGAAACTCCACGGTTGCCGGTCGGGCCGGTGAATTTCCAGTTAGGTAAGAAGAGAAGAGAGGCGAACGGCGTGGCGGTGGTTGGTGGTGGTGGTGGTGGTGATGGAAAGTGGGAAGGGTGGAATTCTCTCCGGTAGGTAGGAAGAAGGCTATACCCGTCTGGTCGAAGCTCCGCGCTCGGTAGCTCGGCTGAAGAAGAATCGAGCACCGTACAGGACTCGTAATTTGTTTCGAGATCGTATCTTCAAAGTGGCTCTTCGTCCTCGTCGAGGGGACACTCGAGAGATAGAGGAGCGAAGAACGAGAAAGTGAATGAGGAATAGAGGAAAAAGAGACGCTGGAAGGGAACCCCTACGGCCCCCCTCTGCCGCGTCGTATAGGCAAACGGCGAATGGATCGGGAATGGGATCTTGGCGTGGGCGAAGGAGTGGAGAAAGAGAGTAAAGAAGAGATCTGCAAGTCGCAGCTGAACTTGGTAGGAGATGTTGGGGTAATATGAGACAATGAAACTTTGTATATTGCTTTCGCATTATTATCAGTTTTCACAGAGCTTCGAAAACGGCGGAAAATAATGGCAATGTTCTACTTTTCAATTTTGTTTACGTATGATCCATGGAAAAAAATAAATATAGAAAAGAAATAGAATACAGAAAAATTCCAGTCCATCATCTCTAAATTTGCAAAAATCAGAGCAATCAAAAGTTAAAAATAAATAAATATCGAAATTCTATCAATTTCGAACTCTCACGGATTTACGGTAAAAATGATAAACAAATTACGAAAAATTATGACGAAGTTCTTGCAATTTCGGTTAAAAAATTGCATTTCTTGATTTTTTGATTTTTGTTGCTTAACAAAAAACAGATATCAGTTTTGGAATAAAGTTAAGCGAACTACTATTCATAATTAGTCAAAAACATGATTTTCCTCTTCGTGTTTCATTTTGCCCCAACTATGTCGAATACTAATAGCCGAGATATCTAACATCTCTATACGTATAGTATATCTGCACGTGGAAGCGAATGGCGAAGAAAAGGACGAGAATGAGGAGAGCGCGGCAAGGATGGGCGTAAAGTAGTAGAAAGGGAAGTAAGCACGACGGAGTGCGCGAGTGGTGAGGAAGAAAGAGGCGTTGGAGTTGGAAGTCCGGAGGGGAGACTATAAGACCGTCTCAATCTGTCCAGTCCGCGAGTCGCTTTAGCGACTTTGCTCCTCGTAATCACTGGGGTCCCCGTGTCCGGAACGTTAGGACTCGAGGATTGGTCTCTCTTGTCTTCGCTTTATCTCCGAGAGTCCGTTACGTCGTGCTGCGCGTTCGCGAAGGCTCATTGGATTTTCTTCCGCACCCATAGAGCCGCAGACTCACTCTCTTCATTTACACTCTCGTCCTTCCTATGTCTTCTAATGAAGCTTCAAATTATCTGCTTCAATGTATCCTTTCGAGTTATTCTATCTTTAAAATTCAGCTTCGATTTCTATGAATTTCCGCTCGCCATCGATGGCATCAAGGATGCAGAAAAAACGTCTTTGATTTGACGGAATTTAATAAATTTTGTACATTTTAATGAAGACATTTTGTTTTTGGAATTCAACTTTTTTTTATTAAAATGGCTGCGATGAAATGTACGCATACAGTTTTGCACTTAATCAGCATCCCACATTTGTTCGGCCGATCCGCCATTTTTATCGTGGCGCAACTCTGCAAAAATCAATATTTTTGGATTTAATCTGAAATCGAAATGCCAGAATGTAAGCGCCACGTCGGGTTAAGGACCCAGGAAGATGGATTAGATACTATAGAAATGGCAAACTTTCAAAAGACACATAAATTAACGAAATGTTTAAAAATCAAGATTTTCGTCAAACAACTCCTCATCAGACCGTCCAGATCTGCATGGTATTTAGGATTAACCTAATTAGGTTGAAGCCTAAATTTGACCAAATCTCTTCTATGGATCAGCCGCGACTTGCTTGGCTTCCAAGGGAGTTTCGCTCAGCTCATCAATGATGGTTCAATGTAAGGAATCCTACAGAATTCCTGTGTGTCTCATGATGCTTGGTTGTGTCCATATCCAAGCATTCACTTCATATATTCCGTATCGCTCAGCATGATCGGGGTAAGCCGGGTAGCAGCTCGTTCTCCGCTCGTACACATGACTTTCTCACTCATTCCCACTGGACCTAACGTGGTGTTCTCCATGAACACATACGCTTCAGCAATCCAGCTACTGTGATCAAGCATAAGGGGGAAGCGGGTGGGTTGGTTGGATGGAGGAGGAAGAGCGGACCATGGACGAGGCAACAGAAGCAGCAGCTACCCGGTAGGGCTCACTCGATGCGCACAATTAATATCGAGCCGTATCTCCGATCTCTCATTATTACCATGAGGGGCGCACAGGCGTGCTTCTGCGGCTGCTGGTCTCACTGGCGGTATCGTTTCTCTCCTTCTCTCCTTTTTCTCCACCTCTCTCTCTTTTCCGTCCATAGATGCGTATGTCCGTTCGCTTCTGCAGGTATGTACGCAATAACATCGGCAGGAGAGACAGGGAGAGAAGGATACGCGCGAGTATACGATAGTCCGGTCACGATGTCCGCGGTGTGCCACGAACCCCAGGCAGCCGGCTACCGTACACCCCGGGACACCACAGTCGGCCATGCATCACCCTAACGAGCCGAGGATCGCGTGCCGATCTGTATTAAGGATTTATAATCCTGCGGCACGGTGAGAAAGAGACAGACACGGAGAGAGTTCATCCCCGAGAAGGAAAGCAAGTAGGGAGAGTTGAGAGATGAGCTTTGAAGTGAATGAGAGAAGGCAAAGTAGGAAAGTGGGAAATGGAAATCATAGAAGCTTAGTCATTTTTATTCATGATTTTTCTAAAAAAAGTCGGGAACCGTACCCTACATAAATCATTGTGCGTTTCAGTTAACGCAACATTTGATACTGTTGATGAGCAGACAGGTGATAAGATTGAAGACCAAAGTGCCGTGCGCTGTGACCAAATTTGACTTAGACTTCCGATCTTCCGAAGACAGGCCTCATCTCCAAAAATGGATGTGGAAAGGCACAGTAGGATTTTTTAAGGTCGGCATCAAATCCAATTCAGATAACCATGAGTTTGTATCACATCTATCCAAAGGATAACTGTTTTTGGATGGAAACTGGAAGACCTTTAGTCAGATTCTAGAACAAGATGTCATGCATCTTATCTAAACTGGTCCTGGATTTCTAGTCTACTCTTCCATTTTTCTCATGATGATAGATCTCCAAAGATCTGGCCGTCTAGAATAAACTTAGATACAGTGGTATAGTTAAAAAAAAAAAACGAGTTGTACTCCCATGTAGCTACGGTACCACGATGATACCGTATAGTTTTGCTGTGCTTGCTACGCTGTAGGTACCAAAGCTCATCGCTCTCTCCCGAGAGAAAGATTCGAGACTCTTGCCGCCTAACCGTAGGCCCACAGAAGAGAAGATCTTCCACCGTGGAAGAACGAAACGGTTACGAGGCGCAAAGAAGCTGAGACGGCGAACGCGCGGGGTGGACGTTTAACATATGAGCGGCTACCAGTGTTATTAATGCCGTAGCCAGAGGTGCGTCTCGGGACCTCTCGGTTTCTCCGGCGTATAAAACGCAAAGCCAACGAACATGAAAGTGAGATAGACCCCATCCGCGTGGGGCCACCCGCAGGTCCAAAGATGCGCTTTGGGAAGCGAAGCTTCGAGGGGGCAAATCGGTGGATCCAGCGAGAGCTCCTCTGGGGTAATACGAGACTCGGAAATTCAAGGCGAAATGCCCGAAGAACACGCCGAGAATTTTCAAAACTTTATCTTCGTAACGCTGATGATACCAACGCTGGATTCTGATGCTCGGGTGACATTGGCAACAGGTTGGATGTATCATGGCACAGTCATTGGCCATTTTTAAGACAGGTCCCAATATACACGAAGGAGTTATGGCTTCCTATTTCGTAAACTGGTTAATTAATATGTGTTGAGGGACCAAATTCTACACGCACTGTCCAACCTGCGCGGTGGTATTAAAATTATGCAGCGCTTGAGAAAAAAAATGAACATAGAAAAGTTTCGGGCAAATGGAGAAGTCTCCTCTGCTGTTTCTTTCCATGTAAACCCATCGCAGTCCAAAATGTCCGGATAGAATAATAGGAAACGATGATTTAAGAATAAGAAGGGCGTATTGGATCTTTTTCCGGCGCAGGAAGAGTTAAACTTTGTTTATTGCCGTTTTGCCTCACCAATGGATTGGAGGTGATTTGCATGGTGACAGTTATTGGCCATTTGAGACAAGTGCGACGAGTTCTTAGGAGTTACGCCTTCCGGGTTTATAGGTCCGTTAATTAATATGTGTTTAGGGATGCCACACGTATTGTTCGGACTGTGCGGCATCCTTGAAGCCAACTAACCCCTAGGAAAATGCGTATACCGAAGTTTCGGGAAACGAAAGGAGGAAACCTTTCGGCTTTTTCTTTTCATTGAAAGTCAATGCCTCCCAAGATGTTGCGGCAGGACAAACGTACACAATGATGTAAAATTGAGAAACGGGTTTTGGATGATCCTTTTCCTGTGGGAAGGGAAATCACTGCTTATTTTGTTTATTAGGGTTGTTTTTCAACAATTAAAGAGTTTTTTGCGTGACATCCTAGTAAACTGTATATACAATAATTCTGCGATCTGATTTTTGAAAAAAATTAAATTACGGTCAGCGGACTGATTTTTTATGATGTTTTTTCGCCATTTTTGTTGCAGGTATCACTATGCAGAAGGTAACAATCGTCTTCCTCCTCGTCACTACTCACCAAAATCACCGATGTCATGAGCCCCGCCGTCGTCGTGTTACGGAGCTTACGATCTGTCCTCGACGACCGAAACCGATGTACAATCGACGAGTACTGCTCCGATCGACAATACACCGATATATGAAACGCAAGCGCACAAAGTTTACCCTTCACTGCCAACAGATTACGATCACGAATCGTCGACATCGTCGACTTCGTGAAGTATTCTTCTCGATGCGAATTATCGATATAACTCATCCGGTACCCAAACCAATCCTTGATTCTGATAATTAATTTATATTTTTTTTAATCAATATTCTCGTGAATCGAAACACCTGAAAAAATTCTACGGAACCCATTGACATGTGTTCTTAAAGCTCCAATTTTTTTTTATTCAAAAACAGTGCGCAAAATATGATTTTTAAATTTTACATAAACAAAAAACAAATCTGAAACAAAATCACCGATATTTTAACAACAAACACCAAAAAAAAAATAATTTCATTTCTAAAACCGCATTTCTACAAAATCTCGTCTGCATCCACAATTCAAAAATAAAATGAAAATTACTCGAAAAAAAAAAAAAAAAAAAAAAAAAAAATCGTAAACGGATGCACCTGAGGCCCGGAAGTGTTTAACCGCGGTGGGCCCTTTTTTCCGGGGACTTTTTCAAAGTTCCGAGTTTCTCGAAATCTTGTCGCCGTCAATCGATTTTTCATAGAAAACGGAACACACGAACGGATGCACCTGACTTTCGAACAAGTTATACCTTTACGGCGTAACGCCGTGGTGGGCCCTCGAGTTTCCCTCTCTCTCTCTCTATCTCTCTCTCTCTCTCTCTTCGCGTCTCGCGACTTGTCGTAAGGCCCCGAAATCCTTCATCCTCTCCCCACTCTGAGTAACCAGAAATCGCTCGCGCGCGTACGAGAACCTCGTTAATTATTCCACGAGCGAAGCGTACGCTCCTGGAATACGCGTTGCGTGTTTCACTGCGTGCGTGCATATGCGTGGCGTGATACCTACTATTCAAAGAGAGTATATATATACGTCCATATATATGTATAAACTCGTTTGACCGATCGTAGTGGAAGATAACACGGGGATCGGAGTGAATCCCACCGATGGCGCAGCGTGAAACTCATTGGGGAACACCCACGCGTGGACACCCGGAGAACCCGGGAACGTGGCTCACGACCCGTTCCTTACCTCAAAAAGGGTTCCATATCGTCGGCTTCCTTGGTGTGGAGAAATTTCCTCTCGAAGTTTAACAAAAAAAAACTTTTTTTTTTTTTTCAACGATATCATTTTTTCGGAATTTTCGAAACATGAAATTTACACAAAATCATTTTTTTTTTTTTTTTTTTTTTTCGGACCCATTACTCATCCGGGAAAAGGCTTTCTTCCAGATCGTCGGTTTCTTCAGTGACGAAATTGTTACTCGGGATTTCATGAATAAAAAAAAAAATTTCAAAATTTTTTATCAAATTTTCGAGGCATACATTTTGTATATAGAATCGTTTTTTTTTTATTCGGAATTTTGTTGTACAAAAAAATTCGAAATCTTTGCATTATTTCACTATATTGAAATTGAAAAAAAAAATAATAAATAAAAATGTTTTGTCGGCGCCGGGGATTCTCATAAATTTAAAGACACTCCTTTCTACATTCGTTACGACGCAAAAATTAATTCCACATTCTCGAATCATTTACAAAAAATTCCATGGCTCCGCGAAAAGCTTAAAAAAAATTGTATATAACATTGTACTTTATCCCTCAATTTATTAAATAAAACTTTACGATGTAACAAACAATAAATGAAGCGATGACGATAGGATCTATATACATATATAAATAAATATATATACAAAATTTACATTTATCGAAAAAAAAAAAAAAAAAAAAAAAAAAAAAAATTGTTATTTCCACCTTACGAAAGAGTTGAGGAAAAAAAAAAAACTGGTTTTCGAATGTTTCGCGACTGTAAATATAAAAAAATGTAAATATCGTCGGATTTGTATGTATGTCTGAGAACACTGCATCGCGCAATGGTAAAACGGGACGGAAGTTTTGTACACTGAAGCCGCTGCCTTAAGACCCCGAGTTAGCGGCTGTCTGGTAGCCGGCGTGGTGTACCTTAGGCGTGAACGCCCCATAAATAACTAATTGTTGCGGGCGAATTGCGTTCCCGTAAAGCGGAGCGACGCCGCTGGACCCCCCGAGAACAGAATGGCTAAAGGCATAAATTACCACGGGGGTCCTTGCGGGACCCCGAGATTTCCAAGCCTCTCGTGAGTCTCGAACGCAGAAAGCAGGAGCAACAAGCGGGCAGTGAGAAGAAGAGAAAAATCCCATCGGCGGGGGCCCCCGACGCGATTAATTACGACCCACGAACCGGGTCCACGGCGAAACGGCCCGAACCTCTTCTCACGTTTAAATTCATGTGTATGATATTGAAAAAAAATTTTCAAGACCGGAAGTCACGCGAAGAAAAAAAAAATTTCATCCACGAAACGATATCAAGAATTAATAAATTGATGATAATTTTTTTTTTTTTTTTTTAGATATTATTATTGGCATCTCGTGTGAATAATTGCGAAGGGTGAAACTGAAAAACTGTACATGTATAGCAAAAAAAAAAAAAAAAAAAAAATTGATAATGAAAAAAATGAATAAATGGTGGATGTGTAGTTTGAAGAAAAATAAAGTTTTTTTCATGTGTTTCCCGAAACTATCTGCTTAAAATAATTTTTATTGAAATTTTTTTAGATTATTTATTTAAAGGTAAAAAAAAATCGAGTTCTCTCTTTTTTTTTAATTTAAAAATCATTATAATCAATTAACGATGAATTTTCTTTCGTTTTGCGGCGCGATAATTCTATTTCGAGTTTTTCTTCGATGAATTTCTCGACTTTCATTACCGTCGGCATCGAAGCTCCACATAAAATTGGTATATAATTTACACAGGTAAGTGCCGAGGCGTTAGAAGTTGCATCTCTCGAACGTAATATCGTCGTCTCGGGATGACAAGGATGGGACAAACGAACGGGGGAAGCAGCGAAAGCGTCGAAGGAGACTCGAGTGAATACGTAAGTATCCGCGTCTACGTGACCGCGGTACCAGCTGACGTGTCTCTTATTTTTTCTTTTGCTTTTTTTTTTACCCTCGTCGGCGACGATGAACAAGGCACCGGCTGTTATAAAGGTGTCGGTACTTTGCTCGAACTTATAAAGTGCACGATCCCCGCGAGCCGAGATGAGCCGACTAAAAATCTTGAATCATACGTCCGGTTCGTGCCGAAGCTATCAATAAAAAAAAGTGCTTTAAATTCGTTCAAAAACATCGAAACCTATCGGAAAACAATTTTTTCAATTGATCAAATGAACTTAAAATTATTGATAATATTTTATCAATTTTTAAATTTTATCAAAAAAATTTCATTACGTTTGAAAAAACGAAAAAAAAAATTTTTAATTTTTTTTATTTTTCCGACTCGATTTTGTCGAGTAATTATGCATAAAATATAACTGAACTCAATGAAATACATTTTTTTATCGTTCCACACTGAATAATATTGAAGCGTTTTCTTATAAACCGCGAAATAGTAAAATAAACGTTAGTGGGTGACGAAAAAATTTTTTTAAAAATTGATCGAGACAGAAGATCACGAGAAACTCACAGCCGGAGATATTAGAGATGCTAAGATAGCTTTATTAAAGGTGAATCGATGCCAACGCGCGCGGACCAAGAGACACACCGTCGGCCTTTGCTTTGATCGCTGAGAATTTTTTATTCTCAAACACGACGAGACTCACAGTCCCGCGCGATCGTTTCGATTCATTTTCTTTTTTTCTTCGTTCCCACTGTTCTCGATATTTATCTTCTGGAGAAACAGAGCGCGGAGCGCAGTGACAAAAAAAAAGTCAATAAAATTGCGATGCAATCGCGTCTGGATATCACTGCACTATCTACTAGCGTCGTTTCATTGCCGAGCGAGTAGATACGTTCTCACACCCCGTTAAAACTCCGAGACGTCCCGGAAGAGATTCTCTTGTTGTGTACCGACGTTCTATGTACACGAAGCGTTAACTGTTACTTACACCCATACAAACCAACACATAAGAAGTGAGCGTCAAAGATTGGCTCAACGAGATAAAGGATCGTATCTCTAACGACGCGTAATTATCGAACAATCGAGACTTGTCATGAGAAAATAACTCGATAAACTTCTTCAGGGTGTCAATAATTCGTGTATTTATTTAAATTCTTTTATATAGCGTGTGAAAAAACTTAAAGGGGCTTTGAACTTAAAGGGGGTGCGAATAAAAAATGAATGCGCTTCTTGGATCGAAAAAACAATTGAAATTCTTTTCGTATCAATACGAAAAGTTCTTAAAGCAATTTTTATACTTTTGAATGAGTACATTCGATATAAATCAATCAAAGAAATTATCGGCTCGAAAAACAAAAAAAATGAAAAATAAAAATCGCGATCTATATTTTTGGTTATCGATTTTTTTTTGTGACAAAATTTCGAAGATTTCTCTGCACATTCAGAGCGACGCATTCAGGGATTCTCCGCTCAATGTCTCCATTATGGTGATAAGCTTTGGTTTATAACCCTATAGAGAGATATCTTAGAGGCCAAATCGGAAGACAGTAGAGACGACGAGCCGATTACGATCTGACGCCGAATCCCACCGATTATGTTAGGTCTCATAGATAGGCGATCGGATTGCTAACGACGTATAATTAGGGAACAATCGGAACCTCTGTCACTGTGGAGACTAATTGAAGCAGTTCGATAATCGAGAATCGATAAGGAGTAAGAGAATACACGCGCACGCGCGCGCGACTACTCCAAGATGCAAGTAGGTACGGTGCTGGTGAGGGATGATGATATATCTGCTCTCGAGGATATTGAAGGACACTGTTGGTTCGTTTTGTTCGATCCGACAAGCTACTCGTCTGCATCGCGATGTGTGGGTTTCCAATGACGTTAGAAATTCCTCGGATTGTTGGAACCAAATTTGAAAGAAATGGTTATAAGTAGCACTGCGGTGAAAAAAATGATTTAAAATTTGAATCGTAGCATATTTCTCGATAATTATAAAAATAAAGGTTGATAAGCAAAAAGATTTCCATTGAATTTCAAAGTCGTACAGTTCGGTGATTTATTTATATGTATTTTTTTTTTTTTTGTAAACAGTCTTTTTTATATTAATTAATTTTCTTTGAATATTTATTCCGTTTTTTTTTTCACTCAGTTCGAGTAAAAAATTAATCATTCTGAACCCTTTAACTTTGAGTCTGAAAATTCGCATAAAAATTCCACTATCCATAATCAATAATTATTATTAATTTTTTTTTTTTTTTTTTTTCAATTAATTTATATCGATTTAATATTTATCCCATTTTTGTTTTCTTTCGCTTCGTGTCAGACTCACGAATACAAACGCATATACTACACATCAGTGAAGTGCGATAGTCGAGTCATCGTGTAATGACGTTCGGCCTGTCAGAAAGAGCCAAGAGAGCCGCGTGCCGAGCCGATCGGTCCCGCGCGGTATTCACGGCTCGCAACACTGTTCTCTATCCTTCTTTACAGCCGAAGTCTCTTTTTTCCTCGTCGGTTTCTCGTCGTCTCACGAGAGATAGTACTATGAAGTTCGACGAGGGGAAAGAGATATTAGAAGCGGTCGAACTCGATCGTTCGAACACCAATAATCTCTCTCTCTCTCTCTCTTTCTCGCTTCTTCTATTCTCGCGAGAGAGAGAATAAGAAATTTAAAAAAAAATCGAACGAGAAAAAACGACACCATCGGAGAACCACCGACACCTCTAGGATCTCGATATCTCGAACGTCATCTCATATCTCTCTGCACTGGACAGTCCGCGTGCGAGAGAGGAGTATCGAGAGAAACAGCTAAAATCCCATCCCTCACACACCCCTCCTCTTGCCTTCCACCTTGCGATAAATATCCTCTATTCTTCGAATCGAGTGACTCTCGAAGAATCCAATCGATACCTCCATCATCTCACGTCGAGAAGACTTTTCTTGCATTTTTTAATACCGAGAGAAATTTTACGATATGAATTTTTTTTTTTGTTTTTCATACGAATTTTTTTTTTTTTTTTCGATTTTTATTGTCTTCCGGTTTAATCGAATTGGTCCAACAATTACAATAACAGTAATAACAATAATGATAATAATCATTTTTTAAATGAATTTTGATTCCGATAAATCATTTTTACGGATGCGATTTATATATTGACGACGGACGCATTAGAGGGATAGACGATAGATAACAGTAAATTTTACGCGTACGATAGTGAAAAAAGGCGTTTACACAACTTTAACTTCGTAGGCACGAATTTCTGTCTGAATTAATTAATTTTTTATTTTATTTTTTTATATCTCACCCTCCGAGAGAACTCGATGAACATCATTAGAGTACCGCACTGTCACGCAAGCCTCGAGCGATCCGCGCAGCAATTACCGCTACGTGTGCACTTTTTTTATTCTTAGTAAGAGCGTTTTTTTTTTTTTTTATAATATTTATTTTCCCGCTAAACCCTCATCACTCAATCAATGTTTTTTTCTTTTTTTCTCTCGTACTTTATTTAATTCTCGTTGCATTCCTTTGAGGATTGAAGAATCATCGAACATCGAGATGTGTGAAACTCGAGGATTTTAAACATCTGGGCACTCGTCGCTACGGCGTTTCTTACTCGCCGATCGATTTAATTGCAAGGAACGTCAAAAGAATTTGACTCAAGAAAGGAACAATATAAAGTATTTAATTCACGCGGAAAAGTAAAAAAAAAAATATTTTCGAAAGTTTTTTCAAAAATTTCGATCTTTCGAAAATTTTTCGAAAAATCGTGTGAAAAAAAAAAAAAAAAAACAACCGGTCGTGCGCGTCGCTCGGTTCTCTAGTCAAAGAGAAGGGAGAAAGAGAGAGGCGAGAAAGATAAAAATCGAAAAGGGGGTTGGACACCATTACGGCTGTTAAGGAACCGGCAATTTCCGAATTAGAACCGGTCACGGAACGGGGCAGGTTACTCTCTCGATGGAGGGCTTTACAGGTGTATAGGAGAACCGACGGAGCGAGGTAAGTTCTCTTCGTTGCCGGACGGAGAAACGTTCGAGATAACCACCGCAAGGGAAATAATCGCATCGTCATCGGCTACCTGCGCATCGTCGGTTCTCGTACGCGTCGACGTAGGTGCGAAACCCAGCGAGGTGAAGCCAATCGAAACATCTCATTACCAACGCTCAATCAACCATTCTATGAAAAATGCCAAAGGTTTGAACGAGAACCGAAAATCTGGACTTCAAAAAAAAAAATTCGGTCGATTATGTTATTTTGAGTCACAAAGACACATAATTCAAATTATGGAAATTAAAAGCCGAAAAAAATGGTTTCACTTAACAAATTAAGTAAAAAAAAAAAAAAAAAATGCTCTTAAATCGCTCGTTTTTTTACCAAAAATCAATATTTTTTTATGTAATCTAAACGGCACGATGTAAATAATATGTCCGTCGAGCAGTTGCATCGATACAGTAATCCGAAAAATTACAAATTTTCAAAACTAACCTCAATAAAAAAACCGTAAAAAAAAAATACGTTTTTCTTAAATCGGTTTGATTTACCAGATTTTCGTAATAAACTTGAATGGTAAATTCATAAAATTACGATTTCCGCTTCGAGTCATAAGAAGATTATCGTATCGGAACAAAATGAGTGAATAATTTTCGTCGAATTTTACGAAAATAGGTGAAGGAGACGAAGGGATGTAAAATACGATAGAAGGCTTCGCCTTTGAACTCGCGACCCCTGCGCGACTCTGTCGCGTTTTACTCAACCCGCTTCTATACCAACGGTGTTACTCTATACTAGAAGGAGGCTTTACTAATTAATTACTGTGATTAATCAGAAAAGTTCGTAATTAGAAAGTTTCTTGGAGAAATTAAAATGGTCGTAGAGTGACGGTGAGGAAGGAAGAGAGTTTTCAGGCTTCAACCTTCACCCTCCCCATCCGCCCTCCTCGTCTCTTCTCCCCCCATTGCGCGTTGGTAACTCCTCACTGTAGCCTGAGGGGCTTGGAAGCTGCGCTAAGACCAACATCAGCGCTCGGAGTTTCCGATAAACTCATTAATTAAGGTGAATCGCCTCGGTACGCGGGCATCCGGGCTCTCGGTAGCCTCGGGTCATGAAACTAGGGGTATCACGATCTCAAAATGGCCGACTCACTTCCCTATGAAAAATGCTTCTCCATCAATTTCTATATAAACCAAATATATATATATATATATTTTACGCAAATTCGCAACTTCATTATTTTTATAGATGAATATTGCGGGAATTTTTCGAACTATACTTTTTTTTTTTGCGTAATTAAAAAATGTCCCAAAATGGCCCAAACCTCATACAAATTTCATAACATCTCGTCGATAAAAAAATTAGACTATTTCGTTAAATTTCCGAAATCCGCACTTTCGTCACTTTGCTAAATTTGGCCCTCCATCGCAAGAGAACAGAGACTAAATGTAAAAAAAAAAAAAAAAATTACAACCAACGAAGGGCAACAGCAGCGGCAGCGGTTAACAGAAGCGAACACGTTTTTGCTAGAGAGGCCAGAGTTCGGTTGGCTCGTTCCGATAGCTCGTATCATCGGGAACCAGCAGCACCGGCAGCTTCTCTCGCAGGGGTCATTCATTCTTTCCGAGCTGAACCTCGACAGCATTTCCAATCGGGAACGTTCTCGTTGGACATCCCGAATTTCGGCATTCGTTTGCTTTTTTTTTTTTTTCACCTCTTTTATTTTTTTTCGTCAACGCTTTTTTTTTTGCCTTCGAAATCGCGAGAATTCAGCAGTGGCAGCAAATTGACTACTGCCGTTTCGTCGTCTGTACGAATTAATTTCCCGCAAGGGTTATTTTTTTACTTTAAAAAAACGTAACGAGAATCCCGAAAAAACGAAAGAAAAATCAAAAAATACCCTCGAAATAACTCTAATTGGTTAATGACTCGAGAATATAATTCGTATGATTTCTTCCTTCCAAATTCGCGAGAGATCGCGGTCGGCCTCGTTAAATTTGTCACAGTCGTCATAAACTAGTTATTACACAACCGTTACCACGAGAGTTTCGATGGAAAATTGCTGCGAATTAACTTTAAATGGAATATCTACATATATATATCGAATATAATTTCCATCTACACTGTTGCAATTGCGATTGGCGTGCTTTTTGAAGAACGCCGAACGATATTTTTTTTGTCTCTGGACATTTGAATGATAATGAAAGAAAGTTAAAAAAAAGTTGTTTAAATAATTAAATAAATAACAAGAACGGCTCTCGAAAAAAATAAAAATAAAAATAAAAACGTCCATCAGGGAGCGGCGAGTTTCAGCGTGAGAGAAAGATTGTCGAATCGGTGGAATACGGAATGAAAAGAAATGCGAAAAAAAATCGCGAGTCGCCGTTGAAAACAAAAAAAAAAAAAAATATGTCACGTTTCGCGGCACACGTCACGCGCGTTTCCGTACATAATCACCGTACGCACGATACACAGATCGAACGTTTCGAATCGATCGTTATATCGTCCTCTGGTATATCCGAGAGTTAACTGAATGTCGAAGTCTCACGTTCGAGGTTTCCCCGAATTACGCGAGACCGAGTATCGCCATTTTTTTTAATTCGTTTCTTTTTAATTCTTTTGCTCGGGAACGTAGTGGTTCTCCTTGTCGAATACGCGAGAAAAAATGTCACGGCTACTTACGTGCCTTTTGCACGAGGCGAATTCAATTAAATCGCTTTATAGCGATGATCGTTCGCGGATGGAATTGAAAAACAAAAAAGTTAATTGAAAAAAAACGGAAAAAAAAAAAAAAAAAACTGCAAGGTATGGACACTTGTCGTATCAATCGAGTGCAATTATTGCGGTTCTCTCGTTCGAAGAACTTTGTTGTCACGATGAGAAGGAAGTATTAATTTTTTTTTTTTTCAACTCGATCTCCGTCGGTGGATCGAGTTATCGAGTGTCTGACTGAGTGCATTTAATGCAGCAACGGTGAATGCGAGACGAGACTGACTAAGCTATTTGCTGATGTTTAGACTTTTGTTTCTTATGCTAACATCGATGAAAATATCCTCGTGATACGCGGATAAAAGATTACGACATTGCAACCATCCGAAACGATATGCAAAAAAAGACAAAAAATGCAGCAATAAAGATCTGGTTTTTATCAACTTTTTTAATACGTTTTTTGAACGCTGTAAAAAAAATTATCAGCAGATTGAACAGTCGAATTTGAATTTAATCATAAATAAAATACTTGCAGCTATTTTTGGACGAATTATAGTTCGCTGCGCAATATTCTACTTAAAGTGCCAATATTTCTGCAAAAGTTCGATGAAATCCTATTAAATTTTTATCGTGAATTTGACAATTGCGAAATGGAATTGAGGAACGGAGAATTTTTTCAAATTTTCATCGAATTTTTTATAAAAATCGATAAACCCTTACAACCGATTTTGACCGATTTTTTTTGGTTTTCATTGAATTTTTTTATCAAGCGATTAGTCTTGTTTTCTGATTTCGTATTATAATATATTTCCTCCGATAGGCTTCGTATTCCAGTAGAGTTATAACTCGTCGAGTTACGAATATACCACAGTCACCGACCAATTGTAAATGACTCTTCGGGGGTACAAAAAAAAATGCAATTTCGACCGCAAAGAATTCTCGGTGAGTCGATGTCCAGGGTGATGGATAGTAGTGGTCCTGCAACGTTGGAGAACAGAGTCACCGAATGAAATAATGAAATCTCTGTGACGTTGGGCGACGCGATGGAGTGAGAAGTTCAGGGATTTCGTCCTGCGCGACTAAGAATTTCAATCTGCGGTCAGAAGGGTGGAGAGCCTTGAGAAAGGGGGATGTCGTGGATAGATACGCGAAGAACGAACCCCTCGCGCAATGCCCGCTTTTTTGGGGTGAGCAGCGATTCCTCTGGACCCTCGGAATAGTTTGGAACACACCGCTCGGGGGAGATGAAGCTAAAAAATGATTCTTCGAAACAGAGAGCCCAAACGATTGTCGTCACCACCGACGAACGCAACGACCGCTATAAGCTCGAGAATCTTATTTATTAATTCAATCAAAGCTCGCGGTGGAGCTAACAGATTTTTTTTTTTTTTTTCATTTACGCCGAAAATGTAGTGATACTTTTTTTTGGAGATATCCATCGATTTTCGTGTTGACGTTATCAGTCACTTTCCCTTAAAAAAAAAAAAAATAATGATCATTTTTTTTACCGATCCGCTTATTTCACGTACTTTTAACTATCGACAAAAATTCTTCATTTGTCATCTCATGGAAGGCGGGGGATGTTTTATTTCACGCCAAAACGATGAGACTCGAGGACTCTTGGTAGCACACCCCGAGCTTCTCCATACGTGTGGGGGGTGAAAAAAAAAACTTTTGCCGCAATACTTCGCGATGAGATTCCTCTCTCGGTACAAGGGGTCTCCTCTCGGAAAGGGGCGGTTGCGTTCATCCGACGACGAGATCTTTTAATTTGAGGCCAAATTCCTCTCGAGGGTGGAAAACCGTAAGAGGGTCCGGGGGTAGGCGAGGGGGGGATGAAATCACAGTGCGAAAGAGAGTCATATATACCAGTGGAATTGTCTCGCCGAAGGGTCGTGTTATAACGTTTGCTAACCCCTAAATTCTAAAACGCCCTCTGCCACCGCGAGACTCTTCACTCGGCTCGCCCTTCACTCGACGATAAGCCGCAGGAATTCTTGTTCCAAACCTCCCGCACCCTTAATATTATTTATCATTTGTTTACGATGAATTACAGAATTATTACGATATTTAAAAATCCGAAGAAAAATAAAAATAAAATACAAATTGCCGAAAGTGTGAAGATATTTTCGGAACACAATATTCATACGTTACAGAGATAGTGGGTAGTCGATTACCGACGACTAAATTCAGTGCAAAATTTACGTTCGCGAGAAGGGCGTGAGAGTGGAAGAGCGAAAGTGCACCTGCATCAGCGGCATGAACAGCCCGGTAGGTAATAAATTCCTCGGAAACATGCAAATTCATTTGGCGGGGGGACACGCGAGAATTCTCAACGACGATATGACGAAGGAGACGAGGAGATATATTACGAAGTGCAGGAATGGAGACAAAAGTTTTTTAACACCCTTCTGTTGCTCGATATCAATAAAATTATAACGATTTAAAAAAAAAAAATTATTTCGATAAAAAATATACATTTTTTAAAATATTTATTAATATTCTCTGTAATTGAAAACGCGATAACATTTAAAAGAAAACAATTATCGAGAATTAATTAAATTCAAAGAGATAAAATTAACTCCGTGTGTCGATGTCAAAAATTGTTAATGCAGATTTTTTTTTTTTTTTTCAAAATTAAAAATACAGAACATCGGAACTTTGATGCTTAAGGCGGTAGATAACGATTTAAGAAGAACAGAAATTTCTTTATTATCGTATAACAAATTAATTAAAAACGATATAATTAGTTTATCGACAATATTAAGTGGAAAAAACCGTTTTTATTTGAAAGTCGAGAAAAATAGAAAATTTCTGATTACCGCGAATCAGTCAACCGATTTATTCTCAAGTGATTTATTCTCATTTTTTTTTTTCGATTTTTTATTTTCATTCGAACTTTGAAATCTTTTTTTTATCGTCATTTCTATCTCGTAGGACACGTTTCGAGCGATCGAACGAGATCTTTGCTCGAGTGTTGCGGAGTGTACGGCAGCACCCCAACGGCGTCAGCGGGAGGTACACCTTGTTCGAGTGGTGGACGAAAGAATGTCTAAAGATAAGAGAAAAAAAAAGTACGGATGTGTAAGAGAGTCCAGCAACTAGGTGGGCACACCGGGGCCTAACACCTCGTCACGATCGCCTACGGGGGCGCGTGTGAGAGCAAAAACCTTCCGCATGGATAATTTTTCGCGAAGTATAAGACAGTATGGGATAACGAAGCCGAATAAGGAGCCCAAAAAATGGACGATACCAACATAAAAAAAAAGTCATTTCTCTCTCTCTGCATTTTTATCGTTATCAACTGAGCAAAATTCAACAGTGAACGTCAACAGCGATAATAATCAAATAAACACTATAAAAATCAATTAAAAATCTAATTTCGATCGATTTTCAACACGATCGCTTGATAATGCGACACGTGACACGCGTAGATCGGGGGAAATTCCCTCGAGACGAGCCGATCGCCTCGTCATTTCCTTCATTATGGAAGATATATATCTTTCCGTGAATATATATGCGCCACTAAAATGCTTTTGTATAGTATACTGCATCAATTCACATCTATGTAACTAGAATTACACACGATTTCCAACGGCGGCGTTACGTGTGCCTCCAGATGCGCGTGTGTCTGTCTATAGTATAAGGATGAGTACACTTCGTGAAATCCTCCCCAACGATCGGCGATAATGAGAAATACGAGGTGGTAGTTGGTGGTGATGATGCGTTTAAAACGATCAGCCCTTTCCCCATCCATCCCCGAGCAAAGAGGGGTCGACGAAAACCCCGCAGACTAAAGCTTCAACAATATTGATTGAATTAATTATATCTCTTTCTTTGTATGTGTAATCAGTGAAATTTGTTTCGTGATTCGATTCGCCGCGTAGGAAAGTATTTCGTGAAATATCAGTTTTTTTTTTTTTTTCATATATTGACGAAAATGAAAAAAAAAAAAAAAAAACACACATTTTGGAACTTTCGTTTTTCGTATCCAATTTTGGGGCCAATAAAATTAAGTATCAAAAATACATAGGATAGAATCTTAAAACGACAAATTAAATATATTTTTTGTTTTACCAATTTTCCGAAAAATAGCGATTTTATAATAAAAATGGCAAATATAACAAATATTGTCAATCCCCTATCGTAATTTTTTGCACAGAATATGAATTCGTCAGCAATTTCCACCAAAAATCAAATGCCGCATTGTTCCTCGCGAAAAAAATCAATTTCGAGATAAATTTTCCCTTAAAAAAAAAGGAAAAAAAAAGTCGATCGGGCAATTCGGGACTTCCGTCGAAATCTCACAAAAGAAAAAAAATAAACTTTTCCAAAGCATCGTTTCCACGGAAGTCAATCCAACGACCTAAATAATACGTATCATCGGTACAAAAGCCATCGATTAAAAAGGGCTGATAACGGACAAAGAAAAGGGAAAGTTGGTCGCACATACATAGCACATAGTCATCTTCATTCTTCAGGGTCGACGTAATCGTGATATTGATGTTGAGATCTGCCAATCACCCTCAGTCCGGTTTGTCGTCCTCTATACCCTCGAGAGAGGGTATCCTTACAACGAGCCGAGGCGCGGAGAGAAATTTAACAGGGGTATAGCAAGAGGAGGACGAAGGGCGAAGAGGGGAGGGGGGGGGGTGAGAAGTGAGGAGAGTTAGAAACAAGGAGCAGGAGGAAGGGTAGTGTCTGGGATGCGTAGTCGGTAGATATCGCGATTCGCACACGTGGTAATGAACGCCCGGACATGGAACCAATCGTGACACCCCCAATGCGTTGGTAAACGCGTGCATTGGACGTCAAGGGTTCGGGGGGATAGAGATTCTACCGCCCTTCCTCACGATCATGAGGAAGGTCTGCTTCTATGCGTTGCTGCGAGGCTTACACGCGGAGACGACAATCGTGGCAATTCTACACGCGGCGAATATACTATATATGTATACATGTATGCATTTTCGTATGTATTCATGTATCCAGATATATATGTATTATTAACATACATACATACGTGAATGTCTATATATAGGGGATGGTGGGGTGAAATGGACCACTTGGAGAATTTCGACGAAAACAAAAAAAAAAGGGGTAAAATGCACCGGTTGGCGGATTATTTCGGAGTAGAATTTCATTATACGTCGTTTTCGATCTTTTTTTTTAGGTAATCCGAGATCTGCAGCCTAAATAATGGTCATGAAACTTGAAAATCGAACTTTTTATTAATTTCACGAATTGCAGGGTTGGTCCATTTTGCCCCAAAATTTGAATTGCGCCATTGTCTTATTACGCGAAAAATTTTAGTTGCCTAATTGACCCATTTTGCCCCGTTGGCCCATTTCGCCCCACATGTCCCGTTATGTATATATTGACATACATATATACATATAGATATCCAACTAACATGTTTATCGACTGCTAAGTAACAGAAGGGCCTATATAACATAATTTTACGCGTTAAATTTCAGGAGATACGCCCTTATGTTTCACAGCTGTTGATCGATCCCTATATGCGTTATCATACATGTATATGTTACTTATATATACACAGTAATATATTTCATCCTCACAGTGTGTGTGCGTTGTACTCGAAGCTCACGCGCGTACGGCAAAGGAGGAGGGTTCTCGCACAATGCGTGTCTCCCGCGGGAGACGCTTATCTGAAATTACAATGTTACCCTATACTCCTACGCCCTCCTATCGCCACCCTACGCCTACGCCTTAACTATAGGCAGGAATCTCGAACAGCTGGTGCAAAATCCTTGGTACCGTTTATTTACGATACACTCGTTTTATTGGGGGGAAAACAGATTTTTTTGAGAACTCTTGTCAACACACGTGAAACTTCATTAAAGTTTCGTGATAAAAAAATACATAAAAAATTCTCGTATTTGGTGATATTTTCGGAATTTTTTTTTTTTTTTACGGCTGAACTCGATCACCCGAATGATTTTTTATCGCACACCTTCATCCCATCCGTAAACGTACCCTCGTCGCTGTTTTTTTTTTTTTTTCCTACTAAATAGAGAATAAAAAAAAGGGTTAAAAAAATGAATTTCAACAAGCGCTTTCTTCGCATTGGTAGCGGTTGCGCTCATTAAAGGAAGCGAGGTAAAGCGCGCCAGCCTCGGGTGTCTCTTCTTCACTCCTAACCATCTCTCACTTTCCCTCCAGCATACGTATTATAAATCCTCAATGCAGTGTGTAGATTATACAGGTACATACTATATAAAACGAGTAGTCGCAGTTGAATGGAACAGCCCTTTCCTACCGTATACATCATTGCTTACACACACTTCGCGCGTCCCGCGCATTTCCGCATAATTTGTCTGCTCGCCTCTCATCCGTTCTTCTCGTCATCGTATACAATCCCTCTTCTCGGTCTGCGGGTCCTCGACCTCAGCATCGTAGAGCTTTTCCAGTCATCGTCAACATCGTCTGTAGAAGGGGTTGCGCTTGGATGCTCGTTGTTATTTATTCATCGTTTACATTATTTTAATCTGTTGGGAACGTTTTTTCGCGAGTGAAAAACAGATCGGTACGCGAAAGAGAGGTTATGATGTATATACTTCATTTTCTTATGCTCGCGGGACATATCGGATGAGCAATAGAATGATTCGAGTTAAAAACAAAGGAATACTAACCGAAAAGGCGCCATTTTAAAAAAATATCGTTTTTTGACGAAATTTTGATGCGAATCAAAGCGTAGAAAAAATGTTTTGTTTTATTTTATTTTAATTAAATTTGACGGGATAATTCGCGAGTGAAAACCGATGAAATTTTTTTTTACCACATATTAATTATTTTAAAAAATCGTAAGATTCGAATACACGTATTCCATTTTATTTAAATTTTATTTTTGATCATTTTTTTTTTCTTTTACCATATTACGTTACTATCTATAGCCTCGCGGAGATTGCCGACTCGCAAAGACAGGGGGGCTACTCTTTTTTTTTTTCATCCTTTTTTTTCGGTATTTCTCTCGTATTTCGTATAGCTTCGAGGATCGTACCATTTGGTGAGGGAATAATGTGAAGTTAATGCGGGTCCGAGGAACCTGTCGTTCTACGTTCGAGACACGCTTGCTCCCCCCTCACCCCGTCCCATCCCTTGCTTCAAGGCCCGCAGACACGAGTTCGAGGCGATGGGACGAATAAAAGTAAATAAATAAATGCTCACGGCGAAGTATAGCGAGAAAGAAAAAAAAACGGAAGAGCGGACGAGAGAAACGAAGAAGAAAAAAAAAATAGACGAAGCAATAAGAACGAAAAAGTAAAGTACAGGACCGGAGAAGCGTGCATTTATTTATATTCATCCGATTTCCAATTACCCGGGGGACGGGAAGGGAGAGCGGAAGAGACAACGCGCAACAGCGAAGAAGACTGAGAAGCGACAGAGAAAGAGAAGAAATATGATAGACACGAGGAGGGAAGAGGACGAAGTGAGAAAAGAAAGGAAGATAAGGAGCGTGCGTGATCGGGATTCATCACGTGATAGTTCGCATGTCCTGTCGCACTTTCGTTCTCATTCGTCTTCTTCTTATCCATCCTTCTCACCTTTCCCGTTTCCTTTCACGCCTCGCGTTTACTCCTATTTCTTCTTTTCTTCGCGATATTTCGATAATTCTGTTGTGCGATCATGAAAACTACACAAATAGCGTGTGTACTGATTTCCAATTTTCTCTTCAATTAATTAAAAAACAGAGCCGCGATCTATTTTTTTTTATTTACAAAAATTCGGCACGATTCGTATTCGTATTATATATATAATCATCGATTGCAAGTTTCCCGCTAAATATTTTTCAAAACCTCCGAATCGTCGGCGCAACCCCTTCCCCCGCGTGACTCTTGCCTCGCATCGCATTCACCTAACCTATAAAATTCACCCTTCACTCTCGACACTCGTCGCGTACGATACTTTGGACAAACCGCATTGAAACGATCTCGTTGCACATCTGCGCTCTTTCGCGCTTTGCCAGTTGAAGATATAAAGAAAAAAGAAGAAGTAACACGAAAACTCGTATACGCAACTGTAGATTCAGAAAGACGGTGGTACAGACGAGTTAGCGAGAGCACGGAAAGCTCGCAGAGAAGGTGGAGCGTAAAAGAAAGCAAAAGCAAAAAAAGAAAAAAAGAAGCTTGCAAGCCCGGGGCCCACTCATGGCCGCGCAAATGAGGTGGAAAAGATAAAGGCCGTCGGGGGCGCGCGCGCTCGCGAGAGCGGCCCGGGCGATCATTAACATGAGCGCGCAATCTCTGGGGCTTTCGAGAGGAGTTTCTCGGGTCCTTCTGGTGTGGTTCTGCAAGCACCACAGAAGCTCTTGGGAGTCTCTCTTTCGCTGACTCTATATATCTTCTCTCTTCCCTTCTCCGCTACCACTGGCTGCTGTTTCACTCTCGCAGACGCCAAACCTCTTGCTGCAATGATCTATATATATGTGTATAGGGGAAACCGGGGCAAAATGGATCAAGTCAACGTAACGTCGATGCGGGGTAAAATGGGTTCTTTTAAAATTGACCAAAAAAAAAAAATCGAATTATTGAATCAAAAAGTCGATATTGGGGTATAATGGGTTTAAGGGGCATAATGTTCTTGTGGAACTGAATGAGGTTTCTAACCAATCGTATTATATCTTAAAAATATCTAAAATGTTCAATTTCAAAGTATAAGTTTTGAGTTCATAACTCGAAAAACTGCAATTTTTTGATAATAATTTTTCGATTTTTAGATAGAACCCATTTTGATGCGAAATGTTTTTTTTTTTTTTCTGAGAAGCCGAAATTATTTATTAGGAACTTAGTTTGTTAATAAAAAGTAAATTCACGTCTCTGGATTCATGGTAACGGGCTGAATTCCTTCACCGGTCCATTTTGCCCCATTCTCCCCTACATATTTTCATAACTATATAGAGGGCAACGGTTGGATGCCGTGGAACGATGGTACTAGAGATTCTACCGATTCTCGGGGATACTTCGCCCGATGATGCTCTCGCGAGCGCCGGAGTAGATGCCGAAGCTAACGGTTCGTTCGTTCGTGCAGAGGGCATTCGCGCAAGCGTTAGGTTATTCGTTTCCGTGTGTCTGGGATCTTGCGATGTGTTGAGTTACGGGATGCGGAGTCATTTCTTCATTGGTGTTAGTTAGTCGTGCATGCAGGCGGGAAGACACGAAGAAAGCGCGGAAGGGTGAAAGCAACGGAAAGCGGGAAGGGGTGGGAGTGCGGCGGGCGGAGGAAGGTGGGAGGGGGAAGGGGGAGAGAGAAGAGAAAGCGGGAAGAAGAGCGTGGAGATGCCAACCTAATGGCGGCAGCAATTAACAACAAACACCGCTCATTAATCGCAAGAGAGTCCTCGCTTTCTTGCACCCTTTACTTCCACCCCCAATCCCAACCCCCTCTACCCCCTGCAGTCTCCCTGCCACAGCTCCAACGCGTCGAGACTTTACTTCTTCTCCTTCTTCGGCTATAGTCTTCTTTCTTCTTTTATCTATCGTATTCAATCCTCTTTCGTCGCTTTGCCGCTACGGACACCAACCCTTCGTATACAAAAAAGGGTTGGGACGTCTCGTGAAAAAAAAAAAAATTAAAAATAAAATAAATAAATAAACCATCTTTTCTTTCACTTTCGCACACTTTAATCGTCGGCTTTCATCATATTTATCTCTCACTTTCTTTCATTTAGTGTGGTAGCATTTATATAGAACTTCTTTCTTTGGTTTCTGTGGGGTGGTTTTCTTACCAGTTACGTGTTGCGATGATAATATGGATTCGGTGCTTTTTTTTTTATTCGTAGAGTATAAAATATGTATTTTTATATTGCTTCTGTATATAAAATTATTTTAAATAATAATTATTATTATTTTAATTGAAATTAAAATGACTATTATTTATAAATTATTAACTAATTAATTAATTATCGATTCATTTTTTCATTATTTAATTATTATCATTATATATATATGATAATCAATTAATTATTTTTAAATTATTATTTTTTTCTATATTCCGGATAAAATAACTATAGAAGAATGAAAAGAAAGCCTCGTCTATAGGATACTTTCGTGAGTTATTGTCATTATTACTCCCTCGCTGACTTCTTGGCATAAAAGATGAAGTTGGGGCGTAAATTACTCTTGCGGCGCAAGGACGTGTCTCTTTCTCTCTCGTCGCGCACGTGTATACATATCATACATATACATATAGTATAAGTATATATAGTATAAACGCCCTCAACTCTGGCGACGCACGGAGGCACTACTAACAGCCTCCTCTCTCAGCGCACAGCACACAGTTACCGCCCTGCTGCTGCTTGCTTGCTTCTCCTCTTCGCCGAATTATTAAAAGCTAAACTGCGTTTGATTTATAAGAGGGCAACCTGCGCCAGCGCTCCTAACGGAGGGACAGGGAACGGGGGCGAGCGCAATCTCCCGCACAGCTTCCCGGAGATTAATTTTATTACTTCCGCCCGAGTAATTATTGCATTACTTCGCGAGGAAGTTGCTCTCGCTGCCCCCGGGAACTCGAGCAACGAACGACGAATAGAGGATTCTCTGGACCCGACCTCAGCACTCGCTGCCTCTTTAATTTTTTTTTACTCTCGAAATCTCGCAGCCGATACTTTCCCTTTTAGCAATTCACTTATTTACGCTCTATTTCTTCTTTTTTTTTTTTTTGTAATCATCTTCTTCCTTCATCTTCGCTGCCAGCCAAACAATTCGGCACCTATGAAGCAGAAATCGAAGCTTTTCTCACGAACAACCGACTGCTTTTTCTAACCTTAAAATGGATCGAATAGATAAACTTCGCGTGAAGCTACGATTTTCTTCCTCTGGAATTCGTTAATTCGAATCGTTACGACTTGGCGCCTCCGAGAGTTATTTAATGATTTCTCGAGGTGGAATTTTTATTACCTTCACTCGAGTTGAGAAATGTGTTAAGTTGAAATTGTACACATTTCGCGGCTTTCGCGGTATTTTCACTTACGTATAAATTTTTTTCTTTTCTTCAAATTCCTCACATTCCAATTTCATTTTCATTCTCAGTGAAATGCGTATTGGAAAATTCTCACGATTATCTATAAAATGAAAGTCTAACCTTCACGATCACAAATTACAGACTTTTCGCACTTCAGTTTTAGTGTCGGCGTTATAAAATCATCCGAAAACGTGCGTTACAAATTGCATGTAATTTTATTGATTTCTTCCGAGAAAATAGTTAACTATGGCTGATAAAATGTCGTAAACGATGATTCCACATTAAAATTTATCGATATATCGACATTCGCGAGAAGCGCCACGAAAAATGTCCCATTGTATCGCCGTTTTGTATTAAATATTTCTGTGTGTTTGCACGCGCTTTTTTTTTCCACGAGGAAATTGCAACGAAACCACTCGCATGTGCTTTGTATGGCCGCGCGGCTACGTTTTTTCGCCGCACTGTAATACTAATTAACAAATTAACGTTGCGCGGATATTTGCACGACGTGAAAATAATTAAGCGTTTTCAACCGTCGAGAACCGGCGTGGATTGTAGCGGCTTTTTTTTTTTTTTTTTTTTTTTATAAAAAGAACGCAGTAGTGAAATCCACTCATGGAAAATCCTTTCAATTTTCACAATACCTGTGCAACGCGCATACAACCGAGAGTTTCATTAACGTACGCGTTTCGGTGCAAACGCGCTTTTCCCCAATGAATAAAATTCTCCCTCTCCCGTTGAAAGAAGAGGACGGGGCAGGGGAAGGGGTGGGGGAGGAGAATCGCCTGGTAATCAACGTTTTGGTAATTAATCTGGCGTTCGAGCGTAACGATCGTTTCCGACCAACTATTAATTCATACTCTGCGTCAATATGTATTCGGTAGGAAAATGTAAAAAAAAAAGAAAAAAAGAGAGAAAATGAAAGAGAAGAAATGAACAAAACCGCACGAACGAAAATTCAATTTGGCAGGTATAACAATAAATTGATTATTTCGTAATTATTCGATTGAATTTATAGCGTCAATCAATGAAATTATTGAAATTAATATATTTTTTTTTAATTAACAAATTACGAGATGAACGTTTTCTTCGCGATTAATTGAATTTATGCCTTCGATCGAACGTTTCGTTAGAATAAATATTGTTATACATGTGATTCACAGTTAAAAAAAAAATCGTTCGTTAATTTTGACCTTCCAATTGCTCGCCAGGAAAAAATTGAATTTCATTCGAGATTCGAATTTCGACGACATTCACAATCTGGTCGAAGAAAAAAAAAAGCTGAATTTTTCTCGCTGCGATATTTATCTATTGGCCCGCAGTCATCGAGATTGCATCGTAAAAATTAGCTCGGGGGGCTTTTTAAATAAATAAATATCGACGATCAGTTAGAATTTCTCGTATTACGATGAAGAAAACAGCCCAACTATTGCAAAAGATATGAAGACATCCGACGCGGACGTCGTCCGTCTGTCTGTTCTCTAATTGCCTGTAATTACGTATATACAGTCTGTACAACTAATTCGCATGTACTCTTACCTACATATACATATATATTTGTATCTCGTGACCGTCAAGTACAATTGGAAGATAACTTCTTACAGGTGCATCAAAACATACAGGTATTTCATTTTTTGTCGAGCAAAATCGTACGTGTCTTAAAAAAAAAAAAAAAAAAACGGAGTCAGGAGTGAATGAACGGAATAATAGGAAGATTGCTCACTGAGCGAGTGCGCGCAATTGCGATGCATGTCCGTCTCGTTTCTTCAGTCGAGATAACTCGTCTCTCGTGAGTAAGAATGATCCACGGCGTGTCTCAGGATTACAAGCCACTGCCAGGTCGTTCGAATGTTTGTTTCGCCTTTTTTTTCTTATTTCTTCATCTTCAGCTTCTCCTCTTTTTTCTGTAAAAACGTTGAGGAGAGGATAAAAGTACGCGAATGCGAAACGCAACGCGGACTTGTGAGTTGGCGAAGAAAAGAAGGATGGAAAGAGATTTCAAGCGGAGAATTGCTCGAGCGAAAGAAAAGAGAGGACGGGGCGAAGTGGACGCAAGATAGGTTGTCTGGGTCCTGGGCATCGAGTAAGTATCGGTAAATAATCGCGTCGGACGTTACATTACCGCGTGGAATTTATGATTCGAAGGAGCCGAGAGACCGCTGCTCTGCCGCGGTCGGTCGCGTTTGCCCCAAGGGGCTCCTCCTTCTTCTTCTTCGAAGAACAACGAAGAACGAGTCAAATGAGAGAAAGAGTATAAAAAAAAGAAAAAAATCAAAATAATAAAATAAAGCTGAGGAGAAGATGTATCGAAGGTATATGAAGGAAAACCGAAGGTGAGATAAACGAATAAAGACGAGGAAACAAGAGCCGCTGTTTAGGTGTTGAGACAAATCTGCTAACTGCACATCTTGGATGAGCGCATTTTGTATTGACATCGTGTAAATGGTTATTGATCGTAGGATTTCATGAATTCTTGCGGATTTTTGATGATTTTGGTTGACTGATCATCGTCAAGAGAATCTTGGATAACATTTCTTTACCCAATGTTCTCGGAGCTAAAATCTGGTGACACGATCTTTGTGGATAGATTTTTCGTAGAATCTGACTGATTCTCGAAGAAAATCATTGTAGACTGATTTTTATCGGCAGACGTAGACAGATTCTAGTAAACTGTTCCTCATGGTCTGATCTCCATAGACAGACGTAGACAGATCCGCAGTAGAACGTTCCTCATAAACTGATTGTTGCCTTATGAAATTGCCTGTGATCAGGCAATCGCGCCGTGTGCCCACAAAGGATTTACGACAAGATCAGTGTGACAATCTGCTAACCTGATTCTTGTGGATGGATTTTTAGTAGAATCTGACTGATTCTCGAAGAAAATCATCGTAGACTGATTTTCATAGACAGAGATAGACAGATTCCAGTAGAAAGTTGCTCACGAATTGTTTTCCATATACAGACGTAGAAAGGTTCCAGTAAAAAATTACTCATAAACTGATTATTACCCGTATGAAATTGCCTGAGATCAGGCAATCGCGCCGTGTGCCCACAAAGGATTTACGACAAGATCAGTGTTCCCTTATCTCTCGGGACTCCGTGAAACAATCAAAGGGCGCCGAAACATTGCATTCCGAGGCCGTGGCTCAACGCGTTAAAGGTCGGCCGATAATAACGGTTAATGGGTGCGAACACGTACTTGTAATACCGTGGAAAAGGAGGCCATACCAAGGATATTCCATACACCAAACGATCGTCTACTATACCGTACTGAAGTACTAAAGGACCACAGAGTGCGGGTTTCCTTTGAGCTTCGAGAGCTACGGGAGTCTCACAAAGGCTATATATATATGTATGAATAACATACATATATATAAGTGTATATATATAAAGTATACATGCCACCCAACCTCCGTTGGTACTCGTTGCACCGGACCGCACGCCCACCCCGCTTGTAGATTAATTTAATACCTGAGTAAAATCAATCAATGGAAAATTGATGTTGCGCACGGCAAAGGCAGTGGGTAAGCTGCATCATTGCGCCCCGAAGCCACCGAGCGGCAAGACTAAGAGAGAAAGAAATGTACGAGATGAAGCGTAAGGAAGATGATAGAACGAGAAGGGAAGAAATGAGAGAGAGTAAGCTTCACGATGCTGAAGAAGAAATAGGAGGGGGGAAGAATGAGTGGAACGGGAAGCAAAGAAGGGTGGGAGGGGGAGGGGAAGGGTATTTGCTTTGCGACGTGCCGGAGACCGTAATCAGTGTAAATCAGGGAACCCGTAAATCACACTATACCGATGCGGTAACAGGCCTCCCAGTCGTAACGGGTGGTCCATTTACGTATATCGGTACTCGAACTCTCGCGCCAACGTTCGGCGAACAATTAATAATTGATATTAAATAATTTACAACGAGTCAACCGCCTGTGTTGCGCTAATACGCCAAAAGGGAAATGTGTTTTTATTATTTTTAAGATATTTTTGTAAGCGAACGGCACGAAATTTTTACATGGGGTGAGAAATTCTTTTAAAAATTCAGAGACAGTGCTGAAAATGTATTTTCATTGATACTGCAGATATAACATTTATTGTAGACTTTCCCTGAGTTCTTATAAATAGAATTGAAATTTTCTTTTTTGTTTTGTCGCGGATAAAAATTGTAATTTCGGCGAAAAAAAAACATGAAAAATCGACAATGTTGATAAAAAGAAAACCTGTTACGAAGAACTGCGGAAGACAAACTTTCGACATCTGTTAATTTTTTATCGTACGCCCTTAAATGCTTAATATTTCGCGTTACGTCGATAATTATAGAGTCGAAGGGGATACTGTCGAAGTCCACGTGGGGTCTGATCGGTGGGTTGAGCGAAAAAAAAAAGACCAACAGAAGAAAACAACGAGTCGATTTCCTCATGAACGATGGGTGTGGATGCACATGCAACGAGAAAGTTTACCGGGATGGATACCAACACGAAACCCGTGTCTCGGATTCATCGTCTCACTCTTCATCGTCATGTTATTCTTCTTTTCTTCTTCTTTCTCACTATCGGTATAGCCATTGCCCGACTCTACTTAGGGCTTTACGCGTGCGCTCGCGAAGATACGTGCGCATGAATCCACAGAGATGATGATAATGATGATGATGATGATCGTCGAAGTCCACCCGAGTTGCAATAAACGCCCGATGCCCACGCGCAGACACTAAGACGAGGGCGTGGATACGTGAAGTAACCATATTCGTTGATTGGATATTTTCAAATTAATTAACATCGGCACACTTTGTCGATAAATCAATTTTCAATGTTTATAATACACTCGGACTCTCCGTAGAATAAATAACGAACGGGGTGGCGCCAACATCGAATTATTCGACGAATTGATCGATGCTAGAGGGTAATATTGATTTATTTTTTATTACTTATGTAAATTATTAAAAAATCGTGATAGATCGAGAAGCGAAAAAAAAAAAAATTGAAGAAATGCAGCCAAAGGCAAAGAATCAAATGTCGGAATATATTGAATTATTCGACGATTCATAAAATATTGCAGCGATAGATCGATGAGTGAAAAAATCGAAATAGATCGCGGAATAAACAGGATTAAAGCGAAAAATAAATAAATAAATAAAATTGAAGAAACACATCGGTGGTAAGAGACGCGGTACGAGACAAGATGAATAAGAAGGCCGGGAGTTAAGACCTCACCACCCGTTCGCGAGATGACCTCCACGACCTCGTAGCAAGGAGAGTTACGAGCTCTCGTCTCGTATAATGCTCACTGTGGCATTGTAATTGTAATAAAGGTTATCGCGCCGCGGGATTTCGAGACGTTCGATTCTTCCAACCCGTGGAGTTTCAGTCATTCTCTCGGCTCAACATTTCTTTTCAAATGTTAAAAGCTATCCACGACGCGCGCATCACGGATAGCGTATATCTTTCACGGATATCGATGGATAGAGACATTTATAAAGACATCAGTGAGGTAATAATGCATTAATATTAAATATCATACGTCTGTGCGATGGTAAAAAATAACAAAAATTAATACTTTCTATAGACTTGACGATGATTGATCGAAGATCTATTTTATTTTTCAAATGTATAACACGAAGACAAGTAATGTTATAAAATATCTATTAAATTTTTAATGTTTATCGGAAACATCATTTATCGTTGATTTATAAAGTACGTGATACTTAAGGGGAAACATTTTTTTTTTATTTCGTAAATAAAAAATTTTACAAACTTCTATACGTATTTTTTTTTTAATTTCATAAATCAAAAATTTTGCAAATTTACATTTTTTTTTTTTTTTTTTTTACAAAAAACAATAAATTAGAAGGCATACCGAATGCGCCTCGAAATTTCGCCAAAGTTCACTGTAACTACACGGTATTTAATGTATTACTGATCGATGGACGTTCGATCGCAAAACGTGACGAAACAAAAAAAATGGACCGGATACCGACGGAGGAGGAAAATAATAATCGAGAAAAAAAAAAGTTCGTTTCTGTCGAAGTGTCGAGGCTCTAACACACGGCGTCGTAAAGATTGCGTGCATCGGGCACTTTATGGTCATCGGGTTGGATGCATCTCTCGCATGCACCGAGAGAACGGGAGGGGGAGGGGAAGGGGGCTCCGCGCGTCGCGCACGTTGCCCGGGTGCATAGCGACGAGAGTCTGCCGCGTCCGCGATGCATGCCTTGGAGTTAGTAGCCGGTAGGGCCTAAAAATCACCGAAGAAAATAAGAAGGAAATTAAGGGTGCTGCCTGGAGAGCGCGCGCACGATGCGGCAGAAGTTCGAGAGGTGTGCACTCTAAGAGGGAATAAAAAAAATTAAATCCTTACGCGCATATACATGTATAGCACCTATATATGTACATATATACATAGAAATTAAGGGGGAAGAAGAAAAAAAGACGAGGAAAAGAAGAGGAAAGTGAGAAAGCGCGGGATAGAAAGGGTGAGTGCGATGGCGTGTCACTCAAAGAAGCCGCACGGCATCGAAATTATGCTAACCAATCATCATTATGCCCGAGCCGCGAGCAATCTTCTACTCAATATTGTCAGTCGCATGCGCGTGACGGTGAATTCGGTGGACTCCTCTACTGCTCGCACCTATCAAGGGGATGATTTCTAACGTCCAGACGGGGGTGTTCCGCGATCCTTTACGGATGAAACTATTGGCGCATAATGATAATCTGAGAAAAGATTCAATATCATTTTTTTTTTTTTACTATCAAAGGAGCGGATTTTCCGGATAAATTGTAATTTTTTTTTTTTTACTTACGCTTAAATTAGATTCTTTTTTTTTCACAAAAAAAGTACCGATGATTGTCATTTTTTTTAAATATTTTGAGAGCAATAACTCTTTCGTTAATGAAATAAACACACAATGTTTGTTTGTTTTTTTGTATGCCGTCTCAAACGACCTGAAATAAGGGTTCGTTTCTTATGATTATACACAGGACTCGCCTCCAATCGGTTGAAGCAACCCTCGGCGTAAGCCTCAATTTTAAGCTTCCGGAACTTGCGAGTTCCATCGGAATTTCATGGCGGAGTTTCTTCCCGATGAGAGCGTCTAATCATCCGTCGATTACAGGGTCGTTGGGTTTGTACCGTTTTCGATTGATGACTCGAGAATCTGTTGTAGGAAATTCCCGTTATACTCCTCACTACCCTTCCGTTAAATTTCATAAAAGCAAAAAAACACGAATTCACCGCCTTCTTTTTTTGTCTTAAAGACATAAAAAATGTTATGTAATTAATTATATTTTTCCGCTTTCGAGATATCGACCGTCTGTCGACTTCCTCCCCAACCTTATTTTTATGTAAGTCATCGCTAAAAAAAAAAGAAAAAAAAAAAGAGGTCTTTTTTTTCGATTTGACAGTCGGAAGTACCGATCCTCTTTTTTCGTCTTTTTCTTCTTCATCATCCTCGCCGAGTCCGAGTCTCTCGGAATTCTCCAACTCCCGTGGAGGAGTTGGCAGGAACGAAGGAAGAAAAAGAGGAGCACGCAGCGCAAAACAGGAAGTTCAACTAATTGAAATTCGTGTGACAGATTTTCGTTTGGAGCGCCAGTCATCGGTTGATTGTTGGTCTCGCCCTCTCCGGTTGTACATTAAAACGGTAGAATTTCATCGCGAAGATTGGCACACTCGTCGGGTATTTTGGTTTCCGGTACAACCGGATATTCTCACTGTAATTTCAACATCGAGAAACTTTCGAAAGGATATACCTTTCTCGAGACGGGCACCAAACGTCACTTATGTATTTTATATTTACGAACAATGCGAAATCGATTTTTTTTTTTTATTTTAATTATTATTATTTTTATATATAATTTTTATTATTTAATTATGTCAACCAAAAAATCTTATTTAATTGTGAAAAATTATTTTCATAATTTAATAATTTTTTTTTATAATGCAGAAAGTAAAAACTTCGCAAAAAAATATTAACGAAACGATTTTTCTAAAAAATGGCCAATTTTTAAAAATTTTTTTGGAAATTCTTTTTTTTTCATATTAAAAGATTGAAAAAGAAAAATATTTTGGCATTAGATGTGAGAACTACTGGAGCGTTGTGGAAATCGACGAATTGCCGCTCGGTGTGCAGGTAGCTTCAGGTTTCAGTGAACCAGCAAAAGATTTACAGTGGCGCTTGTAGGTAATAAGTCACGTCCGGTTAACATGTCGCCTACCGCAGGCGCATAGCGCGTGGCCCATTCTGTATCGTATATATCTATAGGCGAATACGAATATATATTATGCGTTTGAGTCTCACGAATACATAGATGTATATGAAATACGATACGCGAAGCCACTCCTTTTTCGATATTATCGTGCAAAATAAAAATAAATACAAAAATGAATGTTTTTGGCAATTATTGATGACGAGAGTTTATAAAGGAATTGCTGTTGAATTTGTGTTGAAAAAAAAAAATAAAATAATAATAATAATAAAAAATTATTCAAAATGTTTTTTTAAACGTTGAATTTTTGAATTTTTTTCCATAAGCCTAAAACACCGCGCAAGAATGATTACAAGAATGTGATAATTTTTTTTTTAAATACTAAAAGTCAGCAATTTTTTCAAAATTTGTCGAAAAAAAAAATTCTTATCCTTCGGGATCATTTTTTTTTTTTCAATTTTTTATTCGTTTACGTAGAATTATCTTCTATAATTCTTTATCTCTTAACAATAAATATTTCGATGAAGTAAACTAAAAGTAAAAATGCCTTCCACCACCCTTGAGACCCTCCGAACTTACAACCTAAAAAAAAAAAAAAATGACCAAAATATCCGTCGAAATGCAAATCTCAGCTGTGTCCAAGCGTCATCACGCGGCTTGGCATTGATTGCTCGTAATAATCGTGAGAATTACGACGAGAGCAGCAACAGCAGAGGAGCAGAGAAAATGTTTAAAAAAACGAAGTATATTACATATACCAAAAAGGATGTGTCCTGCGGTGTATAGCGGTAGCCGATGATCGCTACTACACCGCAGAGTTCGCGTGACGGAAGCCCCGAGAGATGACTTCTCGAAAAATGTTTCGTTTTTTTCATTTTTTGTTCGTAATGCATATGCATAAGGACCGGTAAAATATCTAACAGAATATATAATATTACGCGGGTTTGCACACCGGATGACGTTCTCGAAAAATCCACCCCCCGCGGCTCCTAAATATATCCGCGAGATTAAGATCGCTATGATTTTTCTCATCGCTCTTCGCTACGTCGCTCTATACATATGGAATATTATATATACACTAAATTATTATTCCAATTGTCTCATTTTTTCATTATTGTTTATATTGAATAATAATTCATATAAAATAAAATAAAATCAAAAAAATCCATCAAATACGAAAGGAACGATAAATAAAACATAAAAAAAATAAATAAAAAAGCATTATTATTATTTTCTTAATTATTTATATTTTTGAAATTTTATTTTGCTTTATATAATTATTTTATTTAAAATACATGTATATTAGTCTATACTATATTTTACCTCTCAATTCTCGTAATCTCTCGCCTTGTTTTCGAAAATATATAAGACGGCCGGAAAAAAAAACGAACTGCGCTACGCTACATAAAAAATCGATGATATAGAGAGTTTTTTAGCCCCGTGGGCCTTGAAGAAGTTGCGTGAATTGGGGTTGGCATTGGCATCCTCGGATGTGGCAATTACCGTTCTTCGAGTTGTGTGTTACCTTCTGTTGGCTCATATATATATTGCTTGCGCTACTGTCGTGAGGGGGAGGGGGGCGCGGTGGGGGCGAGAGGGGGACCCGAAAGTTCTCTTCGTCGTCACCACAGACTGACGAAGGAACGGATGGACGACGTGTAAGACTGGTGCGGGGAGTTCTACTCGGACCGCAGAACCACGCGAAGCAACACGCCCATCGCGCGTTACACATATGTTACGACAAAAACCTCCCCCCCTTCCCTCCCAATTTTATATATCGCACGAAAGACGACACGATATATATATATAATATCTGTACTATATATAGTATATCTTCTTGTGGGAAACTCGAACCGGCAATGACTCTTTGTCTTGAAATTTTCGATTGCACTCCGATTGCAGTCGATCAATAATGCAATTTTTATTCAATGAATCGATATTAATAATTATTATTTTTCGAAGTTCGTAATAATGAAATTCGATCAATTTAAAACGAAACTCGATATATTTGATGAAATAAGCTGATAATTAGATATATGTTGTATAAATAATAATAATAATAATTTATGTATCATTTGTTTATATAGAAAATTTCGGACTGTTATCACGAAATTTGCGAAAATCAAAAAAAGCAAACGATACCTTAAAAAAAAAATGTTATTCGATGAATTTTGTATTTCTGGATGCATTCATAGAAAAAATTGAATTCGAAACCTTATTTAACAACATTTCACTTGTGGTTCAAAGTTGAGATCGATATGCGTAATGCATAAAGAAAAATCTCGCGATATAAATTGTGTAAAAAAAAAATTTACGGTGTTTCCACGGGATTCCAGTTATTAAATAATTGTTAAAGTTCATACTAACGGTGACCTTAAGAGCCCGAAGCTCGGTTATAATATTTTCCATACGCGACCGTGAACTCGTTGTGTATAATACGTCTTGAAGCACACGGACGCTGACAATAGCGCGTAGCGAGGTTCGCGATCATTCGCGTATCTCCGGCTATATATGCAGCGAAGAAGAACTCGAGTGCACGCGATGACCCCGAGGACATCCCGGTGACAACCCCGAGACGAGAAATCAGCTCTCGTTCGTTCTATCCGGTATTTTTATTAAAAAAAAAAAATTATCATAACGGCGATAGGTCTTTGTGCAGACCGTTCCTTTCGTGTGCCGGTGGGGCACGCGACACGACTAGAAATCTCTACGCGAAAGGCCTCGCAAAACGAGACACAAATTCACGTGTTGCCTACTCGTTTCCAAAGGTGTTCGCTAGACGGACAGGTAGTCCCAATTTTCGGCATTACTTTTTTTTTTTTTTTTTTTCCGGCACGCGACGACCAATTCGCGAAACGCCTACCGAATTATCGACGCACAAGAACTCTTGTCTACTCAAATTTCTAGAAGATATTTCGGAGAAAACGAAGATCAACGGCTTCTCAACTATTTCAAACTTTTCGATGGGAAAAAAGGGTTTGAATACAAGAAATAAACGTCTGAGTCTCAAGTCTTAAAATTCAGTTTTCTATATTGACTATGGATTTCGATAATCGGATATTTTAGCTTTCCGATAAATTGAAAAAAAATGAAAATAACAAATTATATATATATATAATTCCGATATATTTCATATGTTTCATATATCAGAATGTATCCACATATCGATATGTAGAAAAAAAATAATAAAAATTTCCAAAAAAAAATTACGACTTTTTTTTTACGATCAAATTCATCGACATAGAAAAAAAAACAAAAAAAAAAATTCGACGATGAATTATTTTAAAAAGCTGTGCGCGTTCGGCCTGAATTAGCGAAATTTCGTAGCCGCGACACAAAGCAGTTTTTTTCTCCTATGCAATTATTTTAAATATCGATTACGCGTGAGACTCGCCCTCGACGTTTCGGAGGCAATGTGGCGCAAGGCGACACAATAATAATATTAAAGAAAAAAAAAATCAAAATAAATTATCTGGGGTCGTTACAACCCCCCAAGGTGATGTTCGCGTGCACCGGCATAGTCGTATAATAACAGGAGACGGAGTCTCTCTCATTCCCGATCTAAATCAATCTCTCGCGAGGGGTGCGAAGCATTGCCGCGGGGCCTCGTTGCATCTTTTCCCTTCGAGCCTTTTTCTCACAGATAACTCTTCTCGACGGAGTCACAAACAAATCAGTGAGGTGCCGCGCGCGGAACACAAGGGGGGTGGGGGGGGGGAGGAAGACAGGCGAAGAACTGCATAGATAATGCCGATGCGAAAGAATAAATCAGCGCATCCTAATTGGCTATATCCACACACACCGCTACACATCCATCCATTCACGCAATTCCTATAACAATAATCGGGGAAAAAAATTATCGGAAGCTTCTTCGACCACTTGGCGCTAAGAAAAAAAAATTTGGCTAATTTAGAAATTTCATGGACAAACGACAAAACGTCGTTTTGCTGTTTGTGCGCGCGCGCGTGGAACTCTCTCGCGAGCCACATGCACTTATTGAAAAGTGAGGCTCGCGTGTTCCGATGCACCACCGCGAGAGGGATGGGGGTTGGAAGACAAATCTTCCAGCGAGACGAGATCCCGGATGAAGAAGGACGACGAATATGGCAAGTAAAAAAAAAAGGATATATATCGCGTGGAGACGAATTATCGAGAAGGGGTCGAAGAGAGCGAAGACCAGGCGCGTCGTGTGGAAGAAAGATTCAGGAAAAAAAAAATTAAAAAACAGGGCTTCTGGGGTCCTTCGAGAGCACAAAGCGCTTCGGGGCAACTATTCGCAACCTCAGCTCGATTTTTTTTTTTTTTTTTTTAACCCCCGGGGTGCGAAGGTGTGGAAATTACGAAAAGGGATACATATATATATAGGTATATAAGATTGTGCGCGAAAGAGGAAAGGTTTTCGCACGAGTTTTTCAGGGATAATATATATGTATATGTGGAGCGGCTAACAGTAGCTACCGAAACTGGAGACGAAATTTATTCACGAAGATATTCAGCCGCGGTGTGGTAAATTACAGCTGGACTTACGAAGGACTCCGGAGTCCTAGTGCCGTGCGTAGTTACTCTGCCGTAGTTTGCGCGATGCCCGGAAGCTTGAATCTCAATTATTTCTCGTGCAAAAGGTGTCGAAATTACTGAATTTTGGATACGAATTCGAGGATAATAAGAGTCATTGGAAGGTTGGCAATCATTGCAACAGTTTTTCGACATGTAGCTATTTTTTTTTTTCTTTTTGTGGCATCAGATGGCTCTGCGATGCGTCGGAAACGAATTGTTGATTGAAATACAATTCGCTTGGTTTTTAGGTTAAAAAATCATTGGTCGGCTGAGAGAGCAGTAAATAACAAATTTAGAATAAAAATAATTTTTAAAATTCAAGAAAGTAAATTTAGAATTTTATTAAAAAAAAAAAATTCAGATGAAATAAGCGATATTTTAAATAATTTTTTCACTATATCGGCATCTTAACAATCATTTATTAAAGTCGACATCCTGAAGTTTCGATTTCACTGCTATTAAACTATAAAATATTGATTTTTCATCAATATAGCGCAATGATGAAAATTTTCGGTTTTTCATATTCATGTGTAATGTTTTTGGATTATGTGCAATTTTTTAAGGAAAAAAAAAAAAAAATCGATGTTATGACGGAAAATATCTAAAACAATCCTTGCGATTTTTTTTTTTTTTTTTTTTATACACATATGTGCACTTTATATGAATCGTTCGAACGTTGAAAAGCAACGGAGAGATTGAATCGAAAACGAGAATGCAAATTGGCGTTATGAGATCCAAGAGCTTTTTTTTTTTTTTTTTTTTTTTTTTTAGGGAAAGAGCTCCGGCTACCGTATAATACAGTATTCGGTTTCCACTTTGTCATAGCTTAAGGGCAAAATGTCCGGTCGTGGAGTTCGGTTAGAGTCGAAAACGCCCGTGAAACGTTTCCATCGAGATGCCCTCAGGTCGTTTTCTATACACAATTAGCGAGAGCTTTTAATCCACACTGGTGAGCATCAGACGAGACCTGAACGTGGACTATGCTCGTAGGCCCCGAGGGCTCGAGTTCTCCCCGTATATATATCTGCGCGGTTCTGGACTATAACGGCAAAGACCCGAAATGAGAGGTCACCGTGAACTACCAGAGGCCGGACAGCATCCGTCATCACGATTTCACTCTAATTAACGTCATCTGCCTAACGAGGCCAGCAAAGGCAACGGTAGAAACCCCCACGGTAACCTCTCTAGTAGACGTCCACGCGTCGCCACTCGAACGAAAAATCGTGAAAAGAAAATAGAAAAAAAAAAAAAAAACAAGAAGTTGCGAACGAAAACGTTGCGAACGAACGATGCGGAAAATTGTCGTTTGCACGTCGCATCAATGATTCTTAATGTCGACATCCTCGCGTTTTGCAAATCTCTACATGATTTTTAATCGCCATTTACGGAGAATTATTCTTTGAAACTTTTTTTATTCGATCAAATTTTCATTCGAGCGGTTAATTTTTTTTTTTTTAATTATCGAAATACGTTTATTATATTATGTATCTCTTCATATAATCATCACCCGTATTTTAATCGCGATTTACGGACAATTTTCGTTTTTCTTTTTTTTTTTTTCAAGCCAATTTTTCTTCGTACAATTTATCGAATTTTTTTTTATTACCAAATTGACACAGTTAAGTGCTTCTATTTATGTAGAAATAAAAATAAAAAAAAATAAACGAATGAATCGTATTCGCGAGAGTGATGATGAAACGTTAACCCTTTCGCAGTATGTTTCACATCTTCGCGCAATTTGAAACGGCTGGCGTAGCCGAAAATTTCGTCGGTTTCTAATTTTTTTTCTTTTTTCATCCGTTCCTCATTTCTCGTCGTTTTAATTTTCCTTTTATTTCATTTTTTTTTCTCTCGCTCGTTCCTCCAACCCCGCGATCGCGGTTCGAAAGAAGCGCCGCGCGACTTGTCTCGAGCGCTCGTGATGAGTATGGAGAGCGCGCGGAAACAGTTGCCCCGGGGCGCAGTTTTGTCTTGACGACGGGGACGGGGTTCTCTCCTCGCCTTCGTCAGGAGGATACATAACCGGAGAAGAGGAGGAAGGAGGGAGGGGGGGCTTCTTGGCATATGTGGCTCGCGTGCAAGACTACCAGCATGGGGAGTAACAGGTGCGTTCGTTCGTCGAATGTACGGACGTAGATAGTGGCAGACCGAGAGGAAGCGGTCGTTAGCCTGGGCTACCAGAAGCTAAAAGCCGCGCGCACCAGAAGCCTAAAGCACCGAGCAGCAGCGACAGCCCCTGGAACAGCCCATTCCTTTACATATACCGACTATTATGATTTTCTCGCAATTATAAAGCCTTCTTACAGTTTTTTCGATCGCATTTACACAATCATTTGTTTTGCTGCTATACAGAAACATCGTCCGCTTGTGCATAAAGAAATGTGGGGCAAAATGGACCACTGCGAAAAAATGACGTATTTTCAATTTTGTTTTTATTTTATTGTATTATATTTTTTCACGAGTATTTGAGTGATTCGCTGCATGAAATTTCGTGCATTTTACAAATTTGGCACTAAATTTGTGAATAATCGATTTAGATATTCAAATTTAATGGAATGTTTTATTTCGAAAAAATCAATAAATCAAAAAATGACGAGAAAGCGATGCTAAAATTTTCAATATTTCAAGCAGTTTGAGACGAGATTGGTAACTTTTTTTTTTTTTCAACATGCGCAGTACAAGAATTTTTTTTACGATGGTCCGTTTTGCCCCATTCAGCACCGTCGAGTACGGCGAACCGCGGAGAAACGTCTTGCGGGCACAGACGACATATGCCCTCAAGTTTCGTAATTCATTAACGTCTGTGAAATTTCAAGTACAATGATATTTCAGTACTTTGGTACTCATAAAAAAGAATTTAATCGCGATATTAATCTAAAAAAAATTCTTACATCGTCGATAAAAAAACTCGTAATCGATAATCGTAATAAAATTACTCCATTTTTTTTTTTTTTTTTTTACAAATCGAATTAATGGAAATAATTGTCATTGGCATAAAATAACGCAGCGATATTGTCGAATCTCTCATAACGAAAATGATTTAAAAAAAAAGCCGCGTTATTTCTTATGAAACGCGATGACTACGATAGTATCAAAGAGAGTGAGAGAAAGAGGAATTATATACATGTAGTATACGGAGTTGGGGGGTTTCGCGGAGAGGCGAAAGGAGATTAGCGAGTGAATAATGAAGACACGACCCCGTGAAAGCCTAAGCGGACCTCCTTAAGCTCCGGTGCTCCTTCGAGTAGAAGCCGAAGCCGGAAAGAGGATACCGACAAGGGTGGTGGTGGTATAAGAGGGTCCTGGTGGAAGCAGTTAATTACTCCGTGCGCGAGAGAGCTCCGCCTCGACACAGGACCAGGGTAACGACTTCCCCTTATTTGTCGAGAGGCGCAAACAGCCAACTCGATCTGCTTCTCTCCTCTCCATCTCTCTATCCAACACACGAGCTCCGCGCAACGCGAAATCCCTGACTCTAAGAAGCTTCGTGAACGGGGGTGGACCGCACCGAAACTTGCACCATAAACCCCCCGAACGCCATTTTACTCCTTCGGCTTCGGCGAGAGAATAAATTCATGGCGTTAAAACAGAACTCTCATCCTCCATGTACGCGAAATTTCGAGTACTCTACTATTCGTGTCGTATTGTTGACGATAAACGTGAGAAAAAAAAAAAAAAAAAAATGTTCGAAGGTATTAACAGTTTGGTTCGCAATTTTCGTTTTATCGTTTTATTCGTATTTTGTTAATTTTATCGATGTTTAGTTCGATTTATCTATACGTTATCAATTTAAACGATATTTAATTTGATTTATCGATCGATCGATCGATGTTTATCGATATATATTGATACTGTATCGCGTTTATAGATCTTTTACTGATCTTATCAATCTTTTTTTCAGTTGATCGATATTTTATACAATGTATTGCCACTTCAAACACTCAATCGGTATTTTATCAGATTTCATCCATAAGTAATTAGTGAAGTTTTTTATTGATCTGTTGTTTACAAAAAGAAATTCATGGGTATAAAAAAAAATTGGATTCTATGAAAATTCGTCGATTCGTCAATCGTATCGGCAAATCAAAGATTACGATGGTTCTTTCTCAACGCCACAGTCAATTCCTTCATTGCAGCGGTATTTTCATTTATCGCCGTTACAACATTTTCCAATTCGTAGCGCGACGCCAGAGCCGATAGTGTAGACGTTGTCGAGTCATTTAAAAAACCATATGTTGCATTTTCTACGAAAAAATATTAATACCGATTATTAAACGATTTAAATTTTTCTCTAAAATCGTTTCGACTATTAAAAAAATAATAATACAAATAATAATTTTTAAAAATATATATATCGACGGTAATATATATATATATATATATATACACCTTCGCTCTCGTCGTCCGGATCGTAATCCTTTATAACTGTAATCGTCGTGTTTGCATAAATCATCAAAACGAATGGTACGTCGCCGGTATTGTATTTCGGATTTTTTTCACTCTTCGAAGTAGCGCCCTTGATGCGAATTATCTGAAAGAGGGATTCGCAGTAAAATCTTTTAAATTTCAATTAATTCAAATAAAAAAAATTAATTGAAAGTATTAATAATAAAATAATAACAATTAATGACTAATTATTAATATAATAATTACTTTATTGTCATTATTATTATTAATTATTCATTTATTATAAAATTTAATTAATTTTATTTTAATTACGTTTCACTGTGACGCGAAAATTACGAACCGTATTCTTCTTTATCAGCGATCTTATTCGCTCAATTTGATCTTCCACCGCGATGCACTGAATTCGCAATGCCTTTTCGGTTTCAACGATGAATTTGAAAATGAAAAATTTTCCCTCGCCGAACTCTCGCGGTTCCTCAATCGTTCCGACGCGCACGATAATCTCGCTGCTCGTCGTGTTAAAAACAATTTTTTTTAATCGCAAAATTTTCATGTATTCGATTATATCGATGTTAAAAAAATATAATTAAAAAAAAATAATAATAATAATGAAATTATATTCAACACGTTTAAAAAAAAATGTTGATGTTACCTATCGGCCAAATTGTTATTCGATAAATTGATTTTTTTCTTTGATAACTCGGAGAGCAACATTTTCAGAAACTATCCCGAGGAGAATGACTGTCGTGCTACCGCCGATCGCAATACTTAATCTCTACATTGACCTTCCGCGGCACAATTGTTGCAAATGCGATTAGATTATCTTTCCATCGAGCGGAGAGATAGATCGCGTTAATCTTATCATCGATGCCGACATTACGATAAGCTGCGACATTCGTTTATCGAAAATTCGTAACGTTGCTTCCGCCTCGAGAAAACTATGTTTTCAATAAAAAAAAATTTTAAAAACGCTTAAAATTATTTATTAGATGAAACATGTCATAAAAACCATAACAAACAATACAAATAATAAAAACAATTAATATCATAATAATAATACATAATATAATAATAATAATACATAATATAATAATAATAATACATAATATAATAATAATAATACATAATATAATAATAATAATACATAATATAATAATAATAATAATATTTTATTGAATTTTACAAATTAATATTAATCGATAAAATATTTGTAAAATTCACATTTTGTATGTCTTCCAATTATGAACGACATAACTGAGAAATCCGTGAAAACTGCCCAATCGAATAATTAGCAATCGCTGAATTTCTGTCAAGCGTTGAAAATTAATCATCTATGAAATTGGACAGTATATCCAAACAAACATTTTCACATTTCTTTCTTTTTTCAGGATTGAGTTTTAACAATCCGTCCGAAAATTTTTTAGCAAACGAATTATCGTTATCGTCTTCAATTGCTCCAGCCGTCGATTGCTTCAATGTTTCCACAAGAGATTTGTCACCGTTGTTATTTGTCGGTGAAACTGTTGTTTCGTGTTCTACAAAAATGCGATGTTAAATTAACACATACGGCAAAATTTAAAGTAGCGAACGTAATTATTGTGTATATTATTGGAAAATGTATGTGAAAACATCTTTAGTAATTTTCCGAATCGGATAGATACGATATAAAGGTTCATCTGGTAGGTAAAGTCTTGTTAGCTTTCCAATAGAAAAAAACATCGGATGCGCAATCGCAAACGCGCATATTTTTTTCTAAATACGATTTTCCGATGTTATGGAACATTCTTAACACTTTTTCATTAAAATAATGCGTATTAGATTTGCATATCAATTCCACGTTCTGTTTTTAACATCGTATACAAAGTTTCCGCGATAAGTGCGCCAACGTTGATAATTCGTGTTTTCTCATAGAGAAAGCTTTGCAAATGATGATAAAAACAAAATGAGAAAACGATGTGGTTATCCATTTCATATACATTATTTTTTATTTTATTTTTTTCACTGCATTTTTAGAAGTGCGCTATAACGATCTATTAGGGACATTTATTTATTGAGAAAATTAGCTAAAAATGTTCACACATCGAAAGTTAAGAGAAAAAGACAATATTGTCTTTTTCTCCATTACTGACCGTCCGTAGTTGACGAAGTCGTAGGCATTTCCGGACAGGTTTGTTCCGAAGATAAAGCAGACGAACTGTTCTTGTTCGCAGTTGCGTTTGTTTCCTCACCGCGTGACTTGAGGAATTGTATGAGCGTTTCGAAAATTTCAGTAGTGCGAATGACATCACAGGGTGCGACAATATATGACGAATTGCCCTCTATAAAAATAAAAGAGGCATTTATGAAAAGTGGCAAAAACCGATACTTGTACTGTAGAGATGTTTGCAAACTGTGGAACTTTTATCCGACAAATTCCGTAACCGGCCGCTGAATTACGCAGATGCTTAAGGTAGTTCTGTCGCTTCGTGTTCATTTCGCATAAGTTAGAGAAAAATTATATAGAATACATTTTTTCAGAGTTTTATACCATCGAAAAGTATTTGCAATTTTCTCTCATTTTTCTCGAACTTATGCGAAATGAACGCGAAGCAACATAACTACCTTAAAGCCGCAGAGAAATCACCTCCACAGTTGTTAGTTTTGCCATAACGCTTACCTTTTTTCATAAGCGTAATTTCTGTTGTATCTTGGAAGAGTAAATAGGTACTTGATACGTTTTCCACCTCTGGTCCATTCCCCTGTCTTGCGACTGCATTCTTTATACGAATTACCTGAATTTATGAATGTAGAAGTATCTCACTTTTTTAAATTTTACTTGACTCGTGATTTTTTTTTAAGTTATGAATTTTCAAAAAATTATTTGAAAATTATTTTTAAACTACTTTGCGTAAAACGTAAACGTGAACCTGTAAAAAGTGTTTACAGGGCCGCGATTCAGGAGCGGTCGATTGATGCGTATTTTTTATTTATAAATAAATTAATCAAAAAAAAAAAAATTCAAAAAATATTTGACATCAATATCAAAAAATATTTTTTCAAAAAGAAAAATTTCAAAACAAATTTCAAAAAAATGTAAAAAAAAAACTAAAAAAAAAAAATTAATTAATTAATTATTTATTTATTTAATGAATGTTATTCGCAGCTTCATTTACTTTTATTCCCGCTGGTCAAGAATAGCTAACTTTAGACCCGCGTTGCAGGCATGAAATATGGTCTCTTTAGCGCAGACGGAAAAAAAAAAGTTCTTGTATTAGTGTTATTTTTTTTAATTACGTTATTCTATATATCTATATATCTAGGATGCAGCGAGTGACAATCTGGATGCAATTTGGATAAATTGTGAAACGCACGGTATTTTATCTATTGAAAAATACAAAAGTGAAAATCGGCTATTTTTTTACCCGTCACACTAGAATGATCCCTTAAAATAACCAAAATATCTATACATCCATGAGATACAGTCGATCGATAAGGTTTGCGTTAGAAATTGCGTAAAATAATATACACACCGCATCCTTCTGAAAAATGTGGGCGAACTTGAGTGCATTTTTCGAGATTTTGCACCAGATATTTCGCCCCATTCCGTTGCCAAGGAGACACAATAAATATTTATTTTCAAGCTCGTTGGATGGAATTACGGATGGGTTTTCGTTCACTTTCAAGACCAAAGTACTGGAAAGATGACGAAGGAAAAAATATTCAAATCAAATTTCGCTGAGCTTTTTTACATATTTTGAAGTATTTAACAAATTTGAAAAAAAAATTATGTTTGCTGCGCGTTATCAACACTTTAGTTTCACTGCTTACAATGTTTTTATCATTAATATATTCACTGTTACAATATTGAAAAGAATGTTTAAAGAGTCAACTGTTGCGTAATTTGAAAATTAGTCATCGTAAGTTCATACAAGAAATAGACAATGAAAACGATAGGAACAAATAACTTACGGAACTTTACGCTTTGATTGAATTGCGTCAATATCATCGTTGTCCGACATTTTGAAGGTTCCTGTTGCCATTTTTTATTTTTTTTTCTTTCTATATTTCAATGGAAAAAAACTGATGTCGCGACTTAAGGAGATGGAGAATAATGCAACGAATCGAAAGCAGGATGCTATAAGAAAATAAGAAAATAAGAAAAAAATGATCCTAAATAACTAATGAAAGAAGAAAACAATAGAAAAGAATACTCGTAGGTTCGTGTGTACCACGTAAAAATAATAACTCAAGAAAAATCATATAATAATTCGTACAAAATACTTTTTACCGATTACTGCGGATAATTAACCAGTCCGCTAACTGATCATCGATTCGCGGGGAGAATGGTTCACAAAGAAAATGGGAATAAAATTCGAAATATTAAGTTAAGAATTACGAGGAACTACGGGACACTCGGAGATAATAACGGACTGGAGAAAATGGCGTCGTTGCACGAGGCGGGAAAACTTACGCGGTATCGCAGGGGAAAAATAATCACGAGGGGAGGGGACGAATCATCGGGCAATTCCTGGAGAGATTTTTCCTGGAATTTTCCGGGAGTTTTTCGGGAACGGGAATCTCACTTAGAACGATAATTAACAGTTATGCACCACACATTACGCGCTCACACTTTTACCTGTGGTCTTGCCGAGTAATGGCGATAGGCGTTGCCTCGATTACTTCCAATTCTCTTCTACTGCGAATCTCGTCAAACCTCGGGGGCCGGAGTTGGGGAAAATACGTTGGCGTTCTTCTCCGTTGACAGCGCCGTTGGTGATATCAGTAAGCACTGATGATAGCAGCGAGAGTCTGCTATTTAAGAGAAGGTGCAATGCCTTCCCCCCTTCCATCCCGGGCTCAGTCGGTATCCAAAACTGTAAACAACTTTTTTCAGACACACAGGCATTTACAACTGAAAAAAAAGATTCATTAGATGCGGATATCACCATAGCATCGAATGACACTCTTTTTTTAAGCGGTAAATGTCAGTATACCTGAAAAAAGTTGTTTACAGTTTTTGATACCGACCGCGGTATTTCACCACCTCTTAAGAGGAGGTGAAAGTCGTTTCGCGCTGTCTCTCTCGCTCCACCGCGAGCGCCAATGATGCTATCTCTCTCGCTCTCGTTGCGTGGTCACGTGACTTTCACCTCCTCTTAAGGTTGGTCGATGATTCAAGCGATTGACGGGTATTAGAGACGGGGAATAAGGTAAAAGGCCCAGTTTGGGACCTTTCTAGGCAACTCTCTCACTTTACGAGTGCAAAATTCTAAGGATAAACAAGGAGGACCGAGTGTCGCAGTTTGTGACCCGCCGAACGCGCGCTACCCATTGGCTGCATATTGAATGGTGGGGGAAGCCGACTATGCTAGAGATACCCGGGTCACAAACTGCGACAGGGTCACAAACAGGGTCCTTTACCTTACGGGCGATTAGATTTTAGTAGCCGGCAAATGAATACGAATTTTAATCGGTAACTACGGACCTCTTTATTATTTGTCTACAATTATCACGTTCTTATATAATGTTTTATTATTTTATAATATTTCATAAAAATTCCATTCGACATGCAATCGTACATTTGTTACCCGATCGATAAGCCTGTCGATCAAAATCGATCAAAATCGGCAATTTGACGATTCCGCAATTAATCGCGCGTTCTGATGTACTCAACTGTACTACGATTTTGATGTAGAAACGCAAGTATATTCACGTCTTCCGGCGATAAGCAACTGCGTTTTGCTGAAATAATGTTTTCACCGATCGTTGATACACGCGCAGACGATCTGCTCGATACAGGGATCGCCAAGAACCTTTTAGCGATTTTCGCTATCGTCGGAAATTTCTGGTGGTGCAAACTCCACCACAGCAACGGATCTTCCCTCGGCGGTAGTATCGGTTCCCGTAAATAATATTCAACTTCCGCACTCTCTTGACTATCAATGAAATTTACAAATTCTTGAAGACGCTGACACGGTGTGATATCTTCGTCAAAGAAATAATTGATTGCGGCTACTCGCTCATCGTTCGCCGCGGAACAAGCTGCTGTAGCGGCGCGATGATTTTCTTCGCACATCATCCCTCCGAGTCGCATCTTTATCGCTTCTCGAAAATCCTCCAATTCGCACCGCAAATTTTTACACCTATAAGTACACAACATCCATTCTATACCGTAAAAAAAAAAACAATGAAATGAAAAATCTTACAAAAATTCATGGAAATTCAACTGTAATATCGTTGATATCGCAGAAATAAAAAAATAAAGAAATCGAGGCAAAGAATTTTTCACGAATGAAGGGCTCATTTTTAATGATACAAACCTCGGATCTAAGATGGACGCCAGAGAAAATGCGTCGACGGAGTCATTCGGAAAAAATTTTGCCAGTAACTGTTGCCTTACGATCGATTTCAAGTGCACCATAATTGCTGAGTCGTTTTTTATTACGATTTTATTCAGCATATATCGGATCAGTGGGCGGATAATGCCAATTGTTGCTTGCTGTTTCACCGACACATTTTTAGTGACAATTTCAAAATATCGTAGTATCTCAACGAGATCTTTCAAAAATATCCAGTGGCGCGGCGTCAAAGACAATGCGTTCGAAATAATTTTCGTCGTGTGCTCACGATCGCTCAACACCCTATTTATCGCGTCGCGCTGCTCGATCAGCCTTTCGATCATAGCGAATGGTGAATTCGACTCGTTTCTGCAGTCGCTAATAAGTCGATGTTCGGGCAGTTTTAGCCGACGTTGAACTCCTTTTAAAGCTTCCGATGCAAGTTTCGAGTGCTTGAAGTGTTCGACAATCGCACGAACTCTTGCAAATGTTTCAGTGACTTCATTATCCTCCAAGACTGCATTCAAGACACATTGCAGACTATTTACAGGGCAACACACGCTGTATCCGAGTTGTTTTGTCGAATTTAGCGCCGCAAAAATGTGACTTGCATTGTCGTGAACGATGGCAACGACTTTGTCCGTCAATTTCCACTCCGAAACGACCCTTTCGAGATGTTCTCTCAAATTATCTGCCGTTTGCTCTTCGGATACTTGAAATGTATCTAAGGTGTAGGATACGGCATCCCATGCATCGTCTATCGCATGGAGTGCCACAGTAACGAACGAAGCCGCACTTTGAGACGACAATTGATTGATCGTTAAGGAGACGGATGGGTACTTCTCTATAAAGGGTATGATGTGCGATTTCACGGAGTCATAGAGCTCGTGTAAACGACTTCTTACCGATGTTTCATTTGGCAACGTATAATTTGGGGCGATGTTACGTAAAAATTGCTGAAAACCAGAACCATCGCCAATCGACAGCGGCAGCATGTCCATCGCTATCATCATCACATACGATCGTGTAATGCTTTCTTCTGTAGAATTCTAGAATACATGAATAATGGAATTTAAAAAACCAATTAACGATTATAAATTAATAAATTTCGAAAAACGCGAGACAGAATTTTGGATACCACACGATCGGAGTGTTCGTATGAAGATTGTCCTGTTGCTCGTTTGGCTTCAGGCTCTTCGTTCATTACTGTCGTACGCTTTGTCGATCGAGATCTCGACGATTCCGCGGTGTTGTTGGTGGAAGACGATCCACCGGCCACCAAGGTACGCAGATCAGGATCGACATTGCTGCTGTAACGAACGCGGATTGTTTAACTTTAACGGATTGCGACTTGTGAAATTGCGGAAAAAACAAAAATTCTATTTTCATATTTTACTATTTGAAGATATAAAATCGTTATTTACCTGCGTTTCGATTCATCTCCTTCGATCGTCGATTCGTTCATCGGCAGCATCACCTTAGCGCGGCGTTTTTCTAAGTACAATTTTTCGATGTTTTGAAACATTCTTAACATGTTTTGATTAAGAGAATGCAAGTTAATCGAATTTGCACATCGTTAATCGATAAAAACAAAATGAGAAAACGATGTGGTTATCCATTTCCTATACATTATTTTTTATTTTATTTTTTTCACTGCATTTTTAGAAGTGCGCTATAACGATCTATTAGGGACATTTATTTATTGAGAAAATTAGCTAAAAATGTTCACACATCGAAAGTTAAGAGAAAAAGACAATGTTGTCTTTTTCTCCATTGATTTTTTCCATTACTGACCGTCCGTAGTTGACGAAGTGGTAGGCATTTCCGGACAGGTTTGTTCCGAAGATAAAGCAGACGAACTGTTCTTGTTCGCAGTTGCGTTTGTTTCCTCACCGCGTGACTTGGGGAATTGTATGAGCGGTTCGAAAATTTCAGTAGTGCGAATGACATCATAGGGTGCGACAATATATGACGAATTGCCCTCTATAAAAATAAAAGAGGCATTTATGAAAAGTGGCAAAAACCGATACTTGTACTGTAGAGATGTTTGCAAACTGTGGAACTTTTATCCGACAAATTCCGTAACCGGCCGCTGAATTACGCAGATGCTTAAGGTAGTTCTGTCGCTTCGTGTTCATTTCGCATAAGTTAGAGAAAAATTATATAGAATACATTTTTTCAGAGTTTTATACCATCGAGAAGTGTTTGCAATTTTCTCTCATTTTTCTCGAACTTATGCGAAATGAACGCGAAGCAACATAACTACCTTAAAGCCGCAGAGAAATCACCTCCACAGTTGTTAGTTTTGCCATAACACTTACCTTTTTTCATAAGCGTAATTTCTGTTGTATCTTGGAAAAGTAAATAGGTACTTGATACGTTTTCCACCTCTGGTCTATTCCCCTGTCTTGCGACTGCATTCTTTATACGAATTACCTGAATTTATGAATGTAGAAGTATCTCACTTTTTTAAATTTTACTTGACTCGTGATTTTTTTTTAAGTTATGAATTTTCAAAAAATTATTTGAAAATTATTTTTAAACTACTTTGCGTAAAACGTAAACGTGAACCTGTAAAAAGTGTTTACAGGGCCGCGATTCAGGAGCGGTCGATTGATGCGTATTTTTTATTTATAAATAAATTAATCAAAAAAAAAAAAATTCAAAAAATATTTGACATCAATATCAAAAAATATTTTTTCAAAAAGAAAAATTTCAAAACAAATTTCAAAAAAATGTAAAAAAAAAAAAATTAATTAATTAATTATTTATTTATTTAATGAATGTTATTCGCAGCTTCATTTACTTTTATTCCCGCTGGTCAAGAATAGCTAACTTTAGACCCGCGTTGCAGGCATGAAATATGGTCTTTTTAGCGCAGACGGAAAAAAAAAAGTTCTTGTATTAGTGTTATTTTTTTTAATTACGTTATTCTATATATTTATATATCTAGGATGCAGCGAGTGACAATCTGGATGCAATTTGGATAAATTGTGAAACGCACGGTATTTTATCTATTGAAAAATACAAAAGTGAAAATCGGCTATTTTTTTACCCGTCACACTAGAATGATCCCTTAAAATAACCAAAATATCTATACATCCATGAGATACAGTCGATCGATAAGGTTTGCGTTAGAAATTGCGTAAAATAATATACACACCGCATCCTTCTGAAAAATGTGGGCGAACTTGAGTGCATTTTTCGAGATTTTGCACCAGATATTTCGCCCCATTCCGTTGCCAAGGAGACACAATAAATATTTATCTTCAAGCTCGTTGGATGGAATTACGGATGGGTTTTCGTTCACTTTCAAGACCAAAGTACTGGAAAGATGACGAAGGAAAAAATATTCAAATCAAATTTCGCTGAGCTTTTTTACATATTTTGAAGTATTTAACAAATTTGAAAAAAAAATTATGTTTGCTGCGCGTTATCAACACTTTAGTTTCACTGCTTACAATGTTTTTATCATTAATATATTCACTGTTACAATATTGAAAAGAATGTTTAAAGAGTCAACTGTTGCGTAATTTGAAAATTAATCATCGTAAGTTCATACAAGAAATAGACAATGAAAACGATAGGAACAAATAACTTACGGAACTTTACGCTTTGATTGAATTGCGTCAATATCATCGTTGTCCGACATTTTGAAGGTTCCTGTTGCCATTTTTTATTTTTTTTTCTTTCTATATTTCAATGGAAAAAAACTGATGTCGCGACTTAAGGAGATGGAGAATAATGCAACGAATCGAAAGCAGGATGCTATAAGAAAATAAGAAAATAAGAAAAAAATGATCCTAAATAACTAATGAAAGAAGAAAACAATAGAAAAGAATACTCGTAGGTTCGTGTGTACCACGTAAAAATAATAACTCAAGAAAAATCATATAATAATTCGTACAAAATACTTTTTACCGATTACTGCGGATAATTAACCAGTGCGCTAACTGATCATCGATTCGCGGGGAGAATGGTTCACAAAGAAAATGGGAATAAAATTCGAAATATTAAGTTAAGAATTACGAGGAACTACGGGACACTCGGAGATAATAACGGACTGGAGAAAATGGCGTCGTTGCACGAGGCGGGAAAACTTACGCGGTATCGTAGGGGAAAAATAATCACGAGGGGAGGGGACGAATCATCGGGCAATTCCTGGAGAGATTTTTCCTGGAATTTTCCGGGAGTTTTTCGGGAACGGGAATCTCACTTAGAACGATAATTAACAGTTATGCACCACACATTACGCGCTCACACTTTTACCTGTGGTCTTGCCGAGTAATGGCGATAGGCTTTGCCTCGATTACTTCCAATTCTCTTCTACTGCGAATCTCGTCAAACCTCGGGGGCCGGAGTTGGGGAAAATACGTTGGCGTTCTTCTCCGTTGACAGCGCCGTTGGTGATATCAGTAAGCACTGATGATAGCAGCGAGAGTCTGCTATTTAAGGGGGCTGAGTCACCTAAAAATTATTTTTTTATTTATTTTTTTAAAATTTTTTTTCTGAATGTATATACGGTGTACTACATACACACCAAATTTTAGATCGAAATTTAAAAAATTAGCGAAGTTAGAAGCATTTTAATAATATTAGAAATATTAGAAATAAATAATGTGTGAAAAAAAAAAAAAATGCCGAAATGCAATACAAACAATGCCGGAATACCGCATCTCCGCACGTTTCTTTTTCTTCTAATAAGAAGAACAAGGAACATCGAGAAAGGAACATAAAAAAAACAATCGATGCCGAAACTGCGTTCGGTAGGTAACGATTTACCGACCAAAGGGTCGTTACGTCTAATCGATGCGACTCAGATTATCGCCGCTACCGCGCTTTGTTTTGAGTCTGCGATACACCGGCGTAATGTAGCAGCGATGATTTTTACTCGATTGTGTCAATCGGGTAAAAAACTGCGCTTGTAAACTCCGTGTAATTAGTTAATCGTCAGTGTTTACAGTTTTTCCGAATGAACGGAATATATTCTGTATTTTTGCCCGCAATAGTGCAAAAATGATTTTCACAGTGACAGTGTCGCAACGCGAAAAGTCTCGCAGAATTAACCTCATTTTTAAACGTCACATTTGACGTAAGAGTATTTTTTTTTATTTTTTAAACATTTTTTTTGCATTTACGAGATTTGTAAAATAAAAAAAAGAAAAAAAAGAAAAAAAAATTCTAAGTTTTATGTGATAGAAAAGAAAGTGTACATTTTTGTGACAAAAAAAATATAAAAATAATTTTTTTTTTATTGTGAATCACCCAAGTTGGTTATTTTCATTAATCTGTGAAATTCATTTTTTCACACTTATATTTTTCTTCGCTTGCCGCAGGTTTCAGGGAGAATGGGCCCACCAATTTTGGATTGCGACGGCTGATTTTCTTCGTAACAGTCAGTGTTACGGAACGAGTGCGGGGATTTTTCATGCGATCAAAAATGGATTTATCGCAAGCCATTATATGAGTGGTTACGAGACAAAAAGTGGAAAAAGTGAATTTTTTGGTAGTTTTTAACTCATAGCTTCGCCAGCGAAGCTTCAAAAAAAAATCCCCGCACTCGTTCCGCAATAAACTCTCCAACGAAGAAAATAAGAGGTCGCAAGCAAAGATTGATGCTTTCGTTCAGTCCGAAAGCTGCGGCAAAGGAAAAATGTTTGACCATTGCCCATAACACTGGAATACACCGTAGGTCTCCAAAAAAATTTACAGCGGTAGTCTAACATATATATATTATGGAGGTAAAATTAAATTTTTCATTAAACTTATATATACTGGAAAAAAAATTTTTTACTTTTCGATTTTTTAGGTGACTCAGTCCCCTTAAGAGAAGGTGCAATCCCTTCCCCCCCTTCCATCCCGGGCTCAGTCGGTATCCAAAACTGTAAACAACTTTTTTCAGACACACAGGCATTTACAACTGAAAAAAAAGATTCATTAGATGCGGATATCACCATAGCATCGAATGACACTCTTTTTTTAAGCGGTAAATGTCAGTATACCTGAAAAAAGTTGTTTACAGTTTTTGATACCGACCGCGGTATTTCACCACCTCTTAAGGTTGGTCGATGTTTCAAGCGATTGACGGGTATTAGAGACGGGGAATAAGGTAAAAGGCCCAGTTTGGGACCTTTCTAGGCAACTCTCTCACTTTACGAGTGCAAAATTCTATGGATAAAGAAGGAGGACTGTCACAAACTGCGACAGGGTCACAAACAGGGTCCTTTACCTTACGGGCGATTAGATTTTAGTAGCCGGCAAATGAATACGAATTTTAATCGGTAACTACGGAACTCTTTATTATTTGTCTACAATTATCACGTTCTTATATAATGTTTTATTATTTTATAATATTTCATAAAAATTCCATTCGACATGCAATCGTACATTTGTTACCCGATCGATAAGCCTGTCGATCAAAATCGGCAATTTGACGATTCCGCAATTAATCGCGCGTTCTGATGTACTCAACTGTACTACGATTTTGATGTAGAAACACAAGTATATTCACGTCTTCCGGCGATAAGCAACTGCGTTTTGCTGAAATAATGTTTTCACCGATCGTTGATACACGCGCAGACGATCTGCTCGATACAGGGATCGCCAAGAACCTTTTAGCGATTTTCGCTATCGTCGGAAATTTCTGGTGGTGCGAACTCCACCACAGCAACGGATCTTCCCTCGGCGGTAGTATCGGTTCCCGTAAATAATATTCAAGTTCCGCACTCTCTTGACTATCAATGAAATTTACAAATTCTTGAAGACGCTGAGACGGTGTGATATCTTCGTCAAAGAAATAATTGATTGCGGCTACTCGCTCATCGTTCGCCGCGGAACAAGCTGCTGTAGCGGCGCGATGATTTTCTTCGCGCATCATCCCTCCGAGTCGCATCTTTATCGCTTCTCGAAAATCCTCCAATTCGTACCGCAAATTTTTATACCTATAAGTAAACAACATTCATTTTATACCGTCAAAAAAAAACCTAATGAAATGAAAAATCTTACAAAAATTCATGAAAATTCAACTGTAATATCGTTGATATCGCAGAAATAAAAAAATAAAGAAATCGAGGCAAAGAATTTTTCACGAATGAAGGGCTCATTTTTAATGATACAAACCTCGGATCTAAGATGGACGCCAGAGAAAATGCGTCGACGGAGTCATTCGGAAAAAATTTTGCCAGTAACTGTTGCCTTACGATCGATTTCAAGTGCACCATAATTGCTGAGTCGTTTTTTATTACGATTTTATTCAGCATACATCGGATCAGTGGGCGGATAATGCCAATTGTTGCTTGCTGTTCCACCGACCCATTTTTAGTGACAATTTCAAAATATCGCAGTATCTCAATGAGATCTTTCAAAAATATCCAGTGGCGCGGCGTCAAAGACAATGCGTTCGAAATAATTTTCGTCGTGTGCTCACGATCGCTCAACACCCTATTTATCGCGTCGCGCTGCTCGATCAGCCTTTCGATCATAGCGAATGGTGAATTCGACTCGTTTCTGCAGTCGCTAATAAGTCGATGTTCGGGCAGTTTTAGCCGACGTTGAACTCCTTTTAAAGCTTCCGATGCAAGTTTCGAGTGCTTGAAGTGTTCGACAATCGCACGAACTCTTGCAAATGTTTCGGTGACTTCATTATCCTCCAAGACTGCATTCAAGACACATTGCAGACTATTTACAGAGCAACACACGCTGTATCCGAGTTGTTTTGTCGAATTTAGCGCCGCAAAAATGTGACTTGCATTGTCGTGAACGATGGCAACGACTTTGTCCGTCAATTTCCACTCCGAAACGACCCTTTCGAGATGTTCTCTCAAATTATCTGCCGTTCGCTCTTCGGATACTTGAAATGTATCTAAGGTGTAGGATACGGCATCCCATGCATCGTCTATCGCATGGAGTGCCACAGTAACGAACGAAGCCGCACTTTGAGACGACCATTGATTGATCGTTAAGGAGACGGATGGGTACTTCTCTATAAAGGGTATGATGTGCGATTTCACGGAGGCATAGAGCTCGTGTAAACGACTTCTTACCGATGTTTCATTTGGCAACGTATAATTTGGGGCGATGTTACGTAAAAATTGCTGAAAACCAGAACCATCGCCAATCGACAGCGGCAGCATGTCCATCGCTATCATCATCACATACGATCGTGTAATGCTTTCTTCTGTAGAATTCTAGAATACATGAATAATGGAATTTAAAAAACCAATTAACGATTATAAATTAATAAATTTCGAAAAACGCGAGACAGAATTTTGGATACCACACGATCGGAGTGTTCGTATGAAGATTGTCCTGTTGCTCGTTTGGCTTCAGGCTCTTCGTTCATTACTGTCGTACGCTTTGTCGATCGAGATCTCGACGATTCCGCGGTGTTGTTGGTGGAAGACGATCCACCGGCCACCAAGGTACGCAGATCAGGATCGACATTGTTGCTGTAACGAACGCGGATTGTTTAACTTTAACGGATTGCGACTTGTGAAATTGCGGAAAAAACTAAAATTCTATTTTCATATTTTACTATTTGAAGATATAAAATCGTTATTTACCTGCGTTTCGATTCATCTCCTTCGATCGTCGATTCGTTCATCGGCAGCATCACCTTAGCGCAGCGTTTTTCTAAGTACAATTTTTCGATGTTTTGAAACATTCTTAACATGTTTTGATTAAGAGAATGCAAGTTAATCGAATTTGCACATCACTGCCACATTTGATTCTGAACGTCATTTACAAAGTTTCCGCCATAAAGTACGTCAATCAAGTAATTTACTCATAGAGTAACTTTGTAAACGATGATGAAAACAAAATCAGGAAACGCCGAAGAAATCCAATTTGATTTTTTTTTTTCTTTTCACAAACATAGCAATGATGTTTCCACATCGGAATTTAAGAGAAAAAACAAATTCGGCTGACTGACCATCCGTAGTTGACGAAGTCGTAGGCATTGTCGAACTTCGATTTCCCGACGATTGGGCAGATGAACTATTCTCATTCGCAGTTGCGTTCTGTCGGTTAATGTATTTTGCGTGCCATAGTGCCGAATTGAGACTTGTCCAAACGGTATCGTCATTGATTGGTGCGACAATGTATGAACAACTACCATCTATAAAAATAAAATATACATAGGGTACCGTCAGTACCGTCAGTGGCCACTGTAGGGTTTGTGGCTATTTTCATTATTATACTCTTCGAACAATTATTATTTTTTTTCAAAACCGCATGTTGATTCTTCGAAAGTTCTCATATAAAGTCACTGAATGACAAACGAAGTTTTTTTTTTTTTAATTCCATTATATCTCTCTATATATATAAAGTTACCGCCGCCGCCGCCGCCGTGTCAGGAATCGAGGGGAGGGTAAAAATATTCTAAGTCCCTCCAAGGGGATTCCCCCTTGGGCACCGCACCGAGCGAAAATATTCTAAGTCCCCCTTAGAGGGACTTAGAATGTTTTTCGGAGGGAGGGGGCGGGGGAAGGGGAGGAGCGTGGGAGAGGAAGGCCAAAATATTCTAAGTCCCTCTAAAGGGGTTTCGAAGGAGGCAGCCGCGGTGGTCGGCGGCGGAGAAAGAACCAAAAATATTCCCCAAATGGGTTTTAACTCAAAATAGTTCACAATTGACCAGCGAGCGCGCGTAGCGCGCAAACCCGGGGAAACGCTAGTTTTGTTATATCGCTTCGCATCTGATGGCCACAATCGGACCTAAATTGATCAAAAACGGCACTTCTACCCTATATGAATCAATGCAAGTCTGCCCGGCGCACTTACATCTCTAGTCAATTATAACCAACTTAACTATACAGTCCAAGCTCCGTATTCTTAACTCGACGGGACCGGACCCGTTCCCTTTTCTGTATTTCTCCTATCGTCCCTACTCCCGGTCAGTTGCTTGCGAATAGGGGTAACGAGGGGTATACGCGTCCGTAGGTACGAAGCCACCTTGGACCTGCTGCGCGTGCGCAGTTTACATTTTACGAAATAAGCTCCCCTTGGAGTGGGGCAAACGGACTCAGGGGAAATACAGTTAAGAGTAGGTGCAATCCTCCCCCCCCCCCCCCCCCCCCCCGCCCATCCCGGGCTCAATCGGTATCAAAAACTGTAAACAACTTTTTTCAGGTATTCTGGCATTTACAGCTTAAAAAAAAGTCTCATCGCATGCGGATATCACCATAGCAGGCGATGAGACTCTTTTTTAAGCTGTAAATGCCAGTATGCCTGAAAAACGTTTACAGTTTTTGATACCGACCGTGGTATTTCACATATCGTTAAGGGAACTCGTTGTCATGGTAACGAGTTAAAATAAAGGATCGGTTAAGTTAAGGCGAGTTAAGAATACGGAGCTTGGACTGTATTGGTATAACTTAACTTAACTTGGTTTGGTGTAACTTTAATACCATATTGCAACTCTACGAGAATAGAATGCTTCGTTAAAATTCTACCGTAATACAACTCTATCAGCTAACAAATCTATTCGATTTACTTCACCGGGACAACTTCGCTTTTGATTGCTAAAACATCAATTCATTTGTAAGCAAAATTAATTAATTATTAGTTAAAGTCACAGTGTGTGTCAAGAATTCTGTTCTTTCTAATATGGTTGACAAAATGGAACCGAAGATGACAAAAATCAATACTTGAGACATGTGTAGACATGTTTTTGCGCTCCTACATGGTGACAGACTTGTAATGCAGTAGAGTTACGAACTGCTGGTAGATCTGGTCGAACTTATATCCGACAGAATTGTGACCGGCGGTCGAATTACGCAAATGTTTAATTCTGATAAATGTGGAGTTCAAGAAAGTCATAAGTTGCCGATTGACCTGATAGAGTTTTAATATGGTTGGCTACGGTTATAGGACGGTAAAGTTATAAGTTGCTGGGTGATCCGGCAGATTTTCAATACTTACGATAGACTGGTAATACGGTAGAATTTTTATTTAATAAATTTGTGATCGGATGCTAAATGGCGTAAAGTTTTAATCTGGTAAATTTGTCATTCCGTAAAGTTATATGGTTATATGGTAGATGTGCTCGTAGGCTTACATTCTCGTAACGCGAACAGAGTTTTAAGGCGCAGTTCTCTCTGGCAGAGCCGTTAACTGATATCGTTACAATCGCACAGAAATCACTCCCACACAGTATTTAGTTTTGCTGTAACACTTACGTTTTTGCAGAAGTGTAATTTCTGTTCTACTTCGGATTTTTAAGAAGAAATGTAATAGCATCCCACTTTGTTTCTGCTCTCTTGCGACTGCGTTCTTTATATGGATTATCTGAATACATGAATGTAGAAATATATGTGTATTTCGTATTATGTATTGCCAATCTATCTACAGATCAATAAGATAGAGTAGATAGATAGAGTTTGCCTCAGAGATTGCGCAGAATGATATACATACCGCATTTTTTTTAAGAATTGGAGCGAATTTGACTGCTTTCCCCTCGACGTGGCACTCGATACTTCTCCCCGTATTGTTCTCAAGAATACACGCAAGATATTCATATACAAGCGAATTTTTTAATTCGCTCCTCACTCTCAGGACCAAAGAACTTGAATGATGGAGTCGAAAAAATGGTTAAAATCAACTTTCGTTGAGCTTTTCAGTATTTAATAAAATTAAGAAAAAAAATACTTTAAGCGCGTTATCGACACTTTCATTTTGACTACATACAATGTTTTTATCGTTAATCTATTCAGTGTTACGATATTGAAGGGATTTTAATAAAAAGTTAAATGTCGTGTAATATGAAAGTTAATCATTACAAATCCACGAAAAAAGCAGACAACGAAAAAAGTTAGAACAAATAACTTACGGAAGTTTACCCGCTCTCGGTCGAATCCTGTCGATCTCATCGTTGTTCGTCATGTTAAAAATGGCTAATGCCATTTTTCAATTTTTTTTTTCTATATTTCAATGGCAGATGCTGTCGCAACTCAAGGAAATAGAGAATAATTCAACGAACTGCACGCCGAAAGCGATCTAACGGAAAATGTTTTATCTACGTGCCAACGTTTTATGAACCCTATCGCTATTGCGTTCAGTATCGTAACGAAGAAGAAAAAATAGTCCTCTGACGCATCAATGACGATTCTAATGAAGATTAGCGACATCGATAAATCGAACTCTTGAAATTCGCGATGCTCACGATATTGTGTTGCAGCAAAGAAGAGCTTTCCACGAGTTAAACAACAAGATGCGAATTTTTGCGAATATTTGTTTAATGCTCCCGTATTTTTTTTTTATAAAATCGGTGATTACAAAAATCCTCTATAGGAAAGTCCGTCAACCAATATTTTGCTTTCCTCGTGATGGAAACTTTGTTAACAACGATTAAAAAAAAAAAAAAAATTCGGAAGCTATGTACCAACATATTTTTTTTTTTTTTTTGGAGTCTCGACGAGATGAATATGATGCAAATTGTGGGAAATTTTACGTCAAATGTATCTTTATTAAACGTAACAAATTGTAATAATTAGCTGGAAATATAGATGAGGAAACAATATTAAAATTTATTTCGCAGCATTTTTTTTATCTTCGTATTCCGATTTATTAATTATTGCGGATCCAGTAGAGCGACCGATATAACCTTTTTTACGCCAACCATAGTTACGGCACACATGAAATAGGTCTGTGCCACTATGCATTTGTCTTCGATTTCTTTGACTATAATTTAATAATTTGACACAAACACACAAACTTCAATTAATGTTTCTTTTTTTCGTAAGCATTGGGAAGATGACAAAATCTTACCAAATTGAGAGCAAATTTTTGCCATTCCCATAAGTATTGACACCATCTCATGTGTATAGCTTTTGTCCGCTCTAAGGAGACTCTTAAATTTCTTGGAGTTGAAGTTAGTGTCGTCGTTTATCTGCAGGAATTCATTGTACATTATACATTCGACGCCTCGTAATTTCAACAAAAGCGAAAGAACTTTATCTTTTTTTTTTTTTTTTTTTTTCGTTCTCACCAGATCGGCTTCACTCAATACACAGGCGCGCAGGCAATTGGCTTTTCGATTATCTAAACCCTCGTGTTTAGCCACAAGTACCGCAGTCTCTAACGATTCAAATAACATTATCGAGGATTACAAATTAGTAGAACATCATCCCGATAACCAATGTCGTAGATGCGACCAAAGTTACTCCGGGTGCCGAACTCTGTTTTCGGTAATTAAAATGCATTTACACAGACAATATTTGCATTTATAGACACTTGCAGTAAGCACTTCGAAAATAATGCGATAACTGTTGCAATTGCTTTCATAACAGTTTTCAAATTTAACGATCCAATAAGCGTCCGCAATTTTTTTGCAATAATTCTGACAATAGTCGACATTGCGAAAAGGCGCAATAATTGCGACATCAGGTGCCGAATTTTGCCGAAGCGTTTTCGCGTTAGTGCCGGCAAAATATTGTCTGAGCAGAGATCCCAAGGACATTAAATATTACGCAGGAACGCTGGTAAATTTTAAAAAAATTGCATTCCCGTGTCGTTATCGCGCATGCTGAATATCTTACCGCGGTCCTTGTTCCCTCCGTTTATGCATACTATGAAGCTCTTCTTCAACAGCAACCAAAAGGGAGATTCTTCGGCGGTCTGTGCAAAATTTCAAAGTCAAAAATCAAATTTAAATTCAATAAAATCAATTTAATTCAATTAAATTTCATAATCATTTTTGTTACCAACACTTTCGTTCGAAAAGAAAAGTCTCATCGAATGTGAAAATAAGTTCTACAGAGAGTAATCGAAAGTTCGAACTTAATTCGCAAAACCAGTCGTAAATTATAATCGTAAATATCTGAAGATGAAATTTAACGAATAATGCGAAATTCCAACTTTAGTTCGGAATTAATGTACAAAGAAAAGTTCCAATTTTAGTTCGAAATTAATGTTGAATCCAAAATTAAGTCCGACGTGCAGGTGAAACTTCTTATTCTTTAAGTTCCAACATAAGTTATAATAAATAAAGTAAAAAGCATTCATTTCTTTTATGAAGTTACGTAAAAAAAAATATAATTCTCAATAATCGCTTGCAGATCAGTTTGACGAACCGTTGTTTTTGTTGTTGTCGAGAAATTGTTGTCTGAATGACTGACGGCCACAATGGTGAAAAATAGCCAAAGCAATGACGCAACGTTCTTCATGATTGGGTTTTCGTAGAGATAATGCTTTTTCGTCGAACAATCGAGTATCGAATAAGATCGTCGTCGGTGACAGCGTCGAAGACTAACACCCAAAGCTCACCCGTCGCTTCTATTTAAATCGACGGGCTTTTGCATTTTTGCAACAGAAAACATTATCGAGACCCCAACGATTAGCACGACAGGATACACGTGCCGTCAATGATTGACTGAACGCACGCGGCATTTTTACATTTTATTATATGTTTTTAAAGAATAACAAAAAGTATTTGCGCAGCGCAATGTCAATGTCAGCGGAACTTGTAATCGGCTTGAAATATTAATTTGCGGAAAGTATTGTTTGTTTTATTGTTATTCACTCTATCCACGTAACGGATAATTGCGACAGTCAAGAAATTATTTGCGATGATCGAGTTTGCAAATGTAGAAAAAAAAAACGATTTTTTAAAAATATTTTCTTCAATAGCCGCGAAAATGTTATTCAATTCGTAAATTACATTCCGTGTAATTGCAGATGATTATTTTTTCTGAAATTCAACTTAAACTCTAAAGACCTCTTTTCGAATCTTACAATAAACTCAATGCATATATGTTTCATTAATTAATCTTTATTGCTACTGCGTCGTCATTTAAATTACCTAAGTTAACGAAAAAGGAATATAAAGAGACGGAAATATATGAAATAAAATACGATTTTTCGTGATTTTTTTATTCTCATTGCCAGTATCATTGATAACAGAATACATGTCTCATGTTCGATGTTTTTTTGTTTGTTTAACATTACGTGCATATCGGTGCATATCCAATATTTTTTATTGCGTGCTATTGAGTGTTGAATATATTTATCCATCGATCTTCTGCTGTTTTTTTTTGCTTCTTCGTAGAATTAAAAAAAAATGGTCAATATTTTAATAAAAACGTTACAGAGCTTTTTCGATGCGGTAATCAAAATTCGTTAACAGCTTCTTTAAAGGAGTTTCTGTAAACAATGATAAAAATAAAACGAGGCAACTATGTGTAAATTTCTTTCGTAGATTTGCCGATCTTCTTCTTTCGATTTTGGGACCATTATGGATTTCGTAGATAGAGTGTTGTTACATTTTGCGGACAAAGTCGGTAGCTTACAGAACAACAATGTCTGAGAGATATTATATACTTATCATGATTAAGAAGCACTTGAGATACTTCTCCGCCACTTCGCATTTGTCGGTCACTTGTTTGTCTGTAAATAAATCAATTATTGACATTTAAGGGTCCATTTTATAGCCCGAAAAACAATCTCTTTGTGCATAAAAAAGTTCCAACTGAAGTTCGGATTTTAGTTCGAATTTATTATTAAGTTCGAACTTAACTCCGAACTTGAATTGCAGCGTCAAACTATAAATGCGATTTTAATCCGCTTAACGAATCTTTCGTATCTGTTGTCTATAATGCAGGTATACAGTGTGACATTTATTACCTAATTTGGCACAGATATCCGCCATTCCCGTGATTATTTCGACTTTCATGGCGTCAAGTCTTTTGTTCGCGGTGATAAGTTCCTTGAATTTAGTGGCGTTGAAGACCGCATTTTCATTTATCTAAATCAAATTATTGCGCATATATAACGATTTTAATGCTTTTCATCATTGTAATGAATATAAATGCATTTCATTTTCGCCCTTACCAGTCCGGAATGAAACAGTATACAGCCGCGCAAACAATTCACTTGCCGATTGTCTGGATCTTCGTATTTAGATACGCGTTTCACAGTTTCTAAGGATTAAGATAACGATTTGGAGAATTGCGATTTAACAATAAATTGGCAATCGGCAATCGGCATACGGACACTGATTATCATGTACAACACTTGCGACTGTTTTTTGTTATTTTTTAATTAATTTGTTGATATCAGCTATACTGAATCTTACCCTCGTCAAAGGACCCCGTATCGACACATGTCTTGTAGCTTTTCCTTAACGAAGACGAAAGGGAAAGGTCGTTGGCCTGTGCGAAATTTCACAGTAATTTTCGTTAGAAGTCGTAGTCGATAGTCGTCATAGACGAAGAGAAAAGAAAGGCAATAAAAAAATAAAAGAATCATTGAAAAAAAGGGATAATTTTAGACAAAAACAGCCGAAACTACTTGAATTGAATTATTTAGTATATAGTAAAAAATTCTTTATTTTTCAGACTGTGAAACAGGTATTTATTTCTACGTATTTTTGGCAAAGATAAATCAATAATTAAGATTGTCGCTACAAAATACCATGAATTTACACTTTTATCATTTTGTCGATAAAATAATACAATATTTTCCAAAAAGGCGTATGTCCACGAAAATCGTTAATGCATAAAAAAATATAATAAAAATCGTAGAGCGTATTTACTGCAAATGCGTTCTCACGATTTCAATCGTGTTGATTCAATTAGTTATGGAGTTATGTACTCATACGCTCTCGTGGCTCTTCAATTTCAAAAGGGCGTAACTTGACGCGTAAGTCCCATGGCCTTCAGTCGGTCGATATTCACTGAATTAACTTTCGAAATGAGATACCGAAAAATGTACCAAGTAATTTAAATATGTAGAATAGATTGGTGATTAATTATAGCATTACTGACGAAAGAATACTATGATAATTACTTACAACAACAGAGACGAGAAACACGCAAAGCAATAATGCAGCGTTTTTCATGATGCAGCTGTCTCAGGGATGTGCAGATAATGATCTTTCGCACAATTATTGAATATCGAGTGTACGTCTCCGTTGAAAGTATCGAATACTAAACCCCAAAGCCCACCCGATCGCTCATATTTATATATCGGCAGACTGACGTGTTTTACGAAATGGAAAAAATATTACAAACTCGCTGACACGACAGGATACTCGTGACTGATGATTACTCCAGATACTCGCGTTTTCCTACATTTTTATTATATGTTATGATAAAAAAAAAAAATATCTTGTAATGCAATGTTAATGTCAGCGGAACTCGTCGTCGAGTTGAAATGTGAATTAACGGAAACAGTCATTTGGTGACTATTCCACGTAATGGACAATAGCAAATGAATTGTTTGCGAGAGTCGAAAAGATTATTAATTGGTAGCATTAGCACTTTAACGACCTAACATCACTAATATCAAGAAATCAACAAAATCGATAAAATTATCAAAATCAACGAACTAATAACGATTAAAGAAAAAATAAGGATTTTGGGATTGAGATTTGGCGTTTTGCGGAAAAGCGTTAAATAAATAAAAAATAAACAATTATTTTCAAATTATTTACAAATAGTTTATTAACGGATTTAATTAGACGTTTCCGTCACGTCGTTTCGTGTAAAAATCAATCGCTTCGATTCTCGAACGAATGATGTTCATGTGTCGAATTAATCGATCGATAGATCTACCGGAGAACCTGACAAATTGTCCATCAATCTGAATCGGATAAATATAAGGAACTATCCAGTTGTTGCAGATAGCTAATCAAATATTTTCTGTCGTCGGAACCGAATTTGCTAAAGCGTTCGCTAATTTCATTGGCGAACGCATCCATCATTTCGGCAGATTGCGCATCCCTCGATCTCCGTTTCTGTATTTGCACGGGAGATGGTCCATCGTTTTTTCTTTCTAGAAAAATCGTAATTTAACGAAACAACGTCCAGTTGGAATATAAAAAAAATTGTGTTGGTGGAAAATAATAAAAAAAAAAAAAACGGATTCCATAGTGACTAACTATTCGTATTGGACGAAGTCGACGGTTGTTCTGCGTTAAAATTCGTTGATCGTGAGGTTGATGGACGATTCTCCATCGGAATTCCCTCGAAAATTTCAACATCGCGGTTTGGGTTTAGTGCCGTATTACCAACGGGAGTATCTAAATTGACATCTAAAAAAAATATAGAAGTACAACTGAATTTATTTATAGCAATGTTTTTCTTCAATCACAAAGCTTTACGCGGAGCTGTGTGCCGCACGAGTTTGCATGTCGTATATGTAACTCCACACGAAATAATTCTCCATCTCTTTAATTCGACGAAATGGATAGGGAATTGCAAACACTTCTCGATAGTACAATAAAAATTTGAAAAAATTCATGCATATTAAAGGTACTGAAAAGATTAATTTTGCATAATAATAATTGCAAAATTTTATTAACAAATTGATGAAAAAAAAAAAATTGTTAAACAAATTTACGGTAACTCAACTTTTTTCTTTTATGAAAATGATTCGTTAATTTTTCTGAACACGTATGCATTTTTTCGTATTTTTATCTTCAGTTTGAACTTTTTCTTTTTCTACACATTTTTTTCATATAAAAAAAAAAACAAAATTCAAACCTAAGATAAAAATCTGAAAAAATTCATAGGTATTCAGAAAAATTAACGAATCATTTTCATAAATGAAGAAAGTTGAGTTACCGTAAATTTGTTTAACAATTTTCTTTTTCATCAATTTCTTAATAACATTTTGCAATTATTATTATGCAAAATTAATCTTTTCGGTGCCTTTAATATGCATGCATTTTTTTTCAGATTTTTATACTATCGAGAAGTGTTCGCAATTCCCTCGCCATTTCGTCGAATTTAGGCGAAATGAACACCACGCGCTCCAACTACCTTAAGGTCATGTGAAACTTGTATAAGTGCGAGAGAGATAGCGTGATCGGCGCTCTCGACGGAGCGAGAGAGACACACTGAGAATGTGTTTCGCATCACGTTAAGAGGAGGTGAAATATCGCGGTCGGTAATAAAAACTGTAAACAACTTTTTTCGCATATATTGGCACCTACAGCCAAAAGAAAAGTGTCATTAGCTGCTTTGATCATTTCCGCAGCTAATGACACTTTTTTTTTAACTGTAAATGCCAGCATGCGCGAGAAAAGTTGTTTACAGTTTTTGATACCGATTGAGCTCAGGGTAGGTGGGGAGGAAGGGATTGCACCTACTCTTAAGGTCATTTATAAAGATGTTCAAAGATATACTAATACCGATGGACAATGCCGGATGATAGCGATCTTCCTTGACTATTGAACGATTCGTCGATCTAATTTTGCACTGGACGTTGGAAAAAACGAGATCCAAACACTGTCCAAGGCAATTCGTAACATCGTTAAATTGTTTCAAACCCAATCGGTCCATCATCTTAAACATGGATAACGGTTTTTTTCCCAGCGCGTCGGTCTCCATTTCTTTGCAGAATATGGGAACATTGAAATCTCCCAGAATCAGCAGATCTCCGCCGATATCGTCCGCGTTTTTGGTTATCGATTGAACGATATCGTCAAAGATTCCGTTTCTAGAATTTGGCTGTATATAAACTACGATCGTTTTTAATATTACTTTTTCATAACGGACAGTAATTCCCAAAATTTCAACGGAGGGAAAGCGCTGTTGAGTTTCACTCAAATTTAACTCATCTGCTGCGTGACTTTTCTTTACCGCGAACAGTACACCACCACCACGCGTCGGGGAGTTTCTGTCTCTTCGAAAAACGTTATATTTTTCCCGATCAAAAAAATCATACGATGGACGATTCTGCAGCCAAGTTTCCGTTAAGGCAATCATGTCGTAATCCGGATGATCGGTAAATAAGCGGACGTCCTTTATCTTTTGGTTAATTCCACGAACATTCTGGTAGAAGATCTTTAGCTTGGCGTTCGTTCTGCAGCCAGGTGTTGAGACTTCACTGAATGCGCGTGTCTCACTTGAAGCAGGAAACTGCGCGTTATGATCGGAGGACGAGGCAACTGCAGATATTTCGAACATTTATCAATTATGTATCATTTTTGAATATTAAATAGTCGAATATTGAAAAAAGTGTAATATTTATAAATTCAATATTTTTCAATTCTCGTAATCTTAAAGAGGTATACAATTGTTCCCGTGAATACACAAATAAATAAATAGATAAATAAATAATTCAATTAATGAATTTATTAATCCCGAAAAACAGAAGTCGTAATTTTTTTTTGTTTTTTTTTTTTTTTTCACTTTCACCCGATACGTACAATTTTCCTGCGATAAAATTTCTGTGCTATTGTCGAGTATTAACAAAAACGGGGTGTTTCCGTTATTATATCCGTCCGGTTTCTTGGCCACAGCGCCCTTTATGCAAATAATCTGTGAAGTATAAGAAAAATAAAAACCCGTTTTCTTTCCATTAATTCATTCATCGTGACAATAATGTTTTCGTTTGTTCGATCGATGTTCCGCAAATTGAATAACATATTTAATGTACAAACCGCGTTCTTTTGAACTTTGGAAACGAACAAATCCACCGCATCACCATAAACATTGCATTGAATCCTCTTTCCCTGATTATTTTGAACGACGAAGGTAAAGAATTGATATCTCTCTGGTATAGGATTTGTCTTTTGTATAATTATTGGTTCAACGATGATGCGCACTTTTACAACGAGAACACTGGAGGGTAATGAAAAAAAACTTTTTTACGTAAATTTCGCCTAATGATTGTAGAACCCTTAATAAAAAGAAAGAAATAACTCACGAAACTTTGTCGTTCAGTTTAATATTGTCAATCTGATTGTTCTCCGTTAATCCTGAAGGATTCATTATTGATTTATTGATTTATTGATTAATTTATTAATTTATTAATTTATTTATTTATTGATTGATTCATTGATTTATTTATTTGTTTTTAATTTTTTAGTTTTTTAATTTTTTTTAGACACTGCGACTTTATTTAGAATACTGCAAACTGACGGCACTTTTCAGCAATCCTTCGTTTTATAAACTATCGCTATCGTTTTTTCCTATAAAAAAACTATGACGAATCAATATCAGGTGTGAGATAAGTGATAACCATCGGCGAGGCCAACAAGTTCATGTTGTCCGTTATTATCCTCCGAGTAGCGATGCATTTCGGAAATGAAATAATTCTGTTAGCAACTAGAGACATCTGTATATATAATATAGAAATCGCGTTTCGAAAATCCCGTTTTTAAAAGAAAAATTTAATCGACATCTGCAAATATGTTTTTTCGACTACTCGGAAACTTCTTGAGTGTAATGCGCAGTGTTTTTCCGAACTTGTTTCGTGAAGTTAATTCAAGTATTTCTAATGTTTTTCAAAAAGTTTTAGTATTTTTCAAAATATTTTTTCGGCTTTTTTTTTCCGATTCGTAAAAAGAAATTTCGTTTCCTTATTTTTCCGCATTTCAAGTAAACTACAAGAAAATGTCGATGAAGAAACGTAAAATTCAATACCAAACTCACATGTTAGATGTAGAAGACACGTAGGAAGTTTCGAAGTCATTAAAAATGTCTGCGGAAAGTTATTGTTATTACACCAAAAAAATTGATACCTACGTACAGACAGACAGACAAAATTGAAAAATTACTTTTTTGAGATACTTTTGCATTAAAAAAACAATATTCAGACCATTGAAATTGATAGATGAGGTGATAAATATCACCAAACGTGAGAACTTTTTTTTTTTTTTTTTTTTTTTCATTTTGTGATGTTGAAAAGAGTTATTAATCCTTAAATTTGGCGTTATTTTTTCTTGCGCTTACAATAGTTTTCCTTTTTCCATATACTTCCTATGGAATGAGAGAATAAAAAAGTGAGAAAACTACTTACCAAATAAAATGCTGGAACCGTCGAATATCCTTAATGTCATTTTTCCGCGTTACTGCGTAATTGAATTTGAATTTTTTTGGATTTTTTCCAATTCGGATTCACAAACAAAGAGAAAATAATGCTATCAGTCGGAGTTTCGAAAAACTACTAATAATATTTTTTCGGCAAACTTCGCTTTTATAAGCTTTGTCTATCGGTTTTATGATTACGATCGCCACATTAATTATAAGTTAAGATAATCAGTTTTTAAGATACGCGGTATCTTATCACAGTACCGCGCGTTTCGGTTTGGCCGCTTATTCCGCTTCGAAGATGAAGTAAAAATAAATTGTGACGTAACTTACATATACTTCACAATGTTTTTTTTTTCTTAATTTTTTTTTTTTTTTTTTTAATAAATTTTTAAGTATATGTAACTTACATATACTTTACAATTTATTTTAGTTATTTACTTACTAATGTATGTCATAATAATATATATGTTGTTAATCACCATAATTATTTCTTAGTACGCCGACTCAATTTCTGCTTAAAAAAAAAGTTGCGTTGCCGGATGATTCGTTAAACAATTTTTATTTAATTAATTAAATTTTTTATTAATTTTTTTTTTTTTTGTTTCCAATTCATTGTTTTCGGATTTTTATCTCATTAAAAAACATTCGTAATTTTCTAGATGAAAAGAAGGAAATTAAAGTAAAAATTTTAAAAAGGGAATTTGGGAGAAGAAAAAAGAATGGGAAGCGAGAAATATAATATAAAAAAATATAAATAATGTGCTTTAAATTCCATTGAAAAAAAAAAAAATGCACTTCCGTAAAAAAAAATTGTTGACCGATAAAAAAAAATTATTTTTATTTTTTTCACTTTTCTCTTCCGTTTCTTTTTTTTCGTGTAAATTAAATACTACGTTGCGAAAACTCCCGGAATTCCTATGAGCAATAAACAGAACAGCGTTTAGTTTTTTTTTTATTTTTATTTTGACGAGAACATTTGTTGGTTTTTATTATTAATCTTTCATCTTCGTGCAGCGAATTTTTTTCGTTTCAAACGAAATTCCGAAAAATCTTCGGGTGCCGATTTACAACTTTTTTTTGCACGTAAGAGAGTTGACGTTGACATCGATTTTATACGCGTTGCAATAACGATTTTTTTTTTTTTTTTTTCGTCATTCGAGACGAATTTCACCGTTGCGATTTCCTATAAAAATGAGAAATTCGATCGTCGCGGATCGCAGAGTATTTCTCCGTTTCGGCGTTTTCAGTGACCACTCGAGGAAGAAAGCCAAAAAAAACCCAATGAATTCTACAATCGTCCGAAAATTTTTTTTGTTAAAATAGCAAAGAAAGCAAATTTAATAAAAAATATCGAACTATTCAAAGGGTGACAAGGAAAATGCTCTCCTCGATAATGATACTTTCGACTGATACGCTTGCGGAATTTCCTGCTCACGCGATCCGCAATTTTTTTTTTTTTCCGATCGATGAATCTCATTTTTTTTGGTTATCAAATTTCGCATTTATTTTTATTTACGAAAAAAAAAAAATAAAAAAAAACCACTGCAAAAAATCGATCGAATAATAACTGAAATCAAAGTCCCAGTTGTTCGATTAATGATTAATTAGCACATTAAACTTTGACGTTAAAAAGCAAACAGACTGCCGAAGCGCTATTCGATTCCAAAGAACCGAAAGACGAGAAGAACAATAATAATACAATTTTTTCTTAATGAGATATAAAAAAATTGAAATAAAAAAAATACAAAGTACAAACAATAATAGGATTTCTTTTTTTATTGATCCGATCGATCGGTAACTATCGTAGTGGGTAACTGTTTTATCTCCGCGTCGATAACTGGGACATCGATGATTATTTTTTCGAGTGACTTGTTTTTTTTTTTTTTTTTTTATTATTACGTACAAAAGAAAAAAAAATGGACAATTTTTGCAACAAACGAGTCTCGTTGAGCGAAAAAAAACGATTACCGGTCGAATAAGTGTTTTCCTCGTTTTTTCTTATTTTTATTTTTTTAAATAAATGCCACAAAATGCCATAATTTACGATGCGAATTACGCGCACTCTATCGATTCATTTAATTCTCCGTAACTCTTTTTTTCTCATCTCATTTTATTCTTTTTTTTTTCTTTCTTTTTTTTTAATATTTAGTCTCTACGGTAAAATTTTACTGCTGAAGATTGAGAAGAACGTTCTGATTCGCGGGAAGATACGCGACGTTACGGGAACGCGATAGTTGATAAGCGATATCCTCAGCAGCTTCGATTCTTCTCAATTCGACGAGACCGTCACCCGCGTCGCCGAGCGATTTGGCCAATAAACTCGCCGCTTGCGCGTCACCCTCGGCGCTTATTATCGCCGCTTTCTTCTGTTGCTCCGCACGTTCGACTAAGAAACGCGCCTTCTCGGCGTCCTGCTGCGCCACCTGTTTCAACTCAACTGCCTGTGTGAATTCTTTGCCGAAAGTCAAGTGTGTCTGTAATTATAAAAGAAAATACAGTGTCAATTAATTGGATTAAAAAAATTCTTTCTAAATTCGATTTCGATAGAAAAATTCTAATTTCTGAATTTTTTTTGTTTTATAACATTTATATTAGTCAAATTTTCCTTTTTTTCAATTTTTCTTCATAAATAGTTAAAAATCAATTATTTTTCGACATCGTCTGTTCTCAATTTCCAAAAAAAAAAAAAAAAAAGACGAAATATTAATATTTGACTCACAAGTGAAATATCGTCCAAAATAACGCCGAATTGGGCGGCTCTTTCCGTGAGATCTTCGCTGACTTTTTGCGACACCAATTCACGTTGAGTGATCAATTCTCCGGCGTCGAATTGCGCGACTACAGCTTTAAGTACTTCAGTGGTAATCGAAGGCAAAACTCTCTCTTCGTAATCGACGCCTAATATCGTGTAAATTCTCGGCAAAGAATCGGGTATCGGTCTGAAGAGTATACGGAGCGTTATGTTTACGTTCTGCAGATCTTTACTACCCGTTATGACGGGAATGTTTCTGGGTCTTGAGCGAATATCGAAGATAATCGGCTTCTGAATCCAAGGAATATAAAAGTGCGTTCCTTCGCCAACTACGGCGTTTTTTATTCCGGCGAATCTGTCGAAAATAACGGCTCTGTGTCCACCGTCAACTGTAAAAAAAATTATCAATTAATACCGATTATGGAATAATATCGATTTACGATCGATATAAACTATGAAAGACGACGATTAAAAAAATAATGACGAGTCATCAGAGTTTTACGAAAAAAAAAAAAAAAATTGACAAATAATACTAATTATTGACGATAATGATTAAAAATTAACAATTGACGACTGGTAAACAAAAAATTGACAATTGACGATGACAAAATTCAATTTATTGACGTCACAAAAAATGCAAAATAAACACGAAAAAAATTAATTGACGTTAGAGAATTAGAGGTACGATACTTGCCGTTGCAAAGAGCCGAATTGACGACTGATATTAATTATTAACGATAACGAGAAAAAATTAACGATTGACGGCTCTTAGAAAAAAATTGACGATTGACGATGAAAAAATATGATTTTTCCGATATCATTTAAGATGTGAAATAAACACGAAAAAAAATTGTCGGCGATGGAGAATCGGAGGTACGATACTTGCCGTTGTAAAGTGCGGAATTAACGACACTGCCGGCCAAAGCGACTCCGAGACCCAGTTGACCCATCCGGTTGAAAAACTTTGACGCCATTGTTTGTTTTTATGTTTTTTATTTCTGGAAAAAACAATAAATAAGTAATGAAATAAATCGAATGACCGATTTTGAATTTTTGAAATTTTTTCGTAAGAAAACTTCGACTTGCGTCATCCAAAAAAACAATTTTTTTTCGTAAATATACGTGACAATCAAAATGGTCTGTCGATCGAATTAATTATTCCGGATTTTCACGACGAATAAACGCGAAAGATTATTTTATTACGCGAGAAATCCTCGTGCGCACCGGCCTAACCTTAAAAAAGGAAAAAAACTTCGAATTCACTCTTAACCTTGCTGTTGGAAAACAGGTTACGTAAAACAACCGCCGGGGACAACGATGAAAAGATATTGGACTTGCGAACGATAGAGACGATTCTGTAGAAACGACGAATGCGCAGCGCACGAATTTTCGTGAGACAGTGAAATTATATGAGAATATTTTCGATGGAAATATATACCACTGATAATCGAAGGGGTTCACGGGGTTCACCGGCCGCCTACTCACGCCGACTGGTCGCGTACACAAGAAAATCGAAGGGACTAATCAAGGAGTTTTATTTCTCGAAATACGTTGCGAAAAAAACGATTTCATTCGCAAAATAATGTAAATTTGAAAAAAAGGATTTTTTTTTTCAATTTACGTATTCTTCTTACGTAATTAGTGGTCCAGGTCCGGGGGGTTTTTTCGTTTTAATCAATCTTGATTTTTTTTTCGTTCGGTGCCCCTCGTGAGCGAATTTAACAAAACGCCGATAGAGCGTAAAATGGACTCTGAATTGTGTGTTACCGTCGGTGGAGAGGAGATGCGCCGAGACGCCGCCGACGACGACGATTGTGGCGCCATACGCTGGCGTGGGGATTACGTAAAACATCACGTGGGAAGCCGGAGAATTTAAATGTAAATTTTTTGTCCTTTTTTTCTTTCTTCATGGGTTCGAAGATTATTAATTTTGTATTGTCATTTTAATAAAGAAAGGTTTAAGAGGAGGTGAAACCCTATCGAGTGCGCGAGAGATAGCGAGATCGGCGCTTACGGCGGAGCAAGAGAGAGGCACTCGGTAACGTGTTTCACCTCCTCTTAATACAAGAAGTAATTATTTGTTGGTCGATAAAAAGATTTATGAAGTATTATTTGAAAGACGTAAGAAAAAAAAAAGATAACGCTCCCGGGTGGGCTCGAACCACCAACCTTTCGGTTAACAGCCGAACGCGCTAACCATTTGCGCCACGGAAGCACACGAGCTTGCGTTATTTTACAGATGTACAAAAACAATTTTTGTTTTTCTTACTGTAATGTTAATTATCCTTAAAAAAAAACAAATAAAAAGAGTATAACTCACGAAAAATCGATTTTTTCGATCGAATTTTAAATATTTATTATTATTAAATTGTTTCCGTCAAACGAATATTCTGTAAAAAAAAAAACCACTATTCACATAGCATCTCACAACAGCGTGCGATCATTTCCCGGTTTTTTAAATTTTCAACACCGTAAAAAAACTGTAACTGATAACAAATGAGATTAAAACCACGAAGGGAGACGAGGGACGCCTCGGATAACGAGTCACGATAAGATTTTATCCATCGCGCAATCCCGTAGTGACTTTGCCAGTCGATAGCTCGCTGACAGCTCCCGTTCAACGCACCTCCGGTCGAATGGACATTCAACTTTTTTCACAAGTGCAATATTTGCGTGTTTCGTTTTGCGCAAACGTATGCTAAAAAAAAAAATGTCCGAAAACGCCAACGTTGGAAATAAATCGCCTTACACACTGGTGAGAATTTACGTTCAGCAATTGAGTTCGAGCGCAAAGTTTCTCTTCCCTGTCTGATTAATGGGAAGCGAGTCACACACACGTGTTTTTTTTTAATTAAAATTTTCTAATCGTCGTTCGTATAATTGTTTCTTTCATGGGGAACTAACGCAGGGCGATTATGTGTGGATTAAAAATACGAACAAAGGAGAGTTCGACGTGCCTCTGGGATGCAAAATCATCGTCAAAGATCGGAAAGGCATAAAAATTCGCTTCGACGACGGACAGGTGAATACTATTCGATAAAATTTCTTCCTATCATCTTCAGGCTGTATTGGCGTGAAGAAAAAAAAAAGAAAAAAAAACTGAACAGTTATCTTATCATTGTATGTCTCGTTGCGTCTCGCAAACACATTTTTATTCTTTAATGAGCATTCCGATGATTCGTAATGCTTCTATTTTTATTGATCGTGTATATGTTTTTTTTTTATATTTAAACATTTTTTGGTATAAGTCTGTAGATATGAAATATTTATATGTTAACAATAAAATTTTGTACCCTTATGGGTGTTTTTTTTTATACAAATGTTTTATACAAGTAAATTAATTAATTAATGACTGTTAATTAATCGATTACGGACATCGATCGTCATAACAACAATGAAGTTCTTTGGTGTTCAAAATATAGTGAATTGTTATTTGAATTGTTAGGAAGAAATGATCACCGAGGATCGGATCATCAAGGCGATGCATCCGACATCGGTGATCGGCGTCGAGGATATGATAAAACTCGGTGACCTGCAGGAGTACGCAATTTTGAAAAATTTGCATATGCGTTACGCAAAAAATTTAATTTACGTGAGTCAATTGTTTAATTAATCAATCAATTAATTTTTTTCATTTCAATATTAATGAACTATTTAATTACTGATCGCTAATTCATTGATTTATTCAACGGAATAAATAATGACATCAATAATTATTCACTTAATTCATTTTTTGTTTTATATCATTAATTAATTCTTTGATTCACCATTACTAATTAATTCATTTAATTTTAGACTTATACCGGCAGTATGTTAGTCGCAATTAATCCATATCGAGTCCTCGATATCTATACTGCGAAAGAAGTCGCTACTTACAGAGGAAAAAAAGTCGGCGAGGCATCGCCGCACATATTCGCGATCGGTGATAATTGCTTTGAGGAGATGAAACACTCCGGTAAAGATCAATGTATAGTCATTAGGTGCGTTTTCATATTTATATATTTTCATCCCTCAAAATGTATTTCTTCAAGTGACAAGTGATTTTTTCGTTTTTTTTTTGTTCTTCGTAGCGGCGAAAGCGGCGCTGGAAAGACGGAGAGTACAAAATTGATTCTTCAATATCTCGCTGCGATAAGCGGCGAGCACTCGTGGATTGAGCAACAAATTTTGGAAGCTAATCCAATACTCGAAGGTTTCATAAAATAATAATAACAAAAAAAGAAATTAATTTAATTAAATACTATTAGTTATCATAAATTTAAATTATTTATTATTTATTAACAATGGAATTTATTGATTAATGAAACATTATTATTATTTTTTAATGATTTATTATTATTATCATTATTATTATCATCATAAAACATTAATTTTTATTTATCATATATCAAACTTGTTGTATCCCTTGCAGCCTTCGGTAATGCGAAAACAATACGCAACGACAATTCGTCACGTTTCGGAAAATATATCGACGTGAATTTCAATAAAAACGGTGCTATCGAAGGTGCAAAAATCGAGCAATATTTGTTGGAAAAATGTCGTTTGGTGTCACAGTCAAAGGGCGAAAGAAATTATCATATTTTCTACTCGATGCTTGTGGGACTAACGAAAGAAGAAAAGAAGAAATTGGGTCTCGCAGAGTCTGCCGATTACAAATATCTATGCGGAGTAAAAGATTTTATTGTGTAAGAATTTTTACAAAAATTTTAATAAATACAATACATTCTTTTTTTATATTAAAAAAAAATAGAATGGAGAGTGCAAAGGAAGAAACGACGCCAAAGAGTTCGCCAACGTGCGGGCAGCCATGAAAATTCTAAATTTCGGCGATCAGGAGTTTGCGGAAGTATTGAAGCTATTGGCAGCATTATTGCACCTTGGAAACCTTAACTATAAACCTGTGGTCATCGGTGAGAACATTGAAATTATATTTAGCAACGAAAATTAGCAGATTTGAATATAATTTTACCAATGAAGAAATATATCGACAGCTAATATGGACGCCTGCGAGGTACAGGACGAAACGCACGTAAAATTCGTTACAGAACTCTTGGGAGTGAATCTGCGAGCCCTCAAAGATGCATTAACGAAAAGAACAATCTTCGCTCATGGAGATCGCGTGGTAAATCATATTATTTATTTGTCTGTCTGTCCGTCTGTCCGTCTGTCCGTCTGTCCGTCTGTCCGTCTGTCCGTCTGTCCGTCTGTCCGTCTGTCCGTCTGTCCGTCTGTCCGTCTGTCCGTCTGTCCGTCTGTCCGTCTGTCCGTCTGTCCGTCTGTCCGTCTGTCCGTCTGTCCGTCTGTCCGTCTGTCCGTCTGTCCGTCTGTCCGTCTGTCCGTCTGTCCGTCTGTCCGTCTGTGCGTCTGTCCGTCTGTCCGTCTGTCCGTCTGTCCGTCTGTCCGTCTGTCCGTCTGTCCGTCTGTCCGTCTGTCCGTCTGTCCGTCTGTCCGTCTGTCCGTCTGTCCGTCTGTCCGTCTGTCCGTCTATACGTCTGTCTGTCCGTTTGTTTGATGAAATGATCTTCATTTTATTTTAGGTCAGCAATTTGTCGAAAGACCAAGCATTCGAAGTTCGCGACGCTTTCGTGAAAGCTGTCTACGGACGTCTCTTCATAATGATCGTCGACAAGATAAACGCGACGATATTCAAACCAAAACGCAACACAAAAAGCTCAATCGGCGTTCTCGATATCTTCGGTTTTGAAAATTTTCATCAGAATAGCTTCGAACAACTGTGCATTAACTACGCGAACGAGCATCTTCAGCAGTTTTTTGTTAAGCATATCTTCAAAATGGAACAGGACACGTACAACGCTGAGGGAATATCGTGGAAGCATATCGACTTTGTCGACAATCAGGGCGTCTTGGATCTTATCGGGATTAAGCCTGTTAACGTAATGGCACTCATCGACGAGGAGGGCAAGTTTCCGAAGGTAATAACGACCACAAACATCGAAGAAGTAAAGAGATGCTATCGAATGATACATTTCTTCTTCTCTGAGTTGCGTTTAGTCTCATTTCTTTTTTTCTGAACTTCGTTTCTTCATTTTTCGTCCGAACTGTATGTGGAGCCCATAGCTTCTTTCCTTCTTTCAGGGAAGCGACGTGACCCTACTAGCGAAAACAAATCAAATGCACAACACTCACGCGAACTACGTGAAGCCAAAATCTGATCTGATAAAGGCATTCGGCATAAGACACTTTGCTGGAACTGTTCACTACGAGGTTAAAGGCTTTCTTGACAAAAATCGGGATACTTTTTCCGCCGATCTGAAGCAACTGATAACGATATCATCGAACGCATTTCTCAAGTCTATTTTCACCGACGATCAGTTAGCCACGGGTATCGACGGTAAGAAGAAATCACCGACGTTGTCATCGGAATTTCGTAGTTCTCTCGATTTGCTCATGAGAACTTTGGAGAGTTGCAATCCGTTTTTTATTCGTTGCGTCAAACCGAACGAAGAACAAAAGGCCGCGGTATGTCGTGCAACGATCATAAATCATTTTTTTTTGAAGAAGAAGAAAAGAAGAAATCGTTTAATCAATGTTTGTTTATTTGTTTATTTATTTATTATTTCTTCAGTGTTTCGACCGCGTGCTCTGCTGTCGTCAATTACGATACTCGGGAATGATGGAAACGGCGCGAATACGTCGCGCCGGCTATCCCATACGTCACGATTACGACGATTTTGTGAATCGCTTTCGATTTCTTGCAAAAGGTATTCACACCGGTTCCAAAGCCGACGTGAGAAAAGTGGCGGAAAATATTTGCACCAACGTGCTCGGCAAAGATACTCTCGACTATCAACTCGGTCGTACGAAAATATTCATCAAGGAAGAACCCGATTATCTTCTCGAACGCGAGCGAACGCGGGTTCTCGCTAAGAGTATACTGACCATTCAGACGAACGTCAGAGGATGGATAGCTCGACGAAGGTAAGGAAAACCCTTTTAAATTTTCCGTACCGATCACAACATACATTTTATGAAGATCATTTTTACAAACAACCGATTCCGACCAATCGATCGCTTCCGATCGTTGGCGATCGTCAAGCGAAATCGGTCAACCGATTCCGACCGATCGATCGCTTCCGATCGTTAGCGATCGTCAAGCGAAATCGGTCAACCGATTCCGACCGATCGATCGCTTCCGATCGTTGGCGATCGTCAAGCGAAATCGGTCAACCGATTTCAGTCGATCAACCGATTCCGACCGATCGATCGCTTCCGATCGTTAGCGATCGTCAAGCGAAATCGGTCAACCGATTCCGACCGATCGATCCCTTCCGATCGTTGGCGATCGTCAAGCGAAATCGGTCAACCGATTTCAGTCGATCAACCGATTCCGACCGGTTAATCGATTCGGATTCCGATCGAAAAATTTCATTTGGTAACCGTCAATGATATTTTCATCAAAGTACCGAAGAATCGAACACATTTCAGATACACGAAGATTAAAAAATCGGCACTGTTGATACAAAAGACATGGCGAGGTTACGGCCCGCGAAAGCGTTATAGGACGATGCATCGTGGTTACTTGAGATTCCAGGCGTGTATAAAAGCACGTCTGTCGACGCGAGATTATCGCAGAAAGCGAAAAATCATCGTGGCATTGCAGGTAAAGATATTTTTTTCTCGGTAACTCGAGATCGAAAGCTACAAAGTGTTTCTTCGGTCAGCGATCAAAGAAACCGGACACTCGACGTACGGCCCGCACGCGATCTTTAGTCGGTAAATGCTTTTAGTGACAGATTACTTCTCAAGAGGTTTTCTTATCTTGCGAGAAATCACAATATCGACCCCTCATTCCCCCCTCCTCCCGCCCCCCCCCCCCCACCCCCCGCGTTCGCAACAAAATAACAATGCCCCCGGATACAGAAATTCTAAATCTATTTTATAGGCTTTGGCACGCGGTTATCTCGTTCGCCAGCTCTGCAGAGAGAAATCACAGGTGGGACGAATTTTTGATACACTATCGATGAAATTATATTTAGTACGACCTCGAGGCTCGTCGGCGATATGTCGCTTGAGAAGTCATCGTTGCCCTCCTCGAATATCGTGTTATTTCGAAAAACATGGCGTATCACAGTAAGAAGATATCTTTTGCTTCAGTGGCGCGACAAGCGAATAAAGGAGATCGAGAAACTTCGGGATGACGAGGAAAAAACATTGAAAAACGGTGGTAACAAGGAATGGAAAAAAGTTGCGCAAGGCAATTACGAGGAGCGAATGATCGAACTGCGGAGATTCGTTGCCGAATACGATAAGAAAATTGCCGATTCTTCTAACAAGGAATCCGAAAGCAATATCGACGTGATGTTCGACTTTTTGGAGGGCGAACCAAAAACACCGATATCCAAGGAACTTCCCGGCGATATGTATGCGGTAAGCTACTTTTTCTTCTATTTTCTTCAATCATTCAACATCGTCATTTCTTCAGCAGTGATTTTCTTCGATTTTTTTTTCTCTTTCTTCATCATTTTTTCAATTTCTTCGTCGATTTTTTCGTCTTTTCTTCCATTTTTTTTTGTTCTTCTCTTCAGGACATCGCTCGGATGGGCAAACCAGCCGACGAGGTTACAAGTTTTCTTGAAATACCGATGGACGATACCGCAAGCGTTGACTTTTCTGTCTATCATTTCGGCAAATTTGCGGCTACGTACTTCGCTTCGAACGTCACGCCGCAATACTCGAAGAGACCGTTGAAACAAGCGCTGCTGGATTTACCTCTACCGTCCGATCATTTGGTAACATTTTTTCAATACTTTTTGACAAAAAATTGATTAATGTCAATACATCGTATCTGTTATCGATTTCATGCGCCATTGCGATTCTATTAATCCGCAGTCGTCGCAAGCTCTCTGGATAACGATACTTCGCTTTATGGGTGATCTTCCGGAACCGAGAAATCCGATCGAAGCTCCAACCAACAAAACCGTAATGTCCACAGTCTCCGAAACGCTGTCGAAAAGCTTTTCCAGATCCAGAGACTTCGATGATTCGCGGTATCAGGAAAGAAGCAAACAGATTGTTCGCATGACGCTGAAGAGGCAGAATAAGCTTCACGAAGACATTCGAAAAGGTAATTTTTATTTTTTTCTTATCGATAAAAAGTCACGCATTTTCAAAATGGCGAAATTTTTTTAATTTCAAAATTAAAAAAAAAATTTGAAAAACGTGATTTGCGAATTGTGAATTGTTATCAAAATTGTGATATTTGAAAGATTTCCAAAACGTCATATGGTAATAATGATGAACAATCATTCATTATTTATAATTATTATTAATAATTTTTTTTTATTGCAACAATTACGATGAAAATTCTCAACTCAGGTATCGTTGAGGACGAATTTGTGAATCAGACCTATCAAAGTTGGCTTCAGACTCGACGATCGAATCTGGAGAAGTTGCACTTCGTCATCGGTCACGGAGTACTTAGGCCCGAGCTTCGTGACGAGATTTATTGTCAGATAGTTAAACAATTGACGAACAATCCGACGAAAGCTTCGCACGCGAGAGGGTGGATTTTGATGTCGCTGTGTGTCGGTTGCTTCGCGCCTTCAGAGCGCTTCGTCAATTATCTTCGCGCTTTCATTCGCGGCGGGCCGCCGGGTTACGCGCCATATTGCGACCGTAGATTAACGAGAACTTACAAAAATGGCGCCAGAACTCAACCGCCCAGTTGGATAGAATTGCAAGCGACGAAAAGCAAAAAACCTATTCTTCTCACCGTTACCTTCATGAACGGCGAAACAAAGACAATCGAAGCTGATTCGGCGAGTACCGCGGAAGAAATCGTCAATACACTGTCGAGAAGCATCAACCTGAATGATACGTTTGGGTTTTCTCTGTTCGTCACACTTTATGACAAAGTTTTGTCGCTTGGCGCCGGAAGGTAAGCGATACTGACGAAGCGAAGATGATACGAAACATTTCTGCCGATAAAACAGTTATCTGCTATTGAAAATTCGCGATATTTGAGATTCCACAGCAATGTTATTGAAGAACGTCGTTAATGAAAACAAAATGAAAAAAAAAAAAAAAAACTCGAAAACTCGTTTCGTCTTCATATTGACTCATTTTCTTCTTTTATAAAAAAAAAAAATTTCCAACAAAGTTGAAAAATTAACTGTTTTCGTCTATATGAGAAAAAAAATGGCGGTAGTTTTCAGTGTCCATTTTCGCAATAAATCAATCCAATTTTAGAGATCACGTGATGGACGCGATATCGCAGTGCGAACAGTACGCGAGAGAACAAGGACAACCGGAACGTTCTGCACCATGGCGACTTTTCTTCCGTAAAGAAATATTTTCCCCGTGGCACGATCCGTCTGTTGACAGAGTTGCGACAGAATTGATATATCATCAGATAACTCGAGGAATCAAATACGGCGAATACAGATGCAACAATGTGAGTAAAATGAGGAAGAAACTTTATTTTCCAATCTATTATTCATTAAAAACGCATCTTAACCTTAAAAAAAAAAAAGAAGAAATACAGTTTTTCCGTTTAATTGTTCTTAATATAAAAAAAAGAAGAAATGCCGTTTATCCATTCAATTTGCTTCAATACAAAAAGAAGAAATGCCGTTTATCCATTCAATTTGCTTCAATAAAAAAAGAAGAAACACCGTTTTTCCATTTAAATTATCTTAATATAAAAAAAAAAGAAGAAATACCCTATTCTCATTCAATTAGCCATTTATCCCCGTTATTTCAGGAAGGAGACATAGCAATGCTAGTAGCACAGCAGCTCTACATAGATCACGAAAAAAATTTGTCACCGGCGAACCTGAAGAGTTCGATGCCTCTCTACATTCCGAATCATCTTCTTCAAGGCGTCGCCAACGAGGCTTTGCCGAAATGGGAAAAGCTGACACTCGACGCTTATCAGAAGAACATCAACGTCATCGACGCCATACCGATCTCAAAGGCCAAAGAAGATATCGTTATGTTCGCCAAGTTAACGTGGCCGATATTATTCTCAAGATTTTACGAAGCAACGAGAACATCCGGACCGGAACTTCCGGTCGACAGTGTCATAATCGCCGTGAATTGGACCGGTATATATTTTGTCGACGATCAGGAACAGATGTTACTCGAGCTCTCGTTTCCCGAGATCGCCGAGGTGACGTGTCAGAAATTCGACAACAGCCTGATGAGCAATATAATGATATCGACACTGCAGATCGAGGAATATGTCTTCAAGAGTCCCGACGCGGAGGATTTGGCGTCTCTCGTTAACTTTCTTATCGACGGATTGAAGGAAAAATCGCGTTTCGCTGTTGCAACGCAGGACTACATGACCGACGGAACATCGATCAACGGCGAGGTGCAGTCGTATTTACCGCTGAAACGTGGCGATTTGATACAATTGGCGCCAAACTCGATCGGCTACGCGATCGTCAATTCTCCTTGGGGTTACGGCGAGTGCAACGGCATGACCGGCGAATTTCCAACTGAATGCGTTTATCTGTTACCAACGATGACGCGACCGGCTCAGTCGATAATAAATTTCTTCAAAACCGATCGTACGGCGCAGAAGAGTTTGGAAAAGCATCAGACTCGTCGTACCAACGAACGGGCGCAAGTGCACACCCTGCGAAAATTCGCGCAGGATCACTTCCGGGCGAGTTACAACGTCACACTGTCGAAAGGCTCAAGTCTATCGGCGGCGAAGAGAACCGTAGCGGAAAAATTGTGGAAACACACGAGATCGCCGATAAAGGCGCCGCATCTCGCGAGAGTCTGCGAAAACGACGAATTGACCCAATCGGCGATTGGTATATTCTCGAGTATACTGAAGTATATGGGTGATCTACCGAGCAATAGACAACGCATTGGCACAGAGTACACGGATCAAATTTTTAAACCGGCGCTTGAACACGTAAGTGGTGACTTTTTTTAATTATTATAATAAATAATTATTCGTTTATTTGTTTATTCGTTCATCCGTTTCGTATTTTATCCGTTTCATCGATTGATCCATTTGATCAGTTCACCCGTTTTATATGTTCATCTCTTCATTTCTTCTGTGCGTTTCATAAACAACGGTTCACCGGAAGTGAAAAAATGTTATTTAAAATCATTTTTTTGACATCAAAAAGTTAATAAACATTCAATCACTATTCAGACCCTTCTGCGCGACGAAGTATACTGCCAAATAATACGGCAACTGACGGAAAATAAAATACGCCTGAGCGAGGAACGCGGCTGGGAATTGATGTGGTTATCAACGGGAATAATGAATTGCAGCACCAATGTACAAAAGGAAGTTGTCCGATTTCTCGAATCATCGAAAACTCCTATAGCCAACGATTGTCTCGTCAGACTCAACAGAACTACCGCGAGTGGAAATCGCAAGTATTCGCCTTACATACTCGAGGTTGAAGCTATTAGATTCAAGAGTATGCAGATTTTCCACAAAATTTACTTCCCCAACGACACCGACGAGGCTTTCGAGGTAATTTTTTTTTAATCCATAAAAAAATAGTAAAAAAAAATGGGGTAAAATGGAACAATTGCTGAGATTTTTTTATATTTGACGTTTGTTTGCCAAAAAATGTCACTAAATTGGAGGAAACATTTTCATTTTCCGGTTTAAAAAATTTTATAGACATTTTTTTTTTTTCAAATGTTATTTAACATATTTTTTTTTTTTTTTTTTCGAAACTTAATTATATTTTTTCAAATGTTCTTCCAATTTTTCTTTGCGAACTTTGCTCCGGGTGCTCATTTTTCCGCGCGATCTTTTACTTGAATCAACGAAAAATATCGTCGCAGGTTCATTCGTCGACGAGAGCGATAGATCTTTGCGAGGAAATCGCTGTCAGAATGCGTCTGAAGAGCAGCGACGGTTTCAGTCTTTTTGTAAAGATCGCCGATAAGGTATTCTCCGTACCGCACGAATATTTCTTCTTTGACTTCGTTCACGAATTGATGGAATGGACCCGACAATCGAGACCGTCCGCGAAATCTTCCGGTTCGTCGATACAAGTTCAGTATCAAATTTTCTTCATGAAGAAACTCTGGGTGAACGCATATCCCGGTCGCGATCCGAACGCTGATGAGATATTTTACTTCCATCAAGAATTACCGAAATTCTTGCGGGGCTATCATCGATGCAGCAAGCAGGAAGCTATCAAACTTGCCGCACTGATATACCGAAGCAAATACGCCGACAGTAAGGAAGAACTCGCAGATATACCGTAAGTAACAACAAAACTGAAAGAAAAAAAAAAAAAAAGAAGAAATCGGCTTCCGAAAATCTTGAATTTCATGATATTTCGTATCGCGATTACTTCCGAAGAAATAAAGTATACGGCCGACGATATAAAAGATATATCTTCATATATATCGTAACAAAAAAATGTATATCTCATATATATATTCCGGATATATCTTCCAGATATATCAAAGATAATTGTCAAATAATTAAAAGTTTATTATATATCATGCGGCAAGAAAAAAAAAAGTTATGAAAACGAAACCACCTATATGAGGCCATAAAAAGAAGAAATGAAGAAATCAATTTTCTTTTTTCTTCCAGAAATAATCTTCGTGAATACGTTCCCGCGGATCTTCTTCACATATTAAGCGGCAATGATTGGAAAAAGCAGATAACCTCTGTCTACAATCAGCAAACAGGTAAATCTAAACTCGTTTTTATTTTGAAACCCAATAAACTAAGAAGAAATGTCGAATAATGTTATTTATTTTATTTTTTATTTTTTTTTCGATCTTTTATAAAAAAAAAAAAAAAGGAATGAGTGAATCCGAAGCGAAGTTGCAGTATCTTCAGCACATCTATCAGTGGCCGACATTCGGTTCTGCGTTCTTCGAAGTGAAGCAATCGACGGAATCGAGTTTTCCGGAATTGATGATAATCGCGATAAATAAACACGGCGTTAGCGCGATACATCCGCAAACGAAGGAAATATTGTCGATGTGGAATTTCACCGAACTGTCAAACTGGTCGTCCGGAAATACTTATTTCCATATGACGATAGGAAATTTCATGAAAGGACAGAAGATACTTTGCGAAACGGCGTTGGGATACAAAATGGACGATTTGATATCGTCGTATATCAATTATCTTCGCACGAGTCTGTCGAACGAACCGACGCTGAACCATTGAGAAAATCCAACGACGTCAGTTTGGAACTTAGAGTATTTAATATTTTGTAACGTGTAACAATAAACGGAATCATCGATTACTGAAATTTATAGACTCGAAGAAAATTTGATTTATCGACTAATTATATATATATATTTTTTTAATCCGCTCCAACGGCGATGACTATTTTTTCAATTAAATTCAATTTCCCTTCAATTTTTTTTTTTTTTTTTACAAATTCAATGTCAGTTCTGAATTTGTTCTAATTGATTTAAAAAAAATGTAATGCACTGATTAATTTTATTTGATTACAATTTTTTTCTTTATTTAACTCGAACATCAATTATAATTTTTATAAATTAAATTGAAAAAAAAAAAAAAAAAATTTTGAAAATTCATCGTATTTTCGATGATTATTTGAGTAGCAAATACGACTTCCCGGATTTTTAATCACAGAATTATGTGGTATTTCTAGAAGTTATATCAATTTATAAGAATCAGCAGCGCGTATCTCACGGAGTGTTTCGCCGTAGATACGCCCGTCTGCTTCGTGACAATCGTTACACAGAAGATCCGCGTATAGATCACAAATTTCACAGTTGTCATTCCTAATATTTACTCAAGTCGGTCGGCACAATTGTGACGAATCGAGTTACGCAAATACGTACAGGTGAACCGCCCAAGTTGGACTGCGAGAGATCAACGTCGTGGCGCAACGCTATCGATTCGATCGGAGTATTTTTATAAAAGGCGAAGACAAAGAAAAAAAAAACCGACTCCCACATGTGAATTTTTCGGAGGGGAGTGATTTCATTCCACTTTATAAAGAGCCGTACAGTTATCAAATTATTTCATTGTGATATAATCGATCTTGTGACGAGCCTCGCGAAGTACGAAAGGAAAAAAAAAAGGATCGATTTTTTTTAACGGCGAGAGATTCGCACAATCATCAATATGCGTATAAGTGAGTAAACAACAGAATCGGAAAAAAAAATTCTTTTTGATAATTATTAATATTTATTAATTATTTATCAATTTTTATCAATAATTATTATCAATAATTATCAATAATTAATATTCATTAATCACCAGTCGCGTTATTTTTGAAAATTCTTAATGTGACGAGAAATTAATTGAAATCTTCAAAAAAAAAATTATAAGCGAGTAACAGGAATCATAATCATTATATATATATTTATTTATAATTATTAAAAAAAAGAAAAAAATTATTTTGTTTTTAATATAAATAATAAGAATATCATGATTAATGCGTTAACGTTATGTTAATAATTGCAATTATGTTATAAAAAATTAAAATTTTGGCTTCAATTTCGTGATATTCATTTATAAATAAGTTAATTAAAATTGCTTTTGCTGGTTGTTTCTGATTCATGAATTTCGTTCAAGAATCGTCTATTAAATTTCCTTCGAAACCGATGACGTCACACAATCTTTAAACAGCCGGTATCCCGAGATACCGCGAGATACCGTCACGTTATGTTTTTTTTATTTATTAATAACGAAACTAACAACTCGTACTTTCAACATTTTTTCCGTTTACAATTATCTATGCAATAATCGATTCATGTTTTTTTGCTCTTTGTTTAAGTATTATTGATGGGTGTCATCACATGGCACGTGGCGAACTCAGTCGCTTGGCCTCAACGCGGAAATTTTGGCACCAAAACCGTCTACTTTTCCGATGAATCCTTCAAGGTAAGCAATGAATCTGTAAATCATTATTTTCACACATCGATATACAAAAAAAAAACCCAATTCCAAAGAACAATTGACGACGTTTGAGGCATTGTTTGGAATTAACCATTTTTTATACCATTTTTTATAAATTGATCGGATTATAGCAAATCCAAGTTTTCCTGATTATTATGAAATCCTAATAATTTTCTCCTGATTTTCCTGACTTTGCTTCGGAAAAACTTCTTTACTCGAATCCTTAACATCGTCGGAATTATGGATCACAGAAAAAAAATCATTTCATCAATAAAAAAATCGTCTAATCATTTCTCCAAGGCGATTGCCGAAGATGCATCAGGGAATGTCGTCTACTCGCCGTACAGCCTTACGATGATACTATCCATGATTTCTTGGGGTGCTGCCGGTTATACAAAATTACAGCTGCAATCGGTACTTCAACATCCGTACGAGTCTGTCCCTCAGAGAGATCACGAAACATCCTTTGAGGACAGTTCTGAAGTGAGTCTTTTTCCAGAAGATTGATATGATTTGTACGATCATAGAATGCATCAATTCTGTGCCTTTCCTTGCAGGAAACCGAAGGAGTTCAGTTGGATATGGCGAATAAGATTTTCCTGGCGGAAGGTTTCACGCCTAAACCTAACTTCAGTTTCATGCTGTCGCACTTCTTTAAATCTCAAACGCAGAGCCTTAATTTCGGTGATCCAGCCAATGCGAGCAAAGCAATCAACGATTGGTGCGCTAATCAGACGAACAATCGCATCAAGGACCTTATTCAGCCTGGTAAATGCATTCATTCTTTTTTCCTAATCTTCCAATCAGAATTTGCTGACCATCTTCAGGTTCGGATCTTTGGATCAGAATCTTATGATTATCTTCTGTGTCTGATATTTACATCTTTGAATCGGAACCTTATGATTATCTTCAGTTTCTGATCTTTGGATCAGAATCTTATGATTATCTTCTGTGTCTGATATTTACATATTTGAATCGGAACCTTATGATTATCTTCAGTTTCTGATCTTTGGATCAGAGTCTTATGATTATCTTCAGTTTCTGATCTTTGGATCAGAGTCTTATGATTATCTTCAGTTTCTGATCTTTGGATCAGAGTCTTATGATTATCTTCAGTTTCTGATCTTTGGATCAGAGTCTTATGATTATCTTCTGTGTCTGATATTTACATCTTTGAATCGGAACCTTATGATTATCTTCAGTTTCTGATCATTGGATCAGAATCTTATGATTATCTTCTGTGTCTGATATTTACATCTTTGAATCGGAACCTTATGATTATCTTCACTTTCTGATCTTTGGATCAGAATCCTCTGATCTTCCAATTTCTGCAATTTCTGATCTTTTTCGGATTTTAACACAGACGACCTCGATAGCGACACCGCTCTCGTACTGGCGAACGCTCTCTACTTCAAGGGCACTTGGGCCAACTTATTTGACAAAGACGAGACCGCATTGCTTCCTTTCCATGTGAATGAGACGACAGTAAAGAAGGTGCCGACCATGTGGAAAGTCGATAGTTATCGTTACGGCGAACTTCCGGAAGTCAATGCCAGATTCATCGAACTTCCATACAAGGTAAGGCGAAGAAATCGAAGATAGCGCATGGATGAAGTTTCTCGACTGAATTAGATCCACATAAATGTTTTCCGGGGGCTTTTTGCAGACGAATGAGCAAACTGATCCGATTAGTATGTTCATCATTCTCCCCAACGAGATCAATGGAATCAAAAAATTGATTAAGAACTTCGACAAAGTTACGATGAAAAAACTCCACGGTGGAGAGAAGTGGGACGTTAAACTTTTGTTGCCGAAATTTAGGATCGAGACAACGATTGATCTTGAAACTCCACTTGTCAAAGTGAGTAATCAATGTGATGACAAATAGATACATCAACAAGTAAACAACAGAAATATGACAGAAAACTTTACGTAAGGTCATCGAAGGTCATTGACGACGAAATCAAACTATAACAATTCATTTATGCATTCTGCAGATGGGTCTGAAGGATTTGTTCGAGCCTTTCGCTGACTTTAGCGAAATTTCTGACGATCGACCATTGAAAGTCAGCAAAATTGTTCAGAAGACTTTCATTGAGGTCAACGAGAAGGGAACCGAAGCTGCAAGTGCGACTGGTGAGTTCGTCGAGTGTTGAAGCTACGCGATTAGCTTCCATTCAATCAATACACCATTAACGTCAATAGAATCAATATATGTTGATCTTGAACAGTCTTTGTACAATTATCTGGAATCGATCAAAAAACAACCCGATGAAATATTGCTGTACGTTGTTTTAACAACAAAAAAAAATGACTTTGCAGCCTCGCAGTTGGACAGCAGATTCCAGCATCAAGAGGAAGTTTCATTCGTCGTGGATCGTCCTTTCATCAGTGTCATTGCTACCGAGTTTGGTGCTCCCATTTTCACTGCCGTAACTGTAGATCCGAGTTCGTAACTTTGATTTTGAATAATCGAAACGTTGAGACCTCCATTAAGGATGCTTCACACGCCAAAAATAAGATTTCGCAAAAATTTCAAACACTTATTAACAGTATAAAAATCTGAAAAAAAAAATCAACTGCACTGAAGACATCAAGAATTTTGATTTTGCATAAAACACAATGCAAAAATGTTATTAACAAATAAATAAATAATTTAAAAAATATCCAGTGAAACTTTTTTTCTTCTTATTTCAAATGAATCTTTTGATTTTTCACAAACCATATGAATTTCTTCAGAATTTTCATACATTTTTGAAAATCTCGTTTTTTGAAATTTTTTTCAACGCTATTGGTTATTTCTTATCGAAAGATTCGATAGCTTCGGATTTTCGTACCATATGATAATATTATCTGTTTTGCATCGTCTGAAAATAAACTACCGGTTCGATAATATTGAAAAAAAAAAAAAAAAATCGGAAAGAAGAAATTTAATCGCATTGACACCGTAAGGTTTACGGAAAGACTGGAAGGACGTATTTGCTGAGACAACTATCGTAGATAATTATGAAAAATTGTCATCTTTATTTGAGATCATAACAGAGTTCTTCATTGTTGCTTTCAGCATTATACATTCTTAACATTTTACATTCTATTGAACGCCCAGCGGTCAGGCAATACATATACATCGTGAATTTTAATAACAAATTGATTCATTACATCGTATAACAATATCTCATCCAAATCTCACGTCGATGTTATCGTAAGTTTGTTGCGCGTAATGATGAGGAATTTTGGTGCTATAAGTGCCGTCCATAGGTCCACACAATCCGCTAACTTTTCCTTGAAAATTCCCGTCGATAGCGAGCGCTACGTGATTTATACCGTAAACAACAAACAGTTGCTTCTTTCTTGTTCGCACCAACATGTGATCACTGACTTTTGTAACTCTGCAACGAATGAAATAATTTATCAAACGATCGAAAAAATTAAAAAAAAAAACGGTCGGTGGAAATGATTGATCGATCGCTCACTGGAGATTCCAGACGTCGGGAACATCGGGCGAATAAACCTCTTCTGTCGGCGAGATGTCAACCTCTTTACCGTCGACTATCACCCGAACGCTGTTGTCCTCGCGCGGCACAGTTTCCACTTCGCTTCCGCTGAGATACATTTTCACAGCCATATTTTTTCCAATCATTTTTCCGATAACGGCGTAATGATTGTTAGTGTGATCGCCGGAAATCAATGTCCAGTTTTCGGACATCTCGAATGGAATGCTTTGTCCATCGGCGGTCAGTACGGTTTGCGGATAGACCGAGCATATTCCTGCGAAAAAAATCATGAAATCATGCGAAATTATCGACATTCAAAAAAAATTCTGAATTTTTTTTTGTTTTTTTTTTTTTCGTAGATCGATTTTTTAATGCTTTCGATGTTTGAAAAAAAAAAAAAAAATCACGATAACAAACTTTAATTTACGATGAAAAAAATGGTAAATGACATTAAAAAAAAAACTTACGAAGACCGTTGTTAGTGTATCTGATCAACTCTGAAAGGCTCAATTGTGGATTTAGCAGAGGAAAGTACCAAACGGGACCGGCAACTTTTCCGAGACCAATAAATCGCGATTTGCCAAAATCAACGTCGACGAGTTCGTAGCTTTGCGTAGGCGTCTTCACGGCTATATCAACGGTCTCCTTGTGTACCGTTATCTCGATAAGGTCTTTTTTCGAGAGAACATCCGTGAATCTCAGATTTGGCTGAAGATGCGAGCGAAAAAGTTCTTCGACGTGTCGGCTCAGGATCCCCATGAAGTTCGGTAGCTGAGAAGAGCAAAGTGAAGAGACATCGGTATTTATAATACTTCCCAATGGGAAAAAAATCTGTAAAAAAGTTCCAATCATACGGACGAACCGTTTTGTTTTCGAACTCAAACTCGTACTTCATCAGCGTCGTGTGTTGTATAAATTCATTTAAACAGTTTAAAGTCTTCGGAGTGTTATTCGCCGGATTCGCGTATAGCGGATTCGCGATGTCTTCACTACAAGCGTCATGCGCAATATCTTCCCTCAATTCTTTTCTCTGTTCATTCGATCGTTGGCCCACAATGGTCAAGATAAACCCATTATTCATGAGAATCAAATCATTTTCGGAATGTCCGAAAGCGATTGCCAAACTGATCACTGCTTCTTGTAAATCTGTTCCAAATCTCTCTTTCGGATATTTCGGATAGTCAACTCTCGATGTTCCGCGCAGCTGACGAGAGGAAATGAAGAAAAGGTAGATAAGCAAAAAAAAAACAAAATAATAATAATAATAATGATTATTATTTTAATCAAAAATATCTTTTTGATAAATTAAATTAAAAATAAATTAACCAAATTAAAAAATGTAATTAAAACCTTAAAATGTTCCTCTCCCGCAGGCTTTCTTGTGAGAGTAAAACCCGCTTCTTTAACCCGTGCATCAGTGAGATTACCGTAGACGTTAAGATCCCACGTGAGTGACGATTTTTTTGTTTCAACTGCTATTATGTCAGCGGAAACGGTAACGTTGAATTTTTGAAGATCAGGACGTATTTCAGTCGCACTTTTGCTCAACTCGATCTAAAACAATCAAATGATCATTAACGATCGATTGATGATTTAATAGATGATTTCCCATCGAATTTTCTTGACTTTTTTATCAGCCTAAACCTCTTAACTCACTCGAGAAATCGCATGATCGATACTCGGCTCGATCCTCAGGAGACTCCCGCAACTGCGCACTTGCGGGGAGATGATCATATTTTTAATCTGCTGACGGGTTGCCATAACGGCGCGAACGATCCAATCGTTCCTAACAGACCGATAAATCCATTTTACAGTATAAACTTCAATGCATATATTCAGTGAAAATGGAGGCATTGGTTCGTCGTTCACGAGAAATTGAAGCTATGAAGATATTGTTTAATCTAATTTTACGCACCAATCATTCTTGTGTTCCGATCCGAACGCTCTGTACCATTCGGCGATGAGAGACGTTGATGTGACACTGTCCTCGCAGTCCAACGCAGTCATCGTGTATTGAAGTCCAGTGTCCTTGGAATCAATTATCAGACTATAGGATTTCTTCTCCGACTTACCGAGAGTGACGTCCTCGTGCTGATGACACCCGCCGCACGATTCAATCGCTCCGTCGTCGGATATCCTGGTGATAGAAATGGAGTCCTTCGCGTGTATTAATAATCCACCAGCCGATGTCTTGGAATTCGATATTTCAGGAAAGCTTATCGTCGCTCGCTGCGAATCCTTATGGTAAGCGATGTTCGCGTAAATCGGTATATTAATGTCGGTAACCGTCGATCTCCTGACCGCATGCCACGTCTTTGCCAATGGGTTGTAAATTGACATGGAGTAGTCACCGCGTCTCCATATTCTTCCATCAAATTCTATATCCGTATTCATGCGATCCATTGGTTGGCTGTAGTTGAATCTGAATGAAGCTAAGACTGGAATGCGTGTCTCCAGAATAATTGGTAGGCCCATGTCGCTCGTTATTTGCTCCTCGTAGAGATTATCGTAGGCAATGAACTGATTATTCCAGTCGTGACGATAAGTCGGCGGTTTAATCTGAGGGGCCGGACGGCCCGAGAAACTTCGCATTATCGCTTCCATTATGGCTTCGAGTATAGCATTGAATACTTCTTCCCAAAATTTATTCCACAATTCCTCGTCGTAATGAAAAACGAAGACTGCGCGACCCTTGTGAATCAATATAAGATCAATGTGAAAGTCTTTCAACGTTGGCATGCCCTTCGCGGCTTGTCTCAATATTTTGAGGACTTGGTATCTATTCCGAGAAAGGGGTTCACCGGCCACGAGAAGATTGAGTATCTTATCGAATCCTTCGATGTGCACACGAAGCTGCCAAAAAAAACCGATATATCGTCGTTAATCGTCCTAATGTGCCGAATGGTCGGTTATGCAGTATTGAATTGAGTCGCGATCTTTGTTATGTCCAATTCATTGGACGGATAAGTTGAATTATAGGTTACCTATCCAATTAGGCAGCGCCTGATAAGTTGGATAATCAAAATATCAATCGAATTGAACTTAACCTGCTAAGTTGTATGAATAAAAACCGATTCGCTTGAACAGAACCTGACAAGCATCAAAAACTGATCCAATTGGACAGAACCTGATAAGTTGGATCATCAAAAACCAATCCAATTGGATCGAAACTGATCATCGAAAACCAATCGTCCTAATGTGCCGAATGGTCGGTTATGCAGTATTATTGAATTGAGTCGCGATCTTTGTTATGTCTAATTCATTGGACGGATAAGTTGAATTATAGGTTACCTATCCAATTCGGCAGCGCCTGATAAGTTGGATAATCAAAAAATCAATCGAATTGAACTTAACCTGCTAAGTTGTATGAATAAAAACCAATTCGCTTGAACAGAACCTGACAAACATCAAAAACTGATCCAATTGGACAGAACCTGATAAGTTGGATCATCAAAAACCAATCCAATTGGATCGAAACTGATCATAAAAAACCAATCGTCCTAATGTGCCGAATGGTCGGTTATGCAGTATTATTGAATTGAGTCGCGATCTTTGTTATGTCTAATTCGTTGGACGGATAAGTTGAATTATAGGTTACCTATCCAATTAGGCAGCGCCTGATAAGTTGGATAATCAAAAAATCAATCGAATTGAACTTAACCTGCTAAGTTGTATGAACAAAAACCAATCTGATTTAACAGAACCTGACAAGCATAAAAAACTAATCCAATTGGACAGAACCTGATAAGTTGGATCATCAAAAACCAATCCAATTGGATCGAAATTGATAAGTCTGATCATCAAAAACCAATCCAATTGGATCGAAACTGATAAGCCTGATCATCACAAACTAATCCAATTGGATCCAAACTGATAAGTCCGATCATCAAAAACCAATCCAATTGGATCGAAACTGATAAGTCTGATCATCAAAAACCAATCCAATTGGATCGAAACGGATAAGTCTGATCATCGAAAACCAATGCAATTGTATCGAAACTGATAAGTCTGATCATCAAAAACCAATCCAATTGGATCCAAACTGATAAGTCCGATCATCAAAAACCAATCCAATTGGATCGAAACTGATAAGTTTGATCATCAAAAACCAATGCAATTGGATCGAAACTGATAAGTCTGATCATCAAAAACCAATGCAATTGGATCGAAACTGATAAGTCTGATCATCAAAAATCAATCCGATTGGACAGAACCTGATGAATTAAAACTGATGCTTCCATGGGAAGGAAAGTAAACAGGTTATTCAGTTTCTCCGCCAAGTAAGCAGACGAAGCCAAAACCAATTCGCATGGACGTGATTGTTCGACTTATCTGAATGCAACTCATCTGATCGTGTACCGTATTTTACATATGGCGCTCAACTTACCGCAACATTGCTGATAGGTTTACGGGCATCCGTGACGATGTGTTCGAACTGCAATACCTCAGGTACTCCGGTGACTTCGTTAACGACCATTCCCGTACGAAGTTTCTCCGCATGATTGTACTTCTCGTCTTCATAGTCGAAGGAATACGCGGATGACAGAGGGTAGGGAACGGTATCACGGATTCTGGTTAAACGTATGATTTTCCTCACGTCCTCGCGAAGACGCAGCTTGCACGGGTCGACGGAATTAGCGATTCCTTGTATCGTCGTGTAATGATAGTTGTAAAGATGCTCGTTACTCTCGTCTACCATAAACGAATGAATGCGTTGTATATCGGTGTTGGTCACTGCTTGATGCATCAAAATTTCGTAGGCAGCGATTCTCAGCTTGATCGGTAGACTCTGATCGGCCATCACCGGCCACAACAAATCGAGAGCGTAGACGTAATCGCTCTCGATTGCTTTTTCGATCGCCCAAATCGCCAAAAGACGAAAATGAACGAAATTTTTCGATATCTTCAGATCACCGCGAATAATCGGCTCAAGAAGCTCACATATTTTCGGCAATTGAACGTTCTTCAGGGCCATCAGATAAACGATTTTCATTCTGTAATCCGGCTCGGCTGTGAAATTATAACTTCGTTAGCTTCCAAAAGATAGAACGACAATTGATCTGCAGGCAAATACAAACTCTCGATGTGTTCGAAGGTTTTCTGAAGATACTTCTGTAGCGGATATCTGGCGCCTTCCGAAATTGAATTATCCTTGAAAGCCCTGCCAACCAATGACGCGAAGGACAGAATACCGGCCTTTCGTACTTCAACATTTGTTGCTTTATCAAGTTCCGCCAGGCCACGCATTTTGATCAACAATTCCTGACTCGGCACCCGCACATTCAAGGGCAACTTGGCCAACATTACCATCGCTGTAACGTTGTCGGTTTTGTGCTCTCGAATCATTTCGAGGGCGAATAGGGAGGACGCTGTTGTACCCACTTGTGGAATCATTTCGATAAAGATGTTCCTTGCAAGCGCATCGTTTACTTGGCGTACGAGTCACACTGATATGGGAATATAACTCTAAAGTATACTTACTTCATCGTGATATCTTTCATTGTCGTGGATTGTTGATAATAAGTGAAAACTCGTCGAAAAGATGCAACGGCCATATAGCTCATCGTTTTTAAAATTCTGTTGATCACCTCTCCTTCCATTCTTGAATCCCATTCCGCCATCCGATCGGTTCGATTCACATTCAGATGATCTCCATCGAGATAATTGGCAGCTGCGGTGAGCAATGTCTTTAGTTCCATTTCAAGAACCTTGTATTTAACTTGAAAGCTTCCCTGTGTGACATCAACAGCAGCGTCGAGCGCGTAGTGTCCTCGGGGTTTCGTATAGGTCATGTCGCGGGTCATCGATATACCGAAGTAAGCCATCGGTGGCAAAGTGATCGACCCGACGGATACGACGTCATGAAGAGTAAAGGTCGCGCTGAAGAAATAAATTAAATGGACATCAACAAACGCATTCTACTCGCATATAAAGATGAATCATCGATTACTCACTTGGTAAGTATGTAGTGAGGTTCGGATCTCGCGTTCCACGGTATGTATTCATAGCTTCCATGGGCAATCAGCTTTTTGATGAAAATATCATTCTCCTTCTTCTCAATCTCGATGTATCTTTTGCTCGCAATGTTCAACGATTCCTGAAAACAGCAATTGTCATTCAACCGAAATCGAGACAACAATTTAATGACGCAACGATTATTGCACTTACTTCCTTTTTAGCCTCACATCGCTCGCTATCAACGTGATCGAAGATGTGAACAGGATAGCCACTGCATTTCGTTGGCGAGAAAAATTTATTCACGACAAACTCATTGTCATTCTGTTGAATCTGATGCTTCGGGTGGACGTCGTAGGTAACCGAACAGTTGCCGTGGATGGTATTCTGGTAATGATAACCAAAACAGACTGTTAGACTGAATGGGAATGAAGAAATTGATCGACAGTCGTTACTTACCTCTTCCGAGATAAAGGTATGAGGTTTTATCGGTTGATCAACTTTTATGTTCGGCCAATCCAACTGAAACATCGACGCTATCGCCATTTTCATGTTCCTCGACCACCCCAATTCGTTGGCGGGAATTTTCACACCTTGAAGCTAAAAATGTACTCAAAGTTAAGTGTTGAGTGTTAAGTGTTGAGTGTTGAGGGTTGAGTGTCGAGCGTTGAGCGTTGAGCGTTGAGCGTTGAGTGTTGAGCGTTGAGTGTTGAGTGTTGAGTGTTGAGTGTTGAGTGTTGAGTGTTGAGTGTCGAGCGTTGAGTGTTGAGTGTCGACGGTTGAGTGTTGAGTGTCGACGGTTGAGTGTCGAGGGTTCAGCGTTGAGTTTTGAGTGTTGAGTGTTGAGTGTTGAGTGTTGAGTGTTGAGTGTCGAGGGTTGAGTGTTGAGTGTTGAGTGTTGAGTGTTGAGTGTTGAGTGTTGAGTGTTGAGTGTTGAGTGTTGAGTGTTGAGTGTTGAGTGTTGAGTGTTGAGTGTTGAGTGTTGAGTGTTGAGTGTTGAGTGTCAAGGGTTAAGCACTGAGCGTTGAGTGTTGAGTGTTGAGGTTTAAGTGTGAAGTTATTGTATTTAGACACTGAAGGTCACGTTGGCATGATGGAACTACGAACTTACTTTGCCATCGTCGTCGTAGACGATCAAAAAAGGCTCCTGGATAGCGTCGTCAAGTTCGTATAATTTGTTGAAATATAAGTTTTCTATAAATGAATAATAATTCGCCGTTTTTCCATTGTATATGAGACTCTTCACGTGCGAGAGTACCACGTAATATGCATTTTTTAATGATGGATCACTGACGTCGCGCTTCACCCACAGATTAGCTTTCAGTGCAAAACGTGAAGCGTAGGGTGTTGACTCGCTTGTACTGGCCGCCACATCGCCGGTATAGTTGTAAACAACAATTTTTTCGCGAGGAAAGGGTGCTGAAGAAAAAAAATAAACAAATATCACGAAAAAACTATAGCAATGATAATTATAATTTTTCTAAACTAGATATAGGAAATAAAAAATGTAAGTCAAGTTTTTAAATACTTGTTTACAAAAAAAATCTTTTTTATATAAAAAATATTAAAATTATGTGAAACAAATTAAAATTTGCGTTGGCAAGAATTTAATTCGCATTCATTTTCGAGATATCGTATTGTGAGAAGCGGAAACGCCCATCTGGCGGCGCACTAAAAAATTTCTTTTTTTTTTTAAGTCCGAGACGCCTTGGCGTCTTTTGTTATTATGAAGAACTTACCGGGAACAGCACCGGAAATGGCGAGGCATGCCCACAGAACTGTGAGAACAGGAATAAAAATAAATAAAGAAATCGTTAGTTAAAAAAAATTTAATGAAAATTGTGGAAGAAATGGCGGAAAAAATTGACGAATTACGGAAAGTGCGAAGACTTACCCGATACCACATTAATCGCGAGACTCATTGCGATTGACTGGTTCGGTACTGTGAAGCATTCTTCCTTTATAACGGACACTAAAGTACTACTCATCTGCCCCTTAACAGTAGTTTACTCGGTGCTTGAAGACGATGATAACCCTGCAAGGTTATCGTTGCACGATAGAATGACACGAGTGGGAAAGCCCAACGCATCTATCTCACATCCTTATAGTCATATTTACCGGTCCGATAGCATTGAAAAAATAAAAATCGTCACCATTACACCACCATTACACCATTACATGTTATCTACTAATGGATCGATGATTCGTTTTGTTCCAATGTTAAGAGGAGGTGAAATATCGCAGTCGGTAATAAAAACTGTGAACAACTTTTTTCGCGTTTACTGGCACCTGCAGCCAAAAAAAAAGTGTCATTAGCTGCTTTGATCATTTCCGCAGCTAATGAAACTTTTTTTTTGGCTGTAGGTGCCAGTAAACGCGAAAAAAGTTGTTTACAGTTTTTGATACCGATTGAGCTCGAGGCGGGTGGGGAGGAAGGGATTGTACTTGCTGTTAATGCCTATCCGATTACCGACAACCCGACCGACGGCTATATCGGTAAATTCATTTCCCGATATTTCGACACATCGGAAATCTTCGTTTCCCGATATTTCGACACATCGGCAATTTTCATTTACCGATATTCCGACAGATCGGTAATTTCCATTTCTCAGTACCTGAAACCTTTGGTATTCTATCAAACGGTGATGTAACGATGATTTTTTTTTTGTTTGTATTTAACACGCGTAAATACAAACAAATATACTGCATACCGATCTCAATAAACGACCGAAAGATTAGTATGAAAAAGCGTGATACTTTATTGGAGTTTACAATATAGTTCTCTACCATTGTTATTATAAATTCTACATTCTCAAAAAAGTTACTACATTCGATTAAGCGTATGTGCGACTAAGCAATTAATATTTATTGTATCAGTTGACTCCATCAGTTGTTGGTTTCCATTGTGCAATAATACGTCTAAGTCTCGGATAATCGTGTTGGACGCCTTCACAGATTTGTCGTCGTGTAAGATTGTTGAATCTTCGTAAGATAAGTGCCGTTCAAGTGTCCGCACAAACCACTAATTTTTCCTTGAAGCGCGTAGTCAATGCCGAGCGCGACATGATTCACACCGTGAACAACAATCAATGGAGAGACTCTCATTTGGACAAGAATGTGATCCCCGTTTTTCGTGACTCTGCAACGATTTTAATGAAGAAACGATCAAACGAATGCCAAAAAGAAAAAAGAAACCATAAATCATCTTTACATAAGAAACGATCGATGAAAGACTTACTTAAGAATCCAAGTCTTGGGATCATTTGGCATAAGAACTCCACTCTCCGATTGTCCGATCGGTTGATCATCGACCTTTATCTGAACGCTGTTGTCCGCACTCGGGATGATCTCTGCTTGATGACTTCCGGCATAAACCTTTACCGCCATATTGGTACCGATCATCTTCGCGAATACGGCGAAAGTCGAGTTAACGTGATCGCCGGAAATCAGTGTCCACTCTTCCGGAACGTTGAACATAATGTTCTTTCCGTCACCGGTCAACACTGTCTGCGGATAGACGGAGCACATTTCTGGGAAGAAACAAAATCATTATGAAATTTTGAATAACGATTTTTCGGAAAGAGATCGACCCGTTTTTGCCTGAGTTGCGAAAACAGAGCCGTATTCCGTTGAATATGACTCACTAAGCATGTCGTTGGTGTACTTAAACAACGTCCGGAGGCCGAATCTTGTATTATCCAATGGCATTTGCCATGAGGACCTGACAACCGGTCCGAAGCCGTTGAAACGCGTTTTTTCAAAATCGACGTCAATAAGATCGTAACTTCTATCAGGCGTCGTCACGGACATATCAACGACGTCCTTCTCTACCTGGTAATCCAAGTTTATCCTCACATTTCCTGATTCCACATGATCGGTAGTGTACTTGAGGTTTGGCAGCAGTTGTGAGCGAAGGATGTCCTCGTAATTTAGGATCATTGATGACACATCTTGCGGAACCTGAGAGAAAGAAGTCGCACATCAACAAAACTATTCAAAATCCCATCAATTTTTTTGAATCTCGTCATAGGAACCTTGTTATGCGCCACGTTGACGGTGTACTTCCTAAGAGTCGTGTGTCGTATGACCTCATCAACGCAATTCATCGTCTTCGGTATCAAGTTCTTCGGATTCGCGTACAACGGATTATTCATGTCGTTGCTGCAGGCGCCGTTTGCGACGTCGCGAGTGAATTGCTTCTTCTGCTCATCGGATATCGAACCCTTTGCTGTTATCGTTATCAGAGTTTCGTCCCGTATGCATTGGTCCTCGTTGGTCCGTCCAACAGCGATGGTCAGCTTGGCGTTTGTTTCTTCCTTCGTGATGCCCAACTTCAGAGGATCTATCGGTAAGGCAGAATAGCTCTTCTGCGCGTCGACGCAGATCTGATAGAAGTAACAGAAGAATGTACAGGAAAATGTGTAGGGAGACCGGGGCTAATTGCAACAGACGTTAAGTCGAAGCAAAACCGGTAAGAAAAAAAAATTCGAAAACTCCACCGGACAAATATGGCACTCTATGGAATTAGACGGCATGCTAAGGCGAGCCATGTCCTCAGAGTACCATACCAACTGCCTGGATGATCGGACTTTTTCACCAGTATTTGCTTCGACTATCTCTGGTGACCTTTCCAATGTATACCTTGAGATTCGTCTCTCCTGGTGTCTTTCTTGTGACTTGAAGCTTCGCGATGTTCATCAAGTGTCCCTGATCGACGTCAACGTTGAAGTTGAGATCCCACGAACGGGCTGAGGTGTTTGTTGAAGCTGCGATCACGTCAACCGTACCGCGAACGTTGTATTTCTCGCTACCGAACACGTGTAGACTTGGATTTCGATGATCCACGTCTTCGTAACTCGCGCGCATGTTGATGTCAACCTAATGAAATCGAATGATTATCTTCATCGCATATATCTTTTCCTGGAATACGATTGTTCTATTGCCGATCTTAGTTTTGTCACTCACTCGAGATGTCGGATGAACGATGCTCGGCTCGATCTTCAGAAGACTACCGCAGCTACCCATTTGCGGAGAAATGATCATATTCTTCAGCTGCTGACGCGTCGCCATTATAGCGCGGATTATCCAGGAGTTCCTTTTCAATCAACAAATACACGTTAATCCAAACTTCTGGACATTCCATGGACATGCTTCGAAAATTGAATTACTTGCTATCCGTTAACGGAGAAAAATCGAAGCTGAGGAGTCATTAACGAACTTATATCAGAGACCGGGGCGACTTGAAACATGGAGAATTTTGGAAAATCAGAGATTTCATGCATTACGACATTCTAAGGATCGTTTATCATCGCTTGCAGTCCAATTCCGTAGCCGTATTTGATGCCTAACTTCGATTTTTCTGGTGTACTACGTATGTTGCATTTAACGCCGATCTTCATACTCACCAATCGTTCTTCCGATTCGACGTCAGAGCTCTGTACCATTCTTCCATAAGTTTCACAGGTGTGACACCGCTTTCGCAATCGAATATCGACGTCGAATATTGAAGTCCAGTGTCCTTGGAATCAAAGTTCTTCTGATAGTTCTTCTTCTTCGCTTCACCGAGACTCACGACTTCGTGATGATTGCACGTGGCGCATGATTTCTTGAGTGCCTCGACGTCGTCTTCGTTTACGGTAACGCAGTCCTTCGCGTGATTCATAACGCCGCCAATCGAGAATTTCGTTGCCGGAAGTCTCGGGAAGTTTATCTTCAGGTTATTCGTTTCCGCGTTGTACCCGAAACTCGCGTGGAGCGGTACACTTACATCCATAGCTGTTGATCGTCTGACTGAGTGCCACACGTCTGCCATTGGATTGTATATTGATATCGAGTAGTCGCCGTGTCTCCACATCTTCATGTCGAATTCTAAGTTCTTCTTTTCCGTATCAGCGTTGTAGTTGATCTTCAGTGATGTCATCAATGGCATACGAGTCTCCATAACGACCGGAAGACCCATATCGCTCGTCACTTGCATTTCGTACAAATTCTCGTAAAGTATATGCTGAGAATTGAGATCGAAACGATGATTACCCGGTTTCGTCAGCTGCGTTACGAACTTTTCAACGAATTCTGACAACTTCTGGAATGATTGCTCGTTGTAATGATTCGCGTGAACGACGCGACCTCTCAACATCACGACAATATCGATAAGCAATTTCTTTTTAGTTGGCATATCTCTGGCGGCTCTTCGGAGCACTTCCAGGACATTTGCGTTCGACAAACTTCCCTGACTAATCATCAATTGACCAATCATCTCGTCGCATCCTTGAATATGCATGCGAACCTAAAAAAATTACAGGAAATCAACAATTTTTCGGTAACATCTGTAAGCTGTTTAAAAAAAAAAATCGGAGGGGAGGAAAATTGCAGAAGGGTGCAAAATGGATACATAGAAACCTAAATAATTCCAAAAAAAAATTGAGACATTATTTTTTAAAAATCAAATTTAATTTGCGACGTGCAAATTCATTTTGAATTTTTTTAAAAAATATTTTCTCAAATATTATCGTATTTTTTGTAAAATCTAAAAAAAATGTGTCTCTTGAATTTTTCGCTTTTTTTTTTTTTTTTCTTCGTTTCTTTTTAAATACATGCGTTTCAATTAGCCCCGGTGATCCCCTCAATGTGGCATCAAACTTACCGCAAGATTGCTGACCGGCTTGCGGCCATCGGTGATTATGTGTTCGAACTGCAATACTTCCGGTACACCGGTAACTTCGTTAACGATCATTCCCGTGTGAAGTTTCTCCGCGTGATTATACATCTCGTCCTTGTAATCGAATATATGAGCGCTCGCCCTCGTGTAACGAATGGTCTCGTGAACCCGCGTGAAGCGCATTATCTTCCTTACGAGTTCGCGAAGATTCAATTTGCAAGGATCGACCGAATTAGCGATTCCCTTTATCGTCGTGTGATGATAGTTGTAAAGATGCTCGTTGCTCTCGTACACCATAAACCAATACATGTGAAGAACATCAGTCATCGTCGGCGCTTGATGCATCAAAATTTCGTACGCAGCGATTCTCAGCTTAACCGGAAGACTCTTGTCGGCCATTATCGGCCACAAGAGATCGTGAGCGAAGTGATAATCGCTCTCGAGAGCTTTGTCGATCGCCCATATCGCCAGAAGTCGTAAGTGAACAGGATTCTCGGATATCGTCAAATCACCGCGAACGATCGGCGCGAGAATCTCGTAGGTCTTTCCAAATTGGACGTTCTTCAGGGCCATCAGATAGACAACTTTCATGTCGTAATTTGGCTCATCTAGAAGATGAAGAAAAAAAAGCAAAAAATCAGTATCTGTAACCATTTCTTCCGGAATACCTTTCGGAAGAAATCATGAAGTTTATGAAGTTATAGATAAGAATACAAACTCTTCACGTGTTCGAAGAAATGCATGAGATACGCGCGAAGAAGAGGACTGTTCTCCGGATTCGGAAGGTTTTTGAATGTTCTGTATGCCAACGAAGCGAAGCAAAGAATGCCGGCTTTCCGGACATCGGTGTTTATCGAGTCGCCGAACTTCAGGAGATCTTCCATTTGCATTAGAAGTTCCTCGGTCGGTACCCTTACGTTTAACGGCAACCGGGACAACATGTCGGTTACCTTGATATCCGGAATCTTGTGTTTCCGTATCATACTCAGGGTAAAGAGACACGAAGCCGATGTGCCGACGTGCGGAATCATTCCAAGGAAGACGTTCCTTGCGAGAGTATCGTTTGTTTAGCTTTTTTTTAATAATCGCAGAGAAGAAGAAGAAGAAGAAGAAGAAGAAATCTGATGTATTTTACTTACTTGATCGTCGTGGCTTTAGCTGTGTTCAAGTTTTTGTAAGAATCATAGACTCGTTCCAAAGATTCGAGATCCATGTAACTCATCGTGTGCAAAATTCTGTTTACCGTCTGTCCGTGTTTCCAGTCGGGTTCCTTAATTTCCAGATGATTCTCATCGAGATAATCGGCAGCTTCGCCGAGCATTTTCTTCAGCTTGACGATAGTCGTCTCGAGATCGACGACGTGTCTTCCCTGAGTAACATCGATCGCGGCATCGTTCGCATAGGTTTGTTGGGGCTTTCGATAGGTCAGATCGCGGATCATCGGCACATCTTGAAAGTTCATCGATGGCAGAGTTATCTCGTCTATCGGCACTACTCTCTCGAGAGCGAATGTTGAACTGAAGAAAAATCGAAGTATCATCAGTTGTTTGCACATTATGAAGAAATCAACGAAAACTCACTTGGTAAGCGCGTAGTGAGCCTCCGATCTTGCGTTCCACGGGAAATAGTTCGAGCCGCCGTGAGCCACGAGCTTCTTGATCAAAATATTTTCTCCCTGTTTCTCGATCTCAATGAGCCTTCGACTCGCAACGTTTACCGGTTCCTGGAATCAAAGATTCGAACATTCAAGCGTCGAAGATCGCGACATAAAACGATTTTTCGCCGATTTTTAGCCGATTTTTTTGCCGATTTTTTTGCCGATTTTTTTGCCGATTTTTCTGCCGATTTTTTTGCCGATTTTTTCGGCAGATCGGTAAACTTACTTCTCTCTTAGTCTGGCATCCCTCGTCGTCGACGTGATCGAATTCATGAATCGCAAAACCGGTGCAATTCTTCGGCGACGAAAATTTCGTCACAACGATCTCGCTGCCGATCGAATTGAACGGATCCTTGGCGTGGACGTCGTAGGTGACCCAACAGTCGCCGTGGATGGTATTCTGGTGGTAACAACCAAAGAGAACATTAGACTTATTGGCAACGGAAAATGTTCCCGTCGATCGTTACCTACCTCTTTCGAAATGAAGCTGAGAGGCTTCGTCGATTCCTCGAGTTTCATCTCCGGCATATCCAGCTGAAGCATCGACGCCATTGCCATTTTCATGTTCTTCGACCATCCGGCTTCGTTCGTCGGAATTTTCACACCTTGAAGCTATAAAATATTCTCTTTTTCAATTCCTTGCACACCTCCCGTTATACACGAATCTCGATTTTTTTACACAATCAGAACACATAAAAAAAAAATTTTACCGATAAAAGGGATCGAAGATTTTTATCGGTAAAAATGTTTTTTTTTTTTTTTTTTTCCGAAAATCGCTAAATGCTAATAATTTGCATTTACGCAAAAAGTATTAAAATTCCTTAAAAAAAAAAAAAAAAAAAATTACCGACCGAGTATTTTTACATTTCACAAAGTCGTAAAACTCACTCTGCCATTATCGTCGTAGACGATCATAAAGGGCTCTTGAATAATCCTTGCAGCATCGTTTATCGGGGTGAGAACTTTGGTGCGCTGATAATGCGCCGCTATTCCATTATGCATTCCAGTCTTCACATCCGAAAGGACGACGTAGTAGGCATTGGTAAGCGTCGGATCACTGGTATCATGTTTCACGTATAACGTACCTTCCAACGCGAATTGCGACGCGTAGGGCGCCGGTTCGATTATACCGGCTTTCACATCACCGTAGTATTTGTAAACAACAGTCTTTCCGCGAGGAAAGTTTGCTAAAGATATACAAAACATAATTGCAAAAAAAAAATTAATATAATAATAATTCTTACGAATTTATGTTATTATTTATTGTCTTTTTTTTGTAATAAAAATAAAGAATTAAAAAAGAAGACAAATAATTATTAATTTATTGATGAATAAATAATGAATAAATTTAATAAATAGATTTTTTATTTCTCGAAATCACGTTTTTTTTTTTATAACTTACCGGGAACGGCGCTCGCGGCGGCGATGCACGCCAAGAAAACTGATAAAAATTTTAAAAATGATTAAACATTGATTCGAAAAATAAGTAGAATGTTAAAAAAAAATCGGAAGACGAAAAAAAAAAAAGACGAAAGGACTTACGCGCAGCCACGTTTATCGTTAGACCCATTGCGGATGACTGATGCCCCGCTGTGGTCAGCATCCTCCTTTTATAATTGCACACACGACGAAATAATCGTTCCTCGTATAGTCGTGTAACTATTTGCAGAGAGAGAGAAAAAAAGAGTGCAGTCACCGACGATAACCCTGGATAGGGAGGGTAGATCTGGTGCAATCAATGCAACCGATAACCCTTTCCTTCCCGGTGCATCTGTCTCGTCTCTAAATAAATTACCGGTCCCATGACATTGAAAAAAAAAAAACAAAAATGTGCAATTTCTGCAAGGTTCGCATTTATATCCTTCGGAAAATTAATTGAATTTTTTTTTTTTTTTTTTTTTTTTTTAGTATACAACGTGAACTTTTTCTTCGGCAGCGCGTTGAATCGGCGCTAATACACTTGTTGCAGATCCCTCTCCACGCAGTTTCGAAATTATCCCGCAGGCGATTAAAAAAAAAAATAAAAATGGCATTTGGTTTTTCCTGTTTAGTTTTAACACATCTTCGATTATTATCGTTGTGTCGTGTCTGTATTTTAAAACCTCTTATCGTTCCCGAACGCGTGCCGTTGTGACTAACGCGAACTACGAGGAAACGCATAAATTGAAAGTAACATTGAACTATAGACACGGAAAGTACGACTGTATTATTGGCACAGACTGCGCATCGACCAACGAAGCCACGCGGCGAGTAGACGAGAAATAGTTTCCTCCTATGATCCTGTGACGCGCTTTGGCATTGCCATTGACATTGCATGCGTGTGCGTATCGTACGCTATAGGAATTAACTGTGTTGACGATCTTCTCTCTCACGGTCACGGCAAAGGGAGAGGTAATCGGTGAATTGAGCGACTAGAGACGCGCATATAGTGTGCGTCGCTTTTGTGACGATCGCGAGAGCATCTCGATCCCCTTATTTATTCGTCTATCTGTGAAAGTTCCACGAACTCACGTGTAGTATGTTACCAAAATATTTTTTTTTATTTTATAATACGAATTGATAGTTTTTATAGTAAACAAGAAATTGACGAAATATCTTCTTTCTTCTCTTCGATAATCGATTCATTTTAATTATATTTCATTTTTATTAGATATATTTATTTATTTGTTTACATTTTTTTATATTTTACATTTATCAAAATCAAAAAAAAAAAAATTGTTTTTGAAATACATTTATTGAACGTCAAAAGTTCAATGCACTTTATCGATGCACTCAGTGAGTAAATTTGCGAAATTTGCGTTTTCTATCTTTCGAAATAATCGTAAATTTTTTTTTTTTTTTTTCAATCTCTTCTCACACATTGGATTAAAAATAAAACTGTATATGAATTTTTTTTTTTTTTTTTTTCGTATGAAAATTCTGATCCCTTCAATTGCGTATAATTACTCGTTCGATCGACACGCATATATTTATCGATAATTAAACAAAACGAAGCCAAGAGCCGTTCAATTTGTTAATTAAAGAAGCTGAGAAAATCTCAACCAGACGACAAAGAATATATCGCGGTAATTTATTAAACGATAAGTCAGTCGAACATTCATCATTATCGTGTACGTTAAACGATTGAAAGTCGCGATTTAGTAACGATTCAAAATATCGAATAGTTTGTTGTGAATCGTTTTATTTATTAATTTCTCACGCCTCGCAGTGTTGAGGAGAGAGAGATCGCGGCAAAAAAATAAACAGGACACAGAGGCTATCAGTCGTTGTTTCTAGCGGTTGAATGGCTAAGGCGACGAAAGTTTATCAGTTTCACGAGTGACTTTGCAACACAAAGTAATAGTTATATTAACGTTTTATTACATTTCCCGCCGATTTATTACGTAATTCTTACGTAACACGACAATCTTCTTATGCAGCGCTTTTCGCGCAGTAAATGAAATCGTAATTATTGCACGAAAATACCGCAAAAGAAGACATTAAGAGTCTTTTAGGGGGTATTTTAGATGCATAGATGATCAGTAGGAAATTCTAACATTATATTAGTGTCCATTTTTTTTTTTTTTTTTTTTTAATTAAATTTTAAATTTTATTTTGCAGTTTATCGAAGCTTTTCGATTAAAATTCATTATTAACGTTTTATTCAATAAAGTATATCATGCAATCGCGTCGTACTTTCCAGTTTGCCAACAAAATAATAGCGGAAAGTCCGCGAATTGGTTTATCGTCAATAACGCAGCAAAATAAAAAATCGCCGATGCTTTCTCGACGCGTTTATTTCCGTCGCTTCGTTTCTCGCTCTCCGATAAATCCGTGTATCGTCGCGTAAGCGTATTCGGGATTCTCGGGGGGGTGAACTTTAATGAATAAATAATTTGTAAACACTTTTTATAACGAAATAATATTTATTCGTGTTTCGTTCCGCAATCGACATTTGTTTTTTCAACAAATTTGTAGCTATTTCAGTATTCACATTATCATCGATACAATATACGAGAATATATATTCTTTCAATGTCTTCGACCAGATGCACAAAAACGACACGCGCGTTTATGGAAATTTCTTCGTCATTATTGTTTAAAATGAATTTGCAACATTTACATCCTAAATACTTATAAAATACGTTGTCTTCTTACGTTATATAAGATTGTGCTGTGGATATAAAATTTCGTCAATAAAAATATTCTGCTTGCGTCGTTAATATAGTCGTTTTTGATTACATATTTTCCCATTTCTTCGAAACTTTCTAAGTACTTTCGGTCAAAAACCGATTTCAATTTTTTTTTTCGGTAACTCGGTCGGTAATAAAAACTGTAATTATTTTTTTTTTTTTTCGATATTATTACACGAAGCGGATATGAATTCAACATCATTCAAAGTTTTTCTTTTGACCGGAAATCGTCAAATTCGTAAAAAAAAAAAAAAAATTTACCTAAAATCTTCGTTACCGACTGTGGTAAAACTTTTAATAATTAACCCCCTTAATTGTTATTTTTCATAAAATAGTCTTTCAATTTCGTCAGCGCTCGGTAACGATGAGAAATTTCGTTTTTCACCGCATTCGGCAATTGCGCGTAAGTTTCCGTGTAACCGTCCGGTTGAAAAATCGGATCCCAACCAAAGTCACGTGACCCTTTGGGACTCACAATTCTACCCCTCGTTCGTCCCTCGAAGAGAATAATTGGTTCTTCGATGTTTCCGGATGAATAAGCGAAAGTGCACACAGCTTCCGCCGTCTTGTCCTCCCAACCGTCCAACATCCGGTAAAGACCTTCCGGTCCCAATTTGTCGAGAAACCATTTTATATACGGTCCCGGAAGTCCCTTCATCGCGTTGAAACACAGACACGTATCCTCGACTACAACCGGACCTTTTATTATCTCAACTGCCGCGCGACATTTCGCCCGACTGATGTCGTCAGCATCCCCTTGATATTCCGGAAGATCGATTTTTTTATTGGTCAATTCACGAGGAAAATTTTTGCCCAATATCGCGATAACTTCTTCGAGTTTTTTCGCATTTCCGGTCACGAAGACTATCGGCTTCGACATGGTCTGCAAAATGCGCATAAATCGATTTTTTTTTTTTTTTTTTTACGATCATTGATTATTTTTTTTTTTTTGCATTTACATCAGCGTGCGATAAGCGATTCAATAATATCTCATGCAAGCGCCGAACGGCATATGAAACCAATACTTCCGATTCAGCGAATGTTTGTAGAGATTATTATCATTATTATATGCATTCGATTCAGCAAGGAATATTTTTTTTAGTCGTAAAAGTTGGTAACAATGCAGAACTGCATGAATGGCCCAGTTACTGATCGCTTAAATAACAACTCGTAGTTAGATAATAATGAAAATTATTCATTTTAAAGTGATGAAAATGTTAAAAATATTATTATTTCGAGTGTTGAACGATTGGATATTGTTTTGGTTTGCGGGGAATATAAATTGGAATACAATTCGCATCAATTACTGGGACACGATCAGTCACTGGGACATTTCATGTACACAAAAAAAATGACGAAAAAAAACAAAACAAAAATATCTTTTTAACTTGTCGAGGTACAGAAAACTTTTAAGTATTGAAAACTTACGTAAATTTTGATGAAATGACCAATACAGAGCAATTTTCTTGAGGCTGAATGGTCGATGGTCAGCCGGCGTCCATAAACACGCTTGTTTCATGCACAGCGTGGACTGCTATAGAACTGTTGCCAATGGAATAAAAAAAAAGCGTTTACAACTTATAGAAGATTTATTTTGGTTTTTCGATTTGAAAAAGCCGTTTTTAAAATTTTTCAAATTAAATCGGATACAATTATTACAATAATTTAATTCATCAATAATCCATTGGTATTTATTTAATATTTTATTGATTATGAATATATTTTTTTATCAGGAAAATTTAAGTTTTTAAACGAATACGCGTTTATATAATAGTTACGCGAGATTTCTTCGGTTTATCGATATATTCGAAAACATATAATTTTACTCTCGAAATCAAAATTTTGTGATAATAACAAAAATAATTGTACTTGAACTTTCCCTCCAAATTTAACGCGTTGCAAGTGCATAAAACGCGCCTCCGAAAGTTAAAAAAAAATCACTTCATTCTTCGAAAACAAAACTCTTAATAGCAGAACAAAACAATAGACAATAACAATTGTGTATAAATTTCATCCGAAAACTTTTCGCGCCGCAGATGCACAAAACACGCGTTACGAAAAAAATAAAAAATGAAACAAAACAAATATAGTTTTCTCACATTTGCAGCAGTGTCCCGTTCTCATGTCCCCGCAACGATCAGTTCCGACGTTAACGCCGCGTAACACACAGAGGCAGTAAAGAAGCCCAAAAGTGTAACAGCGATCAAAAATGCCGAGTCAAGAAGTCCTGACAACGAAAGTGGTGGTCCATCCGCTGGTATTACTCAGCGTCGTGGACCATTTCAATCGAATGGGCAAAATCGGCAATCAGAAACGCGTCGTCGGCGTTTTATTGGGATGCTGGAGAGCCAAAGGTGTACTCGACGTATCAAACAGTTTTGCAGGTTAGAAACTCACTCTTTACGAATTACAATAATTAAATATTCCCTTTCGTCTTGTAACACAATTTTCAACTCTCATTTAATAATCTCAAGTTACTTGTCATCGATTATCAAATCGATCTTTTTTTTAAATGTTTTTCTTTCAATTATTCGCGTATTTAAAGTTCCGTTCGACGAGGATGACAAGGATAAATCCGTGTGGTTTCTCGATCACGATTACCTCGAAAACATGTACGGCATGTTCAAGAAAGTTAACGGTGAGTAAAAAAAAAATTATATTTTCGAATTTTCGATCGTCGATAAAAATCGACAAATTTCGAATTTTTTTTTTTTTGCAAAACAAAAATTAGGTATTACAATTTTCGATCGTTGGTGAAAATCGACTAATTTCCAGTTTTTTCGTTAAAAAAAAAAAAAAAAAAAATTCGAATTTTCAATCGTAAAAAACTAACAAATTTTGTTTTTTTTTGTTTTTATAATAAAACTAAAAATGATTTCATAGCGAGAGAAAAAGTTGTTGGATGGTATCACACCGGACCAAAACTCCACCAAAACGACGTCGCGATCAATGAATTGATCCGAAGATATTGTCCAAATTCTGTACTCGTAATCATCGACGCGAAACCCAAAGATCTCGGACTGCCGACCGAGGCTTACCAAGCAGTTGAAGAAGTTCACGACGTAAGAATATTTTTTCTCAAATTAATCTGTTGCTAAATTAACTATTATTATTATTATTATTTAAAAACTTATTTGGTAATTAAAAAAAAAAAGAATTGTCGCAAAATGAATTTTTTGCTACAGTATTACTATTTTATATATTATTTTCCGTTTATTTTATTTTTTTTGTATTTATTATTATTGTTTCGTGTTTATTGACAATTTTTTTTTTTTTTATTTGTTTACTGTTTTTCTTTTCTTTTCGTGTTATTAATATATTTATTTTGTTGTCAGGACGGTTCGCCGACATCGAAAACGTTTGAACACATTCCGAGCGAAATCGGCGCGGAAGAAGCCGAAGAAGTCGGTGTGGAACATTTACTGAGAGATATCAAAGACACGACAGTCGGAACGCTCAGTCAGAGAATCACAAATCAATTACTCGGGTTGAAGGGTCTTCACGCGCAAATTCGTGAAATTAGGGATTATCTTCTACAGGTAATGAAAATCATAAAACTATTGTCGATTTATTCGATTAATGTTTTCTATCTTATCGGCGGAAAAATAATTAATCGTTCAATTCATTAATTTCTTTCATCCAATTTTTTTTTTATATTACGAATATCGATATGACTCGATATTCGTAATTGATAAACTATTATTTTCACGATTTTTTTTTTTTTTTTTTTTTTTTTTCAAAATATAGTTGTGAGAAAAAATAAAAAATATTTGAGTTTTTTTTGCTTTTTAATTTTTACTAACGAATTCCGGAATTCAAACTGTACGAACATTTTTTAATAGTTCAAACATTCGGAAAATGTTGATAAATCGATATTTCAATTTTTTTTAATACCCAACTAACTTTTTTACTTTGCAAATTGTTAATTTATCAATTTGTTTTTTTTACAAAACGAAAATAGCAAAGTTATCGTTATTCGTTTTTTTTGTATCGCAGGTCGGCAGTGGAAAATTACCTATTAATCATCAAATCGTCTACCAGCTACAAGATATCTTCAATCTTTTGCCCGACATGACACAGAATACATTCGTTGATTCTCTGTACGTGAAGACGAACGATCAGATGCTCGTTGTCTATCTCGCCGCTCTCGTCAGGTCGATAATCGCACTTCACAATTTAATAAATAACAAATTAACGAATCGCGACGCGGAGAAAAAGGAAACCGATAAAAAAACGGAAACGAAGAAAGACGAAAAAAAAGAGGAAGACAAGAAGGATGAGAAGGAAAAAGCTAAAGTGAAGTGAAAAATAAAGTTAAAAAAATACCATTCGTCGTGACGACGAATTCTGATGGGCGAAATTTTTACGCGATTCTAATTGGAATCTCGAGAAAAAAAATCGAACGGAAAGAGATACCGTCGATTTACAAAAAAAAAAAAAAAAATTGAAACTCGAGAGGACTGTTTTCATATTTGTTGTGTAATAACAGTAAAAAAAAATGCTCCGTTAGAAAATGTACAGAATAATTTTTTTTTTCTTTTTTTTTTCCAAAAAAAATTCTTATCCACGCAAACGAAACGAGAAACGTCGCTTTACTCGATTTTTTCTTCGCGATTTCGAAGATAAAACTCGAGAAAAAAAATCGATTGAACAAAAAAATAAAAATAGAGAAACACAATTTTTTTTTTATATTTCAGTATCCGTTCATCGCGAAAAAAAAAAAACGTTTTTTCTAATCTCATTATAGAGGATTCTAACAAATGAAGAAAAAAAAAACAGTCGTAGGCATTGTATTTTGTAAGAATTACATTTAAAGAAAAAAAAAAAAATGTTTTGCTTCTTAACGACAAGCGAAACGAAGTGCGTTATTAAGAAATAAAAATGAAAAATTAACACAGATATATTTTTTTATTTCTCACTTTAGACGCGTTTCTCGCTTTACTACGACTATAAAAAATATGAATTACAATCCAATTATTATTAAGAAAGCAAAAATACGCCATCAAAATTTCATTTATTTCTATTTATTTTATTTATTTTTCTACAAAATTTACTAAAATATAATAGACACGTTCCTCGCTTTATTAAATCTACAAAAAAAAATGGAATTAAAAACAATTTACAGTTAATTAGGAGAGCATAAAGCGCTCAAATGAAACATTTTCTATTTTTTAAAATTAATTTCTACAAACTTATTAAAAAAAAACAAAAAAAAATTTAAATAATTTTTGAAAACTTTACAAGGAAAAAAACATTCACGATATGAAAGGTTATCCTCAAAAATCTTTATTATACAGAATTCATGAGAAGAAAAAAAAAATTTACAACATCGCAAAAAAAAAAAAAAAAAAATCTCTTTTTCCTCAATAATACAGTTGTATCGTCGCATACGCCTGAAAAATCGTCAAACTCCACGAAAACAATCCAATTTTTTCGGCAGCACCGTTATTAATTTGTTCGACAACAGCGACGTACGGCTCGATGCTGCTATCGTTATAATTCTTGAAATACCAATTGAAAGGATTATCTTCGATCAACCGAACGCTCTCTTCCAGCGTCGCGTTTCCCGCCGTTTCCACCAAAATAATCGATTTACTTTTCCCACCACTGTCCGCTTTACTGTTATTTCTCTTCGCGCCTTCATCTCCGGCGAATTTATCACTTCCATTAATCGCGAGTCCCAGAAGCGGCGAAGGAATTCGCTCGATAGTCGATCGTCCGGACGGCAATTTCGGAATCGCCGACGAGGCGGGAATCTGTCCCCCGGGAATCAGCAAAGCCGACAATGCGGAAGCTTCCAAAATTTGATTATTCTGCGGTGTCGAATTCGCCAAAATATCTTCCTCCGCGCTAACCGTTCGCGTAACTTCGCTGGTCGACGAAATTAATTGTCTAAAATTCGAATCTTCCGTTGTCGCGTAATCGTAATCCTCATCCTCGGCGCTTATGTGTTTTCCGGGCGGCAAACGCTCCTCGAGATCCCAAATACTTATTTTTTTGACTCTCGAAGAATTCTCTATTTCTTCAATCGAAGAATTTTCTTCCTCTTCTTTTTCTTCTTCTTCATTTTCTTCCTTTTTCTTCGTAACTTCCAGAGAACTCAGAGTCGTCCAAATAACGGTATTTGTAACTTTTCCCTCGTTATTCGTTTCCTCCGAAGCCAAAGAATCTTCGGTATTCATAATAGTTGTGTTGGAAGAAGAAATTTCGATATCCGGTTGACTTTGCGGAATTTTTTCAGTATTTATTTCCGGTTTCGTAGAATTCGAAGGAACGCGACGGGGACTCGTGGCGCTCGATAACGCCGCAGCGTCGTTTCTCGCGGTAGTTAATTCCTCGCGTTCCTTCGGTGGATATTTTGTTCGCACCGGAAGTTGATAAATTTTGTAACTTTCCGTCGCCGGAATTTTCGGAATTTTTCTTCTTTCCGGCGGTTGTTTTACTCGAGTTATCGTCGCCGTTCGATTAAAACGATTCGGAGACGTTTCGTTTCGCGTTTTTCTCTCGTAGACGAGACGGGGATCGGGAATCGGCACAAAGCCTCCCTGTCCTTGCGGAAGGGGAACGAAACCTCCGCGATGAATTTCCGGTTCCGTTGGCGGAAAAACTCTGTACCTTCCGCGTCCCGGACGACCTGTGGGACTATTGGTGTCTTCTTTTCTCTGCGATTTTCTTGAACCCGAATTTCCCCAGAGATTGAAGTTTAGAGTCGGCAAAGGAACGCCGAAGAAAGTAAAACCGGAACTGCTGGGAGACGGAGGGATTGAAGAGTTTTTCTTCTTCGTTGGAGGCGTCGGACGCATCGAAATGGGATTCGCGAGGGTTGTGGAGGACGTGATGACGTCGGGAGCAATCGTTTGGGGATTTGTAATTATTAAATTTGACGATAAAGACGATGAAGAGAGCGTTTGCATCGTTGTCGACTGGGATTGGGATTGAAGTGGAGTAACTTCGGGATCGCTGGTGTTTCCGTACTGATAATCCACGTAGTCGTCGTACAGGAAGTAATCGACGTTCTGAGAGGATTGAGGATCCTTCGGGGGATCTTTAAGATGCATCCACGATGGGGCGCCGTCCGGTGGTCTGGTCTCGTAGACTGCAGAGATTGGAGAAAATTAATTAGTGTGCATTCTTTAGCTTAAGTTATTTTTTTTTTTTTTTTTTTTTTTTTTTTATTCGCGAGATTTAAGGGGAATATTAGGCATTTTGATTTTGGGACTCCATTTAAAAAAAATGTGTGTCGATTTTTTTTTTTTTTTTTTTGATTCGCGAGATTTAAGGGGAATATTAGGCATTTTGATTTTGGGACTCCATTTTGAAATTTTTTTGTCGTTTTTTTTTTTTTTTTTTTTTTAATGAGAAATGGAATATTATTTAAAAAAATGACTATAGTGAGTGAAAATTGATTTTTTAATGATACTCACGCGTCGAAGACATGAACGACGAGGACTGATCGATGGTTTCCGCCTCGCAGCCCGGATGGATCGGTTCGATTTGTCTGGAGCGTTGACAATCCTGTCGCGACAATCTTATCTCTCTGAACAGCGAACCGTCCGCGCATCTCGGACCGTCCGACGAAGCTTGCTGCAGCCATCCCCTCAGCCAAAGCATTCCGCAAGAACACGATAAAGGATTCCCATCGATGTCCAAAACAGCGATATTCGATCGGAGCCTCTGAAATGCTTTTTCCGAAACCGAAGTCATACGATTGCTTCGCAAACTGAGAACTCGGAGTCTCGGCATGTCGTTGAACGGCGAGCCTTGGATACTGCAAATTCTATTGTTGTCCATCTGTCGAATTTTTTTTTTCGAAAGAAAATCAAAATTAATTTGTTTCATTGCCTCGTATGCGGTGCATTTTTTTCTTTTTTTTAGAATCAATTTTTTTCGTGAAAAATAGCGTTTCGTGAAAAAATTGGATTTTGAAAATTCTATAATTTTCCATCAATTTTTTTTCGTATGAAATAAAAAAAATAATTTAACGATCGCCTTCGCACCCTAAAAATTATTTTGTTTTTCCAACTAATAGAATTCTTTTTAACAAAATAAAACCAAAAAATAAATTAATTACATTGTCTTAATTTATGGAGATTCCATTGTTTTTCTTACAGCAAATTTCTTTGTACAAAATGAATCTAAAAAGAAATTAATTGCCTTGAATTCTGCCAATTCTATTGTTTTCCATTAAACGATATCTTTTATACGAAACAAAACTAAAAATAATGAATTTGCATTTCCTCGGATTCTGCAGATGTCTATTGTTTTCTCATCCACCGAATTCCTTTCTACAAACTCAACGTAATCGATTGCATCTCCAAGTAAAAGCGAAACAAAAAAAAAAAAAACTCTATTCAGAGAGAAGAATAGACGCGAAAGGATAAAGAGAATCTGTTTTCATAGTTTCGCGTTGCGGCACCTCGCCGACTATCTCCATAATTAACTATGCGCATCCGAATAATTGTTATCCTTCGTAGCATAACGAAGAGATTACGACTTTAATGGGAGGGAAGTTTCACTCTTCGCGTGAAAGTGTCTTCGAGTCTTTAGCATTTTCATCTCCTCCTCCGCGCGTTCTCCCCGCCGCTCCTCTCGTTATCCCGCGCGTTGAATCTCTCGCGAACGCGTGCAAAAAACGAGTGCGTAACGCAAAGAACAACAATTTACCTTCAACTCGACAAGCCATTCCATCGCCGCGAGACTCTTATCAGAGACACGTGACAAACGATTGTTACTCAGATCCAATACTTCCAATGATCTCAGACTTTCCAATCCGACGTAAGCGATTTCCGGCAGCTGATTGTGACTCAGATTCAGAAACAACAAATGCGGAACGTTGACGAAGGCATTAGCCGCGATTTCGTGAATACGATTTTCCTGCAATTCGGCACTCTGTAGCAAAGGCAATTCGGAAAAAGCTCCGCTCGGTATCATCTGAAAAAAAAATGAAATAAATTTTTCGAAAAAAAAATTTGTTATTTTAATTTTTTTAATTTTTTTTTTTAATATTTGTACCAAAATTTTCTTTCCGAATTTGAATTTCCGAATTTTTCTCAATTTCGATCTTTTTTTTTTTTTTTATTTTTTATTAATATTATTATTAATGATGAAATTTACCCTCAAACGATTTTTTCCGAGTCGCAAAGCCTGAAGTTCGGGAAGCGCTCTTACGGCGTTTCTCTCGATTACTCGCAAATCATTGTTCTCCAAGTCTATGAAACTCAATCGTGGCAAACGATCGAAAGCTCCTTCGCGAAGTTCCTTAATCTTGTTTCGCACGAGTTTCAGTTCCAGCAATGAGGTCAAACTGCTCAGAGTATCCGGCGAGAGAATGTTAAGCTTATTGAAACTCAAGTCGAGAACCTCGAGGGACGTTAATCCGTGAAGAGACCCCGGTAACTCGGTCAGCGTGTTGTGAGAGGCGTACAACTCGCGAAGATTTCTGAAATTGTTAATTATCGATTTTTATCGTTCAAACTTTTTTTTTTTCTTCAGAATTAATACATTTTATTTAAATTAAATTAAATTAAAAAGTTTAATTAATTTTATTGAATGGAATTTTTTTTTTTTTTTTTTCAATTTTTTGTTTGTTTTTTTCAAGAATCGACAAATATTTGTCTAATTCCTGAATAACGAGTCTAATAGGTGCGAATTAAGAATTAAAATTATCGAAGCGCTTAAAAAAGAGTTAAAAGAACGACGAGAAGGCGCGCGCGTGTTCACCAAAGTCGAAAAAGAAGGCGATACGCCCGGTTGACGATAGACAAACGACCGGTAAGTTTTTCAAGCATTACAACTCGTAGGTAAAAAAAAAAAGAAAAAAAAAGAAGTTCAGTCGACGGAATTGAGAGAACAACGATAATAAAGACAAACGCGACGAAGAAAAAAACTTTCTAAGTTGAAACAATTTGTCGATTGCGCAATTCGGAACAATTACGAGTTACGAACGGTCGCGCGAGTGAAACTGATTTTATTTTTATTTATTTTATTTTTTTTTCCAACTCGCAAACGCCTCGAGTGCAAAGTGAGTGAAAATTGCAATAAGCTATATATATCGAAAAAAAAAATTAAAAATCCCATCCATTATAATTTTTTTTATCTCAAAAAAAAAAAAAGAAAAAATCTGAAAAAAGCCGCGTCTCACCGTGTAGTGGCGAAAGTCGGATTGGGTATTTGCGCCAAATTGTTTCTACTGATATCCAATCGCTGAAGTTCGGTATTTTCTTGAAACAAATCGGGTCTTATGACTTCCAATCGATTGCCGCGAAGATTGAGATCCATCAGCGATCTCAGAGGTTTCAGACTTCTTCCGTGAAGCGAAACTAGACGATTGTATCGGAGATCCAATTGATCTAATCTCGCGAGACCGTCGAAGGTTCCGTCCTCCACGAGTCTCAGCGCATTGTATCCGAGATTAAGTTTTCTCAGAGCCGCCAATTCGCTCAGAGTTCCCGGCGGTATTCTCTCGATGCCGTTGGCGCTGACGTCGAATGTTCTTAGTGTCGGAAGCGCCAAATCCTGCGATGCGAGACTCGGCAACGAGACTATTCGATTCATCGGCAGATGCAGATGTTCGATGTTCCGCGGCAATCCGGGAACCACTTCCAGCAAACGATTCCATCCGACGTCGAGTTCGTAGAGATTAACGAGATGACGAAAAGTCAGAGGATGAATTACCGAAAGCGCGTTACCGGAAACGTTCAGATGTTCCAACGCCGGTGTAGACATGAAAGATTCCGGTTCCATCATTGTTATTCCGTTACCGCTGAGATCGAGACGTCGAAGATTCGGCAAATTTGACAACAATCGCGGCTCGAGATGACGGAAATAATTCTCCGAGAGATCCAAACCCTGAAATTACAGAAAATTTATGTTAATTGCTGTCCTGACGCGATTTTTTATTTTTTTTTCTTTCTACATTCGGAAGAATTTGACAATTGGACATTTTTTTTTTATATTTGAAATTCGGGAAGCATTTAAATTTTATTAATTTTTGTACATTTATAATTTTCTGGAAAACATTTTTTCGTAACTTTCGCAATAAGAGACGAAATTTTATTATTTTTTTTATCAAAACATTGGTTTTTTTTTTTAATTCACTTATATTTTTCGCTGTTTATTGAATTTACGATGAAAAAGTGACTTTTCTGTTTGTTTAATATTGAAAATATATTTATTTTCTTTTAATTTCGAGAAAAAAAAGCGAAAAAACTGAAATACGAAATAAGAAATTCATAATTTTGCTGTGTTGCGTAAAGCTTTGTCCACTATAAAGCCGAAAATATTACGTAACAAAAAACGTATTTATTTTCTCACTGAAACGTTGATTCACAGAAATAATTGTATCACTTGTACCCGACGCTTTCTACAAGAAAAATAATAAACTTACGTTTTATTATAGACGTAACTTTGCAAATTAAAAAAAAAAAAAAAGTTGTGAAAAAAACAATGTAAAAATGTTTAATACATTTTTTTTTTTTCACTGCAGTCGAGTAAATTATTTTAGAAAATCAAAAAAAAACTACAAAATTTCTCGAATGTTCCCTCACAATTTCGTATAAAAAGAAATTCCCTGAAATTTCCAGATTTTTCGTATTTTTTATACGCGTAAAAAAGTTGCTTTTTTTTTTTCGCAAAAAAAAAAAAAATGCAATTAACTGGTGATATATCGCATTTCCGCCAAAAGCATTTACCTTTAAACCCGGTAAATTCCAGAAAGGCGTTTCAAGAAGATTAGTCAAAGAATTATTTCTCAATCGAAGTTCCCTGAGCGCCGGCATAGCGGCGAAAGATTCCCTCTGCAGAAAACTCAATCTATTGTGATCGAGATGAAGCCTTTCAAGAGTCGGATGTCCTCTCAGCGCGCCGAATGGTATTTCTTCGAGAAGATTGTAACTCGCATCCAAGAATTTCAAACCCGGAAGTGCCTCCAGCACCGCCCTTAATTCATTAACGTGTCCGAGTTGATTGTCAATCAAAAAAAGTTCTTCCAAACCGCTTCCCGTTCTTTGAAGAAAGAATTCCGGATGAATTCTCCGTATCCGATTATAACTCAAATCCAAAACTCTCAACATCGCTAATCGTTGAAAAGCTCCGGGTAAAATTTCGCTGATAAAATTTCTCGCTATTGACAAACGATTCAGCGACGGATTGTCGACAAAACTGCTTTCCGACAAACGCGTTACGCGATTACCGTCCAAATTTATCATCGTCAACGCGGGAAGATCGACGGTCGCGCGGCCGACGATCGATGCGTCGGCAATCATATTGTCGACGAGAGAAATTTCCTTCAATTCCGGAAGAGCGATGAAAGCTCGCGGATGAATCCACGCGATGCCGGATTCGGTTATATTTACGAGAGACAATTTTCCCAAATTTCGAAATTGTCCGGCTTCGAGTCGCGCGAGTCTCGGACTCCCGAAAACGTGGAGTTGTTCCAAATTCGGTAAATCGCGAAAATTCATCGGTGATAATTCGAGAAGTGACGGCGAATTTACTTGGAGATAACGAAGTTTCGAGAGGCCGGAAAATCGCGGGAGTCTCTTCATAGATTTGCTCTGAAGTGTTATCGCCTCGAGACCCTGAAGATTGTCGAGACTGTCGACCGGAAGAGACCGCAAATCGGGTTCGACGAGAAATAATTCGAGAAGAGAATCGTGAAGACCTTCCAACCAACCGGACGATACACGTTCGAGACGATTGTTTCGAAGCATCAGACGAAGTACACGAAGCGACGTAAAAACTTTGCCCGGTAGACTCGGGAGATTGTTGTTCTCGAGAATCAATTCGTCGACCGGACGCGTCACATAGTGACTCACGGCGTTCAGACCCTGAAGAACGCTCGGCAATTCGCTGTGACTGCACCTACGAAAAAATTTTAAAAATCATTATTTTTCTTCATAATTTTTTTTTTTTTCTTTCAAAATCAAAATACAAAAAAAAAAATTTGCAACGATTTTTTGTTTACGCAAATCTCGTAATTTTCATCGAAAAAAAAAAAAAAAAAAAAAAAAGTCCGCACCATATTTGAAATTCCATTCCGCGCGTCGAGCATCTGCACGGTAAGATTTTCTCCTGCGACGGACATCCGTATTCCTGGCTGATCTGTCCATCAACGCTGACGAAAGTTAACGCGACGATCGCAGCTAAAATCAGCAGGTGTTTCCCACCTTCCGGTGGCTCACCCATCACGCATCTGGACTCTCCTTATATCTTCTTCCAGTTTTCTTCAACGTTTTTTTTTTTTTTTTTTAGTTTTAATTTCTTCCCGTATCACAATCCTCTTCGGTTCAACGACAACGACGACATATCCCGACCCTGAAGCGAGAAACGAAAAGAATATAATAGATTTGTCCCTAAATAGCGAGACGCGAGGCAATTAGAAGATAAAAATCATCTTCAATCGTCTCTCAGCTTCCGCATTGCCAAACGAATTTTTTTTTTTTTTTTTTTTTTTTTTTTTACGCATCTATTAAACGTTTCGTAAGCGATAATAAGTGTTTCTTCGAGGACGCGATGGCGAAATTTTCTTCGCACTCTCGAGGTGACTGAGCGAATTAATTGGATTTCTTCCCTTCTAAATTTAACGCTTTTGAAGAAATTGCTGTACCAAATATATGTGTCATATATTTCAAAGCGAAACGAGTGTTTTAACGTGACGTTAGTCACGTGGCTTTCGAGTAAAAGATCGCGAAGCAGAGGAAGAAAAAGAGGAAAAGGAAGAAAAAGAAGAAACCTTCGGGGACGACGACGACGGCGAAGATAGGGGAATCCCCTTAGCGTACCCGGCGACACTCGTCACGCTGTATCCCTTCGCGTACTTAACACGTATGCGTCACGGTCGCGAACGAGAAAAATTGATGCCCGCGTACCGTAAGCGAAGCCAAAGACCGCTATGACAATCAGCGGTACAGCGGTTATAATTATAGCTGCAAACACTGAATAAAAATCCTAAGTTAACATTTTTTTTTTTTTTTTTTTTTTCGAACTATATACGTTCCTCGTGTTACACACACTCCGGGAAAACGATTTGATATTAACTTCCTCAACGGCCGGCGAGAACTTGGAATTATTACGGTAGTGGAAATAAATGACGAATAGAAAGGGCGACGGGAATATATCTGATAGATATTCAAGATAGTCTCGGGTCTTGAATTTCTTTTTAGTTATTATTCGTGAAATTTTCGTCGATAGCGCAATCGCGAGATTGTAGAAGAGATTTTTTATATTAGAAATCAATTTTTTTTTTATATAGTTTGATAATTATAATTCGTAACATGTAATGGTATTTTTTTTTTTTTTTATTTTATATTTTTCGCGGTGTTAATAATTTTCATTCTAAAAATTGATTTGGAAGTTGAAATATTTCGAGTTGCGACATCAACTTATCGTGAAAAAAAATATATATATCGTTCATACACAGCAACAATAATTTTAAAAAAATTAATAAATGAGCAAAAATCAAGTTAACGTTAAAAAAAATTCGTTAATACATTCGTCACAATAAAAAAAAAATGAAAAATTTGCGCAATAAAGATGAAAGTGTTTCTAAATAATGGGGAAAGAACCCGCATAGTCCAGTCGGGGAACTCATTTAGCCCCCTTCGAGGTATAAGCGAAGTGAGAGTGAAAGTGATTCGTATTTCCTGCATTATTTCCCTGAACCTCCGAGTCTCGCGATTCCGATCGTTCCTCGTTATGCAACGTTGCATTAAGGTCGTGAACCTCCCGAAGAAAGGATTAGCTTACTGCTCGCATATGCATCGAACAATTGTTGCATTCCGGAATGAATAACAGAGGAATAGATAGATAGATAGATAAATAGATAGATAGATGCGAACGGACAGCTGTATTTCACAGGTGAAGCGTTCGTAGAACAATTTCCACATCGGGGTCACGTTGTCGCGATTACCAATCGTTCAGGAAACAATCGACGCGTTGCGCGAAGAAGAAGAAGAAGAAACAAAAAAATTGGTATTCGTACGAAGGATCGACGTTGGGCAATAATTGTTATAGGTGCAGTTTTACAGCGTTAATCGCACAGTGATTGGCAGATTATGAAACCGTAAATTAGTCATTCGAAATCCGAGGCTATCGAAAATTTTTATAGTGCATTCAAAAATTTTAATAAATTCAAAAAAAAAAAATGGCTGATATACATACATTTTTTTTCGACGAAATAATCTTTGATTTTTCTTCTTAAAAAGAATTCAGAATTTTTTGAAAAAAAAAAAAAAAATCGTTCAAATTTTTTTTCAATAATAGACGATTCAGCCAAACATTTCAACATTTTGAAAAAAAGGAAATAACAATCGATATAAAAAGCAATATGAAAGAATGAATAACAACTCTGAAGAATTGCGTTTTATTTTTTTTCCGTAACAAACAGATCGAAACTTTATTCATTATTGATCCACCGATTGTCTATAATACCATAATTACCATAAGACATTACTTATGAGTTCGCGACAGAAAAATCACTGGAAAACAATAAACAAAAATAATAGATTGCTTGTTTACCTCGTTAACGACACTCCGAAGATAGGCAATTAATTTATCCAACGATCGTCGATGTTAATGTGTGTGCGATAAAACTTAACGAATATCGGTTAATAATTCATAAAAGCTTCGAATAAATAAACGATAACATCGATCAATTTTTTTTTTTTTTTTTTTTTTTTTTTTTAATAGTCACACTTCACATTTTTATTTATTTATTTATTTCGAACTGCAATTACGATTCTCATATTATCCGATAGAATTTTTTTTATTATTATTATTATTAAAAATAGCGATAAAAACGGAAAATCGGCTGTACGAAGCTCTTCGCGACTTTGGTAGTTGACTGTCTCGTTACGGAGAGGAACTAAGTGTATACAAGAAGCGGAATAAGAAATAGTGTGTCCAGTGGAAGGTGTGGGTGATGGTAAGATCGGGGAACCTACGAGGAGGGAAGTCCCCAGGTGCACGCGCGTTCGTTCGTTCGTTCGTCAGGGGTCCGTGAAGACACACCATGACGACTGGGTGCTTTAGATACTTAGCGGGGGATGCTATACGACTCGTGTTTGTTTTATACTCTATACATATACCTTTCTATATGTATATTGCATTATTCTATAGTATATACCTTCAGCTTTAGGTGAATAGTATAGCAAAAAACAGAATTGCGAAGTGCGTATCCAGACACCGTGAAGACACGTTTCCAGGAAATATTTCCTTTCGTCTGCGTACCGGTAGACGAATGTCCCAGTCTTTGATCGCATCCTTGCTATCGATCCATGAGGATCGATATATATATATATATTTTTTTTTTGAGATTTTAGATAAAATTTCGAAAAAAATGTTGAGAAAAAAAATCGATTTTTTTTTATTTGACATTATATTTGGAATAAAAATCGGGAAAATTGGGGGAAAAAAAATATCTGAAGTTGGGTTGAAATTTTTTGTTTTTTTTTTTTCGATTTTGAGATGAAATTCGAGATAAAATTTAAATTACAACGGATTGTAACGGATATGACTTAAAATGTTACGAAAAAAAAAAAGTATGAAATATAAAGTTTGTTATTGCAAGAAATTTGAACGATTTTTTTTTTTTTTTTTTAACGAGACGATTATAATTAATATTTTTTCGCATTAGTCATTGGAGCGAAGATCATTGAGAATTTTTTATCGCGATCGGTAAGATAGAGTTAGTTAATTCCCTGCGATGAAACGCTTTTGTATCATTGGTCGTTCAATGGAAACGTTCGCACAGACAATTGACCCTCTCGTCAGGTAAAGTTTCATGGAGCGAAACGTTACAACCCAATTTCGCACTAATACTGTGTCTGTGTTCAGAAATACGAGCGCTTTTCGGTCGGTGAATTATACGTTTTTTCTTTACTTTTTTTTTTTTTTTCGTTTGGACGCGCATCGTTATAATGTTAGACGCGGATGTTTCTCGAGGTTTCCGGAAGAAATCTATTAACGAAGTGTTGATACTCGAAAAATATTTAAATTATATTTTATTAAGAAAAACGTAAAAAAAAAAAAAAAATAAGAGGTCTAAAATATTTGTATAAAATTTTCGATTTCACGAAAAGAAAATTGTAAGCAAAAAATATTATTATTTTTATTGTTGCAATTAATGTTATTATTATCAATATTATAAAAAAATGTATTTATTTATTTATTATTATTATTATTTAATGTTTTTTGTCGCATTTTTTTATCGTTCTGTAACACGTGAATTTTGTCGGCAAAAATCGGAACTTTTCGCAAAATTGGCGGAATTTTCTTTTTTCATTTGTTGTTTCGAGACCTATGGCCGATTTTTTTAATACCGATCGCGAATCTCCAATTTTCATACTCTTCAGCTGAAGATTTTCGATACTATTGACGCGATAAAAATTGAAAAACAAAATGTTTAATTAAAAAAAAAAAATTTTGAATATTGAGGTTTTGGTAAATCGTAAAATATATCGATGACTCAACATTGCTAGTTGAGTTGCCGGGCAAAATCTTTCGGGTCTAAAGAATAACTAGATGAACGGAACGGCAGTGAACTCAGACTATGACGTAATGTGAGGAAAAAAAAACTAAAAAAAAAAAAAAATTCGAAGCTCGTGTCGGAGACGGACGGTTTCGGGGCCAAGAAACCGGAATCTCCGGGGCGACGCGATTTTTTTTTTTTTTTTTAATCTCCAGAATCGTACGACCAAAAATCGACGAATCTCGGTGCTCCGTTCGGAGACAAGCCTCCCGTTTCGCCAATGAAAAAATTCCATTCGACAGACGCATAAATTTTGTTTTAGCGTACGGAATAGAAACAACTCGGAGTCTGTGATGTATTGCGCGAAAAGAAGTTTTGCGGCTTTATCCATTGCGCGCATAAAAAAATGATAAAAACCGGTATTTCATCGTCCTTTGCACGCCGAGACGAGATCCCGATGTGACGATTATTATAACGCAATGAAAAGTAAAATCCTTCGTATGTTAAATACGCATATATTTTCGTCTCGATGGGGGGGATCATCGCGATTAGCGAATCGCTTTTCCATCGCGAAGGCCTCGCGGATAAACTGGTAAACAATCGTCATAAATTTATTCCGTTATTGCGAATCAACGTTATTATTGGCTATTAGTTTATTAGCGTTTGAATTACGAGAGTGTTATAAACATTTTTTTTTATTATTTAACTGCGTCATTATCGATCTTTTTAGTCGATTTAGATTCGTCGATATATATTAATGAAACGAAACGCTGAGGACGTCTTTTCGTAAAAAAAAAATAATAAAAATAAAAAATAAACGAATTAAAAATAATAATTCATAACAATAACAATAATAACTAATTAATTATCAGGAAAATCCATTTATTTATTACGTATTGACGTTATTAGTTTAGTCGCAATAAAATTACGAGAATTCGATGAAAATTAATTTTTAACGCTCCGATTATCGCTTTTTTTTAAATTAATTTTCATTTTCAAAGGAATCTTTATGAAAAATAGAAGTTTAAATAAAATTCGGAATTTTTTTTTTTACTTTTCAATTATTACGAAAATATGACGAATCATTTTTTTTTTTTTAGATAAATTTCTTTTCTTTTTCTATTCTTGTCGGAACTTTTCGTAGTATAATACACGAGTCTACGAATCTATCCTGTTATTCTAGAGAATAGTTCCTCCACTCCTGGACCGCGGTCTCCGGTCGCAAGAGAGACATGAGAACCTAACAGGTTTTCAAAACGCACAGCTACAATATAATATCGAATAATTACACGTGTCTTGCCGGCTGCGGTCCGAGATCAGTAGTTTATGGACCGTCAGACCGAACAGGTATCGATCTCACGGGGCTGCGTACAGCGAACGAAATTCCCGATTCACTTGGGAAGCGTCTCATCTTTGATTTTTTATTTAATTTTTTTTTCTTTAATTTCAATTAATTTGTTCTTCCGAAAAAAAAAAAGAAAAATTCAGTATTTTTGTTAGTGACTTTTTATACTTTTTATAGAATAATTTTTTATTGTGATTAAAAATCATGCTGTGCCGAAAAATTCTACGATTGAAACCAACGAGTTATCTTGTCAGTAGAGATTTCAATGCCGGTGCAAAAATTTGCGGAGCGATCCGCGATCACAATGAATTTGAGAGGACTAGCAAACCGCCGAGAATACTTATCACTGGTAAAAAAAATCGATTCTTTTATTTTTTTCCAGACTCCATTTTTATTTTTTCTGATCAGTGAAATGTTTTTTTTTTTTTTTTTTTTTTTTTTTCAAAAAAAAAATTGCTAAAATTTCCCAATAATTTTTCAAGTTTTTGAATATTTATCTATTTTTAATTTTTTTTTATTAAACGTTATTTGGCACTCGAGCGGAGCGTTAATTTCGTAATATCTAAACGCTCTTTAATGTCGTCAGGTGGTTTGGGACAACTGGGCACCGAGTGCGCAAAGTTATTGCGAAAGAACTACGGAAAGGACAACGTTATTCTCTCGGATATAATAAAACCGAGTGACGAAGGTATCGCAAACGGTCCATTTATATTCGCCGATATTCTCGACTTCAAAGGACTCCAGAAAATCGTCGTTAATTATCAGATCGATTGGCTTATACACTTCAGCGCTCTTCTCAGCGCCGTTGGCGAACAAAATGTTCCTCTCGCCGTACGCGTTAATATAGAAGGTAAAGAAAAAATAATTTTTTAAACCAAAAGTGAAAAAAAAAAAAAATAATTTAATAAATTTAATAAATAATTTTAAAATGTTTATATAAATAATTTGAAAAAAAAATGTCTTTTTTAATAAAATAATAATAAATCATTTTAGTTAAAATTCTCCGCGACAAACGAAACATCGTCACCATTCCATAGCATAGAAATGAATTTTTTTTATTTATTTTTTTCATAAGCGAATCTCTTTTCGTCTTTCTCCGCGTAACTATATAACTATATCAATTAACGTCGAGTGTCGAGAAAGTATTTTCTACCAGTACAGGAGAAAGTATTTATGCTCTTCTAGTGTAATATAACAGCGAAGAGAAAAAAAAAAAAAAAAAAAGGAAAAAAAATGATACGAGAGTCCGAGAGACAACGACGATTAAGTCGAATAACTCCGAGGCGCCGGACTGTGCAAACTGACAATTTCTTTTACGAGACTCTCGACGACCGGGCGAAATATACCGACAAACGTGAAAATAATTGGATAAATAATAACTCCGACGGAGAAAAAATTATTATTTTTTTCTCTATTTTCATCGTAATAATTTTTATGCTGCTAATTATTTTTAATCTAATTAATTTCGTCGCTTTCGAACACTCGAGGAATGCACAACGTCATGGAATTGGCGAAACAGTATAATCTGAGGATTTTTGTACCATCGACTATCGGCGCCTTCGGACCCGATTCGCCGAGAAATCCGACGCCAAACGTCACCGTACAACGACCGCGAACCATCTATGGCGTTAGCAAAGTACACGCCGAACTTATGGGAGAATATTATCATCATCGCTTCGGACTCGATTTCCGGTGTTTACGATTTCCCGGCGTTATCAGCAGCGATCCACCCGGCGGCGGTACCACTGGTAAGTTAATAACAAAAATCTTTTTTTTTTTACTTAAAAAAAAAAACCACAATAATTAATTTTCGGAAAAATAAAAAATTTGACGAACTTTTTTTTTTTTTTTCCAAATTTTTTTAAAGATAACTATTTTTAGACTTCAATGAATTTTTTTTTGTAAAAAAATCTAAAAAATTGTATTTTAATGAATAATTAAATAATGAAATACCAAAGGATGAGAACAAAATTCGGGACATTTTTTTTTACGAGAAAGCGACGAAGTTATTATAATTGATTTCTCGCAAAAGAATCTTTTGCGCGGAAGAAAAAAAATAAAAGAAAACAATTTAAATTTTTTAAATTTTCTAGTCGATTTTTTTTTTTAAATCTTTTAATTTATGAGAAAAAAAAATCGTAAGCCGTGAGACGAAAAAAAAAAAAGAATCTTTTTTCTCGATAGAAGAAACCGCGAAGTCCAATCATTTTTCGCGATAACTGGAGCGGCATACGGTATATACTGCTACTCCGCGAACGGTTAAAGATAATTGCGTAATTCGTTCGTCGGTAATCGATCCTTCTTCAAGGACGAAAAATGTTTCTCCAGTGAAATTGGAGAAACGAATCGCGGAGACCGTACGGTCAACGGGCGTGTGATTGCCTCGTTATTTATCTCGTTAAATTAATTCGAATAAATAACGTCGAAAAATATGGTATTCGACTATTTCTTTTTCTTTTTATGATTATTTTATTATTATATTTATAATAATATATTTATATAATATAATAATTATATTTATAATAATAAAATAATCATAAAAAGAAAAAAAATAGTCGATGAAATAGCAATTTATATTAATTTTTTTTTTATTACGCGTTGATTAACGTTTTTTTTTTTTTTACTTCGCAGATTACGCAGTTGCGGTTTTTCACGAGGGTCTCGTCAACAAGAGATACGAATGTTACCTCGAGCCTCAGACTCGACTGCCGATGATGTACATCGAGGATTGTCTCAACGCCCTTTTCCAATTCTTAAACACACCGAGCGACGCCCTGAGACGGCGAGTCTACAACGTCACGGCGATGAGTTTCACACCGGAGGAACTCTTTTCCGAACTTCATAAACATTATCCCGATATCAAAATTAGCTATAAACCCGACGCGAGACAATTGATCGGTAAGTTGCATAATTTTTTTAATTCGGAATTGCAACGGTATAACTGTATTATTTTTTCTTTCTTTTACTGAAATTCTTTATTTCTTTCGTTAAATTTTTTCGAAGAATTTTTTTTTTATTTTTTATTAAGTACTCAAATTTCCGGACCGTTCGAAAAAAACCTAAAAATACTTTTGATTTTTTTCGTTCAATAGAAAAAAAAAAAAAAATCCGTAACATTTCATTATTATTCGATATTTGTTATATTTTTCGAACTCCAGAAGTTCCCAATGCTTTTTTATGAAATTGTTACTTTTAAAGTTTAATTTAAAAAATGGTAACAATGCAATTGACTGATATTAATTATTCACAGCCGAGTCGTGGCCTCAGGTATTCGACGACAGCGAGGCGCGACGCGATTGGGGATGGAAACACGAATACGATCTCCAGAGACTCGTCGAGACGATGGTGCGCGACGTCACCGAGAGTTTCATTCCGAAACTCCAATTTAACAAAATCAACAGTTACATGTAAAGAATCAAAAATATTAAAGATCAACGATTATTAGATACTTTTCTCATCCAATGCAAATCCTATTTTGGAAATATACCTTTAACGCCCATTATAAAAATATGTTATTAAACAGAAAAAAAGAAAAAAAATTATTTGCGTCTATTTCACTCGGAAAGAAATGAAGAAAAAAAAAAAAAGAATTCGTGACAGTTAATTGAAATTAATTTGTTTTTACACAATACGCTTCTTTTTCGAATTGAAAATTAATTTCAATTTTTTTTAATTAACTTAATGGCAACATTTCTTTTTTTAATTAACAAATAATTTTTTGTATTCGACATTTTTTTTTTAAATTGAAAAGTAATTATTTTCGATTGAAAAAATGTATTTTCGTCGTCATTGCGACAAAAAAAATGGCACTGACCTGTCGCACGATTGATCCTCACCAGTTCGCGACTCCCAAATCTTTATACAATTTTGAGATATAATCGGTCAATATCTTCTCTTCCTGCACCGTCTTAACTCCAAAAGCTTTCCAATTCTGAAAATATTTCGATTAATATAATGTGAGAAATCGTTCCGCGTTCAGTTGGTAACAAAAACTGCAATAAACGTCGATTCCGAAACCATAAACATTGAATAAAAATGAAAATGATATTCTTCCGCTTTTATTCCGCAGAGAAGCGTTCGAGAAATTTAGATAAAAAATTGTAATCGAAAAATTAAAAAAATCCGAAAATATAGAATAAATTTTTAAAAATTCACTTCATTTCTATGGTATGTCTATGGATTCGAAAATCATATTTTGTTAATCGTACCGGTGCATCAGCCGGTAAAATGTTCGTTCCTATAATTTGGCAATCGTCGTCCGAATCATCGGGAACATCAATTATGTCGATTGTTTGACAATTATCGTTCGGTTCAGCGGGTGCATTATGAATATTTGTATCCACAATTTCACAACCGATGTCCGGTTTCGCGGGAACATTAATCTCGTCGATAGTTTGACAATTATCGTCCGGTTTAGCGGCTGCATTATTAATATTCGTATCCATATTTTCACAACCGATGTCCGGTTTCGCGGGAACGTTAATCTTGTCGATAGTTTGAGACTTATCGTCCGGTTTAGCGACTGCGTTACTAATATTAGTATCGATAATTTCACAATCGTCGTCCGATTCAGCGGACGCATTATTTATGCCGACAGATTGCAAAAGCTTTAGCAGTTCAACCGGTAAATTCTTCGTATCCATAATTCGATTTTCGTCGTCCGAATAATCTGTGCAATAGTCGGAACTATCGCTTTCCTCGGATTCCTTGTCTAAAATCGATAAAAAGAATATTACAAAAACTGCGGCAAGAAATACTCCATTTTTTTATTTATTTTTTTTCATCGTCGTAAAATGCGTACCGACGATAGGTGCCGAAACAGTGGGCTCTGCGACAATCTCTTCCTCCTCGTCGTAAATCGTTACGCTTTGCTTATAAAAATCCATCGGTGTTTCGATCGCGTGATGTATCGGTCTTTCGTGTGTCGCCTCGAAATAGCGGGCGCAAGCGTCGGCACACCTATTCTGTTTTGCCATATTGACGATATCGGATTTGGCTGAAATTTGCAAAACTCATTAGTAAAAAAAAAAATTATTTGACTGAAAAAAAAAAAAAAAAAAAAAAAAAAAATCGTCAATTGCTAAAAAAAAAAAAAAAATTATTTCTCAATTTCGAAAAAAAAAACCGTCGAAAAATTTACCGGACGGCTCGATATCCCAATAACCGAGCATTTTGCTGAGATCCTCGATATCGGCGGTCGCGAATGGACATCCGTGGAAGTCGTCTTTACTCGGTGTCTCTTCGGCAATTTTACGACACGTCGGCACAAGATAATTTGTCTTCGATCCTTTCAACCCGTAGAGATGTTGGAATCCATATTCGTATTTCTTGTTGAAATCGGATTCGCTGATGTTTTCCGTAAATTCTCTTCGGTAGAATTCAACCGCATCGTCGGCAGGTATTCCTATCCCTTTTAAATACAACGTATACAGCAGGCGCCCCTTATAATGGAGATGATGAGTCTTGCGAAGTCCTTCGTGAAGCCGTCGCATACACGGCGGATAAGACGTTTCGGCGATCTAATGAAATAATAAAATTTTAATAATCGCCAAAATTTATGCATTTTTATCAATTTATCGCTGTCTGATGGGTACATTTTTTTTTTTTTTTAAATTGCGCCGAGTAATTTTGCGAATTAACGAAAAAAAATGCACGAAAAGTGTTATCACCGAAATTATTAATTAAAACCGAAATACTTTGAAAATTAAAAAATTGTATAATGCATTCTTATCGTTATTTTTTTTTTTTCCCCGGAATTCGCAAGTTTTTCTCCGCGAAAAAGCGACAATATTGCGTATAAAAAAAATAGAAATAAAAATTCAATTTTAAAAATAACGCGACGAGTAAAATTTTATTTTTTACAAAATAGCGAATTAAATTTTAATATTCGCTTTACCTCGTCTAAGTCGTCGACATGCGCCTTACGGACTTTGAAAGTTACGGGTTGCGTGAGTTCGAATATTCTGCGGACGGTTTTCTTTATTTCGTGAATTCTCGGATCGCCCAGTTCTTGTTGCACCGATTTCCATTTCTGCAGTAACAAAAAAAAAAAGGAACAAAAATTACGATAAAAATTTTATTATCGCGCAGCAATTTTATTCGGTAAATAAATAAATCTTATAATAACCTCAACTCGAGATTTCAGCAGAGTTTCGTAATGACATCGAAATGTGGTACACAGCTGAAATTCCGTAGCGTACGCAATGCCTTCCTTGAGATACATTCGCCTTTCTTCCAATATCTCGAGCGCCGGAACTTTGAAGAAATTCGTCTTATCGAATAACGACGGATGTTTCATTTCTCTCTTTAGATGCGGTTTCATAGTTTTTTTCTCATCCGCGGAAAGCTGTGAAAAGTACAATTAACTATCCTGAGAATTAAAAAAAAAATTATGAAGCAAAAAGATATAAATTTTTATCGTCATATTTTTCCTTTTTTTTTCATAATATTTTAATAATTCGATTTTTTTTTTACCGATATTACAATATTTAATTTTTTATATTAATTTTATATTTCTTTTATTAATCATTTAAATAGAAATAAAATCCATTATTATTTAATAAAAAAATGATTATTATGAAAACAGCAAAAAATTTTTAACAAATCGTCAGAACTTACAATTGTATATCCCAATTTATTTAACTTGTTGAAAACGCGAATTCCGCGAGAATTCAGAGCCGATAATCGCCATCTGAAGAGATTGAGTTCCGTTTCTTGAATCCAACTTTCCATATAGCCGGTCTGCGACATGCATAACAGCAACGTATACTGCGAGAGATGATCCCTTCGTCTCGCGTCGTAACGTTCCACTGTGTGCACTTCGCTGTAACCCGTTCCTTCGCATAAATCCGCGAACGACCGGTATCCCGAGACTCTGAGTCTCGCGATCAATTTTTTTCGGCAATGTTGCGACGATTTTTGTTTGTTTGCATCGGCGATCTCCTTCACCATTCTGAGGACTTCAAAAAAGCAATGATAATTAAATAGAATTTAAATTCATGAAGATAAAAAAAATGAAAAAAAAAAAAAAAAGTAAATTATAAATTAAAAAATAAGTGAAATAGAACATTAATTTAAGACAACGAATTGATAAAATTGTATTTTATACAACAATAAACTGATCAATAATTGCATACAATAGAATACAAAATTCAAATAAAAATAAACTGATCAATAATTATACGAAAAAAAATATATATATATATTTTTTGGCCCCAATTTTTATTCTGTTAACATTTTTTGGCTCAATAGTTGAAAAAATAAATACACATTAAAAGAAGAAAAAAAAATTGAAAAAAACGAAAATTTTGGGCAAATTTTCAGAAAACAGACAACGATAAAAAAAAACTTCAAAAAAACTTACTTAATAATCTGTCGACTACTAATTTCTCTAAATCGTCAAAATTCAACCAACCGACTGGCGCCTTGTCGTAGAATTGCAAATCGTGTTTATAGTAGACTTCGGAGTTTATAACGACTCGTTCCATCGCTGGAATAGTTTTTTTGCATCCCCCGTGACTCATGATGATGATATGCCATGAAAACACCAAAACTGTTGCCAAATAAAAAAAAAAAAATTCGAATTGAACTTTTACCGTAAAAAAATTACGGCAATGTAAAATAAAATATATCAATACGAAGAAATACGAAAAAAACAATTCAATTGAAGTAACGTTTTGCAAATTTAATTGGCGAATCGACGAAAGATCCGAATTTCAAGCATCAACGGCGAAACAACGCGAAAAAAGTTATTTTTAATGTTTTTCAACGGATAGATAGTGTAACAATAACAGTTCGATACTCACGGCAATTGCGATGTTTTTTAACCTCAAATAAATTTTCTTTTTCCACTTCTGCAATTCGACTGAATGACAACACGACATACGAATGAAGGGGTTTAGAATCGGCACTGAATCTCCAATTAATCGAAATAATGTTACGTAAAAACTTGATTGTTGATATATATAAGCAGCGAAAACTTATTATTTTCATTAATTTTACGATCGAACGTTGAGCGAACGCAAGCAAATAAAAACGTAACTTCGAGTTATATCGATTGCGGCACGATGAAAAAAAACGATGTAAACACTTTCGCGTTCAATTTTTATTAGTTTATATTGTATTGTTTATTATCAGTTTTGAGGATTCGATGTAATCGAATTGTCTGAAGTTTTTGGTTCGTTTTTGACAACTCGCCGGTAGTGCCGGCAAACAACATTGGGGTACGTTCCGAATGAGCGCCGGGCGACTTTTCTCTCTTTCTCATCACGAATGAAAGAACGAGAGAAAAGTTCGCTCGGCGCTGGAATCTCCTATGAACTTCCAGTGGTGGGGGGGGTACCTCTTAGCGAAGACGCTTTTCATACTTTACCTTGCGACCGCTCGGGTCGCTGCGGTCGAGGGATGTTCGGCGCCATTTTGTGGAGCGCGTATTTTTAACATTTAATGTGAAAACAATGAGGAACATAAAGAATTTTACAAATTTATACAATGTCGCATCGTTTTGCTAAAATACGATTTCGAAAATACTGCGAAGGTTAACTATCCAACGTATCGAGCATTAACGTAAACAACACCCCGTACGTATAGCGCACATAGTGACCAGCATGTGAACTATGCGATTCGTCTTCGCTAAGCGAGACACCCCCACTAGCAGAGTTTCCAGACCTATATGTAAGACTTGGCGTTAGTATATCGACTGTCGATAATGTAAAAATGACTAAAGTTCTCCACGCGAAACGCGCCACCAGCGCCCCGGCGGCAAAAACCGTAACCCTTTCTACATTTCCTCCTCTCTACACAAAGCTTATATTCTATACATCATCGGATCATCTTATTCTGCACGAAACTCTAGTATACACAAATATATATATATACAAAATAACACGTCGTCAGTTTCCTATCTACACTACTCGCAAAGCCCCGTTGAAGGTGTATAAGCGAATCTATAGAGTGTAACCAGTATCGCGAGAACTAGCGCGCATTCCCGACCGACAGAAACCAGAGACAATGGTGAGTAGAAAAATTTGACAGTCTTGCGGTGCCGTGCGCGAGTCCTCCTCTCTCCCGTCCCCCACCGATTTCCCAGTTAAACAGTTTCGCGAAACTCGTCGCTGTCCCCCGTCGTTGTTCCAAAAAGTCCGAGGTCAACCGAATAACTCGCGTTAACGAAACGTAAAACTCGAACGAACACACAACCGACAAAAAAAACCGAGAAAATTTCGACGATTTGATCGAAATATCAAACGCGAGGATTAGTAAAGACGAAGAAAAGTTAACAAGAAAAAAAATGGTTTTTTCGCAGGCATCGTATTCGGAGGATCAGCTGGCCGGTAAGTGAGAATTTTAGTGCAAGTAATGTTTTTTTTTTTTTTTCAATTGTTAAAAACGCCGAAACGAGAGCGACGAAAAAAATGATTCAGTCGAATCCCGCGAACGCGACAGACTCTACACGAGCCGAGATCAATGGGGGGCAAACGTTGACTGTTTCGTCGCCGATTTTTTTTTTCTTTCATCGCGCAGCCTTTTAATTCAGGTCAAGAGTATTCTTGCCTTTTTAGACACACCCCGTGTATGTTATTTTCTACGTGTATTCTCGACGATCGCCTTTTATGGTACTGCAATTTCCAGAGCGAGTGTCGGTCTCCTCTCCCTCGCCTTCGCGATCTCCGGCTGTTCGTCGCGAATTCGCGCAAAGATCGCGACGGCTTCGTATTTTTTTTTTACCATCTCTTATTTTTATAACAGAAGCGGCGACAAGACGAGGGAACGAAGGCGAAAAGTTTTAATCTCGTTTCGACGCTTCGTTGATACACGCGTTGTTTTTTTACAGTTAAAAGTTTTTTTTTTAGTTCGATTTTTTTTTTTTTTTTATATATCGCGGGTGTTGGTGGGTTTTTTTTGAAAGAGACGAATTTTGGTTTGGAAAAATGTACGCGTTTAGCCATCAGGAACTGAGTAACAGAATGATGTCATCGATGGATGGTAAATTTTTGAGTCGCTGCGAGTCATGTATACCTGCGTTAGCATCACTGCGAGATGATTGGGTTGTGAAATTGCAATGGAAAATTGAAATATTCAATTTATGAATTTTTTTCTATTTATAGTTTGATAGGTTAACAGAGTATTGAACATTTTTTTTTTTTTTTGGGAATAATTTAATACTTTGATAAGAGTAATCAATGATATGAAAAGTTCGCTTATCGACAATCTTTCGGATTTGACTTTTTTTTTACGAAGTTTCGAAATCGTGAAAAATATATATAGATTTTTATTTAACGAAGAAATGTATTTTTGCATTGTGAATAATTTTTACTCCGAAAGAATTAAAGATGTGAAAAGTATGAATAAGAAAATTTTAATTTCGTGTTATCTTTCGTTTGTATTATCAAAAGATATTAGTTGTAAAAACGTTGATATTTTGATAGAAAAAAAAAAAAATAACTTCGAAAAACTTTAATAATATCATCGAAAATTTATAAATCGACAAAACTTCGATATCACGAAAAAAAAAAAAAAAAAATGTTTAATTAAAATTTTGAAAAATTATTACGATAAATCGTTCGTCTTAAAAAAAAATTTCACAAACAAAAGTTTTTTTTTTTTTTTTTCGTGTGTGAAATAGTTATTACGGAATGCGCTTGTCGAGGCATTGAGAAACTGTTTGCTCTATCGGTATTGCGGTCGTCGGCACTATGACTCAGAATCGGCTGATAGCACGGAAATTCTTGAAACAAAGTTCCGTCGCGATGACGTGGATTCACCGCAGAATGACTATTATTATTATTTTTTTTTATTTTTTTTTTTACTCGTAAATCCTCAATAATTTGTCTTTCTTCCGATTCAGAATTTCAAGAGGCATTCCAGCTATTCGACAGTCGCGGCGATGGAAAGATTCACGTCGCACAGATCGGCGACGCTTTGCGGGCTTTGGGACAAAATCCGACCGAATCGGACGTTAAGAAATTCACTCATCAGCACAAACCCGACGAGAGAATCAGCTTCGAGGTTTTTTTACCGATCTATCAGGCGATAAGCAAAGCCCGTACCTCCGATACCGCCGATGATTTCATCGAAGGTTTGCGTCACTTCGACAAGGACGGCAACGGCTTCATCTCCTCCGCGGAACTTCGACACCTGTTGACGACACTCGGTAACACGATAAATCGACTATAATTCGTAATTTCTTCGATACATTTTTTTTTTAAATCTATAATATCAAAAAAAAATTGAAAAGTTTTTTTTTTAAATTTAAATCGATTTTGTTTAACTGAAAAATTAAACGTTTCGTGTGACTAAGAAATTTTTTTTAAAAATCAATTTTTTTTTAACAAAGCGTTTTTTTTTTCACTGGCAAATCAAAATTCTTTTGTGCAAAAAAAAAAATTCGAATAAATCGTAAATTTTTGGCTTTTTTTTTTAATCGATTTTTTTCTTCGCAGGCGAAAAATTGAGTGACGAGGAAGTAGAAACGTTGCTTGCTGGACACGAGGATTCTCAGGGGAACATTAACTACGAGGATTTCGTTCGTCAAGTAATGTGCGGCTGAGATGTATAGAGAAAACTCGAAAAAAAAAAAAAAAAAAACAAAAACAAATCAGCACACAGACACTATATATATTAAACTTCGAATTCATAATAACGATTCGTTCAGATCCCATTTTTTTCGAGAACTCGTTTGATATTTTGTTTTTTTTTTTTAAACGGAAATACATATTAAAAAAAAAAAAAGGTCGCAAAAGACAAAAAAAATTATCATATTTGTCGCATCGAGTCGCAAAGAATTAATCGCGTGTGCGAATTATAATTATATCGGCAATTTTGCGAATCGCGTATTTTATTATGTATTACCGGATAGGAAAGGAAAAAAAAAAAAAAAAAAAAAAACGAAAAAAAAAAAGAAATATCTTTTTTATAACGGTCGGTCAGTGTAGAAGGGTATTTAGCTTCGTAATTAGTTGTTAGACATTGTAGTTCGTTGTGCCTTCACCCACTGAAAAGAAAAAAAAAAAGAAAAAAAAGAAAAACGGAAATATTGAAAAACCAAAATAGAATTTACTAACAGAAATCAATTAGCTGTGTAGCGGATATATCAATCGGAGACACTTGCGTACATTTATATACAATTATTACGGTATACATAATATCATCGATAAATAATAATTACATAAGTAAATTCTTCCATTTACAAAAACAGCTCTGCTACGTTATTATTATTATTATTATTATTTTTCACTCGCCAACGATCTGATTTACGCGGACATTCCAAATTTCTTATGTAAAAAAAAAAAAAAAAAAGTAACTCCTCCCGAAAGCTGAGTATTAAACATCGGCGACTGTACTTTGTTTTATCACTTTGGCGAAATACAAAAGTGGTGATAAAAAATTGATTATTAAATTTTTTTTTTACGATTAAATTTTTTTTTTTACGAAAATATCGATATTACGATTATCTAAAAATAACGTCAAGCGTTATTTTTTTTTCTCTCGTAAATGAGTATTTTCCGTCCCCAATCGTTCTCATCGGTGATCGTGACGCGTCGAAAGCCGCAACGATCGGTTACAATTTTGTCGATATGACTCGCTACGTCGCCGTTGAATTTCAGCGAATTCAGAAGCGAAAAATCAGCGACACCGGCGCGTCTCAGTCGTCGCGAGGCGTTACGGTAACATTTCCACAATTGCGGTTCGATTACTACTGTATTAGCGATCGAACATATCGCTTCGAGATAATCGATCAGACCGGCGTCGCCGTGATTAAGGTGAATCCACATTGTGATGGAAAAACAGAACGCAACATCGAAGAATTCGCGATTAAATTTTTCGAGATAATTTTTCAGACTTTTTTCACGATTTTCGCTCATAAAATCGAGAAATTTGTAAGAAATTCGATCGGGAAGACTATTGCTTTCTCGCGCCCTTTCTATTAAAGTCGAATCGAGATCGACGCCGAGCAAATGAACTTCGGCTCCGTTGGATATTTCTTGTTGAAGAAAACTCTGAAGTACGACGGTGAGATCCTAAAACGAATAAAAATTTCGTTGAATATCGACGAATTTGGGTAAATCATCGATTTTCTCGGAATTGAGAGGGTTAACGTTAAAAAGTCTAAAGGCCTTTTTTGTAGAGAATTTTGTGATCTACAAAAAAGGTTCTATACATTTTTACAATCCGAGGCGTGGTTAACGGATTATTGCACAAAAATCACCATCAACAGCCGGTAAACCGGAAGTACAGCTTCAAAATCAAATAACTCGACAACAACGCCACCTATAAAAAATATGCTCCGCACCTTTTTTGTAGATAATTTTCTCCTCTACAAAAAAGTTCTCTTGCAAAAATTCTCCTCTATTTCAAATTAACGAGATAAACGCCTATAAACAACAACACCTTTTCTGCACTTAAAAAAAATCCCACATTTTTATTTACACTTCCGGACATTCCTCCCGAATATAATTAATTTATATCTTTTCTCTCCTAATAGACGAAACAAAGAAAACACGGAACTCCCAAAGTGTACTAAAAAAAAAAAAAAAAAAAAAAAAAAAAAAAATTGCCCGTCTCGTCTATTTCTGTAACTATTCGGCAGAGAAAGTCAGACAACGCGTCAGCCACGCTTCGTTGGCTCGTGTATGAATTTTCAGTACGCTGGGGGCGAGGGGAAGGGGGGGAGAGCGAGAAGGGGAGTAAAGATACAGAAGAGTGCGAGAAGGAAGTCGATAATTCTTCTAAATTTAGGTGAATGCCTGAGCGTCCCAATCGGACGGATGGCGAGTTGCCGGATCCGCCCTCGTCATCCAGCCTCTTCCGTTCGGCTTGAGGCGCACAGGCCGGGCAGCTGTTTCCGCGGCGCGTACCGCTTACCCTATCTATATCTATATATACACACATATATATACATATACACTCACCCCAGCATTGCAACCAACGTCTATCCCGATGTACTTCCGGTCGTGATGCGTGGGCAGTCGCCACACGCCTCGCGGAAGTTGTCGAGCCCTTTCTTCGGCCGGATGAAATTGGTAATAATTCATAAAATTTCCGTGTCTCCTTGCGCCGGGATCCCCCGACATCGTCTCGGTATCTTTTGTCTCCGAATCATTTTTATCCTCGTCCGACATTTCTCGACGTTCTTCGACGATGTATTAAAACACTCCGTAAACCGTTTATAGAGTTTTTAATACACGTAAAAATGATTTCGTAATGATATAATTGATTGTGAACGAAAGGATCAAAGGTAATAAATGCTCTTTGGGTGTCTTTTCGTCGATTTTTACTTCGATACGAAGTTTTAACGTACGAAAATGAATAAACAAAATTTAATGTACGAATATAGGTTAAATATAGAGTGAGCGATGTTTTAGCTTCGATGTATTGAGTTTTAGAGGTTTTTTATTCGCATACGACGTTTTTTTTCTTTTTCGTACGATACAAATGAATGAAATCGAACGATTAATCGACGCGCACGAGAGAACTCAAGCGCGAGGCGACACGCGAGAGCACGTGGCCATCTGTTTCGAGAGGTAGGTCGAGGAAAAGAGAATTGGTTGTGAATTCTTATGTTCTCGGGATAGATACACGCGACAGGTGCTGCTCGCTGCGGCGGACTCGCGAATTAACGACGAAATATAATCGAATCCGTGGCGTTTTTGCTTGCGACACGTTTTATACACGAAAAAAACCGAAAAACGCGCTCAGGCAAGCCAACGAATTAAGTAGCGTTATATATATATACATATATGTATAGTATATATTGCGATAGTTAGCTGTCGTAGTATAGAGTACGAAGAGTTGCAATATCACGGAGAATCGAGAGGTGGGGGGGATTGCGAAGAACGAAGGAAACAAGTGAGAATGAAAAAAAAAAGAGTGGGATTTGCCAAGAGCGGAAGAATCGAGATAATTCGCGAGTGTCCGCGACCCAGATAGGCGGCTTTAGCCTTCGACGGCGGTCCTTGGGATCGGGACGCGCGCCGGCAACGTGAGCTTGAGAAATCGATGCATCGAGAGAAACATGTATATGTATATTGTGAGAGATACGTAGATATAATAATACGAGTAGACATTGCGTATGGTCCAGCCGTCGCGTAGCCAATGACCGAGAAGGATATCTCCGCGGAGTGTTGTAAAAAAAAAAAAAAAAAAAAAAAAAACGACCCTCAGAGAACCAGACGACCCGAACTCTTATCGATTATATCAAATTCGCGAATGCTGTTTTACTTTTTTATTTTGAAACAACGAATAAAAATAACTGAGACAATTATAAATTGCGATTTATTGTAAAATGAGAATTTCGTTATTTCTTCGGAACGATTACTAATATGGAATTGACGAGGCTTGATGAATTCGTTGATGAAATTTGAGGAGGAAGTGGATGACGCAGATTACGAAATTACGAGAAACCTTTAAGATTTTTACTAAATATTGTATAATTCGTTTACTTCGTAATAAAATTTCGCAACTTTAAAGAGGAATTTTGTTAATTTTCAAATTCGAGAATTCGAAAATCTTTTCAAATACGACATATGAATAAAAAAAATGAAAATAAATCATAAAATCGTAAGAAATTTCAAAAAAATCGTCAAACTGAAAAAAAAACATGTCCGGAACTTCTAGATTCGCGAACTCTTAAAAACAATCGCATTAAATTCTCTCCAAAGCGGATTCCCCAAAATCCTTCATCCATCGTAAAAAAAAAAAAATCTTTCGATCACCGTAGAAGATTTCTTTGTGCGTCATAATCTCGAGGATTTTACTCGACTCAACGGTTTAAACTGACCAAGAAATCCCCACTGATGCCCAGGAACACATTATTCCCCGGTAAGTCAGGTAGTAAAACGAACCCGCAGCTTGCGCCCGGCCGCTGCTGTTCCACGTAGAGGTCCATTGACGAGACGCGCGCTGCTGACCAGCACGCGCCTATGAGGGTCCGTGCGGCGTTGCGCGTCCGAAGGTAAGTAAATCGCGCGGGGAGAAGCGAAACCATAGGAATGAAAAATTCTCGACAGAGAATTCTCTGCGTCCGTAGGAAAAAGGAAGGGCAGGTGTTGGATGCACCGGGTCCATCGACGTGGGCAACACACAGCTTGCATTTTATTTACGCCTTACGACTTACGAGCGCCGCGTGCCTCGTCTTTAGTTCTTTTTCTACCTTTTTTTTTTTTTTTTCTCATTCTTGTCGCTTTCCCCCGTTGCCTTTCCGACAGATGCTATGCCAAGGAAGCGTTCACTCGCGCGCCTTGTAAACTACGTAGTAGTACAACATGCCTCGAGATAACGAACGAAAAAAAAAAAAAAAAAAAAAAAAATGGTCGTATGTCATCTGTGGCGCCGCAGTGATTTTTCGACTGTCGGAAATTATTCAAGGATCTTTGCATGTATCTCGCGTTTTTTTTTATTACGAGTCTAAAGTCGACTTTGAAAAGAAGTTTCCTCGTTTGGAAATATATTGCACAATTTTTTTTGAGGTTACTTCGTTTCTATAAATGTCGACTGCGCGCAGCGCGTAGTATTTTTGTGTATTTAATTTTTCTGTAAAAATCTATTTTGCGGGACAAAGAAAATGATTCTAAACACTAAATAAAACGATCGAAAAAATGAATTTTTCGTTTGAATTATTTATTAACAATATCAATTATGAAAGGAAAGTAACAATAATAATATTTACGAAACATAACCAAAGATTTCTTTTTTTTTATTAAAGAACAGAAAATATTTCCTGCGATATAAAAGTCTGAAATGCATCACGAGAGGTTTTTTTTTATTGTAGGCGTCTCCGATTTTGAAATAAAATTTCGTCAGCTAAAATTACAAAAGAGTCTTTATCTTCGATACCAGTATTAATCTTCTCAGTTCGTTACTGTGCTTTATCTTCATTTCCGTGTACGACCGCTGAATAAATATTCTCCGAGATGTTTGCCGATGCGCCGATCCGACTCTCGGGGGCAACTTGTATAGCGTCATCGTCGACGACAGCTGGACCCGTGTCGGCGAGGGACGCGAACGTGACGAACTAACAAATACCGATGCGTCGAGCGCCGTTCGTAAACACGTACGTGAAACGTTACTGATTTGCTTTTTTTTTAAATCTATTCCAACGAAGAATATAGTAAGACGTATCTATATCTATTCTCATAAATTGCGTTGTGCATACGACACATACGCTGTCGCGTTAAATATGCGCCAAGACGCGTGTGCGCGGGGAGCGTTTTCCGCATTTCCGCGTTTGCGAAAGTCCGCGTCGTGACAGAAGAATAAATAACTTTTTTCATCGCGCGAAGTATGTCTCGAAGCTTTGGTTTTCCAATTTTTTTCCTCGTTGCAACGAGTCCAAGTAAACAGCAATTTTTATATTTGCCGATTCCGATTTTTTTATATCGGAATGAAAAAAATATAACGATTTATCAACTGCGAACCGGAAGTTTTCATAAAAGTCCTACACTTCGATAGATCGAAAAAAAAACTGTTAAAAATATCTCTTTTTCCGAAGATTCCTGGCAATAATACTCTTCAATAAATGTCTTTCCTAAAATAATCTTTTATTCAAATTCTCCCCAAAGCATCTGTCATACCGACCGAAAATAAATCTCGAAATTTTTCACCGACCGGAAGAGTAAGTATCGCTATCGATTTTACTATTATTCCGAAACGAGTTTCGTCTGTAATTTGTTCCGGAAGTCGACCGAATGCATTATTAACTGAGATTCGTACCAATAAAAGAAATTTCTATAAGAAAAACTTGTAAAAATAGCCCTTTTCCCGAATCCTCGTCGTAAGCCGCTCTCCTATACATATATATATATAATAGTTGAACCATTCGGTGGCCGGAAGGACTATCACCGTCAGTTGTATTCCAAAACGAGACTCGGCATATATTTCGTCCCGGAAGTCGACCGTAAAGGAATCCTTCGATATATACCCCCTGCAAAACACATCCGGCTTATTGAAACGTTTCCTTAAGAGGAGGTGAAACACGTTACGGAGTTCCTCTCTCTCGCTCCGCGGAAAGCACCGATCGCGCTATCTCTCTCGCACACAATAAGGTTTCACCTCCTCTTAACTCACGGAAAATCCCTCTTTTCCGGATTTGCTGTAAACTCCGAACCGCAGGATTGCAAGTCGCAAAGGTTCACGTAGTTCTCGTCAGGTATGCATTCGTTATTTTCTCGCATTTTGTATAGCGTGCCATAACCTATACGAGGTTTTGTCGACCGGTGACGGATTCATTGTGTGTATACTATGCACGATATTATTATTATAACAACCGCTCCGAGAGGCCAAAGGACTTTGGGTCTTTACCAGCGAAGCAGATACGCCTTTCCGTTTCTCGGGGTTTCGATGTATTGTACAGCTAAACTTGTATACTTTCGTAGCTTATACACGTTTTCTATACAAATCCAGTGATCCTCTTGTCCGCTAGGCGATGCTAAGTACGCGAAAAAAAAAAAAAAAAATACGACGAATTTTCGACGGAACTCGACGAGGGTAGAGAGCGTTAATCCGCCGAAGGTACTGTTACGCGGGCGTTGTACTGATTCTTGTAAATTTTGTTCGCTTACCGAGTGCACAATGAATTGCGGTTTTTTTTTCGAGAGTAAAAAATAATCGATGTATATAATAGAATATAATAGAAAATTGAAAATTTTAAAATAAATCGAAGAATTATGATAAGCAAAAAAAAAAAAACATTGGATATAACAATAATTTTTTTATGAAAGAAAAAAAAAAAAAAAAACAGTACGCGGAGCATTGGACGATGTTTATCTGTGATAAGGTTCCCCTTTTTTTCCTTTGCATCGCTCTCCCCAGTAATGGCTTCGGATTTCGAGAACTCTAGGAAATACCTTGCAACGTACGACGTTGTAACGCGATATTGTATACAAAAGAGTCAAACGGAAGAGTTTCTTCGTCTCTAATTATCACTCTCAACGTTACCCGCGCAACATAACAACCCGAAGCCATAGCGATATATTTTTCTTCTCCTCGAACTAATATCCGACTACTTTATTTGTCGATTGCATTTTTTTGGTGGACAGCACTATTTTTTCGATCATTCGATTGCATTTTTTTCGTTTTTTTCGAATGTTGTATTCTTTACAATTTTTTTTTTTTTTTTCGTCGGTATTGAAGATTTTGTCTTATTATCGTATAAAATTATCGGTAAATGTGAGCGAAAAAAAAAAAAAACTCATCGAGGAAAGAAATTCATTGAATTTCCGAATAGTCAGAAAATTCCCCACAAATTATAAAGACGTGCAGTGCGTGATATCAAAGTTCGATATGTCGAATTTACGAATTTCGCGTTTCGTGTCGCATTTTAATTAAAATAGCGGGAAAAGTGGGAATTTTTTTATGCGTTCGAAATTTCTCGCGAACGAATTTTATTATTTATGTGATCGTTAATTCAGAAAAATAATAAATGAATTAATTTAAAAAAAAATCTTCACTAAAAAATTCAATAATAATAAATAAATCGTTATAATAATTTTTTTAAATTAACAATTTTTCGATTAATTTTTTTTTTTTTTTTTTTCGTCTGTTCGGACTTTAATTCATAATTAAACACGAAAAGAAAGTTCAACTTTGCCCTCGTGGCTTACACTGTCGCATAGAACACGAAGTGTATGTAAATATTACTACATATCGTTGCGATAGATAGTACTATATATCCGAAGCGCTGAGAGGACGGCCCGGAAGTCGCGTCATGCGCTAACAAATGCTGACATCCGGGAAGTGATCTTGAGAATGACGGATCGCGTAGTTCATTATAACTCAACGTCTTCCTTTTTTCTCTCTCTCCCTCTCTCTCTCTCTCTGTATCTTTTCTCCGTGCAATATTACACCATTTTACACAACGATGTCATCTCGTTTCACGCGAACCCGACTCGCGACCTCGTCAACAATATCTCACGCGCGCGCGCGCGCGCACACCATTCCTCGTTGATTATCGCGTTATCTCGATACGGCTGAATTGTGAAAGTGATAAAGACGAGAAAAGAAAAAAAAAAAAAAGTAACTGAAACGTGTTCAGCGCGCCACCAACGCAGAAAGGAGAAGACGAAACATACGTGACAAATAAGTAATCGAAAATATCGAACAGGTGCGTAAAATTATTATTGTTAAAAAAAAAAAAGTAAAATTTGCGAAAAAAAATTAAAACTGAAAAATCCGTAATTGAAAAATAGTTAATTTACTTGCGCGAGTAATTGCGCGTCAAATTATTATTGTTAAAAAAAAAAAAAAGTAAAATTTGCGAAAAAAAATAAGAACTAAAAAATCCGTAATTGAAAAATAATCAATTTATTTGCGCGATTAATTGCGCGTAAAATTATTATTGTTAAAAAAAAAAAAAAGTAAAATTTGCGAAAAAAAATAAGAACTGAAAAATCCGTAATTGAAAAATCGGCAATTTACTTACGTGTTAATATTTTAAATAATAATAATAATAATTCATAATATTGCATTAGTTCGATCGAATAAAAAAACGAGAAGTTAAGAATGATAAAAAAGGGTAATAAATCGGCGGGTAGTCACTTTATCGGATACAGTATTATAACGTATATGAAGTACAGTGCGTATTTTCTCGTACCGTATAATACGAATAAGGCAATTCGTTATTTATGGATGGGCCTTCGTTTTTCGCCGATTATCGAATCGATTCCTAGGCCTTGGCGCTCGCTTGACGACCGGCCAATCCGGTTGAGTCTTTTTTTTTTCTTTTTTTTTTCTCGTATGACGCAATACGCAGCGTCGACTGCTCACACTGCCGAGTCGAAAGACGCTTCGCCGGCTATCGCACCAAGTCGAATGAACTCGAAAGACGATAGAAATATTCGATTATTAAAAAAAAAAAAAAAAAAATTGGTAACAAATTAAATCGATAATTAATTTCTCAACAGGCGAACGAAAAACGCCTTAATAAACTGAAATTTAAGACGAAGAAAATATTAGATTATTAAAAAAAAATAAAAAAAAATTGAATGTCGTTTTATAATTAATTGATAAACAAACGAATAAATAACTCCTTAATAAGTTCCAATTCAAGGGCTGAATATGTATTTCACAAATTTCATCATTTTTTTTATTTATACATCGTGCCGTATAAATTATAATACGAAGAAAAAAAAAAAAAAAAGCACACACGCGCCATGTGTGTACGGCTTCCGGACTAATTTGAATTCTGACGAAATACCTGAACCTCTTCGTCATCTTTTTTTTTTTTTTTTATTTCTAATTTTCTTATCGCCTGAATCGTATCTTACGAGACATTTAAATGTACATTCGTTTTACAGCGCCATGTCGTTCATTTTTCTTCCTCGTTAGATGAATAAATAATTGTCCATTCATTCGTTCAATTATTTGCACGACTTTTTTTTTTTTTTTTCGTAATTTACACAATTGTTCATTCGAAAATTGAGTAAATTGTTTCGTCATTTTTTTTTTATCGAATAGATGAAATCTTACGATAATTCTAAATTAAAATTTTATTTCTAATCTCTTCTTTGTCGTTAGATTATTAAATAAATGTTTAATCATTCAAAGAAATTATTTGTACAGTTTTTTTCTTTGTCGCATGTACAATTTTTTCTCGTAATTACAGAAATACGAGGAAATTATTTCGTAAGTTTTCGTTTTTTTTTTATCTTTAATCATACAGTACTTTGGCAAAAATTTATATTTATTCGTTCAATTATAGCGAAATCGTAACGCCGCAGTACGTGAACATCGAAATTTATCGGCATTCCGTAACAAAATTTTAAAAAAATCCACCAAACCTATCAAAATACGAAAAATGTAAAAAAAAGTTAAATTACAATCGTTTTGATGTAAAAATAAATTTATAATAATTAATATATCAATAAAACACTCAAATCCTCGAAAATAAGAGTTATAATACGCATTGACCCGTATTGACCCTCAAATCTACGAAAAAAAATGGAAAAACGAAAAAAAAAAAATTGACCCGCATTGCCCCCAAATCTTCGAAAAGACGTGCAAAAGTATTAAAATCCACAATGATTAGGATCTCGATAAACCTAATGCGTCCTCCGACAAAAAAAAGTGAAACAATTCGCTGACCCGCATTCCCCGCGTATTTCTTCGAAAAAAAAAAATTCCGCCCAAACGTTTAAAAAAAATGAAAAAAAAATTGCCATATTGTTTGAAAGTTGTTAAACTATCGTGTTAAATGAAAAAAAAAGTTATCGGTCGAATCATATTGATTAGGCTACTAATACGGTCCCACTCCGGGGCGCGATCCCACTACTGCCCGCCACAGAGACTTTTGGCTGCTGGGTTCCCCCTCTGACCCGGTTCGCCTCTCCTTAGCTAACCTGGCCACCCTGGACTCCTCCGGGGTGTCCATATTGATGGCGAGCTTAGTGCGGACGCTCCGTCGACATGGATCCCGCACCAATAGTTGACCCCGACCTCAAACCCTCCACGATAACTAGCCTCCGAGTAGCCGGATTACAGGAGCCGCCATACTCCCAGCTATCGGTCTTAGATAAAAATTCTACTTTTAAGTTACGCGGCAACCATTTTTTTTAAACCAGTCAACAGATAATCGTAATAGTAAAAAAAAAAAATTGAAATGATCATTATTGTTGTTATTTTTTTCTATAGTCGCGATGTATAAAATTAATAATCATAACAATAATACTAAGTAATAATGTGTAGGTATATATGTATGTATATCAATTCGGAGGCATTGAATTTAGAATTATTTTTTTTTCCGTGAAGTTTATCGTGTATTTATTATTATTATTATTATTATTATATATATATATATGGTACAGATAATTGAATATAAAGACGAGTCCGCGGCTCAGGTGAGTTTTCATACGTAAGAATCCGACGTTGAGATGACGGAGACAACTCCCGAAGGTTGATGCATGCGGTTCTCCCCGGTTTATTGCGAAATGCTAATAATTCACGCATTATCGCGAGAGAGAGAGAGAAAGAGAGACTCGTTTCGATTGCGAAAAAACGCCGCGCATATCGCGAGCGAAGCTCGTGAGCGGCTCGAAGTCTGATGTGAGTTAAGCAGCGCGAACCGAAGTCATCAATAGGGAAAAAAGTTGAAACGAAAAATTTGCCAATATCGCGATAACAATCTCTTCCTTCTCATAGTACCGGATATTTTTTATCGGCACGTGAGTATTGCATTAAACGGATGAGGCTGATCACGAGGCTTTATTGATTTATCTATCGTATTAATCAATATTTTTCAACACCGTGCGAAATAAAAATGATATTTCACGTCGAAAATAACATTTCATCTAATAAATTTCGATAAATTCGATAAATTTTTATTCAGAGAATAATATTAATCTGTTCGTTACGATCTATTTGTAAATATTATAAAAATACGATTATTATTATTATTATTATTATTCCGAAAAATCATTATTATTATTTTATTTAAGAAATAATAAATATGAAAAAATAAATAAATCAGACACTTTTTTTTTTTCACTAAGAATTTTTTTATTATCGTTCCAAATACGACAGTCTAATTTTATACTTCTAAGTGTAGTTCTGCAATCCCAACTACATCGACTACAATTCTAATTATAAATCTGTAGTTTCAACTTTCATTCACCCATATGTCCATCCATAGTTCGAAAGTCGAAGTAAAACATCGTAAATATTTTACCCCTTTTGAAATCGATAGAACAGAAATGCGAAGCAACAAGTGTCTCGCGCTCATCCCGAATCGATTCATTTGAAAGCTACGAAAGGAATTTACAGGATTCGCAAGTTTTTTTAAAAGTTTAATGGCATTTATTTTTTCGCCCACTAATAAAATAGCAATAATAGTATTAACGAAATAATAATAATAATAATTGAATTGTTTACGAAGAATTAATTAATCCTTATTTGCAAATGGCGATTAATAACCGACCGAAAAGACGCGGCGGCGCGCGATTGCCAGACTATAGGCGAGACGCGCGCAGGAGGCACACCACCTGATTCGTCGTGCCTCGTGGCCTTCCTTCGCATGACCGTCAGACTTCGCGGGGCTCCCCGTTGCCCCGTGCGCTCTCGTTTCCTACAAACACTTTTTCGCTCGGTAAACGCGTCGCCGCGGCGTCGTGTCCTCCAGCAGCAGCAACCGTAGCAATAAGTACAGCAGACGCGAACGATCATAAAAGGTCTCGATTCGTCGATGCATGGATCGCGTAATCCAAACCGGCTGTTGCCGCTACTGCTGTTGCGACGACAGTTTGCGGCTGGTGCAATAATAGCGTCGGGTGTACCACCGCATGCGTATTATATACTTGTAGGGCACGCATACCACGGTATATTGTCAACGATGGGATACGATGAATTATGAATGACGCAATGAAGTTTTTTCATTCTTTCTATTTTCATTTGGTACAATGCAGAGATCGTCGATGATATTTTGGTTTCGGCGAAATTTTTGATTGACGACGCGAAATATTTTTTTTTAGGTTATAAAAAAAAACGTTTTATTTATTTTCGTAAAATTTTTATCATTTCGTCGATCGATATAATTCAAGATTTGCATATATACCCGTGAAAGATAATTTTTCTTCGATTCATCACTCTGTCATTCTATTTTATATTGCACTGCGTCGTACGACGCGACACACGACTTCCCACGTTATCCGGTCTCACATGAGTGAGAAGCTCGACTCTCGCGCGCGAGTTAACCTGTTGGTTTGCTTCCTTCTTTCTCTTATTTGATTTTTATTCAAATAGCTCGGCGCGACGGATGAATAAAAGGAGAGAAGAAGGTGGCGCCCGAGACACAAACCCGACGAATGTTTATAAATGTATTTGTGATCGATCGTTGCCGGTTTGGGACCCGAGAGACCAGTCGATAAGTGGGGGGAATGTAATAAGAAATGTGAATGAAATCGGGATATTGCAAATATCTCTCTCGAGTTTTTCAGGTTATGCTGTTTCGCGGTCTTATACTGTACTTTTTTTTCCCCGCAGAGAAATTTTTGATTTTGAAAAAAAAAAAAACAAATTTCGAGATGTTCAATTCACGTCAATTAAAATCGATTAAAACATCGAAAAAAATGCGATGTTTGCCATATATTATGGGTTTTTCTTCAGACTCGGGTTTTGCTTCTCCGAGACTCACAATTCTGAAGTTCGTTTGAAATCTTCATTACTTCGAGTCCGTGATGTACGACGTTGCGATTATTTCGAAACGTACGTAAAACTCTGTTACAACGAACAGCGACTGCGAATATCGCAGTCTGTACGAAGATTGCGACTGTGATTCTCAATGAAAATTAACGAAGAGAAGAATAACGAGAGACCCGGAGAGAGAAGAAAAAAGACGCATTGCAAAAATAAGAACGATGCGAATGTACATTGTCGGGTCGAGAACATCGGGTCATACGTAGCGAACACGTCTTATCCGTTTGCGAAATGCTATGTTCGGAAACATATGTGTATACGCGAGTCTTCGCAAAGAAGAATAGAATAAAAAAAAAAGAAAATGTCAAAGTTCCCCTTTTTCACACGTAATTTTTCGAATTTAATCACAAAAAAGATATCAAAATAATAATAATAACAATAATAGATCGACGTATTCGAAAAATTGTTCAAAATTTCGGTAAATTTTGAATATCTGGTGAATTTTTTTTTAGATATTTGCAAATTTTTCGTAACAAATTCTTCATTTATTATTATTATTATTTATAGCCTTACAGTTATTTAAACAAATTTAAAAAATTTGTTTAGCACTATTAATATCAAGTGTAACGTAAATATCGTACTTACGACTTCGAAATACAACCCGCAGACTCCAAATGTTATTCATATTTGTAGGTTAAAAAACATCGAAAGGCTCTTATGCAGATTAAAAATAAATAAAATGTGATGAAAAAAAAAAAATAATAAAAATAACGCGAGCGTCAGACAGATGGTACATATTTGCTGCTTGGAATATACATATAATACGTCGCCATGAAGGTACACGTTCGCTCGCGAGTGCACACCTTGCCTCACGATGGCCGCAAGATCCTCGCGCGCACCGCTTGCATGTCCTGCTTCGCCACAGTTAGACACAACGGCAAGAATGGAAAATGAGAACGATGACGAGCGGTCGCAACCGCATCATTGTTGCATCTCCCCTCATCCCCTTCGCTCTTCTTTTATTATTCTCGACTTTCCTTATTTTCGTTTCGACCCCCAGAAGCGGCGATTCGACGCGTGATCCCTCCATTTTCTTCGCTCCGTTTAAGAATGTTTTTTTTTTTTTTCGTGATCGAAGTATTTGTTTGTTTTCATTTTACTCGTTTAGCGTAAATTTATTGATTTCTGTAATTGTTTTCTCGCAATTCTTGCGTTATCATCAAATTAAATATCATCTCGTTAAATCCCCTAAACAACGCGCCTTCCCGCGTATTTTTACATTTTACGCACAGTTAATTATTAAAATTTTTTCCCAATTTTTCGCTCACAAATAAATACAAATTCCCGATTCATAGATAAAACCAATGAAAACCGACGCCAATTTTTTTTTTTTTTTCAAATATATTGGATCGATCGCATCAATCGTTTTACCAATTTTTTGACGGGAATTCTAACCTCCCAAATTCACGTATCCGAGAATTTTTCTTCGCCATCAACGACCATAGAGCAAAAACTATTTTCCATTCTCTATTTCGGGTATCGAATTCTCTCGCTACGGTCGTCGAAGCTTTAGCAATCCTCGAGCCTTCGAAGAATAGTTTGTATACGGAGGTCGAGAGGACGAAGCGCTCGAGGACCGTAGAGGTAAAATACGTGTGGGCGCCACACAGAGGGGTAAAGGCAGAGGGACGCGCGGCAAAAGATCGAAAACCTGTATAGGATATCTCTCGGTCGACCGGTCTCGTAGCATCGGTGCGTCCTGTGGTCCGTTCAATGCTCGCCGCTCGGCTCTCAATGACGATACAACAGGATGCACCGGGGGGCACACGGACGGGGAGCTTAAGCGGCGAGGATTCGTTCGAACGACTACACTGTGTGGCAAAGTGTAGGTACCTATGAGTGCGTGCAGAGGAGCGCGCGTGGCACGTAATTACGGACCTCCTGACAAACACCACGCGGGTACCCGGGTCCGCGTCACGGAGACCTTCGATTTATGGCCTCGAAAAGCTTCGCTCGAAGTTTAGTCGCGTTTTACAGACACACGTAGAAGCTATAGATATATACATGAGATATATATATATATATATAGGTTTCAGTGGAGAAGAACAGAGAGGGCAATGCGTAGTGGGCGTCGAACGGCAAATGAGAACGGATGACTAATTAACCAATTAAGAAATAATCGTGTACCGGAAGTCCCTGAAAGATTTTCGGAACACGAAAAAAAAAAAAAAAAAAATGTCTTACTTTTCACGAGAACTCGAAACTGACGATTGTGTAATTAAAGGTTTTGTGAATAATGAGAAACAGAACAGAAATGAGTTAATTAGCGATTTAAGGGCGAAAATTTGTTGCGGTTTTCTTTGATGTTTTTTTTTTTCGAATCGTGTCAGAAATTATCGTAAAAATAATATAAAAATAATAATAATAATAAAAATGCATTTTTTATTCGTCAATACAATTTCTTTATTACGCTTCTTCTTCAATTACAATTTTTTTTACAGTTTCGCAAAATTATTTTTTAATACATCGAAACATCGAAAATTTCAATCTTACGCTACACGGTCTATGGGGACGACGCGAAAAATCTAAAAAATGTTTCCATGTCTAGTAACGCGTTTTCAGCCCACAACTGTCGTGCAATAACGATGCAATGCGGACGAGAGATAAAACCGAAGCCAGTTTTGCAATTTCTTCGTTATATTCGAAACCGGCTTTGAAAGTTTTCACCGGTTCGTTGTCCCGAGCATCTCTCGTAGGCGCTTTTGCGCTCGATTCGTGCGCATGCGCGGGTTTTATACGCGAACACAAACGCTTAGCGTTTATACAACACTGTAAGTCCGAATAATACGATCCTTAGCAATCGTATGTGTTTAAATAATCATGTATATAGATATATATGTAGATATATGTATATGTAAACATGAAAACCCAAGAGATTCAGCAATATCAATGTATCGCGTGCTAAGACTCGAGAGCAAAGTCACTCGTGCATTAGCCAAACCCCTCCCCTCCCTTTGCCCTTCTCGCCGACCGCCCCGCGACGGTTATACATACATATAGACGCGGATAGATATTGCGATACTTGACATTTTGTTTTGCGCAGCACACGGGCAATAACTTCGAAGGAGAGGCTGAAGTCTTTCGATATCTCAGTGAGAAACAGGCGAACCCTACCCTGTGGAATATAAAAATTCTGTCGAGAAATTGTACCTCTCGACAAGAATGTACACTGTGTCGACACATTCTATACATTCTCGTTGTAGATATATATATATGTATATTTCGATGAGGTTAATTTTTTTGAATGATCGATGGGCAGATGTTCGAAAATTCGTTTTGTTGTCGGTGATGAAAGGTACGAAAAATGTCGATGAGATGCGATTTCGGAGAAATGGAGGAAAAGTTACGATACTTACCGGATGCAGGTGCACTTAACTGGAAATTGCGATTTTTGTTTTTTTTTTCGTTTTAAAGTTATCGATCGATAAGAAAAAAAATGAAAAAATATGCAAAAAATTATGCAATAATGATGAAAAATTTTCACGACTTTTATCTCAGAAAACAGGAAGGACCGCAAGATAAATAATTTGAAATACCGGAAGTCGAATATTTAGTTCGAAATTTGTAAAAAAAAAAAACGAAAATATGTATTTAAGGGATCGACGAATGTAATAATGCTGCGGATAATAGAGATGTGGCGAAACTCTGTACCGGATGCGTATAAATTCATGACGTATAGGTCACGATATAGTCGATTAGATTGGAGAAGAGAAGAGCGACGTTTGTCACGCGAGACTAAACGAACCGGATGTAGATGTGTACAACTCTGTATACGCTGAATTCGCGACTAATTATTCTAACGGGCTGCGAGAGATCCGCGAGGACGGGAATTAAGCTATTTTCGACGATACGCTAGTGGGGGACACGATCTTCAGCGAGGGAAGTGCTGATTATCGAGTTTCAAAATTACGGATACACATGTAGATTTATTCACAAAAAAAAATACCGATCTAAAATATTTTATCACGTTCTCCAATTTCATGCTAAAACCAAATTATACGTGATTTAGCAAAAAAAAAAATTTTCGTGGAAAAAAGTTTGGAAAAACAAAATTTTGGCAAAAAAAAATGTTGACAAAAAAAAATTGATAAAAAAAAATTTTGACAAAAAAAAATTTTGGCAAAAAAAATTTTTTTTTTTTTAAATTTTGGCAAAAAAAATTTTTTTTTTTTTTAATTTTGGCAAAAAAAAATTGACAAAAAAAAATTTTGGCAAAAAAAAATTTTGGTAAAAAAAAATGTTGACAAAAAAAAAAATTGGTAAAAAAAAATGTTTACAAAAAAAAATAAAAAAAAAAAAAATTGACAAAAAAAAATTTTGGTAAAAAAAAATTTTGACAAAAAAAAAAATTGGTAAAAAAAAATTTTTACAAAAAAAAATTTGTCAAAAAAAAAAAATTGGTAAAAAAAAATGTTAGCTGCCAAAAACGTTTTTGCGAAAAAAATAATAATTCGCAAAAAAATTTGGGAAGAAAAGTAGCGATGAGCTATCGTTGACTCTATCCGAGGAGGTGGCTTACTCGTCCATGAAACTCGTCGGTGGTGTAGTCGACGGATGTCACGGTGAATGGACGTTGTTGCCGCAACCTCGTTCGAGGTCGACCCTCGTCGCGCGGTAGCGCAGGATCTCTCATCGTTCGTTCTCGGTGTTCTATATAAACTACCTAAGCGTTTTACACCTTTCGTTACGCTCTTTCGAACGTTATAGACCTCTAATCCTGCGAGCTGAACAATTACCATCTATATATATCTCTATTTGCTCGTATACCTGCGTTTATAAAATCAATTTTCGATGTTTTACATCCGAAATCCTTCGAACTTTGTAATCCTATAGAAATTCTGTAATTCCTAAAAATTTAATAAACTCCAATGAAAATTTGCATTTTGATAATAATTTAGTAACGAAAAATTATTCAATTTGATAATAAAAAACTAAATATTCTATACTAACAAATTATTTAATAAAAAAAAATGTAACAAACAAAGAATCGTTGTAAATTATACATTTTTTTTTATCGTTTGACATTGAAAAATCTTTGGAGAAACGGCGACTCAAGAAACTCGGGAAATTTAATTGGTTCGCAATTGAACAATCGTTCGAAACCTCATTCGTTAATCGTCGACGCAATAAAATATACTTCGATAGATTCGTTTGACGGTCAAAACGTTTTTACGCTTTCTAGAATAATTCTTCGAGATTCTTAACAATTTTATTTAGCCTTCGGATTCGCGTTTAGATTTCATTTGCATTCGAATTGTTGTGAGAAATTATCGAATCCCCTTAAGTGTATAATAAATAGTTTTGTTTTCTTTTCATTTTTTTTTTCATTCGTACGTAACACTGTACTTTGACAAAGTTGCAGCGATGTTTAACGAATCTCAATGTTATTTCGCAGAGTTAAATATACTTTGCGAAATAACCACATCTCGCGGAGGGGGGGGGGGGGGGGGGGGGGGGGGGGGAGAAATAAAAAAAGGAAAACCGGATAATTGCTAAATATACATGTTAACTCACAGGCAGCGGCGTCATTATTATACCGTATATCGACTATCCTGTAAATTGCAATTCGTTCGAACAGTTACAACAGTCTTCTGGAATGCGGTCGCGTTATCGTCAACTCCCACGCCCCGTTTATTTATTTAATTTATTATTTTCAAACATTGCATACTATTCAGATAATAAATTCATTATAATCCTTTTATTTTTTCAATAATTAAATTAATTAATTTGTACGATCGAATTTATCGAAAATTACGAAATGTTTCCGCAACTTTGCGCATTCGATTAATCGATTTTTCTCGAACGATTCTTATCGTCAATCGTTACAATACATCGCGACACAATTCTTTAAGTACTTCAATCGCTTTTGATCGAAATTAAAAAAAAAAATCCATTTCCGGTATTTCTTGGCAACAAAAAAAAAAAATCGAACTCCGAACCGGAAGTTCCGCGGTTATAATTTTTTTTAAATCGTCACTCAAGATACGTGTTTAATAATGAAAAAAAAAAAAAAAAAAAAAACATCGCGAAACTATTCACGATTTTTTTTCCTTCATGAGATCGAAAACGAAGTTTCTTCGGGGACAATATTGATGCTCGTCATTGAATTTCTTGTTCTCACCGTGAGTCTCCATATTGAGGACAGATAACAGTCACGCGTGTGCTTTTTACACAACGTGTTACTTGCCGCACACTATTAGCCGCGACGATTTTTTGTTCGTCTCGTGTAGAGTACTCGCGGGGATTGTAACATAGTCTTTGCTGCTACTTTAATGTATTTCACGTCTCTATATATATGTATATTTGTATGTATATATAAAGAAAAATATACATATATACATATAGAAGAAACAGTTCACAAGAAACGGAGCCGACGTTACTGGGAAGTTGACGTTCTCCTACCGGAAGTGGACCTACTTATTGTAACACTCGACGCAGTACGGTAAATAGTACGGTATATAATGAATGAATCTTTGTGTGTTTCCGACCTCTCTGATTCTCAACTACCAACGAAACAAAACGAAAACAACGTATATTTCTCGATACCATTCGTCTTCGTAATAATTTTTATCAACTAACGATTTTTCTCAATTTTTTCAAAATTTTTTAATTAAAAAAAAAGTAATATTCCGATATCGTGAAAAAAATGTCAATAATTAATATAAAAAATTGTCAAAATAATTATAAAAAAAAAAAAAATATCGACGATTTTTTTTTATTTTCGTAAAAATTTAGTTTATTACGCACGAAATCGCACGAATCGCGTCGCGTTTTCGCGCGAAATTACGCGAAAGATATTGCGGTGCAATATCTTTAATATTCCATAATAATAATTATAACAAAAACAACAATAATAATAATAGTTGTTATTTATTCATTTTTTTCACAAAATTGTAGAATAAAATAGACTAAATTTTTACGAAAAAATAAATATCCACGATTTTTTTTTTTTTTTTTCGTAAAAATTTAGTTTCGTAAAAAAAAATATCGACGATTTTTTTTTTTTCGTAAAAATTTAATTAATTTTATTCTACAATTTTATGAAAAAAAAAAAAAAAAAAAACAACAACTATTATTATTATTGTTATTTTTGTTAAAATTATTATTATAGAATATTAAAGATATTGCACCGCAATATCTTTCGCGTAATTCCGCGCAATTTCGGATTAAACGAAACAATGAAAAGTTGTTACGAAATTTTGCGAAATGTATCGCGATTGCCATGTATTTTGTAACATCGCGTTGGCGGATTTCGAAAAATAAAAAAAAATGACTAAAATCTTTCGATCGATGAATGAATAAATTATTTGATCGATGATTATTATTTCGTATAGAATGGCAACAGTGAGCGATGTATAACGCGCAAAGACAACGAAACTCTTCAGTTACCTTGCAGTATTGAGGCTTCGAAGACGGAACTGTGTCACAGTGACTGGAGGCGCGCGATAGCTAAGGTAAGTATAAAGCAATATATTTATGCGGTTTTCCGAATGTCCTCCACGTGGACTGAGTATACGTGTGACACAGTCGTTGCGACTATCGAAATATAGATAAATCGACAGACGAACGGATAGACGAAAACATTGCGACAAATTAAGAGACGTGACGCGTCCATTGTGTTTGCAATGTATTTTATAATCGACGTCATCGTTATATCGTAAAAACATATTAATAACTCATTAATATTACATTACTCCGTGGGATATATGTATATAGTATGTGTACTTTGTACGTTTTCGTAATTGGATAGTATCCGATCGGTTTTAATGAATGAATCTTTCGTTGTCGCAACGTCGTCGCTACTTTAACCGGAGAGAGAGAGACAACGACAAAATTACGATATTCGGGAATTGGAACGATGAAAAAAATTAATTTAGAATAACGAAACCAAATTTTTGCGGGTGTTTCGCGGATTTTTCTTTTTTTCGATAATTTTCACGAGGAAATAATGATTTTTGAAAAATTGACCGTAAAACATCGAAAAAAATCGAAAATTAAACGGCAAAGATGAAAAAATTTATAGCGATGGAATATTCGAGAATCGCAACGATAAATCGATTAATTTTTAATCTCTACATTATTTTCACGTAATTCCGCGTAATTTTATGATTTTGATAATAAAATATTTTTAATAATTTCGAGTCACGAAATTATCGCGTGGTATTTAAATTTTTTTTCAATCGATAACGCAATAATAATGATTTTTTTACGACTGAAAGTCGTAGCGAACGAAAAATGCAATATTATGCAACAAAAGGCAAAGGTAACGAGTACCGCGAGTATCGTTGGGAAAACTCCGAGTCACGATGCGATGCTATTAGAATGAATCACAATTAGGCGCGTTTAGGGATGATTCGAGGTGATTTGTCATTGTTTTGCGAAGTATAGTAGCAAAGGTTGCATTATCGATCGAAATATTACTTCGAAAAGTGCAACACAAAGATGCGCTTCGAACGATTCGATATATATGTTGTTTTTCTAATAATACTTGTTATTATTATAATTATTATCAAAATAATTTCAAATTTTAATTAGAAAAAATATTCTGTTCATTATATGATATAATATAATAACAAAAAGATTATTATTATATTATTTTAAAATGCAGTATAATATACTTTAATTTTTTTTTAAATAAAATTCGAAATTTATTGAACAATAATCATAACAATATTTTTATTTTCTAATATTTATTATTATTGTGATTATTACAGAATCTATTTTCACCGCCATTTTGAAAAAAATCGATCTATTTTATGATGAATTGTAAAACATATAATAATAATGGCGATAATATTATTGATTATTATTGTTTTTTAGAAAAATAGCGTCGATGTATTTTCTCGAAACGCATCTTCGTGTAATTTGTGTGATTCATAAAAAAAATTACAGCGTAATACTCGTAAAAGTCGAAGGTCTTCATTTCGATCGATAAATAGATTTATTCAAGTCGTGTCTCGTGTATTAGTTATCGTATTTATAACGTCGAGAGACTCTTCAACTGATACAGTATACTATACGTATATATATGTATCTCGATATTTGAAATATGAACCAAAAGTTCGACAAAGAAGGCGTACGAGACATCAAACACGCGCAGCGCTGAGCCGAAAAAAAAAAAATTTCGAATATCCAGATGACGCACTCGCAGTGCTTTCGTCGATCTGTCACGCGACAGAAAAAAAACCGTTGCCGCGATACGTATACAACTGCGCGGGCGTAACGACTCTTTATCTTTGCCCACCGAAAAGATTTTTTTTCGGGTTCTTTTGTTCTCGTGACGCCGAAAAAAAATTCAAGAGGAAGCAGCATGTCTCGCGTCACGTAGGTACGCAACGCCGATTCTGGCGTAACGCGGCGCTCGCATTGCAGACGGGAGAGACCTCGCTGATAAGAAAATACATATCGAGAAACGCGTAGTTTGTCTCGACGCGACAAAAAGAAAGCGCAATCGCGAAAGTTCGACATTTTTTTAGGTTAAGTAGAAAAATTTAAAAAAAACACACAATTTTGGTAAAAAACATATTTACGATCGAAATAATCGATAATCGAATGAAAATACATCGAGAAACGTCATTATCTCAATGCGGAAAATAGTCGACCGAAAAAGTTTCGAAAATATTTCGAAAAATTCAGGAAAGAAAAGAAACATTGATATTTTTTAAAGAAAACTCGGGGAAAAAATCAATAATTGCAAGAAAACATCGACTAACCTGAAAATCCGATGACATCTGATTCAAGTGCATAAAAAAACTCCATTTCTCTCAAGATGCGAAAAAAAAAACTTATTTCTAAAAATAACGAAAAAATTCCAAAAATAGATCGATAAAAGACGCTGTCGGTTGAAACTTTCGCGAGATGAAAATAATTGACGCTAAAGTGCGTAAGCGAGTTAAACTATTAATAACTCGCAAAACACGTCGGACGGCGATAGCGCCCTCTCGCGTTTCCAGAAAAAAAAAATTGCCCGCCAACATAGTAAAGCAACGAGACGACGAGATAAAAGAAAACTTCGCGCGATATATCGAAGATTAAAAAAAAAAACAGCGCAGGGCTCGGAGATCTCGCGGGTTATTCATCGATTCTATTTAAAAAAATACGTTGACTAACATTCGGCAAACGTTTGGAAATTCAATGTTATAAGCGTCGTGAAGCGGGTGAGAGAAGATTTCTCTACATTGGGTGTGCGGAGCCCGCAGTACATATATTACAGAATCGCTATATCGGTTGACTTTTCACGGGCGAAGTGTATACACGACGATCCGAGTACCACGCAATCGCAGCCTCGTCTCTCTAACATTTATGACGCTTTGTCGCGAGTAAATTTCGAATCTCGTAAACAAGAAACATTCTCGTGTTTCGCTGCAAAATTTTTCTTTCGCTATCGAAAAAAAAAAAATTGTTGAGAAAATGTCGGGAAACGATTGAATTTTCGTATCGAAAAATAGATTCGAAGTTTTTTTTTCGAAAAAAAAATAATAACAACAAAATACGTCTACTTTCCTGAGTTAATTTTTTTTATTTTTTATTAATAGTAAGAATAATAATAAAAGCAATTTTTTTTTCTATTTTTTTATCGCGCAAAAGTTTTTTTTTTATAAAACGTTATTGTTTTATTACATCCGGTTGTATATATATTTCGTACTGAAAGTCTCATCATCGTCTAATCGGTCACCACGTCATCCGCAACGCACGTCCGGTTTCGCTATAACGGCGCTTGTTGACATTTCAGAAGTAGTAATATACCAGTCAAGCGTCAACGTCATCGCGACGACCCTTCCCTATGCGTACGCGTCTAGTAGACGTTACATATGCGCAACAGTTATGTATATATGCTATGCAAACACAGAATGCAAGCGATCTATCGGAGACGCTACGATGCGCTTCGTATCTTCCCTTTCTTTGGATTTTCTAATCTTTCTCCAACTTTATTTGCATTTCTCCTATCTGCGATCGCGTCGAATGTATTTAACAACAAGAACTACGCGAAATAATTTAGAAAATATTTACGCCGTTGAAAATTCGTGTTTTTATCGAAGTTCTATCGAAGTATACGAAACAATATTAAATAATAGCGATAAGAATTAAAATCGCAATTTTATCTTTAAATTCGTGCTTTTTTAAAGGGATTGCCGAATTATCAGAGTTAACGATCGATTTCGCACGAAATAACCTATATTACGCACACGCGGACGATAAAAACTTTTATTTCACCTTGAAAATCTGATTTTTTTTCGAAATCCTATCGAAGTATAGCAAAAAATGAAATAACCGCGATAATAATTAGAATTGTGCTTTTTAAAGGGATTCCCGAGTTATCACAGCAAAAGATCAATTTCGCACGAAACAACCCATATCTATGTACACGGGGACGATAAAAACTTTTTTTTCCTCCTCGAAACACAATCGATCAATCATGCGTAAGAAAATCGGTCAAGTACATAGTTCATTGTTGCGAAAATGCGATCGATTACCTCGGGTCCGCGAGTGCCGATAATCTCGCCTTTCAATGTCAATCAAAGGTACGAAAAGATTGCGTAGCTTACACATACATAATTATACATATATACATATACATTATCCATCGATACAATCATTAACTACGTCGAAAAAACTTTCCACCTGTTAAAACAGAATTTCCCGGGAGTATCAGTCAGTATTTCCCCCGTTATCATTATTTCCGTACGACTCGTAATTTAAAAAAATCCCCCGAGTCTATCGACATATTAATATTAATCGATTACTCAATCGACTCGACACACGAGCGGAGGTTTCGTGACAGTGGTGCCCATTGAGCGCGATCAGCGGAGCTTTAATCGTGCGCCGAGCAAATGTATAAAACAAAAAGATACGAGCCTGTTAATTCTTGGGTTACATTCTCGTAATCGCATCGACGAGGTTTGTCAACGTGGTATCGGCGACTTGGGCCCACGTATACTCGCGCGATTCCTCTTGCCACTGTTATACATTTAAGGTATGGAGGGGGGGAGCAAGCGATACGAAACAATGCACCTACGGAGAATTCGTTGATCCGCGCATGCGCGTCGAGCCTGGAAACACACTTGGCCGGCTCGTTCGCTATTGAGACTTTTATTCACGCGTTTTTTCAATTTTATTTGAAACTAATCGTCGCGTATTAGTTTAGGGATCAAGGAACTTCGAAACGTTATCTTTTTTTTGAGACTCATGATTTTCAATAAGGTTATTTGACGGTTAATTGACGAGTTATTTTTCGCCTTATCGTTCATTGCCGTTGCGTTGTGCGCGACGCTGGTTCGCCCTACCGGCGCAAACGTGTCGAAGCGCTGGCGGTGGCTGGTGGGGGCAAAGCCAGCGACGGGTAAGCGGACTAGCGTAGCAGCGAGACTCGGCAGTTCAGTCGTTAGTTGCACAATGGCGCGCACAGTCGGTGCTTGCTTATCTCTGCTCTACTGCTGTTGTCGCCGTCGTTTCTGAGCGGAGGCCGGCGCATCGGGCCGCGTTGTTCCGTCTCGTTTCTTTTTTTCGCGTCTGTGAATTACTATTCCAACGAAACAAAAATCCCGGATTCTCGAAATAAAAAAAACCTCTCGCTCACGTTAAACGAAAAAAAATTACCTTCGAGTGATCTCGACTCCTCGACGCGCCACGTACGTGAAAAAAACGAAGTAATTTCTTTTTTTTCGTTATTTATTGTCAGTTTTTCAAGGTCGCGTTCGATAAATATCGAATAAAAAAACAAAGAAATTCGCGAGTGTTAAAAAAAATACGATAAATCGATAAATAAAGAAACGGGAGGTTAATCTTTTGAGAACGAGACACGCAAGGATTTTGAAACGAAGAATTTAATCGATTCGAGAATTAAAACAAAAAATTTAAATCACGTTCTTTAAAATTTGTTTAATAAAAAGTTTCTGCGTCAAGTGAGTAACCTGCATTTTGTTGGGAAGACCCTGAAGAATACGAGCTTAACTTCGTCATCGCTTTGGTTATAACTACTGTCAGCAGCGAAAAAAAAAAAAATAACCAACATCGATTTTACACCGTTCAGAAACGAACGGCGACGGCAACACACAGGATTATATTCGAGGTAATTTGAAAAAAATTCGTCGCTCGGGGATTATCAGTGTTTCGTTTTTATAATTTTTTTTTCGTTGGAAAAAAAAAAAAAAAAACCATAATTGTGAATTTGCGGAAAATTGCAACGAACGTGTCATCGTGTTTCATTATCGCGAAGTTTTTTTTTTTTCAATGTCAATCCCGAAAAAAAAACAATCGATTCGATAATTTATCGAATAAAATTTCGTGTTTTTTAAATCAATGAAATTAGAAATAAAAACAAAAATGTCGGAAATGTATTTATCCCGATGACACCGTAGTTTTGTTTACGAATCGTCGATAACAGCTTTTTTTTTTCGTTCGTTTCGCAATAACGGATGAAGAGGTGCTTTTTTTTTCGTTTTTTTTCGTAATTTTTTTCGCTCAATTCGTATCGTATGTGTAAAACGTACAGTTTATAATCGTTGTACACAAACGTGTAGGAGAGCTCTCGTATCACACTCTGTAAAGTGCAAAGTGCAGTGATCCTCGTTGACCTACCCGCGTACTTAGCCATAAGGCGGGCGGGAGGGCGCGTGCGCGCGCGCGCAACCGCCAGTGGTCGTAGCTGGCGACTCGCGCGGTTAACGTGTTTACATCCGTGCCGGATATTCCCTGTGAGCGTCAATCGGCTGAATCGAAGGAAAAACAATTAATTTCACACGTTTCTTTTCCTTTTCTTTTCTATCGTTTCGACGAAATTCAGTGTTGTGCCGATCTATAGGCGCATTCAATTATTGTTGTCTCGAACGTATCCGTGAATTCTTGGGACGTGACGATGAATAGCCTTCCCCCACTCTTCCCCTCTCCCATCTCCGCGCTTCGTGACTCCCGGTACTCGGCGCTTACCATGGGAAATATCCGCGTTATCTTTCGTCGTTATCGTCGTGTGTACGCGTTCCCAATTAACGTGACGCTATGACAACGTGACGAATACTTCGGCGAGACGGGTTTTTGTTTTCTCAACGATTACGAGAAACATTGAAAAGTTTCGTGAGTTTTGTCAAACGGTTTTTCTTTTTTTTTTTTTTTTTTTCGGAACTTTCGGATCGTTTAAATATTAAGCATTTGCGATGTTTCAAGGTCAATAAAAAGAAATCACTGCAATTCAAACATAAAAAAAAAAATCGGTGGGACAGTTTATTATTTATAATTTCGTTATCCAGAGGTCATTGAACTCGTCGAAGACACTGTGCTTTCGTTCGTAAGTTTCCATATTATTCAAAATCTTGGATTTTTTTTTTATAATTGCAACGTTATCGAGAGTTCCATGATTTTTGTAGGCATTTTATAAACTTCATGCAGCAATTATTACAATTTTTTTTTCCTCGGAATTGTCGAACTTTATTATTATTATTATTATTATTATTTTGTAGGTTATATCGTAATAAAAATATTTCAAGGTCACGAAAAAAACTCAAAATTCATCAACAATTCGAGGGTAAAAAAAAAATTCCCGAGAATTTTTTTTAACCGATGTTCTCATTTTTTCGATCTCGCGAAGTTTTTTTTTTTTTTTTTTCACGTAGTCTACGAATTATCGCTTTAATGAACGAAAAAAATGGTAAAAGGAAAAAGTGACCTCGAGGTCTGAAAAGTAAGACATGACCCAATTTGTCAATACTATTTCATTGCTTCCCCTCGAGTTTTTTTTTTTCTTCTTCTATATACTATTATATTTCAAAGTTTCTGTGTTATAACGTTATAATGTTATTGCCACACGTCTCAAGAAACTGAAGCCGGTCGCTCGTCTAACGCAAGCGTCTCTTGCTGCCATCATCGCGTTCGTTGTCTATGATAACTAAACTTACCGACACAATCGACGAATATATCGTATATATATATATATATAGACATAAATACGTGTGTACGTAACGGATAACCGCATCGAAAGCGCGCAACGCAGGCAACTCGATATCTCGCGCGACACTCGTCTCGTTTGGCCTGAAAATCGCGGTTTTTTTTTTTTTTTTTTTTTTTTTTTAGTTCTCGCGACAGTCGTAGTAAAACTCAGTCGTTTGTTAACACGACGCCATTTTGACCTTAGCGAAGGATATCTGCTCGCTACTAGCCGCGCGCCATCGACGCCGCTATCCCGTCTGAATCGTCGTCGTCGTCGTCGTCGTGTATACACGCCGACGAAGTTTCGTCACCCCGCGAGATCTCTCGAAGCTCTCGAAACGCGAACAACGAAACGAGACGCAACGCGCTTTAACCGCCACTCGCCCAATTTCGTCAGATAGGCGCGCGCACTCTTTTATTACTCTAACGGGCTTTTCGACACTTGTACGCGAGGATCCGACCATCGCAACACTTGTTGGAGTCGTCTTTATGTTTTTTTTCTTTTATTTTGCAAGTTTTTTTTTTTTTTTTTTTTTTTTTACGGGATAAAGTTACCTCCGGTAGTTCGATACTTTGCGAGATTCGCGAAGTCGAGAATCTGAGCTTTTTTTTTTTTTTTTTTTTAAGTTTCGAACACATTTTGTTTTTTTCTGTTCTTTTTTTTTTTTTTTTTTCATAAGGCTATAAGGTTACTTTAGAGCTTCAGGATTCGCAAGGTCGAGAGTGTGAAATACGAGAACCCCGAGTATCGATGTTACTCGGTCGGGATACACACTCCCGCCGGTAATTCGGGCCGAGAAACTTTTTTTTTTTTTATATGATTTTTTTTTTTCGTAGAGTTACTCGTGTTACGAAACTCGATATTGTAAAAAAAAAAAAAAAAATCTTTCGGCAATTAAAAAATGTTCGTGAAAAAAAAACTGTTTGTTGAAGTTAATGCGAAAATAATAGAGAAAATGTCGATTAAAAATCGATAGATTGCAAATTTGCGAACATAACCTCCATTCGGGACACCGAGCATTCGTTTTGGCGATTAATAACTATATATACAGTTTATTAAACGTTTTAAAGTAAAGAAAAGAAACTTCGTTGTTTTCGATCAATTTGAAGAATATTCCAACTGAATTATAGTGTTTTTCTCGTAATTCGGAAAAATTCGTTATTTCGTAAAGTCGAATATCACGAAAAAAAAAAAAAAAAAAATTAAGACGTTGACATGTCAATTTTTTTTTCTTCGGAGTTATAAATTACGAGTACCTCGTGCTACGGCAGCAGTTCTCCGAGCACTGCATCGGCGTACAGACGAACTGCAAATAATGAACATCGAACTCGTCGAGTTATCGGCTGCGTGGCCGTGAATATGCGCGCGCAACTCTCCAGAACGGAGAGAAGCGCTCGCTGTACCTCGTCATCGCCGCAATCGTATATCTCAATTTCACAGATTTTGTTGTATCCGATTAATTTTTTATTGTTAAAACAATTGGATATCCCGATATATATCATTCGCGATCTGTGTATCAATTGAAAACGAATTTCAAAATCAATATATTAATTTTTTATTTTATAAAAAAAAATAATTTTTTAGGATCGATTTCGAAAAAAAAAAAAAAAAATCTATAATCAATTTTTATCGAATAAAATAAAAACTCATTAATTTTTAGCATTTTTAAAAATAATTGATTACACACATTTATCGAATAAATCTTTTTTTTATTTTAGGTTATATTAACTGACGAAAATTCAATTAAATTTCGATAGATTAGAATGCATTTTACTGCGAAACTTATACAATGGTTATTATTATTACTATATTTTTTTCCGACTCGGTACTCGACGCGTATTCGAAGGTTAAAAAAAATAAAAAAAAAATAAAAAATCGACGCTATAATAGATCGCGAGGTCTCTGTAAGTCGCACGTTCGTGCGAACTACCTTCCAGCGATACCCCTGACCTTAAGGATCCCCCGCGGCCCCCTCCCCGATCGTGCGCTCACTTCACTCGCTGTCGGTTAATTGCACAACACTGTGAACGAATGTCGAAACGTGCCGAGCGGCGGGTATTATATCCCTGAGTTGTGTGCTGAAATCGCCATCCACTCTGTGTCATGTACCGACTACGGTCCCCGTGCGATTCTCTTGCCTTCGCACTTCGTAGTTCTCTCGGCATATTGAGTTTCAGCGATGAATCATTTGACTATTATTCCGATCGATTTTTCATCCTCCCAATTCATTTTTTTCGCCTTAACAAAGCAGCAATTTAATTTCTAATATTTATTTTTGTTTCGAAGAGTTTTCATTTATTTTTTATCGATGTATTGCCAGAAAATGATTTTACGTTACCAGTTGCATAAAAATCAGTTACCAGTTGAGTAAAAGTAAATGAAGCCGCGAATAACATTAAATAAATAAATAAAAAATTAATGAGTTAATTTTTTTTTTTTTTTTTTTTTTTTGGAAACATTTTTTTTGAATTTTTTTTTAAATTTAAATGTATTTATAAATAAAAAATACGCATGGTCGATTTTTAGCACAGTCGGAAAAAAGTATCGTATGCCACACGCGAGGAGCGTATTTTCACCTCGTGTGAGTGCAGCAAATCTCACCCTCGGTGAAAATCACGCACTTTCCTCCCTTGTAGCATAATGTACTATTAAATTCGTTCGAATTAAATCGATTTATTTCGATATCAATCGAATCGTTAAATCGATTGTCTCCATATTAATTATATTTATTATTTTTAAACGAAAAATGAAAAAAAAAAAAAAAAAAAAAAATCGCAATTATTGGTTTTTTTTTAGTTTTACGAAAAATGTTATTAGAAATTATATTTAATTAATTCATTTAAAAAAAAAAAATTGTATACGACATATTATTATTTTCAGTAATTATCAAGTAATTAACTAATGTTTATTGTTTTTACGATATTTTTCAGATAGACTCGACAAACCACGATTTGCGAAGACAAAAACGACCGCTTTATCGACCCGAGGATATCTCTATTATTTCCGTCCAAAGACCTTTAAACAGTTAAAAATATTCTCCACAACTGTTTAAAACCGCACAAAGTGATAGAAATCATCGTAATAATGCTATTATTATAATAATAATAATATATAAAAAATATACTCGAGTTACCTGGAGGTGTGTGATAAAAAAAACCACAAGAAAAAAAAAAAAAAAAAAAAAAAAAAAACAACACAAAACAGCGCACCATTCGAGAAATTCGCGAGCATCAAAGTTACGATGAAGTAACATACCTCACGGGATCAAAGTGTACAAAAAGCATTAAAAAAAAAAAAAAATGAAGTTATTCGCTTAGATAGTTAGAGGAGAGAGAAAATAATAAAAAAAAATTCTAAACCATCAAAGTGTTCGATATTTCCATGATATTCAACGCGAATTCATTGAAATTTCCATCTCGAGGATATCAAAAACAGTTTACGAAACATTGCTGAAAAAAAAAAAAAAATAGCAAATTCAATTACCGAGATTCTCGAGGCTAATAGCAAAAAAAAAAAAAAAATTGTGTTTAAGTTTAGTTGATAATCGAAACAAAATCGCTCGCGTGTGAGTGAAAAAAAAAAAGAAAAAAAAAGAAAGGAAAAATTGTGCCTAAATAAAAATCGTATAAGAATCTAAAGAGAGCGGCGGTAAAGCAAAGTGCGTGAGAGGATTGAAACGCCGCTCGTGCAATATGAGATTGGCAAATCGTCAGCATCCTCTGCGCCTACAAGTGACACGTACGAACAATGGAAAGTTCCTGGTCAGTCCAAACGGGCATCAAGATATTAATCAGCCGGTCAACTGCGAGGAGACAACCGTCGTATCGCCACCGGTCGTTTTTCCAAGTTGCGAACCTGTGCCAACGCCGCAACAGGGTCCAACCATACTGGGCGATCGATTTCTTCTCGTTGGACCGGCCGAAGGCAGTTCGCTTTATCGATGCGTCGACGTACATACCGGACAACAATTAGTTGCCAAGGTTCGTTATCATTTTTAAAAAATGTTATTCCTTTTCGGAACTTTACCACCGATATATCATATATCATATATCATATATCATATATCATATATCATATATCATACACCATACACCATACACCATACACCATATATCATATATCATATATCATATATCATATATCATATATCATATATCATATATCATATATCATACATCATACATCATACATCATACATCATACATCATACATCATACATCATACATCATACATCATACATCATACATCATACATCATACATCATACATCATACATCATACATCATACATCATACATCGTACATCATATATCGTACATCATATACGTCCTCATCGTGTCGTACATGATATATGATATACGATATACGATATATGATATACGATATATAATATTCGATATATGATATACGATATATAATATACGATATATGATATACGATATATGATATACGATATACGATATATAATATACGATATATTATATACGATATATGATATACGATATACGATATATAATATACGATATACGATATATGATATACGATATACGATATATGATATACGATATACGATATACGATATATGATATATGATATATGATACGTGTTACGTGTTACATATTAACTTTTTTTTCCATTTGACGATACGGTCAGTTGGTTTCGCCAGAAAAAAGTTAAAAGAAAAAGTACCAACTACCCCCTCACTAGACGTTAAAAATGTATTCTGAATAATTCTGCATACTTTGTATCCGTGACATTGCTATCGATATTAATATGGATTGCGAAGGATTGGAAGGGGACGTATTACACATTGTATTGCGTATTAAACGGTTAGGAATGAGGCAAAGGGGCTTCCGTTTCTTAGCAGACGATGTGGCAACGGTTTTACGACTTAATGAAAATGTTTTTTTGAGTCCGAGACATTGAGGTTTGAGATATATTACTCGTGATTAATGATTCGGTAATATTGAGTTTTGAATATGGAGAATGTAAATGTCTCGAGTTTTGAAAAAAAAAAAAAAAAAAAAAAAAAAAAAAAAAAAAAAAAAAAAAAAAAAATAGACTTGGGAAATTGGCGATTGTGAAGACATAATCGTTGGGTTGATACGAAAAAGTTTATATGAGAGATACACAATTACAAACTTACGTGAGGCACACATGCAATCGTCAATTAAATTGAATGTCCGCTGATAGAAACGATTATGAATTATGAATAACGGGGTTGTGTACGATAGGCCGAGCGATTGTGTATTCATAACTTGACGAGAGAGAAACACCAGTGCGGTACTCGATGTATCTGCTCCGCGTACCTACAGAGGAGACATCGGGGCCGCAAGGCCTTGTATCTGATCGGAGCATTTACAACGTTGACGTAACTCGCGATGTGTGTTCCTTTCCGACTGCGATATTCTGCCGTGGATAACGTCGCTTCTTCTAACATCGCGACGATGAAAAAAAAAAAAAAAAAAAAAAAAAAACCGCAATCTCTCTCCCGTATCGTACTAATCGAGGCAAAGATTTCGTTTTACTTCGAAAACCGCTTACGCACCGAATACGCAGAGTTTCCGATGGATAAAAATCCAAGTCTTTCAACGGCTTATATATTTTTTAAATTTATTTACAATTTTCATAACTTTTTCGTACAAATTCGTGTTATTACGTAATTGTATATATATTTTATCAAAACATCGAAATATTTTGGAAGAAAAACAATGATTAGCGTATTTTTTTTTTATTAGGTGCGCGAATAATCGAAGTATACAAATAATTGGATTTGATATACGAATAAAGTCGGGTAATACGATGAAAACCGACTAATCGAAAAAAAAAAAATCGAACTTTCCGAAAAAAAAAGAGAAAAAAAAAATTTCAATGAATTTCCGTTTAAATTCGAAATTTGATGAAAAGTTATTTTGATAAATTTCGTGTAATTAAGTTTACGATAATTTGTATTCTTAAGCCGTTCAACAGATCGTTGAATTTCTTAATTCGTGAACTGTAATTAATTTTTTGTTATTTTTTATTTTTTTTTTTCGTAGGCATTAACAGCGGCGGGCGATCGAGGCGGCGAGGCGCTATTACAAGCGCATTTGCGTTTGGAAGGCACAGGGGCTGCGAGCGGTGTTGCAGGAGTCGTCGACGCTCCTGGCGGTCGTCGTTATCTTTTACTCGAGGGTCACCACGGAGATTTGCACGCCTACGTCCGGGCGAGAAGAAGGTTGCGAGAGCCGGAGGCCAGACGACTCTTTCGTCAGGCGGCCAAAGCGGTCGCCATATGCCACGAGAACGGCGTTGTTCTCAGGGATCTTAAACTCAGAAAATTCGTTTTTGCCGACGAGGCGAGGTAAGTTCGCGAATCCTTTTCGAATTTTTTTTTACAAATTTTTACAATTTATTTCATTAAAATCTTTTCCTGTAAAAAAAAAAAAAAAAATTAACTTTTTCTTTTTTTCGTTTTTTTTTTTGTAACGTTTGTTTCGTCGATTACGAAAAGAAATTTATGATTGTCATAATTTTTCATTATTAAGGGTGTTGTAAATATTCAAAATTTTGAAATTTTCAAAAATTAATTATAAAAAAGAAATTGGAAATCAGAAAAAAAAAAAAACATCGAAAAGAACTTTAGAATTATTGCATTCAACGAATATTCGATTTTTTTCGGAGTAAAATTCGCACTTCGATACTTTCAACCATCGAAAGTTTGTCAATTCTATCGTTGGATAGAACGCACGGAATTGCGGAAAGGGATAAAAAAGAAAGGTGAGAAAGAAAAGAAAAGAGAACGCTTTGGATTTCATTGAAATAGGAAGGCGTTGCCGCGGCGCCCGGTTCGTTTCCTGGTGGCGATGTTGCACCACAAGTTTACTTGTCGATTTGCGTTCCCTTTACTCCGCTCCGCTCCCCTTTCACGACTTGTGTGTTGCATTCGCATGTATGCGCGGCGCGCAACATAACAACGAAACGAGAGAGAGAACTCGAACCCCCGGCGTCGAGACTCGGTTGGCAAATTCGTCTGGTGCGTTGACTCTATTCCTGCGCGAGAACTATCGAAGTGCCGCCCGCGCGCACCACATCTATGCTTTCCAATTACCGGCTAAAATATTTCCGCGGCGCGTTTATTAATAATAATCGACGTTCGCGGTGTCCCAAAGGCCCTTCGCGATTCGAAATACTCGAGTCTTTGGCAATTGCGATAACGATACACAAGATTTCCGTGAAAAAAAAAAAAAAAAAAAAAAAAAAAAAAAAAAATTGATTTATCCTGAAATTCGAGAATAATTTTTCGCTAAAAGTAATACTTGAAAAAAAATATATTCAAATTTTTTTTAATAGTTTCGTATGTCGAAAAAAAAAAGAAAAAAAAAAATTAAGAAGTTTGAGAAATTTTTTCGGAATCGTTATTACAAATAAATCGTCGCAATTGTTGCAAAATATCGAGGGCCGAGCCTCGGCGTCTCTTAGCTTCGTTTCTCGCGTATATGCTTCGTCGTTATTGGCCAATCGGGCCGCTCGCATTCCTGCGGCACCGTAGCTGCCGCGGCGGCAAAACGGCTTCGCCTCCCTATAATACCTACGAAACCAGAGAAGTTTCATTCACTCCGACGTGTTTTCTCTCCCACACGTTGCCCTCAAATATCTCTCAGTCCGCATGCGTGCGTATAAAATAATACGTAAAGCAAACGGTTTTGTTAATATCACCGGTCGATTTTCTGCGATAGAATGCCGAAGAACGCGAAATAAATGTTAAGGGATCGCGTAAAAGTATCGCAACGAAATTGTCGGGTTTAACGAGATAAAAGGAACGCGAGAAATAGAATTAAAAAAAAATAGAAAAGAGAGAATAGAGATTAAGAAACGAATGGGGCGAAGAAGTCGAAGCAATAGCGGGATAACCGGGCAATCGAGTTAAAGAAGTAAGCGAAGGAAGGGATCGCGAGGGGAAAGGGGAGTAAGTAGCGAGTCTTACATGTTGCAAGTCAGAAAAGCATATTGGTTCATCGACTGCTCACAGGAGTTTTGAAACTCTCGTATATAATTAAGAAACACGGCGATAGGTGAGCCTCTCGCGGTTGTTTTACCGGGTCGCGGTAGACCCCGAGGGGCCTTTAGAATTATTTTTTTTTTAATTTCTTTCCCCTCCCTTTTCCACGATTTATATTTACGTTACACTTTTATTTAAGTTTTGCTACTTACGAAGGCAATCAATAATTTAATAAAAAAAAATAAATAAAAAAAAAGTTAATTTGTGAATTCAATATATTTTTTTTATTACGCGATTCGTTTTTGGAGTAATTATAAAAAAAATTAATTTTACAAAAGAAAAAAAAAAAAAAAAGGTATTATATATCACGATTAGCCAATGAATCGTAAATAAAAATGATTTTAAATTATTAATTATTGTTTTTTTTTTTTTGTAAAAATCATGTAAAATCGATTTTTTTTTTATGACTCAAGTATTTCGAGGATCGAATTTTGATTAATTTTTTTTTTTTTTTTCGACGTTTCTTCATCTTGAAAGAGTTTAATATACGAGTCTCGTCGAGAACGCATTCTTTCTCGACTAGTAGTTTCCGTCTCGCGGATGCTCCCGGGCGTCGACCCGACTCGACGCTCTCAACGGATTTAGCGACGCCGTTCTTCTCTCGAGACACACACACGCGTTCGTGCGTTTGCGTCGTTTTTCATTGCGACTTCTCTCTCATACCTTCTCGTGGAAACATCCGCGACAACGAGTTTTCGGGGCCCGTATCGGGAACCGTAGATATAACGAAATCTTCTCGTATATATACCTCCGCGCAATGTTTAGCTTCCTGCTATCCCTTCCTCTTCGTCTTCACTCGCCGCTCAGCCGCACCGCGTTTTCCATTCGAATTACTAATAGAATTCATCCAACGGCACTTTCCTCGGTTCATGACGACAATTCGCTTCAATATTTCGTCGACTCGTACAAAACTTCGTTATGCATATTTCGCATTAATTTTTTTTCGCGTAGTTATCGATCGATTAAAAAAATAAATTTATTTGAAATTTAATTAAATTCGAAATTTGAAAAATTTGAAATTTTATTAAATTCGAAATTTGAAAAATTTGAAATTTTATTAAATTCGAAATTTGAAAAATTTGAAATTTTATTAAATTCGAAATTTGAAAAATTTGAAATTTTATTACATTCGAAATTTGAAAAATTTGAAATTTTATTAAATTCAAAATTTGAAAAATTTGAAATTTTATTAAATTCGAAATTTGAAAAATTTATAATTTTATTAAATTCGAAATTTTATCGAATTCGAAATTTAAAAAAATCAGAATTTTATTCAATTTAAAATTTTTAAAATGAAAATTTTCATTATATAAAAAAAAAAGTCATTTTTCAATTTCAAATTTTATTTAAACTTTTTTGGCGTTAATTTTTTTTTTTTTTTTTCAAACTTTGCAACAAATCTGTGATAGTCGTAGTCGCGTTAGCCGCGAGAGAGGAGTCCGTGAGGTTCGATGGTCCGGTCATCGCGCTCTCGTTGAGTTTCGCAACTGTTAGTTAAGAGACGGGCGACGGGAGGCCACGTTAGGGACGCGAGGGATATCTCTCGTCGAGACCCCGGCGCACTAGAATTTTTCATCGGAGAGTTCGGTTGCGCCGCATCACTCTCCCGCGCGGGCGGGGAGAGGGTTCTTGAACCCGTGAACGCGAGACGCGGTACCATTCGCGTGTACGTCTTCGTCATTCATCGGGTGAAAGTTTTCGCGAAGAAAGTACCAACCGGCAGTAAACAGTCACACGTTATACATATATATATATATATATATTTTCTCTCGCTTTCACGGCTTCTCTCCTCCTCCGCTTTTTTTTTCATTTATAATTTGTCGTCATCGCTTGTTTAGTCGCCGCAACAACGCGAATCTATGATTTCGCGATGTATTTCCGTGAAAAATAATTTTTTTTTTTTCGACTTGAATCGCTCGATGTATTAACGAAATAAATTTGAACTTTGAAAAAAAATCACATTGATAAAAAAAAATTTAATTTCAAGATGTAAAATTACGTTGCAATAATTTATTTATTACTAAAAATCGAATTTTTTCGAAAGTTAAAAAAAAAAAAAATCGATATCACATTTCCGAACTCCCCGCAAATAACCCGAAACTATAAACAGAATATGCAAAAAAAAAAAGTTAAAAACCTCCTAAAATGTATAAATACCGATAAAAATCTATAAATAGAGTTGAAAATCCTCGTAATCCAGAAATGCGATTAATTCAAAAAGTCGGTTACCCAATACTTAGCCAATTCGCGGCTATTATTACGCGTAACTATACTCGCACGCCTCCGCGCCCGCTACACCTCTCCACGACGACTGCACTTCCGCGTTGTGTAGCCGGCCGACTCGTTGCATCGAATCCGCGACCAGAATTCATTCTCTCGTTTTCTCTCCGACTCCACCGCACCTCACCGTTGTTATTGTTGTTTCTGCGCGATCTATTGGTAGCGTTTAAAAGCCCAAAGAACAACGAAACGATATAACGGCGCGCGGCGTTTTGATTTCCGAAGGGTAGAGAATGAATCGTTGGTACACGAGACACGAGAAGTTCTCTTTAGTTCGGTGGCTGTGCGCTGCGGGGTCTCTCTGTGTGTTTCACAGAGACGGCACCTTACTTTCGCCACTCGTTCGTTGCGAGAGGTTTGCCAATGGCAAAACCGTGTTGAATATCTCTCTCTGTCTTTCTCTCTTTTTCTCGCTCGATGTCTCAATCGTCAAAGAGTGTTGCTAAATTGAATGCCTTACGGTCGTCACGCGCTCAACGTGAAAAATCTCTCCCCCACGTCGTACCCCACAATTCAGACGCATGTATAGCACACGACCGTAAAATTTGTCTCAATTAAATTCGATTCTCATTATTCAAATAATAATAATAATCATTCATTATTGATATTAGTAAATATCGAATAACAAAAAAAGTCAATAATAAATTATGATTATTATCATCATTATTTATTATCGTTTTTTTTTATTTGTACTTTAGAAACGAATTGAACACATTTTCAGTTTAATCGGAAAAATATTCGAAATTTTTCAATAAATTTTATTGACGCAATTAATAATTGACAAAATTTTCATTTTTTTTAAATTAAATTCAGTTTCTTCGATGTTGAAAAAAAAAAAAAAAAAAAAATTGACGAACGTTACAAAAAAAATATTTATTTCTTTTTATAACAAAATCTTTTATATTTTATTAACTGTAATTGTTATATTAAAAAAAATTAATTAATCGGTGAAAAAAAAAAAAAAATGGTAATTAACAATTTTTTTTTCTTTTGTTTTTACAGAACGCGTCTTCGCCTCGAGAGTCTGGAAGATGCGGTGATTGTCGACGAACGCGACGACAAGTTGACCGATCGTCGCGGTTGTCCGGCATACGTAGCGCCGGAAGTTCTGCGCTCGGGACGCGCCTATTCCGGTAAAGCCGCCGATATATGGTCTCTCGGCGTTCTTCTCTACACGATGCTTGTCGGTCGTTATCCCTTTAACGATGCGGAACACGCCTCGCTTTTCGCGAAAATTTCGCGAGGACAATTCGCCGTACCGGACGCGCTGAGCGCTCGCGCGAGATGCCTCATTCGCGCATTGCTAAGGAGAGAACCCAACGAGAGGCCGCAATCCGAAGACGTGCCGCGGCATCCTTGGCTTGTAAAACCATTGCGCAGCGTTTCACAGACAACCGGAAGATCGTCGACTCACGATCAGCTCGTTCCGGAATCGACCAATCGTATTCAAGACTGATTAAGACGCGAGAAAAAAGAAAATTTATTATTAAAAAAAGAAAAAAAAAAGAAAATAAAAACTTTATTATTGAGAAAAAAAAAAAAAAAAAATCCGCGAAAGGATCGAATGATAAAATTATGAAAAAAAAAATTACCGAAAACGAAACAAACAAAAGATACAATAAAAAAAACAAACTAGAAAATTCCAATCGTTTTCGTCTGCAATCGCGCGTAGGAAAAAAAAAACACATAAATTCATCAATAAGAATTCCGCGCCTCCGAGCGCCGGCTGAATGAGAAAAAAAAAACAAAAACTAATTCTGGAAATTCTCGATCGTCATTCGCATCGATTGAGACGAAAATTCAAAAAGGTGATTTTTTTTTTACGATGTGAAGAATTGGAAAAAAAAAATAGAGAGCCGCGAATTTATTTTGTGTTGTATTTTGTATGTCGTAAAAAAAAATTTACGGCGATAACGCCGGAATTTCTTCCGTATCTCCGCGTGAAAAAAAAAGAGGAAAAAAAAAACAGAAAAAATACAAAAAAAATTGAAATACATAACGGCCTCGTGTTCCGATATCGGTTAACGATATATTACTATATAAATGTTACTAAAAGCAGCGCGACGATTTCGTTAAAGGAGAGAATTGACTCTCAAACGACGAAAAATGTTCCTCGATACTTACCGTTCGTTTTTTTTTCTTCATTTTTTTTTTTTTTTTTTTTTCTTTCATTTGATTGATTTCTCGAGAGAATATTTGTCGAAAATGAGAAATTCACGAATTAATGAATGAATGAATGAAAAAAAAAAAAAAAAAAAGATAAAAGTGTGAAAAACACGGTGATAGTCTTTGTTACGTTCGATACTTCCTTCGTCGCGGAGTCATTGACTGCGCGACGCGCGATTAACGCTTTACTTTTTTTTTTGTTTTTTTTTTTTTTTTTGTTCGTGAAGACGGTGAAGATATGTAAATATGTACCCTCGACTAAGTCCTTATTGTGAAACTATTATTATTGTATTGAACGGCTGAAATATAATAAGTGATGTAAATATAATAGATAGAAATAAACGGACGTTCGTGAAACAGTGAATTTTCGATGTTTTTTGTCGAATTTATTTTTCTACACCTTTTTACATCGAAACAACGAATTGACATAATTCATACATTGAAGAATATATCAATTTCGTGTTATAATCGAAGAGAAAAATTTTTGAAAACATTGAAAATCTCGAATTATTCTAAAAATTGGAAATTCGCTAATCAGTTTTCAGAATATTTATCGCCTTTTTTTTTTTTCATTTTATCGACCGCGGTAATTGTTTTTCATTGTAACGCGATGTGTAACGATTCACGTAATGTGCATTGAGTTTGAAAAGCAAAAAAAAGAAAAAAAAATGAAATTCGATCATTTATAAACATTTAATTCACAAATTACTCGGATATCGTTATTATGAAAAAATTCAACAACGGTGCGGAAGTTAAGAAAATGTACATTAAGAGGTTCGATATTCAACCGCCAGAGGGTTTCTTGTTGCCCCGAGCATCGCGCGCCAAAACTCGATGATTGTCATATACGGTGGACGTACCGTTATTGGCCATTGTACCATTTATGGCCATTTTTATTATTAAACTCTTCGAATAATTTTTTTTTCAAAACCGCATATTGATTCATCGAAATTTCTCATATAAATTCACCAAATGATCTACTCGAATCCTTTTTTTTAATTCGATTATATTTTGTTTTATTGCTTCGAATGTGATGGCGACAATCGGACCTAAAATGGCCAAAAATGGTACCTCTACCCTAATACGACGTACTTACGAATTTTCGACGCGCGTTTCGCGTCTCGACGTCTCAAAGAGCGTCACAACGATACTCCACAGTACAAGGGGACCATTTTTTTTAAATAATAATAATAATAATAAAACTATTTATTTCGATGGTCATTTATATTAAAAATACATGTGGAGGTATAAAGTTTGCATTATATGAAAGGATTTAACGATTTGTAATTATTTAATTATATAAAAGGAAAATAAATAAAATAAAAATTAATGAATAAAGAATTTGTGAGTCCGCGGTATGTATGGCTTCCCATTCCCCTTTTTATTGTTCTGAAAATGAAGAAACGTCTGAAGAAGCATCTCGCGCGCGGGCCGAGTGACGGTGTTCGCGAAGATATAACGAAATTCTTTCTTTTACGAATAATTTTGAATTTCCGAAGGAAACTGCCGAAGAAAATGTGGAATAAAAATGTAATTTTCACATGACTGCGATGCTATTTTTCCACATTTTGTTCAATAGCTCCATCGGAGGACCTTAAAAAAAAAAATTCCTCCACTCGTTCCATAATTAATACTCCAGCGAAGAAAATGCGCCATGAAAAGTCAAAATTGATTCACTCCTCTCGTCTGAATCCTGCAACAAGTAAAAAAGGTTTGACCATCTCTGCTTTTGCTTCGACAAACTTGGGGACCTAAAAAAAATTTAAAAAACGTAGTTAATCATATATAGATTATGAAAATACAATCGAATTTTTATTTTTTTCAGACAGAAAAAAAATAATGAACATTCTACTTTTCAAGTGACTCAGCGCCCTTAAAGCTGGCAAATTTTTCATAAAGTTGAGTCCTCGCGTCGCTCCCGAAGCATTACTTGAATCGCTTTCGAAACATTGTTATTTTTAAGTACAATGGCTAAAAAAATTGTTTTTCTTGAATTCAGTAACGCATAGAGATCGATTAGGTTGTTGTATTAAATTTCCGTTTATTACCATTATTCACGGGGGATAATTAAAGTTTTTTTTTTTTTTTTTTTTTCTATTACATTATTATACATTTAGTCTAAAAACGCTACAGTCCGCGCTTAATATGTTATAGAGAGCAAGAATCTCGCATTTATCACAGAACACACGTAATAACGCGCGTTAAAGATGTCGTTTTTTTTTTTTTTTTTTTTTTTTCATCGTCATATGAAACTTTTACAATGTAATAGTAGTAAATGCATGTGTATTGACTACTAAATAACATTATCGAGTATTCAACATCATTCAATACCAGTTTTTTTTTTTTTTTTTTCGGTACAACCTTTTGCGATATATTTTAAAAAATAATTTATTACGGGAATATTTTTTTTTTTTTTTTATATCGAAGTCCGGCAGATCCGGAAACGTGAAGAGACTCGCTAAAGAAAAACGTGCGATTCAATATATTCTAAAAAGGATTCACTATCAGAGTAAATGCTACACGTGTGCATATCGAAAAAACTCTAATATAGAAACTTCAATGTCACGAAAGCCGAAGACTTACGTAAATAATTTCTGATTTTATTGTATTCGATATTTCGATAGATTATCAATTTGTAGGAAGAAAATTTTGATACAATTTTTTTCTGAAAGTAATCTTCGGCTTTCGAGTCAAATGATTTTCTCGGGGAGACTATTTTTTTTCTTTTTTTTTCGTTCCACGAGAGAAATTAGTCACATTTGATTAGAGTTGTACTGTGCCTATGCATCAGGTGACTGGTTAAGTATTTTTTTCTTTTGATTTATCAAATTTTTTGCGTTTTTTTTTTTTTTTTTTTTTTTTTTTCGTTTCTCAATTTATAGTACAATTTCGCCAACAATCCCTCATATTTCCAATTCGATAACAATGTAAATCGTTCCCAAATAACAATTTCTATATAAAATCTCTTTTCTTTTTCCTTTCGTTTTCATTTTTTTTTCTCTCAAACGAATTACACGCATCTTTATTTCTATCGGTAATTACGCGTAATAAAACTGTTTTTTTTTTACAATAATAACGATGATCAATAATAATAATAACAATAATAATAATAATAATAATAATAATAATAATAATAATAATAATAATAATAATAATAATAATAGATCATCAGAGTCTTAAGAGGATTAATTAATAATTCGTTAATTAGTGAAATATCCTTTTTTCTTCGGATTGCGAAATTTTAAGGCCACGTTGTTCTTCGATCGTTCGTTCATTATATTATAATACGTTTTGGTCCGTTCTCCTGCGTTTTTTTTTTTTTTCATAGAAAAAAACGCTTTTTTCGATTTTTTTTCCTCCTTTCGAGTATTGTGCTTCGAGATCGTTGATTAGATTGAAAATTTGATGCATAAATGAGACCAGTGGACATTTTTTTAGAGGAGTCTATATAAACCACAGATATATTATATATATATGCATAAATAATGTCATTTCTCAATGACTTTGACTTTTTTTGTTTTTTTTTTAAGATTCCGGTCTCTCGCCGTGAAGAAGAGCGCATATAGCGTTTCTGAGCGCTACGGCCGATGTAAAGGTCGTGTCGTGCAGTGGTTCGTTTGTCATCGGACTCGTGTATTTTCCGCACAGAAACCATTCGTTTATTGCTGCTTTTTCGTATACAAAACCGTCTGAAATAAAAAAAAAAAACGATTTTTTTAAACGTTTTTTTTCAATAATTTTTCATTTTTTTTCTTTTTAACGTACCTGAACACTTCACCGGCTCTCTCATTATTTCGTGAGTTATCGGACACAAAAATTCGTGCGGCACGTCGACCTCTTCGAAACTCTCTGTTCGACTCATATTCTCACGTTTCAACCAGAAGAGTTGTTTCTTGAAGACTTGCGTCATCTGAAAACAATTTTTTTTTTTTAGTTCACTTTTATTTCTGAAAATATTAATTTTCTTGAATTTTTTTTTGCAATATGTGAGATTTTTCTCAATTTTTTAAAATATAAAAATATGTTCTCAATTTTTTAAAATATAAAAAAATTTTCTCAATTTTTTAAAATATAAAAAAATTTTCTCAATTTTTTAAAATATAAAAAATTTCTTTTAATTTTTTAAGAGATCGAAAATAACTTTTTTTTTTGATATATCGAAAATGAAATAAAAAATGGTTGAGATATTGAATATAAAAAAAAAGATGTCATTGAAAATTAATTTTTTTTTTTTTAATTTCCTTACATTTTCATCTTCGTCGATTGCCAATCGAGAAACGAGTTCGTCCTCCGGCAAGGACAGCAAGTGCCTTCCATTCAGATAGGATCCTTGAATTCTTTTTCCCAAATCTGCCAAACCGATGTCGTTCATCCACTTCGCGATGTCGTTGGCTTTCCAGTCGGAGACTTTCTTCCGATTGTGTCGCAAACGATCGATCAGTGTACTTTGCGAGACCAATTGTTGCGGCACTCGCCATATCAAAACTGTTTTGTCCAGTGCACCTTTACGAAAAAAAAATAAACAAAAATACAAATAACTACAATAAGAAATCGAATTAAATGATTTTAGAATTAAAAAAAAAAATTCGAAGCTCTAATTTTGGCTGTAAATCGCAAACCTGTAACGAAGAGCGACGTGTCTTTCGAAAAGGCGCACGCGGTGACCAGACTCTCGTGATTTTCCAAAACGTGAAGACAAACGCCGGAATGCTGATTAAAAAATACATAAAATGCGTTAAGAACATTTAAAAAATAAAAAAAAAAATTTAAACTCATTAAAAACGTTAAAAATTGAAAAAATTCATTAAAGACACGAAAAAAAAAAAGAAAAAAATCATTAAATAAATTTAAAAAAATGAAATTATGGATTTATCGGTTTTCTATGGAAAATTTCTATCGCCAAAAACTTACGACGCTCCAAATTCTGGCGGTACGATCGGTAGCGACGCTTCCCAATATTTCTCCGTGTACCGGTGAGAATCTGACGTTCATGACGTTTCCTCCGTGTCCCGTCAGTACTCTCTTTTCCTTGTAAATAGCGCCGGCGCAACCGAGAAAATTCGCACTTCCGGCGGTACCGGCGATACTAATTTTTTCGGCACTTTCCGCGTCCTCTTCCGGTTGTTGTTCGGTTTCCTCACTCTCGGCGGGTGTCGCTTCTTCTTTATCCTCCTTCGAGACACTTATCTGCCAAAGCTTTACCAGCGAATCGTTGCCGCAAGTTGCCAGCAGATAGTAGAGAGTGTTTTCCGTAAGAGGCGATTGTCTGGCGCCTGCGACGATCGGATTAAAAATCGAGTTTTTATTACGTTTTTTGTCAATTAAAAAAAAAAATTCGATCATTTGTGAAATAATATTTCGATGATTTGGAAAATAATTTTTCGATAATTTAGAAAATTATTTTTCGATAATTTTTCGATAATTTAGAAAATTATTTTTCGATAACTTTTCGACAATTTCTAAAATATCGTTATTGAATTTTTTTTTTTTCGCATATCGCATGTACCTGGCATACGATAAGGCGCCGAAGACGCCGGACTAAAATCGCATCCCTGAACGCCGAGATCGTGACCGTCCTCGCAGCAGATAAGAGCAATGGATTCGGCATCGCGATCGGCGGTGTCAAACATTCGCCAGGCACCCTCGCTGCAGGCGGTAACGATGTATCGAGAATCCGGTGTGAAGGCGACCGCCGTTATAGCGTCCGCGTGGCCCTCGAAGACTCTGTAATTCATTTTATCGTTTATTAAAAATATATATTGTGAGGAGATTTTCCGGTCTCCATGCGGTTTTTTTTTAAGAGGCGGTGAAATACCGCGGTCGGTATCAAAAACTGTAAACAACTTTTTTCAGGCATATTGGCATTTACAGCTTAAAAAAGAGTCAATTCGCCTGCGGACATCACATATTTTTTAATTCACCAAAAACGGAACAATTTTTACAATGTCAACGAAACGACAGCCGAAAGAATCGCATAATTAGGGTGGAAACTAAATTAACGAAAAAACGGCTAAAAAATCGATTACACGTGCGACTCGAAGTATTTTTTTGTTGTAAAAACACAAAAATTGCTGCTTTGGCTTATTAAACTTATCTTTATATCTTATAATAAAGAAAAAATAATAATTTTTGTAACTTACACCAACTCTTGCATACTTTCGACGTCCCATAGGGTAGTTTTTTCGTCGTCACCGGCAGTTGCGATCTTCGTTCCGTCGGGCGACCATCTGCAGACTCGGAGACCCGAACCCGAATTTACGAAAGTTCCTCTCGCCTGCGTTCCCGTCTGTATGTAATAAATAATAATGTATATAATAATGGAATAATAAAGTAAAAAAATGTAAAAAACCGGAATGATTAATTGAAATTTACAATTTTATTTTTAATAAATTCAATGAATGTAAATAAATGAAATACACAAGAAATTATTGAAAAAAAAGTCAAGCTGAGTTATGCAACTTTAGTTTTAATTAATAGATTATAATTTTAAAAAAAAACCTCAGTATCCCAGATGATTGTTGTACCGTCCAAAGAACACGACGCTAACATAGTACCGCATGGAGAGAACTCCACGTGATTAACGCTGTATTTATGTACGTCCAATGGACTGTACGGTTTCTCTTGAAAACGTTTTTCGTCCTCAGACTCGGATTCCTCGCCAGAGCCATTGTCGTTTTCGTCGGCGCACCAAATTCTCACGAATTTATCGCTGCAGAAAAAAAAAAAATACATCGTTCGATCGATTGGAAGATTATAGAGATTTATACGAATGAAAAATCGATTTATATAGAGAATAAAAATTATTCGTTATAAAATTTAAAAAAATATTACATTTCTACAAATGAAAAAAAAAAAAAAAAAAATGATCAAACAATTAAAATTGCCATTTTTAATGGCGTTATCATTCCACTTATCGGACATTTTTTTTTTAATTCCACTCACCAACAAAAACTTAAATTAATTAATTTTTTTCAAAAAGTAACTTTTTTTTTCTGTATCAGCCTTTGGCAATAAATCCAAATTACGAATTTTATGAAATTTTATGAAATTTTATGAATTTTATGAATTTTATGAAATTTTATGAATTTTATGAAATTCATGAATTTTATGAATTCTATGAAATTCATGAATTTTATGAATTTTATGAATTTTATGAATTCTATGAAATTCATGAATTTTATGAATTTTATGAAATTCATGAATTTTATGAAATTTTATAAAAGTTTATGAAATTTTATGAAATTTTATAAAATTTTATGAAATTTTATGAAATTTCATGAAATTTTATAAAATTTTATGAAATTTTATGAAATTTTATGAAATTTTATGAAATTTCATGAAATTTTATAAAATTTTATGAAATTTTATGAAATTTTATGAATTGTATCATTTTGAAGGATTAATCGACATATACCCCGATCCCGACGCAATCATTCCATTTCCATAGACAGCGACGCTGTTCACCGCCCCCGCGTGTTCGTCGAGAGTTTGCAAAAGTGTGACTTCGTTACCAGCGCACGTTTCCGCTTGTTGTACGACGTCCTGTTCGTGTCTCGTATTCTGTAATAACACGGAAACGACTACCTGACGCTTCGTATCTTGTCGCCGTAAGAATAATTTTAGGAACTCTCGTAACCATCGAGAAACCGCTCGACGCACGACGTACCTCTTTACTCTGATCGGTCCAATGCGGTTTTGGGGCGCAATGCCTCGTTAACTCGGAATCGAGATTAAGATTGCCGGACAGATCCCAAACTATCACCGATTTGTCGTTCGAACCCGTCGCGAGTAACTGTCCGTTTCGCGAAAATGCGCAACACGCGACGTATCTCTTGTGTCCCACGAGCATCGCGGCTACTTTTCCTGTATTCTGAAAAAAAAAAAAAAAAAAATGATATCGATTATTTAATTGTCGTTACATTAATTATTTTTTTTTTAAATTACGTTTTGAAGAAATTACGAAAAATTGGAAATTTGTATGAATTTTATTCATTTTATTATATATTTAAATTAAAAAAAAAAATTACCGTTTCCCAGACAATAGTCGTTTTGTCGAGACCGCTGCTCGCTATGTAAAGACCGTTGGAACTGAATCTCACACACGTCAAGGCACTACTGTGTTTTTCCATTATTTTTGAAAGCGTTATACTCGCCGTTGCCGCTTGGCTTTCGCATTTATCCTGCACCACTGTTACGTCCCAAAGTTTCACGTGATGATCGTTGCCGCACGTGACGAGTTGGTAGACTTTTGCGAACGGACGATCGCTACCTGGAAAAAAAATCGAAGCGGCCAATTTTATCGATTTCTGTGTTATTTTTTTTTTTTTTTATATCGATAATTTTTTTTTACATGTCGAGCATTTTTTATGTTTTTTCTTTTTCATATCGATCATTTTTTGGTTTTCCTTTCCGAGTGAAACATACTTGTAACTTGACGTTGATAGACGGAAAAATCGCAACCAACGACCCCGAGATCGTGGGCATCGTCGACGCTTGCGAAAGCGGTGACGAGCTGATTGTCTGTAAGGCACGAGTCGGTCATTTCGCTCGATGAAAAAAGCTTCAGAACACCGAATGTGCACGTTGTTATTAACCACGACGAATCCGGCGAGAAACATACGCTCTGCACGGCGCCGTCGTGTTTTTGAAAACACCTAAAGAAAAAAAAAAAAAAAAAAAAAACAAGAAATCGAATGAATTTCAGAAATTTCATGATTTTTATCAATTTTATGAATTCTACGAAAAGAAAATTAGAAAATAAGGAATTCAGGAATTAAGATTTTTATTTTCGAAAATTTATGAATTTTATGAGTTTCATTAATTTTATGATTTTCATCGACTTTACGAAATCCTATGAAAAAAAAAAAAAAAAAATCGAATGAATTTTACAAATTTCATGATTTTTATCAATTTTTTTTTCTTTTGAAATCCGTGAATTCTACGAATTTTATGAATTCCGTGAATTATCGTTTTTTTTTTCGTCTTACCTTATGAGAGTTCGACGTACCAAATCCCAAAGGCAAACTTGTCCATTGTCACCAGCGGTCACGAGAAACGTCGAGTCCGGCGAGAATCTGCAGACTCTCACAGACTCACCGCTCACTTGTACCATCGTGTGAATTTTTGAACCCGTCTATAGTAATTAATGTAAAATCAACGTTTCCTTGTAATTATTATTATTATTATTATTATTTTTTTTTTTCATTATTATTATTTTATTATTATATAACATAATAATAATAATAATAATACTATTAATATATTATTATTATATTGGTATTATTATTATTTTTTTACGAATTTTTTACAAATTTTTGAAACCTCGAATAATTAGTCAATAATTAATTGTTTCGTCGACGTACCCGAAGGTTCCATAGTTGCGTTGTCCCATCTATGCTGGAACTCGCCAGCATAGTCGATTGTGGACTGACCTTGACGCATGTTACCCCGTACTTGTGACCCATCAAAGGCGAATACGAGACCTCGACGTAACCCAAACCACTTTGCCATTCCCATACCCTTACGCGTTTGTCACTTAAGGGATATAAGTTAACGAGGTATATCATTCATGGGTTCGCTTTTGTTTTTTTTTTTTTTTCGTACATAAAATATTTACGCACGTAGAGCAATGAACACGTAACGACACGTCGGACATAACAAACTCGTTACACTCACTATTAACTCATAGCTTTCGTATAATAATTGCACAACATTACGCGATCGAAAAAAAATCTTTTCGCGAAGTTTTGTTCTACTTTGCGACATTTTTTTTTTTTCTCGGAAAAAAAATCTCAGATCGATTTTCGATGTTTTTTTTTTGTTTTTCAATTTTTTTTTTTTCCGAACAAATCGTTTTTTTTGGAACATATATATATTTTTTTGGATAAATAGATACTTAACTTACCCGGAAGCAGTGACGAGCATACAATCGCCCGCGAAATCGACGCTATTCACGTCACTCGTATGAATGGAAAGAGTTTGCAACGGTTGAACTTTCTCCATCGTCGTTGAGCTCATATCCAATTGATCTGTTTTATCTTCGAATGAAATAAAATAATTTATTGAAATCAAGAAATTAGTTAATTAATTAATTATTACATTATTCGGAAATTGTTATTTTTATTATTGCGTTATCGGGATATACGAAGAACGTTATTAAAATAACAAAATAAAAAATACATTATCGATATAATTTATGTGTTTGCGTTTGAGGAGAATATCTATACGAAGATCTTCCCGGAACTATGTCATCGGCCATGTAATTGTCACGACAGTTTTTTTATTATTATGCGCGACGTGACAATACTTTTTATCCGATATTACGCCGAGAAATAAGGAAATTATAAATATAATTGTAAAATTGATGGATAAATTGAACGAACTACGAGCGAATAAAAATCGCGTTGAAAAAATTTTGAAAATTACTTTTCGTTATTAAGAATTTTTTTTTTTTTTACCCGAATCTTCCGAATTGAGTTGCAATTCCATCAAAAGTGCGGAGTTTCTCGACTGCAGTGTGCGGATCCGATCGCCTGTACCGCCGGCGTGGAAATTCATTTTTATTTATTTTGATTTTTTTTTTTTTTATCGAAAAACTGAGCGCCTCGATGTTTCACTTTTAACAACTGCCGCGGTTGGTATGCAAACTGCGTCTGTTAAGCATCGAACCAACAGCCGTTTCACCCACTTCAATATTTATCGACAGGTTGCATGACAATGTTGAAAAAATTGCGACAATGAGTTGAATATTGCGTGAGTGTTACTGCAAAAGGCTTCGATCCTGTATCGAGCGCATGTAAATAAATTATCGCGCCCTTCAGTCGTCGAAGACTGCGTCAACATTTTATAATGTATTCCATACAGGAAACGATTATAATAAATTGATGTGTCGCTTAAAAAAAAATTCTTAAAATTTTCTCGATCGTAATTTTTCGATTACGAGACCTCAAAGATGACTAAACGAAAATCTGCGCGAAAATTGCTCCAAAAATTACCCACGAAAACGTCGAAAAATTCGACGCGATATTTTATAGAAAATAATAATTTTTTAAGAGGCATTTTAAACATCTTAATATTTTTGCTGTATCGTTTGTATTGATTCGTAAAATGCATAAATTTCATGGAAATTAATAAAATTCACAAAATTCACGCGCAGTTTGGATTTCAAAAATCTTACGAATTCTACTTCATTCGAAAAATATCCGAACTGTGTGTTCGGTTTTGTTTCTCTCGTAAGAATTCCATATAATTAGGAAGTCGCGGAATTTAATTGATTTTATAACTGCTTTTTTTTTTACGATCGTTCATCGCAACTCTCGACATAATTTTTCGATGTAACAATACTATAAAAAAAAACACACAAAGATCATTATGCCACCGTTTTTGCTGCTGGCGGAATAAAAAACAAAAAATCGATGCCTATTAATGATCTGCCGGAACAAAAAAAAATTGATGGCTTCGAATTGAAGCGGTAATTACTTACGTACGCCGAGCAATGCTATTTATAGTACCAATCGATGGAGATTTTTCTATAAACACGTATCGAATGTACTTAATGTGGAAAAAATACGATGTGCGATGTTTTTACGCAATTTTTTGAAAAAAAAAAAAAAAAAAAAAAAAACTGTCGGAACGTAATTAACGCTATAATAATAATAGTAAAAAATACGATATTTTTTTTTATGCAGATTTCTGCAATAAATTTCTTATCAATTGCCGGTGTATAATTCATTTTGTATTATTGCTAAACTTAATTTGAAAATTTTTTTTTTATACTTTTTTACTCACTTCTTCGTAAAAAATGACACTATTTCAGCACGATTCGAAAAATACGAAACTTAATTAATTTTTTTTTGTACTCGAAAAACCGCGTAAAAATTGTCACTATTTCGCATTAATTATCATTATTAATACATTTTTTTTTTTGTGCTTTTCATCGAATGTACAGCTCTACTTGATCGCGGGACTCTTCGTACGATTGTGTGCACAAGAGTTTGAACGTTCGTAATGCGAATGTCTAAATGTCCTATGACTTGTCGAGAAGAGTGATGAGAAAAAAATATCGTCGAGTAAACATGTTGCTTCGACGTGCGACTACGTTGACATTATATTTCCGATTCTTCATGTGCATAAACACGGAGGATACAGGGCGCGGGTACGAATATAATCGCACAGAGAGTGCGGGGGAGGTACTCGTGCGGAATAGAAATTCCTTGCGGAGCTTTGATCACAACGACGGATAAAATCCGGGATTTGCTATTGTCGTTTATTCAGGCTTCTCGTTTCACTGCATTATTTATAAAACAGGAAAAAAGCACAGGAAAAAATCAATTGCGTGTGCGGCCCGCGTACGAGAATCACGCGGAAGAACGGTTCGAGTGCATCGGAAATTAACGTTACGAATGTTAGTTATTTTTAATCCAATCGAACTAAAAAAAAATGAATAAAAAAAAATATATATATTTTTCAAAAATTATTATTATTTATATATTATTAAAAATTAATGCTTTTAATTTTTTTTTTTCAGTATTATAATTATAATAATTTTCTCACAAACACATGAATCACCTTAAATTAATTCCAAATTAATATTTTATACCGAAATCCATTGAAAATCCAATTTTTAAATATCATTATTATTATTATTATTATTAATTATAATTATCATAAAAAATTATTTTTCCAAATAAATATTTCTATACGATCGACGAATCTGCCACTCACCCCTATCGCGACAAAAAAAAAATTCTTCGCGAAATCGGCAAACTCTCTTTATTCGCGAATTCAGCGTAAATTAAATTATATTTCCTCTCGAGTCGTCGAATTCAGAACTGATACAAAGCTCGCAGTGAAGCTCTTCCGAACTTTATATGGAAAACTTTGTTAGCAACGTCGGCGTACGAGAAACTCATAAATTCTGTGAGTTCTTCGTACGGGAAGAGGGGATATAAAAGTCGAGAGAGAGAGAGAGTTCAGTCATTCGCGATAATCAGCCGATAATCTTCGTCAACGAGGTCTTTAATAAATTCTCAACGACGAGGAGTCGTCGAAATGAGACTAAAATTAACTTCGACTCGTCGCAAGTCGAATAAGAAAAACACAGAGAAAACGGAACCCTTCAATTATTCGATCTAAATAATTTATTCCATGATAACGGCAATGATGGAAATATTAACGAATCTCCCCGCAAACATCACGATACACGTGTATTTTTTCTTGGAAATTATTTTATGAATTTTTTAAAAAAGTGGCAGTGGTGGGGTTTGGAAAGTTTCGTATTGTTTCAAAGAAACACACTATATCGTGTCTTACGACATTTGTCTTTCGAATAACTGAAAGGTGTATCGTACACGCGAAGTGTATAAAAAATACATAGACGCAAGAAAAAAAAGAATTGCACACGTCTTTAATATGAAAATAAATAAAAAAACTATTATTATCATAAGTTTTTCATAGGGTTTTTAATTGACTTCAATTGCCAGGAATTCGCGAAGATATAATGCATTCGTCTCATAGCGAGTTGAATGTATTTTTATAGAGTCTCTAAAATACAAGAATTTCATAAAAAAAATCGCAAATTAATCTTTTATACCTAAACCCCCGGAAATTCAATAAAAAAAAAAAAAATATTATGATTTGTAATAAAAAAAAAAAATTAATGAAATTCAAAAAATAGAATTCGCTCGATGTATTAAAAAATGTATTTCTTCGGAGGTACTTTATGAATTATCAAAAAGGGGCGGACGGGGGTGGGCCGCGAAGTATTTCGTATTATTATAATTACTAATTAATTAATAATAATATTGTTACGATGAACACTATATGGTCGTTTACGACAAATTTGTCTTTCGAATAGCCGAAAGGCGTTTCGCACGCGCAAAGTGTATTAAAAATACATCGACGCAAATAAAAAAAAAGAAAAAATTACACGTGTTTGTGGATAAAAGGGAAGGAACATTAGCGTTGGCATCGCCGAGGGGAAAGTCGACTGCATAAATAATACACGCAGAAAAATGCTTGAAACCTGACGTGTAACTCGAGGCGAAACGATATATTATCGATTATAAGCTTCGAGACATACCACCGGAGTACATAGCGATGCTTCGTGTATTCTCTACTGAGTGAGCAAAGTTTACGTACTATTGTTGTAATGCTATAACTATATATAGTCGGGTATATGCTCGCCGAATGTCCGATTAGTTTGGACGATTAGATAGAAGGCGAATAACATTGGTCGGGATAAATAAAAAAAATAGTAAAATGACAATAAATGTGTTTTTTTTTTCTTTAGGGAGAACAGCAACACGACAGAAATGCGTCTCTCGGGTCCAATTATCACGCGCGCTTGTGAGCTTTTTTTTCTATCTGCGGAATGCAATGCGATGTAAATGAAATTTTTCAATTTTTTTTTTTTTTTTTTTTTCTTCGGAATTTTGTGACTTTTATTTTTCTTTAATATTCTTTGGAATTCGAGTGGATTAAAGAATTCTATTTTGGATTAAAAATTATACTTTTGGTAACGAATAAAAAATGAAATTCAACGCTAAAAACTGTAATTTTTTTCACGAAAAATGCCTATTCATCTAAATTTTTATTATTGTTTATGTAATTCAATTTTCGCGACATAAAATTGTAAAATTTTCAAAAAAAAGTTAATAAAATAAAAATGCATAAAATTCGAGCAAAAAATGTCGCGCATTAAATTTTACGAAAAAAAAAAAAGGAATAACTACTCAATCTACGTGCGTTAAATAAAATTTACTTGCGGTACTTACTGCTACGGAAGGCACATGTTTCTCAACTGTTGACAATAGTAATCGCATACCAAGTATATCTCTGCGTTTGTCAAAGAAGAAAAAAAACAAAACACAAACAATTGATGGTATTATCTTCAACGCCCATTCGCAATACGATGAATCGCGAATACTTTATTCGCGATGAAATACAAATCGTCTCGCGTGTGTCTGGTTAATTTATTTCGAATTTCGTTAATCTACTCTATGGCCGGTGGTGTTTTTTTTTTTTTTTTTTTTTTTTTTTTTCCGTCACCGAGGGTCGGAAGGAACGCGCACCGACGATGTGCAGGATACCCCGGTTAACGGGGCACCCGGCGCGCAATGTGAAGCGGAGTCGTCGTGCCGGACGCATGTCTACCCTTTCGTACAGATCGATAATACAGGCGCTACGCTCGCGAGTATATAACGTAAAACGATGAACAGTAGTCCTCCTACTCTTCTACTCCTTCTCCTTCCGTTACTATCCGAAGTTCACCGGTTTTTTTTTTTTTTTTTTTTTTTTTCGTCGTATAGGTACGACGTTAACAGTGGCAAAGGTGTATATTCGTTGAACTTACACTCGCGCAATGTCAATGGATCAATTGTTAAAACTTGCGTCAAAGGCGACCTACTCATTGGACGTACGAAGCTTCGGAGTCTATCATTATTGTTGTCAAATGCTAATCAAGGATAGTAGTATAGAAATATCTTCGAGGTGTGCGCTTCGGACGAGGGTTACCATTCGTTACCAAGCAGAATTCGATGCTTTCAGGAAAATTGAATTTTGAAGTGAAATTTGCGTCTGGATTTCATTTTTGCAAGAGACCTTTTTTTCGGAGAATACGATTAGCTATTAAAAAGGTTTCGGGTATTTTTTTCATAGAATCGATCGCTTTTACGATATGATCGATTTTCAATCGATCGTTTATCGCGATCGTTTAAACTGAGGATTTCGCATAGCGATTCGCCTGAATTAAGGATCTAAAAACGCATCTGACAGTATACATTGTCGGGAACTTATTTATAGGCGACAAAATGATCTATAAAAAAGGTCTCATGTGTATTCCTGCTAGAATCGGTAGCTGATGAGAAAATGGCCTCGACTATCACCACTTCCGGTTTTTAACATGTCGACAGCAACCGTTTTGCAAGTTCATCGCGTATTTTTTGTTTTTTTAATGTTCAAGAAGTAAACTTTCGACATGCATTTCGTTAAGTCACTGTTAAAACTCTTGTAAAGTCGACAAAAGTTTTTACGAAGTATATCGGCTATAAGACTAAACGGTACAAATTATTAATGACGAGGAACACGCGTAGTTACAGTGAATCGCTGGAATAAAATAGCACAGCGAACAACGAAACTGCTTCAAACTGTTTTAGTCTATTTGTGTAATTGTAATATATCTGCAATTATAATGTCCATTCAGACATGATGATGCGCATTTTTCGATTTTCGAATTTGTTTAATAGCTTTTAGCGAACGTAATACAATTGATTTTTCTTTTTCCATTTACTAAATCTAAGTAAATATAAATACTCGTGAATTGCAGTTCTATAGAATCGATTAAAGGCAAATTAATAAAAGTAAAAAAGTAATCAAATTGAATTTTCACACGAATCCCCTAATTACTTCCGGTTTACAATTACTTCGTAAAATATGCTATAATCGAAGAAACAAATCTACGCGTTAATTAATGTAAAACAAATAGCGTAGTATTTATAAAATGCGAAATATCGAATTTTTGCAATAGTTTATTAAAAACGGAACATCTTCTATTTTATTACCACAATAAAACAAATACTATATAATTCGAATCTTACCGTAAATTCCCCGATACTTTTCCAGTTCCAATTCGCTCGTAGATATTTTTTCATTGTCATAACCCGCATATCAATTGACATGTTTCCTTCGCGTTATCGAGTTATAGTCATCGAAAACAGTGAAATCGGCGTATAAAAAAAAAATTGTGCATTATCTCGAAAAATATGATATAAAAAAATAACGTTTTTTGAGGTTACGTTGCGCCAATGAATGTAAACATGGCGACGCGGAGTTTACGCTGTTAAAGGGTCTTCTCTCGCGTTATCGCGAAGGAACATTAAAAATCGGGGTTTTCATCGCGTGTTTTTGACCGACGCGCGAACCGCAGAGATTTCGAGTTAAAAACAACAATTGCGTAGAAAAATCAAATGCCTCTCGGCGTGAAACCCGAGTGCGTGCGTTGTGGGACACGGGAGACGCCACTATGGCACGCGACTGATGCCGGTAGTCTGTGCAACAATTGTCTCGAGGACGAGAGAAACGTCGACGGAAACGCGACGGTGAAGACTGAGGATGACGAAAAAAATGGTCTCGGATCGAAGCCCTCACGGAAGAGTACGCGAATAACAAGGTATTGCAAACCGCGACCCAATGCGACCTTGAAAACCGCTCCAAAGGGCAAGGGTCGTCGTCACATATTCAAAAAACAGGTAAATCAAACAATTCCGAACAAAAGAAGAAAATAAAAACAAAAAATTGTAAACATTTCGTTCAAAGTTAAAGATCTCGAAAAATACAACAAAGAATTGTAAAAAATTGGTGCAAAGTAAATAATTCCGAACGGAAAAATCTTTAAAAAATCGTTGCAGCAATAAAATTTTTTGGTTTTTCAGCCTATAAAAGCTCCGTCAGCGGTGGCGACTCCTGTAACAAGTAATTTCGTATTCTACAAGGGTTCGTACTTTCAAGTCGGTGATATCGTTTCTATGGAGGACACTGACGGAGGCATTTACTATGCGCAGATAAGAGGATTACTGACGGATCAATACTGCGAAAAAAGCGCCGCCGTTACATGGCTCTTGCCAACGACCTCCAGGTATCTAAAAAAAAAAAAAAAAAAAAAAAAACACATTTTTTGATAAAAAATTCGAAAACTCGAAAAAAAATTGATTTTTCTAGTTTTTTTGAGTTTTTATTTTGAAAATTTCTTGATCAACAAAGATTTTCATTTTCTTTTGTTAATTTTCTGTTTCTCAAATTTTTTACCGAAAAAAAAAAAAAAAAAAATGTTTTTTGCAGTCCACCGCCGGAAGAAGGTTTCAGTCCCGAAACTTACATAATTGGACCGGAAGAAGATTTGCCACGCAAATTGGAATGCATGGAATTCGTGATGCACGCGCCTTCCGATTATTACAAACTGAAAAACAGTCCCTATCCGCCGCCGCTGACGGAGACCGGCGCCGGTTACATATGGACGTCGTTGAGAAACGAAGTTGCGGCTACGAAAAAATAACGCTGAGTTTCGACGAATCCGTTTATCGTTGATTTTATTTATATTAGAATGTAAAATTGTTAATTTATCGCGAAAAAAAAAAGTCGCGCGATTCTTCGCGAATTTTTGTTTCCTGTTATCGTTGAATATCAATTTAATAATAAAAAAAAAAAAAATGTTTGCGCAAACGACTTCGTGATTATTTTTAAATTTTTAGCGTACAATTCGTCGATTGATGGAAAATGTATTGAAATATCGTAATTCGCGGTGAAAAAATTTGATTTTTCTTGATACTGAAATGGAAAATTTAAGCGAAAAATCGACGATTAAAGATCGCAAGGCACTCGAAGAAGAATGAGAAATGTTCTTCAATGTTTATTAGAAACTTTTTGTTACAAAGGAGCAATTTTTCTTTTTTTTTTCTTAAGGATCTGTAGATAAACACTGTTTCGAGAAATGAAAAAAACTAACGGAAACGATCGTTAAGCTTCGTTCGTCAGATTAGACATCAGTTTTATCCCGTAATGCCAATTTTATTTCTCTTATTAAACTGATTTTTTAAAAAATTTTATGAATCTCTCAGCGACTCCTACACGTGACGAAGAGACAAAATTCCGCGTTTAACACCAAAGAAAAATATTTCAGATTTACATAAACGAAAAAAAAAAAAAATGATTTTTTATTATAATTTTTCGAAAGCGTCGTTTTTTTTCGATAATTTTAGACTCGAAGAGAATCTTTTCGACATTTTTGGATTCGACATATGCGGAATTTTTTCTTTCTTTATGAGTTAATAAACCAAAAATAATAATTTAGACACAAATTCGACATCGACTGCAATTCTTGTGGATCAATTGATAGCCATAGGAACGTTTCTTTTTTTTGTTCGGTGCTTCAGAGGTATCAAATATCGGTAATTCATACTATGACGCTACATAATTATTTATCCATTTCGCTTTTTTTTTTTTCTTTAATTAACATCGAGGTAAATCGTCTGAAAATTGTACACAACTTTTCCGTCCGCATATTCTTCTCTCCTTAAAGTTTTTAATTAATTTGTGAACGAAAAAAACACTTTGCTTCGTGGGATTTCGTAAGTGAAAAGTTGAAAAATTGATTAATATCGTATAAATATTTTAATTTTTTTTTCTTTTTTTTTTTTAATTTCAAAGTCGCGATGTTTTTTTTTTGCATATCGGCAAAGTGTTATATAGTGGATATATAGAATTTGTGTATATATATGTAAGTATATATATATATATATATATAGTATCAGTTAATTTGCTTTACGAAACTCAATGAACAGAATTCATTACAAATGCAAAAAAAAAAAAAACGATCGCGCCGATCGCATCGAACAATTTGGCATCTCGTTAATCTTTGGTCCTATCTTTTTGACGTTTTTTTTCTTCTTTTTTCACGAAATATCGACAATATCAATTTTTTTCATTAAAAAAAATAACATATTGTCGTTAAAAAAAAAAAAAAAAAAAAAAAAACTAAAGTGGACGAATCTTATCTGTAAATCGGCAGAAATAACTTTCTCGCTGCACTTTTCGCTTCGGGGGGAGTTGGGGGCGTTATATATATATATTACACAGTTAATTTTTTTTTTCCGCGGAAATCTTCAAGTATACGGCTCTCTTCACGCTCGACGAAGCATACGGAATTATTATCTAATGCACTCTCGAAGTGTTCGTTTTTAATTTCTCAATATTCTTTCTCCTCACTAAAAAAAAAAAAAAAAAAAAATTCGGACAAAATTTTTTTGAAACTTCGATAATTTTTTTTTTTATCGATCTCTCGTTTCGTCGTTTAGCGATTATTTTTTTTTCTCAGCTCTGATAATTCGTCTGACGATTTTTACACGCGTTATTAACGAAAGACGCGGAAATTGTGAGCATCGGCTCGTTTTCGTTTACGCGAAACGGATCGGACGATGAATTTGCCGGTGTCGCTGTGGAATGGAGAACATATCCCGGTGTCGTAGTATCTGCTCTGCTGCTCGTTGTCGTATCGGTGGACGCGCCAATCAGTCAGCTTGGATCCAACGACGTAACGGCCGGTCAGAATTTGAGATCTTTTATTGCCTGCGGCAAGTCCGGTAGCTTCATATCCTTTATTTGTTGCGGTATATTCATGTTCTTCACTGCCGATACGGCGCGAGCTGTCGCCGCCGTTATTCCCGCCTGCGGGCAATCAATCGAGAAACGAAGGACAAGAAAAACTCGAAAAAAACGGTGCGTTTCAATTTTATTGATTTTTTTTTTTTTTTTTAATATTTACTAATTAATTAATTAATTAATTAATTAATTCATCTAAAATTAATCGATAATTAATTTAATTAATTAGAACCGAAAAAAAAGCTGTGCGTTTCAATTTTATTAATTTTTTTTTTTTTCAATAATAACTAATCAATTAATTAATTAGTTAATTAATTCTAAACGAAAAATTAATTTAAGAGGAAAAAATATCGACTACTTTGGAAAGAAAAAGAATTCGAGAGAAGATTTTCTAATTCTACAATTAATGCATCGCATGGATTCGTTGATTGTCGATTTTTTTTTTTTTTTTTTTTTTTTTTTAGGATCTCTGGACACCATGTAGATTTGGGATTTAAAAGCCGGAAACTACGGATTAATTGCAACGAATAATATACATCTTTTATTAATGTTTTTTTTTTTTTTTTTTTCATCATTAAAATTCTGGAGGTATACAGATATGAGTTAAGGCACTAATTGTCATGTTTTTTGTTGTTGTTTTTTTTTTTTCTTTTTTTTTCGATAGAAAGAAGAATATAGAGAGCGATAGAATTATTAGAAGCATTTATAAAAAAAAAATAATAAGATATAGAGTCGAGTTATCTACGATTGCACTGATCACCCATTTGCCAGTCGACGGAGTTTCATTGAGCGTCTTATCGTTTGGTTTTCGTGATTTTTTTTTTTTTTCATTTTTCTTTGGAAATCACAGATAGCAAGGAATGTATTGGGAGATACGAGATTTTTGTTTGTGCGTTTTTTTTTTTTTTTTTTTTTTTTTTTTTTTAAGCGCTTCGGACTAATTGCTCTATTGCCGATTAACTTAGAGAGGGGGCCCCAGGAGAACGTAAGAGCAGGATCTCGGCGAACAAGTTCGTCTCGTTTTGCATATCCCCTAAAAATTTCACGTTAGCATAGGTCAGTGCCGTCACCAATTATACGACATTCGTTTTTTTTTTCTATCGGTCGTTTACGAGAGTTAGTTACGAAAATTAGTCGTTAGTTTAGATGAGATCAGAAACGATTGCTATCGTAAAGAGTTAAATCGATCGATAGTTAAAAAAAAACAACGATTTATGCAAATCTAACGATTGATTTCGCATTTTTTTTTCGTGATTTTACGCAATTTTGGATAAAATTATTATCGATCTTTAGTTTTTTTTTTTTTTCATTTTTTATTATATCGCATTTGCGTTGATACTTAATTCGAATAAAATCGAAATATCTTTGCGACTTTTCGGAATATAACGAATAATAATCAATAATAATGATTTTTTGAAACATTCCGAAATCGCAATCGCATGAAAAAAAAATCGAATTAAAAAACTTAAAAAAATTTAATATCACATTATCACGTAATTCAGTTGCGAAATATACTTTATTTATGAAACGAAATTTACGTAATGCGAAAAAAAAAATTGGAAAAATTAATTGATTTATCGCTCATTAGATTGTAATAAATCGTCGTATTTTTACTTTCGTCGATTCGTCTACCGTTTTTAAAGAGAAGCTTACGATTTAGCATAGCGATAGAAACATTTCGTTTTTTTATCTACAATTTCAAAGTAAAAAAAGAAAACAAATTAAAAGGAAAAAAAAAACATAGAAAATAAAATTTTTAAAATCGATCGCAAGGCGCGAAAAACAGACTCACCTCCTGTTTTTCCAATTTGTTTTGTTCCTCAATCCTCGTCAGTATCTCCGTCATATTTGTCTCCAGTACCATACCTCCCATTACCAATTCATTGAGTATATAGTGAACTTTGTCAACGTGAAAAATCAAATCGAGTTCACAGACATTTTCGAAACATTTGTCAAGCGTTTCGACGAAAACTTGTATCAAATCCAAAATTCCCAATTCCGATTCTGAACTGTCGACGCAAAAGACGAAATACAGCGTCGCGTAGTGACGATATATCAATTTATAGTCGGAACCGCCGATGAGACTTCCGCCTTCCAAAAAATTGCATACGTTGTCGTCGCGTTTTGAAACCAATTGAAACGTCTCTTTGATAATTTGTTGCTGCATATCTTCGTTCTGAAAAAAAAAAAAAAAAAAAAAAAAATGTTGGCGTCGTCAATGACGATTTTCTGCGGCAGCGTCAATGTTGGAGATAAAATTAAATTATCTCGGAAAAACGATAAATAATGAATTTTTGTTTTTTTTATTTATTCATCGCGCGTCAATAATTCAATTTTGTCCGTTTTGGAGCTGTCAACTAATTTTTTTTTTTTGTTTTTTATCATCCGTCGTTAATAAAAATTTACCGCGTCGAAGTGTGGAAAGTTTTTTTGACAGCGGTCAATTCTCGTAAACGTTAAACAGCTGTTGAGAAAAACAGGAAAAGAAAGGCATACTTTTTTTTTTTTTACTTACGAAATATTCGTAAAACTTTGACAGTCTCGGTTTGCCATGGTTGTTGAACACCAGTATAGCTTTGATCATTTTCGTTTCTTTGTTTTATTGGTATTTCGATTGAAATACGAATTACGTCGATATAACTTTTGTTTCAATTCTTCGCTCTGCGTCCCGTCGTTGCGATTTTTCAGGAATTTTTTTGTTTTTGTTGAAAAAAAACTTTCGCGAGTCCTCCCACATCCGTGCTGTTTTCGAGGTTACGTCGTCTCCTCGTTAATGTTGAGTTACGTTTGATCCCCCCGCGCGCGATAGAACGACGGAACGAATGCGCGATATCGCCGTTTTGATAAGAAGACGCGATATATTGGATATAATATTGGCGCTATCGAAAGAAGCCGCAAACTGACTTCGATGTATTTTTTTTTCTCTATGCACTTGCCGCAGTGACGTTAAAAATTATAACATAGCGTATTCGCGCGAGTAAATTATATTTAGTTTCTATAGTTTGGTCGGTAAAGTTATCTGCTACTTTACCACTCGTGTGTATTTTTTTTTCTCATCGATACACGATATCGTTTCATTGGTAATAATAAATCATAAAGAATGAAAAAAAAATCCCGGAAGCAGGGATATCGATGTATTTTTCCGATACCCCACTATTCCGTAACATTGAAAAGTCCCAAAAATTTATTGTCAATTCACCTCTTTTTCAAAATGTTTTTTATTGACTGTAGGAAGTTTTCAAATTTTTTGGACCGAGTTTATCATTCAATATTATTTATCAGACAAGAATTATATTGTAACAATGGAATATCGATACGATATATACATGTATAGACCTTTGTCAGTCATTGCACTCGATTTTTTTCATTGCTCTCTATTTATAACGGGAATGGCTAATAAATACAGCTTTTTATAAGCTGCTCTCTTCTATTCATCATTCGTGAGGATTATCTAAAAAAAAACGAAATATAAAGAGGGGAGTGCGTAACGCTTTGACTGATAATAACATAGCTGACGTTCAGCTAGACGATTAAAAACAATGTTTCTCATATTACCATAGTTAGCACATTGTAATTATCAAATGCTTTTCGCTGTCTGGTTCAGTTTGCCGCGTACTTTTTCGCGCGTACGTGCGTCATATATAGAGCGAAGGAGTTGACAGTAATAATTAATCCCTAATCGTGTATGGAATTGCGACAAATCGATGTATATTTTGGAATTTCAAAACAGATACCGTATTTTATTAATAATTTTTGAATTTCATTATTTCATAATCGTATTGTTATTTTAAATTAAATTGTTTAATTATTTTATTATAAAAAATAATTAACCGACCAGATTTTTTATTAATAATAATAATTATTATTACTTATTCGTTGTGATTTTTATAATATGTTCGTATGTAATCAATGATAATTATAATTACATTATGTTCACATGAAATTAAATGTTCATGTTACAGAAAATATATCGTATAATATTACAGCGTACAGGGTTGGCTTATGTATATAAACAACCAGTGTGACCTTATGGCATGAAGCCATCGATATATATAGTATGACTCATAGAGAACTGTGTATTTTCTGCTTGCAACTTTTACCTGCATTAGTTTATGATAAAATCGTATGATTTTAATCAAAAACTATTGCATGTGGAAACAAATGCAAATAAAATAACTCATCGTAGTAATCGATGGCTTTCATTGATAAAGTCGCGTAAGTAGATGAAAAAAATTGTCCAGTTACTGTTGATAACATTCATACATATAGTTATTCATAATTCTAATTTTGAACATTTTTATTAACAATTAATGTACACAATTACGAATAATAATTCATAGCACAATTAATGCATAAATAATAATCAAGTTTACGAATAATTATTTATTATTAAAAAAAGTCACATGAGTTACATTTTTTATCATTATTGTTTATATCGCGTGACCTATTTTCCATTGCATTGTTTTTTTTTTTCTTGTAATTTCGATTGAAACGATTGCGTGAATTTTATTGTTTTTTCCGCAAATATACTCCGATCAATTTTGTTTAGTTATCACGATGACCAAGAACGAAATTATAGTAAGCCCAGTGTGGCAGGTAGCCAAAGGTAGATGTTACGTCAGTTAAGTGACGTTTACATACACTCGGCATTGCAAGATATACCTGTGCACACACATCCGCATCTGTGCACTCTCCTCTTCAGCTCGCGGGGATACAGACGCGCGCGGGCATGCGCACATACACGCAAGCGTCAGAGTATCCTGTTCACCGCCAGACGGAGCGTCAGAGTGCCGTGCTCTCTCGCGGAGCAACGTAGTTGAACGACGTCGTTCGCGTCGCGTTCTTTCGCGTTATTCGTATTATATACGCCTCTGTAACAGAAAAAAAAGGAAAAAAACGTCAAGCTCACTGAACATTGACGAATAAACGTTTTTTCTTCAGTTAAAGAGGGTATCGTTGTGTGCCGCGAGTTTTCGCGATGACAGTTCGTTGAGACGACGGAAAATCGCAAGTGCAAAGTAAATGGAGAGACGTCAATTACCGCGTGACTCGATATTCACGCTCAAAGGGTAACTTTATCGCTTTATCGTCGTTTTACCTCGCGGTTACTCATGTACATGTGTTTTTTTTCTTGTCCTCTTATTTTTTTTTTTTTTTTACGCTTACAACAGCATTTGTTTATCGCGACACGCGACCAACTGCACTAAACATGATACTATCGTGTCGACGAATACACGGAACTCGTTGTCACGTTTTAATTGTTCTGTTTCGCGAAGGGCCGACGTGATTTCTGTCGACGATGTGACAGCGACGGATTTATGTTTGTTTTGTTTGTTTTTTTATTCGTTTTTTTATTTTTCGGGTTTCGAGCGGAAAAAATCGTATTTTTTCGGAAAATTTCGCAACGGAGAGAAATGAAGTAAATTTTTTTTTTTTTTTTTTTTTACGTTCTTTTGGATTTTTCCCTATTGTAGAGCCGTAAATGTTAGAGTTGCGATAAAATTGAGAGTTGTTTTTGAATGCTAAGAGAAAAGAACGATTAATCGAGATTTAGTGGTGTCGTTAAAATGCCTTCGGCTAATGGAGAGAGCGATAAGAGATTGCGACGGATGGATTTATAAAACAAGAGGCTGCGACACGAGAAAAAAGCGAACGCTTTGTTTTTCAATCGAAGAAACAATCGTTGCTGAGCCTTCGAGCAAAAAAACAATAATTTTTTTTTTTTACGCAAATTTGTCGCAGAAGATAATTTTTTTTTTCAATTATGAGATTATTATGATTATTATTATGAAATTATGAGAAATCGTAAAACGACGTCGCAAATGTTGGAGAGAATTGACGGAGTTAATCTTTTTCCGTTACAAAGAATTTGAAAGTTTGCCGTTGCGGCAGAAATTATTTACAGAGGATTCGTTTGCAATCGGAATGCAATCGCAATTGCAAACTCCCAAAAACATAAAAAAACTGTTAATTGAGAAAACTCTTTACAATTGTCATCTTAATGGCATTTTTTTTTTTTTTTTTTTTTTTTAGAATCTCGAATTTTATTTATCATGTTGCAAGAAAAAAAATAATAACAATAATAATGATAACAACGACAACGACGATAATAACAATAATAATAATCAAATATTTTAATAATTTCAATTTTTCGACAATTCTGGAAAAATTTGTTTTGTAATTCGTATTTATTTCAATTCTAAGATTTTTGACAAAAAGGATTTTGGAATTATCTCGAAGTACGTTTGCCCCCTTTTGCCGAAAGATTGTATATGAAGATTAGTAAATACAAAAATTCCACGAGATAACAGACTAAAAAAAAAAATGAGCTGAAAAAGCGTATTTTACACATTTCTCAACGTTAAACCGCCGATTGCAGTTATCACTGAGAACATTAAAAATACCTTATATTATCTCACTAAAAAAGAAAACATTTAAATCGCATAAAAAGACGCGAAATTGCGAATTACGAGATTAATGGTACGCGATAATTTTTTTTTTTTTTTTTTTTTCGAATAAAAAATATTATTTTGCCCGTCTTTATTGTTATCGGAAAACGTTATTCGTATCTCGCGTGACTGCAATCAGAAAAGCGCATTTAATACAGTTTACGCACAGAACATATATATATATATGTTTTCCCTGTTACCGTCACGCGACAAAGATAACGCGGAACGAGATATTAATATTAAATCGATATATTTGCTAACAAGAGTCCGAAAGATTACTTGGATTGCGAAAATAAAATTTCGGCGAAATGCCGGATGTCCAACAAAAAAAATTTGATTTTGTATTTCTTCGAACTTTTGCGCTATCATCGCACGTAAAACGCGATTGAAGTCAATACCGTGGATATCCACGCTATCTTATCTTATCTCATCGTTCTCTCTAAAAAAAATGAAAAAAAAAAGCGGTAAAAAAAATTGTTCCGTCCATAAAATTTCATTTCTTCTATCGATCACCACGAAAAAAAAATTGCTCCGTAATTCTCACCGCGTTGATCACCAAAGAAAAATGTCGCGAGTGGAATAGTGAAGAAAAAAAGAAAATCTAATTCAGTTATCGTTCAATTTCTCGCGATCGATATGATACGATAACACACTACAATAATAACAATAACAACAACAATATAATAACTAAAAAAGCCGAAAAACTAACAAAAAAAACAAAAATAATCGGTTATTTCGCGCGTAAAAAAAAACCAAAAAAAAAAATTTCGGGAACATTAAAAACAAAACTCCGCAGCGTTCGGACACAGAAGAACAATCGTGTGTGCAACAGCAACAACAACAAAAATCATTACTTCACTTAAATTCATTTTAATTATTGTTTAATTTTGCAGATTCGATACAATTCGATTTTCACGATAATCGAATATTCTCGCAATGTTTAATCGAAGAATATATTGCCAAAAAAAAAAAAAGCAACAATGTTTTTTTTACGATAATTAAAAAAACCGAAAAACGACTGTTATCTTTTTTTTCGGGATTTAAAAAAAAAACGACTTATTTTTTTCACAATTAATAAAAAACGAGCGAAGATTGTTGTTTTTTTCTTTTTTTCGGGAACATAAAAAAAAAAAGCAACAATACTTTTTTTTACGATAATTAAAAAAACGAAAAAACGACTGTTATCTTTTTTCGGGATTTAAAAAAAATCGACTTATCTTTTTCACAATTAATAAAAAAAGAGCGAAGATTGTTGTTGTTTTTTTGTTTTTTTTTTTTTTCCTCGCGTATAGCAAACATTTTTTTTTTTTAACGAGAAACGGGACTAATTGGTAAATTTCCCAGATGGACAGATTACATTTGTTGCCGATGGAATTGCCACCTGCCAGCAGTATAAATGGCAATGGGAATGGTAAAGGGCGTATGTCCTTTGTGAGACGTTTGGCGTTGGGTTGCGTTATTTTAGCGGCCCTCGGTCTACTTTACGTACCTGCATACCATTCGGCGCAAACGCCGCTTATTGGCATAGGTGAGACATCATCTCCCGCAGGACCTTCGGGGGTTAAACACTTCCCTGCATCTGTAGGTACGCATATCGACAATCACTGCTTGATCCTGCTTTTTAGCACATTCGTTTATTCTTCAATTGCCTCATAAAAAAAAAAAAAAAAAAAAAAAAAAAAAAAATTAATTGTTTATTTAAAATATAAATTACGAAAAACAATTGTTGCATCGATTAATCATAAAAAAAATATACATATGTTACTAACAAATTATTACAAATAGCAAAATAAATGGTAAATAATATAAAAAAAAAAGAAATTCGCCGATTACACTTCGATTAGGAAATAAAAAAAAAACCAACAATAATAATAAATCCTAAACCAATGATCTAATTTAGACAGAATCTTTAGTGCGAGTCGCGTAGAAAATTTCGTATGGTAAGTGTTGAAAAAAAAAAACAAAAAAAAAAAAAAACGAAAAAAAAGAAAGAAAATGAATTTTCAAACATTTTTTTGTATCTCATTCTTCCGAACCTCTCTTCTTGATCGTAGCGTCATTTTTTCCTCCACCCGCCCCATCGATACGAAGCTATATATTTCATTATTTGTGTTACACGTTTTTTGGGTGCGAATTTTTCGGCATGGAAGCTTCATGAAACATACGGAAGCATGTTGAAATTTTTTTACTATTAAAAAGAGGAAAAAAAAAAAAACAACAAAAAAAATTCGTAAATGCGAGTTTAAGTGTTGCGAAGGTGTATGGGCTTTGCGTATCATGCCATTGTTCCATTAAAAAACATCAATCCAATGGTCAAAAAAAAAAAAAAAAAAAGCAGCTTTGTGTTTTGAAAAACTTGTTGCGTGAGCTTCGAAAAAAAAAAAAAAAAAAAAGTTCTTCCCTAATTTTGTTATAAAAAAAAGAAAAAAAAAAAAAAAAATTCTATACGCTTGCGCAGTAATTTTCACAAATTATTCGTATTCTAGCTATAGATATCATTTATTTATTTTTTTCTCCATTAATAAATACTCCAAGCGTCATAGAAAGCTTGCGAATCGACTAGAAAATCACCGAAATTTTTTGTGTCCTGACTTAGGCAAAGTAGTTTAATAATATATATAAAAAAAAAAAAAATACCTTCCGTGTAAAAGACGAAGGATTTTGAAAAAAAAATAAAATAAAAAAAAATGAATATGTAATTTGACGAAGAAACGTCGATTTTCAGCGCAGTTACCCGGTTGGGCTTTCAATACCTCGAGAAATTTAAATTCCTACATCCATCCAGAACACAATACGACTATATTGAATCCGGAAGATGCTTGCAAAACTCCGCCATATCTGCTCGTTGTGATATGTTCGGCAGTTGAGAATCTGAAGGCACGAATGGCCATAAGAGATACGTGGGCGAACGCTAGCAATCTGAATGCCCTTTACGACGATACGGTGAAAGTTGCGTTCCTATTAGGACAAAGCGATAACGATACGCTCAATGTAAGTTTACGTAAATTTTTCTTCTTTCAAAGATTTCTTTCAATAGCAAACCGAATATCAGTAACAAACGAAAATGAATCCAATGAATCCGTTCAATTCGATAAATTCGATACGTTCGATACGTTCGATACATTCGATTTATCGAAATCCGCAATTTACATTTTTTTTATTTCGATTGCCTTTTCCTTTTCATCTTCCATTCCATTCAATTCGCTGAGTCCAATAAATAGATTCGATTCGATAAATTCGATACGTTCGATACATTCGATGTATTCGATACATTCGATTTATGGAAATTCGTCAATTATATTTCATTTCGATTGCCTTTTCCTTTTCATCTTCCATTTCATTCAATCCGCTGAGTCCAATGAATCCATTCGAGTCGATAAATTCGATATTTTGTCAATTATATTTCATTTCAATTGCCTTTTCTTTTTTATCTTTCATTTAATTCATTTCGCTGTGTCCAATAAATCCATTCGTTTCGATAAATTCGATATTTTGTCAATTATATTCCCGTTCTGTTGTCATTAATTTTTCATACCAAAAAAAAAATGAGATCTCTCGAATTTTTTAAGAATTTTATTAATTAATTCCATTGATGATTTTTCTTTCAGAACTCTTTACTCGACGAGAATCTTCGAATATTTCTCTTTATTTTCCTCTCAAATGAATCCCATCAATTGAGTAACTATCACATCTCAAACGTCCTTTTCTCTTCGTTTTTTTATTACGAAAAAACATTTTTTTTCTTCGTACGTTTCGAAAGCTTTTCGGAAATTCAATTGATTCTATCGACGCCGCTTTTTTTTTTTACAGGAATCTGTTGTCGACGAGAATATTCAGTATAATGATATAATACAGGAAAAATTTCACGACACATACAATAATTTGACTCTGAAATCCGTTATGATGCTGAAGTGGGTCACTGCGAATTGCCAGAAAGCCAAATATCTTATGAAAACGGATGACGATATGTTCGTTAATATTCCAACGTTGCTGAAGACATTGAGAATTCGACCGCAAATTACGTCGACTCTTATCGGATCACTCATTTGCAACGCTCGTCCGATATTGGATCCGAAGAATAAATGGTTAGTAGTCGTTTACATGACTGCAAGAATTTTTTTGTAATTTGAAGCTTTTCAGTTTTTTGCTTTAAGGACGTAAATTCCGATGAATTTACTTCGGAAATTCGTCATTTTCGAGATTTTTTTTTACGGAATGTCGTCAAACATTTTTTTTCAAAATTTCAGAATATGTTTATCGCATTTTTGTGCGCTTTTTTGAATTTTTTCATTGATAAAAAAAAATCCCGAAGGAATCTTCGCGTATACATGAAAATTATGGAGAAATATTAAATTTTCAAATTTTTAAAATATTTCTTCTCTTCAAGAAAATTGTCGGATGATTTTTTTTAATTTACGAATTTTATTCTTCATACATTTCTGCGCTTTCGTCATTTTATTCAGTAGCATAAAAAAATTATAAACGGATTTTCGCGAACGAATGAAAATTAAGTGGAAAAGCTAAAATTTTCAATTTCTCGAATACTTGTTTTTTTTTTTTTTTCGATAAACTTACCGACCGATTATTTTCAAAATCACAGAATTGATTCGTCACACAATTGTGCGCTTTCGTGAATTTTTTTATCGTAAAAAAAAAACTCAGACACAATTTTTAGCGTTAAATAAAAATTATCTGCAGAAATGCAGATTTACATTTTTTTTTAATATCTTTTTATCACTCGATTTTTATTAAACTTCGTTTTAATTTTGGAAATATAATGTGTTTCAGGTATACGCCAAAATATATGTTTTCCGAGAGAATATATCCAAATTACTTGTCGGGAACGGGATACGTGATGAGTCTCGACGTCGCGTCGAAGCTGTACGACGCGGCATTGTCGACGCCGCTGTTGCATCTCGAAGACGTGTATATCACCGGCGTGTGCGCGAGACACGCAAAATTGCGTCCGATGAATCATCCGGGTTTCAGTTACGTTCCCCGAAAGCTCGACATTTGCGTACTTCGCAGTGCCATAACGGCGCACAAAGTTAACTCTTCCATTATGTATACAATTTGGAACAAATTTAAAGACTCCAACGTGACGATCTGCACGAATCATTCCAACGCCGAGAACAAAAAGCCAACAACGCTTAATCGTAGTGGACGAAACGTCGGTTACTATCTCGTGAAGAGACGAAGCATCAACAGGTGCGTCTGAATAAACAAACAAAAAAAAACAAAATAACTTTCGAAAAAAAAAAGAAATACAAAAAAATTACATCTCTGGTTTCGTACCAAAATGTTTTTATGCCTAAGTCACTAAAGGTTTTTTCGCGACCAAACGGCGTTAAATTTGAAAAGTTGAAATTGCGAATTAAAATTTGAAAAATTGAAATTGTGAATTAAATTTGAAAAATTGAAATTATGAATTAAATTTAAAAAATTGAAATTATTTTTTTTTAAATCAAATTTTGTAATTAAATTAAATTACATTTTTTTTTTTCGACCTCTAATTAGCCTTTTCATATCTTATCGTAAGAAACGTGTTAGACGCGTTGAAAAAAAAAGAAGAAAAAAAAAAAATTGAGAATAATTAGCCGCGTTGCTCGTGAAATATCCTCGACGACTCTGGTCACTAATCGTTATTTTTAGCCGTGCGAAAGCGCGAAGCGTGTGCGTACGCGTGTGAATGTGTGTGTTTGTGGCTTAGCCACACTTCCGCATTTTAATGAAGAGAGATAAGAGAGCGAGAATAGGAGCGTTTGAATGTTGTAATCCTAAGCGAACGAACAAAAGGGTTTTCGAGATATTTTTCCAGTCTGATTGTGCGTCTGTAGTTCTTAAGAAAACATTGTCAATTAGGTAAAAAAAAAAAAAAATTGAAAACAGAAAATAATCTTCTCCTACGAATATAGTTAATTTTGTTTCCTCTGTTTCGGGGAAATATATCCCTTGACTAAGTTATTTAAGTTATTAATTTCACGCGTATCATCGAATGTTTTTTCGTCTCATATCCTTTATATATTTCGTAGAAAAAAAAACAATACTTTTCGTTGTCGCAATGTTGGATAAAAAAAAAATTATTACGATTTTGATAGTTAAATATTTTGAAAAAAAAAAAAAAAAAAAAAAAACGGAAGCATATCATACGAAATTTAACATTTATTTCGTTAACCATTCGAGAAACAATAAAATCTCGTAATTGTAACTTTTTCGTCGAATACACCAAATTATTCATTTACTTTCAATAATATTTTTTGTTCAGGTATTTTTTTATTAAAAAAAAAAATTGCATTCTTTTCATTATCGTGTCCATCGAGAATTGTTTTTTTTTTTCAATAATCACAACGTTGGAAAATGTTGCGAAATAATTTGCTTATTTGTTCTTTCCGTGCGAACACGTGAAATCGATTGGCTGTGTGTAAATATTAATATTACGATGAATCTTTAGTTTAACAAAGCGTAAGAAAAACAACAAAAACGAACAAAAAAAAAACGAAAAAAAAACAAAAAAAAATTGTCGTGCGTAAGAGAGTTGAAACGATAATTAATCTAATCGACTATCGTCAACGGTCGCAATATCGAGTAGATAGGAACAAATTTTTAATCGCGCGAATAAAAAAATGCGCCGATATTTCTTAGGGCCTTCGCTGTCGCGATATCTAAATCGTTTCGATGTTTCGAAAAGTAAGAAAATAAACGAAAACGAAAGAAAAAAATATTCGTTCGATAAGTCTTGGAAAAAAATCGATGCAACTATTAAAATTTAAAAAAAAAAAAAAAAAATTTTTTGCGCCCTCCGGTCGCGAAAGTAAAAAAATTGCCAAATTTTTCGAAGGCTTAACGAACTAAAAAAAAAGCAGTAGGCAAGTTATTAGAGGCTTACTACTGTATTTGGCTTTTCGAGGAGAAACTCTAGTGGCCTTAGAAGAAAAAAAAAAAAGAAAAAAAAATTTATTTCATACAGCGAAAAAAAAAGAGTTACCGAAGAATTTTTAATAATTCACGGATAATGCCCACTTTTCCGTTGGGTATAAAAAAAAACATAATAATGTGGTGCTATCGACTGTTCGAACAAACCTTCGCCACTCCGAATCCATTTTTTCTTTTTTTTTTTTTTCGAAAATTGATCGCACATATCTCCGCGAATTCCGAGAGAAAATTAATTTAAAAAAAAAATTACGAAAATATTTTTTTTTCAAGAAAGTTGTAGGCGGTTTTTTTTCAAACTTACAGAATTTATTCATCACACATTAGAGCGCTTTTCTGCATTTTTTCATTGTTTAAAAAAAATCACAACCGAAGTTTCGCGTATTAATGTAAATTATGTTGAAAAATTTAAATTATCAATTTTTCTTTTTTGCGAAAGTTATCCGACGATTCTGAATTTTGCATCGAAAAATGAACATCGTAAAAAAGTTGAAAGAAAAAGAAAATTGAATGCAAAAAGGAAGCATCAAATTTACAAAATTAAAAATAAATTATTTTTAATTGTCGCGATAAATTGTAAATAATGGAAAAATAATTATTAAATTTCTCTTACCGCGAATTTCCGATCGGGGATACGAAAATCCATCGATAAAGAATTTGCCAAAAAAATTATCCGGATTCGGAGTAAAAATCGGAGAAGCGCGCAAACTGTGCGCCGCGTTTGTTCGATACTATCTTTTTTATACCAATTAACAATAATAAATAAAATTAATAAAAAAAAGTAATCGATTAACGAACGTCGAGCGAATGTTACGGCGTATTGTAAGATAATATATATCAGTGAGGCTTGCTTTGCGACGAGAAACATGAACCCGATCCATAGTATACACATTATTTATTAAGAACAATAGATATCCTTTGTACATGTAAAAAAAAAATGAAAAACAATAATGATACGATATCCTGTATTAGATACACTTTCGACGAGGCAGCATTAAACTAATATTAAATACAGAAATATTCATTATGAAAAAAAAAAGAAAACAAAAATCTGAAACCCGATAACTCATCAAAGGATCGATAACTAATTATTTCCTCAGTCTTTTCATCTTTTTTTGTATATAAATAATTCTTCATGATACATTATCTTCCGAAATTATAAAAATATCTCGCCGCCGCCGCCGCTGTATTCAAGAATTTAAAAAAAATTAATTTTTTTTTTGTGTCTCAAACTAAAACTTGAGACACAAATAATCGATAATCGATATATTATTCTCGATCTCATTTATTGTGTATATTTTTTTTTTTTTTTAGATATCGAAGACTCGATATTTTTTTTCCTTTGAAAAATTGTGTATATTTTCATCATGCGACTTGCTTGAGACTTGAGACATAAAGAATCGATAACTATTGCTATTCTCGGTCTCATTTATTGTATATATATTCGCCTCGAGATATCAAGTTTAAGATAATTCGATGCTTTTTTCGTGTTTGAGGAATTTTTGATAACTTTATCTTGAGACTCAACTTGAGACTTGAGACATAAAGGATCGGAGATCATTATTATTCTCCGTCTCATTTGCCGTTCAGATTGTCTCGTTGGCAACTCAAGTGAACGGTAATTCGATAGTTTTATCCCTTTTTAAAGAATCTTATATTGTATACGTCTGCATATTGCAACTCGAACTAAAACTTGAGACATGAGACATAAAGGATCGACAATTATTATTATTCTCCTTATTTGCCGATCAGATTTTCTCTTTGATAAATGAAGTTAACGGCAGTTTAATTTTTTTTTTCTCATTCAAAGTCTCATATATCGTTATCTTGCGACTTATCTTGTGACTTGAGACATGAGACACAAAGGATCGACAATTATTATTATTCTCGTTCTCATTTGCCGACCAAATTTTCTCCTCGATATCTCAAGTATACAGTAATTCGATAGTTTCTTTTTTATGCAAAGATTATTCTACATCCTCATCATGCGATTCGAAATGTTTGCCAGGCGATAATTGCGTTTTTTTCTTCCGAGAAAAAACCCAAACCAATGCCTTCGAATTATTCGATTATCGGGCCGTCGAGCATTAAGCAATATCGTTTTTCTCCCGTATCTTCAGCGATCAATGGAAGTACCGTGGCAATAAAATGAAAAAAACCTCAAGTTATTACGAATTTAAGGGTCGCGAATCGATTCGCGAGGCTCGTTCGATGATCCAGGATCCTGACTCGACTTCAGCGTCTCCTCAATCTTCCTATCCTTCTTCTCTTTCTTGTGTTTCTTCCATTTCTTCAATTTCCTCGAAGTCTCGCAACTCTCGATGAGATCCTCGCCGCGTCCCGAATCAACGGAATCCTCGCAAAGATTAACAGCCATTAATGAGTCGGACAAACGCTCGACTCGTCTTTTCTCCGACTGCGTTTGACGCTTTTTCTTCCTCTTCTCTATACGATGATTCAGCTTATCCGCCTCCGTGGAATCTTCCTTACGACTCTTCGAGTTTTCCATCGTTTGTTCCCTATCAACGTTAAAGATACTTCCGTCCGACAGAAAGACGACGTCTATCGACGATACGCAAGATTTTTTGCAATCATTATTAGCATTAGCATTATCCAAGTCGTATTCACGATTCTTTCGCTTTCTGCTGATACCGTTCTTTTGAAACTGTTCGCCAAGACACGAATCTTTACTCGTCTCTCCCGATTTTTTCCTTTCCTTGCGTTTCTTTGTTTTCTCGTCGTCGGGTCTCGTTGCCTCGTCGACTATCACAACGGAATTTAACTTGTTAACGAGTGCCTCGACGCGACGTCTCTCCTTGCGTCTCGCGGTTTTCGATTTTTTTCGCGTCTCATCGCTACCGGCGCTCGACGGCTCCTCGGCAATGAGAGTATTCGCGTTATCGTCGATCTTCGATATATCGCATTTCGATATATCGATATTCGATTTTTCGGTAATACGCCGTTCCTCCGTCTCGTCGGCGCTTCTTCGTCGTTTTCGCTTCAATTCTCGTCTTTTCTTCACCTCCGTCCATTCCTCCGATTTCGGTAACGAATCTTTTTGCTTCCCTAAGATCTCCGCCTCCTGAGCGGCGATTCTCGCCAATTTTCCACTTAATTTCAAGCCGTGTCTCGCACCCTTGTGAGCCGTTCTACCGCCGCACGCTTGAAATAATTGCTCATCGCTCATTTCAAAAGATGGCGCCTCTTGCAAAACTTCGGAAAGCGCGGAATGAGAAAAACTTTCCTCCGGAACAACTTTTCCATTGTCCAGAGTACAAGTTTTCAAAAAACTACCGTATTGCAAATCGTGTTTTTTCTTCAATTTTTTCAGGTCAATTTTACGCGTCGATATCTCAACTGCATCTTCATCCTTCGCCTTGACGGAGATATTGTTTTTTGTCGTATCGACGGCGATATTGCTGGACGCTTTGTTGTAAACGGATTCCCACCATTTGTACTCTCGGGAATCGTGTCCCACGCCAGTCGTGTCGAATTTTAGCTTCGGTTTTAGCGCGTCGACGATTCCGTTTTCATTCTTTCCTAATCCTTTGCCTGGAAAAAAAAACAAAACCAAAATTTGATAAAATAAACAAAAAAATTCGTGAAAAAATCCGTCATAATAACAATAATGAAAAAAACGAAATTGAACTTTTTTTTTTACGAAACAAATGAATTTCGGGGAAAATCGGAACATCGTAAGATCGCAAAATATAGAGAACGTTCGGATGTTTCCTTTTATTATCTGTGCGTCGATTTAACCTCAAATTTTGAATTCGTTGCTCAAAAGACGCAGAAAAAAATAATTTGCTCCGAAAACAAATGGCAATTTTTCTATTTACGGACGCGAAAAAGCGATATTGAAGGAATAAATAAAATGTCGTAATGGAACAATGTGTGCATTGATTTGACTGCAAATTATTCGTAACTTCGATTCCGGAGAAACAAAAGACACAAAGAAATGATTTACGACAAAAAAAGAGTAATTGTTTTTTATACACGCGAAGAGACAAGAGATTGAAAAGATTTTGGAGAAACGGTTGAAGATCGACAAATTTTGGATATCTCTTTGTTATTTTTGAGTGCTTGTTGATTTTTAACTGTAAATGTTTCTTACCCTCGGTCCAACCGTACTTCAGGAGTTGAGTCTTCGCGAAACTCGCCATTGGCACGTTTTCCTATTGTTTAATTCTCGACGCTTCGCGATCAACACTCCGAAGCTTTTGATTTGTTTTTCACGTTTTTTTTTTGTTCTGGAATAATAATATTTGTCGATAGACAAGATAGAAAAACTGCGCAGCGTCCCGACGGCGAGGGTACGGCACTTTGGACGAAAGTTTTTTTTTGGTTAACAAGATCGCGTTAAGTATAATGTTACAGCGTAGCAGCACGAGCTTTGGACAGCTGACTCGAGACTGCAACGTGAATTCTCGATTGTGTTTGTGCAGAGATTAGTAGTGGTTTCGCGTGGAGAACTTTAGTCATTTTTACATTATCGACTGTCGATATACTAACGCGCATTATCGCTCGCCGCAACGGATGAACAGATAAATGGAGTAGTCGACCTATTCCGCGGAATGACACTAATGACAGATGTCCCGATATAATATTAACATCGCCGCACATTCACGAAAATGCCGATACTCGCGAAAATGGAATAAAACATGAAACATCATCGTTATCCCCACAAAATTCTCGTCGATGTCACAACCGACTCGAGCACAGTATACAGAGTCAAATCGTGATCGCAAAAAAATATCAAACACGACGAAAAGAATAGTAGAAAAAAGATAAAAAGCTATGCAAAGAACGCACGAACTGACTCGCAGAACATAAGAAAAACGGAGAGAAAAGAATATAAATTTACGCGCGTCTGTAGCAATAGCTTTGTTTAGAATGCCTCGTCTTCTCCCGAAGAATGCTTCAGTTCTTTAAAAAATCTGGCAAGTAACGAATAAATATATAACATTTCTATATTCTCTTAAAATTATCAAATAAAAAAAATCGTAAATACGAATACAGGGGTCGACTTGGACTTTTTGAATATACCAAAAAGAAATAATTGGGCCTCATTATTACTTCTTGTACTCCCGCTGAGGTGCCATATTCGAACGAAACCCGCGCAGCTTTTAACCGGAAGTAGAGCTGACAGAATTCGTGAATTTAGCTTTCGTGTATTTGTCCGTCGTGTATTTAGCAGTCTCCCCCGTCACTTGTTTGGACGCTACTATTGGTTCGTTCGGTCCGAACTAACCAACTCTGGCAGAGCGGACCAATCGTAGGATCGGAACAAGTGACGGCGGCATCATTTTAGCCGAGTGATTGGAACGCGCCTAATCTCTGGTTTGTGCGCGTGAAATACGTGTTAAGAAAATCCGGTAGAGGCGTTGGTATCGCGAGCGAAAACCTCGACAAACTACCACCAGAGATTAGTAGGGAGATGCACAACGCTCGGCTTTTGGCCGTCCCAATTTGAGTGGCGCTAAATCGTAGCGGCGAACTCGGGAGTACGATTTTGTGATCATCGCCTCGGCCAACATTGCAGAGTCGGGGCGAACGTGATCACCGGTGCGGTGGGTATTGCAGGCGCGTGAACACGAGTCAGCGCTTGGCGGAGAGAACCTCTGCGCCGCTCGAGCCTCGTTCTCACAAACCCAGAGACTCAGTTCTTTGGACGCGGATGAATTTTTTTTTTCCCTCTTTTTTGCATGTTACAAGTAGCCAACCATTGTCTATGTACTTTGTAACGTGCACGAAATGAGTAATCAATTAACGTAGGCGTGATTAGGTGCGGAAAAAATATTTTCGAACGGCAAGCGAGCTCGCAACTTTTATGGGACTTTCATGTGTTGAACTTCAAAGTCATCGGTTAACCGAGTGCGTCTCGGCACCTTTTTTTGCATCGAGAATTCAACGTTCGAGCCCAAGATGAATTGATTTATTTTTATTTCTTGCTTTTGTCACACCAACTTCCGGAATACCTGGGTGCACTGCCATGAGCACTGAATTGACTAATTATTCTAGGTAGTACAATATAGGTACGAGAAAAATATTTTCTAACGGCAAGCGAGCTCGCAACTTTTATACGACTTTCGTACATTCAATTTTGAAATTTTCGGTTAGCCGTGAGCGTTGACGCTTCCTTTTTTATCTCAAGAATCCGAGGTTCAAGCCAAGATAGATCGGCTTATTTTTTTTTTTTTTTTTTTTTCTTTCAGTTAGTTGCGATCACGGTCTCTATACTAGTGTAGAGGATAAAAAAAAAACTGATCGCAACTAACTGAAAGAAAAAAAATTAAGCCGATCTATCCTGGCTTGAACCTCGGATTTTTGAGGTAAAAAAGGAAGCGTCAACGCTCTCGGCTAACCGAACATCTCAAAATTGAATGTACGAAAGTCGTATAAAAGTTGCGAGCTTGCTTGCCGTTCGAAAATATTTTTTCCGCACCTAATCACGCCTACGTTAATTGATTACTCATTTCGTGCACGTTACAAAGTACATAGACAATGGTTGGCTACTTGTAACATGCAAAAAAGAGGGAAAAAAAATTCATCCGCGTCCAAAGAACTGAGTCTCTGGGTTTGTGAGAACGAGGCTCGAGCGGCGCAGAGGTTCTCTCCGCCAAGCGCTGACTCGTGTTCACGCGCCTGCAATACCCACCGCACCAGTGATCACGTTCGCCCCGACTCTGCAATGTTGGCCGAGGCGATGATCACAAAATCGTACTCCCGAGTTCGCCGCTACGATTTAGCGCCACTCAAATTGGGACGGCCAAAAGCCGAGCGTTGTGCATCTCCCTACTAATCTCTGCTACCACGTGCGATTTGCGGTTTAATTGTATTAATAAAAAAAACACACACATTTCGTGAAAACAATGTAGAAACAATATAATACATTATTGCAGTTTAATCGAGTGTATGTAACGATCGTGCAGTGGTGAAGTGAATAGTTATATTTATTTAGCGAGAAAAAACATTAAGGTAAATAAAACGATTCGTCATTAACGGGTTATAAAAATTTCGGCTTCAAAAAAAAAATCTTTGACATTTACAAATTTATTCAGTTAATTAATAGTTATTACAAAAAAAAATTACTCAAAAAAATGCCGAAAATTGAAATGTCAAAAATTTCAGTAACAAAAATGACGACATCCCTGGCGGAGCAGCTGCAAAAGCTGCGCACGCCGCAAACTGCGTTGCTGGTCCATACGACAACAAAGCCGAGTCTCTTGTTTGATCCTACCGAGGCGGCGAATCTCGACAGAGAAGTAGTGCTGAAAATTGGTAAAAAAAAAAAAAAAAATTATAATTATTATTTATGTGTTTATTTTCATTTTCTTTTATTTATTAATTATTTTCTTATTTTTTAATACAATTTTCCTCGAAAATATATTTTACGTATATCGCAGTTTCCATTTTAATAAAAAATTTTTTTTTTTTTTTTTTTATTTTTCAGGTCAAAGCGGTCTTCAAGATTTGAAAAAGCTGTGTTCCACTTTCGCGCAATTTGAGTCGACGTTATTTGCTCAGAGTTCCTTAACACTCGAGCGTTCGGTTCAATCCTCAAAAATCAACGAACTTCTCGACTCCGATATAGAAAAATTTTTGATCCTTTTATCGCCGTATTTTCTCCTAAACTCGGCGCACAAAGCTCTCGAATGGTTGATACATCGTTATCGAATCCACCAATTCAACAAAGACGCGTTTATAATGCTGATACTTCCTTATCACGACACGCGAATGTTCGTCAGAGCTTTGCAATTATTGGACGTAAAAAACAATAAGTGGAGTTGGCTGCATCCCCTCCAACATCCCGGAATTCCATTGCCTTCTCTGACTCTCGTGAAACAAGTCGCCTCCGACTTCGCACTCCTCCGTTTGCTCGCGGATCACGTAGTAAAAGCGACAGAAATTTACGGAGAAGAAGCGACGAGTCTCAGTACACTGTACGCTTTCTATACGATGGCATTAATCGGTGCGATCGATCGTTCGGAAAATCTCACGGATATCCAACTAAATCTGATGCTTCCTTCCCTCACCGCGGCTCTGAGTTCCCAAATCGCCGATTTCGCGGCCAGTAGTTACATGATAATCGCAAAACTTTCAACGAAAACTCGTCTAAACACCGAAGCAACTAATTTTCTAATTTCCAAATCGCTAAAAAAGCCGAAACTCCCATACGAAGCTTTACTTCTGTGTTTCCATATCTACGAAAACGCGCAAAATCGTCCAACAAACGTTCCTGAAAAGCTCGTTAATCGTGTCGCAAGGAATGCGACATTCGTCGATCAAATTCCAAAAATAAAACTTCTCGGAGTAAACATAACGAAATTTCTCGTTCCTCTTCTCGAAGCATCTTTCGAGATGACATTGAAAAAACCCGAAGAAACACAGATAGTGAGGGCAATGATCGAGAATATATTTACGAAGATATCCTACGAAGACGAAGAGATCGATATAATTCTAAAAAACACTTTAAAGCCGCAAACCATCGCTGAAGAAGTATCGAAAGAATCGAAGGATTTCCTCGCGGATCTTTACACAAAGTTGGAGCGAATGTATCCCTTGAGATTCGACAAATATCTTAAGAATCTCATGAAAGCCTCGGAGACCAACGAGGATTCGAGAAGCATATTAAAATTTTTGATGTCGTGGCACTCGGGCGCCCGACACGTTAAGGATTCTCTCAACATTCTCGGAAAACTGAGTCACTATAATCCGGAGCAACGAATCGCTGCTTTGGAAATGATAGCGCGAGGAGAAGTCGACATAACGGAAGGCTTTCGTGAGATGGTAAACAAAGCATTGATCGCGAGGTTCAGCGACAAGGATCCGCGAGTGGTAAACGCATTGCTGGTCTTCCCGATCGAGAGATTGAAGAGTCTTTTCGCCAGCGACACTCTCGTCGACGAATTAATGATTTTGCTGGCGCGTTGCCACACAGCGAAACTCGCGAGACTCGCGACACCGGCGATAAGATTACTGCTGAAAGTCAGCGAGGAGAGCGACGATACCAGTGTCTTCGTGGCGACTCTGCCGTATCTGTTCCCCAGCGGCGACGAACAGATCGGTATGGCGATGCAGGTGTTGCACTCGGACTTTGCGGCGAAAAATCGGTATATACAAGCGGTAAAGAATGATATGGGATATCAGCCGGACGCGGAGGCGATAAGATTAGCCGCTTTTCATAATATCCTTAAATCGGAACTTTTGCCTCCAACAGCGAATATCCTCAACGCAATGAAGTTCCAGTCGTGTCGCGGGGACGCGACTGCACTTTTTTTTAATCTCGTACTCCTGGGATCGGTATGTCGCGTTCCCGTTGGAGAATTGGCGAACAGCGTGGCGCTGGAAGTCGTCGAGATGGCGGCGGAAATAATAAAGAATTATCCGCGAGTGAAATTGCTGCCCGATTGCAATCAGCTGAACGGAGAAACCTTTCAGCACGCGTTGCAATTGGCTTCGCGAGGAATACTTCCCGTTCAGGCGGCGACTTATGTGATCGAAATGGTTCATCGGCGACTGGATATCAAACCGAATCCTATCGTCGATTTTCAGAATGATCCCGAAAGAGCGCAATTGCTTTTGCGCCTCTTGGAGATTTTGTTTGATGGGATGAAAAACGAGACGAGACTGCAGCATTATTCTTGGTGCCTTAAGATATTTTTCCAACGGCACTTCGCTTCGATTCAGGATATGCTGACTTTTCTCTCGCAATTCTTCATTAAACCGGTCGATCCGCGATCGTCGTATCAGTGTTTAAAAATCGCTTACGATCTCATAAGCCGATCGAATTCGGTACAATGGATTTTCCTGGATAACATCTTCGCGACGAATATTCTTGTCGCTCTGTCGCGAGAAAATGCCGCGTGTCGAGAGGCTGCGGTTGAGATAATGAAGAAATTGTCGACTACTTTTAATCTCACGATGGAAGGCTATTCGGCATTGTTTTTCGAACTCGCGGCGAAGGGCACCGAGTTATCGATCGATCCGGAGCAATTGTCCTTTAATTTGTACAATTTGTTGTCTCCCGATCCGGACGTTACTCACGATATTCCAAAGGAATTAAAATCGAAACTGCAGAAAGCGCGGCAATTGTTGTTCGATACGATTCTCGACAAAAATATGCCGATTCACGCGATTTCTCAGCTTCTCGAGGTTCTTACTTACGTCAATGGATCGGTAATTTTGCAAGAACTCGCGCCGCTCGGTCTCGAGTTGCATGAGAAATTATCGACGACAATCAAAGAGAGAAAAAAATTCGGCGCTGCTGCGCTGAAAAATATTCTTCAGAGATTCAACGCGACGACAGTCGAGGCGCTGCGAGACGAGAAGGTTTTGCGGCTCTTTGAGATCGCGACTGGCGATCATAAACTCCAATTACCGACGGAATCCGGTAATCTATCGCCGAGCGCTATAACGATCAAACAGGTCGACGAGGTTTTCTTCGAGAAATTGGGAAAAGTATCGACTCAATTGCAGCGCAAAGTACTCGCGAAACTTGTCGATGTTGTTACCGATTGCGAGATCAGCAGTATCGTCGCGGCGAGCAACCGAGCAGTGAGAAGAATAAAAATCGACGCGAAACTAGTCGTCGACGAGTTGAAAACAATGATGGAAGCGAAAATCGAGGCTCCGGAAGGAAAATCGGTAACGAAATCGTTAAGAAAATCGATGAAATTACAAGCCCCGCGACCCGAAGTCATCAATACACGAGAGTGGAAAAGAGGAATAACTCTTTTGCAGTTTATTCAACGCGCCAGTAACATTCAACGAGAAAATCTGTTGATACCGGTTCTTTTCGATCTTTTGCGGATTTGTCTGTCTTTCGAGGTTCAGAGTCCTCTGGAATACACGAATCAGTTATTATTGTCGACAATCTATCATTTGGCGACGAAATCCTTACCGATCCCCGACGCGCATTTGCAGATCGATCTCGTATCGCAGTGCATAAGAATTTCCCACAATCCCCAGACGCATCATCACGCGCTTCTCGTTCTCGTGGAACTTTTCAAAGTTGCCGATGTCGAAACGGCTCTTCACAATATTATGCCGATTTTTACCTTTATGGGAAGTTCGGTATTGCGACAAGACGACGCTTATTCGATACAAATAATATCGAAAACTATCGAAACCGTTGTGCCGATCGTTAACGCCGCAAACGACGAGCGGCACGCCTGCGAAATTCTCCGAATTTTCGTAGTTTCCTTACCGGACATTCCGGAACATCGGCGAATACCTTTGTTCGTTAAATTGCTTCAATTGCTCGAAAATCATCTTCATCTCTTTTATCTTTTGATTTTCGAGAGTCACGTACTCTCGCAGAGCAAAGACGCTTCGAGTCAAAGAATGTCATCCCAGAGACTCGAATTCGCCTTAACGATCTCACGAGAATTTGGACCTCAAGCGCTCATAGAAGTTTGTCGTAAACTGGTGGAATTCGTGAAAACTTTACCGATCGAAATCGACGAAGAACATCAGAGAAAACGGTTGAATTTCGCCGGCAAACATATCTTCGATGTCGCGAATAATTCGCCGAAACAATTGCGACACTACAAATATACTGTTGTACAATTTTTGAGCGCTCTGTTGACTTCTACCGATTTTGTCGAGAGAGTCGCGAGACTCGACGATAACGAGACCGAGAAAATTAAATCGATGTACGATCGGTTGATTGTGGAACTCGTACTGCTTATACAGAGCGCGTCGAAGAGCGCCGATCTTCATCAGGGGAAACCGAAGGGAAAGTACTGGAAGGTACTTTTGCACAATTTGTATGAAATTTTGGACGCCGTTAATGGGTTGTTACCGAACAGAGTATTCGTCGCGAGCATTAAGCGATTGATGCGTCACGATCTTCTGACGGTGAGAAGAAAAGCTTTGGAATTGCTGAACTCGAGACTGCAACAGAGGAAATTTAGCGACGAGGTTCGGGAGGATTTGCTTGGATTGATCGAATCGCTTATGGAGATCGTTAAGAAAAAGGGAAAGATGCTGAGTCCGGAATTGGAGATAATACAACAAACTGCGCTGATTACTCTGAAACTTATGGCGAAGAATCTGGCAATGGAAAATCCGGCGGACTTCCAACCCGTAAGTTTTTTTACGATGTTAATTCGGCGATTGAAGATCGATTTTTATAGCAAAAAAAGGAGTTTTGATTTTTTTTTATTGGTAAAAAAAAAAAATTGTATCGATAATCCCGTGCGATAAATTGTCGGTTACAGTATTCTGGTAATCGAAAAAAATCGCTGGGTACCAATATTAAAAATTGTGGGAGAGGAGTCAGTTTTTCGAAGTCGAAAAATTTTAGTTTTAAAAATGTTAACACAAAAAAATCAATATTATTAATTTAAACAATAGATTGATACAATTTGGATATTTTTTTAAGGTTCTCGATCTGACGACGGAACTCATCACGACGAAGGAAGGTCCGATGCTCGCAAGTGCTGTTCTTTGCGTCGCCGAATTGTGCGGATCCATGAAAACGCACGCAATAAAATCTCTTAACAAATACGCACCGGCAATAATACGGTTGTTGAAAACCCATTGTCATCAGGAATCACCGGATATCGTGGTCGTCAGTATAGTCAGCGCGCTCCACAAGATCGTTGAATCGGTTGGAAACTTCCTGTCTATGTATCTCGATAAATTGCTCTCGGAATTGACGAGACTAAGTGCGCTTTACACCGACACGGAGCATACGAAGGTTTGTCATCGAAACTTTCATTCAAAACAATTTATCATTTATCATTTATCATTTATCATTTATCATTTATCATTTATCATTTATCATTTATCATTTATCATTTATCATTTATCATTTATCATTTATCATTTATCATTTATCATTTATCATTTATCATTTATCATTTTATTGGAGAATAAAAATCGTTGACGTTTATTTTAGATCGGCTTAGTGGTCGCGAAACTGAAGTTAACGACGCAAAAACTCTCGAGTTGCATTCCAATGCGCGTTCTCTTGCCGGCGGTCGCGAAGACCTACGATCATCTCTTGGAATCCAAGTCTTATCAGTGCGTTCCGCCGCTGATGAACATTCTGGCGGAATCTTTCGCTCACGTGACCCCTAAGGATCTTCAGACCGCTATTCCAGATCTCGCGAATTTCTATCTAAAGGTTTTGCAGTTTCGCGAAGACGTGAGAATCGTCGAGGAGACGGATATGGAAGTCGACGAGGCGCGAGTCGCTACGCTTAAGGATGTCGTTAACGTCGAGGAAAGCGCCAGCGGAGCAGTCGTCGCTTTGGTTCTTAAATTGAGTGAAGCGACTTTCAGACCCCTTTACTACAAACTCTACGACTGGGCTGCGAGAAATCCGGAGCACAAGCAGCGAAACATAACGTTCTACAGGTAATAAAAATTAAAAAAAAAAAGCAACAAAAAATAGTTGAGATTTATGTTTCTTCAAAGATTAATCATTAATTTAGTCATTTGAGAAAAAAGGATCGAGAATTCGCCGACATCGAATATTCAAAAATATTAGGAAATTGTTTTGAACAATTCTAAAAAAATTCATAAAGAAACTTCAAAATCTAATTCACTCGATCGCCGAAAAAAAAAATCAATTTCTCATCATCTATATAGTTGTTCCCTTCGAAAACAAAAATCTCAGCCATTTCTCTTCCAAATACGAAAAAAACTCTTTTTGTCCCAAAAAATGAATTCCAATTCCCAATCGCACCGAGAAAATGCCAAATTCATCTAATTCTCTCGTTAATCTCCTCAGACTCTCCGCCAACATCGCCGAACGTCTGAAGTCTTTGTTCGTTCTTTTCGCCGGTCATTTTCTCGCACACGCCGCGTCTCTCCTTATCGCCAACAACGCCGTCGTCACCGATGAACCAACGGAGTTAACTCTGTCCGAAGAATCGAGCAGAATTGAGCTCATCGAGGCGATTCTTCTAACCCTTTGCCGCGTTTTCAGTTACGACGCTCATAATTTCGTTAATCCGGAACGTTTCGAAACTCTCGCGCAGCCGATTGTCGATCAGATCGAAAATACTCTCGGAACTCGAGAGGAATTCGAGAAACGCGCACGCGATTTGATAGTCCCGTGCGTCGCGGCTTTCGCGAGCGCAACGCAGGATGACTCGCTGCACAAACAGCTCGTTTATCAGACGCTATTGAAAACGCGACACGCGAAACCCTACGTAAGAAGTGCGGCGCTCAGCGCGTTGGTAAGTTTCGTCGCCTTTTTTTTTTCTTCTCATTATACGCGAAAAAAATCGCAAAAATTATATTAATTTTTTTTTCAATTATAGTTAATATATATATATTTTTTTTTATATCAATTTTTATTTTATTATTTTAATTGTTTCTTTTTTTTTTCGCAGGTGGAAATAGCGAGAAAACTCGGCGAAGATTTCATGCCGTTGCTACCGGAAACCGTACCATTCTTAGCGGAATTACTCGAAGACGAAGACGAGAACACGGAGAAGAGCGCGCAAAACGCTGTCCGAACCCTCGAAGATATTCTCGGCGAGCCGTTGCAAAAATATTTTTAAATCGAAGAAACAAAAGAAAAAAATTAAATAACGAAATATTGTGCCGATGTACATAGCTGGAAATTTCCATTTTTTACTGAACCGAACATTATACATAATAAAAAGTGGACTTCAATTTCATTTTTCGTTGATTTCTTCGATAATTTTTTTTTTTTATTTACGGCAAAAAAAATAATTTACTTCCCAATATCTTTGAATAACTTTAATAAATAAATATCCGACTTTCCGCCTATTTGAGTGAAAAATGCATAAAAATTGAATTTTAATTTAATATTTCGTGAATTTTCTTAACAATTTCAATTTTACGAAGAAAAAAGAAAATATATATATATTGGTTCACTGCGCACAGCTCCAAATTCCTAATTTTTTTTGTAAATTCAAATTTCGCTTTGTCGACAATTTTTCATTTTCATTAACAAAAAAAAAAAAAAACACTGAAGAAAAATTAACATCCGTTTATTTTAACTCAGTTACATTAAATACGGATGTTATTATATATAGTAATATATAATATATATATATATATTATCTCCCTATGTTTATAATACAGCGTCTCGCGATGACATACATAATTGTTTTTTTTTTTTTTTTTTTCATGTTATTTTCGTTTTCCCTCCTTTTTTTGTTGTTGTTATTCGTCATTTACGTACAATTATCCAAATGAGATACGATTGCGAGTCGTGAACGATGAGTTCGCGAGTTTTTCAACATTTTTTTTTTTTTTTTTTTTCGTTCTTTTGTATTCGTTTTTTCGTCGGTCACGTAACTCGTTAAGTTGCGTGACAATTTTTAGAGAATGTTTGGTATACTGCTGGAATTTTTGCTCGTCAAGAGCTCTTCATTTTTTTTTTTTCTGCGTTTTTCCTTCGGTACACCATAGGGTACATTTTCCACGTGATTTTTGTTACTTATTCCTTTTTGTTTTTCCATTTTTTTTTTTTTTCTTTTTGTTGCGTCCGGTGATAGGCTTTCCTCGTCGTTGCATTAGCATCTCGCGATGAGGATCGTCATCTTTTTTTTTTTTTTCTTAGGCCTTACAAGTTAAAATCTTATAAATTGTCTTAAAAAGTAAGAAAGTTCATTCTTCGACCGGTGGTCGCAGTCACACCTGCGGGAGACCAGCCGGCGAACTCAGAGATATTTGCTCTCCCTGAATGATCGCTGGTGCTTTTCTGAAAAAAAAAAAAAAAAAAAAAAACTTTGTTATTCACAGTATTGTCGATATTTTTGATATTTTCGATATTTTCGACATTTTCGATATTTTCGATATTTTCGATATTTTCGATATTTTCAATATTTTCAATATTTTCGATATTTTCGATATATTCGATATTTTCGATATATTCGCTATCGTCTCAACTCAAAATTAACACATTTCTTAATCCAAATACCCAAAAACACAAATACAAAAAATGCATTAAAAAAAAAATTAATTTATCTCTTTTTTTTTCCACATTTTCCCCGAAATTTTTTTTCTTCCATTCAACTCACCTTTTCCTGTACTGAAAGATAATGTAGACGATCACCGCGTTCCCTACGAAGAGTAACGCGATGAGAACGGTCGGCAGGACCACATCTGCAAAATAAACAACAAAAAAAAACCACTATTGTTACACATTTTTCAAAAATAAATCGAAAAAAAAAAAAAAAAAAAAAAAAATTATCTCGAGATACGCGGAGGGAATAATAATTAACAGATTCCGTTCTTTGTTTACAAAGTCTTCCATGAGTCTATGAATGACATCGTTTGTTCGCCGTTATATCCGGCCTCCGCGTGGGGGAGGGGGTGGGGAGGGGGAGGGGTGCTAATGAAATAAATAAAACACAACACACACGCAGTCGAGTGCGACTGTGACACAGTGAACTTTGCGCTCGTTGTTTCGTTTAAACGCTCATCGCACTTTGGCAAAGACACTCCCGTTTCTTTCCCGAACGTGTCGATATCGATGTTTTTTTTTTTTTTTTTACGCAACAAACACGAATTCAATAAACTTTGAACGTTATTGATATAACTTCGAATACGAGAAACACTGTTGAAATATCGTGGATAATAATGAGTCATTAATCGTAATGAATTACGAAAGAAACGATGAATTTTGTTCACTGACCTACGACGTAGTCTGCTTGCTTTATCATGGCTGGTTGCGCCGAATCCATAACGTTATTCGTGCCGTCCGCGACTGCGTCCTCACCTCTTCCGATTCTCACACCCGCGCCGGATATATTGTCGCCTGACAAACTCGACAAGTGACCGTTTTCCGAATCGGACTTTATTATTAGCGCCGAGGAAGCTGCGAACATAGTAATGAGAAAATTCACATTTTTTTTTTTTTTTTTTTACGAAATTATTTCATTATTCGGACTTATTATTAGCGCCGAGGAAGCTGCGAACATAGTAATGAGAAAATTCACATTTTTTTTTTTTTTTCGTAATTATTTCATTATTATTTTAGTTCGCGGGACGCTGCGAACAGCATAATACGAAAAAATACATATTTTTCGTATGAGATTTTATTATTATTATTATTATTGTTCGCAGGAAATTGCGAACAAGATAATGATAAAAAAAATCTACGAATTGTTTAATTACGATTTTTTTTTTTAACGAATTATAATTATTTTCAAAATATTCGTTAATATTTTAGTTCGCGGGAAGCGACGAACGATATAAACGGAAATAAATATGAAATTTCATGAATTATACGATTTTTAAAAACCTTTTTCTTTTTTTGATTTTTTTTTTCTTTTTTTTTGTTATTTATTTGTGGATAAATCATTGATTTACGTGTTATTATTACAAACGACAATAATAAAATTTATCGATAAACGACACCCGTGCGTGTGTATCGCAATCTATAATTATGTTTAATAAATTCTCGAACGAGTGCGACTCGGGGTACCAATCGGGATGCAATATTGTTGTAAGTTGGTGGCCCCACTCTCTCTTATCGGTTTTGCGCAATAATTGCGCGAGGCGAATGAGATTTATCGAGTACACACGCGTTTGTTTATCGATTAATTTCAGCCGTTGGACCACGCGAGAGTATTGGGTAATCAATTATGTAGCGAAGGATGAAAATATCACTCGAGTTTTGGGTTTTTTTTTTTTTTTTTTTTTTTTCGTTGCGTTAATTCGCTTTTTTGTCGAATTAATTTGCAATCATTTTTACGCCAATAATTCGAATAAATTTTGTACAATCGAAGAGAATTCTTTTCTCTATTTTTTTATTTTTTTTTTCAATTTTTACACAATTAAATTTTCCTCCAGAGTCGTTAAATGAAAATAAATGTCGAAAAATAACTCCGATAAAAATATAACCTTAAAAAAATTACACAATTAAATTTTCTTCCAGAGTCGGTAAATTAAAATAAATGTCGAAAAATAACTCCGATAAAAATATAACCTTAAAAAAAAAAAAGGAAAAAATTTCGAGGAAAATCGAAAATAAAGTAAAACTGGTAAAACCCGAACCGGAAACGAAAGCGCAAAGCTAAATAAAGCTGCAAGACGATTTAAACTTTGACTCGAAACGTTATCTCGTTGTATCTCGTTATCGATAATCGAGTTCTCGAATTACCAAACAATGATCTCAAATGTCTCAATCATCGAAGTGGTCCGACTCCGTCCTTATTGGTCACTATTGCGCTCGACTTCTTATCGATTACGCAATTGCAATTTCTTTGCATCTACAATGCCGTTACGATTTCGAACGGTTATTTTCCGAAGACATCGCGATCCCGAGAGAAAATAATTTCGAAGGATATTATCGATTCCTAAAATCCCCGAAATCGTGACTCCGAAAAATTTTACGCGCTACAAATCCCTCGAATAAAAAAAAAAAAAAAAAAATGTAAATCGGAAAAATATATCGATGAAATACGTAATATATTTTCATCGAAAAAATGATATATATGTATAGTATAGTATAAGAAATAATTTTTTTTTTTAATAATATATACGCAAAATATATTTTTGGCGTATTATACATTATTTCAACGTCAGCATATCTCGTGAAAAGAAAATTACGAGTCAGCAGTTAGGATGTTGAAACACGCGATACCAATAATCAGGAAGTTGAGGAAACGACGATTGAGAAAATTTTCCGAGCGGCACGACGGCCACGTGGCTGACACGAGTTTCCAAGACTTCGCGTTTATCTTCTTTACGCTGTGGACTCACACTTCGTATAAAAGCCGCGGAACAAAAGCTTACGAGGGTAGGGATCGCGAGATGCGTGATAAAAATTGAAATAAGTATTACAAAAAAAAAAGAAAAACATCGAAAGATAAAAATAAAAAGATCAAAAGGTCGACGACGATTATAGAGAGTTGGGTCATCGGCAGGGTATCTCACACCCGGTTCTCGCACTCCGCGATCTAAAAAAAAAAAAAAAAAAAAAAAAAAAACCCACGACACGCCTGAAACTCGCTGACGTCACACATCGTACGACTCGTCGCCGAAACTTGCGTAAAGCTTATCAAGATAAAAAAAAAAAAATATGTATACCAAAAAGAAATTAAGTTGAAATTTTACCCACAAATATTTTTGACTTTAAACACGAGACGAGCACCGGCTTTCGTCACGAGGTGTCGTGATAAACTGAATCATCGTTTTTTCCCTTCGAACTCCGACACTCGGAGAACTCGTGTTCGCGGTCAATTGACGGAGAATTGTAACGACGACGTTCCAATTTAGACAATTTTTTTTAGCCCGCCACAGCGCTCTCTCACTGTCGCCCTCCCCATTCCTCGTTAACTACAAACGACGAATGCCGCGTTGGTGGCATATCGTCCGCGATGTATCGAAGTATTTTTTTTTTTTTTTTTTTTTTTTTTTTTTTTTTAACGTACGTTTCCTTTCTCGGAATCGATTCGCGAGCTCTCGAGGATAAGAGATCTCAAACGGGACGATACGAAGTTCAAGAAGCTATACTTACGGAGGCGCGAGTGGCGCGTAAACAAATTGCGAGAAAGCTTCGCTCGGGGGCTTCGAATGATTTTTATTTCGTCGTTCAATATTACGATGATTTTTTAATGGAGAATAATAATGATTATCGACGTTTGTAAATATAATTATTGCGATGGAAACGACAACCGCGGAAATTGAATAAAATTATTATTATTATTATTAAGAATAATAATAATACGAGTGATTACAATATTGACATATATAATGTTGCGAAAATTTTTGTACACATTTTTTTCGATGGTAAATGTATCGATTTAATTTTTTTCGCAAATTCGACCGAATAATCAGGTAAAAATACGAAGGAAATTTCGACTGAAATACATCGCAAATGACCTCGAAATCGATATCTGCACATCGGAGAAAATAAACGTATTAGAAACGATACGATAAACGATTTTTTAAAAATAATTTAATTGGTTTTTTTTTCCTTTTTTTTAAATTTTATTTTCATTAATTTCCGCCGGAAACGTCTCGGAAATCCTCGCTGAAAAGGAATTGAATAAAATTCGAAAAGAGATAGAAAAATACGAGATATTTAACGATTTTTAGAAGTAACTATATTTTTTCAAATTTTTTTTTTTTTCATGACGATAATGATATTTCCGGTGATAACTTCGAACACTGAAGTTTTTTTTTTTTTTTTTTCGATGTTTCGAAACTTTTTTATTTCGTGCGAAAGCTCGAGCCGTTAGATTCGCGCAAAGAATAACGGTGAAAATTTGCAACGACATAATTTTACGACTCAGACGGAGTATTTTTGCGGCGAAGTTGCTGAAATGTGAAAAATCTTGAAAATTGGAGCGCCAGAAGAGGCAAAACTCGATGGGTCGCGGGACGGAGACTCCGAGAGATCGGGAGATAGAATGAGATTGAGAGATTGTCAGCAATTTCTTTTTTTTTTTTTTTCTTTTTACTTATTCCGCTTTTCTTTAAGCTCCGTAGAACATCCACTTGGGAGGATATCGAGAGCGGGGAATGAGAAGCTGATCGATTATTCATGTGTATAACCGTTGAAATTCGTTCGGATTTATTTCTATTTATAAACGTCTTAACCAATCGTCTTTTCAGATTCATCAAAATTTTATTTTTATTTTGTATATTCATAATTTGCGATCGAAAGTAGATATAGAATTGTTTTTTATAAAAGGATTAACGGTCGTGAAAAAGAGACGGAGATAAAATTCCTCGTAATTAATTTCGATTTTTATCGATTTTTCGTTGCAATTTTTTTGGCCTAAAAAAAAATGGCCGAAAAAAAGTAATGACATCGAATTATTGTATCGTGTGATGAGTATCGATTATTGCATCATACGTATGTGCAATTCGCTCGAGAAATTTTCCCGGTATCGTAAAAAAATTTACGAAGCCGAAAAAAAAAAAAAATGTTATTTCCGCCGAATTTACGAATCGTTTTTAATCGAATTCAATGAATTTGTCAAAATTCATTCCGATTGATTGAAAAAGTATTTTCATTTTTCGATAAAATTGCGTCATAAATCGCGATGTATCGAACTAACTATCCGGCATCTTTAATTCTATCGCATTATTATTATACGAAATGATTATCGATGTAATATCATATATATGCATATATGCATCTCGAGACCTTCGATTCGCAACAATAGTTTCAAATGTCTGCCAAAGATAAATCGTTCAAGGAAAGGGTGGATCACGCATGGTGAGGCGCGAAGTTGTGCACGTTGCGTCAGTCACGTATTCCACGCGTCTTAAAAGAAAGGCCTTCTGTACGTCCGTCTATACTCCTGTCTCCTTTACTCTCGCGCACCGTTTACTCAACCGCTTTTTAATAAAAACTCTCACGTGCCAAAAATACTGTCTCGTCCCAACGGGAAATTCCGCGTCTCTCAAATATATATTCGTTAAAAATCCCGACAGAAATAATTCTCGAAACATAACTAACTCTGGCGAAAAAAAAAAAAAACGGAATAAGAATTATCGATCACGAGATCGCCGAGTGCATCGCGCGCGCTGCCCGTAGCCTCGCGCACAAAGGAGAGCCATCGAAATATGATTCTCGTGCGCAGTCTCCGTGGATTTCTCACCTTCCAGTAAACAACAGAAATAACCGAATAACTATTCCCCGAGAGAAAAAAAAACGCAATGTCAAACGTTTTATTCAATTCTTTATTCATCGTTTGTTTTTCGATAAAAATTCGACGAAAAAAAAAAAAACGCGATCTCAAATTTTTCATTATTTTTTTATCGATTTTTTTTTTTCGATAAAAATTCGACGAAACAAAAAAAAAACTTAATCTGAAATGTTTATTTATTTATTGACTTTTTTTTTCGATAAAAACTTACTTATCAGATTCCTGATGGTGTCCGTGAATATTCGTATCATCCTGACGGCAGTTTTTTTTTTTTTTTTTTTTTTCAATAAAAATTCACTCAAACCACTTGTCGATTATCTTTCGATAATAATTATGTCAATTTTATTAAAATTTTTTTGTTTTCCCGGCTGTCAGCTGTGATTCACGATCATCACGTTCCCTCGCGTTCCCGAACAACACGAACGGTTTTTTTATTAACCTCACGCAGAACACGCCGAATGTTATACTTTTGATTTCCAACCTGTGCACTGTTCACAAAGTTTTGTTTCGCGATTTTCTCGCGTTAAAGTTAAAGTCCGATTCGAGAGCCTCTCTCACGTTTAGTCTCGGAGTGATGGAAATAATATAGAATGAGAAACGGTGGTATATAAACGATGCGCGATGTACGGCAAGCCACTGCCGCTGCTACTGACGCTGCTGGTCAGCCAGAAGCGCGTAAGCCAATGCGCTCGGAGTCCGCGAGAATTTCCGTCCAAAGTCTCTTCTCTCCGAGATATATATTCTCCTTCCTCTCTCGGGAGACTTTTTTTTTCTTAGTTCCCTCGTTTTTATTTCTTTTATTTATTTACACGAAATAAGGCAGCTGCAGCCTCCCCCACTCTGTTCGGGACCGCTATACGGACTCACGAACGTTCACGATCTATTTTTTTTCACGATTTTTTTTTTTTTTTTTCGAGAGAACGCAATTCTCCCGGAATAATACGGAGCTTCGCTCGCGTGTGTTAACAGGTCGATGAGACGTAACTTCTGGCGGCGAAATTTTAATCGTTGAAGATGTTTTTTTTTTCGGCCGATCAAGAAAATGATCGATAATCGATTATTTTACGATTTTTTTTTTTTTTCGAATTTTGAATAAAATAAAATCAAAACGGTTGAACGAACGGGAACGGTGATTGATTTATTGAAATTTATTGTGTTATAGATTTTTTTTTTATTACTATTTGATAATTTTTTTTTTTTTTTTTCACGAGAGATGCAAAGTTTTCGAGAGCTTTTCGTGATTTCGCCTCGTAAGAGAGACTGAGCGTGTTCGGCGCAATTTCGTCGTCTTTATCCCTCCCCCCATATACGAGAAGATGAAGAAGCGCGTTTGCGAAAAGAAACCGTTTGTGTTGTATGGCGTGATGCGGTACGATGAGACGGCGCCTCGATGTCACGGTTTAGCGACTCCTCTTAGCGATGCCCTTTGACCTGACACACCGGGGGAAAACGCTTCTCCGAGAAATAAGCAGATCGAGATTCTCCGTCTCCCTTCTCGCCTCCCCCTGCCGCTAAATCTCTGTTACACGATGTTAACTCGTTTCGAACGTTATATCTATATATACAGATATATATATTGTATATATAACGTTCTTATCGCATATCTTCGTTCCCGTGAAATATCGAGTTGGGATTAAATAGGATCTCGATTATCGCGCCGTAAATTACGATAACATTTTTTTTTATCAAGATTTTTTTTTATGATTGATTTTTTATGATCAATATCGTATTTTTTTTTTTTTTTTTTTTTTTTCGTTACGATAAACTCGCGCACACTGCCGCGAAGCGTTGGGAGTTGGTTTTTAGAGACTCGAGTTTTTCGAGGTCAGGTGACTCGTAGGTGAGAGTCGAGTACCAGTTGCTTCGGGTAGCCGACGATACGATCGCGTTACTTCGGCGGATTCCATCCGACCGAGTTAATCTCTTTGTAGTTGTAACGTTTTATTTAATAAAAAACCTTTTTTTAATCTTCAACGCGGTTTATCGCGCAGAACGAAGACGAGTCGAGGATTTTTACGATTTTCCATTGATGGAAATACACGAAGCTAACGAGTGCGAGATAAACTCGTGGCGAAGCAACGAGCCTCGTGCGCGTTCGCGCGCGCCGCGGTGTGTGGGACACGAGAATTTATTAATAGCAGAAGACGAAGGAAAAACGAAGAAAAATTAAAACAGAAACGAACTTTTACGAAGTCGCGTGTGCCGCGTCGAGAGTTCCCGCTATCAGCAGTGCCGACCGCGACTGGAGGAAGTATTTCTTATTCGGCGCCGGGAAAGGGCGGAAAAGCCGGCGAGATACACGGCGGAGAAAGAGCGCGAGAGTTTGAGAACGACGTAGGTGAGGGAGGGATAAGGATAGCTCGGCAGTGCCGGGCGAGTGAGAGTGGGGTGGGGGAAGGGGGATAATAGTAGGGGAAGCTGACTTCCCCCACGCGAACGAAAACTTCGTGAGGCATCGAAGAAGACAAGAAAACTCGAACTCCTTCTCACTCTTTGGCTCCCTTCGCGTTATCGTGTATATCTATATACAGCATGATTCATAATAAATATCGAATTTTTTTTTATTGTCTCGAAAATACATTAAAAAAAAAAAATTATCTACGAAAACTAATATTACAGTTTCTTTTCGAATAAAGTAATAATAATTACTTTTTTTGAATTCGAATTTCAAAAAGTTATTATTATTATTATGATGTTTGAAAAAAATTCGATCTTAAATGGAAAATTCGTAATTTTTTTTTTTTAATTGATGAGCATTGGAGAAAAAAAATTATTTGAGATTTATTATGAATCACGCTGTATATATATTTATTTCTCGTGTCTCGTTCTCTCGTTGTGTTTTTTATCATCCGTCCTTCTGAGTTCCACTATTTCCTTCGTTTCGACGAAGTGCAGCTGTTGCGATATTACGAATAGCGAAAGATGTCGTCACTTCGACAGTTGGAAGATATTTCTGTTTTTGTCATCATGATAATGGAAGATTTTTGTTTTGTTAAAATAAATTTGAGTTTTTTTACGTTTTTCGTGCATTTTTATGATTTTTTTTTTTTAATCTTCGCACTCGGAGAATGTGATAGAACTATGTATCGAATTTGATTGAATATCGGTAAATTCGTTGAAGATTATAATACGAAAAAAAAAAAAAAAATTATTTTCAAAATTTCAAATATCTTTTTTTTTTATTTATCTTATTACTTTCGACAAATTTATTCAAATAAAAGAGAACTCGATATCGATTATTATCGTTATTAACTTTATTGCTTATTAGGTAAATTGATCGAATGAATAAAACATTATACGAGTAAAACGTTTTTTGTTTCCATTTTTTTTTCCCAATTTCGGCCATCGAGTTTTATAATAGAAATAATCATTGTTATTAGTTGAAAAATTACGAGTGAATTTTTTTTGTTTTTTTTTTTAATGAATGTTGCGTCTTTCGCCCTTTTATGTCTCTGTCGTCATCAGTCTCCATTATAATTCATAATCCTCCGCGCGTCATAGCGTGGGTGCCCCCCCCCCCCCTCCCGCCCCGTCACGTTCGTTCACTCCGCGCCATTACACGAACACAACGCCCGTTTCACATTACACTTTAACGCTAAAATTGTCTCGACGTTTCGAACTATCCGTCGTGCGTAACGTATTAAAATGCTGACGAATAACAGAATGTAATTTTTTTTTACGCGCAATAATTTTCTTGTCGTCGATCTCTACGTCGTTAGAAAATTCCTTCTGCTCTTAGCTGTAAGATAGTCGTCGAAGTTTTGTACACAGGTGACGATACATTGCCCGTAAAAAAAAAAAAAAAAAAAAAATGGCATATCTCACACGATTTGACGCGCAAAAACTTTGGGACATACGCCCTTCTGTTGTTCTTCTCTAAACGTAAAATATTTCGCGATACGTTCTTCGGTTTCTCACCGCTCGATAGTACAGACATCAACTATTAAAAAAGAAGAAAAAAAAAAAAAACCCCTGTGCAAAATTTATCTATTTCCGTCTTCTCCATGTCAACGTCATATATTTTTTCGCGTGTCTTCGGAAGTAATGTTTTTTTTTTTTTTTTTTTTTTTCTTCGCCCGAATAACGATCATATTCGGTGTCACGAACATCTCGATGAGTACCGAGAAAGCCGAATTTCCGATACTTATTACTTTGTTTTTTGCGATGACAAAGTCGAATTCTGTTTTATTTTCGAAGACAAAAATTTCCATTATATTGGTAACATTTTTTTTTTTTCGGAGCACAGGATTTTTCCGTCGAGAGGGCCGCCCTGCGCCCGAGAATTTCAAGAGGGGATAAAAACCACTCCGTTCGCGTATTCCCCGCTGGCAAGCGAGTTTTTTTTATGCTATATAGTATCGCGACTGTGTGTTTGTTGCGGTATAACCTCGAAAATTTCGGGTGATGGTCTCTTGAGTTTTTTTCGTTTCGTTTCCTTTTTTTTTTCCTCGAAGGAGGATTCCAGCGTTCGAAGGGCTCAGACAGGATTCGCGCACCAAATAAGCGGTGAGTTTTGTATAGATATAGATACATATATGGCGGAGGGTTCGTAATCGCAGCGGGAGAGAAGACGCCGCTTATTTAGATACGATGTCTCGATAGTGCAGGGATCAGACGGACAGCTGTGTCTGAAAGACCTTGAATAAGAGAACCCGTTCGGGCAACGCATTCGTGTTCGGGTCGAGACGATACGGTTATACATGCGATGTGGGGATAACCTTCGCCCTTCTAAAGTTCGTCCCGGTCGATAAAACAGATTGCAATTAACCTTTACTAATTTCCAACCTATGAACATATATAGCTATTCATTTTTATTCGAGAATTTACTTTTCAACAAATAACGGGTATTTTTTACGGATAAACTACAAACGATGTAAGTTTTACAGGACTCGTAACAAAACTGCGACTTTCGCTTTTTTTTTTCAAAGTTATACCTTCGAACTATTTATTGCGATAAAAAAAATTAATTCTTCGAACATTAATTTCGCTTCGTTTTCAAATATGTTTTGGAGTAAACGACAAAAATTTCATAATCACGTATATAGTTCGCATTGACTTTTACTCTGTCGATAACAAAAACTACAATTACTTTTAAAATTAATTTTTCGAAAAAAAAAACGCTATTCTTCTGTGATAAATATATCAATGCGGGTTTGTCAGAAAATAAGTTTTCATTGCCGATAATCTTGTGTCATAGAAAAAAAAGTGCATTACAGATTTTATTATCGACTGAGTTTTAATAATATTTCTTCAATTTCACGAGCGAAAAACGTTCATATCAGCGTCAATACATAAAGAATAAGTATTTCAAAAGTTTTTTTATTTTCAATTCGATTAATAATAAAACAATTTTTCCCATATTACGATCGAACGAAGCGAAAAAAAAAAAACATCGTAAAATTATAATTTCGCGTGAAATTTTTTTTATTTTTCTTCACTGCCCGTTATGATAAAAGTTTCTCTATAAATTGGATTATTACCCCCAATTGTATTATCTCATCGAAGAGTCAATGAGAGAGAATTCGATTTGAAGTTAAATTGAATTAAATTGAACCTTCGATGCAGATACGGGGTAATCTTTCCTTACCGCCAGCGACGAGCCGGAAAGGTGTAAAGAACTCCCTTTGTCGGCCAACTCGATCGTTGACTATCGATTTCCTTCACTAATACACCCGACAACCCTATACACACGAATATACATCTATATCATTGCACTTTGCCACACAATGTGCAGCGGAAACAGTGAGTTCGGCTTCGAGAAGCCGGTTAAAGTTATTTCTAAGATGATTAACGACCCCCGAGGTAATTGACCCGTTCCTTATCAAACTTATCAGTGTCACGCTATTTGCGAACGCACTTTGCACAAATCCTACCGCTAAAGAGAAAAAAAAAAAAAAAAAAAAAAAACGCGCGTTAACTCGACAAAATGCACCGAAGCCAAAGCCGAGGAAAATTTACTGTACCCAATGCAATAAAATTTCATTCATAAATCGTCAAACTCTCGTTATCTCGAGCGGGAATAGCGATAAAAAAAAGACCGCGAAAATTCAGTATTATTAATAAAAAATAATAAATTAAATCGAAAAAAAATTAACGATAAAATATTATTATAGAAAAATAATCGAAATTTGTAGAACTTTCGCTGTTTTTGTAATAAATTAAAATGCAGAATTAAAAAAAAAAAAAAATTCGATTGAATTTTTTTTTAATCGAAACTAACCTTACGGACGATCGTAGTAATTCTTTTTTTTTTTTTCACTTTAACGATAGACGTTGTTTTTTTGTTGTTGAATAAGCACGTTGCCCCGTAACGCAGGAGAAGCGTAGAGTACACGTGGCGACGAGACGGCTGGCGTCGGGAAAGTGCTGCTCTTTCGTTATAGTACACAGTTGAGCTCTGCTTCTCCTGCTCTCCTTTTCTCTATCTCACTCTCGCCGTTCGTCTCTCTGTGTGCAGCCGAATAAGCCACGAGTTCTCTTCACCCCACGTCACGGGACTTTGGCCCGATGACGATGGAGAAATATCTCTCCCCACCATACAGTCGACGCATATCCGACGCCGCCACACCACCGCGAAACCTTTACTTCCCCCCGGGAACACCGATAGGGAGGAGGGAACAAAACCAAAGGGGGTTTCGGATCAACTTTGCGACGTTCCTAACCAGTGCCGTATACATTTTAACTACTCGCCCTCCATATCGTCACTCGCGATCTTATAATGCTTTCTACCTATTTCGGGAGTTTGCTAACTAATAACGAGAGACACAATCGCGTCGAGTGGCCGATGCACTCGTCTCAACTTCCGGCGAACTTTGGCGAACGAGAAATTGGCACACGGGAGTGGGAGTCGAGATGAAGATAGAGACTGAGCTGTAAAGCTTGCAAAACTAGTAGCGCGCAAGAATTTATGAAATTATGAGTGCGAGACTCGGTCGGTAACGAAAACTGTAAATCATTTTTTTTAACGTAGATGCATGTTTTCAACTGAAAACAAATTGTTAGATTCATTGCGAGACGAAAACTATTTGCTTTTTGTCGGAAAAAATTTAAAGCACTGAAAAAAATTGATTACAGTTTCTGTTACCGACCGAGTTGTGATAAACCGGAAAAAATCGATTTCACCACCAATAAAGAGTATGTTAAAATCTATCGATGTTCGGAGAGTAGTTTAACATAATTTTATGTCAAAACCTATATATCAATATATCAATCAAACTTATATCAATTTTTTTTTTCTAAAGTTTTTATACGGTCGCGAAAAACTTCGTTCGCGAAAAAAAAATTTTCTTCGTAACGTTTTAGCGTTTTAAAATGAAAAAAAGTGAATTACAGTTTCCGTTACCGACTGAGTCAAGAATCTCGAGAGATTTTTAGAATATTTCAGTTAGATACGAACGAATTTTTCACGGAGTGAGTTTTGACTCAGTAATACCCAAAACTTTAACCCTTTCCTTCGTCATGATGGTTATAATGAAGCGCTTAGATATGAATTCGCATTGTCGTTGAGAAGAGACGATTGTCCGACTGACGCGTCGCGAACTCACGTTCGATAAAGTTATTTCGGGTCACGGCTCGTTTAACTGAAGCGTCGCGTTGTTCAACATTCTCTCTTTCTCTCTCTGTACATCTGCATCAGTTATATAGGTTCGGCGCAGGTGCACACGCGAGCGTGTGAGAGGAAACAAATATTTGTACACACGATCCTCCTTTTTTTTCCACTCTCCATGATAATTTTCCGATTCTACCGAGTCTGTTGGCACCAACGTGTGTCCCAGTTGCCTCATTGTCGCCGAGAGAAAAGCCGACTTTTCATTCAATTATAGAATCCACTGGCTGATGAACAAGCGAAAGCATTTCTCTCGCGGCGTTATTAATGCGGCTAATGTTCATTTGTCTTTTCGTCCCGTTAAAATAATCGAATATCGCAATTTGGAACACGAAAAAAAAAAAAAAAAAAAATGTATGAAAGTCGATTCGTACGCGAATTTTTATCGGACAAAAAGTAATAAGTAAAAAAAAAAAAATTCGATTGAAATTGATCAATTTTTTTTTTTTTTTTAATCAATCTAAGTTGATACATTTTTTTTTTTATAAGATCGAACGAAATTCGTCTTTTTAATAATCGATTGAAAAAAGGCAGTTTATTTTTGGTTTTTTTCAAATAATCGAAATTGGTGAATTTTTTTTTTTCCACGAGATCAATAGAAATTTATCAATTTGTAAAAAAATGTCAAAGAAATATCTTGATGATTGCTTACCGACGCAATTTGGCAAAGTTTCGATGCTCTCGTTCCACTGTCCGCGCACGCAGCCGAGGGTTCTCGTGTTCGTTCGAGAATCGGCGAACAATGAACCGTCTTTGCACCTGAAAGTTCTCGATTCGAGGGTATCGTTTGATACGTAACTTCCGTTTGGCGCTGCCACTTCCGGGCAGCCGATAGCTATTAAAAAAAAAAGAAGATATTTCAGTGAAACAAAAATCCCGTATATTCCCAGCGAACGCGAAGTTGCGTTGTGATAACACTGTTGCGTTTTATATTATTGACTTAACCGAGATTGCTGCTTACCTTTGTACTGAAGAAGAAATCCTCGGGCGGGAAAAATTCTCGACGAAGATATAAGATTGAGGGTAACGCGGTTCGAACTCGAGATTATACTGATTCCTACGCTAGTGCCACAAGATTCGAAAAGTGTTTTTCCGTTTTCTCGTATTCTCACGATATCCACGCATCTGCCGTTCGCCTCGCGACCTTAATAAAAAAAAAAACGATTTCTTTAATCGATGTTTTACAAGTACCTAAAAATACTTTAAATTCGTAGAAAATATTAATTTCATCCAAATTCGCTGATAACATTTTTCGTCCGAAATTGATTATCAAACCATCAAAAAAAAAAAAAAATGCATTTATATCGAATTCCGTAAAAAATGACTTCCAAAATCAATTATCGAAACACAAAAAAAAAAAATGCATTTATTTCGAATTCCGTAAAAAATGACTTCCAAAATCAATTAACGAAACACAAAAAAAAAAAATGCATTTATTTCGAATTCCGTAAAAAATGACTTCCAAAATCATTTATCGAAACACAAAAAAAAAATTCCATTATGGAAAAAAAAAAAAAAAAATTATTATTTACCGCGTATACTGAAGTCGTGAAAAACAAGAGCGACTCGCTGTCCAGGAATCGTCTCGAAGGTCCAACCGCAGGAATATTCCCCCGGATAGTAAAGAGGATATCCCGGTGACTTTATATATCCACCCTCGCCGCCTTCGACCGTCACCTCTGCGTTGCAGTATCTTCGAACTGCGGTTTCTGTGAAAATTCGTTCGAAATGTTCACAATCAATCCATCCATCCATTCACTTCTTCATGATAACGAAGCTGTTATCTCCGCGGTACTTCTTCAGTTACTCGACAAAATTACTCGAATATCTCGATTTTCATTCATTCATTCAGAAAGTGCGGAAAGTCCTTTTTTTAGTACAGTTGTAATGCATAGATAGGCGGCCGTCTATTCAACTATTCCTGGTGGTCATTCGCGAGGGGTTGCAACGTGTTTGTAGGGAGTCAAGTGGATCCTCAGTTTCCAAACCGTGACTGTGTCTATCTATTCGCGGGAGTCACCTATTACAGCGTTGAATAGGACGATGCCGGGGGGGGAGGGGGTGCAGAGGGGGTGTCCTTGCCCCACTTTTGAGCCCCGCGGCTGTCGGGAGTCGCGGGGGATAAGGGGTGTTTGTACGCGAGCGCAGCACCCAAACGCTCGAGTTCTATGGTCTGTAGGGTTTGACTGGTGGGGAAACACGAAGATCGGACGCTCGGGGGCGGCAAAGATGGGGAATCGGGTAGAAGGGGAATGGAACAATTGGATAGAGTAGGTCAACGAAGGGGAAATCGGAGGTCGAAGATTATTCGATGTTTTTTTTTGTCGAGGAAAAAGATTTATTTCGGCGAATATTCGGGAAGATTTATATCGAAATTTTTTGCGGTCGGTATAAAAGGAAATGACTGGTGTGTGTGTGTTGATCCTTTTTGAAAGAAGTTCGGATAAGTGCATATCTGTGAATCGAGGGAAAACATTAATAATATGGCAATAAAGGGAACGGTCGATAAAAAATATATGGAATGGTTGCAAACTTTGGGATAAATGTACTCGTTTGCCGTCTGTTCCGAGCTCTGTTGGTAATAAAAACTGTAATACTCCTTTCTCGCATGTTGTCGAGCAAAACTCCTTTGACATCGAACGAAAATAGTCTATCGGGATTGCAGTAGAAACCTTTGAACGCTCGGTTATTGTATAATTGAAAAATAAGTAGAATTCGAGTTTTTGTTACCGACTGAGATATTAAGATCGCCTTAAGGCAATGCGAAGTTTGCTCGATTGGTAAGAAAACTGTAGCTGTAGGAAACTGTGATATTTTTTCTTACAGTTTTTATTGATGACCCCGGTACATCGCTGTAAGACGATGTGAAGCGTTCTCGGTCGGTAATGAAAACTGTAATGCATTTAATTTGGATGCGGAATATATTTAACAAAAAAAAGATAGATTTTCACAAACTATTATCAGATTCGTGTTCGATGACGATACATCCGGATTTTTCGGAGGGAAGTAGTTACAGATCTTGTTATCGACCGAGCCACGGGTTGGAATTGCGGCAAAAAAATTGAGGGACGGTTTTAAATCGCATTTATTTTGCCGTTATGTACTTCAAACACTAGAAAATAATTAATTAAGCAGGAAAAAAGTTTCTTCCCGTAAGAATTATGCGATTTTTTATGAAAATAAAAATTTTTGTTCTATAAATCGTGATCACAAAACTGTGTGAACAAAATCCTCAAAAGCTCAGGAATAGTAGTTAGATTCAGCGGATAACGAAAAGGGGGACGCATACGGCAATGCTATTTTTATCTGTCCATTTTATTACGTTATCTGCATATCCACTACCAGTTAACAGAAGGGCGTAACTCATGTAACTTTACATGTAAAGCATTGTGAATTACGCCTTTCTGTTTTCCGGTGCTAAATGCAGTATAGAAGTGCACATGCATCGGGTCTCTGTGGCGAGGGGGTCTCGAACTGCAGCGAAACGTTAACAAATGTCCGATCCCACGGGGCCCCGAGGGTGTGTGCAGTAACACCCCATTAAGAGGGTACACCCGCAGACACGTAACGGATAGCGGGGCAAAATGGTCATATAGGAATATAAATAATAAAAAAAAATTTGAAGTAATAAAAAAAAAACTTTAAGAAATTTTTAAAAGAACGGAGATGCCATTTTCTTTTTAATTACGATATAATTTTTAAAAATTGAAATAAAATTTGTAAAAATGAATGTCGCTGAAGTTCGCGTTGTTCGGAAGTGGTCTCCAGAGTTCAAACCCGTAACAATCAATGAAAATAAAAAAAAAAAATGAACAGCGATGCAATTAAAAAAAAAATGATTTGCATTATAAAAATACCATAAATTTGCATTGTTTTTCAATTTATCACATATTTTTCTGTCCTGTCTCATTTTGCCCTTCGTGTCCATTTTGCCCCAATCGCTCCCCATATCGACGTCTAAATACCAAAAGGGCGTAAATCTCAATCGCTCAACATCGAAATTGAGTGCTTTTGTCGTTCGGCCGTCGAAATGTGTTTTGCTTCCAAAATCCACATCTGCCCGCAGCGAACGACGCTAAGCGCCGATAGAAATCTCTGTGGTATTTCGATGAAACGAAATACGCACGTGACCGCTGCACGTTTCATATAGATAGACTGTGCCGAATTTATATGGTCGTCGACATGATTTTTGGGGTTTTTCGCATACATCAGAGAACCGTACGATGTTATCTGATTCCATTGATTGCTCACTGGCAGGCGGGAGAGAGAGGGTGGGGGGAGGGGTAGTTTTCGGAAGAGAATCGAAAAGGATCTCTAAAATTCGCGATATCTCGCTTTCGATACAATTCTCTTTTGTGTTCGAATGGGGAATGAATGAATGAATATAAATAGTATAGGACACTGAACAACAACTGTAATAGTAGCGTGTGAATCATGCGTATCAAATTACCGGGTATACAGGCGTATTTCAGCCTCAATGTCGCTGGATTCCAAACAGCTGCGCCGGGATGATTTTCAGCTATGCTGAAACGACAGTGATGTTGACCCGAACACCTTTTTGAAAAAAAAAATGAAAATAATAAAAATAAGTAACTAATTAAACAATTAATAATTAGACGCAAAATAATAATTTAACGAAATTTCATCGTAATTTAAATGTTTATTGAAATGGAAAAATAAAAAATTCGAGAAAATTTAATAATGTTATTGATTCTTCTTAATTCGTTTTGTTGATTTTTAACAGAAAAAAAAACAATATTTTTCGGTGATTAAGAAATTATTTGAATAATTCGTCGATTGGTCGTAAAATAAAGTACCGAAGAACTCAAGTGCCGAATTTTTTTATTTTTTTTTTATTTTTTAATGTATCGTAGGATACCTTGTATTCGTTCTTTATCACCTGGTCGTTGGATCGCCAAAACGATTCAGATAACGATAAATTAGCTAATTATAATTTAAACGACAATTGGGCTGAGAAAACTAAAATTGAACGAGTCACACGATTGCTCGTTCGTTTTTTTTTGCACCAACCCTGCGCTTAGGGTGCAGATGCAATTTTCTCGTTCCCCTTTTTTCACCTTACCCTTCCGGTTTGTCCTCGAAAAAAAAAAAAAAAAACTTTGTTTTAATTACTTGACTACGATTAATTAAGAAGAGCCTTTGGCTCGCATTGCAAGCGTCACGTGCCGCGCTATGAGTTTTTGCCTTTGCGCGATTGCCGCAAACTTCGAAGGATATTTCGAAGGGGAAATCGAGGGATGCGAGGGGTGTCACAAAATATTTCGAATGTAAAGCGCAATTACGGAGAGAAGCTCGTCGAGTGTGTGTACACGCGCGCGGCGTTCTCGTTTCCTACGGCGTTGCGAAGGAAGCAAAGAGCGTCGGGGTTCGCGATTCAATCGTTCGAAGGGTTGTTTCACCCCTTTTTCGGCGCTCTCGGTGCAGCACGAGGGTTGTGTGCACCACGCGCTGCGCACCCCGTATCGCGTTTCCTCTCTTTATTGCCCGCGGTCGTTCGGTTGTCGGAATTGTGCCGACGAATTGAAAAGAAATTGCAATGAAAAAATACACTGTCGGTGACGAGAATTAAAAATTGCATAAATTATTCTTATTATTACTATTATTTTGGAAAATATTTTTATGAATTATTCTTTTTTTTTCACTATTTCATTGTCTTTCACAATGGTTTTCATTTATACCATTTTCCCGATTTTTTATTAGTTTGAAATGAAGCAAAAAAATATTGAAAAATCGGACGCGTTTTGCGTATTTTTACAAGTAGAATATAATGAACAGCTTGGTACTTCCAAAAATTCATCGGATAATCAAAAACATTGTATTTTTAAAAATTCCAAAATGTGACCACATTTGATATGACAATTAAAAAAAAAAAGTAAACTAATGACGCGTCATTTTGAAGCAATGATCGATGTATTTTTATTCCGCCGATTGCAAATCCCAATACTTTCTTTTTTTAGGTTAGAAAAAGTTTTTTTCACGGTTTTCGTTCTCAAAACTACAATGTGTAAAAAAAATCTGGTATGCGACGTTGAAAAAAAAAAAAAAAAAAATCGAAAGCGACGTGCAAATTTAATTTGGATATTTATTGATGTCGTTTTAACAGAAAATTCGACACTTAGTTTGGATAGCATTTTCGTAATTTTTCTATATCGATTTAAATAATAATTCTTTGCCTCGAATAGAATATCTGGAATAATCATTACGTGATGGCGTTTCCGCATTTTCACTTCAATGCGATTCGAGTTTTATACTGCTGCCGATATGCTTTATCAATTATTCAGGTTACAAGTGTTCCGCAGACACGTATGAAAATATTGTATTGGGTATCGATATAAAAAACATTTTATAACCTTTCCACGAGTAGTCAGCCATCGATGTTTGCACTCTCCGCATCATAGTTACAAGATACTTGACACAGTTGATGTGAAAATAAAAAAAAAAAAAAACTCGTCCGCGATGCGACTCGACAAGTTCATCGTTGTGTTTGTGATTTTGATTGGAAAAACATGTTTGTCGAAGATACTCATCAATCCAATAAAATCGGACGGATTCATTGAACTCCAAGATGCGGCTGTAAGTTAACTTTTTTCTTCAATATTGCAACAAAAAAAAAAGTTTTTCAACGATTCGATTCAATGAATTGTAGATAAAGATATTGACCACTTGCTACGCCGACAAAGACAAGACGATAGTTCTCGTTGGAGATTTTCCTGGTACATTCATCGAAAGACTATCGTCTCACAGATCCTTTTCTCTAGCGTTGTTGGATAGTAGAAGAAGGCAAAAGGATAATATTGTATATGACATTAAAAAGAATAGCACGCATCAAGATTCAGTACACAAAGTACACATCTTCGTGATGCGATCTTCGTCGGCGTCTCCGTCCGACTTCAAGATATTGTTCGAAAATTTAATGGAATCGCGATATTTCAATGCCATGGCGTCTGTTCTCTTGATCGGCTGGTCTCGCGAAAAAAAATATGCTGCCTGCGACGGCAAAGTGGAAACCGGAAGTTTTATGTATGGTTCCGCTACACAGAATGTGCTAAATATGAACATCTTATGTCGCCATCTTACAAAAGGAATAATCCTTTACACATCGAATCCTTTTACAAATAAGGCACCCGAACCCTGGAAATTAGTCAAAATTTATCATACCGAACTGTATCCGATTTTTTCATTGTTCGAGCGAAATTATTCGAAAAACGAGAGAATTTGCGAAAATCTTGATATCGACAGAACGCGCGATTTGGGTGGTTACGCGATCACAGTTCTCCATTTCCACAAGGAAGTCCTAAAAAATGACGAAAATGAATTGAAGACCGTTCGCCAATTGCGTCGTAACAAACGAAGTTTAACCCATTTTAAGGATTTTCCTAGTAACGCGAACGAAATTGCAGATCACATTGGTATTGAATCGTTTAGAATCCGACCGTCCGAAGTGAGGGGATTAGTCGAATCAGCAGAATATCTTCGGAGTCCTCATGAATGGCTTGTGGACAATAGATGCGTTTATTTTATAGCGAATTTTTTGAAGTACGTGAATGCAACCGAAGAGTCTGTCTGGCAGTGGAATTATGTCGGTAAAACAGAGTTTTTTCCCAGGAGTAGTTTATCGACGCTACCAGCGTATCTCCGGGGAATGAGATCGTTGAGTATTACCGACGCCTACGGAGTCGAGTGTAAGTATCTGTTAACGCAGTTTCGCGGCAATAAGTCGCAACTGAAAAAGATTCTCGACGTTATAGATAGCTATTCATGGTACGGCTTGTGTGTGACTTACATCGTCACACTGATTTTCTTCAAATACTTTATGCATCAGCGCCTGCTGATCGGGATATTGAATCTTTGTCGGCTAACTTGTAACACCGGGTTAACGACATTACCACCGAACGTAGCGTCTCAGATTTATTTCGCGCTTCTCCTCTGCGTCGTAGTGACAATGCATGGCATTTTTTCCGGGAATTTAGCTGCGCTTCTCACACAGGATATTCCTCTTCGACAAGTAAATACGATCCAAGATTTGGCCGATTTCAATTACACGGTTTATGTTCTGGACGGTGATAAACCATTTCTCAATGATTCAGGATTTCAATTACGCATCATCGAACTGCAGAGGCATGACGATTGCTTGTTACACGTTCTAAGTTCACCGCGGATCGCTTGTTTACGTGAAAATGTTGATATCAAGACTTTAGCCGAAGAATATCATTTACATATAAGCGATCAGTCGGTAACGTGCGGATATTATGTTAATATCGTGAGATGGGATTGGCCATTGCCAGAAAGACTCAACACCTTTCTGCGAATCGCCGTTAGCGGCGGTTTCTTATTAAGCTTGGATGCGACAGTAGTTAAAAAGATAATGCTCGAGCGCGAAGCTGAGGAAATACCTTTCGAACCGAGGATTATGGTGCTTCATGATTTGGCCTTTGCGTTCAAAATCTTTGGCATTGGATTCGGAATCGCGGTTTTCACGTTTATTGGCGAAATAATATTTTATCGGATTCGTCGCGGAGTCAAAAGCACGCGGGTAAACGCACAAAAAGACCGTCACTCGTTCGTAATGTTACGAAACGCGTAAAAAAAATTAGATAATTTATATTTGGATACACTATGAAATCTACCATTTTTATAAATTTGACACAAAATGGAATTTTTTGTAACGTATGCATGAGTAGCGGCACGGCGGCGGCGGCGATGACTTTTCATAGCAGTTTTGCGGGACGAAAGTGACTGATTTCTTGGCAGTACTGAAAAGTAGATCGACTGCGCATGCGCAGTTTGCGATTGCTTACTTTTCGTGCCTCGGGATGAAAAATTATAACCTAACTTTTCACTGTTCGCCCTGAAAAACTATCACGAAAGCGCTGGTTTCCCTGAACTCATTACAAAAAATACGGTGTGCAACTCGAGCCGAAAATGGCGATTGCGCCTCGCGTGATTGACAAAACTCACACTCGTCGCAATCGCCAACTATCGGTCGTTGATGCACAATTTACTGTTAGTTATTATCACACCGAATGTTAACTGCGTCGACAATGTGCGTTGCACATCATATTTTTCGAAACGAGTGCATGAATCTGCGGTACTTGGAATGGCAGTCGCGCGAGACGAACACGGAAAAGTGAGGTTATGTCTCTAGGGGCGAAAACGTCGAAAGTAAAATCCCAAGGGCTGAAAGTGAACAAAATACGAACTGCGCATGCGCGACTCTATCATTTCACCACGGGTTCGCGACTGGCATGCTATGGGCCACTTTCGGCTCGCAAGACTGCCATGGAAAGTGCCGCGATTCATACACGAGTTACGAAAAAGAATAGATTATATTAGTGCAATATTAAACTAAGAGTGGATTTTCTTGTTAACAAAAATACCGTCACATTTATTATATGTATACATTTATTTCCATAACTTATGAAGTGTATTGTAGAAATGTGTTTTGAATAAAAAAAATATGTGATGAAGTTAAAAAACGCTTTCGGATTACCAACTTTGATTCTCTCGAAACTTCATCGAAAAGCCAAGATATCGCGGATTAAAAGGACGTAAGAATCGTCACTTTCCGCAGGATGACTAAAAAAAAATGATAGCTGATCGTTTCAAGACTATATGTAGGGTAGACGTACCGTTAGTGGCCACTGTACCATTTATGGCCATTTTTAATATTATACTCTTCGAATAATTTTTTTTTCAAAACCGCATATTGATTCTTCAAAAGTTCTCATATAAATTCACCAAATGATTTACTCGAATTTTTTTTTTAATTCGATTATATTTTGTTTTATTGCTTCAAATGTGATGGCCACAATCGGACCTAAAGTGGCCAAAAACGGTACCTCTACCCTATATATACTATGATTTTTTTTTTTTTCGCTGATGACATATCTGAACACTTTTTTACGTTGAAATTAAATTTTTCTAAAAAAAATCGTAAATATCGTTCGAAGAAAAAGTATTTCGCGCGAAGTATTTATTGTTCACGAAGCTGGAATGTATTTTAAAAACGGATATAAATTAAATTTTCACGACGTTCCATTTTTTTTTATCGTTGTATATACGATAAAATTGCATTATTTGAAGAATTTTTAACGAAAAATGTATACCCCATTTGAATTTTCGTATTTCGTAATTTCCGGATAAATAATCAACCGATTACTTGCCCGTCGACATTTTTTTTATCGTAGTCCGTTTGTGCTTTCGCGGTAGATGTTTTTCCAAATTCTCACATTGGCCAGTTATTTGCGAATAGTAATCATCATGGCTCGCCTATGGCGCAAATATAATATATCAAATCGTATTGATATTGCGTGTTCGCATCTTATCTTGCATGCGATTCCGGTGCAGCGTAGCTGTCGATACGCTGTATCAATTATTTAGACTACAAGCCAATGTATGCACGCATGAAAATATAACATCTGATATTTCTATAAGAATATTTTCATGTTTCATGGCCTTTCCATGTGCAGTCAGTCATCAATGTTTGCACTCTCCGCTCCATAGTTACGATACAAGATACTTTTTCGAATATAAAACTTAAAAATTGATTCAGATTGTGAATCGACACATAAAAATACTCCTTTAAATATTTCAAGTCCGTCATATATTAAGACATTTTTTATAATACGATTTTTCGACGTTTTGAAACATATTATAAACATGTTTTCGGTAAAATCACTAATTTGGTTTTTTTTTTTTCACCAAACGAAGTTTTTGGTACAATGAAGGATAAACCGTAAAGCGGCAACAGAAAAAAAATACGCACTTTGCTAATTTCTTTGGAATGGATTGACGTTCCTAGACGTTCAGCCACATACTGAAATATTCATCAAGACAAATTCTTCTTAAACGCCACCGAAGCAGCGGGCGGAGGTAACGAAAAAATACGAGCGCTATATATGGTTGCGTGACAGATACGCGCAACAACGACACCCTCCCGCTTATCCGTTTATAATCTCATCAATATTAATTTGTAAACGAAGGAAGAAACTATTCTAAAAATCGACATCATTTTGTAAATTTTTACAAGTCGAATATAATGAGCAGCTTGATGCTTCCAAAATTCCATCGCATAAGCAAAAACATTGTATTTTAAAAAATTCCAAAAATTGTCACATTTGATATGACAATAAAAAAAAAAAAAGTTAACTAATGACGTGTCATTTTGAAGCAAAGTTCTATGTATTTCTATTCCGCTGATTGCAAATCCGAATACTTCCTTTACTCAAGAATCAATTTTTCACACGAAAAAACAACGACCAATATTTATTAGATTAGAAAAAGGTTTTTCACGGTTTTCGTTCTCAAAACTACAATGTGTAAAAAAAATCTGGTATGTGACGTTGAAAAAAAAAACAAAAAAAATTGAAAGCGACGTGCATATTTAATTTGAATCTTTATTGATGTCATTTTAACAGAAAATTCGACACTTTGTTTGGATAGCATTTTCGTAATTTTTCTATGTCGATTTAAATAATAATTCTTTGCCTCGAAAATAATATCTGGAAAATCATTACGCGATCGCGTTTTCGCATTTTCACTTGCATGCGTCGAGTTTTATGCTGCTGTCGATATGCTGTATTAATTATTCAGATTACAAGCGGCCTGCAGAAACGCTTCAAAATATCATATCGGATATCGGTATAATAAACATTCTATCACCTTTTCACGAGTAGTCGGTCATCGATGTTTGCACTCTCCGCATCAGTCACAAAATACTACACACAGTCGATGTGAAAAAAAAAAAAAAAAAAACACGTTCGCGATGCGACTCGACAAGTTCATCGTTGTGTTTGTGGTTCTGATGGGAAAAACATGTTTATCGAAGATACTCATCAATCCAATAAAATCGAACGGATTCGTTGAACTCCAAGATGCGGCTGTAAGTTAACATTTTTCTTCAATATTGCATCAAAAAAAAAAAAAGAAAAGTTTTTCAACGATTCGATTCAATGAATTGTAGATAAAAATATTGACCACTTGCTACGCAGACAATGGCAAGACGATAGGTCTCATTAGAGATTTTCCTGATACATTCATCGAAAAACTATCGTCGCACAGATCTTTTTCTCCAGTGTTGTTGGATAGTAGAAGAAGGCGAAAAGATAATATTGTCTATGACATCAACGCTGCACGCAAGAATCAAGATGTAGTACACAAGATACACATCTTCGTAATGATATCGGCGTCTATGTTACACAGCGATACATTGTTCGTAACTGTAATGAGATCGCGATATTATAATGCCACGGCGAGCGTTCTTTTGATCGCTTGGTCTCCCGAAAGAAAATATGCTGTCTGCAACAACGATTCTATTACCGCCGATATTTTGCACAATTCCAATCTAATGAATTGGCTGAATGTAAACGTCTTGTGTCGCCATCCTACAAACGGAATAATGCTTTCCACTTCGAATCCATTTACAAATCAGGCACCCGAACCCTGGAAATTGAAGGCAATTTACCAACTCCCGCGATTTCCGATGTTTTCATTATTCGAGCGGAAATATCACGAACGTGTAAAGGGAATGTGTAAAACTCTCGATTTCGACAAAACACGGGATTTGGGTGGTTATGCGATCAGAATTCTCTATATCCACTCGAAAGTGCCGAAAAATGACGAAAATGAATTGAAGACTGTTCGACAATTGCGTCGTAACAAACGACGTTTCACCCATTTTAAGGACTTTACTAGTTACGCGAACGAAATCGCAGATCATATTGGCATTGAATCGTTTAAAAACCGACCGTCCTCATCGAGGAAATTAGTTGAATCAGCGGAATATGCTCTCAGCCCTCGTGAATGGCTTGAGAGGAACAGCCACTATACTTTTATAGACAATTTTTTGGCTCACGTGAAGGCAACCAAAACGGAGGTCTTCTTGTGGGTTGATGTAGGTGAGAGGGAGATTTATCCCAGTCATGTTTTACTAAGCGCACCACAGTATCTTTTCAACTGTGAATCGTTGTATTTGACCGACGTCACCGGTGTAAAGTGTAGATTTCTGATAACGCAGTTTCGCGGCAATAAGTCGCAACTGAGAAAGATTCTCGATGTTATAGATAGCTATTCATGGTACGGCATGTATGTGACTTTCATCGTCACACTGATTTTCTTCAAATATTTTATGCATCAGCCCCTGCTGATCGGGATATTGAATCTTTGTCGGCTAATTTGTAACACCGGACTAACGAAATTACCACCAAACGCAGCGTCGCAGATTTATCTCGCCCTTCTGCTTTGCTTTGTAGTGACAATGCAAGGCATGTTTTGCGGAAATTTAGCGGCGCTTCTGACACACGATATTCCTGTTCGACAAGTAAATTCGATCCAAGATTTGGCGGAGTTTAATTACACAGTTTATGTTATCAGAGGAGATGACACGTTATTGACTGATTCGCTCTTTCAAGGCCGCATCATCGAATTACAGTGGCATGAAGAGTGCTTACCACACGTTCTACGTGGACCTCGGACCGCTTGTTTAACTTGGGGTGCTGCGGCCATGACTATTGCCGAAAAACACAATTTACATGTAAGCAATCGTCCGGTGAGTTGCGGATTCTATGCTCATGCCATGGTATGGAATTGGCCATTGCTAGAGGGACTCAACAACTTTATCCGAATCGCCGTTGGCGGTGGTTTTTTATTAAGTTTGGATGGGATGGTAGTGGAAAAGAGATTCCTCGAGCGCGATACTGAAGAAGTAATTGTCGAACCGAGGATTATGGTGTTTGATAATTTGGCCTTCGCGTTCAGAATCTTTGGCATTGGATTGGGACTCGCTGTTTTCGTGTTTATTGGCGAAATAATATTTTATCGGATTCGTCGCGGAGTCACAAGCACGCGGGTGGTCAAGTTAAATCGAGATAAAAGCACAAAAAGACCGTCACTCGTTCGTCATGTCACCAAACGCATAAAAAAAATTAGATAATTTATATTCGGATACAATATGAAATCTATAATTTTTATAAATTTGACGCAAAATGGCATTTTTTTCCGATTTCGCTAAAAAGACCATATTTCATGCCTGCAACGCGGGTTGAAAGTTAACTATTCTTGACCAGCGGGAGTAAAAGTAAATGAAGCGGCGAATAACATTAAATAAATAAATAATTAATTTTTTTTTTCTAAGTTTTTTTTCGAAAAAAAATTTCTTGACATTTTTTTTTTTTTTTTTAATTGTTTGAAATTTTTTTTTTTTTTTTTAATTGTTTGAAATTTTTTTTTTATTCATTTATTTATAAATAAAACATACGCATCAATCGACCGCTTCTGAATCGCGGCCCTGGTTTCTCTTATCGATAATTTGTGCCGCCACGCCGTTGCAGGCATAATAATATGGTCGATTTTTAGCAAAGTCGGTGAAAATCACGCACTTTCCTCCCTTGTAGCATAATGTACTATTCTTGGTATCAAAAATACCGTCACATTTATTATATGTATACATTTATTTCCATAACTTGTGAAGTGTATTATAGAAATGTGTCTTGAATAAAAAAAAATGTGAAAAAGTTAAAAAGCGCCTCCGGATTAGCAACTTTGATTGTCTCGAAATTTTATCGAAAAACTAAGATATTGCACATCAAAAGCTCCTAAGAATCGTTACTTCTGGCAAGACGACTAAAAAAAACTATACAGCTCGTGGTTTCAAGACTATACATACCATGATTTTTTTTTCGCCAATCACAAATCTAAACACTGGTTTAACACAAAAACGAATTTTTCCAAGAAAAAATCGTAAGTATCTTTCGACGAAAAGTGTTTTGCGCGATGTACTTATTGTTCACGAAACTGGAATGTATTCTAGAAACGAATAAAAATTAAATTTTCACGACGTTCCGTTTCTTTTTATCGTCATATATGACATTAAAAAAAAAAACTTCGTGAGAAAGGCAAAGGAAGAAACGTCTTTCACACAAAGACATTTTGTGAATAGCGATAAAAAAAATCCGTGAAAGCGACCTGACAATTAATTTGCATTTTAATTTGAAGAATTTTTTGCAAAAAATGTATAATCAATTTGGATACAATCGTCGTAATTTCGGCATAAATAATCGATCGATTACTTGTCCGGCGAAATTTTTTTATCGTAGTCAGTTTGTGCTTTCGCAGTGGACATTTTTCCAAATTCTCACATTGGCCAGTTATTTGCGAATAGTAATCATCATGCCTCGTCTATCGCGCAAATATAACATATCAAATCATATTGATATTGCGTGTTCGCATCTTATCTTGCATGCGATTCCGGTGCGGCGTAGGTGTCGATACGCTGTATCAATTATTCAGACTGCAAGCCAATGTATGCGCGCATGAAAATATAACATCTGATATTTCTATAAGAATATTTTCATGTTTCATGGCCTTTCCACGTGCAGTCATTCGTCAATGTTTGCACTCTCCGCTCCATAGTTACGATACAAAATACTTTTTCGAATACAAAACATAAAAATTGACTCAGATTGTGAATCGGCGTATAAAAATACTCCATTAAATATTTCGAGTCCGTCATATATTCAGAAATTTTTTATAATACGATTTTTCGACGTTTTGAAACATATTATAAACATGTTTTCGTTAAAATCACTAATTTGGATTTTTTTTTTTTCGCCAAACGAAGTTTTTGTTACAATGAAGGAAAAACCGTAAAGCGGTCACAGAAAAAAAAAAATACGCACTTTGCTAATTTCTTCGGAATGGATCGACGTTCGTAGACGTTGAATCACAGACTGAAATATTCATCAAGATAAATCCTTCTTAAACGCCACCGCAGTTGCGCGCGGAGGTAAAAAAAATACGAGCGCGATATATGGTTGCGTAACAGGTACGTACCACAACGGCACCCTCCCGCTTACCCGTTTGTAATCTCATCAATATTAATCATTCGTGAATTTATAAATACGACGAGGAAAGAAAAATGGTTTAGGGTAAGAATATCGATTCTTGTTGTTTTAAGTTAAGTTTACATACGGGAGTGCAGTCGAGGGTAGGCGCGTGGGTGAGTAAAATGTACGAGCCGACGAAGCGGCTTGTAATCAAAATTGCTCATGACGCACATTTATCAACTTTACTTTGTTCTATTTCGATCTTTCATTTCGAAAAACAAATGTTACGTTTTTGAAAAAAAAAAAAAAAAAAAAGGCTAACTATCCCTTCGTAATTCATTGAATGAAAAAAACCGCTTAATTGTTGATTTCATCGTTAAACAGGCGACAAATAATTTATAATAATTCACTACGTTCTATTTTTCATACGATGAATTAATTTTTTTTTTTTTTCTAACTATTAGCGTATTTAATTTCTCCCACTTTCGTCAATTTTGATAATTAATTTAGCTTTTCCAGCAATGTAGTTGTTTTAGAGCAATAAAATCAGTTTTTGTGTCTATTTTGGAATTCCGAAAAATTTTTTTATTATTTTCAAAAATTATTTTCTTCCGTGTTCCGGAAACTTTTTCGTCACCTCGGACTCTGAGACGGGAAAATGTATGATCCAAAATTTTTTCGCGATGTTTTTTTCATTTTCCCTTTGTCCTACAATTTCGGGGGCGCAACCGCAATTATCCCGACAGTTGCGAATCGTTTGTCCTTCGAGTTATATATATATATATATTTTTAATCTTTATACACACATCTATAACTATGTAGTTCTCTGAAAAGGTCCCGATATTCCGATTTCTCGTTTGCTCTATATCTCCCACCCGCGTTCGCGTTAATCCAACGTGGTAGCTAACTACCACCAACGCGTTCGCTGCTACGCTGCCGAAGGAAACGCCGTCGAGTTCTCTTTCTATATGTACATATAGTATAGCCATCCCGATATCCCGAAGGCGCACCCTTTGTGTTCGGATTTTCGAACCGCGTTGGATCACGAATCGTCGAAATAAACCCCCCGAGAGAGCAGAACGGCAGCTCTGTCCGTCTCTCTCCCTAACGAAAATTCGTCTCTTTTTCCAATGCCCCCTCGAGAGAGCACCGGTTCGCACATCTGCAATCTCTTCGACCCTTCGCGCTCTTTGCATGCCATCGACGTTCGTATTAGTACATTAAAAACGGGGGAAATATTTTTCTGATTTATTGTAACGAATTTTTTTTTTTTATAATTTTTTTTTTTGGTTTTCTATTTTTTTTTTTCGGTAACATTTTTTCGATTTATTGTATCGAATTTTTTTTTATAATTTTTTTTTTTGGTTTTCGATTTTTTTTTCTGCGAGGCAATTTTGTTTCGGATTTTTTTTGAACAAATAAATAAAGTATACAGAGTGTATTACGTTTTCTATTGCGGTTTTATTTCTCAGTCAACAAGAGTAGAACTATCGTGTAACCGGATACATGGAGAGTTACATTTCTCCACTAAAGAAAGTCAGAAACAATCCGATTCTTGGGCGCTTCCTGGTTACTCGAGTTACTATCGTTTTCTCTTAAGATTTTACGATGTTTTCTTCGTCACTGTAGAGTCACTTGAAAATCAAGTTCAATATTCAAATTTCGAATTATAAGGTGATTTTTTTTTTTTACGTTTTATTTGTTTGTTTATTTCAAAATTTCTTTTAAACACAAAAATATAAATTTTTTTTATTAAACTAAACGTTTTCACAAAAATCACGAAAAAATATTTTTCATGAAAACAATTTTAAAAAATTTTATCTCGGCTCCAGCAATTAAAAAAAAATGCTTACCTTCTATTGAAAGAATTTCTCAGATCGATTCTCGTCGTGTCCTCGTCTTCCTCGTCATCGAGATAATTTCCCCTGAGCACAACTTTGCTCTGTTCTCTCGAATTTTTCATTTTCAAATGACGTCGTCGCTGTTCGTAATCCTTGCGAACAGCCGCGAGATCGTATCCGCAAGTGCGCGTATCTTCCGAGTGATATTCGGCTTCGAGAACAAAGATGAAAGCGCGAAGCGATCGACAAGTAAGACGAAGCAACGAATCGGAGCAAATTTCTTCCTGAACTATTTCCATGTGTCCACCTGGCAATTTGACCGTTTTTACGGTGCGCCCGTGAGACGAAGAAAAGTTCCATCTCGTGGAAAGTACGAGGAGCCAAATTGCCGTTAGGCTCGCCCCTCTCGGCGTCATGTCTGATCATCACAGTGCCAACGAATTTTCGTCTCAAAGATATTCTGTTATCTTCGGATATCTTCGTTTTTCGTTTTTCGTCTTTTTTGAGGTTATGTCGTTTCTTCTTTTTCGAAATATCTTCACGATCGATAATTTTCGATATTCAGTCTCCGTAAATAAATTCACTTCATAATTAACGTCAATTGTCGAAAAGCCTTAAATGCATTCTTCGATTTTTCGTTTCTTTCGAAATATCTTCACGATCGATAATTTTCGATATTCAGTCTCCGTAAATATATTCACTTCATAATTAACGTCAATTGTCGAAAAGCCTTAAATGCATTTTTCGATTTTTCGTTTCTTTCGAAATATCTTCTCTTCAAAATCACCGTCAATTATCAAATAGCCTTAAAAATCTCTGCTCTTCCGTAATGATTTTTTTTTAATTTTACATTAGCATCGAAACTCAAGCGGCAGTAGCTGCTCGGCACTTCAATTACTTATTTCCCTTCGGTAAATATCTTCACGTTAAAATTAGCTTCGATGATCGAACGGCAGCCAGGTACAGGCTGCTCTCTACAGCATCCCTGAACTCGAGTGGAACGATTGTACCGCACTCGAGTGTTCTCTCGTAAGTCTTGCAGCGGGGATGCTGCGCCGCGTTCACCAAGTGGCCTTCGAGCGGCACAGAGGCACTTACACTTACGAGTCCTGTCGAAGCTTAGCTTCGCGGATATATATCTTCAACGTTCTTTTATATTTTCTCCGCTATCGTCTGTCGACCACTCGAACTCGATTCCGACTGAAGAACCATCGCGAACTCTATGTGTAATCTATTTTCTCTCGACTCTCCACTAACTTCGGCAATAAATAGAATATCGAAGTAAAAAAAAAAAAATTCTGGAAAAAATCCGAAGAATTTATGAAAAAAAAAAAAATTATTTTGGAAAATTCTCCGTCTGTTCGATAGACAAGTACGCAGACTGGCAGTCTGGCTTTCGGCCAGTTGGCTCGACGATCTCAAGTTCGAATAATCAATGAATTTTTTTTCATGTTTCTTTCTCCCGTCAATCCTAACAGATTCGGCACTGACGTTTTCCTGTTTTCCGGGTAAAAGAAGACATTCGGTGTCTGCTTTTCGTGTCGGAAAAAAAAAAAAAAAAAAAAAAAAAAATTGCAGCGTTTGTTTCCACAGCGAAATATCTTCGATCTGTTGGCTCGTCGCGGATTTTTTTTTTTTTTTCTTCGTGGAATCGTATAACGAAGCTTCTTCGGCAAAGTCCAAGGTCTCGAAAGCGTCGAAGATGAACCAATGTTCGATTCTATTCTCGGATCATCGACGCTCGTTAATATTTATTTGCAATTCCTGGCAATAAGAACAGCGCAAAAGTATCTTCAAAAATCGGTTGAACGGAAGATATGAGCATTTAAATTATTTTTTTTTTAATCGTAGATAACGTGAGAAATTTTACGACAGAATTGTCAGAGTCGTTGTGAATCTATTGTTGCGAATTCGCGGGTTTCGTAAACGAGAGACGGTATTCGCGTTGCCTGAGTTTCCGTGAACTTCTGCGGCTGCTTTAGCGAGGCGTCTCGTCGCGAGGATTTTCCGGCCGATCGATCATCGATCCCTCCGCCCCTTTCACGGCCCACGGTTGACCCCTGAGCGCCGCGACAGCCGTTTCTCGTGGCAAATTTCTTCTCATCAGCGAAATACGCAACGATAGTTTTTTTTATTACTCCGAAAAACTTAGATATATATATACGGCAAGCCGCGCGCCGAAGATAACGCGCGGATTGTGCGCAATAGGTGAAGTTTTTTAAACGGTGAACTTGAATTCCAATATGACATTATCGATATATCGAGATATCGATAAAAAACATTATCTTCACTTGTAAAAATCAATTCACTAACATTTCGTAGAAATTTTATGTTATTAAAATTGATTTATATGATCTTTACGATCGAAGTTTATGATTGATCTTCACGATTGATATTTATATTTCAACTTCACGATTGATATTTTATATCTTCACAATCGAAAGTAATATTTAATTTTCACTTTGAAAATTTACGTACGATGTTCACGATAAAATTTTCAATTCTCGATCTTCGCGATTAAAACTTTTATAGGGTTAACGTCACGATAAAAACGTCAATTTGATTTTCACGATCATTGAATCCATGGACCACAAATCACATACATCGCGCTGTGAAAAAAAAAAAAAAAAGTGTCGAATTGACGCAGAGAAGCCAACAGTTCCAAGACCACTGAGTGCGGGGGTGTGAGGGCGTCTCGGCTGTCAGGGATTGTGTCGATGAGCACGCGTTCGCTCGTGGCGCCCGTACGATGCGTTATGCCAGTCGAGTCGGCTTCGCTTCACGTCTATGCTGCCGCATAACACTCTCCGTTCTTTCTCTCTTGCAAAAGGGCCTTTCCGCAGCGCTATATGTATAACCTAAACTATCCGATCTATTCTATTCCACCTCCACGTGTTCGCATCAATTTTAACCATAATGGGGGTACTATAGGCAGAATAAGGGGCAAAGGGGAGGGAATTTACGAACGAAGGGACCAGTAAATGCAGCAAAGGGGCTGTTGCCGCTACCCCCCCCCCCCCCTCCACCCGATTCGCTACGTAGAGGGTACGCAAAAGTCTCCTGTGCTGACTTTTTTTTTTTTTTTTTTTTTTTTTTTTACAATGGTGGGGGTAGTTTCGTATACATACGAACCTCGATTCCTCATACAATACATTATAGTATAAGGCAAATTTTATAGTATAGTTGTGTAGATATATATATATATGTGCACAACGATCCGAGAAGAAAGAAGAGATCGAGAGACGCGTGCTGAATAGCTTCCGCATCATTCATCCCCCTGTTGCTGCTGCTGCTGCTGCTGCTGCTGCTGCGCGCACAACCCTTTCCAGGGTGTACTATAGTATACTTCATTTGAACCCTCGGCATCAGACACACTCTCCTTTCGCTCTTTCAAACCTTTCTTCTCTCTGTCTCCCGATGTGAGAACCCGGAACCCACGCGAAGGTGTGTGGGTGACGACGATGCGAGATCTCCGCTCTTCCGGAACGGGTCCTTCGTACCGAGAGAAAACGGGAGGATCTTACGGATGGTTTATCAACCGCACCGGGGGCTCTTTGAACCAAAGCTACGATTATTACTCGCTAATGGCGATCGAGTAATTAGATGCAAATTGCGTTGCACAGATTTTTGATATTAATATAATAATATTATATATATTAATATAATAAAATTACGAAAATCGTTTGTGAATTTCATTAACGGGTTTTTTTTTTTTTTCGTAAAACAAGACGGGCACTTTGAATTTTTCGAAATTTCATTGAATGGTAAAAATAAATTTTTTTGGAAATATCTAAAATTGTCACGTGTATAAAAATTCATCAAAAATAGATCGAGAATATTTTCGTTGAATTTTTTTTTTTACGCTGAATCGACCATTTATTTAATTTCCACTTTAATATTGCATCAAAAAAATTGTTATCACAGGTATTTACTATTTCCGAAAACGAAAAAGTTTTTCGATACTTTGTTAAAAACTTATAAGTCCGAATCTCTTTCTTCCATTCATCGGGCCTTCGCCCCGCGCGATCAACAGTTGTCACGTTTTTTCTCGGTAACATTTTTCGATTTTTCTGGGATTTGAATCCGCATTCTTCGTCTCACGATCTCGTCCCTCTGTTGCATGCGCAGGGGAACCCCCTGTCTACCGTACTATCCACACAGTGGTATTGTTACCGAACTCCGGCTTTCCGCATTGTCCGCGTTTCAGATTTTCGCCCCCCCCCTCCCCCGCCTCTCCCCAAATTTCGTTCTACCGCAACTTTTCGCCTCTCTACGTGATATTTTCTTCGTGCAGAAGAAAGGAGAAGAAAAGCCAAAGAGCAGCGCCTTGTCGTGTCCAATGCTCTATCGTCCGTGACACCGATCATGTGCACCGCGTCCGGGGGGCTGCTATAGCACCCTATTCATGCAGCACGTGCGAGAAACGAGCATCTGCGTCTCCTTGTAACCGGAAGTTCGGTACTCCGCGAGTTCTCTTCTTTTCGGCTCTTCTATTGCACTGTACCGGGCTACGGGTACATTAACCCCCCTCTTCCTCCCCCACGAAATCATCAATCCCTCGGGGACATTTCTTCATTGCATCGACGACGGAAGAAAGCGCCCCTTGAGAATGGGAAAGAAACACTCGAGAGCCATAAAAACGACACTCCGAAGAGATACCGGTAAGAAGGCTAACGGTGGCTTAAGGGTGTCCTTTCTTCTTTGATTACGATTAATTGTTTACGGTACTTCGCAGCCTTATTTTTTTTTATGCGAAGAGAATATTTATTGTGAAAAAAAAATATAATAAATAATTAATAAATAATAATAATAAATATCAATAAATAAATTAAATTTTTTTTTTCTTTGAAGAAAAGTCTCTTCGCGATGTATTAACCTTAACTTTTCGTTATCTCTGCATTAAGTACATTCAACGTTAAAGCGCCGGTGAGTTTCAAGGATTATCGATAAAACTTCGACGATATGGGGACCGGCTGACCAAACGCCATACGGACTACTTTACGCCTCGCTGAACTCGGAACATTTTTACGAATTTATACAAATTTAACGTTATTTTTTTAATTATATGCTACAAAGATAGATAGTGTATTCTAAACGTTGAGTTTCATTATAGATCGGAGGGTAAGCTTTTGCAAGGGGATTTTCTAGTTATAACATGGGAGCAGCTGCGAGATTAATTTCGATGTTTTAGAATTCCTTTATTATAATTGACATCGTTTTTTCGAAATAATTTATACGATAAGATGCAAAAATATAGATAATCCTTAAGTTTCCAAGTTTTTGAATAAACCGCCATAAATACATCGAGTTGAAAATATTATCGTCTTTATTATATATCAATAAATAATAATAATAATAACAATATTATAAAAATATTAATTTAATATTTTCAAATTTTTTTATTTTATTTATTCTTTTATTTTTAATATATGAATATTATTGATTTAAAAAATGAAATCGGCGCGTAAGTAGGACATTGGAGTTATTAAAGATATAAAGATCGTTCATGACTGTGCGAACGCGGTTTGCCCCGCGGTTAACGTATTGCATGTCGGTTATATTTCGTTAGTGTTATTCTATACCATCAACACACCGCGGCGAGCAGCGAAACGAGTGAACCCGACAACAGCACAACCTTTGGCACGCCGCTTAACGCGATTACCGTACTCGTTACGTGTGCCGTTGCGTATGTAACGACCGGCGGGAGTTTCGACTTGTTCTCCGTGTGTTTGCGTAATCCCGCTAAGCAGACTGTACTGAAATCCCTCCCTCGAGAGACTGAATTCGTTGTACAGTGGTTAAGCCGATACACAAATGTCCACCCACATTGATTTCTAACCTCTCCTTCTCGCGTAGTCGAGATTTCTATATCGATAGGTATCTATTTCCGACGCGTAACACGCCGAGAATAGAATTGGAAAATTTATGCATTTTACTTTGGTTACCGAACCTCTTTTCATCGTATCGACAAAACATTTTCGATCGCCAATGTAAACACACGATATCGCGTGGCTTTCGCGGAACTTCGTTCGATATTTTTGTATGCTGCAGTTTTTGTTCGAATTTATTAATAGAAATTTTGCGGCGTAAATATTTTGTGGGAAAATACGATATTCGTTTTATTGAGGTTATGATAAATTTTATTTAAGAAATGTATTATTTATGAAAAATTAATAATAAAAAATATGAATAGAAATTTTGCGGCGTAAATATTTTGTGGGAAAATACGATATTCGTTTTTTTGAGGTTATGATCAATTTTATTTAATAAATGTATTATTTATGACAACATTAATAATAAAAAATAAATACAGTCATTGAATATTTGCCATTCTATAGAGTGGAAAGAGGTTTTTATCAATTTAAATTTCGTGACTCGATTTATTAAACTCGTGTACTTAATTTACATCGAAAATTTGATTACCCTCTCTGGTGGAACTAATTATATAGTGTCGGCAATTAAAAAATTACCGGTACACAATTATAGAGCTTCAAAAGGCGCCTCTTAATTGCGTCTTCGAGATCGCGATGTAAACGGCGTTTAATGCGAACGACGAAGAACATAATACGCTTGAGAAATTTTAACGTAATTAAAATATAACTTTGATTTTTGACGAAGAAAATCTTTTACGATTGAAAATAATAATCGAATATGCAATTCTTTTCCAATATTTAAAATTTTTTTTTTAATTTTCCAAACTTTTTTTTTTCAACTTTCACTTCAATTGTTTAAGAATTTTATTAAAATTTCTCCAGGTGCCTCGGGATGTCGAATTTCATTCGCTTTTCCCCTATTTTTCCATAATTTTCCTAAAGGGAAGGGGAAGGCAATTTTTATCTAAAATTAAAAATGTAATTCGATCTTTAATTTTGATAGAAGTCATCGCGAGATAAAAAAAAAATTCTTGCCGGTCGAGACGTCGTCTTGCTGGGGACCGTTACATAAAAAAATTTGTTCAAAATTTTAATTCGCGATAAAATAAAAGAAATTACCGACATAACTAAAACAATCCGTATGCTGGCGCCCGCCACCAGAGAGCGGCAAGTAAGTAAACTACACGTGCTGAATAAAGCAAAAAACGATATCTACACTTACCGATAAAGCGGCTTCGGTTTGACGTTCGGAAGACTAAAAAAAATAGAAAATATCTATAAAAAAAAAAAAACACTTTGATTAATGATGAACATTTTTATTTAATTACAATAATAATCATCGTCGACCTGCACCATCGTATCATTTTTTTTTTCTAAATAGTACGAACTCGTATTTAATGAATTTTTTAATTAAAATTTGTGACGATAATAACCGCATGTCTTTCATTTATTCATTAATTTTTTTTGCCAACTTTCTGAATTTTTTTTTTTTTTTTTTTTTTTTTCGTTCGGCAGTGCAAACTCTTTTGTTTCGTCGCTTCCATTCGTTCTTTTTGCTAATTCACCGATAACACTAATTAAAAGTACAATAATGTAACAAAAAAAAATATATATATAAACAAGAAAACTATAATTCATGAAAAATCAGTATGAACGCGCGTAATATACTATATTTATATATTATATACAATAAATAACGTTATTACAATTACGACGTTTTCTCGTCTCGATTCTCTCACTGTTTGTTTGTTATTTCTTTTTTTTATTAAATTTTTTTTTTTTTTTCTTCTGCTTTAATACGTCGATTAGTGTCTCGATGCAGCCTTCGCATCGTAGTCAAAATGCATCAGCACGCCGGTTGCATCGCAAAGGAATCTTTCGCGGGTCTATGTGTGTTTTTGTCTCCGTGTGTATTTTTTTATTTTATTTTTTCCGTATGTTTGTGTGATCGTTTGACTGGGAAGAAGGCAGTCAGGCAGATTGTTGTTAGTTTCTCTTCGCTCATTCATTCCGTCGACTTTCATTCTTTCATTAATACATTATCCGTTGCCGCGACACTCGCAAAACCCGAAATTAAACAACGATTCTCTAAAAATGCATGAAGTATTTTTTTTTTTTTTTTTTTTTTTATCTACGAATCGTTAGGTAATTTTTATAGTTTTTTCTTTGCAGTATTTTACACGATCGGTAAAGTTTTAATTTTTTTTTTTTTTTTTTAAATTCTTCCCTTAAGATTTATACGAGGCGTGGATGAAGGCGAGATATACATAGAAAGATTAACACACACGCGATCTATCGTGCGGCGGCGGAGAGAGGGGGAAAAAGGGAGGAGGGAGTCTTTCTCACTGTTTTGAAAAAATAAACGCTTTGCTATTATAGAGTTACCATCATCTTCACTGTTATCATCTTCAGTATTTTTTTTTTTTTTTTTTTTTTTTTTTTTTTTTCATTTGCTAAAAGATTTTTTTTGTCCGCAGCTCCGATGGGATGTACAGTCTATTTTTTTTTATGCTCAAAACTAATCTATTCGCTATTATAGTTTCTGCAGTTTTTTTTTTTTTTTTTTTTCGCTAAATTCTGAGACATTTATATAAACTCATCTCTACTTTTCGATTTTTTTTTGCTTACTTTTTTTTTTTTTTGCACACTTTATCGAGTTTCCTAAGGTTACTCTCGCTACGACTTTTTGCAGGGGATTGTTTTTTTTTTCTACGTATTTTTTCTTATATTTGCTATGAAAAAAAAAAAAAAAAAAAAAAAAAATGAGAAGTAAATTCTTCTCACTTTTTTTATTTTTTTTTTTTTATTGAATTTCATTAATTTACGATTTGGATTCGTTGGGTCAGTGGTCATCGCAGTCCTTAAACGCTTAGAGAAAAAAATCCATCGGCATATGTTATTTTTTTTATTGAGTCCTCGAAAAAAAAATTTCTCGAACGACTTGCCGTGGATTATAATAAGTACGTTGCCAGAATTTTTTTTTTTTTTTTTTTCGTTTGTTTATCAGTTCATTCGTATTTTTTTTTTTTCTTCTTTTAATTTATTTATTTTTAAAATTTTTTATATTCAACACATAAAGCGGTAAGGCATTGTCGGATATGTCAGCTGAAATATCTGGCCATTCGGACTGCGCGATTCGAAAGCCGCTTACAAAAATATTCTTTTGTTTATCATTTTCTCTCGCGAGATTTTTCCTTTTTTTTAATGTTTGTTCTTTATGTTTGTGTTGTTTTTTTTTTTTTTTTTGTCATGTGTGCAGTTTTTCTCATTCTCGATCCTCGAAGCTGCGTTCTTCGCGTGGCTTTTAAGCTCAAAAAGATCGAAAGTTTTTTATGAAAAAAAAAAAAAAAAAAAAAAATTCCTCAGAATTTTTAATTTTTTTTTTTAATATTGTGCGCGCGCTACAGAAAAATCAAATTACATGGGAAACCGAGGCAAGAGAACAAGAAAAACGATGTGTGTCTGTCGTACACCGATTTTTGTCGCAGCCGAGTGTTCGTCTAACCAATGGTTTTTTTTTTTTTTAAATATTTTTTTTTCAATCTTTTGCATTCTCGCTGTATATTCATTTTCGATCTTTCGCAACAACTTTCTCGCGATTCTAGTGTCCTTTCTTCTTTGATTACGAATAATTATTCACGGTATTTCGCAGCCTTATTTTTTTTTTTACGCAAGAGAATATTTATTTAAAAAACAGAGTAATTAATAAATAATAATAATTATTATTATTATTAATAAATATTAATTTTTTTTTTTTTTTTCAAACAAAAATCTCTTCGCGTTGCTTTCTTGAACTTCTCACCATATTTCTCAACCAAATACACGAGTGAATTAAGCACCTCAACCAGTGTCCGTATAGAGTTTTTAAAATTTTTTTTTTATTATTAACGAGTATTAAAATTCACGAGACGCGCGTATCTCGTCGGTCGCAATTTTATCCATTATTTTGGCACATTATCGTCCCTTTACGCGTCTAATTAATACACACTTTCGAAGTAATCTTCGCTCCTCGCTGCCATGTAAATAGTTTCTTAATTTTTACGAAAGAAAAAAAAAAAAAAATCAATCCATAGTTACCAAAAAAAAATTTTTGCAATTTCTGTTCTTCTAATTCGTTAAATTTCGGTTACAATAAAAAGAATAATTAAATAAATATGAGAAGCTAATGAACAAAAAATGGTATCCATAGACTTTTGCCAAATAGTCTTTTTTATTAACTTCGACACCGTTTCAAATTTTTTTTAGAAAATTTTAAGAATCAAAAACTAAAGTCGAAATTTTCATATCCGTTTTTGAGATTTTTTTTTTTTTTTTTTTTTTTAACGAAATAATTAGCCGTTTTACGGAATACGTAAATTATACGGCAATTACGTAGTTTTGTTACTCAGCAGTCAGTTAGTGTTATATATTAGCAAAACTCACGATATCGGTAAGTCAAAAAAAATCTCAATGTACATTCAAGAAATTTGTATGTGAAAACGTCTTTAGCAATTTTTGCTTTTGGGATTTCAAATCCCCGTAAAGATCGCCACCAGTCTTTGGTTATTTATTCTAAATACTTCGATAAGAGTCCTAAGAATTTTTGACGTCACTGCATTTTTTCAATTAATTTTTCGAACGATCGCAAAGCTTTTTGATGACATTTTCCATTTTTAATTGATTTTCCAAAATTACCGTAAACATTTTTGCGGACATTTTTTTTTTTTTTTTTTTCATTTTAATTTCCAAAAGCACTGCAAAGCTTTTTGAAAATTTATAAATTTCTTAATTTAATTTCTTTAATCGTCATAACGCTTTTTGCAGATACTTTGCATCGTTTCTCGATGCTAAAGAAGTTTTCACATTAAAAAGAAAATCCATTGGGTTTTTTTTTTTTTTTTTTTTTTTTTCGTGATTTTGCAAATCGTCTCACAGCTCAGGGAGGTGTCTCCCACTTTTAAAAACACCGCCAACACCGTCGTCATCGAGTCCCACAAAGTAGTTCTCGGTACCGTTGCCTCTCGAACTCTAATTAAAGTACCCGGCGACGAGCTCTACGCGACAATTTTGAGGTCAAAAGCCTTTCGACCTCCGAAAAAAAAAAAAAACAATTATAAAAAAAAAAATGATCGATCGACAGAATTTATCCGAAATATCGATCGGAATCGGTATAATCGTTTAGCGTTTTTGTTTGTTTTTTTTTCTCTTCGATCTCAAAGCCTTAAATCGTTACACATCGTTACACAATAATCGTTACGATAATTTTTTTTTTCTACGCCTTAATCTTTGAAAATATCATACATTTATATTTCTCGTCGAGTGAAATCGATTATCTGCAATTCCGCTACAATAGTTTTGTTTGCCTTTTTTTTTCTCTTTAATTTTACTTTTAAATATACTATAAGTTTCATTTTTTCTTTTTTTTTTTTTTTGGTATCATAATTCTCTCGTCGTGTGTATCTGTTTGTCTTTCTGTGTATTTTATTCTCTTTTACTTTGTTTTTATTTATTTATTTTTAATATCATTCGTAATTATTAGTATATTTACATTTACATATATTTTATTTCATTTTTATTTATTACTTTTTTTTTTTTTCTTTTTTTTCCATTAAGCCTCAACAATTCCCTCGAATAAGTCTCTGTGGGTTTATATTTCGGTGAAAAGTCTCATACTATTCCCAAGAGATTTCGAATAACTCACATTAGTCAACAGTTGTCGTATTTCACAGATTTGTTTTTTTTTTTTTTTAATTAAATTTTCTCGCGTAGATTTTTTTTTATCGGGTCATCTCGAATTTTATCGAGTCGATTTAATTCGGATCGCAGCGAAACGCGAAAAACGTCTTTTTCGGATCATTTGCGATCTCACAGTTTTTTATTCATTTCTTTTTTTTTTTTTTTTTTCAGCGATTCTTTTGTCGTTTATCATTTCTTCTTTGGCACGATATCGGAGAATCGCGAAGACGCGAAAAAAAAAGCACTGATTGCATTATTTCACCGGTTTTTTTTACATCATTTATCGCTTTTAATAGTCATTTTCGTTTGCATTCGACGTTTAAATTTAATCAGCGCAACTGTTGTTATTATTTCATTTCTTCGCTTTAGTTATAGTGATCTTTCATCGCTCGCAAAGAAAAAAAAAAAAAGAGCACTAATTACATATTCTTTTCTGTTTTTCAACAATCTTTTCATTTCCCTTCGATTTTTTATTTTAATCGGCGCGACAACCTTTTTTTTTTTCATCACTTCTCGTAATAACAATTTTTCTTTTTTTTCCAAAAAAAAAAAAAAAAACGGCACTTGCATAATTTTTTCTTTTTTTTTTTACAATATTTCATTTCCGCTCGATTTTCAGCTTTAATCAGCGCGAAAGCCTTTTTCTTTTTTCGTATTTCTTCACTTGAAGTAATATCAACGGTTCATTGCTTTGCTGCTATATTTCTTCGGGTTCCTCGACGCGCCGCGACGCACTCCGTCGATCCATTAACGACTCGACATCGAGTAAAATAGTGTAATGAAACCGGCTGTTGCATCGAATCGTCATGCGCTTCTCGTTAATCCTTTCCTTTCCTTTCCTTTCCTCGTATCTTCTTTTTTCTTCCTTTCCTTTTTCTTCCACAGACTTTACCATCCGCTAGAAGATGTTTTCATCGTTCGTAGTGCACTTACACACGCGCATTTGAATTACGTCATTAAATTCGCGAACCGAGAGAAGTTCTAACAAAGATTCTTCGCCAAGCGCGAACCTCCAACCGGTTTTCCTCTATTTTTCTTATTTTTTTATTTTTTTTTTCTTTCAACTTTATAATTATTACATAGATACGTGTAATAGTAACTATACACTGTGTCTCTGTTACGCGAATAACAAATTGTTTGTTGTTGTTTTTTTTTTTTTTATTTTTGTTTGCTTCATTTTTTTTTTCCCACCACCGCCAGTTTTTGTTTCTTTTTTTTTTTTTTTGCTGTTTAGAGAGAAACTCGTTGGTTACGCTCGCTTGCGAATTCGGGGAGAAAATTATCCGTGGAAATTTTTTCGAGGATCGAAATCGATTTTTGATTTTTTTTTTTTTTACGGAGACGACGGAAATATCGAATTTGTTTTTTTTTTTTTTTTTTTTTTTTTTTTTTTTTTTCAGACACGATTTTCGATTTCTTCGGTGTTATTTTCCTCGTTCTCGGTCTCGTCCTCCTCCTCGGTGACTTGGAGCGGACGTCTAGTGCTCGAACTCCAATATTTCCACGGCACCCGCGAATCTCACGAGCGCCCGAGTTCGCGCTAAGGGGGCTCTGGATCGGAGGTGGGAGATTCCTGCTACGCCTCTAGAAATATTAGAGCCGTCGGTTTCGGCTCGAGATTCGACTTCTTCGCCTCGACGACGAGAAACTCGATTTCGTTGCGATCGCGACGAGCAAACGATTCCGCTATAAGACGCGCAACTTCTTGATGGTGAAGACCTGAATTCAGAGACGAAAATCAGTTTTTTTTTTCGATTTTTTTTTTTTTTTTGGAATTTTTTATTTTTTTTTTTGGAGATTATTATTATTTTTTTGTTACCTTCGACTTTGTGACCGTCGACTTCGAGTATCAATTGGCCGACTTCGAGACCACCCGCTTCGAACGCCGCTCCGTTATCCTGCGAATGAAAAAAAAAATGAATTTTAATTTTTTTTTTTTTGGAATTTTTTTTTCGTGGATACAGATATTTTTTTTAGACTTTAGTGTTGCAAAACATTATACGTATTTGAAAAACTATATATTTGTTATTATGAATTATTTTTGAAAATAAAATAAAATCATTATTATTATTATTATTATTATTATTATTATTATTATTGGGCAAAAATCGATCGAATTTCTACGATAATAATAATAATAAATTAATTTTCAATAAATTTTAAATTGTTTTTTTTATAAAAATTTCTTCCTAATCTGACAAAATTTAAATTCAATTGTGACGCACATGTATATTGATGATTCTCGGCAAAGGATGTTTGGTATTAGCGCCGCCCTCGATAGCGATGCCGAGAATCGATTTCGTTTTTTTCACGGTAATTCGAAGATTTCCATGATGATCGGGAACTACGAGAGCGCCGTCCTCCTCGCGTCTCTCGGACATTTCGCTTCTCGCGAGACGCTGAGCGCTGTGATGTCTTCTCGGCGGTCCACCGGCTCCGGTTGCACCGGTTGCCCCGCTTCCCGAACCGCCTTCGTCCAGCAACTGCGCCTCTTGCATGTCGAAGCTTCGCGATAGCTTGTGCGCGAGTTCCTGAACGAACGACAATTAAAATTATCCTATCGAGATTTGCGGGTTTTTATTTTTATTTTTTTTAATTTTTTTTACGTGCGGGTGCACCGGATGTGATTTGTTTTTTTTTTTTTTTTTTTTTTATAGATCGAAAATCGTGAACGCGAAATATATAAATTTTTTAAAATTTTTGTTAAAATATACGTAAATATTTTATTTATTTTTTAATATTATAATTAATAGTTAATAATTGATAATTGATTATATAATAATATATATATATACATAAGACATGCTTTGCTGATAGGCTGCCTGTGGTAGGGTGTTGGTAGTGCTCGGAGAGTGGTGGTGTCGCGTTATTATAACAATACAATATTTCATCTATCAAGCATAGGTAAAGTCGCTTTTTTCCGTCAATTAATAACTAATGCCCGTCAATCAATAAATCATTTTTTTTTTTTTTTTTTTTTTTTTAATTAAAAAAAAAGAAAAAAACGTTAACAAATATTAACTCAGTCACGAGAATTTTTTTTTTTTTTTTTTTCTTCGAATATAAAAAATATTTCGTGTCGTGCGTCACACACGATATATGGATATACTATATATATATATATACCCACGAGGTAGCCGAAGAAAGAGGTGAAAGTATATATAAATATAACAAAGTGGAGATTCGTCGATGGGAAAATCGCGGTCTCGTGTGCGCGATATTTTTTTTTTTTTCTCTTTTCTTATTTCTTTTTTTTTTTCTCAGTATGTATTAAAATATAAACGAAATTCCTCTCTCTTTTCATCGTAATATATATATTCGAGAAAAATTTCACTCCCGCAAAAAGAAATCTCACGCTGTGTGTGTGTGTGAAAAAAATTAAATAAAGGTACACAATCGTCGTCACTTTTTTCTTTTTGTTTTTTTTTTTTTCGCGATAATTGGTTACTATACAAAATTAGTGAACTTTCTTTACTCCAAAGTGGTAAATACTTAAAAAAAGGCGATAGACGAGATTTTTTTTTTTTTTTTTTACAAAAATTTGGAAAATTTTATTTCGATTGCTTTTTTTTTTTTTTTTCCTATTGTCGATGTGAGTTGTGATATCGTGCATGCCAAGACATCTAGTTATCGTGCTTGAAGAGTAAGGAGAGATATATATATATAGTTTTTATATATATAATATAGAATAATATATATATATGTTATAAAAGAAAAAAAAATAGAAGGCATGTGCAAGACATCTAAAGTATAAAAAACACGTACACACGTCTATCGACTATTATTCTAGTTCTAGAGCCAAAAAACGTATTTTTATTCCAAAAAAAAAAAAAAAAAAAAAAAAAAAAAACGATATATTTTAATGTTAATCGTAAAATTCTTGCGGCGATAGTAACAATAAGATTTTTCGATGTATCGGTGAATTTTTATTTGTTTTTTTCCTTTTTCATGCGAAATGTTAATATCGTTAATAAAAAAGAAAGTCGTCACCGAATTTAAATTGCTAAAAAAAAAAAAAATATATCATTATCGACGAATCGCGCGTTAAATTAATTCGCGAGATTTCTAGAATTTTTTTTTTTTTTTTAATTCGACAAAAAATGAAATCAATAAATCGTCATCGAGTTTAAATGATAAAATTCGTCTCGTGTCCGTCTCGTATCCTTGCAATTTCAATTCTAATTTTTCATTTTTTTTTTTTTTTTATAAATAAAAATTTGTCGTCGTCGAGGATGAGTAAAAAAAAATGCGGGATCATTTTCGTAATTTTTTTTTTTTTTTTTTTTTTCTCTGAGCAAAACTTACGAGGGGTCTGGCGCCCCAGTACCAGGACTTGACGCGCTGCGTAAGACCACCGAGTAGGTGATTTCTCCAACCCCCGAAACCTCCACCACCCTCCGAGCTCCTCTCTTCCCTGCCTTCGTCCTCATCCTCAGTATCGCGATCCCTTTCTCCTCTCCGCCCATTACCAATCATCTCGGCGTCGCTACCCTCGCAACCTCCGTCGCTCTCCTATCAATAACAACAACAACAATTGTCGCCAAAGCACACGCAACAAATCTCATATTAGACCTCTTTTCGTGTTTTTTGTTTTTTTTTTTTTTTTCTACCTATTTTCAACTGTCCAATAAACCTGCCTATCAATTATCTTCGATTAAAAGTCGCATTGAGTAAATTTCAACAAACGAATAAAAATTATATCGCAATATTGCATATTGTTATTATTATTTTTTAAAATTATTATACGATATTAACATATTGCATAATAATAATAATAATAATAATAATGATGGTTGTTATAATTAATATTTATTTAGTGAATATTATTTAATAATAATAAATATTCATTAAATAATTGATAATTCATAGGTCCTTAAGAAAAATTTATCGGCCTATAAATTCGTGTATTTTATACATTTATTTTATCGATAATAGGTTATGTTGTTTCTTTTTTTTTTTTCGTACGTAGTTACCGTAGAAATTTTTACGGGGTCATTGTACTCGGGACTCGTACGGTTGTAGTTAATTAGCGGTTAAAATCATTTGAAACTAACGCGTGTCTACGAGTTTCGCGAGACGGACGTCTCGGGCCGCTCGACCGCGAATGCGGCGGAAATTTATGGATACTTCTCGGGAGAAACGAGAAAGATGCATTGCACTCGCGACTATCTGCGAAATTGATCGATTTATAATCTTTCTATAGGTCTTTAAAGCTCCGAGACGATCGTCTGGACGATCGTAAGAGATCGGCGTTCAGACGCTACAGTTAAATCTCTCATAGCTTACCGCCGTTCGGATAGCGAAGGCGATTGGTGGGGACAATCGGCGCGTTTAGATTCGAAAGGGTTAGAAGAACAGTCGGGAGCTATTTTATTAGTGTAATCGATGTTTTACACAGTTCACTTTTTTTCGCATTAAGACGATGCGAAACGTTCTCCAAGTTACGCGGAGTCCGGTCGGTAAAAAAAACAGCAATACATTTTTTTTTTTTTTTTTTTCAAATTTTATACAATTTTAAAAGAAAATTCAAATTATTGATATTTACACAACTATTGGATAAAATCGATAATTCGCTTTTGAAAAAAAAAAAAAAAAAAAAAAATCGATCGATTACAGTTTCTGTTACCGACTGAATTTTTTCACATCGTCTTGAGCTGTGAGCCATTTGACTGTATGCGAATGCTTCCGATACTTGGATCGATATATACCTTCCGTAATGATTGACCCACATATCGAGTCCCTCGGGAATCATAAAACTACGCGCCGTTGGTGCAACGGAAAGGAAAAAAAAAGAAGAAAAAAACGATTGGGTGTTACCGGGACCGAGAAGGCGTCGTACGCGACACCGCGGCGTCAAAACTTTCTCCCCGTGCTTCGTGCGCGAGCCAACAACACAAACGCGAAATCGGACGCGTGGTGAACCGATTCATCCGGCTTGTGATTCGTTTCGGTCCAAACTGCAGCTGGGAGTTATTTCAAATATATTTCTGTTTTTTTTTTTTTCGTGTCGAAAAAAGTTCGCGGATTTTTCGGCGCCTCGATCGGCAATCGTAGATAACTCGAATTTTTAACGAAACAATCTTTAGAACTTATGATTATCGGCGAAAGATATTCTTAATTCTGTCGCCGGCGGCGTGTGAACCGATTTAATTAAAAAAAAAAAAGAAGAAATTGTTTTTATCGACGAAAAAAATTGTATTAAAAAAGCCTTTACGATAAATTATTCATATCAGCGTTCTGAATACATAATTTAAACGATTGACGAGAAGATCGAGAACAGCGATTAATTAAAAAAAAAAAAAAAAATATCGAGATTTCTCAATCAATTTTCGATTGGTTATTACAGGTCAGCAGAATAAATTACAGAGAAAAGTATTTTTATTCGTAATTGACGATAAAATTTTAGAGCCGCAAATCATCTTTTCTCGTTAAATTATCGAAACATTTATTGTAAAAAAATTGCAACAATCCAGCGACTGCCGATTCTCTCAATTGTTTCGTTAAATCATCGAAGCGTTCATTACAATGGTTTGTTATCGATGGGAGAATATTAAAAAACCAGTTAAATCGATCGATCAGAAAAAAAATCCAAAAATCGATCGCAATTATCGATTACAAAAAAAAAAATCGAAAGCGTATCGGAGATACCGATTTTGAAAAAATTCGAAAATAAGTCGCAGTTATCGAAATAAAAAAATAAAAAATCGATCGTAGATATCGAATTTTAAAATCGATATCAGTTATCAATTTTCTTATCGATTTTTTTTTTTTTTTTTTTTCTGAAAAAATGTTCTTTATCCGATGATCAGTGTCTAGTCGTTCCAATGACGAAAGGAATCTTCCTATCGTCTGACCTCGAAGCCGACTTATAGAGAATCTCCTCTGCGGCGACACCACAGAAAATCGCTACACTACTTATATCTCAGACGGGATTCGCGCGAATTGCAAAGACGAAGACGATTTAGCTATCGGGAACGAGATAACTCCGCGTTATTCGCAACGATGGAGAAAGACGCGAGAAACAGATAAAAGAAATCGAGAAATAGATACTTATGGCTCATCGCGAAGACGCGGTTCGCTTCGGGTTCTCGCGGTGCCCTGCGGATAAATATCGCGGTTGACCGGCCGCGATGGCCGGTAACTATATATCCTTTTCTTTCTTTCTTTCTTTCATACAGTACGCTACTCTAAACGCCGTAGCCGCAGTGAGTCATCCAGGTGAGTTAGTGGTGTTAAGTGGACTGCGAGAGCGACAAGGAAAAACCATCGGCTTCGGTTCTCCTCTCACCCAGTCGGGTCAAAGGAGAGGATCGACCGAGTTTCTCCGTGAATCAGCTCACGAGATCTCCGTGTCCACTTATTTTTATAGATATGTATATTTTTTTTTTTTTTTTTTTTCGATACATCGATACGTTAGATCGATAACACGGAATATCAATTACGAAAAAAAAAAAAAGTCTCGAATTCAAAAAAAATTTCGATCTTTGAATAAATTATAAATTTTTTTTATTAACTTCGAAAAAAAAAAAAGTTTTGAGAGTGGGACATTTTTTTTATTTAATTTGTTTTTTTTTGGAAAGTGTGGATTTTCTTTATCGATTAACATTTTACGATTTATTAGACTTGAAATCGGCGGGAGAAAGGATTTTCGTTAAAAAAAAAATTAGACGCCATTTTTTTTTTTTTTTTTTTCTTAAATCATAATCGACTGTGAAGTGGACGTTTCTCTACCGAGAAACTGTTCCAATAGTCGGAACTCGTAATAATTCTTTTATTATTATTCCATCCGCATTTCATACCGTTGTTAACCTTGAAGATGCGCGGTGCAAAATTGTTGTTTCCGCATTTCCTACCATATCTCCGCGTAAACAACAGTGATTGATAGTTTTATCGATTAATTTCGATAATAAATAAATTTAAAAAAAACATCGATGGTAAAATCGCAATTATTTTCGAATTTCATTTTTTTTTTTTTTCATTTTAATTTCGTTGTTATAGCTAAAAAAAACAATTATAATACCTGAAAAAAAACATTCCCACAGTCGATTGTTCGTAACGATGTCTTAAATTTTCAATTTTTTTCAAAATTTATTACGCCATTTTTTTTCAATGAAAAAAAAAAGAAAACTTTTTTGTGTCTAAAATTGTTGTTCCAGCCCTCCCCCCCCCCCCCTTGGATTTTACTGATTAGTAATCTGTTCACTGGCGAAATTCGTCGGGTTTTCTCTTCCCGGGTTACCGAAGCGAATCTGTGATTCATCGTGTTACGGGGTGCGTGAACGATTGTCTGGACGGCAGCGGATCTATCGCAGTATTTTATAATTTACGCACATATACAGAATGATTCATAATAAATATCGAATCTTTTTTTTTTTCATCAATTCGCATTGAAAACAAAAAAAAACGAAATTTAACTATGAAAACTGAATTGTAATTATTAATTTACTTGACTTTTATTCGAAAAAATGAATTCTCGTTTCATAACCTAATTCTTCGGAATGGAAATCGAGTCATTTAATAATTAAATTTTTTTCAAAGTTATTGTTTTTTTTATTATTATAAAAATTACGAACTTCATTTTGATAGTTTATTTTGTTTTTTTTTTGTAGCAAATGAATGAAATAAAAAAAAGACAGATGCGATGTTTATTATGAATCATACTGTATATATGTATTGGATGGAGGTACACACATCGAATCGGTACGCACTTACGCGTGTACCGCGTAACCTGCATTCGTCGCAGTTGGCAACTTGGCAACGTCGTACACTCACAAACTCTACGATTCCTCTCCTCTGTCTCCTCGTATCGCGCTGTCTTTATTTCCCGTTTATCTTTCTCGCTCGAGTTTTGCTACGAGAGTTAAAAAGGCGCCTCTCGCTTTCTCTTCGTCTTTGTCAGTCTCGCTGTTCCTTCTCGTCGTCCCCCCTCCCGACCCGGCCAACCGCTCTATCGATGCATCTTTGTTTCTCGGCTTCGTTCTTTCACTCTCGACGTCCCCCCCCCCCCCCCGCCACTTCTTACTCGCGAGTGGTCCGTTCGCAGGTTAAAACGTAAACCTGGCGCTGGGCCTTCGGGGGCTTCGCTCGTTGTTGTTTCAACCTTCTTGAATCAGTCGAGCCACTAGCATCGTGGCGACTGCACGGTGTCGTGTAAAATCCTCGCGCAGAAACGATTTGTCTCGTTGACTTGTTCGCGCTGCGCGTTTGTTTTTGTTCGAAAACACGGGAAAACGAACGTAAACGTGTTAATTACGTAATAAAAACGAAAATCGTAAAAGATTTGAAAATCTTTTGTTGGTTATAATACGAAATAATAAATAAATAAAAATAAAAAAAAAAAGATCGTATAACGCGGGGAGAGTTTGTCACGTTCGACGACCGGAACTCGGATAAACACGGACGAGAGGATTTTATTTGGCGCGCTGCCCAACTTCGTAACGAAGTGAGTATATAACAGACATCCACGGGGGCAGCGAAGTTCGTTTAGAGTTTCGGTTCGTCAAGTCCGAACCGTTGCATTGTTTTGATTGACAGCTAATCGAATTTATTCGGCGAATTGGGTTGCGCGGATTAATAGAGACGGTTCGTGTATGTGAAACATTATCGAAGTACGATGCATATCGATTAATCGATAATTGATCGTTTATGATACGAAAATTAGTGAAAATTAACCTTAATTCGATGTATTGAGTCGTTTCGTGCGTAAATATCATCGATTTTCGATTTATATCGATTTTTTTTTTGTCGCGAAGTAGTCGCGAGTGTTTGAGCAATCAGACGAGAGTTTCTCGAATGGGAAGTGAGTTTCTCTCGGTGTAACGAGTGGCGTTAGGACACCGTGCGTTTCCACAGTTCTCGGGGCGCTAAGAGACACGACGATGAATTCGCGACCGTGAAGAAAACGGTGTAAAATTTGACCTCATTGAAAAAAAAAAGAGAATGTCTTATCGGTTCGCAAGTTGACAATTTTTGTTCGGAAATAACCTAAAATGCGAGTCGACTTTTTTTTTTCGTTATTGTTGGAGTTAAGAAAAATTATGAATGAAACCGGTGACCTTGAATATCGATATCGATAACTCGATCGCGTTTTACGCTTCGCGGTTCGATCTTATCGCGTATTGTAAAAAAAAAAAAATGAACACGATGTTGTTACTTATCGCGATCTTTTCGTTTTCTATTTACGCGCCGGTCCAGCGGTCTCGTTAATATTAGAACATTATATACACGATAGAAGCCGTTTTCGAGATAATAATGATAATGTTGCTGTATTAACGTTTCGCCAATTCAACGTTTCTTTTTTAGTTTCTGGAGCGTGTAATTATTATAATGTTGATTCTGTCGATATGGCGAGTCGACAGTGTTATTTACATTCCGTAGTTTCGTTTTCACTACAATCAAACAACAACAAAAATACTGCATTTTTTTATTCGATTATTTTCGTTTTTAACAGAAATGCCGAAAAGTTATTGTTTCGTAAGAATTTTTCATTTTATTCATACAATCACATAATTTTTACGTAATTTCGATGTTTTTTACAATTAACTCACAAAATCTTAACCTAAAAATCAAATAGTCCGAAACGAAAAAAAAACCCAATAAATATTCATTTATCGTGAATTGCCGTAAGAATAAAACCGTTTTATCCTCGAGTGACGCTAACGCTGTTAATGAGTCGAAACAATGTTGCATGTGCGATTCTCCGTTTAACTGCGCCTCGTTTGCTTTATTAGCCGAGCAATCTGATCCTTTCATTTCGACCCGATTTTTCGTTTTTTTTACATTTTTTTTTTTTTTTTCACTTTTTCGTCTTTTTCGTACACCCAATCTACGATGCGATTCAGTAATCGATCGTTTTCAGTGGTTCGCACGCGGAGCCGCCCATCACGAAATCATTGGCCCGACGACGCGAGTTCCCCTCTGCGTAAAATAAACTTCGCCGGCCTAACTGTATATCGTTATACGGTACCGGCGCGTTCGCTTACTCGACGCTACGCGCCGTCCGCGCGGTGCTTCTTCTTCTTCTTCGTCTTCTTCGGGGCTGTGGGAATTTATATTTTTAACCGGTTCCACGCGCGCGGACTCCTGCGAACCTTATCTCTTCTTCTCTTCGGGGGCTTCAACTCGACGCGATCTTTTTTTCAACTTCGTTTTTTATCTTTTCTCTATATACATATAGCGCGATGTATACATATATATAAACGTAAACCGCCGAACAAAATTGAGCAAAACGGCCCAAAGCTCTCTTCGTGTCGCGAGGATATCAAAGGGTAAAAAAAAAAAAAAAAGAAAAAACGCTTTACAAAGATACACACAAAGTAATGGTCGTCGTGTACTCGAGCACAAGAATAAATCGTCTCGCGAGTTAAAACCAGCGGAACACGTGAAGCTTCCCCGCGTCTCGACTGTTGAGAACCGTAAGGGCGCGTCTCGCTACGATTTAACGTGGAAAATTACGCGAAATTACGGCCCTTACGATTCTCAACGATAGTTCTGTGTCCGCCGCATTTATAGGCACTCGCCGTTTGCACGGGAGGAAAACGGCAAACTCGTTTTTTCCACGAAAGCCCGGTGAATAAATGCACGAGGTTTGTATGGTTATATGTTTGTTCTCTCACGTCGGAGGGAATCGCGCCATAGTCCAGTCAGCCAACCGATTTCCGCGCTTCGCGACGACCCAATTTGGCTTCGCGCTAATTGGACCCGCTTCGTTGACCGGGAGAGCCCCCGCAGTTCATTCGCGCTTCGTTTCTCTGCCCCGACGGATTCTCGTTCCTACGCTTCCGAGGTTTGGACGAAAAACCGCGGGCATCAATTTAGCGCAGACGAGCATTCGTCCTCCCGCTCCGTATCGCCGAAACTTCCTGTCTGTCTTTCGAGTTCTTCTTGGATAAAAATCTGCGCGCGCAACCGCCCCCGCGGAACAGTCCGCGTAGTTTTGCAGCTCGTTAAGACGCGAACACGAGTTTGAAAAACCGGATGTCGTTGTCATTGCGAAAGTTTACCATACATCTGTATTCTTATGTTTGATTGCAGTGAAACAACAAATTTGTAATATCGTAATATCGAGAGTTGAGAATTAGAAGGTTCATTTTTTTTAAGTGTTAAATGGGTTAAGTTCTTTTAATGCTTAACTGTGGATTGTGTCGAAATGATAAGTTCGAAAATAACTCATATAGGTTAACGTTGAGTTTAAGACGTTCATTTTAAGGGGCAAAAATTAAAGGTCCTAACTAAATTATTCTGATAAAGGGTTTGCGCTCTTTCGGAGGGTTCCGAAGGGTTTACGAGGGTTAAGAAAGAAAATAACGTAACTGATGCATTTTAATACAGGGTTTACCCTCCTTTGAGGATTAAGACACGAGACGGAGTCACTTGTGTACTTGAAAAATGGGTTTACGATCTTTTTAGGGTTAAGAAAGGAAAAGAAAGGAAAAACTCATGTATAATACAGGGTTTACGCTTCTTTGAGGGTTAAGAAACAAAAAGGCGTAACTTATGTTCTTTAATACAGGTTTTACGCTTTTTTGAGGGTTAAGAAACAAAAAGGCGTAACTCGTGTTCTTTAATACAGGGTTTACCCTTTTTTGAGGGTTAACAACGAAAAAAGCGCGTAACTCATGTATAATACAGGGTTTAAGCTTCTTTGAGGGTTAAGAAACAAAAAGGCGTAACTCGTGTATTTTAATACAGGGTTTACGCTTTTTTGAGGGTTAAGAAACAAAAAGGCGTAACTCGTGTTCCTTAATACAGGGTTTACGCTTTTTTGAGGGTTAAGAAACAAAAAGGCATAACTCGGGTACTTTAATACAGGGTTTACGCTTTTTGAGGGTTAAGAACAAAAAAAGCGCGTAACTCATATATAATACAGGGTTGACGCTTCTTTGAGGGTTAAGAAACAAAAAGGCGTAACTCGTGTCCTTTAATACAGGGTTAACCCTTTTTTGAGGGTTAAGAACGAAAAAAGCGCGTAACTCATGTATAATACAGGGTTTAAGCTTCTTTGAGGGTTAAGAAACAAAAAGGCGTAACTCGTGTATTTTAATACAGGGTTAACGCTTTTTGAGGGTTAAGAACAAAAAAAGCGCGTAACTCATGTATAATACAGGGTTTACGCTTCTTTGAGGGTTAAGAAATAAAAAGGCGTAACTCGTGTTCTTTAATACAGGGTTAACGCTTTTTTTAGGGTTAAGAACAAAAAAAGCGCGTAACTCGTGTATAATACAGGGTTAACGCTTTTTTCAGGGTTAAGAAACAAAAAGGCGTAACTCGTGTACTTTAATACAGGGTTAACGCTTTTTCAGGGTTAAGAACAAAAAAAGCTCGTAACTCATGTATAACACAGGGTTAACGCTTTTTTGAGGGTTAAGAGTCAAACGTTCATAATTTATGTAGTTTAATACAAGTTCGAAGCTCTTTCGACGGTTAAGAAAAAAACGACAGTAATTCGCGTCCATTAATATAGTGTTTACGCGCTTTTAAGGGCGAATAATAAAAATTACGTAACTCGCGTTCCTCAACTCAGGGTTAACGTTCTTTCGATTCTGTAGTCGTTGATACAAGGAAATAAAGAAAGATGGAAGATTATGGTTACGCGGAGTGAAAGAGTAGTGCGTTTCAGTCTGTCGAGCGAAGTGGCCTACTGACGCTTATTACTCATTCTTTTTACTTCTTTCTTCGTGTTTTCTTTCTTTTATTCCGTCTGCCATGAGTTACTTCTTTTGTTGTCTTTTTTTCGTATCATCATCATTATTATTATTATACGGCAATGAGATCGTGTGCCACGGACACGCCTCGTTTACTCGGCGAGACGGGGAGAGAGAGAGAGAGAGAGAAAGAGAGAGAAGGAACCGACGACTTTACGGAACGCGATTAAGATGCGAAGACCGTTCTTCCGAGTAGTCGGACGACATGACTCGTCAGTCGTCAGTCGGCCTGACAGTGGAACACCGGAGAGTTTCTTCGCCGCGAAATAGGGTCGACGCTGACGATGATATCATTCGGTCGGTTTATTTATTTAACGGGGTATACGTGACACCCTAACAACTTAAATTGACTTTTACGAAATTTTATCGGAATATTTTTTTATACCTTTTTTTTTTGTGTTTTAATTTAACACAATGAACTTCGCGTTTTTAAAAATAATTTTTTTTTTTTTTTTTTTTTTTTTTTTCGAAAAATTGTAACGTTTTTGGTTTTTTCAAAATGTTTTAGCGAAATTTGGCGATAATTTACCGACGTTATCATGGAATCCTGGCTGAGCGACGTGCAACGCGTGAGAATTCCGCGACCGAAATTCGGCAGTGGAAATTCCGTGAGACGATCGAATTCCACGGTTGTTCAGCACGTGAGGCCCGACGCGCATTTACACGCGAGGCAAGCCGCCCAGGAAGTCGCAAAAGCGACGGAAGAACTTCGACAAGCGATACAGGATAAGCTATGACCATGAAAACTCTTTTTTTCTCGTCAAACTCTCTCTTATTATTATTATTATTATTATTATTATTATATAAATGTCGTCGGCGATGCTGCTACTCCTGCGCGTACCTCTCGATCCTCTTTCTCTCGTAATATTATTCAAAGAAAAAAAAAAAAGAAAAAAATCAAATAAACAAATTTCTTGACTCATCTTTTTTTTCTATATATATAACACGCGACTTTCCGTTTCGAAAAAAAAAAAAAAAAAAATCCAACGGAAAAACGAATTAAAAAAAATAAGAATTTGTTAATTAAAGAAACCGAATAAAATGCATTAAAACAGCGAAAAAATTAGAAATGAAAAAAAAAAAAGTGTTTCTCAAAGAATTCGACGATTAAGAAGATTAAGAAACAAAACTCGTCAGGATGAAAAAAATGTAAAACTAACGAAAATATATTGAATTTTCAAGAAAAAGGAAAAGTCTTATGGAAAACGGAGAAAAAGCGATAAAAAAAAAAAAAAAAAGCTTTGGGACTCAAAGCCGCGAATTTATGCGATAGGCAACGAGAAAAAGGGATCACGAGATGATATTGTTTGAGGCGTTGAAAATTTCGTTCTCAATTTATCGACTTAAATTTCTCTTCTTCTCTTCTTCTCTCTTTTCTGCCATTTATCTCTCTCCGGAGAGAGAGAGTGATGCCTTCTCGTCTCGACAGCGTGGATTATTCTCTCCCGCGAAACGCGGAAGAGAGTTACCTGCTTTCCCCACAAATTTGCCTCCGGGAACGTCACTCGGGATTCGTTCATTTTTCCTTCGAGACCTTCGCTCTCTTTCGCTACTATATCGCCGTTTCTCGCGGATTCTCTTCTTCCTCTTTGAAGTTCGCTACGAGAAAATATCCTCGAAGCGACGGAAATCCTTTGAAATAATGTAAAACCGACGGGGATATCTTTGAGTCGACTTTGCGTGTCTTTTCTCCGTCGTTATTCTTTTTTTTATTGGTCGCGGAGAGAGAAGAGTACAAAAATATTGTTTAATGGTTTTCTTTTTTTTTTTTTTAATTTCGAGAACTTCGCGCTTTTTGTAAATAATCTATTAAAAATATTTTCCTGCCCTATCCTTTGCCCCAATTTTATACAATTTTTATATAAATAAATTTAACAAAAAAAAAAAAAAATATATATATATGTGTATTTATGATTAATTGTTGTTAAATATCTTTTAGTAATTATATTATAAATAAATTTATTCGCGATTATTAAACGATTTATCGAAATTCTCTTCGGTACTTTTTTTTTATAATTTGATATCACTTTTTATATAAATATTATATTATATATATATATATAGAATGTGTGTTTCTACTATTATTAAATGTTGTTAAATATATTGTAAGAATTATATAAACGAATTTATTACACAAATTTCTGTTTTTTTTTCTTTTTTTTTTTTTTTCAATTTAAATTATTTATCGACTCGATTTTCATTTCAAAGAATTAATAGCTGAAAGAAAAATTAATTACTTCGAATGAAAGTCAAGTCAATTAATTATTCAAATGTTAGAAAGTTATTATTATTATTATTTTATAAAAAAAATATCTTTATATATGAAAACTGCGATTCGATTTTTTTTTTTTTTTAAATAAAATAGCTATTTAAGTTTTTTTTTAATTGTAAAATTTGGTTTTTTTTTTTTTTTAAGGATTCGATATTTATTATGAATCACACAGCGTTGCGATTTTTTTTTTTTTCCCGTTTCGTGGCCCGAGCGTTGCACGACGAAATAATCGACTTTGCTTTCCTTATTCGATTCACTCGAGCGGAGAAGCCGAGAAGGCGTTTCACCTTCGCGTGGTTCACTTATTGCCGCTGCTGTGTCGGCTGCTGCTGCTTATTGCTGCCGCCGTTACACGGGGACCACTCTCCCTGTCGCGAGTATTCGATCGCCGAGAAGCGAGTAAACGTTCCATACGATTATATGGACTCGTGTATAATTTTGTATGTATAGACGTACTTTGCGACTCGATAAATTGCCCGGTGATTAAAAAAAAAAAAAAAAAAAAAAAAAAAAAAAAAAAAGATGCTAATAGTTTTCGATTGAATTGTAGACGAAAGAGGAAAAAAAATGTTAAAAAGGAAGAAGTGTGTTAAGACTCCGCCACTCGTAAGATCGATTATAGCAGTTCTGAAACGGAGCCGAAGGAAAATATATAGAAAAACTCCGGATAATTAATGACCCGAGATAATCGATGCAGCGTGTAATTAATTCACTTCGAGGAAAAAAAAAAAAGCGGATGAATTGAAAAATCTCAGAGGCGGTCGTCTGAAATAAGTTTTTTCGATAAATGAGTTCTATTTTGCGAAATTGCTAATGTACCGTCGATAGTACCGTAAATTTTTATAATTTTTTGTGAAAAAAAAAAAAAATTTACAATTAAAATTTTTTAAAAATAATTTTACAATTTTTTTTAATTAAAAAAAATGTATAATTAAAAAAAAAAAATAATCTCCGGTATCCGCAGTAAATTAGTAATTAACGAGTCATCGATGGCGTTCGTGTGAAATAAGTTTTTTTCGATAAATGATTTCTATTTGGCGAAATTGCTAATGCACCGTCGATAGTCCCGTAAATTTTTCTAATTTTATGTGAAAAAAAAAAAAATTACAATTAAAATTTTTTTTAATAATTTTACAATTTTTTATAATTAAAAAAAAATGTATAATTGAAAAAAAAAGGATCTCCGGTATCCTCCGTAAATTAGTAATTAACGAGTAATCGATGGCATTGTAGCGAAATAATTTATAGCTCGTTGACTCAATAATTATCTATAGAATGGCAAATAATTACAGTGTCGAATACTGTATAACGCGACTGTGAACCCTCTTCTCAACTTTCCGATCTTTTTTTTTTTATTTATTATTATTATTGTTATTACCATTATAATTTTTTTTTTTTTTTTTTTTTTTTTTTCGTTACCGGAGCTCCCGGCGTAATTAGTCAGCCGAGAGATATATATCTATTGCAGCGGAGGAATCGCGCGCGCGAATCCGAGCTGAAAGATACCTCGCGAGGTCGTCGGCGTGTACTATTTTCAAGATTACACGCTAAATACGAGTTCCCTATAAGTACATAACACGCCGGTGGAAGAAGAAGCCCCCGAGAGATGGAAAAGCATCATGTAGTTCTACGCGCGGCGTAAATACCTCGGCAATTCGCTGGTAACACGCGCATCTCTCGTTTCCATCTTTAAGTCTTTTTCTTTTTTTTTCTTTTATTTTTCTTTCTCGCATTCGACTATTTTACCGCGCGGTGCCTCGCGGTCCATTGAGATACGAAAGGGAGAGAGTTGAAGCGGCAGCGAGAAGTATAAAAATTCTGTTCTCCGGTCTCTCGGAGAGTTATCCAGCATCTCCCGGGAGATAAACACGAAGAGGAAAAATAGAAGAGACGCGAAAGAAGAGAAGCCGGATAAATAAATATATGAATCCCAAAAAAAAAAAAACAAAAATGAAAAGGCAAAGGAAAAGATGAATAGAGAAAGTAAGGGAAACGAGTTACCAGATCTATGGATCTGGTGAACGAAAAAAAAAAAAAAAAAAGATCGACGATCTGGTAAACCGATAGTCAGGAAAGCAGTATACTACGCGCGATGGACGCGTTGAAAAACGAGATAAGGGAGAAAACTAGACGGGGGAAAGACGGGGGGAGAACGACGGGGGTAGTAGATAAAAAAAAAAAAACTACGAAGAGCAAAGAGTAAGGGAAGCGAACGCGTATGTGTGTAAATGAAAGAAAAATCGTCACGAACGACCGTGAACCCGATGTGTTCTCTTCGCGTTTATTCTCCTTCTCCCTGTAACTATCCTTCGCGATGCGGATACGAAGAAGTAGCGCGCAGGGGGTTGTGCGTGCGCCGGGCGCACGTTGCATAGATATATAACACCGTTGGAAAAAGGGGAGAGCAGTGAGAGGGATAGAGGATCTTATCGTCTGCGAAGGGCTCGTAAAAGGAATTCTCCTCAAATTGTCCGGAACGCGGGATAAAGTGTTTCTATAGATATAACGATCGGGCGGAACTCTCGTCGAGGATAACACTTGCGACACTGATGCGTTTTTTTTTTTTTTTTTTTTTTTTTTCTTACGTTTATCGGTAAAAGTTGCGTCGAATTTCAAAGAGTCCTAACTATCGCTGGTTAATATTATTTATTTTATTCAAAGAATTGTTTTTTTTTTTTTTTCTTTTTTCAATTTTATCAATCGGAATTTTGTTTAATTGACAATAATAATAATATTGATAATAATAATAATAATAATAACAATTTTATTGAGAAAATCGGAAGCGACTCGGAATTGGATAATAAAATTATTATTATTATTATTGTCATCGTCATGAAATTATTATTATTATAAACAATTTTTTTTTTTTTTTTTTCGAAAAATGAATTAGTGATTTTTTTTTTCTTTTTTAATAATGAATTTATTTCGATGAAATAAATAATTTTGATGAGTTTTTTTAATTTGTTTAAATACCATTCAAAGTTGTTACACTATAAGATTAGTGGATTATGGCGTAAACTACGATTAATCTATACTATTCCACAGGTACTTCTGAGGATACGTAACGTAATAGAACACTTTGTATTCCTGTGACTAATTAAACACAGAAGCGACGGTCGAGAAACCGTCGCGACTGTCGTCTCTCTGACGCCTAATGTAATACACACCCAACGAATATTTACTTTACTCTGCACTACGGAACAATCTGAACTATCAGTTGTTTACTTTCGGACAATTCATTATCGATATAACTCTACGAAGAGAACGAATTTTACGCTCTATTTCCTATTCTAATTGGTGGTAATTAAACTCGTGGCAATGGCGAACTTCTATAGCGATTATCACGATTTCGTTGACCTCCGCGAGATCCTCGAAACTTAGATTTTTTTTTTTTACAATTATTTTTTTCAAATTTTTCTTTTTTTTCTACGAAATTTTTTTTCAAATTTTTCTTTTTTTTTTTACGATAATTTTTTTCAAATTTTTCTTTTTTTTTTACGAAAATTTTTTGCAAATTTTTTTTTTTTTTTATGACTTATTTATCAATTTTCGAGGATCCAACGAGACAACGAGAATAAAACTCGAATTTTCTAATAGAGAAGAGAGACGCGAATAAATTTAGATTTTTTTTTTTTTTTTATTAAATAAAGTAAAATTTGGAAAACTCACCAAGTTGTCAGGATGAAGATGATGATGAGGATAGTCGCGTTGATTGCCCCGCGAACCCCCCGGCGAACTGTGCCTTCTACCGTTACGATCGTTTTCCATTTCGTCCTCGTAATCCTGAAAAAGAAAATAGAGAAAAATTCCAGATTTTTCGGAAAGCTCTCCCTTCGCATTGTCGTCTTGTTTTTTTTTTTTTTTTTTTTTTTTTTACGATACGATTCCTTTTTTTTTTTTCATTACCCGAATTTTCACGATTTTCTTGGCGTTGATAAAAAAAAAATTGGAGTTAATATATACACGCGATTTGGAGCGAATCTAAGAAACGCGCGCGCGAAAAAAAAACTCTTCGTTCGGTTTTCGGGGCTCGCGGTGATTTTTTTTTTTTTTTTTTTCTTATTTTTGATTTTCCCTCATCGGTTTTCTCGCCACCCTCGCTTTCTCTTCATCTCTGTCTGTGTTCTCTTATATCTCTGTAGACGGTTTTGCGTGGCGAAAGTACCTGATTATCGCACTCGTCATCGTTGGAGAGGGCGAGATCTGAGGTTGCGACCTGATGATGCTGAGGACCGCCGCGTCTGCATCCGACTCTGGAATCCCAAAATCCCCGGGGGTTGTAAGGATATTTTTCTGTCGGCGAATTATAGCCGACAGTTTTTTTTATTTTTATTTTTTTTTAGATAATGTCGTGTCCTCGTAATTTATCATGATTTTCCTTTACGCCCTAAGGTTTTCGTGTGTTTTTGGGGATTTTTTTTTGTTATTTATCCCGTGTGAATTATATTTACAGTGTTTTTTTTTTTCGATAATGCGCTCGAGTCCTTATTTTTTTCTTTTTTTTTTTTTTTTTTACCTAAACATTTAATTTCACCCAAAAAGATCGAGAAAATTGATTTTCGAAATAATGAAAACAACGAATAGCACGAAAAACGAATCGAATTTTTAAAAAATTTCGTTTTTTTTTTTACCCTATTTTATTTATTTTGCGTTCAAATAAAAAATGGAGAAGCGCCGAGAGCGATCGATTTTTTACCTCAAACACGATAAAGAAAAATTAACGTACTCCCTGAAGGTCGACAGTAACATTGTTTTTTTGTTTTTTGCTTTTCTTTTTCCCCGTCGCGCGATGGATTTTTATCGAAATTGGATTTTTTCCATCGCGACACCCCCGCGACCGTGTGGACGCGATATACGCGAACCCTCGACGAGGCGCTGCTCTCTCGATGTTTTATTTCATTGGTTTTTGTTTGGACGACGATTTTTTTTTTTTTTTTTTTTTTTTTTAGTAACTATCCCTCTCGCAATTATCGGAGAACTGTAAGCCGACCGACGGCGGCGGTAGACGGCAGCAAAGTACGTTTCATTTCCAGGTCGACTGGCACTCGACTGGCGTGAATCCTTGACTGTCCATTTGTTACGTTCGGTTACCCGGGATACCCGGGTCCGTCGGGGTTCGTCAGAATACGAGAACTTCGGTGTCTATTAGAAGACCCGTTGTATACTATGTAGCAGCGTAGAAACGTGACTCCGATGTTACGAGAACGCGTGGTAAATATGTCGATAAAATTGCTATAGTCGACTTTATCAACCGTCGAATCGTTTGTTTTTTTATCGTAACCCCAATCCGCAAGAATAAAAAAATTGTATACAAAAAATATATCAGAAATCTATGAAATTAAGTTTTTCGATATATTTAATATATTAATCATATAATCTCTAATATATTTTCCAAAAATATATTCGTATCGAATAAAAAAAAATTGTATACAAAAAATATATCAGAAATATATGAAATTAAGTTTTCCGATATAATTAATATATTAATCATATAATCTCTAATATATTGTCCAAAAATATATTCGTATCGAATAAAAAAAAATTGTATACTAAAAATATATCAGATATATATGAAATTAAGTTTTCCGATATATTTAATATATTAATCATATAATCTCTAATATATTTTCCAAAAATATATTCGTAACATAAGATTTTTCGTGAAAAATACATTAGATATATCATCGATACATTTTCGAAAAAATATATCGAATATATCATAAATATATTTCGCGATATATTTTTTTTTGCATGTGGAGACAACTTAAACCGTAATTTTCGTTAAATATCATTGAAAATCAGTTAAATCCGATAAAACAACAACAAAAAACTGTCCTTACGAACAGTTAAGGACGTTTCTCGCCTATTCTCGATATAAAATCCGTCATGCAAAGTCTTTTTGTCAATTCTACCTGAACCTTCGTTCCGCGGAAAATCATTGAGCGCTGATTCGTTCCGACGAAAAAAAAAAAAAAAAAAAAAAAAAACTGTCCTCAAAGAACCGTCTCGTCGTCGCGGGTGTTCCAATTAATTCGTCAATTTCTCCTTCGAGTCTTCACGTAGTCGTCGATGTCTCAAGAGGAATTCCGTTTAATAGGTGCCGCGAGGCATGACTACCCTCGATGGACCACACGCTCGTCGCGCGGTATTTCTTCGTCTTATTACCCGTTTTTTTTTTTTTTTCTTTTTCATTCTTTTTCCTTTCCACTTCAACTTGAAACTCTCGATAAGTATCCATTCGCGTGTAAACTTTGACAATCGCCTTTTAGTCTCTACGCTATGCTATTAAGGGTGTCAAAGCCGGTAGAGCCTCTCGCTACCGTTCATAATAATTGGCTGCTGCAGCACTGCGGCTTTCCAAGTTTCTGCTTCGACACTCTACGGATACGATAAATTGCGCTTCGAATATGGAATACGAAAGCATCGAGGCGCAAACGCGGGTGGGCCATGCCGGCTATCCGTTCTGTCAGTCACGCTCTCTTCATCGCGCAAATACAGTTATCCTATTATGTATATCCATCCTCCGAAAACCCCTCCCGGTTAGATCTCCCGTTACTATTCATGTGCAATAACCAAATGTGTCCGAGTAACGATTATGCCACCCTTCCAGCGGTCGCTCGGTCGGTTGCCCTGTGTAACTATTATGGTTTACATACGAACTCACGTTTCACGACACGAAATTTCTGTCTCTCTCGCCTATCCATCATTCTCTCCGGTATGCAGGAAATGAAACGTCGATTACGGTGAGCGTCAAGCTGCCGTAGGAACAAAATTCGCTTAGTACCAAAATTACGCGAGTCACTTAATTTTTTTTACGCTGCGCGGATTGTTCGTACCGAATCCCGTGATATATATTTTTTGTCATATATCGTATATGATAAATCGTATATCATATATCATATATCGTGTATTATATATCGTATATCATATATCGTATATCATATATCATATATCGTATATCGTATATCATATATCATATATCATATATCATATATCGTATATCATATATCGTATATCGTATATCGTATATCGTATATCGTATATCGTATATCGTATATTATATATTATATATCATATATCATATATCATATATCATATATCATATATCATATATCATATATCATATATCATATATCATATATCATATATCATATATCGTATATCATATATCGTATATTATATATCGTATATCATATATCGTATATCATATATCGTATATCATATATCGTATATCGTATATCGTATATCGTATATCGTATATCATATATCGTATATCGTATATCGCATATCATATATCATAAATTATTGATTGACTGTGTGGACAATTATAGATTTAAAAGCACTCGAGCGCAATTTTATCGAATGGATTTTTGTTTCATTGTTAGATTGTTTTTTTTTTTTCATTCTTTTTTTTTTGTTGATGTTGATGGTGTTTTATCTTTTATCAATAAATGTCTGTGGATGTTTGATGTCCGTTGTTGTGTGTAACGTGCGTTAGTGAGAGGCGGGTGAGGAGGGGGATCTCTATCTTTTGATATTTCTTGACCTCGTCCTCGGCATGTCCGCCCCGAGACCGCTGTCCTCGCTCGGCGACCTATACTCCTGGTTATCCCGCGGCATGAGAGGTCCCGTAACGCCCAAGGGATCTCCCTCGACGTCCACTAGTCGTCCTGGTCGGCAACAAGAACCAGGCGCTGCCCCACCCCTCTGCGGCAAATCATCACAAACATCCAAGGTAAGGCCAACGGCCGCTGCTCCGTATTTGTTTTTTTGTATCATCCCCCCGTACGCGTTTTTTTTTTTCTTTTTTTTTTTGTGTTCGTCAATACCGTTCATTAATCATCGAGAATGCTTGAGCTTTGAAACGCGCGCGTTCTTTCGGCATCCTGGCGATCTTTACTTTCGGTGCCATTCGAACTTTCATCGATCTCGGCGTGGCGCTCGATTTTTTTTATTATTTGTTATGCTTTCTCAATCCGCGAGTTTTATACAGAGACGGTCTCGTCGTTTCATCCAAGTCTCGAAAATTCTTTCGTCTCTCAGGTTTTTTTTTTTTTTTTTTTTTTTTTTTTTTTTTTTTTTCGAGAATCGTTCGCACAAACTTTTTTTTTTCTATCGGTCACTATAGCCGGCCTCGTCGAACAATCGGTACAAGATATTTTTTTTTGTTTTTATTACGCAATACAATCAATGAATAAAAATTCAGCAAAGCTCAGGCGAACTCGAAATGAAAAATGAGAGAAAAAAAAAAGAAAATGAAAAATTTTCGCCGCGTTTTATGTGTTAATGTGTGTAGGTGTTTTTTTTTTTTTTTTTTTTTTCCCGGTCTGTAGGACACGGCATCCCGAGACTCTTGGAGTCCGTTCTGGACCATCGAGACTGGTCGGAAGAGATAAAGCAGAGTAAGAGAGAGAGATGGAGAACAGACGAGAGAAAGAGAGGAGAGAGAGAGATATATAGAAATTGACAGAGCGAAGAAAACAATAAGAACGAACGAGAGAGAGAGTAGGATACGGACACAAAGACTTATCGTTTTTATGTATGCGGAGTGTATGAATAAAAAAAATATGTAATTCTCACTTCTACGAGTGGAAAGAGGACGTAAACGAGACCCGCGACCGCGAGGGCTTCCGCTCGCGTCTGTGATTCTTTTTTTTTTTTTTTTTTTTTTTTTTTTACAGGGTCATTCAGAACTGTCGCAATACGACTGCCAAGTCGTTGGTTGAGTATTAAATTACTCTGCAGCATTTCATTGATACTTTGCCATCGTAAGGCTTCGTTCGTGACTCGTTCGGGACTTAGTGTCTCATTTGCATGTATGTCTGGATAGTTCGTGTCATTTTTTTATTATTTTTTTTTCACTCGCGAAACACGAGCAACGATATTATTTTCATGTTAATCACCTTTTTAACCCTTTCGAGCGATAAATTTAGAAATATATGTCTCGAGTGATAAATTGAGGTATCATTTGCGAAAAATGGTGGGAAAAAATTTGAAAAAATTCGAGAGTGCAGTTAGTAATCTTCTCGAGGTGTGGTAAAAATTTGGTAATTATTTATCGAACCCTTCGGACGATATGCTATGCAACAGAGACACGGATATTCGGACAAGAAAATATTTTCGAACGATACAAGAAACACGATATTAATTGTGAATATGAAAGAAAAAAAATTTGAAAAAATTCTCAAACGTACCTAACATACCTCGGAAGGTTTGATTAAAATTTCGTAATTATTCATCGAGGCATTGAGAAAATTTCGTATTTTTACGATGGAGCAGAGATACAGATGTTACATTTACAAAAAAAAAGATTCTTGAAATTGAAAAACGTGAAATTAATTATGAAGGATTATAGTTAAAAATTTGAAAAAATTCTCAAACATACTTTCTAATCATCTGAAGGTTTGGTAAAAATTTCACAATTATTCATCGAGTACTTTACAAAATTTCGCTATTATATCAACAAAGACGTACGAATGTCTAAAACGAAAATATCATCAAATCGAAAAATGCGATATAAATAATGAAAAATCATAGTAAAAAAATTTTCAAAAATTCTCAAAAATACTTAATAACTTTCTCAAGGTATCTGTAAAATTTAATTAAAATTCATCGAATCCTTTAGAAGATACGCTTCATCAAACCGAACCATAAAAAAAAATAATGTTCCTTTCAATCGCTCATTTCGATTGTCGGCATCGTATAATCGCGACAGTTCCGATTATCTCCGTATATTTATTATTTCCCAAATTGCCTTTTTCCTTTCTCTCTCTCACTCGGGTTTCTTCCGACTCTGTTAGCTTTTTCGTGTAGTGGTGCTGGCAAAACCGAAGCGAGAGCGTTCCAAGCGTAAAGTAAAACGTAATATCATTTATAACGATATATAGATACGACGAAGTCCCACACTTAAAAAAAAAACAGAAAAAAAATACAGGTAATACATATAAAATATAATATATATAATATACAACATACGTATAGTATACGACTACCAGAAAGACGAATAGAGAACATAACATTCGTATCAGCATTCTGTGATTTTCTGTGTGCGACTATGCGGCGCGCTTATCTCGTCGGATATCACTGTAACTACGAAAGCTCTGCTATTAAGAGTGGCTGTCTGACTGTCTTTGGCTCGGAGAGAACGGGTTAAATACTACCAAAGGACTGTACCTGATACCTCTTCATCTCTTTCTCCGCGTCTCAACCCAAACCTCGCGTCCCCTTTTCACGGAGTGTAATATTAATATATACATATATACCGCACGATTCATAATAAACATCGAAACACTTTTTTTTCCTTCAATTTCCATTAAAGAAAATTATAATATGAAAACTAAGAGACATTTTTTTTTTTTAATTACAATAATATAAATATTTAAAAATGAAAATTGTTAATTGATTCGATTTTTATTGTGAAAGATTTTTTTTTTTTTAATAAAAATTCATTCTTCCCAATAAAAATAAGTAAATTAATAATTTAAATTTTCTAAAATTATGATTATTATTATTTAAAAAAAAATTCAATATGTTTTCAGTCAATTTTTTTTTTTTTTTTTTTTTTTTTCGGAATTTAAGATGAAAAAATGTTTCGATATTTATTATGATTCATACTGTATAAATATATATATCTATGTGTATATATCGTATATGTAATGCTTTACATGCCACAGTTGAGGATTAAAGCGCAGATAGAGATAAAAATTTAAGTGACGACGCTGAACACAGAGACAAAATTTAAGTGGTGCGCGAGAAAGAGAATTCCAGCAATTTTAAGACTAAAAAAAATGAATTTCAAACTGTGTATTATAATTGTGAGAGAATGTGTGTTGAGTTTATTCTCTATGAAGTGTTTCCGAGTTGAATAAAAAATTAATGAATTTCCTCTCGGAATTGAATTACCGAATTTCATGCCAAATGCGAATGCGAACGTTGATAATTAATGACTGCGAGTCTTGCGAATGCGGGAAATAGGATTGGAAATAAATGCGTCGGAAATGTTGAAATTAATTTTTTTTTTTTTTTTTCAAGTTATTTGAAACGAAAAAAAGCAATTGATAAGCAGAGAGATAATAGGGAACATTTTTTTTTATTTTTTATTTTGGAATAAAATGTTTTTATTCGCAATATAAAACTTGTAGTGAGATTTTTATACGATTTTGACTCATCTTAAGGGTTAAAAACGGGAAAAAAGAGAGCTATAGTATCGAATGATTTAAGTAGTTTTTCGAAATAAAGACGAAAAAAAAAATTAAACTTTGGAAGTATAGATTCGTTGTGGAATTTTTTTCTTTTTCGTTTACTAAGTGAATAATAAATAGTCAATAGTTTTTGAAAATAGTAATCGATTTAAGAATAAGAAAATTTAATTGATTTTCTAGGAATATGAAAATGCATTCAGAAAACAAATATTGAAAATTGAAAATTACCAAATCTAATAAATAAATACCTAAAATCATTAAAATATTTTTTTTTTTACGTTTACTATGTGAATAATAAATAAAAAATGACAATTGATTCATTAATAATAGAATTTAATTAATTTTCGGGGAACCAAAGTATGCATTTGAAACTGTCGTCGGCTATTAATAAAAATGTCAATAAATCGGTTAAAAAAATCGAATTAAAATAGTTGACGGTAATTGAGTTTCAAAGGCCATTAAGCAGACATTTCAAAGGGATGAAAGAGTTAACCCTTCGCGTACCGAAGACTTTTTACCGGCAGGTAAAACGCATAACGCTCGTTTTTTTTTTTTGCTCGCAAAACAATGCGCAATTATATAAAAAAATCCTTTGAACCGTCAAAGACGGCACTTCAAAGTTAGTATACTATTTTTTTCAGAATTTCTTCACTGCATTTCGCAGTTAAAGGGACAATTTGAAGGTAAAAGACTTTAAATAAATTCCGGACCTGTATTTACGTCACGCGTACGCGAGGAGTTACAGTGCAATGATAATTGTTGAATTAAAAACTTAAAAAAAAAAAAAAAAAAAAGCTGCAGTACAAAACATTTGCTTAGTGCTTAAAGCCTCAAATAAGCAATTAATAAGCATAAAAAGGAAGTGGAATGCAAAAATTAAAATATACCTACAATCATTGATGAAAATCAGGTAAAAAAAAAAAAAATGGTCTCCGTTGGCATAAAAAAAATCCATTGGACAAAAATACTATAATTTTCGTATTAAAAAAATTTGTTGGATCGAAAATACTATGTTTCGGGTATAAAAAAAAAATGAAAAAAAGGTCTATTTGCATGAAAAAAAAAAAAATTTAAATCCACCGGACAAAATTATTATAATTTCCGCATAAAAAAAAATTGCGTCCATTGCCCCTAAAAAAAAAAAAAAAAAAAAAAAAAATTCTCGCAATCGTCGACTTACCGGAAGATCGTGAAGCGACGGCGTCACGACGAGATCCGAATGCGCTCGATCGCCTTTTCGCTGTAAAGCACAAAAATTGCCTATTTTTCGATGGGAAAGGAATGTGTCGCAGTGGGCATTAAAAAAAAAAATGTAAATTAAAACAACGAAAATACATCGAGAAAAAAAACGAAATGCTTCGTATTTGAGGATTAAGATGAAGAAAAGAAGGTGAAAGATAAAAAAAGGTGACGATTTGTGATACAAAATTTTTTTAAATCGAAGAAATAGGGTTAAAAAATTATAAAAAAAATATACCAACCCTCGCGACGGTGACTCTCGGCCGATAGACGAGATCGTCGAAAGCTGCGCGATCTTTGCTGTCCACGAGCTCTCGAAGTTCCGTAAGGAGAGTCAATTTTTCATGTGTGTTGAGAAGATCGCCGAGACTCGCTACGAGATCCTCGACGTTCAACCTTCGATTTCTGTAGTCAGCGAGGATTTGGGATAAAGCGGCGCGTTCGCTTCGCGCCAAAACCACACGCGCCTTTTCCTCTACCATTGCCGCCGTTGCTGCCGATACCGTGTGAACTCCTCGATGCCTCCATTCGGTAGTGCTGCTGCTAAATTATTCAAAAATTGAGGTTTTTTCATTTTTAATTCATCTTTTATTGGTTTCGATTTTTTTTTCTTTTTCAATTAAATTTTGGACAATTTTTCAATTTTTTTTTTCCATGTTAATTGTCTTTTTTGAAATGTAAATTAATTTTTAAAAAATATTTTTTTTTACTTCAATATTTATTACTTTGAAAACATTTGTATTTTTTCAAATTTTTTATTTTTTTTCGAAAAATCATTCAAAACCATTTTTTTGTTGTTTTTCGAAATTTTTTTTTGGTTTTCGATTTATTGGTCCATCTACTTATTAATTATTCGAATTATTCGAATTTTTCCGATTTATTCGTAATTTTTCAAATATCGAATCGAATTATCAGTATTCGATTTGTTTCGAATTATTCAAAAAAATTTTAATTCCTCGCGCACCGCTTCTTTTGATTCTTAGTTTTCGATACCTATCTGTTTTCCTCGATAAAAAAAATAAAAACAGTACATACAGTAGCATCGTAACATCAGTTAATTTTCTTTTTTAATATTGTTGAAAAAAAAAAAAAACAATTAAAGGATTTCTTACGCAGGACTCGGCGGTCTGTGATTGCTGTGCGGACTCTCGAGTAACATCTGCGAATCGTGTTCCTGATATCGCGATGCAGGTACGACGATTGGACGACTTGTTGTACAGGAGTGAGGAACCTTCCCAACGTCGCGTATAACAAGACTCATACGTTTGTTCGTCTTTAGTATCTGTACCGCTTCGTCATGGGTGGCCTCCTCGAAGCTCTGGCCGTTCACCTCGATTATCTGGTCTCCAACCTGTTTTTTTTTTTTTTTTCGCACGTATTCGTTTCAGCCATTTTTTATTTTTCATACATCGCAAAGGCAATAATAATAATAATGAATAATGAACAATAATAATAAAAACAATAATAATAATAATAATAATAATTAATTTAAAAAAAAAACACATCGTACAACGAACGATTCTCGTGCGATTAATGACTCTAAGCGATATATATATATATATGTATTCGTTGACTCGTGTTTAAACCGTTATATTCTCGTCCCAAAGTCTCGAGGATAATCGATGAGATTGACCTCGAAACAGGTAGAGTCTAAGTCGAGATATTACTCGCGGCAAAGTCGTGACTCTTGTGAACCTTTCCCCACCCCTTCACTCCCGCGCGCGTCCAGTATTATCGCGTCGTTGAACCGTGAACTCGAATAATAGATTTGCGAACGATGAGAATTAAAATCATAGCGAAGTCAATGAATTTTTTTTTTTTATTTTTTTTTCGTAAGAAAATGTATTAACCTTTATTTCGAAAGTAACATTATTTTTCGATAAAAACTCGAAACTTCGATATTACGACGAGATTTTCATGCAAACGAAAAATATAAAAAAAAAATTTTCGTAAAAAATAATTTTTCTGATAATAATTTATACGCCTATGGAACATCGCGTAGAATCTCATAATCGATTAAACAACATTAAAAAATGATAAATCAATGACTCACGAGTAGTCCAGCGCGATCGGCGACGCTGTCCTTGTCGACGCCGGTGACGTAGATTCCGAGACCGTATTCGAGACCCCCGCGTATCATCAGACCGAGGGATTGACCCGGTTCGATGCACAACTCGACCTTTCGAGTTCGCGGCCCGTAACGCGTGGAATCTCGCGGATTTAGAGGCGGCGGCGACGCCGGTCTACCCTGACGATCCATCCAACTACACGACTGTTGTCGTCCCGAACCCGACCACACCGGATGCCCGCCGCGACATCGCGGATCGAGCGCCGGTCCTCTCACAGTCATACTTAACGTACGACAGGCTTTGAGCATCTGAACAAAAAGCACCGAAATTCTTTGTTTTTTTTTCGTAATTTATTCGTTAATCCGTTAATTCGTTAATTCGTTAATTCGTTAATTCGTCAGTTCGTAAAATTCGTAAAATGTTTCATATTCATTAGTTCTCCAATTTGCCGCGTTTTTTTTTCGATGCGTTGTTATCAATTACGCGGTTCGAAAGGTTAGTAAACACGAGGAATGACGCGCGCCACAACTCCCTCGAGATCGTCGACGTATATTATTATATTGCCTACCGACTTATTCCGAATCGTAAACAAATAACATCGCGAAGCGTCGTTACAATTTCGCGAAGCACCGGCGCTAATGTCTGTGTCCCTTCATCCCCACTCGACCCGAAACACGGTTATGTATTTATCGAAGAATAACGATTCTTCGAAAATTCTCGTGACACTCTCTCGGGCGACAGACGTGGACACTGCCGCGCCGAGTTTTTCTGTTTTCGCCTGTTGTGCACTCGGAACGGAAGATTTTTCGTAACACTCGCGTGTCGCGTCGTATTCGCGAAAGAATTGAGTATAAATTGGATAATTCGTTTTTGTTTTCGTAACGCATTTCGCGAACGTCGAGGTGAAAAAAAACGTCGCGAAAGTAAAACAATTTCGAAAAAAAAGAAGTAACAATCGTTTAACCTTAAAACAAAAAAAACGCGAATATTAACGTCGTGCACCATGGCGAGTTTTTCGTCGGAGGTTAGGGACTGCAGCATCGAGAAAACAATAAAGCGCGAGTGCGATGCCGACGAAACTCCAAGCAAAGAGGAATTACTGTTGACGTGTCTCAAGAAACAAGTTCTCGAGATTTACGCGGAACTCGAAAAAGCTAACGCGACTTTCGTGTCGGATTTGCCGTACGCCCGGGACATGTACGTGAACACGGAGCTCCTACGACCCATGGACGTCACATGTATGATCGCAGCGACGAGGGCTCTCATCGGGGCGATGCGCGAGAGTCTCGATCGTTGCGACGAGACATTAACGCAATTCTATTACGATTGGATCAGTAAAATAAAACTCCGAGACGCCTCCCCACAATACGAAGCGACATTGAAAAAATTCAACAAAATTCGAGTCCCCATCGCCGAGACGCGTAGCGACGGAACAACGAAACGCCATTTTGAAAAACCTGAAAAAACGATCGCCGATTCGAACGAAGTAAAAAAAAAAAGAATTGTATAATATATTTTCGTAAATAAAGGATTAAAAAAAAAATCAGCGCATATTTATTTTTATATATATATATGTATGTATATGTGATTTTTTTTTCAGTCGATCGGACAGAAAGTTGATAAATTAAATAATAAGGATATTTCCGTCGACGGGGCAAATACTGATAACGCGTCAACGGAAAAACAAAAACATCGCGATTCCTGGGAGAACGTAGAGCTGTCGAGTGTTAAAGAGGCGATTATAAGCGGGAGTGAGGAAGGAGCCATCGGTGAGTTCTGACGCTGTATATCGATCTCGAGTCTCTCTGCCCGTGACGTCACATCCTGCCTATCCTTGACCCAACTATCTCTCCCTCCGGCTCGTGTTTTCTTTTCTCTGCCTCGCGTCCCTTCGATTCCGAAGCTCTCGTCGTGTCCTCGGGACTTGTATCGGCCCTCTCGCCTAACCGGTGGGGATGCTGTTCGCTCGCTTTGTTTCTCGAGACTCGCAGATTACAGCGGAGATTGTTAACACGCGAAATTTCCTTTGACGCGGTAACAACGTAATTCGAAAATGTTTAGTTTCGTACATTTTTTTATTTTTTTTGTAAAAACGCGGCAAAGTTCGAAAAAAAAAAAAAAAAAACTGAAAATGCAAAATTCATTATTCGATAAAAAAAAAATAAAAAAAAAATCCAAAATTAGTTATTCATCGAATTACGTGTTCCGCGAACTTTTTTTTTGCGACCATTTCACGTAACGTAAAAAATTGCGAGACTACCGCTTAGTCATTTTTTTTTTTTTTTCGCTTTACGACGGCTTGAAAAAACGGCTTTAGAACTTTAAACGCGTCACTTCATTCATTTTTTTTTGCCGCGGAACACAACTGAAACTTCGGCAAAGTTAAGTTTACAAATAAAGTTTCTTTGAAAAATACGAAAAATCGTCACTTTTCTCATATTGGCGGGAATAAAATTTTTTTTTTTCGTTGAGATGATCGATCGGCTATTTGTTTTGTTTATAGTTGAATATTTGTAATAAAAATTTGCATAAGAGGTAAAAAAAAACGGCGCAACGCACAGATCGTTGTGGAGCGCGCGACGCTCTCCTATGCTGCTGGTGTGATATTATTTCAAAATATTTGTGTACTTGCGAAATTCTCGTTTACACGGAAAGCTCGCGCGCGAGTTTGCGTTGGTTGACGGGGGAAAGAACAAAAGGATATAAAAACAAAACGGCGAATTACAAAAAAAAAAGGGTAATTAATAATGAAAAATAAATGAATAGTCATTATTGCGATTAAAAAATTTAATTTGCATTTCTGTTTCATTTTTACTTATTGAATTTATATTATTTCCGCAAAAAAAAAAAAAAAAAATGTATAACTATATGTATTTTCTGACAAAATTTTCGAATCCATATACGTGAAACATTGTGTGTGAAAAACATAAAAAAAAAAAAAATGAATAGTCATTTTTGCGATTAAAAATTTTAATTTGCATTTCTGTTTCGTTTTTACTTATTGAATTTATATTATTTCCGCAAAAAAAAAAAAAAAAAAATGTATAACTATATGTATTTTCTGACAAAATTTTCGAATCCACATACGTGAAACATTGTGTGCGAAAAACATTTAATTTTTTCATTACGACTTTCGTTACTTTTTCTCGTTACAAATATATTATAAAAATAAATAAAAATATTGGAAAACAAAAAAAAAAAGAATAAATGGTAATGATATTGATAACACAATATAAATAATAATTATAATATTACATGTAAATATTACGATATTTTCATATTATTATTATTATGGACATTTTTTCAACATTTTTTTCTTATCGGATGCATCGTTTTTTATCAACAAATAAAAAATCCCGATGTGGTTCGGCGAACCGAAATTGTTGTTTGCAACCGGAAGCTCAGCGGCACGTAAGCTGACCAACGTACCGGGGGTTATAAAACAAAATGAGAAATGGGAGGCAGAAGAGTAAATAAGACGAACGAAGGAAGCGAATGTATACAACGACGATAAAAGTTTTCCGCGACGATTGAAGGAACGAATTAACAGCGTCCGTCGTCACGACGACTGTTCGTTTCGGATCTCGTCGTTTCTGTAAACACGCGTTCCTCTCTCCTTTTGCGGCTGTTTTCTCATCCCCCCCTTTGGGGTTCGTTTTTTTTTCTTTTTTTTTTCTTTTTTTTCCTCATCGTCGACGAACCGAGTCGCAATATCGTATCGATCTAACGTCGAATTTTTCTCTCGGAGCGTAGCGCGTGCGTTGGTCGTTCAAGTTAACGGAAGCTGATCGTCTGGTATTATTATACGCGAGTAGCGTCGCAGGGAGGTCTATGGTAAAAAGAAGAATAAATGATGTCTCGAAGAGAGAGGGAGCGTTCGGAGGGTTAGAAGAGTTTCGAGACGCAGCAGTTTAAGAAAGGCGCCGAGATGACTGGCGCCAGGGATTTCTATCGCAAACAGCAACGGGAGAATGGTACTCGAGAAGAAAGTGGAGAAGAATATTGCAGAATGATATGAAGCTATTCGGAGAAAAATCCTTTCGAGGTGATTGCGCAATTTTTCATCTCCGTTACGCGTAACGAAACTCAGTCGGTAAGTGAAAATGGTAATACATTTTTTTATTATCATAAGTTGGTAATACATTTTCGTTTAATAAAAATTCGTTGAAATTGGAATATAATTGGTTAGAGGAAAATGGTAACTTTTTTTTTTTGGTCCCAAATTTTCGAAGTTCTTGACGATTTTGTTACCGACTGAGTATAATGATCGAAATGCTTTTGAGGTGATTGCGCAATTTTTCATCTACGTTACGCGTAACGAAACTCAGTCGGTAAGTGAAAATGGTAATACATTTTTTATTATCATAAGTTGGTAATACATTTTCGTTTAATAAAAAATTCGTTGAAATTGGGATAATTTGTTAGAGGAAAATAGTAACTTTTTTTTTAGTCCCAAATTTTCGAAGTTCTTGACGATTTTGTTACCGACTGAGTATAATGATCGAAATGCTTTAAAATAAAAAAAAATTAATTACCGATTGTCTATTATTACATGTGTGAAGGTAATTATATATAAAAGTGAAGCTGAAGTTACATAAAATATTAGGTACCATTTGGGGACATTAATTACACAAAATTTACATGCACCACATCTGTTACGTATCAAAAAGAAGTTATGTACAAAAGAAAAACTGAAGAACCAATATCATAAGATCGGGTGCCATTCCAAATGTCTCAATTCATAAAATGGCCAAACAATATGCCCATTGCACATTTCAAGGTACACATTGCAACCCTCGAAAAGCAATACACCTTATTACACAGAACGCTACATTACCTTCCAAAACCCAAGAAAACAATACCGGAAGTATTGAAAGTACCATTTCGTATGTCTCACATCGTCAAATGTGCAATATATCTATTATATTACCCTAAAGAAACCTACAGTAACCGACGCAAATGCAATATAACTTAATCCATATGTAAAGAAGGCGACCTAAGCGCCGGAGAAGCTGAGAAAACAATATCGCAAGATCGGTTACCATTTTGGACGTTTTTTCACCCGCATATATAGATATACATAGTATATCTATACATATTGGTCCCCTATCTCACGACCCTGGCCCGGCTTCTGGCGTCTTTTCTCTCCGTTTATTCGTGTAGCAACCCAGAGTACGGTACCTCGTCTCGAATCGATCGTCGGAGAGAACGAGAAGCTTCCAGCTTCGAGCTTTCGGTTCGCTCGTCGTCATGAACAATGCAAGGGACACCAAGTCGGATTGAATACTCTCGACTGTCACATACAGCGAAGAGACAGATCCTCACTGGGAAATTTTCCATCCCTCCCCCACCAATCCACCCATCCAACCCCCTTCATCCCCTTGTCGCCTCGTTCACTTGCTGATTGTTAAGTACGAGCAGAAAGAGAATCCGCGAGAAGCGACGAAGGGAAGTAGAGAAGTGCCATTTGGCGCTGAAGCCTCCCAGCTGTCCCAATAATAACCGCAGTCATAAACTGAATTGTACGTATATGTATATATCCTTCTGTATCTGTCTCCTCTTCATTCTAATTATTCACTCTCGACTAATCCGCCTTTAATGACTTTCTAAAAGCGGTATAATAATTCTCTCCTACTCCTTGCGGCCCGTTGTTCCGAACGTTGTACCTATAATTCAACTCGCTTGCGGCTCTCGTGTATATCCTACGGACACTTGAATCGAATATCTGGCGAATCTGGCTACGCGGACAGATTTAGCGATTCTAATTATAAAGTTTAATCAATATTTAACGACTTTGGGAATTAGTGTACTTCGGCGATGTTGAAGAGCGCTGATTCGGAATTATTAGTAATCGGTACTTTGGACGTTTTTGCGTATTTAGACGAAGTGCCGGTGGCGCTTCGTTGAGTTATACGTGGATAGTCGATTAGGAGAGAACTTTGATCGATGCGGAACTGACTCAGTCGGTAATGTAACATAATGGATACAAAGGATACATTATTTTACTTCAGAATTTATGGATGTTGTGGACATTTAGTTTTGTTCGCTGTCGGAGTTTCGATATTTACGTTAAAAAGTTTAAAAATTTTTATTACCGACTTAAGGCGGTGCGAAACGTCTCTTTCTAAGATCTGCCAACGCTCAGTCGATAACAAAAACTGTAATCCATATTTTTTAATCGTCGAAAATGTTCGAAATTCGTGAAATTATTTAAAAAATTAATTACACGTTTCTTTACCGACTGAGATCCTTCGCATTATCGTAAAGCTATGTGAAACTGACTCAGTCGGTAACAAAAAGTTTTCGAACATTTAATTTCGCCATATCAACTTCTTGTTTTTGTCAACTGAGTCTCTTTCACAGAATTTTAAGACGATGTGAAACTGACTCAGTCGGTAACAAAAAACGAAATTTGCCGAAATTACGTGTTTGAAATGGTATTTCATATTTCTCATCTAAATAGTCGTCATTTCATGTGTAACAGACATGTCGAATGTGAATTTCCATTGATTGGACGTAATCACGTTTTCCATATCGAGACTTGACACAGATTCGTCCGGAACACGAGGAACGATGAATTCCTCGTGAATGACATAGCTTCGTGAATTATTTGCGGTTTACATTGTGCGCGCGAGACGCGATCATTACATTGTGTATGACAACAATGTCAGTCGATAAAGTCTTCAAGGATCGATCGGTTATTGTCGACGATGACGAAGAACTCGAGGTGAAGGGCACGCGAGTGGAAGCGAAGAAGCGCGAAGTGGTCCAGTCGAATATATGTCTGTGTAATTGACGATCCCGTAACAGAAGGATGATTTGCAAATCGAAGTGGAGGTCTCGATGAAAAGAAATTTTCTCCGAAAGACCTCTAAGAGAAGATGAAGACGAAGAAAAAGAATAAGAGGAAGATGACGATGGAGAATGGGAAAAATGGCACGTAGAATGGTATGGAAAACGCGTTAAGCCTCCGGGGAAGTTTGAGTTCCGGAATTTCTCGAGCGGAACACAACGGGAGATTAGTTCGGAAGGATTTTCCGATCGACTATCGGTTCATTCGAGATATTTCTTCATATCGGTGGTCTTCATCGCGTTTGACACTATCGCGGAAGAAAATCTTATTTAATTCCTTGAACGATCGCAACTAACGTCACATGACTAGCGACGCAATGAAATTCGAAGGAAAAACTGAAGAAGATAAAATTTTAGGGACTTAAATTTTTTTTACAGTTTTTTTAAGAAAAATTACCAAGTTTTGGTACTTTGAAACTCCGATATTTTTGCTTGAAATTTTAGATCGTGAAATTTTTTTTTTTTTTTTTTTTCGGAAAAATACGATTGGCTACAAGTATTTCACGAAAACATCGATAAAAAAAAAAGTATTCGAGAATTTTTGTTTTTGTTCCTTCGTTCTCTTTCTATTCTCATCCCGCGATATCTATCGCTGATGGCCTATTGTCGTGTCGGGTCTCCGGAGTCTTTTGTCTCTCGCAAGCATCACGAGAAGAAGATTTCACGCGGATACCCCATCATCTCGCCGTTTAAATCCAAGAATACTCGTCGAGCTTATTTCCCCCTTTTTCTCCTCTCGCTTTTCCTCTTCTCTTCCTCTTCCATTCTATTCTTTGCCACGACGAGAAAAAAAAAATCGACCAAACAATTTACATCGAACTCCGAGTAATAAAAGAAAAAAAAAAAAGAAAAAACCACTTTTCCCAGTTGAAAGATTAAAGCAGTCTATAGAATCCTAAGGTCGTCGGGTCGAGAAAGGTGGCGCTTAAATTTTTCTCGTCTACTATTGTATAGGTAAGAAAGGGGCAAAATGGACACGAGAGAAAAACGGAAAAAAAAATGATAGAAATATTACGTAAAATTAAAAAAAAAAAAAAAAAAAAAGTAGATTAAGGTTAGTGATTTTTTTTTAATTCAAATTTTAACTAAATTTTAAAAAGTGTTATTATTTCTATTTTTATGTGTTCATTTTGCCCCGAACGCCCTATTTGCCCCGTTCTTCCGTATATAGATGAATCTCCACTTGGAATTCAATCGCAAATTTTGCTCGCGTTGTTGAGCCTTTCGCGTAGAGTCAGCCGCGATATTTCTCAGATGTCTTTCTCTGTTTTTCGCTGTTAAATAATTGATTTGTAGAACGGCAGAGAGAGAGAGAGAGAGAGAGAGGGACGCGGAACACTTGCGGGGGATGTGGGAAACGCGTAGGCGATTTTACTGCCGGCCTACCGAAGGATATATCAACAGTTGAGAAACGGAAAGGCGCATCTCACATCGTTTTTCGGGTTAAATCGTTCGAGACGCGACCGTCTGTTTCTCAAGAGAGTGTATAACCAATATGGCTAAACGCTGAGAGAGTAGAGAGCCCGTTCTCCACTCACCATTCTGGTCGCTCCGCGGCCTGAATTAAAAATTTACAAGTTTCGAACGAACGCGAAGTGGAGAACCGCGAGTATAGAGTCACGTCGCCTTTATATACCTTACCTCCTCCCTTCACATAAATATACAATAATACGAGACTACTGAATGTATTTTTTTTTTTTAATAGTATAATGCAAAACTACTGCAATAACTCGCGCACTTAAAACAAATAACTGCTTAACGACGAAAATAGTGCGTTTCCCGGTGAGTGACGCTCCGTCGTTTGCATAGTACATAAAAAACTTAGAGAAGAACCCCTCCTTAAGCCTTCGAAGTATCGTGGGTAGTTTTTTGCCCCATAAAAAAAAACATAAAAAAGTTTAACCCTTCATGTCTTTTATTAAAAAAAATTTTTTATGTAATTTTTTTTTAATTTTTTTTTTTTGTTTTTGCATTTTTTTTTTAAATTTTTCGGAATATTGTTTTGCTGTATGCATTTTTTGAGAAATATAATAACCCTTTGGTCTTTCATCAATGTTTCGATTGGATTCGTTCGCTTTTCGAAACGTCGAAGCATCGTGGGTAGTTTTTTGCCCCATTAAAAAATAAAAATAGAAAAGTTTACCCCTTTATGTCTTTTATTAAATTTTTTTTTCGTGTTTTTTTTTTCAATTTATCGGAATATTGTTTTGCTGTATCAATTTTTTGAGAAATATAATAACCCTTTGGTCTTTCATCAATGTTCCGATCGGATTCGTTCGCTTTTCGAAACCTCATCCACAAATATAATCGGAGCACGTAGATTCGATATGTCGCGGGGTCAATCGAGTTGGATGATCGCTCTGCTATCCCCTCCCCACCCGTCAGAACTAAAAGGGAATTTACACGAGAGAGACGAAACCCATCCGGATGTTCCGCGGGTTCACCAGAGCGAATATCTCTCTATTGTTCTTCGCGAATTCCATCCGTTCGTTCGCAGCCAATTTTTATTCGATCTATCGCGCTTCATTTCCTCCATCCCTACGAACTCCCGTTCGCACGCTCGCGTGCTTTGCTTAAGTGGAAAAGGATGCTGTGGTCGGACATTGGAATGGGATGTAAAAAAAAAAAAAAAAATATCGATCCAATCCGCTTATCGGTTTGATATCACTTTGTGAAACTGCTGTTTGACGAAAAAAAAAAAAAAAAATTTCTTGATCGGAAAAACATAAACAAAATGTCAATTTGCCTGAGATTTTTTTTTTTTTTTTTTGAAAATGCAGTGTACAAAAATATCGGAAGAATTGTCGAAATTCGGGAGATTGCTATCGGATATCGAAAAATATCGAATCCGATTATAAGTTGAGAATTGCGTTGCAAAACTACTGTTGGGGGTGAAACGAAATTTCGTTAGGAAAAAAGTATCATGATGATTATCAGTGATGTTTGAAATCGTTATAATCGTTAAAATCGTTTATAAATAACGAAAAAAGTGTTCATCTGTATCGTCCTTAAATTTAATTCCATTAGAAATTTGCTATTATCGGCGTAAAATATTCTCTCTAACGAACGTGAATACATCGATGTGTACGCTATTTTTTTTTTTTTTTTTTTTGAATTTTTAATCGACGCGCAAAAAAATCGTTGTAATCGTCGAGTCGGAGTGAAAAATGAGGGAACTTACTTTGAGGGCTTCTTCGTGAGTGACCGCGCGAAAGGGTGTGCCGTTAACTTCCAAGATTGTGTCGCCTGGCCTGAGTCCAGCGCGTTCGGCGACAGAGCCCTCTTCGACCCTCGAAATGTAGACTCCTACTCCTGAGAACAATTCGCAAGATTTTCCGTCAGGTTCTTCGCCACCCTCCGCATCGTCGAGACGTTTATCCTCTTTCTCACGGCCAGCAAACTATATCGCGTATCCGGCTGTGGAAAACTTTTTGCTCTTTCGCTTGTGCTCTCGCTAATTGCAACGGGGGATAGTACTTTCCAAATCCAAGACATTTCCATTCGCGGGGGAGTGCGAGTCAAGTGGACAGTACGAAGCCGACGAGAACAGAAGTGGGAGAGAAACTTGAACTCGTCGACTTCGTAGCTTTGCGAGTCGGCGTTAGCGAACGCGCGCGGCAATCGCTTCCGTATCTTTGGACCCCGAAGACTTTTGGAACCGCGCCAATCTTAAGAGAGATTTCTCTCTCGAGGTTTATAATCGAGATTTCGACCTCGCGAAGTGTTCGGAGCTCTTCGCATAGCGAAATCTCGAAGGGAGTCTCCGAAGGGATTCTACGAAAAACGGGCGAAATTTCTTGGGTAGAGAAATACTATTGATTTTTATTAGGCAACAATGAAAATCGAGGGTGAGATGAGAGATATACTCATGAAAACAAGAAAAAAAAAAAATTATCGAATGTATCTACGATGTGTATATGCGTCGAACGGGTTCTGCTTGAATCGACCGAATGCGAAGCGAGAAAAGTTTCATTAAATGATTTTAGAATTTTTTTTTTAATTTATTTATTTTTTACATACGATACTTTATATTATCGAATATTTATTTTGTTAAGTAGAAAAATAAAACTATCGGAAAAGTTAAATTTTTATGAAATTATAATAATTGGACTATTTTTTTATTTTTTTTTCGATAGTTCGCAGTTATCCCGATTTAAATAATAATAATACAAAATATATCAATGTTATTATTATAACACCATAATAATATTTTTTATAAAAAAAGTAAAGTATTCAAGTAAATAAATATAATATACATGAAGATTGCGAAAATTATACTCCAAATTTTCTCTCGGTGCTCCATTCGCTTGATTCGAATTATTAACATTTTTTTTCCAGTGTGTTTTTATGATATTGGTGGATGCATACAAATTTGTGACATGTGTCAGATTCGTGATATTCAATGTTCGCATGCAAAACGATCGATGAGCATTTTTTTTTTTTTTTTTTTCGTAAATTTTTGACACGATGTGAAATTTTATAATTGAAGAATATGAATGAGATTTTCCGTGAGATCGTTCATTCAATTTATAGAGACGTTGAAGGGGAGAATCGAAGTGAATTTTCGTGCTCTCAGTTATTCTCGAACTAACGTTGTTACAACAGGCTGAGAGAATAGCCGCGACATCCATCCGGAGAGTTTGCAATAGCGAGCGAATTTTCCGGCTTGTGGGAGGCGAAGAAAACGGGAACGAGAAAACCGTCTCTCGATTTAACGAGAATAACGGCGTGACGCCTACGGTCTCCCGGGAGGTGTGGGTGAAGGGATGGAGCCAAACCCCTCCCCCTCCCCCTCCCCCATCTTTTCGTTTAATTAGTCCTCGTCGATGGCAAAGACGAGAGACGCGAGTCGAGAATTAATCAACGATTAAGAGGGTCGAAGACAACGAACTTGTTATCCGCTAAGCATATTATTTTTTAATCAAAGTCTCTTCTATTAATTCAATTTACGATTTTTTCTCTCGATAATCGATCTGATTTCTTCGGGAATATCAATCATTTTGGTTAAAAAAAAAAATAAAAAAATAATAACGCATTGAAAAAGGCGTCGAATAATATTGGGGGTTTTTTTTTTTTTTTTTTTTTTTTTTTTTTTTTCATCGGTAAAAAGGATCGCAGCGATAATCCTTCGCTTTCGATCGTTTGCAACAGTTTTTTGACAATGGAAAAAAAAATCCTCCGATACGAATGTTAAAAATTATTTTCGGTGATAATTGTGATGAAAAAAGATTGCTATTTGTTTCTGTATATATTATAAATAGTGCTAAACTCGACTATATGTATTTTTTTCATACGTGTGTTGAACGACGTCATGCGATTTTTTGTTTAAAATAACAATTCCATGCGACACAGATGGTTCAGATGTGTGTAACGATTGTTTATTGTTGCAATTGTATTCGATGCCGTGTCATATAATTAAAAAAATTAATAATAATAATATTTAACGATAACTCGCAAAAATCACGGAGACTGAAAATTCGATAGAAATTTGATGAATCGAAAGTTTAACAAAATTTCATAATTTCTCTCGACAGTTTTTTTTATTTTTTTTTTTTGGTTCGTGAAAATTTGAAAAATTTCAATTCTCCGTCGATTTTTTTTTCTTTTTTCATATAAAAAAAAATATACATATATAAATATGAAAATAAAAAAAGAAACTTTTTTCCTCGCGGAAAAAACTATTAGGCGTGTTTACCTGACTGCGCATCTGCGGTACAGCGATAAAAGGACAGAAAGATATATCGAAAATTGAGTGACTCCGCCACTCTTTAATCTTTCGTAAAATACACCGCCTCATTGCGTGCATTTCTCAACTTTGAGAATTAAAAATTTATCGGAATCGTAGTCGACCCGATCGAATTCAATGACTCCGCGGAACCAAAAAAAATTTTAATTTTTTTTGTTTTTCCGCTGAATAATATCGTAAACATCGAATGGATGACCAATGAAGGAGAATCATGCAATAAAAATGTTCGTTGCCTATCGAAATAAGACAACAATTTCGATTTACAAGACATAACACAGCCTTATCGATAAATGAAAAAAAAAAAAAAAATTATTATCTCATCGGTTATCAGTCATAATAATAAAAAAAATAATATTTTTACAATTTTTATTATCGTAATAATAATATAAATAAAATTAGAGATTTGTCAAAAATTCTTCCGTGGAGACAATTCGAAGGGTCGCCGATTTCCAAATTCGCACAACGATCAAAACTAATATTTAAAATTTCGTAACTATCCTATTAAATTTTTTTTTCGCCTAAAAAAAATTCCACTAATGCCAAAAATACTAAAAAAAAAAAATTAATTTCGTTGTGCGAGCGAAGAAAAAAAAAAAAAGATTTTAACTAATAAAAACAGCAAAAAAAACTCACCGGCGTCTTTGCCACCCTTAACGCAGATTCCAAACCCGTGATGCGAATCCGGCGGATCTCTCGTCATCGTTATAGTTCTGACGGTGAGTTCTTGAAGACTTAGCGGTTGTGGTCCCGGCGAAGTCGGTGCATTTTGAGGATTTTGTTGTTGTTGCTGTTGTTGTTGTTGCTGAGACGACGAAGAGCTCGAACCCCGAAGAGCCGATACACTCGCCGGACTCGATGCCGGCGTTCGTCGATCGTTCGGTCTTCGGGTTTCGTTCGTAACTCCATTGCCGAAAAGCCTGCTATAGCCCCGTATTAAGAAAAAAACAGCCACCGAGACAGACAGAAAAACACGATAGTTCCGGAAGACACTACTCTCAACATCCGCAGTCAACTCATCGAGAGGTTTCGCGCTCCCATTGTTCAAAGTTTAAAAAGCTTTAAAAAGCATTCCGACAAAAGTTTTGCTCCATTGTTCGGTAAGAAACAGAGCGACGTGTTCGCAATGCCAAAAAATATGAATTTTTTTCAAATTTTCTCATATTAAAAAAAAAAAAAAAAATCATATTATAATTTTTAATTCAAACATTTGCAACTTTTCGAAAGAAAAAATTGGACCCCTTAAATTCACTGAATAATAGATTCATCTTCCTTCGATTTTACGATCGGAATATTACGATAATAATAACAATTTTATTGTAATTACTATAATAAAAAAAATCTACAATTTAATAGTTTACCATAAAGTTAATGTCGGTACTAAAATATTAAGAAAAAGTAGGTATAAAAAAAAACGTTGCAAACATTTTTATAGGGGACTCTTAGGGATTTTTAGGGGGTACTTTTGTTTTTTTTTTCATATCGGAGAATATAAATATATGGGAGCCATTTGTGGTGTTATTGGATTATAAAAAGAAGGAAAATGCGTCACCTGAGAACCTGTTCGGGGGATATGGCACCGCTGCTACCACTAGCGCCACTATTGCCGGTACCAGTGTGACTTCTGCTGTGTCTATAGGGTGTAGTATGCGAGGAATGATGATGCGGAGCGCTGGGTGGCCTCTCGACGATCGTGTAGCTTGTACCCGGTGGACTGTAGTATCCCCGATGCTGACTCGCCTGATGACGACCACCGGGTTCGAGATCTTCGGCCTCATAACATCCGCTACCACCGCCACTTCGAAGAAAATTTGTGCCGGAGTTGCGGAGGAAGTGCGAACCACTTCCTCCTCCGCCCCACTGCAATTCCTGAAGCTCCGAGCCGTAATCCTCCGTGCTACTCGCCATTCCCAAGGAGTTTTTGTACCAAAAAGGTCAGACCTATCCAAGAGAGCGGCGAAAACGCTCGTGTAAATCATTTGTCGAATCATTTGCGACCAAATTTGTGGGCGTTTCGGTGGGAACAAATGAGATGGGATGATAAAGAGGAGAACAAAAAAAAAAAGGTAAATGAGTTGACCAACGTAAGTGTACATGATAACGTATTTGAGGTCCAGAAACATCTTCAGCAGTTTTAGGATCAGAGGAAACGATTCCTCATTAGTAATTTGTTCAGTCTATTTCGAAATGAGGTCCTTAAAACCGCTGATTGAGGACATTTTTGCCATTTTACTGACTTGTGAAATATGAACCTTAACGCTTTTTGGGACATTTCCGGCCATTTTACTCAATTTTTCTTAATGTGGATGACCTTAATGTTCAATGAGTGCACTTTTAATAATGTCACTTAATTCCGAAAGATTGGTTCTCAATGTTTATAGGAGGTACTTTTAGCCATTTTAAATTAAATTGGTAACTCTCTTTAAAGTAAATTGCCATTTCGATCACTTTACAAATAAGGACTGTAGCCATTTTTTTTTAGTACAACTTGAAGCACTTTTTCTGAAATTCCTCGTTTCAATGTCATTTTTTGACTCTGAGGATATTTTTGCCAATTTTCATCAAATTTCTCAATAACGATTGTAATTGGTGTTTTGAGAACGCGCCTTTACCGGTGGAATCTCAGCCGTCGAGCTTTAACCTAATCCAAAAGGCATTACTTTTAACGGGCTTTAGCTGTTATAACGAATGGAGTTTAATCGCCCATACTGGGATTAATACGGATAACGGGGTGCGTAATCGTTGATCCGAGTCACGGGAAGTCGAAGTATAGAAGAAATAGATGATAGTAGATGGAATAGGTGGAAAGAAGGGGGAGAGGAAAGCTTTCCAAGCAATTGCCTTGTTGGCACGCGGTCTATCCGTCTGTACGGCTTCGCGGCTATAACGCGAGGTTTCCCCCGGCGCACCCTCTAGCCGCGAGAGAACTTCCCTACCCCTCCCCGACTGGCTTCACTCGCCGGTCAGTGATCCGAATTATGTATATGCACTCACGTGCGCTTTTGGCTCCCGCACGTTTCGCGTCGTATCGCTAGAAACTATGGCGAGATAGTTGGATAGATATACGTATAGAAATAAATGGGTTGAAGATGGTCAAAGGAAAGTATAAAGCTTCGTTTCCATGTAGACGGCGTCGCGACGTCCTCGTGACCAAAGAAGTCGACGCCCCTGATCCGCTTGACTGGCTTTCTCTGGCTCGCGGTTTCCCGAACATAACCAAACCAGGAACCTCAACTTTTCATTACACTACATCACTTATATCTATATCTTTCCTTAAACCAGTTCAAGATTCAAATTCATAATTCCAAAAGTCCCGAAAGCCGGAAAACTTTCGGTAAACTTAAGATCTTCTTTGGGTAGTTCATCAGATTAGGAATTGGAACGAAGAAAAGAGTCGATTTAATGGATACCAAGCAGCCACGAGCTACAAAGATTCAGTAGGTCCTTCAGTAGGTAAACGTGTGAAGGTCACATGTATCCAGATCCTTCATTAAAGAAAATGACTTCAACACCGTGTACAAAGTTGTAGTTGGGCCGTAGGTCAATGGCGAGCGAAGGAGCAGCCAAGGCAAGTTCCAAGCCCCGATGTCGTGACCGATTTCGGATCTAAGATCAAATCTTTTCCGGAAGCAAGCGTTACCCTAATTGGTCGATTTTCCCGGAGTGTGGGCGTGTACAGTGCGGCCGAGTGAGTCCGGTAATTCTCTAATAGCCTTAGAGTCGCCTGAAGCACCATTTCCTACAACCGAGCGCGCACTCGGAAGCATTGACTGTTTCAAAGGGAAGCAAACTTCTTTAGTTCGACCTCTTGCCGATCGATGTTATCGAACCTGCATCGATTACTCTGACTTGTTTGTTCAACGACCGTGCGAAACCCCAAAAGTTTTCCTTCGCTACTAAAAGCAGTTGCCGGTTGGGTATTAACGAGACAAGAACACCCGCTGATCGATCAATGGTCCGTAATCGGAAAATCTAAATCTCAATGCGGCTCCGGAAGTACTGTCCGGTGTCCATTATTGTGGAAGTTAAAGGGGTTTTCCCCGATAGCTCGTTTACACACAATCAAGGGAAAAGTTTCCATTCACCAGTTAGGTCCGCATCGAGTGGGAGACCCGACAGAATGCAAAACATCCCACAAAAGGCTTCTGTAGGATGCGCAGGCCTATGAATACCATTCATAGAGCTACTTTTGCCTGGACGCCCTCGAACGCCATTGTATGTAGTTTTATTTCGCCCGGCGATGGAATTCCATCGCCGACGCCCTCCATTTATCTCGCCTACAATGCGTAGAAAAGTTCAGTTGTTATCAAACACGCGGAATCATTGATATTCATTTCGCGCACACGGGAGATACTTCACTCGAGACGAATTCTGAAGCATTCGGTGGAGGGGATGGAGCGGGTTTTTCTACTTTGAAAGCTCAGGGGAGGAAAAAAACACGACTAGAAGAGAAGTTGTTTCCTCTCGAGGGTCGGGTGGAATGAAAGAGGTATTTACGTGGGGCAACTGAGGGCGTAGTCAACCTTGACAGTGACGAAGAGGTAGTGGAGCGTCGAGTGTGCCAGAGAGAACTGAGGTGGATACAACGAGGAGTGGGCAGGAGGGAGGGGGGGGGGGGGGGGGGGGAGATTGTCGTGGAAGAGAGATCCGCCAAGACGGGTGGATGCTGAGCAACGTGTCTTCGCGTTTGCCTATAGCCTATGTCGTCCAAGAACGACGACGACGACGACGACGGGAGATAAAGATAAGGGTTGCGAAAAACACAAGAAGCACGAAAGGAAAGTGGTGGATGCTTGTGTGGCGCCGAGTCAGGTCTAACGGCTCCTCTACTTCATCTCCACCTCCTCTCTCAACTCACGGATCGATGTACACCATTTTTCCCTCAACCCTCTTCTTCCCTCAGTGTCTCCATCGAGAAACCTGTCGATCTCTAAAAAGAGCACCAAGCGTCACCAAAGAACTTACAGGAGATAAACGAATATCTCTGAATGTATAAACAAAAATCGAGCTCCCTTGGAGACATAGAATCCATCTTCCGCCACCCTTGTATCGCTGAACGATACATACAGAAAAACAAAGGAAGTAGGTCGGTATGGATGGAAAGTTAGGGAAAACCAATCACCGATCAGTGAAGAACACATCACCGAATTGAGTCGACGAGAATGTTTCGATCAAATGAAAACATCGTGTTTTTGTTGTCGCACGTGGAATCCATTTTCCGCATCCCTTGTAGGGCAAAACGGTAGATGGAGGAAAAAAAAAAAGAATAAGAGAAGAAGGTCAGGATGGATGGAAGTTGGGGAAGATTGGCTATCGGTTTCGTCGATTGGGTACGAGGTAAAATATATAGGTAGGGATACTACGAAGGGGGATGGGATGAAAGAGAAGTCTGTCTCCTTGGATTGCTGGCAGCTGAGCCAACCTTGACACTGGAGAGAGGCACGATAGTGCGGCGTACAAGGGGAGGGCGGCTCAGGTTGAGATGTATAACAGATGAACGCAGAAGACCAGAAAGCACAGACAAGGAAAGAGAAGAAATATAGAGAGTGAGAGGCCCCTCGCGCTGTTTGTCGGCCGGGAGGTTGGCTGAGGTCGTTTCTAGCGAGTCCAGAAGGCTCAGAACTTGAGGGTAGGACAACCCCCCGAGAGATAAAAAGAGAGAGAGATTTCTCTTCTACGAACATCGCCCGACACAGAGGGAACGCACGCGGGCATAGTCAGCGGTGTTGGCCGCGGGTATCAAGCTCACTCTCTGGAACCCGCCAGCACATAGCACGACGAGGAGATGGTTGCTCGTACACCGCACCGGACTAGCGGGCGTTTACTGTGCGAGGATGGGGCGATCAATACTGCACAGCAGGCTCTCTCCTACCCCCTCTGGCAAAACCAGAGGGAGGCGTGCCAACGAAGCCGGCTTCATTCAGAAGCTAGAAGACTTCCCTTTCCATCCAACATACTACATACTACTACTACAAACATCCCCCCCCCCTCCCCCGGTTTCACACATTGCACCCTGGCGAACAACACGGATCTCTGCATTACTCTTTTCTTATTTCCTTTGATACAATCGTAACGACTTCCTTCTTTATGCTCGTATATCAGACGGGGAAGCTCGGGTTGGCTTTGCTTCGGTCGTATAATGACTGTGTGCTATACTCTTTGCGGGTGCTTTTCTGCACGCTGGAGTTCAAGCTCCATTAAGCTGACTAAATCAACAATAGCAATCACAGCGTGACTAGTGGATAACCGGTGTTAAGTCAGCCAACGTCAGACCCACGTACTGTTAGTAGACTACAAAAGCACCCTATGTAACGCAGAAGAAAAAAAACATCTTCTGAGACGTTGCCAACAGGAATTGCTTCGAACAAACTGAATTTGGTTGGCTTGAGGCGTAACCCAAGTTCATCAAATTGGCTCAATAAAATCATCGTGGAACTAACCTAATTCAATTAACTCAAAGTTAAGTAAATATATCTCGGAAGTTTTTCAGTTTCCGGCATTTGATATTTTCTGATTTCCTTCGAGATAATCGAAACTCTTGCCTTCTTTAACTTCAAACATCTTTGGTTGGAGGAAAGTTAATGGACTCCAAAGCAGAAGATCATCTTCGGTTTCTGGTACTTATCTTTACAACATCTTTGAAGATCATCTAACCATTTGGCTTTTCTGTAAGGAAATCTCAGACCCTAAAGCTCACTTGGGTTTTGTCGGCGTCGCATAATAACTGTGGGCTATACAGTGGTATGTACATGCGTAGGTTTCAGGCACATTATGCACGTTAGAGTTTATGCTCTATTAACCTGACTAAACCAACAATAACAATTGTAGCGTTAGCTGGTGGGTTTCACCAGTGTTACTCAGCCCACGTCAGAGCCATACGCTGGTGGTTAGTATTCGATGCTTCTACCGAGAAACGCCACTAGCTACGGTTTTAGCGTGTATAGGTTAGCCTCCGCCCGTCTAGTGGTTGCACTTCAGCACGTACGAAACGTCGTCTCGAGGGATGATTAGTGGCCGCGGTGTCGGGGAAGCTACGGGGCCATAAGTTTCGCCGCCAGGAAATCATAGTTACGTGCAGCCAGGATCGCGTAGACCTTGCACGGCCGCTAACCACGTGGTGGTAGATTGAACCCTGAATGGCTTTCACCCACGTTATATCAGGACTGACGTAACAAAGGCATAGCTCCGGTGTCTACTCCAGACTTTGAATTATCGAGTTCATTCGCTATAAACGTTATTAGCTTCAGTATGAAAGATGCGTGGTGACGTCACGGCGCGCGCCTCAACGTCAGGGAATAATTGATCGCCACGTGCGCGCTTCTGACGTCATGCGCAGTAGACCCCGAGCTTTAGAGACACTTGGAAATAATCAAGGCGGATTACATGTATTTCAGGATTCCTGCGGTGCCTACAGAAGGCTAAAGGACAGCTTTGTTAATTTTTCATCCGGGTTGGGATAGAGAAGGAAATAGCAGGTGTCTCTGGATAAGATAATGCATGTAACCTCGCGCGGGTTTGCACTCAAGGGCTCAGGTGTGATTATCGCAAAGCTTTCGCTTCAAACTTGGAAGGGTTTGTCTTGAAAGGGTAACGCCGAAAAGGTGAACAAAAAAGCGTTGAAAAGCATCAATAGAATTTCTGAAGAGATTTAGCGTCTCAACTTTTTAGTGGTTGGAATGGAGGCGGATTAATGATGAGATTATCGCGAACCCCATAAATATGAAGTCATCAAGTTTTACGAATATATCTTCCTCAATATTTTGGTTAGTCAATTTGTCTGCTTGAACGCCTCAATAGCCCAAACCTAACCTAACCTAACCTAACCTAATCTAACCCAACCCAACCCTAAACCAACCTATTTCTGACCCCAACTCCCCCAACCTTGAGCCCTTCTTCGCCCTGAACCCAACCTAACGCTAACTCTAACCTAACTTAATCTTAACCTCTACGAAAAGCTGAAAAATTGTACGTTGCGGTCGGAAATACTCAGTTAAACGATTGAAGGATTGAATTATAAACCGACGATTGGCTTAAGTCAGTGACCATATGCGCGCGATGGGTGGCGATTTCAGGCGTTATAGTCGGTGAATTCCGTTGGCCTCGGAAATCAATCTTATCGGATCGTAGTCGGACGGCGCTGAGGGAGTGACCGGGCGTTTTCACGGCCCAACAATCCCTGGCAGAAGGCGAGCACAGGCACCCCGACGGTCGTGCGCCGCAGGCATCACGCTAACCCCACCCTCCCTTCCTCTCTTTGTGTATACGTGATATCTACTGAGGCTACAGACTCGTAATGCTACACAGAGACCAACTCTCCCTCTATGTCTCTCACTGGACTGTATAGTCCGCGTTCGCCTATACACGCCTTTGCAAATGGTCATGTAGATGTGTGCCGAGTTTGTTTGTGATCGACTCACGTTCTTGAACGATGGACCTATAAATACCACCGGAACGTTTTATCGGAACTCAATCGCTTCGCTGTCCAGCAGCAGTGGCACGATCATGACTACAGTATGTTAGTCCGTTCCAGGAATGCGTGTTTTTTTTTTTTTTTCACTGGTCTGTGGATTCTCGTAAAACCGATCGTCTTCAACTCTCTTCGACCCTTTCTTAGTATATTTCCTTGACGATAAAGCGTCTGTGTATAGAGCGCAAACTCAGAGGGTAAACGGCAGATATGGAATAGTAAAGACGATTACAAATGTTACCAATTTTTCCGTTTTTTGTTTATTAGTTTTAAAAAAAATACGAAAAAGTATTGGTAACCCCAAAAAAAAAAAATTCGATCAAAAATCGAAAAATTTTATTAAAAAGCGTGTAAACTGAATCTAAATCAGCGACTCGGTAGGATTCCCCATTGTAGATATATGAGTTACGAAAAAAATCGTCGATCTTCGTTCTCTCGATCGAAGTACTTCATGGAAACTTCTTCTCTCGTTAATTATTGATTCCCGAACATTCCGAACGTAAACCAAGAGAAATTAAACGTCGAACGAGAAATAGTTGGTTTTATTTACGTTGAAACTCGTACTTTCGTCGGCCTTGCGGACCATCGACCACTTCAACAAACATGAAATCAATCCCATTTACAATTCATCCTATTAGGTATCACACGCTCGTGGTTTCTACCGCTCGATTTATCATTGAGTCGCAATCTGTTTCGTGATTTTTTTTCGCCGAGTTAGAAAACACGCGCACCCCTTTGTTAGAATCAGAAAAAAATCATTTTTACGATAAAAATACTAAAAAAAAAAAAACATTTAGCAAATTATCCGGCAATCTAACTTTTTTCCGCAAAAAAAAAAAATAAATCGGTTGCCGGATGATTTTTTAAACAATTTTTTTTTCCACTAATTTGTTGAACACTATGTCATTATTATTATGAACAATTAATATACTCGTGACCTTCTATATGGTTGAAATTTTCCAGATTTTTATCCCGTTGGAAAGTATTCAAAATTCTCTCAGAATCTTAATGTTCGAAATCGATTTTTTTTTTAGTACTTCGTATTTTTGTTTTTTGGCTCAATCCTTTCGTGTATTTATTACCCATTTAAAAAATTTAAAAAAACATTCATACGAGACTTTAACGCGATTGACACAATTCTCGTACGAATTGCCAGTGAATCGCGTGTGGGCGTCAAAAAAAAAAAAAAAAAAAATTCTCTCGTAAAATATTTAGCGAAGATTCCTACCTTTCGTTTTTATATCGTGCGAATCATTGCTCAGAGAATTCTTTTTACATACGTTTATTTCTTGCGCCCTGATTAATAATTAAAAGAGATTCCCGGCGCAAGGGGGTGGAGGGGTAGTTGGCAAAATTCATAAGCAAACGAGTCGGTGGTAAGAATAAAAAAAAAAAGTGTCGTTTATAGGCCTCGTGAATTCAGCGATATTTAACTATTGCCGCATTGCCGAGGCGAATTACCCGAGGCGCGAGAGAAATTCGAGAAGCAACGGCCGACGACGACGACGAGAGAAACGATGGAGAGAGGAGTGTTCTTGCCCTACTAGTACACTTGCACCAGGCGAAGGCAGTTATACCTCCTCGTAAGTGAGGCCCGAGAAGCGTTGCTTGGAAATTACTGACCTCGCCTCGGCGCACGAGAGAGCGAGAGGAGAGAGTTAAATGCCCTTCCCGGTTCGCCCCCTGACGTGAAAACCCTCGAGAAAACCCTCCCCCGAGAGATTTACCGCGTATACCACCAAACCCCTTATTCTCCTCGTGTAGAATATATATATCTTTTTTTTTCGTTATATAAAAATTCCAACCCCGCTAACCAGCCAGCGGGGGTGAGTTGCACGAGAATACGACCCAAGCGTGATAAGAGTCGGGTACTTCTCAACGGTAAAAAGTATACTTAAGAATAAGATATCCTATAGAACATGGAGCCTGCGTCTGATCCATGAAAGTATATATCAGTATAATTTATAATAAATATCGATTTTTTTTAATTCTCCGAAAAAAAAAAAAAAAAAAAAAAAAAAAAAAAAAAAGTTCTGAGACCGAAGAATCGTTCGTGACAGCAGAACAAAGCGTTGTTACCGGTTCCGATCGAATTTCGATCGAGAATCGGCTCGATTTTCTGCAGCAGATGGCGACGATCGCGAGATTCCGATAGAAAGATGAAAGAAATGATAAAAAAAAAACGTAATAATAAAAAAGAAAAAATTCGAAGAGATACCCATTATCCTTTGTGTAGTATTATAAAGTACCAGGCAGTACGAATGGCTGAATGTCACGACAATTTCGGTTTCCGCGATCGCGAATGATCGATAAGACCGGCTTTACTTTTGTCCGCGAGGACAAAACAGCGTTGAAAGTCTCGCGATAAGGAAATGGGAGTCTTTGAACCTCAGGCAACGGTTAAATATACTGACGATTCCAATTTCCGGCTTTTCACTCTTTTTAAATTTCTTCCTGCGATATTGAGTCTTCAATCGCATTAAAAAAAAAACATAAATAGGATTGAGAAATTTTTGTAATTTTAAAAATATATTTTTTTAAAGAATTTATCGATTCAGAAACTTTTATGGAAACCATTTCTTCTACTATAATTACCATATTGATGTAATTCCTGAATAAAAATATCGATTATATAGAGGTATTTCAATTTTAGTACAAATTAACCTAAAAATACATTTTTTAGATCGCAATTTTAAAAAATGGCAAATTTTTAAAATAAATTCTCGTTTTAGAATTATTTCCAAAATATTTACTAAATTGACACAGTTTCTCGATAAACGTTTATTTTAATCGTCGTTTCGTAATTTTTTGTCTTTTTTTTTTTTTTTTTTTTTTCAAGAAATTCGATCTTTTTAAAAAAATGTCTCGTTTTAGATTCCTTACCAAAAAAATATTTCTTAAATCTATACAGGAGCGCAATAATCATATTAATTAAATTCTATCGATTTCACTACGATTAATAAAAAAAAAACATTAATTTCGGCAAAGTATCCAAAAAATGAAAATCTCCCCTCCATCAGACGCACGTGTGATATTAAAAAAAAAAAAAAAAATTGTTATGATTCAGGTGTAACTGTGTCTTGCCACGCGGCGCCTACACCAAAGAATCGACTTGTACTACTTCGCCTTAACCATAATACCACTCTGATGCGAACTCGACCGCTATACCGCCAACGGGCTAACATTATTATTGCAAAGCCAAAGTCGCGTGCTACGACTGTTCGAGATTCTAATGTAGGTTGTTGTGTTATCAACTGTAGCTGGGAGAAATTAGTTATTAAACATGGACGACGCCGTATTAGCATTGTTACACGCGAAAGAGTAAAAAAAAAAAAAAAAAAAACTATACACATTCCCCTATTTTTCCACGATGCGGCGCCTGTGACTCACGCACTATCGTCAACTATTGCAGGTCACCTGTACGGGACGATCGATTTCCTCGATTCCCATCTCTTTCCCCCGTTTACAACCGAACCTCGTGTTTCTGACCCGGGAAATAGTTAGCCACGTAAACCGCGAGAACTCGTGGATTCCAACGAACTACGAGTTCCGTTTCTCGTCTGATTACACACTGACCATTTCTACTTGTGAATTATTTAGTTTCCCCTTTTATTATCTAAGCCGATTTTTTAAAAAAATTTTTTTTTTCTACCCGAGAAAATAAAACGTTTCGAGGCACAAGTACCATTTTATTTTTAAAGGTACGAAACGATAAATAAATATAAAAATAAAAAAATTAAATGAACAAAAGATGGCGCGCGGGTGGAACACATTCGTATTATTTTATACCCATTATTTTTAAAGCGCAGAGTGTAAATAATAATAATAATAATATTTAGATTTTATTATTTTTTTGATTATTTTATTAAATTAAATACGTTTTTTTCATACGAGAAACAGTTATTCGAGACTCGATCGTCTGACCTGTATACGATCTTTTATCCACTTTATTATTTTCAGCAAAAATTCTCTAAAAAAAAAAAAAAAAAAAACACGGAAATATCGATAATGGGTTCAAAACTCGGTATAAACTTTACGCGTTCACCTAGTTTTCTATTCTCAGTTAATGGGTTTCGAACTCGTGAATTTCATAGACGATGAGCCGCGGGCGCGTCTGGTCGCTTACTGACCGTTTCTACTGGCACTTACACAGGGTGAATAAACTAACGATAGTACGCCGTGGCTTTTCGTTATTTACTCGAAGTATATAGTAACTTATAATACGCGCCAACTGCCAATTATTTATTTAATTCAGTTAATAATTCTTTGGAAATTGTAAATACGTAATCGAAATTCTGCACGATGTCCGAAAAAGTTGTTTTTATTTCGCTTCTACAATTTTTGAGATTTTTTTTTTTCTGGTTGTGTATCTTTGGAACTCTAAAAAAAATGAAAAAAAAAAACAAAAAAAACAAAAAAAAATTCTTCCCAACTTTTCAATCATTCGAAAAATGCCTTCAATTTCTATACAATCTTTCATCGATTCTATTCATTTTCAACACCCGTAGTTCGAAAAAAAAAAAAAAAAAAAAAATATCAATAAGCTCTTTGAAACACGATACACACTTCGCGTTCACCTACTTTCATTTTTCCTATTTATTTATTTTTTTCTCTCCACTATTGATTCCTTTCGATACGCGACCTGAGCCCACAGCTACGAAAAGGGATCGAAGTCCGACTCTCTCCGACGCCCTCGAAAAATACGATTCTTTTCTTCGCGTGTACCAAGGCTCCTTCAACTCTTCTTCTTTCATTCCGAGAATCTTTTTTCGCAGTTCGAAGCTTTATAGCATTTTTTATTTTGTATTTTTCTCCACCGAACGATCTTTATAGATTTTTTTATTCTCTACCCAATGAGTTTTATAGATTTTTTTTTTCTGCCCGACGAGCTTTATAGATTTTTTTTTCTCCCCCGAACGAGCTTTTCATTTTCCAAAGGACCATTATGAACGAAAAAAGGACACGAGGAACCAAAAAAAAAAAAATAGGAGGCACAGAGAAAGGCAAAGACTCGCCACTGTGTGTCGAGTTCGGGACATAGGATTGAAGGGGGTAAAGCCGATTGGCCGACCGCGTTCAATATACTCCGCCCGTTTCTAACGGCAGTGAATCCTCAGGATCCACAGAACCGCGGAATCGAAGGTTCTTTACCAAGTCGCGAACGAACTCATCGTGATTTCGATAGCTCGATAACTCTCCGAGCCTTTTGTGTCCCCTCTGTCGGCTCACTCAGCCGACGTTCCTCGTTCTCTCGCCCCCGACGTTAGCCTCGTAGAGAATTATTCGGCACTGTGTGACGCGAAAGCTTTCAATATCGGAGAGCTTTCGTCCAGATTTTCAGGCGCCAATTTTTTTTTTTTTTTTTTAAGTCTTATGAGACGAAAAAAAAGCGTCCGCCAGTGATGCAAAAAGATGGGGAATGGGGCAGCGAAACGAAAATGACTCTCATCCCTTCACTGAAAGTTCGACTAAATCCTACTGGTGGGAGGGGGAGGGGGTTACCGCTTTTTTTATCTACTCGAGAGGAACAAATGCCTTTTGTACACAGTATGGAAAATTTCCTATACCGCCTTTTCTACGGCGTTTTCATCGATGCTTCGGTACGAAGTGAAACTCTTTGAATATTTTCCGATGCGTGGAGCGGAACGAAAGGATAAGGCTGTCAAAATATGAGTTGCCGTCGAAAACAGCTGTTACCGCGGGAGTCACGAGAACGAATCGCGAAAGAATTTTTTTTTTGGGAGGAATTGGAATTACGAAAAATTGTGTTTTGTTTTAATTGTTTAATGTTCTTGTATTTTTAATTCTGTTTTTTTTTAAACGTTAATATTTGGGTAATAATAGTCGAAAAATAAAGTTTATTAATTAGCATCTCTCAAAAATAATTTAAGGGTTGTAGACATTTTTTTCTGTCGTCTGTTTCTGTACGAAATATAATTGTTCTTTCTTTCTTTTGTCTTTAGTCTCGTATTCTTCAGTAAATTAAAAACCCTCCAAATAAAAAACTATTCAAAATACCCTTAATATTCTTTTTTTTTCAATTTTTTTGAATAAATTTGTATAAATTATTCAATTGTTTTGAATAAAAAAAAATTCTTTTTCAATACCATTCCATCCGATTTTAGTCTCCCTTTCCGAAATAAATTAACAACCCTAAAAAAAAATCGGCTTAAAACTCCCTTAATTTTTGTTTTTTTCGATAACATTTTTTTTAATATAAAAAAATGATTTTTCCATCAATTAAAAATGATTTCGAATCGAAACCGCACGTATTTAATCAGAATTACATGTTCTAAGCTCCTACTATGTTCCGGAATGTACCGTAAAGTCCGGTCGCGTCTTGAATCTCGCGAGTAAATTAAAAACCCTCCAAATAAAAAACTATTTAAAATACCCTTAACATTTTTTTTTATTCAATTTTTTTTAATAAAAAAAAGATTCTTTTTTAATACCATTCCATCCGATTTTAGTCTCCCTTTCCGAAATAAATTAACAACCCCTAAAAAAAAATCGGCTTAAAACTCCCTTAATTTTAGTTTTTTTCGATAACATTTTTTTTTAATATAAAAAAATGATTTTTCCATCGATTAAAGATGATTTCGGCTCGAAACCGCGCGTATTTAATCAGAATTACATGTTCTAAGCTCCTACTATGTTCCGGAATGTACCGTACAGTCCGGTCGCGTCTTGAATCTCGCGAGTAAATTAAAAACCCTCCAAATAAAAAACTATTTAAAATACCCGTAACATTTTTTTTTATTCAATTTTTTTTTAATAAAAAAAATTCTTTTTTAATACAATTCCATCCGATTTTAGTCTCCCTTTCCAAAATAAATTAACAACCCCTAAAAAAAAATCGGCTTAAAACACCCTTAATTTTTGTTTTTTTCGATAACATTTTTTTTTAATATAAAAAAATGATTATTCCATCGATTAAAAATGATTTCGAATCGAAACCGCGCGTATTTAATCAGAATTACATGTTCTAAGCTCCTACTATGTTCCGGAATGTACCGTAAAGTCCGGTCGCGTCTTGAATCTCGGATTTCAACGTGTAATGTTCGTACAAAATGCCCTTCACATGACAAAAGCTTTTATGATCGGCTTATATTCACTCTCCGCTTCTCCATTTGTTCGTCTCTCTCACGCCGCACGCGCAAAGCTTTATTACGTCGCTTGTACACCAACCCATTACACGCTGCGGCTCATCACGATGATGGACCGTCGGGGAGGGAGTAGTATAGGTACTATAGACGGGAGTCGTTACACGACGAAACGGCGTGTGTCCGACGTACTCCCGGGAATTTCTCTCTCTACTCCTCTCTCCGCGTTTTGATACCACCAATTACGCTCTCTATTCGTCACTGCGAAGCGTCAATAATAATCCAATAACTATAGCCAGAGATTCCTGGAAGTCTTCCGGTCCAATTGGGAATTTGTACTCCGAGTTTCGCGTCCCGGTATTACGGTACCGCGGCGAGAAGCAATAATATCGCGGGGATGCAATCTCTATCTGGCGCTCGCCGCGAATCGACTCTCTCTCGACGAAGCTTGCGGCGAGAGGCAACCCCCGGTGGTCGAGGTCACGAGTCTTTCGACCGATTATAGAAGGGGAAGCAATAATAACCGGCCGCCGTGAGAGATATTTAAGCTTCGAAGCTTTAATAATCGATCGTCGCGAAGACAAAGTAAATTACATTTTTTTTTTCTCGGCAAAAATTTTTTTGACAAATTATTCGTCGTTATTATCATCGTCATTATTATTATTTATCACTATTATTAATATTTAATTATTAATATTTATCAATTTCTTTTTTGGTATTGTATTTTTTTTTTTCTTTTTTTACTGCGAATTCGATGTTTTCGAAATTAATTTAATTGTCTAAAAAAAATTTCTCGCAGTTCCCAGATTTTTTAAAATGGTTATTGTTAGTATTTTTTTCTCTTTTTCGCGATAATTTCAATTCGCTGAAAGTACAAACCCCATTTTTATTATTATTTTTTTTCTTCCAACTCGGTGCCGTAATATCGATCGCAAAAACAACGATAATAAATTAAAATTCGTTAAAAGTTTCGCTATTATTTTTATTATTTTTTTTTTACGGTTATTTTTATTGTTTTTTTTTTTCTCGGTCAATGCTGTAATATCGATCAGTGGTCGTGAAAAAAAAATGGTTGGAAAATTTTCTCTCCCAATTTTATGTTTATAATAATAGTAAAATAATAATAATAATCATTTTTTTGAAAATTATTTTTATTAAATTTTACAAATAATTTGCCTTCGAATCTTTTTTTATTATTAAGTTTTTTTTTTTTTTTTTTTTTTCGCGAACTTTATTATCGATCTCGTCGAGAGTCAGGCGAGACGTTGCAGAATTGAAGAGAGTCGGGCGGCACAATGGGGAAGATATTTCGCGCGTCAGCGCGAAAACCTGTGTGTGACACGAGACAGCTGACTATCCAAACTTTGAGGTAAAAAGGACGGAAAAGGAAAAACGAGGCTATCCCGCAACTAAGCTAACAGTGAAGAGATATCCGGGGCGTCGTTTTTACGTATTGTTTTCTCGATCGCGCTGATTCTCCGCTATCCATCTATTAGTTCCGACAACCGCGTGAGGTACGCGGTAGTCGCAACTTCCACCAACTTATCCGCCAATTATTCCCGAACTCAACGAGGCGAATAATTAGATTTTAACTAAAGTCGCTACTATTCTTCTTGTCTCTCGGAATATTCGAAGAAAAGATTTTCCCTCTTCTCGTCTCCTTCGCGTATTATCTCGTTGAGAAGATTTTTTTCTTTAATTAAAAATAACATTTCGTCGACTCGTCTTAATTATAATGAAATTTTTTATTTTTCAAATTTCGAATGTCCTGATATTTGAATTTTTCATTCTCAAAAACTATCGAATACGATTTTGATAATAAAAATAATGTTATTTTAATAAAGACAACTTTTTTATCGAAAAATTGAAGATAAAAAAAAAAAATGGCCGCCGGAAAAATTATTTATAAAAAAATGAGTTTTTTTTTCGAGGCGTTTAGGGATGTAAAAAAAAACATCGATAATAATACGCGGATGAGAATTTTTAAAAATATGTAAATAATATCGTAATATTAAAACTGATAATGATAATAATAAAAAATAGTAAAAGTAATAATAAAAAACAATGCTAAAATGAATTTCTACTTAATTTCTGAGTAATTGTCGATTGTCGATCTCCCGAAACTCGGTTTTCAGGTTACCGGAACATTATCCTATATATATATATCTCTCTCTACATGCTTCGGACTCGTGAACCGCAAAAGCCACGAGTTCCTCTACCCTCGGGAAATTGTTTCTCCGAACGGTCGGAACTTGTATATTATATATACAGAATATAACATGTATTACATAGATGTGTGTGTATATGTATACATATATATGTGTTCGGAGTATCAGGTGGACGTTCGTGACGATACCACCTGAACTATTCGATCCGTGTCCACGCGAGTCCTGTCGGCTCTCACTGTGGCCACAGCGCCGCGCCGCTACAACCCGGTATATCGGACTTCGCCGGCGTGTGCAATCGAAGATTGAAAAATTTATTTTCAACTCGGCGAAAAACGACGTCCACTATTTTACGAACGAACGAACGAATAAATCGATAGCGAAGGCGACGAGATAGAAAAAAAGGAAAAAACGAGTAACGCTGACAAACGACATTTTTTTTTTCTCGTGTTTTTGCTGAGATTTTTGAGATTTTTTTTTTTTAAGTTGTCGATTTATGATTATCAGTAACGGATGTAACATCGAGAATTTATGTTCGTTCGAGTAATAAAAAAATTAAAAATTTTTGAAAAATCTTTGTCCCCTGAAATGTAATCTCTTCGAAATAACCTAAAAACATCGATGAACATTTTTATTCGTTTTATTTATTTTTCAGCGTTTCGTCATAAAAAAAAATCGCAAAAGCACTCTGAATTAAAAAAAAAAAAGAAAAGCATTGTAAATCGCGACGAAAAACCTTCTTAAGCCGAAAAAAATGCGATTTCTTCAAAATAACCTAAAAACATCGAAAGCTCGCGGACACAGAAAACTCGTTCCAGGTTTACGCGTGTCTCTCGATACAAAAGTAATAATAATTAACAAAAAAAAACAATTTTCAATAATAAAAACATCGATGACAATTGTTTTTTCGTTTCATTTATTTTTACCAGAGTTCTGCTATTTCAATCCTCTTTCTCCCGTATCTCCCCCTTCAGTTATTTCGTGACTCGGACGTTTACGTGTACCACGTTTCACCCGCGTAGCCCGCGAGAGTGAGAGACCTATAGGCCGTTCGGTTTTGTGTCGTGTTCCAGTCTCTCGCGTGCGTAATACGCTCCGCGAGGTCCTTGGAAATTCTGCAGTGAGGACCTCGCGTTCTATAGAATTAACGATACATAGCACAACACCGTCAGCACACGTCGTATCGTCGTAAGAGAAACGTAGGAGGCGTCAGCCTACCCGGAGTTCTTCGTACACGCGACAAAAAAAAAAAAAAAAACTCGAATGACCGAGAGTTTCGTGTTTCAGACTCCGTGACCCTCGTTCCATATTTCGCAATCGAGATCTCGTACGATAAAAAAAAAAAAAAAATTGAACGTATTTTCGTGTCGATTGGCTAAAGAAATGGTCGAGGGCACCATAGTCGTTCGTAGGTCATGCAAGTCGCGTGTGTGCCTTGGCAAATTTTCTCTCCTTTCATACACTAATAACCCGAGCCTTTCACTAATTCCGAGTTTTCACATCGCCAACCTAACCATTTAATCCGCGATGTATTTTTTTTTTTTTTTCAGTCCTTTTATATTATTATTTACTTTCTCCAACGAATTAAAAAATCATGCGATTAATATTGTTAATAATAATATTGCTATGTTTCGTGAAAAAAAAAGATGCCTTGAGATGAAAAAATCGAAAGAAAATGACAGGTTTTATAGGAAAAAAAAGGTTTTTTTTTTTTTGGGATTTTTTTCAGAGACAATAATTCGCGAGTTTTTTTTATTATCGACTCACGTCTCTCATTATCGTGAATCCGTAATATCGTCTCGTGGGCGACGTGCCCGCTCGTCGTGGTACCCCCGATCTTGGATAATAATCGTAATAACACAAACAGAATAATCGCGTATCACGATTGAACGCAGCAGTGGCGAGAACGAGCGCACGAACGACGCGCATCGCCTCCGGCCGGACCGAAGTTCACGACTGATGCCGATTGTACTGGAGACACGGAACGCGGGGGCCTCGCCGCTATTGGGGCGGCGAGGGGCGCTTTTGCACAAAACGAGAGGGTTGTGCACGACAACGAGAACGATTCGTCGAAGGGTGGCTCCGCACTCGGTGGTTTGTCCTTTTTACCCCAACGATAGAGAGCTGCAGCGCCATCTGTCACAATTTTTTAGAAGTAGTTCATGGCCACCTCGACGTTTGCCCGCGAGATGGCGTTAGACGTTAAATACTATATGAGAGTATCTATATTCATTGTTTTTATCGTGTTTACAGTCGCGCAACGGTGCGCGGGATATCGTGGTCGCGTGAAAAAGCTCCATAAACGAATAAACTCGTGTGTTAATAATTTTATCGTGTTTTATAGCCGAGCTAAGGATTAATGAGATATTATGTCACGTGAACAAAAATCGGTCAATGAAACATTTTGCGCGTTAATCATTTTTTTCGTATATGTAATCGCGTAATAAGTTTGCGGGAAAATAAATGATCGAATGAAAAATGTTGCGTTTTCAAAATTATTTCGTGTTTATAATCGCGTAATGAGGTCGCAGGATACATATAACCGTGAAAAAAAATCGTCGAATGAAAAATTCCGTGTTCCGACAGTTTTTTTTTCGTGTTTATTCGCGTAACGGGATTGCGGAATAACAATGGCCGTGAAAAAAGTTATGAAATAAAAAAGACATCGTTTTCTTGATTGTTTTATCGTGTTTATACTCGTAATAACGGAACAGCAGGGATCATCGTCTCGCATTTACGAGCTCACAGGCGGTAAGGACGAAGAAAAAAAAACAATTTGACACAATAACTGTACGCAGATCGACACAAACGGGGGGAGGGGGTAAGTACAAAATTGCCTAATAACTATAAGACTAAAATTTCCTCGATACACACGAGGAGTACAAATAATTGTGTATAGACACGCGTCGAGATTAATGTACGATAAATACGATCGAATGTTCGACTCGATATATTTTTTTTTATCAGTATATTTATAGTATATATATATATAGCATGATTTGTCCGAGTTATTAATTACTATAATGTATAACGAGTCGAAAGAACACGCTTTGGATTATATCGTAGTATACAATGTTATATTTAGCTTTTTTTTTTTTTTTTATTCCTCCATTTTGTTTGTTTGTTTTTCGAGGCCGAAACAAAGAGAGATTCCAGTATCACAGAATTCGTTTCTCACGTGTCACGGGAGGTCTGAGAGACAGTGGGGGGGGGGGGGGGGGGCGTTACATTAAATTCGCCGTTCTAAACGGGGCAAAGAGGGGCATTCGTAATATCAAATATTAATCGATTAATCGATGAATCGACTTTTGTTTTTTTTTTTTTTATTGATATCAAACATTAATAATTTAATTATTAAATCGCATCGCTTTCAGTTTGCCACGAAAATTATTTACAAAACACTGGTCCTCGATTTTTTTTTTTTTTTGCGTAACGAGTGAAAAATAATAATAATAATATCGTAAAACGAAAAAAAACGAAACAAATTTTACTCGAAGGGCCGAAGTTTGAACTTTGTATCTCTTACGATAAAAAAATGAATCTATAAAAGATCGAACGTTTATTCATAGTGAGGCAATAAAAGTTGCTTATTATTTTCAACGAAAAAATTCGTCTCGCAGTTGCCGTTTTGGTGATTTTTTTTTTTTTTTTTTTTGTAAGAGATATCAGTTTAGTGTCGCTGTGGCTGTAATTGTCATGTTAATTTACTGTCTAATATCATTCATTCATAATTGCGAATATCGAAATAATCGAAATGATCGAATTTTTCGGAATAATCGAAATAATCGAAAGTATCGAAATAATCGAAATAATCGAAATAATCGAAAGTATCGAATGTATCGAAAGTATCGAAAGTATCGAAAGTATCGAAAGTATCGAAAGTATCGAAAGTATCGAAATAATCGAAATAATCGAAATAATCGAAAGTATCGAAATAACCGAAATAATCGAATGTATCGATTAATTGATACAATTGAGGGATCGATTAATATTTTACTGTAAATGTTTCTCTCCAAATCGTACTATACGCACGTTACAATAATTGTCCGAAAAACAGCACTCTTAGCACTCGAAATTCGCAAGTTTGTCAGTGCATTATACGGTTTATTTTTTTTTTTTTTTGTAAATCCCACAAAAATGAGAAAAAAAAAAAGGCGACGTACGAAGATTCAATTACATTACTCGCACTACCGTTTGTTGTTATGATTTGTCGCACCTTTTCCCTTCGGACTCTCCGCTAGGGATTCGTTAACGTCGCGGCGCGGTCTTAAAATGAAATTTAAATTGTGCGCCGTATTTACCGCGTAATACACGTTCGCCGAACTCGGAAGTACCATCTCGCGATCCGGCAATACTTGCGCCAATGTATACTGATCCGGACTTCCCTCGATGTTTAGCTTCAGCATTGCGTTTCTTATCACCTGCGGCGTTCTCTCGTTGTTCGATAACATTATCGATTTGTACATAACGACCCCTTCAGTCTCGACGCTGTCGCTCTCCATCGTTACTTTTATAATGTAAAAATCCGGCGAACTTTTGTGCGAATGCGAGGGACTCGAGAGACCGGCGATGTTCGGTGTACTCGTCCCGTTCGCCGCTATCGATAGTGGCGGCGCGAGGCGCGATTGATTAACACCGCCGCCACCGCCGCCGCCGGAACTCAGCGACACGTCGAGAGACGGTAACGAGGAACTGGAAGACGAACTCGACATCTGCGAAGGCGATGTCCGACGATCGAGCGAATTGTGAGGCGAACTCGGCAGCGAGTCGAGATCGCAGTAAAATTGCGAACTGCTGGAACTCGATGTCGATGCCAGTGAATCATTCTTTCGGTGACCCTGTTGCGCCTGCGACTAAAAAAAAAAAAAAAATTTTATTAATTCGCGATACCGATATAATTATCAATCGATTTATTTTATTAATGAAAATATATTATTTTCTCGAAGAATTTTGCGGAATAAATCAATGAAAATTTAATTTCATTTAATTTTAATTTTTTGGAAATAAAAAAAAAAAACCATTACATCGAGAATTTCGTCGGAATTATGAGGTTTTTTGAAGTATCGGTTTTCCCATTGACATTTTTTTTTCTCGAATTTAAAAAATATTAATTTCTGGTATCGAAAATTATTAATTTAAAATTCGTAAAAATAATAATAATAAATGAAATTTTTAAAAATATCCATTTATTAATTAATATTTTTAAAAATTTCATCGTTTCATGCAAAAATTTTCAAAAATATTAAAAACAAAAATTTCGATCGATAGATCGACAATTTTTTTTTTTTTTTTACGCACCTGTTTTTTATTATTTTTTCCACGATTATTTAACGTGTTGCCCGGTGGCGGTGGTTCGATTTGGCAGCTCAATTTGTAGGCCTCACGGTCGTCCAGCACAACGATCGAGTGAAACCATCGCTCGAATCGCGGATCCGTACTAAAATTGTACGCGTTAGCTGCGCCCTGTAGCAATCGTATTCTCGCCAATACCTCGAACTCCTTTCGCCTTTTGTCGAAATTTATAAGACCCTCGGCTATCGTGTCGGGTATCGCGGTGTCTATCATCGTTAGGTCCGTGAGAAAAGTACCGAGATACGGTATCGTTCCGTAGCTGATATTCTGAAAAAAAAAAAAAAAAAAAAAAAAAAAAAAAAAACAGTTAAATATGAGAATAAATTTAGTAAATAAAAAAAAAATCTGAGGGTAAATAAAAAAAAAAAAAAATGGCAAATATGAAAATCAATTTTGTAAATTCAAAAACATCGAAAGGTAAAAAAAAAAATAGCAAATATAAAAATCAATTTAGTAAATTCAAAAACATCGAAAGGTAAAAAAAAAAAATAGCAAATATAAAAATCAATTTGGTAAATTCAAAAACATCGAAAGGTAAAAAAAAAAAAATTGCAAATATAAAAATCAATTTAGTGAATTCAAAAACATCAAAAGGTAAAAAAAAAAAAAAAGCAAATATAAAAATCAATTTGGTAAATTGAAAAACATCGAAAGGTAAAAAAAAAAAAAAATAGCAAATATAAAAATGATAACTTACTCCCGCGTGAGTATTTTGTTTCTGAAACAATTTCTGGAGATGCCGATCGCTTCGGCCCGCCGTATCGGCAAATTTCGCAGTGCCTTCCTTGATGAGTAATTCCCTCTGAGTCCAGGCGTTGTTTTCCTCCGAGAATATCCTCTCGAGTTCCATGAATAGTTCGTGTTTTTCTCGCGGCATCGATTGCCAGCATTTCTCCAATCGATAAACCGGATTACTCTGCAGTCCCGAAACAATTGCCTTTAGACTACTGAAATTCTTAAGTATTCGCAATTCCTGCGCTATGTCGATCCACGTTTCGAGAATCCGCGCGCGTTCCTGGGGTTTTGGCGTCGGATCGACGAGTATCGTCGATATTACGCGCAACGAAACGGCGTTAAATTGATTGACGGTTGCGAGTACCGTTGCCGCGTCGTGACTACGCGAACGATCGCGTCGCGACCACACGGCACCGAGACACTGATGAGCTACGAGTTTTCTGAACACCTCGGCATCCATTCTCGTCAGCTGTTCGGCAAATTGCCGATTCGGCACATCGGGAAACGTATATCCCGGCCAATTGTCGCCGAGCATATCGGCTGAACCGTGGAGCGCCAGTCTTCCATTATCGTAGACAATGCAGGAATCTGTAAAATTAATATCGATAAATAAAAAATAAAAAATCGAAAAATTAAATAATAATAATAACCCATTATTATTATATCATTTATTGTATTACTATCAATATTAATCGACAAAATATAACGAGCAATGGGAGCGAAAAAAAAAAAAAATTATTCAGAGAATAAACAACGATAATATTCGATAATAATAATAAAAATTAATAATAATTAATAATAATAATATATTATTATTATATCATTTATCGCAATACCATCAATATTAATCGACAAAATATAACGAGCAATTGGAGCGAAAAAAAAAAATGAGTCAGAGAAGAAACAACGATAATATTCGATAATAATAATAATATATTATTATTATATTATTTATCGTATTACTATCAATATTAATTGACAAAATATAGCGACTAATCGGAGCGAACAAAAAAAAAAAATGAATCAGAGAAGAAACAAAGATAAAATTCGATTGTCTCTATCGGTGGTGTTAATTTACGATAAGAGAAACTCAAACATCCGGTCCGTGTTTACACTCGAGTCCATAACTTCGGCGTTTATTCTTGCGCGTCAATATCGCATACAAAAAAAAAATCCTCGACATCTTTATACAAATATTATGAAGCAAAAAAAAAAAAAAAACGGATATTTCAGCAGTAATAGTCGATTTTTCATTGCTCAAGAATCTCTCGTATTCTTATCTCTCATATCGGGGTCGAGGAGAGAAAAAAAGAAAAACAAATCGCGTTATTAAAATCAGAAGGGCATATTTTGCATCGTTGCGCAGTGAAAATACGTTCTTCTCATTGCGGTCACGCGACATGCTATATCTATATATGCGCATATATACAGCGGGATTCATAATAAATATCGAATCTGTCTTTTTTTTTTATTTTTCCAATTGTTTATAATTTAAAAAAAAATTACTCCGAAAACTACCATTAAATTTTTTTTAAATATAATAATAATCATAACTTTCTAAAATTTGCATTATCAATTGACATGATTTTCAATAAAAATAATTGATTTTTGTTGTAGAGACTAATTCTTTAGTATGAAAATTAAGTCGAATAATAATAATAATAATAATAATTATTATTATTAATTTTTTTTGAAAATTGATAATAATAATAATTATTATTATTAATTTTTTTCTTCCGAAGTAAAAAACCAAATTTTTTTTTTATTTTGAAATTTTGGTTTTTTTTTAAAACATCGAAAAAAAAAAATCGCAATTTTTTATGAATCGCGCTGTATATATACGCATGTAAGACGATGATGAGGCATTGTGATTCTCTCACCGATCTGATCCTCCCGCTGAAACCTGTGCAGACGATGCCTGGCCTTGAGCTCGAGCTCCGAGCCGGGCAATCGTCGATGCGTAAAGTCCAGGAGTCGGCTGAGCAACGGATGACTCGGCGGTGATTTCCAGTCACCGGGATAGGCGTCCAGCCACACGTGAAGTGCTTGTACGAGAGTCTTGCGATGTTGTTCGCCGGTCTGAGCGACAGAATTCTCGTCGAGGGCATCGTAACGCGACAACAGCAGTTCGAGAACTTCACGGGGCGTCGTGAAGGCCCGATATGTCGCGAGGAATACATTGATGTACGTCGATTCTAACTCACCGTCGTCGTTCGCCAAACTCTCGACGAGTCTTTGCACAGTACCGGCTTTCAAAAATCGGACTCTTACCGTTTCCCACTCGAGATGCGAGATCTCGTCGTCGGAATCCTGAGAAAAAACGATCGATGTATCGTTAATTCGATTCGAACGATTTTTTTTTTGGGACTTAAATTTCAAATTCCGTTAAAAAAAAAATAAAAAAAATTGCGTTACATATATATGATATATAAATCGTATAAAAATAATAATATAATGAAAAAAACGTAAATAAAAAAATAATAACAATAATTGGCATTTTTATTATTATTTTAAGAGATTTTTAATGAATTACCGAAGCTGAGAGACTTCTCGTTGGTCGGTGATATCGTACTTTCTTCAGGTACACTGTATAGATGACTCCGTCGCACCTTTCCTCGCCCCATAAACGCCACGTGGGCTGAAATGAGAATAAAGAAAAATAGAGATATTTAATGAGCTTATATAGCAATTCTTTTTACACCGTAATATAAAGAGGTAAAAAGGCGATTATTTTCTTTGCGAAGAATAATTATTTTTCTTGTATTTATCAAAGAAAATTAGAACAGTAATAATAATGATAACCGTAATAATAATAGTTTTTGTTATTATTACTACTATATTTAATATAATATTATTATTATCAAACAAAATGATTTTGATCTGAATTCGTTTTGGTATTTTAAAAATACGTGTCAACTACAAAAATAACTTTTTTTGCAATTCAGTGGGAAAGTTATATTTTTTTATCGATCGTCAAAGGGTTAAGTTGAGTGAACCGGAAGTAGTAAAATATTCTAAAGGGACGGTGAAAGATAACAAATTATCGTCATTTTCGGATAAATAATCCCCATGAATTTTAATTTACAATAAAAAAAAATCCATTCACGAAAAAAAAAATCATCGATTTATCATTTTTTTAAATTACTATAATTATTTTTATTCGAAAAAGTTCCGAAAAAAAAAAAGTATATATTACGATATATATCCGTTGATTGAAGTTTAGTGGATAATTATCTTTCCATTGATCGTCGAAGATCTGAAGAACGGAGCGGACCGGAAGTAGTTTAATAACTAATAGCCAAAGAGGATGACGAAGGATAATTAACGATTGTAATTTCCGGACAATCACCTCGTCTTCTTTCCTTGGACCTGTTGGTTACAGTCCCCAGAGAAGAATAGCCTCCAAAAGTTCAATAAAAATCGATTCCAAGTTTTGCGGTTTATTCCCGAAATCCCACCATTATTCGTGCATTTATTTCCCAATAACGGAAAAAACGAGAAAAAAATTCTCATGAAAATCTCGCAATTTTCATTGCCTTCTCCTAATTTCTAATGGACCAAAAAAAAATCACATATCACGAATGAAAAAAAAAAAAAAAAAAAAAAAAAAAAACAGCATCACGAATAAAAAAAGATCGAGCAGTACGAGGCGTCGTGAAAAAAAAAGCACGTGCCCAGCTATGCGTAGTCATGCACGAGCGATTCGTAAACTTTGTTTCTCTCTTGGATCTCTCATTCGTCAACCGTGACTTACTTTCCCATTTGATTTTCTCGGCGTCTCTATTATACGAGTCTATAGCGAGCGTTTGAAACAATTGCTGCGTAGACTATGCGATCTTTCGAGGTTAGTTGACTTTGCCTAAGAATATATATCCGAACGAGCAATTCTGAAATACCATTGTATTTGCGGCTCGATTCTTCGGAGGTTTCGAATTCGCGAGGAACGAAGGCAAATTATTATTCATGCGCAAAGTCGATTGCGTGAGAGAAAAAAAAAAGAAGTAGGCATGCCAAGCAGTCCATTTTGACTGCATAACGTCCGTCGACTTGTAGAACGCCTCCACCTTCCTTTAATCCAAGATGTGGATCTATACACGTTGAGGTACACGTTAGTCCCGCGTGTCTATGAGAGACAAACGCGTTGCGAGATTGAATCCGGTGTTTAAGAGCACTCGGAGGGGACTCTTGCCGGAAGCGTTACCGAGTTGGTAGCGTTCGGATCAAGAAAGACAGAACAGAATGAATTAAGTTTTAAATTAAGTTTCAAACTTTAAGTTTTAACTTAACTTCAGGTTAAGGTTTAAACCTAAAGTTAAACTTAAAGTTATACCTATGGTGAACTTAAAGTTCAACCTAAAGTTAAACCTAAAGTTAAACCTAAAGTTCAACCTAAAGTTAAACCTAAGGTTAAACCTAAAGTTAACCTAAAGTTAACCTAAAGTTAAACCTTCTGTTAACCTAAGTTCAAACCTAAGGTTAAACCTAAAGTTGAAGCTTCGGTTAAGCTAAAGTTAAACCTTCGGTTAACCTAAGTTCAAACCTAAGGTTAAACCTAAAGTTGAAGCTTCGGTTAAGCTAAAGTTGAAGCTTCGGTTAAGGTAAAGTTGAACCTTCGGTTAAGCTAAAGTTGAACCTTCGGTTAAGGTAAAGTTGAACCTTCGGTTAAGCTAAAGTTAAACCTAAATTCAAACCTAAGGTTAACCTAAAGTAAAACCTAAGATCGGTAAAGTTGAACCTTCGGTTAAGCTAAAGTTAAACCTAAATTCAAACCTAAGGTTAACCTAAAGTAAAGCCTGAGATCGAATTTACATTAAATAGGTTAATTACGGTTAATTTTGAACTTAAACTAAGGAGATAACTTACGAGCAAATTTCACTTTGCATTTATCCGCTATAAATTAAGTCAGAACTTTGATACCACTGTACCATCGACACCGACGATGATATTTCTATCATTCGACTCGCACCCGGATGACCCGGACTCGAATCCTCGCGTTTACCGTACTTTCTATAATTCATCTTCGGAGCAACCGTACCATCATCGACTACGACAAATTCACCGAAGTCTACGCTCGATCGTTACATTATTCAGTAAGAATTTATTATCAATGTTCGAGACTCGACTGGCATAACTCACGAGATTCGGTACACAGAGTTATAGATTTAGTATATTCCGCGAGTAAAATATCCTCCGCGAAAGCAACGATGAATGACCTCGAGGTTCAACGGTCCTGGATTATGTTTTTTTTTTTATTTATTTTTTTTTTATCAATTTTTCATCAGTTTCGGTAGTTTCAAGCGGCGGTTCGTTAAAGTTTCATATCGACCTATAAAAAGCGTGGATCGATAAAAGTGGGCGGCAGGAAGGTTTTCCCCGTTGTTGTTAGGCACGCGGATGAGAACAGTCTGAACGTATACTGGTTACTACTACTACTGCTACTACTACTACTACTACCGCTCCTATTACTTGATACTACGCGGCTTGGTAAAGAAGAAAAGTCTCGAATATAGAAGCTTCTTTCGCAAAGGCCACTTCGGACTTTTTTTTCTTTTTTTCTCATTGTCCACTCGTATCTCAGAGTTTCTCTCGTGACACTCTCTGGTACTCACGGTACCCTCCCAGGAGAGGGTGAAAGAACGATAGGACACGTTTTATCCATTTCTGGTTAAGCAGACGATACATTGCTAGAGAATAGAAGTATAAAAAAAAAAAAAAATGTTTCAAGTTTTTACTATTTCTTGTTTTATACATCGAGAAACTGTTGATTTTTTAGAAAAAAAATCAAATTAATCTAATAAATTTTTGGGAAAATTAATTTTAATTAATTAAATTTTTTTTATCGAATTTCTATCACGAATTCGTCTATTCTTTATTTTTTTTGTCACCTTTGCTCCGCACTCCAAGGTGCTAAACGATTTTGCGAAACGTTTAGCGAGGTCGGAGGTCATCTATGAATCGTCGCGAGGCAATGACGATGATTCGTGCGGCTCTTCGCTCGTGACGATCGCATGCCGGACTCGTTAGTGAGTTCCCGCGACAAAACAACTCATGCGCGATTACGCTGTATTAACGATAAACAGAAGATCGACGAAGCAACAACATAGCTGCGGTGGGGTATACACAATCGTTAAAATTTGTTCGAGTAGAACGTGTCGGCTGTTTCTTGGGCAATCGGCGAATGGGTTCGTCGTTAGCGCGTCGCTGCGCCTACAAAAAATTTTCTCGCATTACTTTATACTCGTCGCACGTGTCTTTTTATTTAAAACTTTTTTCCATCAAATACCATTGTATTGTTCCGTATATCGATCTCAAAGCAACGATTTTACCAACAAAGTTCCATTTTGTTTTTATTTCGCGATAAAAAAAAATTCATATGAAAAATTCATTTTTTATCGATTTAATTTTTTTTTTTTTTTTTTTAATGGAAATACTTCCACAATTTTTTATATTGGGACTTAACTTTTTTTTTTACACGATCGCAATACCTTTACAAACAGCCAATCGCAGGGAATTTTTAATCCATTTTTTTTTTTTTCACGTAATAAAAAAAATGCGTTTTTTATGCCAAAAGTTAATAGACCTCCTTTTGATCTTTAAAATGCTGTTAAATATGCCGATCCCGTCCTTAACACTCGATGCATTATCCCTGTAATATATCTTCAAGGTGCACGTGCAATCGTAATTTTATCGACAATCAAGAAACAGAAAGGCTTATCTAACTTCTTTTTTTATGTTAAACACTGCAAGTTACGCCTTTATGTTTCTTAGCAGTCGATTTATCTTCAAGGACATGAAGCAAAGACTTTAACTCGGCGTTGTACACCGCTCCAAGGTATAGGGTACGCGGCACACGTTACTACTATATTAAAACATCGCGACGCCCGAAGGGTGAGGGGAGGTTAGGGGAAGCGGAGGTAGAAGCATTTACCAAGCACCCTACAGATCGAACAAAGGCCTCCTTTCTTTTTCCATCCTTCGCAACCTTCTCTCCTTCGTGTTTCTTTTATTCTTTCATTCTTTCGCACTAACGCTGATTACGGGCCAAAGGCTACAGCGCGTGCTGAGATCCCACCACCGGTCACGAGATCGAGGGATCGAGCTTCCGGTCAGGTTAAAGCCTATAATTACAACGACTTCACCGAGATTCTTCCGTGCAAAATTTTCTACTGCCGCTGACGCTGCTGTCGATGATTATTTAACTGTCGGCGAAAATATATATTGCATGCGATATGGAAGCGAACGATTTCTGTTCACAGAGTTTCGTGATCGTAGTTAACGCAAATTAAAAAAAAAAAAAATTGCAAATTCGTGTCGGCGAGAAAATTACGATAGAAATAGAATAGAAAACTACAAAAAAATTCTTAAATATTTATATTATTTGATAAAAATGATTTTTTACTTTAAAAATTACAGCTCGGATTTTTTTTTTTTGTAAATGTGCCAATTTTTTCGAAAAATTTTAATTATTTATTTATTATTATTTTTACGAGGAAAAGCATTAGTTTTGTAAACGAAAATCAGATCTTTTTAGAATAAAAAAAATTCGTAAATGCAATTGGGTTGAAAAATGAGAGCAAAAAATCAATGTCTGCGATCGATTGACCTTCTTTCGGTTGAATTTATCGGCGATCGAAGCAAATAGTACTTTTAGCAGATATCGCACTATCTTTCACACGGCGAGATCTCATTTATTTTCACTATTTCTTCAGCCAACTATTTGCCGGTATTTCCAGGTAGTAGAGATATCGTTCTCCTCGTATACACACGTATATATCGCGGAACACACGATTCCTCACGTAGAGATCATCCTACTTTTTTTATATATATGTCGAAGCGAACGTCGAATGACCCAGAAATCGCGGATCGAGCAGACGAGAGACTGTATCCACAAATACTCCGGGTAACTCGTTCGTCACCTCCAGACTTCTCTACTTACTAGCATACTTTTGATAGGAGAGCTCTCGACTCTCGTATTACGACGAAACGAGAGCCCCGTAACATTATACGCCAAAATAAAATTTTCACGTGCAAAATCTTATTTTTATTTCGTGCAAAAGCAAATGAAATGAAGAACAAACAAAAAAAAAAAAACGTAAAAAATCGATTTAATTTTTCAAAAAATGTTTTTTTATCTTTATCTCATACTAAAAAAAAAAAAAAAAAAAAAAAAAAAAATGATTATAAGTTCGATAAAATTTTTGGTTTTCTCAAATTTTAATATTTTATTACGTATTCATAAAAAAAAAGTTGCAGTCTTCGTTGGCATTTTTTTTTATTACTAACAAAAAATTAAGAGTTAAAAAAAAAAAGTAAAAAATTTGATTGAATTTTATTCATTTTTGTTCTTTACCTGCTGCACGTACCACTGCGTGGTATTTTGATTTTTCCTTTGCGCCGGTTTGCAAGGCGCGCAAAGAAGCAATGGTCCGAGTTTGTTTGGTGTTTTGTGACGATTCGTTTGCCCCCGGGGTGACGAAGGGCTAAGCCCGTCATCCCCCAACACGGGCCACAGCATCCACGGACTTTAAACCCTCGCCACACCCTTCTTCTCCTCTTGCGAGCTTTTTTTTTTTTTTTTTTTCTCACACGAATCTATTAATCGATCGTCCGCGATTCTTTACATTCTTGTCTCAGTTCTTGGATCGCGTGTTGCGTTGAACAGCTGTTCGTTGCACCGGAATCGTAGCACCAGAACCCTGACATTGCACCACTTTTCCTATCCGTTACATTTATGCAAAACGACGATTAATCTTCTATACGCGAAGGCAACTTGACGTTCCCATTATTCCGTGTAATAGCGGCTCGTTCCGCCAATCATCGTCGATTAAATTACAAATTGTTCGTGATAAATCGCAATATCTGCAACACAAATTTACCGGTTTTTTTGTTTCTATCGACTATTCAAAAAAAAAAAAAAATTTCAAGCAAAATGCGATTTAATTTCCAACGTCGGGTCGTGAAGGTTAGATTATCGTAACAAACTTATTTTTATTCATTTTTAAAAAATATTTTGTTTTCTAATTTTTTTTATTATTTAATTATCGGATGTTAAAAATAAATAAAACGCGAAAAAAAAAAAAAATTCGCGACAAATATATACGTTTTAAAGGGTTAAAAGCGCTGGTGAAGGAGCTAATTGCGTTAATGGGAAATGGCAATTAATTCGTCAAAACGAGAGGCTGAGTAGTTTCATTACTGTATCTATAGTTATACCAATAGTAACGAATGCTTGTTGTTCTATTGTTTTTTTGTTGTTTTTTTTTTTTTTTTTGGCGCTAGAGATCGAGTCTAATTGCGGAGTTCATTTTGGACCGACTTTTTTTAGTGTCTAATAGAACTCGAGAGGTACGAAGATAAAGCAAGTAAATTACGAGCAGTTGAATTACGAAGACCCGAAGAATTTTTTTTGTTTTTTTTTGTTAGGGTAAAGCCGTACGCTGTACGAGGAGGCAGCATTGTCGCCAAGCAAATTGTCATTTCCTCCGCGACGAGTAGCCAATTTAATGTGTGCCTCGACAATGAGTCTCGTCGTGTCGTGTACCTACGCATCTCTGTCTCTCACTTCCGTCGACGTTTTGACGAATAAGAGAGGACTGGTTGTGTCATCCCTTTCTCTTCATGTGTGTCGAGAGCCAACATGAGACGTATCAAAACATCGCTTGGATTCTATTCCATTAACTTTCATGACATCGTCGATTTTTTATACATCGTTTTCAAACGGTACAAAAATTCTGAATAAATTTTTTTTTTTTTTATGAAAAAGAAAAAAGATGTATTGAAAAATCGTAAAGGATTAACTGTTTATAACGGTGTTATTACAATGTAAAAAAGTTAATAGACTTTTAAAATAGAAATTATCAAATAAGGAATTTTTATAAGTCTGAAGGGGTCTAATGGTCCGTCGTAATATAACTTTGACAAAAATTAATTATTTTCGTCTTAATTGTAGCGAAATCGAAACGTCTAGATGTAAGCAACATATTTATTGAGTTCCCATAATGATATATTAAAATTTAGAGAAGTTACAAGCCTCAGAATGCAGTCTAAACCGAAAAATCGGTAAAAATCGGTAGAAAAGTAACATTTTCTTAAAAAGCTCAGAACTCTGCCAAAAAGCAATATTTTTCAGGTTATGAACAGTGAAATCGAAACGCCAGAATGTAAGCGATATATTTATTGAGTTTCCATAGTGATATATTAAAATTTAGAGAAGTTACAAGCCTCAGAATGCAGTCTAAACCGAAAAATCGGTAAAAATCGGTAGAAAAGTAACATTTTCTTAAAAAACTCAGAACTCAGCCAAAAAGCAATATTTTTTAGGTTATGAATAGTGAAATCGAACCGCCAGAATGTAAGCAAGACGGCTGTGAAGTCCCTATCCAGATATAGTAAAAATTAAGGGAGTTACGAGCTTCTAAACAGAACCTAAATCGCCAAACCCCTAAAACAGCAAAAGTCCTTCTCAATCCGACTCCATAAGATCAATTTGCCTTCTCCAACGATTAAGAATCCTAACGCTTCATCAACACTTCGTCGACATTCTATTTCATTAAATAACAATCGTCTACTCGATCGCCTCTGTGTGGCACAAGCCTTCAGGGATGCGGAAACCTCAAAGCGAAGTCCGTGGGTTCGTCGAACGTGGGTGCGCTTCAGCGGAAACGAGAAATCGATCGGAGTCCCTCCCCCGCTTCTGTAGGGGCATAACAGGGGCACGAATAGAGCTTTCGAACACTGGTTTATATAGCTATCGGCATTTTAGCGTCGCAAGCCGGCGGTGTGTACCTCCGCAACTATGGAAAGGTCATCAGGTTCGACTCTCGAAACTTCCACGTGGATTTTCATCCAACTTCGACTACGTCGCGTTTTAATCGCTTCGACTGTTATTCCTCATTCCATTTCCATTCCACCTGACGATTGTTGAAAAACAGACGGACTTCTGCCAAATCGTTTCCCAAAGAAAATACCGTGAGATATGCAAATCGATTTTTATTGAAGAGAAAACTTATTATTTCGATTCCGAAAGTGTAGAAAATCGAAAGGGCGCTAAATCGTTTTACATGTGAAAAAATGTTCCCTTAATTTTCTTTTTTTTTTTTTAATTTCGAAACTCATTATTTTACCGGCGTAATGGTTGTAAAAATTGACTTCAAGTTTCAATGTAATTAAAAAAAGGAAAAAGTAATTTTTCTAATTCCCGGAAAGCGTGGGTCGCGCGGAGGAAATTGCACTCAACTGCATTAACGGTATATGCTCTCTGGAAAGCACAGTCGGTACGTCTCTCGAGGGTTGTAGGAGACACGTAGGCGTATTACAAAGGACAAGGGAAACGCACCCTTCTCTCCGCTACGCGGAACTTTGAGTAGAAATCGATCGAGTCTCGAGAGCGCGAGAGAGAGTACTATACACTCTCGTTGCCCCTGTCGAGTTTGCGACCGTGAAACTTCTATGTACATTGAAATACCCTGACTGAGGTCGAGATTGTGACTCGCCAGTTGCGAAACACCGAAATAGACTCGGACGTGAGAAAATCACAGAGGGTTCGAGGGGCTCGGAGGGGCGAGAGAGTCTTTCAGCCTTTTCTATATACAGTATGATTCATAAAAAAAAAAAATAGCGAATCGAATAAATATCGAATCTTTTTTTTTTTTTTTCTAAACGATCGAATCTAATAGATATGAATTTTTTTTAAATATCGTAATAAAAAAAAACTCAAAATTTTATAATAAAAACTAAAATTGGAGTTTTCTTTCAATATAATAATAATAATATCTTTTTAAATTTAAATTATTAGATGACGATTTTCAATGGAAAAAAATTATTTTTATTCTAAAAATGTTATTATTATTATTATTTTTTCTAAAAATCCTATTTTTTTTTTGTTTTTCTTTCAATGCAAATTGTAGTAATAAAAAGAGAGGAGATTTGATATTTATTGTGAATGATGCGGTAAAATAGATAGTCACTTTTACATTTACACTTTTATCGTACAGTTTTACGAGAATGTCGTCTATAACGTAAAAAAAAAGTACGGACCATAGAGCGAGTAGGTAGAATAAAAAAAAAAATGAGAATTGAGAGAGTTGATGAAAGTCGTAGATCGCGAGTTACGGGATTCGAGGGTAAGTTAGATGGGGAACGAAAAAAAAAATAAAGGAGAATTGAGTTCGGTTGATAGAAGAACGAAATTTTTTCGTTTCCTTTTATATCTGCGGTGAGCTATAAAAGCAGTTTTATGAGAGTTTTGTTTACAACGTAAAAACTAAGCCGGAGGACAAGTTCGAAGGAAGCGAAAAAAAAATGGCTGAGATTGATAAAATGTCGAAATGTAACTTTTTGATAACTATAAAAAAAAATGAAAAAAAAATTAAAATAAATTGTGTAAATAAATTAACACAAATATATTGTCTCTTTGAAATGTTTTTAAACGTATTTTTTTTTTCTATTATATTAAAAAAATTTAGAAATATAACTATTTTAAAATATACTCAGTCGGTAACTAAAACTGTAATCCATTTTTTTTAAAGATTTTCAAAGTGTCGCGTCAAAAGCCCAAAAGTACCCTTAAAAAAAAGAATTACAGTTTTTTTTACCGACTGGGCTTCGATAGATGAGAAAAAAGAATTTAAACCAAATGAATTGTTTTGCATCGTAAAATAAATACGAGAAAAAAATTTATCTAAATTTTGATACCGATTAATAATAATAATAATAATACGCTTAATCTCGAAGTCCGTGTAACACGGAGACACCATTTCCGCAACGCGATAAGTACGAGTTGCGTGTTTATTGTTTTGATTTCAACGTTTTTCCCGACGCGTGTACGAGAACGAGTCTCTCGTCGAAGGTAAATGAAGAAAACGAGAATCAGAGACTCGCGAACTCGCGAACTCGCGAAATGCTTCCTGAACGTAAACCGCGAAGGAATATAACGGCTCATGCATCACCTCGAGAAAACATAGTTACAATTTGCAATGTGCTTTTTTTTTTTTTTTGCGCGATACCCACTGACACGATCTCTTTCCTATACGTTCCATCGTATTTTTCTACCTTACTGAACACGTCTTGCGTAACGTTCTCGCGGCTCACTCACGGCCGGCTTTCCGATTGCGTCGATGCGCGAGCTAATCTCTCGGCTCAGTCACTCGGTGCATTGCTGTACTGCCGTTGCGTGGTCTATAGTATATCAGTAATGAACGAGAGATGACGATGCGAGATAGACACGCGTGTGTGAATCGCGAGAAAATCTTTTTTTTTCATGAAAAAAAAAAAAAAAGAAAAAATCGCATCGTAACTTATTTCCTTATAAATGACTTTTTTTAAAAGTTTCATTCACTCTGTAGAATTTTTTTTTTTCAACTTAAATCGAGAAAAAATTGATAAAAATGTGAAAACAATAAGTTTGCGGAAAAAAAAATTTCGTGTTGTAATTTTTTTTCGCGATTTAAAATATGAATCATTTCACGAAATTTTCCGCGTAAGAAAATTTCATTGGACTCTAAGTATCCGTGCATTCGATAGAGGAAAATTTTACCGCAATGATCCGCGATCATTCGCAATTATAAATCATCGATCGAACCTTGAAGATTCATCTCTATTCTCAATCCCGTCACTTTTCATTCATTGATCCATCGATTTCTGTGCGCGCAAACACGGGGGTCCGAGGATCTCTGGACTCTCGATAAATTGATCCAATCGATTATCGATTATTGTCAATTCGAATAAATCGCCCGATCGGCGAGGGGTCAGCGGTCAATTGATCCGCGTTTTACGCTGTTTACCTTCCCGAGTTATTTTCCGGACCGCAAAACGAGTTAATAAGCTTCGAAACTAAAAGGGTGGAGTTGAAGTGGGGGCCTTGAACCACGAACCCTGCATAGCGAGAGTCGCGCGGTCGTCGCGTACGATAAATTATTCCAAATTTATGCTACGAGAACGAAAGAGGAGAGAAAATCCAACGTTACCAGACGGTTACCAAAGTGCAGATTCTAAATCCGTGCTTAGGGCGTCTCGCTTCGCCGTATAAGCACCGCCTTGCAAAGTCAATTATTTTCCTCCTTTGACTTGACGCGAGTCTCGTTCTTGTTACGCGTGTTTTTTTTCTTCTTTTTTTTTTTTTTTTTTTTACGAGAGGGAGAGTTCTATGCTGAAGAGAGGCGGGCAGACTGCTCGTCTCGAAAATGTAATAAGAGCAGCAAACTCTTCAAACTGTTTATTACAGATCGCGGAGCGCAGACTTGGATCGAATGATCTCGTAGTCTGCGCCGACGAATACTCGAATAACTTCGTTGTCTCGAGTTTCGAGACTTTTTAAAAAAATAATTTTAAAAATAGTCGCTACAGCGATAATGTTGAATAATAAATTAGTCTTCAATTACTCAAAAAAACGCTATATAACATTTTTGTATTAAATATTTAAAAAAAATTATTTTTAGATAAAAAAAAAATTTTAAATGTCTTAAATTATACGAAAATTACAAAATAATATACATTCAGAATAAAAAAAAAAAATTATTTTTAATTGCGTAAGTCTCCGATATTTTTGCGATAAACAAAAATAAATTGTCAATATGTTCGTCGAATTGTGTTGTCACATAACATTTCCATTTCATAAATTCTGCCGGTATGTTACGTATCAGTCTCGTCGCCGGTAATCGTATATTATGTTTCTCGCGGCTATAAACTCCGAATATTCCTATAAATTCATCAATGTTTGTGTTTAAATAAATACGCGATTCGCATTTTTTTCAGTCACGCGATAAGCGTCTAAATTCACGTGTCTTAATCCAACAAATTTTCAAGAATTTTTATGCACCGCTGAGATCAATCGGAACGTTAATTTTTTTTTTTTTTTTTTTTTTTTTTTTTTTTTCGATTTAACATCGAGTACAACATATCGCCCTCCTGAACCTTTCTGTTAACGCAGATCTCGAGGAAATGACTCGACCGGAATCGGTTTAGTCATCGCGAGTGATTCGGCGCACGTGTGCAATTATTACACAGCGTCACTGAACAATACGCTTACCGATAACCGCTACACTTTTGTCTCTCGAAGTAAAGACGAAAGACGAAAAAAAAAAAAAAAAAAAGAATCGATGCTGAATGAGTTCGTGGAAAATCGTTTGGTTCGCCCGGACGTTGTGTAAATGTGCAGAAAACTTGTATGCGACCGCCGCACTCCTACACGGCATTCCTTCTCTGACGGTAAGAGCACATTGCACTCTATAACACTCTATAAAACGTAAATTTTTCCTTTTGCTCGTGAAACTAAGAATTTCTTGGATTACCGATCGTAAAATCACGCTGAATATACACTTCGCGTATAAACTGTGCGTCTCGCAACTCCAAAGGACAGTCGATTCAAAATCCCGTACACCTTGAATTTTAATTTTAAAAAAATGGCGGAATCGAAGTTATTAAAGAAAAAAATTTAATATTTTTACGCGATATAAAAGAATATATAAATATTGAAATATTAATATTTTAATATAGTATTACATTTTCGTATTTTCGAATATTTCATATTTTGTTAATATTTTTAATTTTATGCTGAAATATTAATATTTCAATACATTTTTTTTTTTGGACTCTTAATAAATCGCAATGAAAATGTAAAAAAAAAAAAAAAATTATTAGTGTCTGTTACAGTTTTTAATAATCGGAGTAAATATTTTTCCTCAGCCTCTCGATAAAAAAAAGAATTACCAACTCACAATGAAACTTTCGATATCTTCGATGTATAAACACAACAAACGCGATTTATAAACACCGCGAACTATTTTCAATAGTCATAAATATAGTATTATCGAATTATCAAGATCGATAATTCTCCGAGATTGTCGTATGATATCCGCGTAGACAGAGGTAAACTATATCTTTACTCTCCGAGGTCGAAGGACCGACTGCGGTGCCAATGGCACGCGGCCCGAGACCTACGGCAACGCTTGCACCCCTTCGGCTCTCTCCAACCCCCCCGAGGAAAAAAAAAATAAATGTATATATATGTATACATACATAAATTCTATAAATTTCAACCCTTCAAGCATTTAACGCGCGCGCTTCGCGCACCTTAAAATTCACTTCACGACCCTTTATTTTTAAATCACAATTTTCACTAAAAAAAAAAAAATTTCGTCGTACAAAAATAATTTTTTTTTTTTTATTAAAAAAAAAATGTTAATGTTATAATGTTAGAGTTTCAAAACGATAATATTAGATTTTTTAATATTTAAAATGTAAAAAACACGTACGTCGATAATCCGCGATAATAATGATCTTTTTTTTTTTTTTTATCGATATATATGTTTATATAAACTTTCGTGAATGATCGACAATGGAGATCCGAGAAAATTATTATCGCGATCTCGACTCTTCGACGTCTCGCACGATACTGAACGTAACAACTGTGTGTCCCGTGCCGGTGAGTCGCTCACGGATCGCACAGGGAGTGCGCGCGTTTCTACATAACGTGCAGACGGCATTTACTTGACCACGCCGTTTATAACACACGTTGCATTTGTAAAAGCGCGACACACGAGAGACGACAGACAAGTGTGCGCTTAAACGTAATATCTAACGCTGTCCTTGTTGCAATTACGTGGATATACACGTTTATAGCATATGGTGATAGTGCAGCTAATACGTAGAGCTCTGGAGGCCGACAACGGTGAGCCCCGACTCTGCCGACTGAGCTCGATAAATATATTTTCTCTCCAGTCCGTCGGTAACTTTGAGTCAACGCGACACAGAGGACACAGCATAGATAATTTGAAAAAAAAAAAAAACAAAAAAAAATAGCGAAAATTCGCGATAAAAATCGCGTCAAACGCCGTATTTATCATTTAACAAACATTTTTTGCGCGAAAATAGTCTCCATTTTACCATTTCTTGCGCAACAAAATTGTATCGTTGATTCAAATTATTGCGCAACAAAATTGTATCGTTTTATCAAATTATTGCGCAAAGATGTTCATTGTTTTATCTATTTTTTTCTTTCTTGCGCAACGTATATTTGTCGGTTTATCGAAAAACGTTGCGCAACAAATTTTACCGTTTTGCGAACATTTTTTCGCGCAATGATATTTTTTTTTGTTGCGCAACAGAATTTTAACGTTTCATACAAAAAATTGTAACGCAACGCAACGAATATCATAAAACTTAGAAATTTCAGAAAAAAATCTCAATAGTATTTATTAAATATTATAAAATTTAGAAATCTCAAAAAATGATTGAAAATTAAAAATATTCGTGAATCGGGTCCATCGGACTTATGTACATTGGAACAATTTTAACAATGACGAGAATAGGTAACATACGGAACCCTGTAATTTTTTTCTCCCCCTAAAATATACGTTCTGAGTCATCGAATCAATCCCTCCCCTCTTCTCCAACCCCTATCTTTGATCCTAAACGCCATAGAATTTCATCGGATACGACAAAGTATAAAGGATCGAAGGGAACGGGGGTGGCGCTTGAGGGATGGTAGCGCACGTTACCGAGATATTGCAGTGGATACGGTATGCATGGGGCGCCGAGAAAAAACAACCCTCTGTGCACATAGAGCGCTTCGGCAAACATTCGTTTCTTCTCTCTATTTCTCTCTCCTTGCAAACAGGAACTGTTCGCGCATCTGGAAAGTTACAGAGTTAACGAATGAGGATATAAAAAAGATAAAAAAAAATCGTTGGAAGAGAGTGCGAAAGGGGGGAAAGTTCCGAAGGGGGTTGTCGACGTGTGTACTCCGGAAACACGCGAGGCTCGAAAAAAAAAAAAAAAAAAAAAAAAAAAAAAAAAAAAAAAAAAAAAAACTCCGTAATTGCATTGGACTCTGACGCTTGCGTTAGTTTAGAAAAAAAATGGCCGCGAGAATGAAAAAAATGAAGAGTTTCTCTCCTTCTAGACGTTCAAAGGTACCAAATTATTATTAGTATTATTTTTTTTTAAGATTTACTCAGCCGTCATTGCTGACGTTATACATTTGTCTTATTTATCGAACTTCGAAAGACCAAGTGTACAGTTGGTTATGTTGAACGAAGATGTTAAAACTCACATTTTACTATCTGTCACGTCGAGATACGCGCAACGATGCAATAAAAATCGTGCATTACAGAGAGGGCTTTCGAACTATTTGTGCGAATAACTCTCAGCGCTATCGCTGTATCGCTACGTCAGCGGCGAGATGGTGACGTCGTCGAGTTATCGCGTCACAGAACTCCGCGCGCAACTACGTCATCGATCCGCGGAATGGGCCGTTATCCTACGTTATTTTCACGCTGATAAGAAAAATATTTGAAATGTAAAACAATCTTAAAGAACGGCAAACGTTTTCGCATTAAAAGTCGGGTGACTCAGAAATGTTAGAGTGTCGAAGATATTCACATTTTTTTTGCTAACAATAATTATTTTTACATGAAATACAATGTCGAGAAACTACGCATTTTGTTGCGCGAAATATTGGGTAAAAATATGAAATTTTGTTGCGCGAAATATTTTGTAACATAAAATTTTGTTGCGCGAAGTATTTGGTAAAAATATGAAATTTTGTTGCGCGAAATATTTTGTAACAACATAAAATTTTGTTGCGCGAAATATTTCGTCAAATAATGAATATCGTTGCGGCAAAAAAAATTGACAATATAAATCCTTCGCACAAAAATATATGAAACAATTAATTTCTCGGGCGAATAAATCTTGTTGCGCAAAAAAAAAAAAAAAAAAATTTCGTTCGGCAAAAACGATTTAGTAAAACGATAAACTTTGCCGGATGAAATGTTTTGCGTTTCATTAATATTCGGATACGGATAGAATTCTTGAAGGAATATTCCATACTTCTTGTTTTTTTTTTTTTTTTTTCTCGTGTCAGACATCTTTACAAATGTTGGCATTACAACTGTGTTTGCCTGATGTACTTGCGAGACGCGCGGAGTCTCTGCGCTGTTGGAGTTATCGATTTAACGTCGGGCCTCATCGCCGTCGAGGTTCTCTCTGCGCCGCGTGCGGCTGCTGCTTCTGCTGCTGCTGCTGCTGGCGACGATGCTGGTAGTACTCTCACACCGAAGGGTCGTTATTCTGCGGGTGTACTCATCGCTCGCTTAACAAGATTGTCGGTCTACTGCACCGAACGCTAACTTTCTGAGATTCTCTATTTTAATTACAGAGTCGGAAAAATGTATTCACATTCGCAAGTCTTTTTTTTTTAACAAAGTTTCGTAAAATTAATTGAATAAAAAATTATTTTGCAATTGAAAAAAAAAAAAAAAAAATTAGTTGTAGATTTAAGAAATTCGTTAATATTGATAACAATTTTTTTCACAAATATCGGATTTTTATCTAAATAATGTTCTCATATTTAAAAAAAAAAATTGTATTCAACGATCGCGTGTTGATAATTTCAGTTATAGATAAATAAAATAATAAATTAATAAAATTTAAAAAATAGACCAACTCTTTTTTTCTTATTATTTAATTTTAATTTCGATAAAAAAGAATTCTCAATATCGATACATTTCTCGATTCTAATCGATTTTAAAATGAACAATAATAATTAATCATTTTCAAAAAAAAAAAAACAATTTTCAAATTTATATCAAAATGAAAATATAAAGTTGTAAAGATTTTTTTTTTTTTTTTTTTTTTCAAATTCTATTGCACTATCGGTGGGTTTACATGGTCGGTAAATCGACTATAAAACGCAGTTATCAGTAACCACCCACATGCTTTGGGTTTTCGTGTTCTCGCGTACGCCTAAATAATGCCCATGCGTCACGAATGCTTTCCAAATGTTCATGAGCGATATAGCGAAGAAAGCAAAAATTTAATAGCCAAATTATTACTGCTGTTAGCCACAATCGCCGTTACTACTTAAACTATTACAGTTAAAGATTCGCCATTGGGTCATCACGTTTTCGCTAATCTGGTGTTACTAATTGCGTCATTTTGCAATTGCCGGTTTGGCCAATTCACGGAAACAAAAATCGTGTAATCGAAACTCGAAACATAATCCTTCGGATATTAAAAAAAAAAAAAAAAAAAAAAAAAAAAAAACGAAAAAATAGTCAATACTTTCTCATAGATATATGTTAGTCGTCCGTCGACCCCGGGGACCGTAGCGCAACGCCCGGTACATACAACCGGCACGACCATTGGCGCTTCCTTTTGTGCCAATTTTTTTTTTTTTTTCTTTCCACGGTCGCAGCGTTACTCTACAACTACTACTACTACCACTACTACTACGAATTTGTCAGTAGTAATAGATGTCGCGGGCAGACCTTCGACCGACTTTTTTTTTCAGTGACAGTGTATGGCGTCGTACAATAGTCATCGTAGCCCACTTTCGGCTTAAATAGTTTCTCGTTCATTCCGCAACGATTTGTGAAAAGTATTATGAAAGGCGGAGGGGTGGGGGTGGGCATTCAGTAATTTTATGCAAGGAACGGTATTTTTTTTTTTTCTCAAAAATCCTCCACCAGTCATCATCAGTAGCCTTTCGATGACTTTGTTTATTTTATTGATTTACTTGTTTAGTTATTTATTCGTTAAAAAAAATGAATTAATTATATTAGTGAATTTTTAAAAAAATGGATTGGATTTTTTTTTATTTTTTATTTTTTATATTAATTAATTTTTTAAAATGAGTTAATTATATTAATTAATTTTTTTACCAAATCACATTAATGACTTATGGAGTTACCAATTAATGAATAATCGAGATAAAATAATAATAATTGAGTAAAAATGGTAAAACCAATGATTATTTTAAAAACGAAACATTCGCACGATAAACGCAGTGGTCCATTTTCACCACTGTTATTCTATGCAGATTAAATAATTGAATATACATGTATACCATGTGGACACGCGAGGCGCAGAGAGGAGGAGAGAAATAAAGAGTGAGAGGAGAACCCGTGGCACGCGACGATGAAAATTCTGATACGATTAGATTCTTGTCAGTCGTACACACCGATGCTATAAGGCTTTCTCCACTTTCATCGAAGAACGCCGGTGAGACCGGGCTTTGCGCGCAAACACGAGAATCGGGAGTGAGAATGAGAGAGAACAGCCGCGTTATGGGAATGTCGGGAGAGTTAGGTAGACCCCGGTGCAGTAGTTGTGATCAGAGTATGTCAGACCTGCTCGCCGAGTCCCTCTCCGCTCCATCTGGCTTTGCTCTCGATGTAAGTTCCGCAGCGGTTCTCAACCGCGGATCTCGAGAGTATTACGCATAAATCCGAACGTAATTACGATTTTTTGAGAAATTATCGAATAAGATCCGATTCTAAGGCTCGTAACTTCCGAAATATTGATTATATCGATAAGAAATTGCAACGAATAGAATGCTTACATTCTGAGGTATCGATTTCACTACACATAACCTAAAAAATATCGATTTTTGTCAAAGTAATTGAATAAAAACGCCGGATTCGCCTAAACGTTCGTATGGCCCCTTAACCCTTTATAATACGATATTAGAGACATGAAACACCTTTTTAAGATTTAACACAACATATTACCATAACCTAAAAAATGTTCTAAAAATAAAAAAAAAAATAAATGGACTCTTCAACGTGTGTCATAAAAATGTCTTAATATCCCATTAAGCCGTTTAGAGAATTAAGGCACTTCAACCAATCAGTAAAGATATAAAATTCCACATTAAGGTGAATTAAAGAGATGCAAAAATATGTGTACCGTTCTTGTAGTTAAAGTTTCTCCTATCCTCGGCTACTTAATTAATATTTTAGGCCAAGAATCTCGAGTTAAATGGCACGGGTCGCGAGAGATAAGGGCCGACGGGTGCAGAGAGTGAAAACCCTTCGAGCGATACTCGACACAGTTTTCCGGAGTTTTGAACTCTCGTTGCACCTTAAAAGCCGCCGAAAAAAAAAAAAAAAAAAAAAAAAAAATGATTCGTCATTTTTATTGTTGCGATAATTGGGCATCGAATTCGCCAAGCTGACCTCGCCGACTGCGGGGTCCTTGAAGACGAACGACATTTGTCATCGCTGCGATGTGGGAGTAAAGCTCGTACGAGAAATGAGTCATGCAAAACTAGACATTGCCGTATGTGTCCCACGCGTGTTAGCAACAACGCTCCGGGAACGCGCGCCTAATCGCTCCGAGCTGCGAACGCTCCGAAATTGCTTCAAGAATTAGTAATACCGCGCATACATCCGCGCATACATCCGCGCATACATTTTCACGTTTATATATATTTCATATATCTATGACGAAGCGAAGAGATAACCATCGATCATGAATTTCAATGTTATCACAAGTGTTAGCGACCGCGCAGTCTCGTCTACCCGTTGTTATTTACAATCGAAGCTTTTGTGTGTTTCGCGATCTATCGTCGTACCATCTGGAAGAAGAGTTGTCTTTATCGTGACGCATGGGAAACACTCGGATCCCTGTATAATTAGATGCGCTCCGAGTTTTTAAAAACCTCTATAGCGGTCAGTGCGAAGACAACCGGTTCCGTACGTTGACATGTCGGCTGCTTATATCTGTTGCGAATAACAACTCTACGAGATTCCAAGAATCTGCCGAAACTGAACTATAATTTAAGTTTACCAGATGATAATTCTGCTTGATGAAAGAATCACTTGTAACTCTACCGGAAAATAACTCTACTGGAATCCAAGAGTCTTCCGAGAATCTATCGTATTGCAACTCTGCCAGACGACAACTCTACTCTATGAAATAGTCACTTGTAAACGTACCATATAACAACTCTATTAGATCGAACGGCAGCTTAAAACTTTACTGTTTTACAACTCTACGAAAATGGAAGGCCTCCGAGAATATTTCCATCGCATTACAAACCGAACAAATAATTACTCTACTCGATATAACGCCTAAATTCGACGAAATGGAGAGGGAATTGCAATCACTTCTCGATAGTATAAAAATCTGAAAAAATTCATGCATATTATAGGTACTGAAAAAATTAATTTGGCACAACAATAATTGCAAAATGTTATTAACAAATTATTGAAAAAAAAAATTGTTTAACAAATTTATGGTAATTCAACTTTTTTTTTATGAAAATGATTCGTTGATTTTTCCGAATACGTATGAATTTTTTCAGATTTTTATCTTTGGTTTCAATTTTTTTTTTGTATGGAAAAAATGTGTAGAAAAAGACAAAATTCAAACCAAAGATAAAAATCTGAAAAAATTCATACGTATTCAGAAAAATGAACGAATCATTTTCATAAAAAAAAAAATATATGTTACCATAAATTTGTTGAACAATTTTTTTTTTTCAACAATTTGTTAATAACATTTTGCAATACTTATTGTGCCAAATTAATTTTTTCGGTACCTATAATATGCATGAATTTTTTCAGATTTTTATACTATCGATAAGTGATTGCAATTTCCATTCCATTTCGTCGAATTTCGGCGAAATGGACACCACGCGTTGTAGTTACCTTAACAACTCTATTTGATCGAAGAGCAGTTTAAAACTCTACCGTTTTACAACTCTCCGCTACAGAAAAACATTATCCCGATGAAACAGGATAACTCGTCGGTATTATCTGCTGTCGGTACGCAATGTCGTGATATATGACGGTAGAGTTATCATGTGGCGGAGACTTGTAATACAATAAATTTATACTTGGGTAGCGATCGTTTCGGAAGTATGTGTTCTCGTATACGTTTGACGTGGTAAAGTCGTCAGCTGTTTTTCAAATTGTCAGAGTTATCAGCTGTTGTTTAATCGGGTAGAGTTGTGATTTCATAGATCTATAAAGTGGTAGAATTGCGTTGTGCCAAAGTTTTAATGCGATAGAAATGCGATTTCGTAGAGTTATAATGTTATATTACGATTACGAAAGTTATAATAGAAAAAAAAAATTATTCTCCAATATTCCGATAAAAAGACAATATATCGACAATAAAACTCGAAAAACTGAAAAAAAATGTCTAAAACCAGTTTTTTTCTCCGCCAAACGTTGAAAAGAGTTAAAAAGCCGACTGACAACCGGAAACGGCAAAATCGTAGTTTTCTCTTTATTCTCGAGACTACAGAATCGTAGAGCGCCTGTACAATACGTCAAATTACAAGGCAACATTACGAAAAAGAAAGAATTCGTTCTCTCTTCCGTAACACTAAAAAAATAGATGAGAAAGATTGTCAGCGCGGAGAAGAATCGACGCGCCGCGTACCTTCTGGAACTCCGACAAGTCAGACGACAGACTTTCGCTCGCTATTACGCGAGAGGGAAAAGACCCGGACGTGATTCTTGAATACATAGAGTTCCCCTCTCCCCCTTCCCTCAAAGTCTCGACTTTGAGGCAAAAAGCGAGAAGCAAGAAGTTGGTTAGAGTTTTAGAGGATTACGAGGAAAATCGACGTTCGCGGGACGTCGACGAAAAATGAAAAAAAAAAAAAAAAAAAAAAAAAAAAAACGCGGTGACCGGGTGACACGAGACAAGTAGCTCGTTCGGGCCATTAAAAAAAAAAAGAAAAAAACGTGTTAAGTGCCTTAAGAGGCACTGAAATACCTACGACGTGCTCTTCGTTGGAAGGTCGCGGTATATTTCGCGCTAAAGTTAGAAGTGACGCTGTAAACTCCAATGCGCTACCGATCTCTTCTTTGCTCCGTGTTATTATCCTCTAAATTCATAGGATCGCGAAGAAAGTTCTCCAATAGAATACCTCCTTTCCGTGCAAATTGTATTTCATTAATAACAAAACTGCAAATGTCCGGCCAATGAATACTACAAATCGCAGCTTTCTCCTTGGATTGACAGAGCGCAATACTATGGCGTTATTTCCTGATAGGTTTGAGAAACGAGTCACGAAGCTTCGGGACAAAGTCGAAATGCGGCATCGGCTGCTTTCGAGTTTTATTCCGTTAACACCATTTTTCTTTATTTATTCGAAAAAAAAAACCACATAATTCAAAATCTTTAATTAACGATTTTTTTAGAATATTCATATTTTGAATGTAGTTTATTTCCGGTTTTTAAACATTCTTTTTTATTATAAATAATTTCCAAATAAATCGATAATACGATTCGATATTTTCGAGATTATTTATTTTTAACACAGATTTTTCGGATTTTCTTCAAAAAATTATTATTTTTTTTTATTAAATTTCAATTGCTTTTAGTTTTTAATAAAAATAATACATTAATAAATAAATTGATTTTTGATACATTTTTTTCTTTTTTCGATCAATTCGATACAATGCAAAAAAAATCACACAGATTTCTTTTTTTTCCCGACAATGTTGGATTGTCGATCGGTTTCACCGCATTTTACTCTTCGGTACGTATACGCGCGTCTGTTGCTCAATAATGTTACTTCCCACGGCTTGCTAACTAGTCGGAATAAATACTCCACACTCTCGAAACTACCTGCTGTTCCTTTACCATTTTTTTTTTCTTTCACGTGTGAAACAAACGCGATTCCCGGTTCTGTATAAAGAGACCAGAAGAAGAAGAAGAAGTCTTCGGAGGAGCGTGTAGAACCGTTCCTTTCCCTCGGTCGACGGTGTAATCATTGCACGAAACTCTTCCACTGTCTGATAAATTAGTTAATGAATTTCTATAGTATAGTAAAGGCGTCCCGTTCAACTTTAAATGCACTGAGAAAAAAGAAAAGAAATAAAATAAAATCCATTGCATCAACCAAATTAAGGCTCACGATTCGTTAAAAAAAAAAAAAAAAAAAAAAATTCATTGATTGAACAAAATAAAAAAAATGTTTAAATGTTTATTCTTTAATAATATTTGTTTCTCTAATTTATTGAAATAGATATATTTTTTTTTTTTTTTTGAGAGTATAAGAAAAATAAAACCGCCCATTGGCTGTTCATCAAAATGACGGGGAAATCCCTACGACGTAAATAAAAACCTCTCGTTGCCGTTACTCGACAGTGGTGTTTGTTTTTTATCAATTTCCGGAATTTTTTTTATTTTTCAAGTATTTTTTTTTACCTTTTCGGTAAAATAAAAACAACACATTATTTTTCCTCGTGTATTTTTTTTTATCGCTATGGGAGCGCGTCATCGTTCGCGACTATCGGCCTTGTTGGAGGTCGGATCGTAAAAAAAAAAAAAAAAAAAAATCAAGGAAACATATATTCGTGTGCTGCGGGAGGGACAGTGAAAAAAAAAAAAAAAAAAAAAAGAAGACGAACGAAGAATGGAACGAAAGAAAGAGAGAGGGAAAAAAATAACGACGAGGGACGCATAGATAAACGTGTCGTTAACCGGCGTGCGGATTCTTTATTATTTCCTTTCGCGGAGCACGTTGCTCTCGGGTCTCGGAAATATAGGCTCTACGTATACGCGTTCAGTGTGGTATTAAACAACACGGCGGTTATCACGTGTACATTCGAATGTGTAGTACAAGTACTCGAGTGTACCGCGGTGACGGCACGTTGTATTACCGAAGTACCATATTCCCTCTTGTTTTGCCCCCGTCGAGAGTTCGCGAGGAGAAAAGGACGGAAGGAAAAAAAAAAAAAAGAATCCACGAGTTATAACCGAGTAACAGTAAACTCAGCGAGTCTCGAGTACTACAAGGCATTCTGGAGCAAAAATAAAATATACTATGTTCGGTCGCCTCGTATCGTTTCGCGACGAGAAAAGGATTCATTGACATCGAAACGATCTGTTTTTCTTTTTGGAAAAATGTAGCAATGGTACATTTTTTTTTTTTAATAAAATAAAAAAATAATTTTCGAAAAATAAATTTTCAAAAAAAAAAAAAAAAAAAAATTTCGAAAAATAAAATATTTGTAAAATTTTTTTTTTTTTCCAATGAAAAATCTTCAAAAAAATTTGTATATTTTTTTTAATTTTTTTTGGAGGCAATATATATAGTAGGGATATAGTGGTCTGCTTCTTCGCACCTCTGCATTCCACGACGCGCCTCGTTGGACTTGACACGTATTACTTTGCATTCCCATAAGCGTTGTCCAGGGATACGATACGCCTCTCATATCACGCCCTCCTATATATCTTCCTTCCTCTCTGAAGCCAACATTTTCTTTTTTACATTCTTTAATAATAAAAATTTAAAAAAAAAAAACAATCGTGACAAAGATTGCAAGAAAATAAGTAATCGATTCGAGAAGACGATATTCCGCGTAGTTTAACTTTTCTGTGAGAATTATTCAGCACGCATATCGAACTCATGGTAACCTTCGCGTGTCGAGTTCGCGCTGGAGAACGGTCAGCAGTGTCTGATCGCCTTCTACTTAACGTTTACTTTCGCGAACGAAGATTTATCTCACCTCGAGTTATGATAGCGAATATCCAATTTATTCCGAACGGCAATGATGCAATATTTAAAAATTATTATTAAAAAAAAAAAAAATAATAAAAAAAATACGAAAAATTAAAAAAACTTTAATCCTTGAAGACAAAAATTACAAATTGGCATTTTCCAACCCTTTTCGTTAACCACACATATTTTTTTGTATTATAGTTTCCCATTGCATTAAAAAAAATTATTTCTCGTTATATAAAAAAAAAAAAACAAAAAAATTACGAAAGATTTTTAAATACGAATTAAATTTCAAATTAATTTCACGAAAATCCCACGCGAATAAATAAATCCATTTTTTTTTTTTTTTTCAACAATTCAATTAAAATCGATCGAAAAATATAATAATAATAATTGAATATTGAATAGTTTTAAATTCGATGTATAAAAATAACGAATATAGAGCTCTAACTTTGCGCAAAACAGTATTGCAATATAGCGCAACTCCCCTCCGGACTTTGCTTCTGTTTCTGTATCCTGTCCTCTCCTCGTGTTTCCGCGGCTTCCTTTACTCGCTCACGGACTTACGCATAAGTTTAGTTACACGCGTGTGGTCACCGGGCACATCGTCCCGCGGAAGTCGTCACGTGTGAGAAGCTCTCCGGGTACTACTATATACTATATAGGAAGCACACTGACCGCGAGTGAGGCTAACGCGCACGAAAATTACTCGCGGGTGATATTGAAAAAAAAAAAAAAAAAAATTGTAAAACCATAAAATGCACTGCACCGGAGTTTGTGCGTTCGCGTTACGCACCACATAGAAAATAACTGGAATACATCGGATTGTTCGATATCTAAATCGCATTTTTTTTTTCAATTATTAAAGTATATATCCGTTACGTATTGTAAAATAAAAAATATTAAATTCCAATAGAAAAAAATGTTTATCCGAATATAGAGATCGATTATACGAAATTATCGATTTATTAAAAATTAATTTCGTCGATTCGATAATTTTTTTTTAAGAGGGTTTTTCTCCGTTAAAAAAAAAATTATTATTATTGCTATTCATTTTTTAAAAAAATTTAAGTCAATTAAATTTTTATTATTTATCGAATTTTTGTAATTTTTCTGAAGAAATTATTTTTCGGAGCGAAAATGCGCCCGAAAATAATAAAAAAAAAAAATTTTTTCACGAAAAACTTTCTGCTCCAAATTTTCGTCGTTTCGTGAATGAAAAAAAAGGCTGCCGACTACACGGAATTATCGATAAGAATAATCATTCGACACGTCCAGAACACTCGATGGCAAATAGATTCCCCGAACGCTCGGTGTCTGGTGGTACGAACCAAAATAAATAACAAGTAAAATGTAAATGTAGAGTTCGAATAATTCTCGTTCTCTCTCTCTCTCCCTCTCTCTCGAGTGTTCGATTCCGTAGTTGAATGAGAAAAATGACTATAGTGCGTCTATAACATCGAACACGTTGTATATACAGTGAGTGTTGGTAAATGGCATGAGGTATGCGTCGTGGGTTCTCCCGAGGCACGTCAGCTGTCGGGGGTCCGTTATACAGAAAGCAGTTTTAACTTCTGTTTCTTTTTTTTATATATTTTATTTGTCCTCAAAATTTCGACAATCTTTTAAATGAAATAAAACAAATTTTTATTTCTTAAATTTTTCAATGAAAAAAAAAAAAAAATAAAAAATTATAATAAAATAACATACGTAAATCATAAAAATATTTCTCTTATTTATATAATTTTTTTATTTTCGGCATCCATTTTTTTTTTTCAAAATTTCATTCGACTTCCAATAAAAAAATTTACAATAGATCGCCCTTTTACCTATACAAAAAAAAAAAAAAAGAAAGTACGCGATAAACTTACCAAGGAGGAGTCGTCTCCATTTTCACCGCTCATATCCCGCTATCGCGAATTCGTTCGCTGCTGCTTCTCCTTGCGTCGTTGCTTTTCTTCATCGCAATGAATTCTGCAATTTTATCACGCAATAGACGACAAATCTCTCATTTCCCTTCGCGTAAACACGTCGCGATCTCCTCGCGGGGGCCTCGAGAGATTCGTTGCAACAATGGTGCGCGAAAGAGTTCTCTCCTCGCGCCGCTCGACAGTATTCGCTAAGTTTCACCGAACAAAACCCAACGAAACAAAATTTCGAAAGATCGCGCAATTGATTTTTCGGTCGATCGTCGCTCGAGCGAATTCTCACGGGCGAAATTAAATCCGTCCGATAAATGAATGCGATTCGCTACTGTGTAACACCTGTCATTCACCCAACAAAAGTAGCGCCGGATTTTTCAATTTCATCGACGAGAAAAACAAAAAAAATCTCGAAACACCGTTTTATCCGCTTCCACAGAACTCTTAATAAAAAAAAAAATAAAAAAAAAAGGTATCGATCGATATCGAGATAAATCGAAAGATCACGAAACGGGAACACAAGAGAGGCACACAGGAAACGTCAACGACCACACTTTGCCGGAACGAAAAAAAATCCTCGATTTTCGTTTCGAAAGAAAGCCGCAATTCACGACTTTTCACAAAAACAACAAAAATAAATCGACGACAAACTCACAATTTTTTTTTTTTTTTTTTTTTAATAAACGATCGCGAGAAATTGATCGATTTTTTAATATCGATCGATTTCAATGTATATCCCTCGGTTTTTTTTTCTATTTAATTATTATTATTTTTATTATCATTATAAAATGATTTTTTTTTATAAACAATTGTCATGATTTTTGTTGAAAAAAAAAAATAATAACTTTGGTAGATATTTATTGTTTAACGCGTGCGAGAGAGCCTTTCGGCAAGTGGCAGCCTCCGTTCGTGCGCACGTACGGCCGCAAACTTCCATCGTTTCCATCGGCATTCGGCTTCGGGGGGCTTAGCTTGCCTCCGCTTTGACTCTCCTGCTTGTTGGTTCGCTCGCCTCACTCGCTGCTGCTGCTGTTGTTGCTTGTCCCGGACGCCATTCCCTTCTTTTCTTGAACCCCCACCATAAACTGAAAACAGCTATCTGCTCGCTAGCGAGGCGTCTGAGGCTCTTGAGCCGCTCATGGAATACCGATGCAAGTGTCACACACCTCGAGAGCCGCGGAGCCCGAGCAGTGCGTTCGAGCGAAGAGCGAGAGACGAAGAAAGGGTTTTTCGTGGGGGAAGTAATGGTCAACGCTGCTTTGCGACGGGGCAGAGGAGGATTTCAGGCGCAGGTAACTTTTGCGGCAGAAAGGCTCAACGAAATCGAGGGAAATGCGGGGAATTAAGCAATATGGCAGATGCACCTGCTGCCATCTCTCACCTGGCGTCGTCAAGAGAATTTTCGCCCCGCGGTTGCGGTAGTCGGAGAAAACAATAGCGGTGGTTTTCGAGAGATGAAAAGAGAGAATCGATGACCATACGGTTGCGAAATTCGGAGAATATATATCGATTTTTTGGGATTTTTGCGGGACTTTTGAGATATGCAAAATAATTTTGTTTTTTTTTGTGAATGTCGAAGAATAGGAATTTTTTTTTTTTTCTATATTTTTCGTGTAGAACTCATTTATTTTTTTTATTATTTATTAAAAATTTATTTGTGATTCATATTTTAATATTCGGCGACTCAATGAATTAATATTAAAGCTTTCTACCGATATACAAAAAAATTATCATTTTTTTTTTTTTCTGAACTAAAAAAACCGATTTTGAATCAAGCAGCGCGATCTATTGCTTAAACCAGAATCGGTCAATTGTTCGAGTAGTTCGAGTGAAAGGATCGTCAAGGTTGTTGGTCGTTGGTCCATTCTTCGGAGACTGAAACCAGAAACTCTAACGAGCGAAGTAAATTTTTTTTTTTTTTTTTTTTTTTTTCACGTAAATGATAAATGATAAATTAGGGATGAGGGATGAGGATTTTTCGACGCACACCAAAGACAGACAGATGAAGACTTTTTCCACAACATTTAATAAAACGCTAACAACTACGTATGCCTTGTTGGTTTTTTTTTTTCTTTACTCAAATACTCTAAAAGTTACTTACATACGTATTATATTCATATATATATATATATAATTTTTTTTTATATATATATATATATATCGTAAGGAGATGTCTCGTCCTTCGTAATAATTGTAAATAATTGAATTGTCTGTTGCCGAAGTTGTGTTTTTCTACTTTCTCGTTCTTCAAAGTGTCGTTATGGATTTCCCATTATTTTATATATATGTATATATATATACATATATATACTTATCAATAATCGCGTTTTTAACGTTATTACAATTTATTTATTATTTTTATTTTTTTTTAAAGTTTATACAATTGTTCGGTACGCAGCGATTTTTTTTTTTTTTTTTTTCTATTTTGTGTATTTTGTAATTGCTGGCCATTCGGACCGGTAAAAGCTGCTTTTTTTTTTTTGGCTCTCAAAAAGAAACGAGGAACGTCGCATATGTTCGGGCGGTCAATTATTAATTGTTATCGATGCAATTTCGATGCCGCGCGGGCGCTTCCGATTGTACCACTCGGCAATTGACACGAACGAGCGGCTTTTATCATTATTTAATTTAATACTATCGCTTCGTCGATGAGCGAAGCTAAATGAGAGAAAAAACGAAACGCATGCATTCCAATGGTATGAGAAATTAAAAAAAAAAAATTGTTAAAGATTTAAAATCAGCAAAATAATTCTTTGTAAAAAGAAAAAAAATGATGATTTTTTTTTCCCTTAAACACAATTTAAAATTTTTTTTTTTCTGTATTAAATTCTGTGGGGATAATTTATTATATCGATCGTAGCGACTTTCCTCCTTTCAGTCCAAATCCTCACGTACACTGCGCACCTAAGTTGTTTTTGTTTGTTTGTTTGTTTGTTTATTTATTTCTTTATTTATTTATTTATTTATTTATTTAAGTATTAAAGTTAGGTATCATAAACTGCATTCTAAGCTGATCCCATTGTTGTTTCTTGGTCACAACCTCGTTGAATAATCAATCAATTTAATATTTTCATCGTCATCGTTCATTGTCTCAACTTCATTTTTTTTTTCGACATGTTGCGCTCTCAGCGAGGATGTGTTTTGCCTGATAAAAATTACCACACCGGATGCCCTGACACGGAATTTTTGTTATTCAATTTCATTCTCATTTACAACACGTGACGCCAGTCACAAAATAATTTTTTTTTATTTTTTTTTTTTTTTACGGAAATCACAATTTCGTCATTGGCGCGAGTATTTTTGTCATAATTAATAATTCGATTGGGCATCCGGTCGTTGATTCTCGTCAGCGTTTCCCATTTTTTTCTCGCGCTCGAGGATAATCAATTTTTTTTTACAAATTTCTCTCGAAGCAATTAAAAAAAAAAAAAAAAAAAAAAATCTTACAAAAACCTCGAATTATCGATAATCCCATCGATATCATTTTCTAGCCCGTTTATTCGTTTACCTATTTTAACGAAAATCGTGGATTGTTCAAACGTCGAAAAACAACGTTGATATCCAACCCCTTCGTTTTCGCCATTTTTCCATGTGGATTGTTCATAAATCATTTTTTTCCATCCGAGAAACTCGATGAAGATCTATTTCTCGAGTGACGGCAATCGTCAGGTACTTCTTTTGCCTCCAAATTCAGAAAGATTAACTTTCAGAACCAAAAAGCCACCCAAAGTCACAGATTTCAAGCCGAAGCCGGTTTCCGCCATTGATTTCTTGATGACTTCATCAAAATTCTCGTCGCAATTGTCAGTCACAGGTTCTACCGGAGGCGAAACGATTGGTGAACAATCGAGAAGGTCGGTGAAGACATATTCGTCGATAGACGCCGATCGTCAGGTACTTCTTTTGCCTCCACATTCAGAAAGATTCAACTCCCAGAACCACAAAAGTCACCCAAAGTAACTGATTTCAAGCCGAAACGGTTTCCACCATTGATTTCTTTATGATTTCGCCAAAATTCTCGTCGCAATCATCGGCAACAGGTTCTACCGGAGGCGAAATGACCGGTGGACTTTTTTCCCCTTCGATTTTTCCAGCACCGTTGTGTTGCTGATAACCACCCAATGGTTGGGAAGGTTCCACATCACCGTAGTAGGAGTATCTGCCCGCCAGAAGTTCTGAAAATGGTTCAAGTTTTCCCATTTGTTGAACAACTGCGTTCATCGGTTGTACGGAATTAAGATTAGTGTATTGCTGCTGACTGCCTGAGGGATCTTCCTGATTGAAAGAGTTCTCGTAGACGTGATGGGATGGTCCTTGATGGGGTGAACAGACGTTCGTTTGCATTACATTCGGATCTTGTCCATAAGCATAATGAGCGAAACCAGGATTGTTCGGTGGGATGGCTTGGAATTGGGGCTGAAATTGCGATCTGGAAGTCGAGGCTAACGTCTGATAACCTTGATAATCCTGATAAGGTCCCTGGGGAAAGCTGACGGTGGATTGTTGTTGCGGTTGCTGTTGGCCGGGAAAGGTTTGAAACGCTTGTCCGAATTCGGGATGAAGTTTTCTGGGTGAATTCTGAATACCATCGACACCAACTGATTCAGGATCAGTTGGATAGCAGTCGTCTCTGATGGCGTAGAGATCAAGGCTGTCTTCTCTCCCAGCGTGGACTATAGGCTGACAAGAGGTCGAAGCGGTTTCGTGATTCTCGTAGTGAAGGGTCGTGAAACCACCGGCATTGATGCAGGAAACCTGGTCGCCTGGGATCACATTTGGATGATCCATTGGATTGGTCATCAAGCTTGGAACTTCCCGCATTGGACCGCGTGCCGATTGGATGGGGGACAACAAGTCATGATCCGTGCGATCCTCGTCGCGTTGCTTCTTCTCCAGTTGAAGACGCATCAGGGTGTGTATGAAATGCGTTCGCACGCGCACGGGGTTGAATTCTATGCGGCCGGAACTGTTTGCGCAACCATCGCGGGAACATCCGCAGGGAAATCCGGCGCGATCGACCTGAACAGAAAAAGTCATGATGTTATTGATTGAGGTCTTTGATCATTAAGATTTTGATCATAGGTCCGTTTGTGGCTTTTTTAGAAGCATCTTTGGTTCTGGTGAAAGTCAGCATTTTGGAAAAATGATTTTTATGAAAAATGCAAACCTAGGAAATGCTGGCGGGTTATATCAGTTTTTTTAAACCAGGATTTGTAATAATTGAAGATTTTTATTAATGAAAACGGTACTTTAACTACGATTTTGGGATTTTCTCGGTCAATTTTATTGGATTCTTTTTCCGCCTCACCTGGCATTTAACGTTTGCTCTCGAACACGGACAGCTTTCGGGATCGCAGTAACCCTTGCATCCGCAACCACAGTGTTCTCTGCTCGCCCTTATATCGCGACAGTCGTCTTTCTCAACGGCGTCTATCCTCCTGACACCGGCGGCTCTGAGCAAAGCTCTTCGCTGCCACGTCGGTACGGGTTGAAGAAAATAGTAACTATCGATATCGAGCTCCTCGGTATCGCTCGGCTCTTCGTCCGTGTCGTCGCTCGGATCTTCCGAACTCGAAGCAGCTTCCGTTACGCAATTAGCCGCACGTTCTGACCTCAACTGCGCCAAACGCGCGCGATGAATTCGCCTCTGTTCGGTTGCGTGTTCGGCGAGAGAAAATCTTTCGGCGTGTGTGTGCGTTGCGCTCATTCCCAGGGTACTTCCACCCTGAAGAAGAAACAACAATCAAATCGATACTTTATTTACCTGATAAACAAATGGAAAAATAATTCAATTATTGGTTAGCAAATAAAAACGTAAATGCATGAGATTTAATAATTGAATGATCAACTTTCGTAAAAGATTTTTTGATCGATTTAGGTGTTCATGAAAACATTAAAAAATCAATCGAATAGTCTTTCATCTGTTATAAAAATGCTTTAAAAAAATGAATTATCCAATGCTAAATAATAAAAAAAAATCATTTAAAGACGAATTGGTGGAAAAAATATATTTCGATTTTGTCGAAAGATTTTTGACCGATTTTACTTATGAATCAATAAAATTACAGCATTTTAGACGAAAATAAAAAAATCGAGGTCTCACCTGCGAAGGTACACAGGTGAATCCTTGAGCCCTCGGAAAGTAATAGACCGTAACGGCATCGAACTGAATATTGCGTTTCTTTCGCGTGTCCTCGGTATTCATTCTCTTAGGGCTCGGCTCGCCCTCCATGCAATCGGTAAGCCTACGCTTTAGGCTGCTCTTCGGTGGACTCGGAAAGCTCGGCAAAGGTATCTGCTGTTGTTGCTGTTGCTGCTGCTGCTGTGGCTGCTGAGTTCCCGATGTGCCGGCGTCCGGAACGAACGCTTCCAGTGGATTCACTACTGCAAGAGCATAACGCATACCTCAGCCACAGTGGGGGAGTTTCATTTTCATAATAACAACAATCAATAATAATAATAACAACAATAACGACGATAAACGTTTTCGCATTCGTCGAGGCAAGGCAATCCCGTCATCGGTGCTGCTTGCCGCCTGTCGTTACTTCACCAGTATGTCCCTCGGCCTTTTGATAATCGATACATGACCCGAGCGGATCGATATACCACTTGCGCGCGCTATGACTATGACTGTATTATAGAAGCTGATGCCTGCGGTGGGGCTATATGAAACAACGGGGCAAAATGAACGACACAATTTTTCAGATCCGCGAAATAAATTATCAAATTCTTTCGTTGCTTGTGAATACTATTATTTTAGGCCCGGCAAAGAAATTAAACGATTTCCCGAGATGTGGTTTGCTTAAAAATTATCCAGAAAAGCATCATTGAAAATTAAAAAAAAAAAACTCCCAATCAAACCGGCAAAACGAACCTTTGTCTTTATCAGTAAGAATGTCGTCGGGTATTCTGTCGAGAAACGAAGTCTCCGAGTCGCTTTCGGGTGCCGGAGCTGGTCCAGGATCCCCAGGTATTTCGCTACCGAGTCCAGAATCGCTACCGTCCGATCGAACTTCGTCCCTCGCTCCCGTGGCCAACGCTAGACTCTCCGCTGAGTCTTCGGTAAACGCCTCGGGCCTTTCTGGTTCCAATCTCGTTATCATATCGCCGGGCACTTCGTCCGACGGTAAAGAATCAGTTTCCTGACACGACGAACTACCGTTGATCGGTTCCACGCAGTCGCTAAGATTGACCGATGTTATCGAGGTAAGTTCAGAACTGTCCGAAACGGTTTCCGTCTCTGTCTCGGTGTCCAAAGACTCCTGAAGGTCACTAGTCACTTCGGTAGCGGCGTCGGGCGATTCCAATCGCAGAGAATCAGCACCGATCGCCAATGGATCAACCGGTATCTCGTCCTCATCATGATCATCCATCAAACTGTCGGCAAGAGTTTTCCTGACGCAATCGAGATTCAACCGGTGCAATGATTCTCTCCTGTCTATCACCCTTTCCAATGGTACTTTCGTCGACGACAACGACGTTGGGCTCTCCAGCGTTCGCTCGATCACAACTTTGGGGCTTTTACGACTTAATTGATCATTGCCTAGATACTTTGGCGACAGACAAAAAGCCCCGATAGCAACTGGATTCTCCTTACGACTGGAATCTTTGATTTTGTCTTCTGATTTCACGGTTTCCAGTCCGCGCGGGGTTTCCACCACGGCATTTTCTACACTTCCAAGTTCTACGGAGTTGCCCGCTATACTCGCCTCATCAACGACACAAGTCAGAGTCCTATCGACATCAATTTCAGTCCCATCAACGACACAATCCGTTCTCTGATTGTGGACCTCCTGATCACTTTTGTTCTTTGATTCGGCACCGTGGTCATCGACACGCGACAAAACTATCACGAGCTCACGTTGAACGTTCGAACGGGCGTTCGACGGTGAGCACGAAATCGCTGATGGCGAAACTATGATCTCTTGGATAACACAATCTTGAGAGCTTCTGGATGGATCAACCGCGTCTAAATGGTCATTTGGTGGTCGGATTTCGTCACTGGACACAGTGGTTGCGTTTTCTTTCACTTCTACAGCATCCGATGAATCTTTGCACGTTTTTGGCGGGTCTGTCCTATGATTCGTTGATTCCTGGTCGGATTTTGCAGCCAAAGGATCATATACGGTCTCGTTGATTCTCGACAAACTGACCTCTGACAAAATTGCACCTGAGGTATCCCCGGTTGGATGCAAAGATTCTGTTGATTCTCCAGACAGCCTTTCCTCTGATTCCTCGATTCTTGGTGGCTGAGCCTCATCTTCGAAGAGTCCCGAATCAGAGGTCAGCGAAATCTCACCCAGCGTACGTTCCCGCAGGCTTACCAGCACCGGTGATAACCTTCTGATGTCGTTCTTAAGTTGCTGAGCGTGTTCCTCGGATATCTCGACGCCGATTCTCTTGATTTCGGCGTTTATAGGCGGAAATTCACCGGCAGGTCTTTTCCTAGATGGTGTTGATTCGCTAGACGATGTCGTTGGATTGTCGTCCACGTTGAAGGCGTCTCCATAGGCTTTCTCGCTGTTTTCGCACTGGTCCACGATTCCGTTTGTTTCATCCAAGAGTTGCGAAGAGATTCTCGAAGATTCAGGATTTTCCGGATCAAAGGGGATTACCAAAGGTTCACCAAGGTCCGCGGAGCTTTCGGGGATTCCCGGAGATTCCTTGGTCACAATCGTCGAATCTTTTTCATCAACGCCGAGTCTCGTAGTGACTTCTAAAGACGAATTTATCGACTTGATGGTTGTTTGATTCGGCGAATCTTCGAGTGGCGCACCGTCGATTGGACATCGCGACACATCATTGCCGGACGAAGTTTCTTGATCGTTTCGGGATGATTGTAGATCACCGGCGATCGGAGAATCATCCAACGAGCTGGAATCCTCTTGGGCCTCGACGAGACGAACATCCTTTGCCAAAGGCGATTCCATCTCTCGTGATTATCTTCGCTCTGTCGACACAAAATTGGAAAAATCAATTTTTTTAATCAAATCTTTTTCGTATCATTTGATTTTGTGATTCTATATATCTGGTTTGATTTTCTTGGCTTTTGTGAATTAGCGACTTTTTATGCAATGTTTCTCAATCTTCAATATCTCACGGCTTATCTCTCGTTATATCTTATCTCGTATTATTTTTTTCTATTTCTTTTTTTTCGTTTTGCTAGTTTTCTCTGTATAAAATATATATCATAAGCATGGATACGAAGGAGGACGGAGAGGGATCAATAAGTCGCGCGCTACCTCGTACCGCGCACCGTGTGCCGAGAGAGAGTGAGAGCCAACACGGGGTGAATAAGAGAGTGAGAAATTGTGTACGAGGGAGAATGTAGCGTGAGAGTCTCGATATTTCTTACGGTGAAAAAAAAAAAAAAAAAAAAAAAACATAAATCAATGTTTTTTTTTTCGCCCTATGTCTTCGAATGCGAAAGGGTGCAATATTCGTATCGATTGTTTCGTTGTTTATTGATTAAAAAATATTTTTCCAGAAAAATTATTGAAAATTCAGATTAATAATTTTTGTACACTAATCATAATAATCAAATTTTTAATATCCGACGATACTTTTTTGTATATCTTTCGACAATCATAAGACATTATTTAAAAATATTTGCCGTTTGCGAAATTTTGGAAAATTCAAGTAAATAAATTTTATTCACTAATCGGCGCCAATAAATCCAGTGGCAATAATATTTTCCCTGTCCGATGCAATTTTTCTATATTTTTATTCAAACAATCCGAAGAAAAATGCATTTTTAAATATTTTTTATAATCACGAAAATCTCGTTTACCTAAAAAAATTCTTCTCGGCTAAATAAAAAAAAAAAATAAAATAAAAAAAAACTCGCGCACGATTTACGTCGTCTCGCAACTCCAGCCTCGATTCTTGTTGCGATAATAATTATCGTATCTACGACAGTAACACGCAGTTTTTGAAACGTCTTGTATACCCGATGATTCGATGGATCCGTTCCAAATCCGCTCCATCGTCGATCGTTCTTTTTTATCTTTTTTCTCGCGAATCTCTTTCGTATTGTTTTTCTCAAAAAAAAAAAAAACCAAAAATCTGATATCTTGTTCCGAATTTTTTCAAATATATCTGTCTTCGAATTCTGTTTTGAAGTTCGTCTTTTTTTTCCGCGACTTCAATTTACAATTGTGATTTTTTTTCGCCGCGATTATCGCATTGAAATCAATTTTTTTTTATTTTTATTAAAACGTCTTTGACGAATTCGGCGTAAAGAAATAATCGACAAGACTTTGGAGTAAAATAAAGATGAGAACCGAGATAGCGCGCGGTTGTGGAGCGTCGGCAGAGAGAATAGCTTCTCCGTCGAGAGGTTCTTCGCGCTTAGAGTTGTAACCCGTTCACCGGCTCGCGTAAGAGTGAGCACCGGAGTGCGCGTCCTCTCGCTGATGTTGCTGGTGGTGGTTCTCTCTGGTCGGACAGGATATTTTCCACCCCCGTCGGCGGAGTGAATCGCCGCGACGCGGCGTCGTGCGCACGCGACGCCGCGACCCCCTCGGCGGGACTCGGCTATACCTTCGCCGAAGGAGAGGACACCGGGAGAGCGGGAGAGCGAGAGAACGGCTCTCTTCTCTGGCTATGCTTTCCCGTCTGTGCTGTGTGTGCCTGTGGCTCCACAGTTACTGCATAGGTACACAAGGCAATAGGTACGAAGGCATACAGAGACAGCGAGAGAACCCATGGAACAGTTCAACGAACGAAAAAGCGGCGGCATTGAGGCGCCTGCGCTTTGGGGCGCTACCGACACTGCAGCGCGTTTCGTCGCGATCGACGCGATCGCGTTTCTATAGGACGTTCTGATAGAGTTATTGCCATATGGCACAGTCATTGGCATCGCTTAGTGTGTCTATTCTATGGGATTTTGATAAGAAAATATGCCAATCACTGTATGTTCGATGAAAAACACGAAGTTCCTACTTGAATCCTACCTATCGAACCGGCCGACAGATTTTACTTTTCGTCTGTGTTAAGCGGGTTAATCCCAAGCTTTGCTCACTGTATCCCCTCCGCGATTGCTATGGTGGATCGTCGCATTGATCCGCGAATCTTTGAAATCCCTTCCGAAAGCACAGCTTTCTGTTTTTTTTTCTTTTTTTTTTTTTCATAAATATTCTTCAATTTCTGTGTCTCTCGTCTTCCGGTCGTTTGCCATTCATGACATCGCGATTCTAGAGATAGTATTTTTTTTTTCTTATTCAATTTTCGAAAAAGTATTATTTTTGAAAAAAAATTCAATATTATCATTTCATAATTTTTTTGCATATTACCCTTATCATTATTTTTTTATATTATTATTATTTACAACAATTAAAAAAATGATAATAACAATTTTTAAAAATATTATTATTTAAGGGGGTTGAAGTATAGCAACCAATTCCACTATCAATAACCCAATTGACGAATTGCCAGATCCCATTTTTTTTTTTTTTTTTTCAATTTCCCCGATCAAAGTTTTTGATATACGTTAAAAATCGATCGGCTCTGCCTAACCACAGCTTACCTACAATCGGACGTAGTAAAAAAAAAGGGTTTCGAAATAAATACAGAAAGTAAATACGCGGCGATAGAGCGAAAGCAGATAGAAGAACATGTTGAAAAGTAATAAGAAAAAAAAAAAAAAAAAAAGTAGAAATAAAAAAAATTAGCAGCGATCGAGTGAAAAAGAAAAGAAGAAGGTAGAGAGATCAAAGCGCCGGTCTCGGTTTTACGAGGCTAGCAGACGGCGTCGGGGGTAACGGGGGGGTCCCGATATTGCGAACTCGCGCCGCTACTACTGGACTCTATCTACTTTCCAACGTTCTTCTCTTTCTCACTATCACGATATGTTGTATATATATATATATATATATATAAGGCGAAAATGTATATGAACTTTCCGCATATATATATTTTTTTCTTTTTTCTCTCTCCATATACCTTATAGTATATAAATATGTGTACTATATATACATAAACGAAAAGTGTATGTATACATATATATAGTATATATATACGCGGTACCTTGAGAGAAAAAAAGAAAAAGCAAATGGAAGACTATATATTTTTCCTCTACTTCGGGTTTGCGCGGAGCGCTGGTCTCTCTGGTCGCCGTCGTGCTTTCTGCTTTCTGAGAAACGTTTCGCCAGAGCGTGAGTACAAAGAGAGCGGAGAGGGTCTATCTACCTACACACTTTTCCCTCGGCGAACATAGGCCAGCGAGCTACTTTTCCAGCTACAGCGAGAATCACGCTTCTCGTATCCCGACGCCACAGTTCCCTCGCGATGTATATATATATATATATATATACATATGTATGTATGTAAAAGCCATCATGTATTTATCGCGGTAGGTACATGTGTATGTACACGCGTCTTGATAGATCGAACGTATGAACGTATCATTGTGTACACGACGTGATAATAGCCATAAGTGGTACAACACTGGTAGATGGGTTTAGAGGTTAAATTCAGTTATAAAAACATTATTTCGAGTTGAAAAAAAAAAAAAAATTGAAAATTTACGAAAATTATTAACAATTTCAGAAGTTGAATTGGGCAATAAAAAAAAAAAAAAAAAAATGACGAAAATAAATTTTTATCGAAATAATTTTTTTTTTGTAAAAGTTATAAATTTTTTTTAATAAAACATTTAAACAATAGTTTCATGATGCACAATAATTGTTAATCCAGAAAACTGCGATATATTTCACCCATAGTGTATTTTCTCTATCGTCCCTCTTGCTACGCTCCTGTTCGCAATACCCTATAGTTCTATATAGTATACTACAGTATATACTTATGCTCGCAGTATGTACCCTATGTACGGGTTATATAGATCTGTGTTTCATCGACGTACACTCCGGAATGCTACTGCATCAGACGCACTAATACAACGCTTGCTTGCTTGCTACGCTTTCTCAGCTTCGTAAGGGTTGCGGGGGTGTATAGCATTAGAGGGGTAGCACGCTCCGTGTGAGCGAGTAGAGGGATCAAAAGAGGGACATGTTACTACTGTACAGTATCTATATATGTATACAGACATCAGAGAAACGCGTGGGAGGATACATTATAGTGGTCTGTAGGACGATATAGATGGATATGTATATAGGTGCCTTCAGGCAAAACAAGAGCGAGGGAGCGACATATAATGCAGCTTCAGTGGCCTCTCTCACGCTCGTTTCTCCGTGGAAGCTGTGGAATTTACCACCCACCGGTCCATCGACTGTTACTCGACTACTCATCTCTTTCCTTCTCCTCCTTATCTATTTCCACCTGTTCTCGAGCGGCTTTACACGCTGATGTAAAGATATTCGTGGTTCACATTTTAACGCCATTGCCTCGTATCTCATGACGTGAATACTGGTGGAGCTTTTCTCACTTGATTGGTTATGAATAGTGAGAAAAGTACTCGACTATGATACTCACTCGCCGCTTTTTGCTTCTATGATTTGTTACTTGTTACCACCTGTCTTCCAGTCGCTTTAGACGTCAATGTGAACATATTTCTCGATCTCATTATAATGTCACAAAATGGTACCAGAGCTTTCCTTACTCATCCCTTTTATTTTTCTGATCATTTTCCATTTATCCTCAATTCTCTCTTCACATCGACGTAAATATGTTTCTTAGTCACATTGCAATGTCACAAAATGGCACCAGAGCTTTCCTTGCTCATCCCTTTTATTTTTCTGATCATTTTCCATTTATCCTCAATTCTCTCTTCACATCGACGTAAATATGTTTCTTAGTCACATTACAATGTCACAAAATGGCACCAGAGCTTTCCTTACTTGATTCGTTATAAATAGCGACGGAAGTACTCGACTTTGTTTTTCTAATCATTTTCCATTTATTTTCAACTTCCTTTTCAAATCGACATAAATATGTTTCTCGGTCACATTTTAATGTCACAAAATGGTACTCTTTTTTTGTTTTTCTGATAATTTTCCATTTATTTTCAACTTCCTTTTCAAATCGACATAAATATGTTTCTCGGTCACATTTTAATGTCACAAAATGGCACTAGAGCTTTCCTTAGTTGATACGTTATAAATAGTATCAGAAGTACTTAACTATGCTAATCATCCCTTTCAGCTTCTATTATCTATTTTCATCGATCCTCAGCTCAGTTTACGCGTCTATGCATGCAAGCACCGTCGGTCCCAATAATGTCACAGATTATGTCCCAAGCTTTTCCAATTTAATTCTCGACTTATACCATCAAAATCATACATTCTAAACTTATTAATTCTCTTCAACTTGAAGCGTAAAAACTCGTTTGAGGCATTGAAGCTTAAAAAAAAAATCTAATCTACAAGACAATCCCTTAAAACTATTAAGGGTATTCGCTCGCTTTCTCACTTCATTCATCATTAATAGCATCAACGACAAACAGTTTACAGTCATTATCATTAAATAGAATTAAAAAAAATGTGTTTAGCGTATTTAAGCTTAAAAAAACGTGGGTCGGGGACTATAAAGCGAAGAAACAACGCCTCAAGCTATTCGGCGAGCTCGACGCTCACTTTCTTCCGTTAAAACTGAATAGCATCAAAACTAACCGGTCCACAGTAGTTAATTCTCTTTAACTCCCGCCAAAAGAAAAAAAGAAAACATCTTTGAAGAGTCAAAGCTTTAAAAACCGCAACTAGAAGACTCTGAAAAAAAAAAAACATGAAAAAAACTCATCCCTTAAACCATCTCGCAAACTCGACGCTCACGCTGGATTATGAAATCCACTAATTTTTAATGAACTAGGCTAGGCGCCTTAATATCCCGCCATAAATTTAAGTTTCCACGTCTCCCGTGGCACTTTTTTCGCTCGAGTTCGTATTTTTTTTATCCGCCGAGCGAAATTCTTCTTGCGGTTGTGAAATTTTTCTTCCCTTCACGACAGTGAGTTGACGGACTCTCTCTCTCTCTCGAGGTCAAGAAAAAGAAGAAAATGAAGAAAAAAAATTGCTCTCCACTAGCGAAAGAAGGATTTTACCTTGAAGAACGGTGGATAAGGAAGGGACGAGGGATAAGGAGATGCCGAGAGTGAACAGGTCGTCAGGAGAGGGCGAAGAGGACTCTCTCTCCCTCGTCCCGTGGAAAACGAGAGGAGAAGCAACGGATATTTTGCCAAGGGGCAAAAGGAGTCGAGTCGAGTGAAGCGGGAGCCGATGCGCGGGTGTGTATATTGGGGCGTTTGTAAATGGGAGGGTGGGAGGGGAAGGGATATCCGAGAGAGGGGTTGAGAAGGGAGCGAGGAAATGACGGGGTGGTTTCCACCTCCAGTCGAATCGATCCCACCGCAGTGTAGATATATATACCGCCGAACCCACGTGCATACATACCATAGACTGGTCCATTCTACCCACTCCACCCCCACCCTACCCCCGCCTTCATCTTTCCCACCGTTTTTCTACCCTCTATTTCTATTGTGTTTTTTTCTTTTTCTTTTACTCTCCGTCCTGTCTACACCTCGGAACACTGCGTACTTTATCGACGATCGAAATTTTCTAATTACTTAACGAAAATAAATACGAGGTTCCGTGAATTTGTAATTTTAAAGATTTTTAAATACGGTTTTGAAGAATTTTGTCCCGAATTATTACATTTTTTGTTTTAACTTTAGGACACAAATGGTAAAAAAATTCTTTCCATTTTCTTTTTTTTTTTCAGTCGAAATAAAATATTAAAAATTTTATTAATTTTTTATTTTCGTTTATCAAAAACTCTTCAATACTCCGAGATTTTAATAAACCCAAATTTTTTTTTGCGTTTTACAAAAAAAAAAAAAAAATTGTTTCAAAATTACGTTTGAAGGTTCGCGGCAATCGCGTTCGGAGTTTCAACGATAAAAAGGACCATGTGAATTCGATGAACTTGCAGCTGCAAAGAGCTTTAGGTTAAACCACCCACGCATCGAAGCAGACCGGCCGAGAGGCGCGGGCGGGGGAGAGAGGGGCGGAGGTAACCCCCGAGGGTTGGGGGCGGAGGGGGTAAAGCATTTCCTGGATGTAGGCGGTGTTGCTCGATGACACGAGTCGTTCTGGCCTCTCAACTCTCGCGACCACCTACAACCCTCTCTATAGAATCACACGTACTACTCTATGCATATATCTATATATATTTATATATACATATATGTATATACAGCGAAGAATATGTACCGTTTCTCTATAGTTCAGGTACCTCCTCCTTCTCTCTCAATACCCAGTGACGTATTCTAACCCACCTACAGGAGAGATCTATATCTCTATATACGTCGGTACATAGACGCCACGTTAGGTATTACGGTATCTATATACAGGTACATGTATAACGCTTCGATGTGTTGTACATCCCACCGGCTACCACCGACGCTCATTATACTCGTCTCAATACCCCCATAGGTTCCACTGTACACATCTTCTGTACAGGTAAACTCCAGCCGTGATTGTCCAATGATAAACACACCGGAACACATCGCGAGCCTTAAATGTTAAACGTATTATCGTGGGAATACTACAATTCTATTTTTTATTAATTTTTTTTACGACTTTCAGCTGATTGTTAACGAAATTTAGTTTACGTAAAAAAAAAATTTCTTTTTGTAAGAAATAAATGTTGAAAAAAATTTTTTCGTAAAAATAAAAAATGGCATTCAAAAAATTCAAAGGTTTGGTTTGGCTGTGAAATATTGTACTAAATTATTTCGAAGAAAAAAAAATTTCGCATTTAAAAATCCAAAATTTTGATTTTTCAGTTTTTTTTAAACTCATTTTTTTTTTTTTTTTTTTTTTTTTATTTTTAAAAAATTCGTGACAACGAAAATGAGAAATATCACGTGACCACAGTGAAACACATAAACGTCTTTTGCTTTGTCGAATAGTCGAATAGTCGAATAGTTCGAATAGTTCAAGGAAAAAAAATATGGTAGATGGTGGATAGTAACTTCCGTACAGATAAAAAGCCTTCGAGCAGTTGAAAAAAAAAAAAAACAAACAAAGTGCCCGCTATTATTTGACTCGAGTTCATTCGCATTCAGTTCGGGTTTTGTATTCCTTGTACTCTCTTCGGGAACTCCGAGGATAGCTCGGGAGGAAGAAGACGATGGCGAAGACTCTGTCGGTAGATAACGGTACTCTGCCGCGAGAGAAAAGCCTGCGAGGTCAGACTCTCGTACCTCGTCAAGTAATTCTTTTTTTTTTTTTCTCAAGCAGAGATTTACCATTTTTTATTATTTCTAAACTCAATTTTCCATCAGATTCAATTTTTTTAATTTTCGAGTCCTTCGGTAGTTAATGAAAAATACGGGCGAAATTCACGAAGTGTAAAAATATCGAGAGTGGCTGCCGAAGTTGTATATTGTAGTTTTAGCAACGGAAAAGGGAACGTTGATAGAGACCAGAAGAGGAGAGCTTTCGGAGCGAAATTCTCGTACGCGATAGAAGGCTCGGGACAGGAATAGCGTTGGGACGGTCTGACGTCAGAGGTGCGCTCGGCAGTCGTCTACGTCGTCGTTTTATCGCGGCGATATAACACCGATGCTGCATCCAATGTTATAGCAGTCGAAGAACTGAACGAGCAAAAAAATTCAAAAAAATTTAAACCCAAAGAAAAAAAAAATATATAAAAAATCGGAAGCTAAATTTCGTCGAAATTTGAATAAAACGAGGGAAAAAAAGGGTTAAGGGGGAATTTACGAGGTCCTTATCCGCGCGGTAGGGAGAAAAGTGGATAAGGGCCGCGCTGACCTACTTTCGATCGGCAGAAGTCACAATTTCGTCGGCGGGTTGACTTCTCTCCTTCGAATTCGCTCTTCAGGCTTTTTCGATTCGTTTTCATTATTTGGTAGCATTGAATACGATTTTTTTTCTGTTTTATCGACTAAAAACCGGAAAATCGGCAAAAGATCGGCATCGAGATTTTTTTGTGTAATTAAAAAATCACTCAATATTTCAGCTGTTGGATTCGTTTAACAGGGTGAAAAAAAAAAATAAAGAAACTATTAAAAAAAAAGTCAATGTCCCGATCGCGATACGAAAGGTATACTATAAGTAAAACAAACCACCGAGTTTACGCTGCAAAGAAACGACGACGCTCTGTTGTGTAGTATTTTTTTTTTTTTTTTGCCGCTTGTGAAAGTACACCCGTTGAAGCTAATACCGGTACAGCAATACCGTCGGGTATATATACCGTTGTGGATTGTGTATAAGCATGCCGAGGGGGATTGGTAAACGGTGGATGCAAGTGGAACGCGCCCGCGCGCGCCGTTGCAAAATTCTACTGCGAGATTGTTGGATGACCGCGGTGTCTCAAACTCGTTTACTCCTTCTTTCTGGTATTGTAGAAGTTCTTCTTGTGCTTAACAGCGATGAAAGAAGCTTTTCAAGGTTTAAAGCTAATCGTAGTTATTTTTATTAAAAGAAAAAGGAAGAAAAACGGTTTTTTCCCGATGGCAATGTGCCATTTGAGTTAAGACCGAAATTACTATCAGATTCGTGTCCAGCGGAGAAAAATACATGGAAATGTGTAGTGACGTCCATTTTTTTTGAAATTCCAAATTTTGGTTCAGGAAACAAAAAATCTTTGAGTCCTTATTTTTCACCGGAAATCGTTAAAATTTTCAAAATCGATCGTGCAAAAATGTATCTTTTCATTCGTCGTATCGAAGTTGCATCCGATGTATTTTTTCCCCCATTATCGTGAATCCATCAACTATGTAACTCCGCAAAAATGGGATCCAAAAATTCAGACTGGAAATCAAAGAAAATGAACATTTCCACCGATTATCGTGGTAACCGATTTTTCACCGGTGCTGCATCGTCGTAAGAAAGATTGCTAAATACGAAAACCATCAAGATGAACAACGGGGAAAAGTACGATGAAAGTAGTCGTTTGAATTGCGTCTAAACTGAATCTGCATTAATAATAGAGAAAGCGGGTATCCACAACTTGCTTATACTTGGTTCGCATCCCTCTCCTCCACCCCCACCGCCCATGATTCTCTATATTTTCCTATATCTCACCTCGAAACTCTAACACTATCTCTCCACGAGTCTCAAACTCCAAGTCTAGTCCTCTCTCTGCCGCTGCATTTACGAAAATTTGCGGCCGGAACGGTGGATTTCTGTTCCGCCCGCGCAATGGTGGGAGAGGTTGGGAGGGTAGTGTTACGTTGGGAGAAATCGAGAGGAGAGGCGAAATTGCAGGAGCAAAGGAGAGGAAAGGTATGCCCGATGGAGGGACGAGAACTCCTCTTGTATAAAGGGTGGGTAGGTACGAGAGAGGGTTGTGTGTGAGACCGAGAAGTTGGTTCCAGGATGGATGGGAAGATCGGGTACCGTGGTTGCCACGGCGACCGGCATTGATTCCCACCCCTCTTCTCCTTCCTCTATCTCCCTCATCCACCAATCCCCTTTATTCTCCACCTCTCTCAATTCACTGCCTGTCTCCGTTCCCCGCGATGCTTTTCGCACTATCAAATCCCTCCATCTCCCTCTTGCATCCATTTCCAGATACAGCATCTCTTTCATCCGCACCGCATAGTTTCGCACAGCTTCTCTCTATTTCTCCAATCCCTGACGCCCGTGGACGCCCGTTACTTTCTGTTCCTCGCTTTGCTTTCGAAGAATTTCCACCAATGAGGAAACTCTCTGCCGGCTTGGGGGGTTGCAAAACTCTATGGTTCTGTAGATGTACGAAACAGGCGCAATGGAGAACGAGAGGAAAGATAGTGGTTCGAGGTACGAGAGAGCAGAACCGAGTGAATTAGTGCCTCAAAGTAGAGGGTAGAAAGCGGAGGATAGAAAGTCGGTGGGGTGGATATACGGCAAATGGGGAGGATGGCGCAGTCGGCGACGGGGGCAAAGACAGAATTTAGTATCCATCGCGCTCTTCCTCGCGGCGAACGCGCTACCAAGCACCCAGCGTTGCCTTGGCAACCGAAACATTGTTTTCATTGTTGCCGGAAAAGCGATGATGTAAATATTTGAATTTTCAAACTAACGGCATCGTTACTCGAATCTGATTGTTTACCCACATCTCGTCGTCTCTCGTCTTCAGAAGAAAAAATACCATAAAATAGTATAAAGGATCTCGTTAATTTGTAGTTATCTAACCTGCCGCTAGATGGCTTTCATGCCAAACTTTTCTCGAAAACGAAATGGTCTGCCCAAAGGTATATAGACGTTGTTTTTAGAATTCTCGCAAGTTGTTCGCAAGGGAAATGGTCCAATAAAACCAATATCTACACATTTTTGTTTTGATTCATCGGTTTTACCGATAAATCTAAGCATAGCAGAAATATAATATATCACCGATCGACAGAGAATACAAACTACACGACGCAAACTTTACTCGCGGTAGAACTGTCTCAGCTGAAGGTATACTTGAGATACTTTTTTTCTTCGATTGATTAATTCTACGAATTGGAAATAAACATCGGAAAAATGTAATACATCACTGATCGACATAGAATACAAACTGTTGGATGACTCGAACTTTACTCACAAACGTTTCTCGCTCTCTGACGTCATTCGACGACGTATCCTCGTCGACGATGCGAGAAGCACACTCGTGACTACGACTAAACGTCCGCAGAACCAAACGCGGAAAGCAACCAAACGGCAGATCGTGTACATAGTAGTAGAAACTATTCACTACCACATGCTACTCATAGGCAAAAGACGAGCCGTGTAGGAAAACGTAACTCGTCGTACGACCGCATAAACACTCCAACTGGGGACAGTTCATGAGCGCGTAATTCACTCGGTACTTCAACACTGTTACAGCGAACGTTACACGCACGTAATCCTCCCAGCGTGGGTAGTACAGTCAGTGGGTTTGTACGCATCGCGTATAATAGTAGCAGCGTGGAAAATTCACGAATGAAATTGCGCGCACGTGCAGCCCACGCGTTATGCTGTATCACTGTATAGGTTTTTTTAACGGCGTACGGAGAGTGCAGATAAGCTCTGTGAAGTTTAAAAAAACTCGTCACTTCTAACATTTGTTTTATTTCTATTTTATCTTTTTTTCTTTCTCTTCCTGTATTCAACGGGTGGCTACTGAAAATTGACGATGTTGGGAAATGCTGCATTGTCGACATTTGCACTTAATTTTTTTTTTTTTTTTTTTTTTTTTTTTTTTTTTAAGTACTCGCGAAGGAGTAATTTGCCCAAAGCAAAAGTGATTGCCCGATAGCGAGCGAACGATACCTATAGACTTGAAATTTATCAAAGTCACGTGCTCTCCGCGATGCGTACGCGTACGACGCTTATCTAATCGAACACACTTCAGACTTCGAAAAAAGGAGAAAAAAAAAAATTGAAAAATGAAATTGAGTGAACACGAGGCGTGGACGTTGGCAAAAACGTTTTTGTACGAAAAAAATTTGAAAGCTTCTCGGAACATTCAATTATTTTTGCAAATTAGTTAATTGCTTTTTGATGCACTATCCGAAATCGTCGCTTCCGATAAACCAATATTTTTTTATCGAATTTTTTTCGACTTGTAAAAAACAAAAATCAATAAAAATTGAAACCTTTTACTTCGTCTGATGATCCAAAATTATGTTGATTTAGACTTTGAAACTCGTAAAAAAAAAAAATAAGAAAAAAAAATCATAGAGATAAAAAAAAAATCCGTGTCGATCGGTTATCTATTTTTTTTCTTTCGAAAACGGATATCCGGTTCTTACACAATTGAAACGCGGCTTTCCCTGCATAACGGAAGTTTTGATGTTAGCATTGTCGTGTCCCCTCTGTTAATACGGAAAGCGGGAAGAGGTGGCCAACGATGTAGAAAAGCGTCGAAGCTCTTCTTCCGCTTGTTCGATAACCATGAGAGATTTCTTACACGCCGCGCGCGGCTCTCTTCCCTCTTTCACAATCGCAACCCTCCCACACATAGACATAAACACCGCCCGAACCCATCGTGAAAGAAACTCTCCGGGCGTCGAGGTTCCCTCGAATGTTTTCGTCCAGTCAGTTTGATACTCTTGGCAAGCAAGCGGTATGCTGCTTCCTCTGCTCAACTGCTGCGGCTGCTGTTGCTGCTGCTGCTGCCGCTGCTTGCTACTGCTGTGTAGCGAACATGATGAAAGACGAACGCGAGAGAGCGAGATACATATTTTACTCAACGCAGCAACAGAGTTTCACGGCGTTGGGACTTTGCTGGCTAGTCGCACTATACACTGTACGACATTGGCGTAGACAACGAATCGAAACTCTTAAATGGGCTCAGTGTCATATATTGTCCATTATGTTTTGTGTTTGTGTTAAAAAAGAAAAAAAATGAAATACCTCTGGCGATAACTATAAAAGTTATCATTGACATTAAATTTTTTTTTTTTTTTCGATCTAAAATATTGCAAAATCTGCAGAAATTAAAAAAAAAAATTCACAAAATAATTGTGGTTTTCAATTGGCAATGAATTTTAAGGAAATAATTTATTTCATAAATAAATAACGAATTTTTAATGCATTCGAGAATTTGAATCGACGATAATCGACAAATAATAAATAATATGCTTATAATTTTGCCGATTTTTAGAATTATCAAATTTAAGAATTATTGATTCAGAGATTTATTTAAATAAAGAATTTAGACATTTTTTTGAATTTACAGAGAAGAATCTTTCGGTATATTATAGTTGCTATTTTTATTTAAAATTTATTTGAAAATGTAATCGAAATTTGGTGTTTTTTTTTTATCGACAGAATTATTATCAATTTCCCATCGTAAATCTAAGATCGAAAAAATTAATTTTTGAGATTTTCATATCGCAAAAATCGACGAAAAATCGAAAAATTCCGCAATGATTAATTTGGTTAAAAAAAATTCATTCGGACAACATGTTAATAAATTTTGAAGCCCTCGGCTATTTTGGAGTATCCAGAGCTTCAAACAATCAACATATCTATGCCAGGGGCTTAGAAATGCCAACACACTTTGTTAAAAAAAAAAAAAAAACACCGTGACGATCAATTATCGGCAAAAAAGAGAGTATAAGAAAGCCGAGGAAAAAAAAATGAGGTCCTCAGTGTCGACCTCAATGATATGCCGCAGCGTTCTCGAGGGTATAACCTCAGTACCAGGTGAAGCTATAGATAGCGTTTGAGTTTAAACGCAATCACAATCGACAAAAAACGCACCTAATAACGTCAAAAAATTCCCATTTCTTGATTCTTAAGTTTTCCCAAAATTGGGACAACTAAGAATTTAAATTTTTTTTTTTTTTTTTAATAAATCGAATAAAATAATAACGGTAACAACAGCAATCGCAATTTACTCCTAAATAACGTGCCTATCGAAACCAAAGAATTTTCATTTCTTAATTCCTAATTTCTCCTAAAACTGTTGCGAATCAAATAAAAAGAAATCAAGAAATCTACAAATTGAACGATTTTTTTTAAATAAATCGCATAGAATAATTACATCGATCACAATCGACTGTAAAAAAACGTTCCTTACGAAATCAGAGAATTTTCATTTCTTAATTTTTATTTCCTTCAAAAATCGAAAAAACTAAAAAAAAAAACGAAAAAATCGAAAAATTTATTGATTATTCAATACATCGAATAGAGTAACAACAATAGCTTTGAATTTGCTGTAATGCCGTCATCTGTCAGCAGCGGTAAGATTCTATCAACTCTTCCTACGCCACTGTCCTTTAAATCTCTCTCTCTCCCCCCACCACATCTTCGAAGAAAAATTAAATAGCTCGAAATAAATTTTTGTTTTTTTTTTTCTCGATTACATCGTATCACATCAAAAATTTTGTTTACTCACCGAAAAAAAAAAAAAAAACCGCACGATCTTGCGCTCTCCTCGGGTGGATCACATTCTCCCAGTGTTTCGTGTGTATGTGTGTGTGTGTTTTTTTTTTTTTTTTCTTTTCCAGGTGACGTTGCGCGTCCGGCGTCGTGACGCTTTTTCTGTCTCTATATTTCACGTCGTCAAGTCGTTCGTTCGAAACGTGATTAAGAAAGCCCGACGGAGACAGAAATACGAAATATATAGCACCCGTGCGTTACAGAACGCACACACGCACATCCAACACACCCCCCACCCCTCTGCTCTCTGTCGGAATTATTTTGTTGCAGTGCGCAACAGTACACTCCATCAACCCTTTTTTTATTGCACGAATGTTTTTTTTTAAGGGGGTTAATCGCGAAGGGGTGAAAAAATTTAAATTTTTTTAGAAAAAAATAAAAAATACACACGACGAAGCACCGCGATTTAAGCGTACGGCCGGAATACGAACGGAGCAAAAGCACCACACGGTCTCAGCACAGGCAGCAGCTACAGCCTAACAGCGGCACGATACTAGTAAAGGCACGAAACCACGATGGAGTTTTCCTCCATTCGGGGGGGAAGACGAGAGAGAGGGAGCGAATAGCATCGGTCGGTTTAGCTTTCGAACGAGTAGAAGCCTCGAAGGCCGCGCCGTCTGGTGTACAAACCAGTGCCGTATACACTTGTTTCCAAACTTGTTACCCCCTTACGATCATAATTAACCGCGAAATTTTGAATTTTTTTTATGGTCATCGATAATAAATCGTATTTTAGATACAATAATTTGACAAAATTAAAAACGATGAAAATTAATAAAACAAACGGCAAAAAACAAAAATGTTCAAAATTATTAAATTATTGTATTTAATAATTTAGTGTAATTTCAATTTTTATTACATTTTATAATGTTTGAAAGGAACGCTCGTATTTTTATTTAATTTTTTCATCAATAACCGTTTCTAAAGCACTTAAATTTCGGAATATTTAGAGTAGAAATGTGGCGGCAAAACAGACACGTCGATTACATCCTGTCGTTTTGATTTATTATAATTGAACGATAAAATATTGATTTTTCGATAAATTCAAAGCGAAATTTTTTATTTTTTTCAAATTCATCGATTAAAATCTATTTTTAGAAAGTTTAACTTCCGTCATACAAATTACATCGTTTTTTTTCTGAAATTCCAGGAATTCTTGGAAATCCTAAATTCCTGGATTTTACTTTTACTATAATTGAACGAAAAATTATTGACTTTTGACAAAGTAACTTAACAATATAGACATCGTGTCCCCAAAAATTCATGTGCGGTGCTAAAGGGTGCAAAAAAATAATGTGTTACATTTTAGGATGAGAGAACTTTCGTTTTTCTCGGATAATCCGACAAGTGTCCCGATTATGCGTTTTCTTAAATATATTTTATTTGAGCACTATAACTCCGAAATCCTATACTCTACATAATACGAAATACTTTCAAAGACGTTTTTTTCGAGATGCAACGCCATTTTTTTTTTTTTTTTTTTTTTTTTTTCTTTCACATCACCGACTATTCCAAACTCGTTACACATATTCAATTAGTTCGCTGCCACCGCAAAATTCATCGGGCAAATCTTTCGTTATTTAAATTCTCATAATAATATCTAAAATCGTTTAATTTGTAAATATATTTCATTATTGCTATATTATTGGCTTATCAGCGACGGACTTTCGATTTTCATACGGCAACGACGAATGTTCTGTTTTATTTTTAATTTTTTAAAATTAATTATTATTGTTATTAGTATTATTTTTTATTATTATTAAACAGAACGATTCGCGTCGGTTGCCTCAATATTTTTTTTTTTTTTTTTCAATCCTTCTTTTGGCACTTCACGCAGTAAAACTCTCCGCGAGTGTGTATTTTTTTTTTTTTTTTGTATATATAAATAAAATACTATAAATCGAAGGACTGATTCGACTTGTTCTTATATAGTATATATATATATATGTGTGTGTATATAATATAAATATGACTAGCATATCTCACACGTATCACATGCTATATTGACTATCGTGTTTGCGGACGAGAGGATTCGAGTATTTCATCTCGAATCCTAGTATTTTTTTTTTTTTTTTTTTTTTTCATTTTTTTTTCTTTCTTTTTTTTGCTATCGTTTCTTCAATTATTGAAGAAATTCTCGCGATCTTATTAATCGATCTATAATTATCAATTATCAATCTTTATCGTTATATATTATTCGTTAAATCTAATACTTTCATCGTTTTTTTTTTTTTTCTAATAAGGATCTCGATGCTCTTGAATAAATATTATTATCGTAGACGATGTCCACTCTTTGGGATCGATGGAAAAATTGCCGATCGAATTGGATCAATTTTTTTTTTTTTTTAAGTTGATTCTGAACCCGTTGCGGCTGAATCGGTGGGTGGACCTCCGGCGGTCACACCCTGAGAATTGCCCGATTGCAGTCCCTGCAAACCTTGCAATTCTTGGACTCCTTGAAACAATTTTCCCGGGAAGCCTTGAAGAAGATCGTAGGATACGGGGGTCGGTGGTAAAGCAGTCGTGTGCGCGTGAGGCGATTGGAGAACAGCTATAACTCTTCTGAGTTCATCCAATGCGTTTCCTAAAGCGAATATTGATCTTAGTATTTGTTGGACGAAATAATAAAAAATAGTAAAATAATAATAAAATAAGTTATTAATAATAATAATACATTTATTATTATTATTATACTATTTTTATAATTTAATAAAAATTTCAGCAATTAATTATATTAATAACACGATGTTATTAATAATTGCGTTTTGATTTTTATCCGTCGATATGTTATTAATTATTGATACCATTGATTATTTTTCATAACATTAATTATTTAAGGAGCAAATTATTTGATAGATTTCTACGAAGTTTCAAGAATTTTTACCGACCTTGCATGAGAATATAATTTTTTGCCAACAGTAGAGTAGCGATCTTGGAGAGCTTCCTGACCGACGGACTGTGAGCGTAAGGGATGACCGAACGCAGTTCATCGAGAGCGTCGTTGAGATCGTGCATTCTTCGGCGCTCTCTCGCGTTTATATTCAAACGTACGCTTTTTCCCTGTCGTGTACTCTTCGATTTTGGTGGACAGTTCAGTCTCGAAGCTCCCGGTCTGCTTTTCCAAAAATTTAACAACAATTATTACCAATCGCAGAGAATTTCATGCAATTTATCCCAAATCGGCATCAATGCTTCCCGCACAGCCAAATAATTAAGATATCTACAATTATTATTAATAAACGTTTCAAAGTAATCGTTTTGTGACGTTTGTCGAAGGGTTTTGGTTTTTCAGATATCGAAGTCGAAAACTCCCCTAAATAACAACCCTTAAGACGATTTTATGAATTTCAGATATCCCAACATTTTAGATACCTAAATTTCTTTTAAGATGCGTTTTAAATGTCTTAATACGTTTGCTGCATTAGTTTGATCAGTATATCGTTTACCTGATTCTTAATTCAGTACTCAAATCAGTCGTAATTACCTTTCCTGATCCGGTCTATTCTCGTCGGACAACGCACTGGATGAAGCGTGAGGCTGTGGCTGTTGCTGAAAGTAAAAACCACCCAATCCCACAGCCCCGAGAGGAGTTCTTCTCCCAGGAGTACTCTGCGGATGATCACCAGCGGAATATCCGCCGGGTGGTCCCGCGATTCCCGGATGTGAAGCTCCCGGTGCTGAGTAGGCCATCGAATCGAGCGAAGGGTTAGCCTGAGAGGGTATTTGATGCTGAAATTGATTAAACGATCTTTTCTAAACATTTCTTTAAAGTATTGCTAACATTAACCTAAAGTAACAGACATAAATCCAAAGGTATTGTATCAGGAAAATGCTTTTTTAACTGATCGAATTTGTTTTCTTTCAAATGCGCATAACTCGCATAATATTTGTCATATCGGCATAACGCCTTGATAAACATGTTTCTTACACTCTGGTGTTTCGATTTCACTACCATTAAGTTACAAAATATTGATTTTTGGCAGTGTAACCCAATGATGAAGTCGTGAAGCATGCTGAAACCCCATGTGTGGTATTAATCGCTTAAAAACCCTTAAAAAACATTAATTTTTTTGGAGAAAAAATTGCAAAAAAATCTCATATGCAGATATCAATCCTCCGAAGACGCCGAATGAATTTTGGAAATTTTCATTGGACTGTTTTACAGTTACAGTACTTAAAGGGATGAAAAAAAAAACATGCTTAAACCCCATGTGTGGTATTAATCGCTTAAAAACCCTTAAAAAACATTAATTTTCTTGGAAAAAAAATTGCAAAAAAATCTCGTATGCAGATATCAATCCTCCGAAGACGCCGAATGAATTTTGGAAATTTTCATTGGGCTGTTTTAAAGTTACAGTACTTTAAAGGGATGCCAATAAAAAATGAGTTTCGTCGTTAATTAAATATTTACGGTCGCCCGATGTTCCCACGCCCATGTAGGATGGGTTCCGGATCTCTGCCAAGCGCCAGGATTCAAATGAGCTTCCGGTAGAGCTTCTCTGCGATCGTCCTCGTCTCCAGAGCTACTTTCGCCGTCGTACGATCGCATTTTTTTCTCAATCAATCAACTTTGTCTTTGATTTTTTCTCTCGATTATTTGCTCTTCCGGTACTCTTGATATTTCCCTCGTGCGATTCCTGCTTAAAAAATACGTCACAATTAATCCATAATAATAATAATCATAACACGATTTTTTTTTATAAATTGTAATAAAAATTTAATAATTTGTCTGCACCTCAACAAATATTAAAAATATTAACTTTATATTTAACATTGAAAAAAAATCATTTATAATTATTTATTACTCACCCTCGATTTTTTTTTAATTAATAAATAATCAATCGCGTCGATTAAAATTCTCACACTTCATCTCCTCGCGTTTCAGTACATTTTTTTACGCACCAATACGTAAATAGCCATTTTTAGAGTAATTAAATATATTTCAAAAAAATTACCCCAGTTAATTAAATAAGGTAAACAAACGAACGAATTTTTCCGACGTTTCTCGTAGTTTTCGCAAAAGTGACGCTTAACCCCGTGTAAACCATGTATATACAGACGGGTATATCCTTCAAAGGACGAATGGCAGACCGCAAATCACAGCCATTTTATTCGGGCTCCACGCACCCCCTGACAAAGCGATTGGCACTCTTGCTCCCCGACGAAACCCCCTCGCGTGATCCTCCAAGCTTTGTTTCCTCTCGTCAGTTTCGTTTTTTCATCTCGACGCTCTTCGGTTCTTCACAAGTTTTTCATTACTATTTTTTTTTACAACTTTTAACTAACGTTCGAGAGTTTCGTCGAGGATAGAATGAACGTTTTTGCACGAACGCGGAACAGTGATTTTTTTTCTTCTTAAATGAAATTAAAAGATCTAACGAGGCACGAAACGGCCGCAGCCGGAGAGTGCAGCGCACGTATACAGGCTTTATTTTCGCTACTCGTCCTGCGCCCTGCTGACGCTCACGCAAGCCTCGCGACTACCCTTATTTTAGTTAATAGGAAGTACCGCGAGATAGAGCGTCAAGCATTTGGCGGATGCTGCGATGGACCAGAGCGTGGCGGGCTCTGTAGTTACGAATTGAAAGTCCGAGAATTCTCAACATATGTTCGTTTACCGGCGTTTTTGGGACATCGGAGGGGATGAAAATTTGCCGATTGGGGGTCGCAATGACGAAAATAATTTTTTTTAACCGAATTTTTTTCATTTTTATACGGCTTCTGATTTTTTTCAGAAGGGGATGAAAATTTGCCGATTAGGGGTTTTTTATTATTCGGTTATTATTTTTATTATTATTATTTATATTTTTTTATTAAACTATAATCGGGTGCCGATTATAGTTTCATAATTCATCATTTCTTGAATTTATTTCAAATAATTTCTTTATTTATATTTTTTCGATATTACCAATATTACAAATATAATTTAAAAAATGTATTTATTCTTAGCAAAGTATTCTTACAACTTGAATCAATAGTGATTTTTATTCATTGAATAAAAGAAAAATGTTATCAATGAATTATATCGTCGTATTATCGGTTATCGCTTAACAATATTGTGAAACCCGTTGACGATAAATTTTCTCCGTCGATCCCGAGCTCTCCGCAAACGTGGGTTCGAATAACAATTATCCACTTTTTTTTCCTTTTTTTTTTTCGAGATTCGTTAAAAGCCATCCGAAATACGATGTATAATAATCCCGAGGATGGGTTCGCGAAGCCGATCGTGGATTCCGTGTGTATCCGTTGAGTAATCTCTCGGACAGTCGGAATTACGTGGCCTCTATGAAAAAAAAAATCCACGCGACCTGTCTCGTTCATTATTATTATTATTTTTTTCGTTGCCTTTCTCCACCATCCCTCCCGAAAAAAAAAAAAAAAAAAAAAAAATCGGTAGATTTATATTTCTGTTTTCTCGATATTTCAATGGACCCAGGAAATCGCGCAGTTTCTCGCCAAAAAGCTTTTTCGCTTTATAAATCGGAGAGTTTTCAAATAAACATATGAACGATCCTTGTCATGTACAGGAAGTTCCATATATATACATATATACTTTATATACTATATTTATATACAAAATATCGCGTGAACATTTTTTTAAATAGACTTAATAACAGTTGTATATAATTAATATACAGCGTATATAATTTAGATATCCTGTAGTTATGGTTACATAGAGAAACTCGAGAGAGCAGAGTATCGATTCACGTCGAGAGTAATCACAGCCGTAGGATCTCTCCAACTCTCAGTGGATACAGTTCGCGTCCTCCGCAGGAATTTGCCGGACTGTTGGATCGACAGCCGACAGCATTCCAATCGGCGTACATAATAACCAACTATGTAACATCGGTGTTTCACTATCCACATATGTGTACTAACTCGCCGGCCTCATAGAGACCACAGTCGATTCCGACGTGTGTTTCGTGTCGTCATAATAACGCCGTATGTGCTTTGCCACGAAAATCCAAAAAGGGGAATCCCCGGGCGAAGAATATGTCTCTCGTCGGTATTGTTCGGTCCATCTGTCGTGCGAATTGTTGCCTCCGGCTACAATGTCGGCTCATACTTTCTGAATGTACAATCAAACGACGGAAAAGAATATTTCGAAAGTTTTTCAATCGATAATCGATCGGAAATCGATTTAAAAAAAAAGAGACTTAAAATGATAAGAATTTGTAGAAAAAATGCGTGTTTTTAATAATTCGTAAGTTTAAAAAAATATTTAAATAATTTCATGTTTGCTTTTTCGGATAAAATTAATTTTCAGAACCAAAGAAATTATTATTATTATCAATTAATACGAAAAAAAAAAAATGATTTTATTAATAAAAATAAAATGAATATTACGAGAATTTTTATCTCGGACTTTTTATTTATTTTAAATATAATTGCCATCGCTAAAAGAATTCTCAGAAATATTATCAAGAGTTTGAATTTCCGAGAATAAAATAAAGCTGTGGGTGGGGGAGGGATGATAAAAAAGGGAAGAAGAAGAAACTATCCCCGGGGAATCGCGAGAGAGAAATATATAGAGAAGAGAGCCGAGGCGGGTCGCGCCTATCATCTGTAAAAGCACCGAGGGATTGGTTGGCATTACTTCTGCAAGCTCCGGGTGTTTACCGTACGCAGCTCGGCATAATGTTGCGTCTCGTCTCTCTCCCGATTCCTCTTCGTTGCGAAGAAGAGTCGAAAAGTAAAAAAAAAAAAAAAAAAACGCGCAACCGGGCAAATGCAAACAGAGTCGATGCGAGTGAAGGAGAAAAAAAAACAGTAAGTATCCGAAGAAACTATAATAATCCAGAGAGCAATACAAGACCGACAGGAATAAGTAAAAAAAAAAAAAATTGGAGAGAAGGCGAGGCAGTGGCGATGTCGAAGAGGGGGATGAATTTCTCGGGGGTACGTATAGAAGAGAGGATCGCAGAATGAAAAATAAGTCGCGGGAGCGTCCCAGGGATCTTTCCCGGGCTCTGGCTTCGTCGCTTCGCGAGCGACTGACGATGAAAAAAAAAAAAAAAAAAATTGAAAAGTAAACAAAACCGAGGAAAACAGAGTTATCGAGTGTTCGAGAGTTTCTCATCGTAAAGCTACGGAAACATTATAATATAAGAATCGTCCACTTCGGAATAATGCATATTGTGTTCGACGATGAATCAAATACATCGAGAAAACAAATTAAAATAAATATTATAGACATCATACTAAAATTTCCTTTATTTTTTTTATTTAATGAGAACCCAAGAAATAAAAATATATTCGATATGTATTATGAATCATACTGTATACATATATATAAAGATATATCAAAGTTCTAAAGAGTGAAAAAAGAGGGGGAGAAAAGTATAGCTTCCTCGAGCTTTCCGTTTAGCGATACTAGTGCATTGCACACCCCCAAGTATTTTCCATCCAGAGAACCAAAAGAGATATACATTCATATATAGAGGGAGACATGACTTGGTATATAAGTAAAATTCTATATAAATTCTTCAGAACCACAACGGCCGATTTTCCCGCATTTTAATGACTAAAATCATCCCCTGTGCGCCCTTCTGTTATTAAGGTTCCCTCTTCAGTTTTTTATCTCTGAGGAGCATAAGGGCGAATCCGGCGAAATTTAATACGTAAAGAGCGGTAAGATACGCCCTTATGATACCAGAGTTTCGATATGTATGTAGAAGAGTTTTGGGGCTCCCGAAGAGGGGATGAAACGGTCGGAGAGAGAGAGATCTCGACGAACGATGGACCAAAAGGGGAATGACGGGGAGGGGCGAAGGGGAACGGGGAGAAACGGAGGGGAGAGGGAGCAGAAGCAACGAGAAGCACAGAGAGAGGGTTGCCAAGGCAACGGGGGTAGTTCCAGCCTGTAGTAGTAACACCGACCGGCTTACTTTAGAGCTGCCGTTCTCTCTGTGCCCTGTTCGGATCAATACAGCATCACTGCCGAGTTTCCCCGGACCAAACACACCCCCCTTAAACTCACCCCTGAGCGCGCGCATGCCAAAGTGCGCTCCGCCCTAACCGTATACAACTTCGCTTTTACACAACGAGATTCGTTCTCATCTTACTCTGTCTCGCTGCTTTTCTTTTTTTTTTTTGTTCTCTCGCAATTTTTTCTCAGATAATCTTTATCTTTTTTATCTTTCGTTTTATCTTGAGATCATTGCTCATCTCGGATGTGCGCAGGGAGAGGGATGCGATGATCAAAATTGCGGGAGACTTTCGATATTTTTTTTTTAATTTGTTGAATTTTTTTTTTTTTTACAATGTTTTTTAATTTTTTTAATATTAATTGTTATCTTTATCTTATTTTATTCATCTCGGTGGGGAAAAACACGAAAATTATCGGATGAATTGAGACATTTCCTTTTCAATTATTCGGTAAAATCACTTTTTTTTCTACTCAACATTTTTTTTTTTTTTCTATCGTATTTTTTCAATGTTTTCGGCATTACTCATCATCTTTTTTTTTTCTCCGCCATTTTTTTTTTTTTTTTTGGGTTCCATGATTTTTTAAACCTGTAAAATTTCTGAGAAAGAGACGGGCCGATCTATCATCGTTTTAAGTCTCAAATAGTTCGCGATACTCCTTTACGCTTCTCAACGTTTCGTTTTACGTTTCGCTCTATTCGTGAATTAGTTAAACATGTATGCAGTTTCGTAGCCTGGAGCGAATTTTCTCTATGGCGAGTTTTCTCGGCGTGTAGAGAAGGATACATACACACAGCACCGGGTTACACCGCGATCCCATCCGAGGTAAATGTAATAGAAAGCCTTCACTCGTGACATTCAACGCGGCTGCCTCGAAGCATCGATCCTACCTTTCTAGCTATAGGTACGTAGCAGAGGTTTACGTGTACGAGAGAGAAGAGAGAACGAGAAGAGAGAGTGAAGGAGAGAGAATATATACCGAGATAGAGAGAATTTTAGGTACACGATGTACCAAGAAGCACATCTATGTACATCACGACGTGTTACCATCGACCATTAAATTTTCCCCTATTCCGAAGCTTCGCGTGTGATACACGGGAAAAAAAATAAATAAATCATCGAAATTGAGGAGAAATTTAATAGTTTTTTTTTAATGCCCTAATTAATAACGAAGCTTTCATTTTTTACAATCGAAGTACATAAGAGACACATTTTTTTTTCGCAGATTTTTGATTCCCAAGAAAAATCGGTAAAAATTAATATAAATCCTCGAAGTTGAAACGCTTTATAGAGAAATATTAATAAGCTGATATCTATGAATGAAATTATTAAATATTGATATATAATTATGTACTAAATAATAAAAAAAAAATCATCTTTAAATATTAATAGCCGGTTATCTATTAATTCATTAATCTATTGATTTTCTTTCGATAATATCTCACATTCGATAATTTCAATTTTTTTTATTGTCTATATATATTTTTTTATATTTTTTCGTATAAAAATAACATTTTCATTTGCACCCCCACATCCCCGATATATTTTTCTTTCGCATGCAACAACAGCCTCGAGACATCCAAACTTTACTTTCCACAAAAGATCGCCGCCTGCAGCTTGCAAAAATTTTCCGAGAGACTTTTTCTTCGTCTATAAATATATAATGCTCTCGTCTAGTGTAGTAGTAGTTGCGATAGTTCCGGAAAGCATAGTAGTGAAGATTATCGACAGCTTTACCGATCCTATCCTTCCGAGGATCTCATTTTCTCGCTACGGTCATAACGCAACAAACGTCGAGACGCATAAATTGATGCTGTAGCCTACACGATGCGTGCGTGCAACGTGTGCGGATTTGTCTCTCGCACTGCTTCTCTTCTCGCTCTCCGAGCTGAATAGGGGTGCGCGCGGTATCCTGCAAGGGAGGGTCGCGCGCCGAACCGCAGTCAGGCTGTCTACTGTGTGCGGCGACGAGAATCGCATGGACGAGCGGATCACTATATATACACTATATACAGATATATATATAGAGTATATATAGGTATATATACGTAGGGTAGACGATAGTTGAGGGGCGAGAGAACCGAGAGAACCGAGAGAACGCGTCAGCAGCCAGACTCAGCCGCCGAATCATTTTGGGGATCGAAAGTTTAATTGATGATTTTACTGCCAGGCGCTAGTGAGTTCGAACTCACGGGGATCCGAATATTCCGAACTGCCAGCTTGGCTGCTGCTGTTGCTTGCCCTTTGTCCGTGCGAAATCACACAGCCCTTAGCCTCATCTCGGAGTTTCGCTTTCCCACAGAATCGGGGGATGCGAGAGAACGACAGAACTACGAGAAACTATACGGAAATGAGCATTTTTTTCGGGTACTTCGATAGTAATGTTTTTTTTTTTTAATTATTTAATTATAAAAAAATTTAGATAAGCAACGATCGAGAAACGGAATTTTTTGTTTGTTTTATTGTTAAAAAATTTTGAGACTTCGATATGCAGGAAATCTTTTTTTATAATTATTTGAAGATAAAATGAATTTTGTAATCAAATTTATTCATCAATATTTCAATTTTAATCAATGGATTGATTGTAATAGTGAAAGATTTTAATAACCGTCGACAGATTTTTTCATAATTATAATAACTTGTAGTTCGTAATTAAATTTGAAGGAATATTCATTTTTCAATCAATTTTCCGACGGTATTACATTTTTTCCCCCCATATCACAATTTGACATTCAATTAAATTGGAGGTAAAAAAAATGTTCGACTAAAATACATTTAAAAAAAAAATTCGAAGGTAAATCGAACTCCGATGAAATCAATTTTTTTTTTTAAACAATTCCACAAGAATAGAAAAAAAAAATTCCACAGATCTGAATAAATGAGGAAAATTTTCAAGTATAATTTTTTTCTCTATTGAAACTTATACGCGGCAAATGACTCGATCGTAAACTCCATAACTATGTAATATACGACTCGTTTACTTGGGGGCTCTTCGAAATAATCCCGAACGACCCTCTCGAGATATTAATACGGAATCGATCGTCGCTAACATCTTCAGACTTCGTTTTTCCGTCTTCTCTCGTTTCGCCCTCCTCCCGCCCCTACTATTCCATACTTTCTCGTGAACTCATAAGAAACAAAAAAAAACATTTAAATTAAAAAATTTGCAGCAAATTTTTTTTTTTTTTCCTCCCTTACAACAGTTATCTCGTTGCTCGCCTAGTTAATCTGAATGATGCGGTCCAAAAAAAAAGCCCTCGAGCTTTTTTTTTCTCTTTCATCCCCCATTTCTGTTTTTCCTTACCTCCGCCTACAATTTTCCTCGTGAACTACACCCCGAGGCGAAGAAACTTCTTCTCGTTTCTCATCTCTTCCTGCATCCGCGCTCCAGGAAAAACCAACAACGGAACATCCTTCCATCTTCAAAACTTCTTCGACTTCTCGTAAACGACGATAAGAATTAACCCCTTTCCGTTTTCCTTACCCACCCCCGCGAAACGCGAATACAACTCTTCTGAATCCTCGGAATCTCAAACCTCATCAGAGAACTTTTCCTTCTCGGCGTCGTCGATGTTCTCGCTGCAAAAGCAAAGCATTTTTCTTCCCTTACAACCCCGCGTAGAAATTCTGCGTAGATTAAACTTCGTTGCCTCGTCGTGTGGCGCGCAGCATCCGGGGAAGAAAATTCGCGGTATTAATTTCCTGCGGAAGAGAACGACGGGACCAAGGGTTGGGGATTGAGGGTTGGTGAGTCGGCAGGGGATGAAAATCTACGAAAGAGTCCTGGTTTTCGTCGTCTCGTGGCTTTTCCCAACCACAAAAAAAATATAAAAAATGAAAATAAAAAAAAAATAAAAAATAAAACTACGAAGGATAAACCGCACGGAGAGTAAGGCAGCGTTGAGAGGAAGAAACGAAATATAGAAGAAAGATAAAGGGGGGAGGGTGCGGAGGGACGGGAAAAGAGGGAGATACGAAGGAAAAGCAGCGGGGAAAATTTAATAAAATTTCATCCCTCAGCCCCTGGGCAACCCCCACGAAGCGGCCGGGACCGTTCGGCGGTCACCATGGAGACGCAGCATCCCGCGCCTCGTGACGTCACTGCTCCATCGATCTGCCGCGAAGCACCGGCAGCCACCACGGCCGGGGGGGTTGTTCCCTCCCCCATCCCTTCCTTCCTTCCTTCCTTATTCTCTACTCTACCTATATACATATATATGGATGTATATATGTGTATATATATGTATTTGGTAGTTCTGTCGTTCTCTATTCGCGTGGTTATCGCGCTCCCACAAGCGCGGGGCTCTACAGGCTACCCACGAGAAACTGTGCAAACGCCATACGCGGCAAGAGCAGAGGGATGAAGACGAAATGATGGGAAGAGGGAGAATTGTGGAGGTGCAGAGGGAGGGAGGAAGTACGAGTCGGTTTTATATGCCGACTGACACCCCCCCCCCCCCCCTACTTTTCTCTACCCCCCTAACCCCTAACACCCCACTCACCCCCAATGCCTCCTGGACGAATTTTCTTATACTTTCATCTCGCTTGCTCTCGTCTTGTGCTTTTTTCTTGGTATGCTCTCCATCGTTCGTTTTCAGGTAATCTATACTGGGTAATTCAAAGTGTGATTAATTGATGAAAAAATCCATTTTTTTAGGGGATGTTTTTTTTTTTTTTTTTGAGTCAATTAAAATTCATGGGAAGGATCGTGAAATGTAAATAATATATTGCAGTTTGTAAGGATCGATCGTTTATTTTTTTTCTTTTTAAGAATTTTTGAAAAATCTTTTGATAAACATTTTTAAAGTTCTTCGAAAAACGCAATTTTTTTGTTGCGAGTTTTTTGGAACAATATGAAGATAATATATGTTTGTTGATATGGATCAGTCGATTCTATTTTATTTTTTTTAGGAATCCCTCCGATATGCACAATTTTTTTGCAGAGCGTTTCTACATTTTTACAACTAATAAACGTTGCAATGAAAACTCGTCAAAAGCACTTTGACAATTTTCTTTTATCATTGACGAATGAACTTTTTTTATTTCATTGTTTTTAAAGAACTTTATTTATCCCTTAAAAACTTCTTGAGAATCATTTTTAAGGTTAAGAATGTTAAGGGTTGTTTCAGATTTTTATTTTTTTAAATTTATGAAATTCTGAGTGAAGGATAATAGTTTTTATTCTTTTTTTTTAACTTTTATACTTCGGAACCATTCGACACAGAAACGAAAAATCGCGAAAAAAACTTCAACAATTTGTTATCAGTAATTTTGTTTCCTTTTTTAGATTCTACATTTTTTTTTTTAATTTCTCGCCATTATTGGTGATTTATCTTTACAATTAAAAAAATATTTAAAAAAAATACAAAATATCAACATTTCACAACTTCTTCACGAATTATTAAGTCTTTAATTTTTTAAATTTAAACTTAACAAATCTCCATCGTAATAAAAGGTTTATTAAGCCTTTTATTAAGAAAGATGACTAGAATAATAATTAGTATCGATGATTGAAATAACTTATGGACGGTCCTGTAGCCAACATCGACGTAGTACCCGGTATCGATGTGGTAGTGCGATGAGGCTACTACTCCTAGGGAAAGTGAGTAAGTGAGTAACCTTGCGAGAGGGTCGTCTCGCGACGCCATCAGCCTTTTCCAGGTGGAACGAGAGCCATAGACTCGTTCCTATCTGCGTTTATCGGAATACGCGTAATTCAAGAAAAAAAAGCACACAATTATCGTCATCGTTAACCACCAGAAAAAAAAAAAATGACATCCATGAATCAGACAAAAAATTAAGACATTTCGAAGGACTTTTTTTTTTTTTTCTCGTTTCTCGTTCTGTAGTCGGAAGCAAACGAGCCCACTGCGGGCTCTAACGAGAGGATCATCGCGTTAACTGGCAGACAAAATGCTGTCCGGATGAGAGTCTGGAGTGCCGAGCGTTCCCCGGAAGGGTTGGCCGCCTCTCTCTCTCTCTCTCTATCTTCTCTTTCCTGTCTTTTAATTTTTATCTTTTTTTTTCTCTCACGACTTCTCTCGCTTTTTTTTTTTCATCCACTCCCTTTATCTCTGTACTCGCGTCACTCGCAGATTTTCCCTTTTAATTAATATCGTCTCATTCCGCCTCTTTTCATTTCTCTTTGTGAATCTGCTTACGAATAAAAATAAAATAATAATAATAAAGGTAAACAATTTTTTACGGGTATAATATTCGAGAACGAAATTAATTTAAAATGATATCTTTTAATAGAAAAAAAAAGTACATTTTTTTTTTATGTACTAAATATTCGGGGATGCAATTAATTTAAAATAAATTTTTTATAAAAAACAAAAAATTGACAATAAGAATTCGAGAAACAAGTTAAAGTTTTTGAAAATTTTTTTTTTCTTGTCACGAAAAACTTCGATCACCTATGCACAGTGGTTAAGGAGTTTACAGAGAAGCGAACGATTCGGAAAATAGACCGAAGCCTCGAAATTGTGTCGATTTGAAGAGAAGCGAAAGAAGGGTGCAGTGCAAAGAATGAAGATGGAACTCGTCGAGTGGGTATAGCGTATCGCCTCGTTCTCGTGTATATATATTGGTGTATATATTTGGTGAGTGTTACGTTTCCCGAAGTGAGGCTGAGGCACTTGGCCGACTCCGGGGGAAAGATCTGCCACTGCCAACCCGACTGCCGACGAGCTTCAGACACAGACACTTCTTTTTCGCCTTTTCTACGCTCCTCAGAAATCGAGGCGAGAGTTACCACCGGGGAGAGACTCCATGCTGTGCGATGTTTGCCCGAACAATTGCGTGTACCCTTGTGCTTTCGCACGAAGTCATCCCTTTTGTGGTGAAAAAAAAAAAAATCTTCGCTCTTTCCACTGCGACTTTCTTATTCTCGTTATTTTTTTTTTATTTTTTTTTCCGTCTTTTTCAAGTAGATGTCTCTCGATGTGTTAACTTCAGAAACTATTCTTTCGAATAAAAAAAATATATATAAGTTGATTTTTTCGAAAGTATCGGATTTATTACAATTTTTATCATACACTCAATTGTGCAAAAAAAATTAATTTGAGATTAAATAAATTTTTTTCGAAATTCGTGAATTTCCGGGGAAAAAATGTATTTATGTTTTTTTCAATCGTCAAACATAAATAGTACATAAAATCCTATTAAAAAACAGTAACGATGAAAAAAAAAAATATTTAGGGCAATAATTAAATATAAAAAATTATAAGAAATCAATTTTTTTTTCTAAAAGAATAAATCGGTAACCCGTATTGGAATTTATGATATTCGCATCAGAATATTTTTTTAAATAATCCGAATATCATTCAATAACAATCATTTTTAATTTCATATAAATAAAATTCCTTAAAAAGAAAGAAATTTAATTAAAAATCGAAGCATGCTTCGCCTTAAATTAGAATTTCAATTTCGGCTTAATTAACGTTACAGAATGTTTCGGTACTGCCGCGCGTTATATATCGTACTGTCCCTAACCCCGGAAATGCAATTTTCGTGGTCAACCAAACTCGACCAATTTTCGTGGTAAACCCAAATGATCGATGTTACACTGTACTTCCGTAGGCTGTGGAATATGTGTAACCTGCGGTCACAATAACTATGCTACCGTCCCGAAACTATAACCATGTATAACAACCACCGACCGACAAACTATTAGGCAATTTCGCGACCCTCGAAATTTGCCAAAATCGAGCTTTTCGACGAAAGTTTATCCAAAGAACTATTTGGCCCCCGAGTTTACAGCTGATTCGCGGATATTTAGCCTCTGGGCAATCCCTGCCGAACGGTGTCGAATGGAAATCCCCCGTTTACGAGATTTCCCGACTGCCTTGCCGGGCGAGAGCGCCCGCGCGCGGGTAGCCTCCACGGGTTCGCCGGCCGCGAGTCCGACGGCCCAGACAGCTCGACGCCGTCATCCGTCGGTCCATATATAGCGCTCAGCATCCCAAACTCTATCTCATCTATACAAATATCCTCGATATCAATTCATCCGATTTTTTTTTTTTTTTTTCATCGAGATTCGGGATTTTTTCTCGATGTCTTTGCTCATTCCATTTTTTTTTAAATTTAAAATAAAGTAACAAAAAAAATTTCAAAATTCTAAACCAATCGATCAAAAAGATATTGAAGGCGAAGCAATCAATAGACTTCGTCATTTCAGTATCTCGGACTGAATCCTTGTTGACTTGTTTCTTTCGATGGTCCACCCACTCGATTATTACGAGAAACAAAAAGAATCAACTGCGAGTTAATTGAAAAAAGTCGATTCAACATTGAAGTTGAGTTCCTTCAATAATTTAAGGTTATTCAATAAAAATCGTCTTTTCCTCCTTCTGTTTCTCGATCGTCTCTCAGCGCCCGAGAAATCCTCGATTGATCGCGTCCAGACTGTCCGTGTTTGCTTCGTGTAGATGAGTATGTGACTCTATATCTATATATATATATTATAGGACATACATATATATATATATATATGTATATACGTGCTTTAGAAGCGTGAGGCGAGAGAGAGAACGGCCAAAGCCCCGAAAATCGAAATGCAATAACACTAGTTGGCCGGGACTGGGTGATAGTCCTGGACGCTGGGTATATAGAGAAGAGAGGGTGCATCTATATCTATCCCCTCGCGCCCTTCATCCTCTCCTTTATCTCGCTCTTCGTCGCAACCCGCTCTCTCTTTCTGTGGTCCTACAAGGCAGGGATATCCAGGGGCGGCAGAGGGTTGCCTAGCGACCCGGCGGAGAAACGTGGCTTTCTCTCTTACTGTCTCTCGCTCCCTCTCTCCCCCTCGTCTCTTCTACCCCATTCGCCACCCCCGAATCCACGTACTCCTTTTTGTTTTTTTTTTTTTTTTTTTTTTAGTCTTATTCTATGAGAATTTTTTTTATCTATCTCGTCTATTCTACGTTTCTGGTATAGTTTGCCTCGCATCTTCTACACTTGTCTCTCTTTTATTTATTATTTTTTTTATTATTCGATTCCAGAGTTTTGTTTTTTTTTTTTTTATGTTCCGGTGACTCTAATTATCGGTAACGGGAATATAGGGAGCGATTGATTATAGTGGGTTTGACGATAGCGAAATAAACTTTGGTGGTGAATTTAAGACGACGATTTTGGGGACTACGCTCGCCAAGAGGGCGTGGCCTTCTTCCGATGAGAATCGAAGATGTGATCTGTAGGTTAAGGGTATTTCGAGGTGGCAGAAGCATCGGGAATAATTTTCACCCGATAATTACGAAAAAAAAACAAAAATTCTTAATCTCTAATGTGCGTTTTTGGAGAAAATATTTAGTAAACAGTAAAATAAACTGAAGATTCGTGGTCAATGTACAAAAAATAGAGTCGATAACATTTTTCGATGTTTCGGAATATTTTTTTTTTTTTGCATCAATTTTTTTTTTTTTAATAAAATTTAAAAAAAATCGAAACATCGATTTTTCGTTTATTTATTCGTAAAAACATCGATCAATATATCTCCGATTTATTAATTTAATTATCACAGTAACAATAATAATAAATAAAGTAAATCGATTATTAATGAAAAAATTTAACTAAAATTCATTAGATTATAATAATAACCTAATGTGCAATCTACCATATGATACGTTGATCGTTCAAACGATCGAAGTGAGAAAAAGATTAATTCTCTGATATTGTGATCCCTCTCGTCACGATAGTGGACAGTGTCATCGCCGTACGAATTCATTTACCATCCACGGCACGTCCGGTCAATGGTTCAACGAGATAGCGTTATACACTATCCGCATCCACTCTCCGTTATACTATAGCACATTCACGGTCAGGCGCGTGTAAATAATCAAGCTGTGTCCATCGAATCATGAAGAAGATATATAGTTAGAGAGCCCGAGAGGGCAACGAGAGTGAGTTCAGAGTTTCTATCTGGCAACAACCGAGGCGCGGCGTTCTGTCCTGCTGTGAGTTAAACTACGGGAGGTCCGTGGGGTTTCCCTGTTACGATTAAACAGCGGGGGTAGATTGCTCGCTTATTCCCTCGGATCATTCGTTTAGAGACGATGAAAACATATACCGCGAGAATAAGGAGAAAAAGCCTCTCGGAAAAAGTTGATTTTAAGGGATGGTAAATAAACAAACATTTTTTTTTTTTTTTTTTTTTTTCATATTTTCAAAGATCAATGTGTCAAAAATATTGTGTAAAAATTTAATCACCTCATTCGAAAAATTGACAAAGTTAAATGGCTTTGGAGTAGTGAAACGGCGGAGCGAGTAGTCATCTTACTCCGGCCGCGATAACGGCACTTCCGGTCGATCAATTCTCGTGATAAAAATCAGTTAGCAAGTTACTTGTGTGTACTTTCCGATAATCAAAACCCGGATGTTCTCATGTTATTTGTTTGCGAGAAAAAAAATCGTGATTCTTATCCACATTTTCGGATGTGTACTTAGTTACCTAATCTTAAGATTCTCGCCTCGCGTACGGATACTCTTTACCCGAAAAGGGACCGGAGTCGAGGATACGAGGATCCGGAAGTTTCATCCCCTCAGAGAGGGTGAGATAGGAGACGAAGGGCTGCGAGAAGTTACTGGAGAATGAATGCATGCGAAAGAGACTACGGAGAGTCGACGGGGTAACGATAATCCTTGAGGAGAGAAGAGAACCAGAGGACTACGAAGGATCATCGCGTCGGGTGAAAACGTCGAGTGTGCAAACGTCAGGGTGTAATACGAGGGCACTTGGCTCGGTTTATAAGAACCCTAAAGTATTTTTTTTTCTGTTTTTTTAAGCGATTTGTATAAAGTTTCGGTTCGATTTGAGGAAATTTCGATTTATTTAATTCCTTCATACCACACAATACATTTTTTTTCGCATATAAATCTATAATAAAATGATGTTATTCGATCAAATTAGCATTAATTTTTTAGTCTGGAGTCCCACATTAAAAATCCGCTTTTTCTGTTTTTTTTTTTTTTTTACATATAAAAATCATATCTTCCATCATTTTTAAATAATAGCCATTTTTTTCGCGTCCCTCGCGTCAACCGACATAAAACGAACTTTGATTTATTTTCTCGTTTCGAGTTTCGACATCGAATAACAGCGTTTATATAAAGTTTCAACAATTTTCATTAATTAGCAGCGAGTTTTTGCGAGTCTCGTGTCGAGCGAAATAAAATATCTTTTAGATGTGATTTTTTAAAAAATTTTATTATAATTATTCGTTTCTGAAAAGAACGAGAACGGCGTAATACATTATTCTCAAATATCAGTCTGTAAATTCTCGAGTTTCACAACTCAGAATTACAATGACAAAAAAAAAAGACAGGGAAAAAAAAAGTTCGATACGCGTCTGCGTTAGTGTAGAAAATCCGGTATTGCGAAATGGTTCTCTCTTGTTTGGTACGTCGGGGCGTTGGCGGCGAAACTCTAGACAAAAGCCGAGCTAACTGAATTTGACGGTCCGAGTTTTCAACGGGCCATCCGAGCGGCTGAACTGCAGGCCGACAGATCTGTTCGCGCATGGAGCAACCACCGGCAGCATCAGCTCTCTCGATAGCTCTCGCGAAGGGGTTGTATCTCCTCTTTTCCTCTCAGCTTCCAAGCCTCCCACCCCCCCCCCCCCCCCAACACCCCTTTGGGCTTTTCACGTGCGCAAAGGGCGGGACTCGCCCTTCTCTATTTTTTTTTTTTTCGTTTAATTGTCGTTTTTTTTCACTGCATCGTTCTCGCCTGTTTTTGTCACACTCACCCCCACGCGTACTCTCAAACGCGGCAGAAATTGTCGGGCCAAATGACAGATTTTTTTTTTATTTTTTTTTTAGGGCCTTTCGAAACAAATCGCTATCACGCAACGCTTTTTGTTCTGTTTATTTCGGAAAAAAAAAATAAAATAAAAGCTTCGTTTTAAAAAAAAATGGAGACATATGCGTTCACTACGTTCCTCGTATCTCGCAAATCGCGATTTAAAAAAATGTATACATCGTTTTGGTTTGTCGAAAAAAAAAAAAAAAATGTGACCATATTCTTTCGATATTTTTATAGCGTATTTCGAATTGCGATTTTTTTGTACATTGCTGTATGGTTTTGTTTCGTTGAAAAAAAAAATTAAAAAGCGATTGGAAACCTATACGTTCGATACCATTAATTTATCTCAAATTGGATTTTTTTTAATTACTATATCATGGTCTTTCGTTAAAAAGTAGAAAAATATTCGTTCGACAGACGTATCTTTTGAATAGCGATTTCAAAAAAATTACTATATCGTTTCATTTCGTACGAAAAAAAGTGAATCTCGAGTTGCGATGTTTTTTTAATTACTACTAAAAAAAACGAGGAATATATTTTTTCGATATATATTTATATTTCACACGGCTATTTTAAAAAAATCGCTATATCGTTTAATTACAATAAAAAAAAAAACTATAATGTAAAAAAAATACATTTCGAGTATCTCAAATTTTTATTAAAAAAAAAAAAAAATGTCCATACCCTTCGTCTGTTTGTTCGTCTACGGCAACGGCTCGAGTTTACGTGAAGCTCGATTATAACTTACTCGGTGAAACCTGGAAAACGAGGCTGAAAGAGGTAGAAAAAAAAGAACGAGAGATCTTCAGCTAGTCGTGTGCAGTCAAAAAAAAAAGAGGGACACGTTTCGCGTAGCCCTGAGAAGGAGCTATTCAAAGCAACCCCTTTCGGTTCTCTGCCAAGCATCACCTCGCAGTTTTCTCTCCTTCCTTCCTTCCTCCCTTTTTTTCTCGCTGCAAGTGCAAACGCAATTTGCGAATTCCTGGATGTACCCCGGAGGCTCCGGCGGCGGTACAATCTCCCGGAGGCGTGTGTTGCTGCACCGAGAGAGAGTGAGCGAAGGATAAGAACAGCAAATATACGAGTAAAAGGTTCGAGAAACCGGAGAGGAAGGGTTAGGCAAACGAGAGAAACCGAGCGAAGCAGAAGCGAAAGAACGGGAGTGAAGAATATGAAAGAGGCCCGAGGAGAGAAAAAGTGGCGCATTCTACGGGGGTGCAGAGAGCAGAGGGGGTGAGAAACTCTCGAGTCGTACATCTCGCGGGGTAAAATAGTACGTATGTGACTTTCAACACCGGAATCGGTCGTAGGAAAGAAGAACAAAACCGAACGAGATGAAAAAAAAAAATACTGAAGTGGAAGATTATTAGAGAAGAAGAAGAAGAAGAAGCGGGAGGGTGGTAAACGACGGGCGATTCTTAGCATTACGGAGGAGAAAATAAATACTCATTCGCAAAGTTGCGCGAGCAAAAGTGTGAAATACTGTATTCGGAGTTGAAAAAAAAAAAAATTGTTGAAGAGTCTCAGGGGTTTTTTAAGGCCGGATAACGAAGTAGACGGACAAAAAAGTGGGTAAAAATTGAAATGATTTTTCTCGAAAACTAACGATATGGAAGCAAACTTTTTTTTTTAATTGAAAGTCTATAGAAATCGAAAATGAAAAAATCAAAACGATTGTTAAATTATAGCGTTGAAAGTATTACGCAACGTAGAATTTTTTTCTTTTAATGGCGACAGTCGAACCTTACAGTTCGCTTTTTACGTGAATGTTTTACCTGTTTGATTTAATTTAAAAGAAATTACTTGAGTTAAAAAAAATCTTCCGTGGCGCAATAAAAGAAGTATATTACGATATTGTGCTAAAATTAGAATCGGTCGAACCGTTGTCGAGATACTTCTAAGCCGTCCGTTTTCATTTTACTCCGAAGTCATTCAACTTTGTCAATTTTACGAAATTGAAAATTAAAAAAAATGAAAGAAAAAAAAAATGTTTACTTAATTTTTTTTCCCGGGAATAAAAATTATAAAGATTATCTAAGATTTCGCTACGAAATGAGGAGACGACGATGACGAGTCTACTACACGAGTTTAATGATCGTTCGAGTCTTTGGACGGGCGTAAGAAAAAAAAAATCAAGAAGATAAAAGCAGACTGAGAGAAGGAACGAAGATTGCTTTTTCCGGAAGTATCGAAAATGACTAACGAGTGAGCGTTGGCGAGGGAAGAAGGGTGAGGAGGGAGGGGGGGGGGGGGGGGGGGGTCGAGGAAAGAAACTGGTAATCGTCGAATGGATGATTTACCGTTGGCGCCGAGGAGAATATAGCCTGTCGCTTTTCTCAACGAGAAGAGGGATGATCGGGGTGAAAAAAAAAACATGAAGTGCCGAAATCCCAGGTGAGTTAGTTCCCAGTGAACGCGATGAAAAAGTCTTAGAAGAAGTAAACGAGTTCGCGGAGAAACAAAAATATCGTCCCGAATGGTTAAAAAAACCAATTTAGTTTATTCAAGAATAAAAGAATTTATCGCTCGGGGGTCTCGAGGACCCCAAAAAAAAAGTATCAAAAATATACGAAAATTCGTGAAAATTAATCTTCTATAACGATGTTTTCTCATAAATCAAATTAAGATAAGATTCGAGCAAATAGCACAGTGATTGGCCACTGTCTGTTTTTGGACCAAATTAGCCGATTTAAGGCGCCAACGAGCCAAAAAAATGATCCAGACAAATGTGAAAAACATAGTAATAAATAAAAATAAGTAATAAAACGTTGGAGGTATTTTTTATTTCGAATTAATGGAATTTGTTTCTTGCCAATAAAAAATAAACGAGTATCCAGTAGAAGCGGAAAAAAAAGTAAATAAGGTTGACGACTCCAGGGACGCGGAAGAGAATTTTCTTCACTCGTTGAATTCACGTTGGGAGACCTTGAAGGTTATTTTGAAGAGCATCGTCCCGTTTCTCGCGTAAGCTCGGCAGTGGATAGTGTTGCACAAGAGAACGAACGAGAAGCGGGGGAGAGGATCGAGTCTACTACCCGAAGACTCGCCGGTGGATGACTGCCAAAAACACATTGCCGACCGTGAAGCTCCCGGTTTCCGCACTCGCTTCGGCTGGATGCCCGTTTGACTGGGTTGAGATTCTTGTGAAACGTACTCACGAGTAGTAACACACATAGACATTCACACAGTTGGGACTCTGAATAGCAGAGAAAGTGGTTCTGCTTCGTCGTAGCGTGAGTCGTAAACTCTGTGTTTTCCGATTCTTAAATTCCCGAACAAGCGGCGCTGAAACTGCAATTGACGATAGAAGCGAATGAAAATGGAAAGAAAATGAAAAGATCGCGATGCGATAACTCGAACTTTCAATTCTGCAGTTTTTAAACGATTGAGATAAGCAGCGAAAAGATAGGAAATAAAAAAACAAAAACTGTAAGTTTAATACAATTTTCGTAAAAAGAACGTAAAGTGAGGTTAGAAATAGAGGAAAACTGATTTTCTACTGCCAATTCTACACTTCTGTATTTGTAACCAACACGAATGTAAGGTAAACGGTTTGAATAACGAAAGAAAAAAAAAACATCGAAAACGAAAAAAAAACGATGATTTCAAAAAATTTAAAGTAAAGAAAACTCAAAATACGACTATAAATAGCAAAGTAAAAAGTAAAAAAAAAATCCTTCAAAATATCAAAAACTACAATGCCAACGAAGAAAAACTAAAGAGAACATAAAACATAAGTAGAAACCGCGCAAAACGCTGATTTGTACTTTCAAATTTACACTTCAGCGATTGTTACCAACAAAAATGAAAGGTGAGATGGCGTCACTTTGTGTGTTTCCGATTCATGAATTTCCGATCAAAATCACGAATAGCAATTCTAAAAAGAAGAAAAACGACGTTAAAATAATATAAAAGACCATAATGTACAACTGCTGATGCGACGATTCCCACTTATAATTCTACACTTTTGCGCTTGTAACGAACAAGAATGAAAGGTGAGGAGTGAAGAGAGGGCAGAGAGAGAGAGGGACGAGAAAGCTTTCCCGGAAGTAGCGAAAGAGTGAGGGAGAGATTGCGCTTGACGCGAGATGGCCGGACGCCCTTGAAAGAGGACGGCAAGACACCCTCACGACCCTTTACACTCAGTGAAAGAGGAACGGAGAGAAAGACGGAGAGAGATAACGGAAGTAGGTATGCTACTGGTGGTACACGCAGAAGCGAGAATTGGAAGAGACGACAAAGACGGAAGTAACGGCAGCAGGCGGGTGTACATATAGACACAAAGCAGCAGGGAGAGGGTGCAAATATAGTATACGCACACGAGGCGGTTACACAGAGAGAGAGAGTCCAACACACACGTACACACTACACATAGCAATCTACACACCGGAGGATCCCTGGACCCCTCAGCTTCCACGAGACTCGTGCGCTTTTCGTGTTACAGGGCGCGCACGCGCCTTAACAGTGGAAGGCTTCGTACCCTGTCGAAGGGACGCCTGTAGGGGTAAGACTTACGCGGATAGCACAGTCATTGGCCACTCATAGTTAGGCTCTCAATTAACGGTTATTTGCAGGAAATGAAAGGCGAGGGATTGTTTAAAAGAAATTTATTACAAAATATGACTGACTTACGATCGATTTCTCGATCTTATAGTGATTTTTTGATTTTTTTTGGGTTATGTATGATAAACTTTAATACAAAACATATGTGATTAACAAAGTTTACTTTGATTGCGAATACAAATGAAATTACAGCTAAAGGTACAGTGATTGGCATACTATGTTATTGGATCAAATGCGATGTATCGTGATATATTTATTGAAGTAAACCATAATCGACGAGTTTGTTTGTCGCCTTGACTATTCGGTTCAGTAGACTGTAAAACAAGTAAATTTGATTTGTTTCAAAGCGACTCACGTTGAAAGTAACAAATAATTTCTACCGATCTGGTAATATCTTGAGATACTTCGATTCAAACAGCAAATTATTAATAAAGTTCGATTTATTAGCGAATAAAATTGATTGTACAGGCTGCAGGCACAGTTATTGGCATAGCTATGGCTCTGTATCGAATGCGATTAATCGTGGAACACGTTCAATATCTCGTGAGTAGCCAATAACTGTGCCATTCGCTGCGCTATACGAAGCAGAATCCGAGGGGCAACAGCATCACAACGAACGCGCGCAACCCCCGACTATACGAACTCCCCTTTCCTGATCTCTCGCAACGCGGGGAAGGTACTTGCCAGCACCTCTCGCGAATGTCTATGTCTTTCTCTCTCGGCGCACCAGCATCACGAAGAGTAACCAGAGCCAGCAGGAGATGAAGGCTGTGGAAGCCACGCCGGTTTTCTCTGCTCTACGACGAGTTTAACGAGCGACGTGCAAGCCTCGAGGCTCTCTGTTCTCTTCTCTCCTTAAAAGAAGAAACGAAAAAGAAAAAAACTTCCGTGCTATTTTATACTTTTACTCGGTGTCGAAGGTGAAACATAACAATTACTTCCGATGAAGTCGTCTCTTCGCTTCGTAGTAAAAACGAGAAAAATAGGAGAAGAAACAAGTATAGTGATCCATCGAAAAAAAAAAAAAAAAACAGAGAAAGTATATAAAACAAAACTGCTCACACGGATAAAAAAAAAGAAGTCTCGAAAAGGTAGAAAAAATATTTTTTTGTTGTTTTTCTAAATCGTCACATTTAATCTAATTCGTTTCCTAAGAGTAGTTAATCAAGGAAATGTCTCATAGCCGCTAGTGGCCAATGACTGTGCTATTCCCTACAAACACAATAAAAATCGACAAATGTTCACGGGCATGAAATCAACAAGAACCAATTCGACCTGCCGATGAGCGTGAAGTTGCTCCCCGTGACCGCGAGTCACGAGGGGGATGGTAAATTCTCTTTCTCCTGCAACCGGGGGGTGGGATGGAAAAAGAGAGCGAGAGTAACGAGCTTCCTAGGGACGAGTAGCCTCAATGAGGGGCGGACGAGGGGCAGTTCGGCGGGGGAGGGGGGAGGGGGTGTGAAAGAAAAAGAGAGAATCTACTGTTAGATGAGCGAAAGCCACCGGTAGTGAATAAGAGAGGGTAAAACACCCCCGAGCTTGACGCGCTCCGCTCTCGGTCGAGGGGAGTGAACCAAGGAAGGGGCGCGCGGACCGGCGGGGCGGGCGGGGAGGAGAGTGGAAGACGAAGCAACGAGGGGATCAAGAGGGGTATGTGCGCTGTGATATCGAGGGGGTAGGGCAAAGCGGGCGACGGCGGAGAGGGCGCAGTGGCCCCGCGACCATCAAACCAACAACATCCCAACCAGGAGAACCTCGACGTCGAACGAGGTAGAGGACGTCCGGTACGAACACCCCGGGTTGCGGAATTGCCGCGGCGCATGATCCGCCGGAGTAACGCCGCCGACGCCGGTGCCGCCGCCGCCGCCGCCCGATTTTCCACCCTCTCTTCTCTCTTCTGCTTCATAGTCGTCTACGTCTTCCATACGAAAAGCTCGAGCGAACCAGTTCGAGGTCCGTAGTATCATTTCGGATTGATTGCGCGCTCTTCTCCACACTCCGCGCACCAAACTGTACCACGGGGCCCCTCGGTTTAGACATAAAACGGGAATTTAAAAAAAAAATCATCCCTTAACGATCATCCCTCGTGTTAAATTATCGTACGGCGATTTTAGTAATTTAGTATTTTAATTTAAAAAAAAAAAGTATTGAATTCGAAAATACCGGAAGTTCGGAGAACTTCAACGAGAAGACAACCCCCGGGACTTTCCGTGCTACCGGTGAACAAAAAAAATCGACGCTTCTGATGTGGATCTCTCGAGACGTTTGATGGAATCAAACCAACTACTCGCTTTAAGGTAACTAAAGACCTTTGATACTTAAAATCGTTGTTATTTTATTTTTTATTTTACGATACTGATCATTTAAGTACTTATCTTTGCTTTTAACTCTTTAACGATTATTGGGAATTTATCTCAACTAAATTATTATTTTCAGCCGTTTCTAACACAATATGCATTCACGTATCGATCTATTGGGTTTTTATGACTGTTTCTATCGATATTCGATGTTCGATGTTTTTAATAATAATAAAATTTATTTTAGAAATAACACCAATTGATAATTTGAAAAATGTGAAGTCGATAATTTCTGATAACGAGTTGTCATTTTTTTTTTTATTAATCATTGAAGAATTAATAAAATACGTGCAACTATGTCGAATTATATTTTTAATATAAAATTCAATTTCACGAAGTATTGAAATAAAAAAAAAATTGTAAAACAAATGAATTTATTATAAATATCATTAAAAAAAATATTGTATCATTGAATACATCCTTATGCGGAGTTTAAGGAGAGTTCTTTGGTAGTAGAAAGTCGCAAGTTAGGAAGTATCGAGTCGTACCAGCCGCAAGGAACTGTTTCGCCACTAAAGTACGCGGTTTCATTTTTTTTTTTTTTTTTTTCTCATCGTCAAAGCCTTCAATCGCGTCGAGCGAGCGGAGCACAAGGATATAGAGAGAGGAGAGAACGGCGATAACGACGATTCGCTTAACTACCGGGTGTCCATAGACGAAATGTTTCGCACGTGAATTGTTTCGCGGTAAAGTTTTGTTACTCGGTATTTGGTACCATTTTTTTTGTTCATTCTGGAGGTGCACGCGACGTGTTAATCGAGGCTCTCGAGGGAGAACAAGGGTGTGAGCGCACAGGAGTCAGTTCGTGGAACCGGAAGTTGAAGGTCCTTCCGTTCAATCGAAAAAAAAAACTTTTTTATTTTAATTTTTTTTTGTAGAATCTTTTTTTTTACCGAGTAGAACACATTTTTGTTGACATATGGCGTATCCGGAGTCATTAATGTCGCCATATGTTATCTCGAAGACCTTGAGTTAAAAAAAAAAATTGAATTTATCAAGTTCCCGATCGATAAAGAAGAAAATATCGAAAGTGCTCGGAGCGGGGCATTTTTTTTTACCTAAATTAAGACATTTTTTTTTTTTAGTTTTTGCCGAAACTCTTCGGTCTATTTTATACGCCGTCGACTTTCCCTGCGAGTACATTAAGCTGTGTACTGTTGTTTTATCAGTAGTGCATGATCGCCATGGCTACGAGATGTATGAATAAGCTTTGTATGCACTGACTATGAAATTCATTCATTTAATTACCGTCGTGATTGATCTCGCACTTGAATTGAGTCGAGGGAAGAAAAAAAATGTACAAATAAAAAGAAGTTTATGGAGATCGGAGAGTCGTTAGAGCGCGAAGGGGATCGATGGAGAAATGTAATAGAAAACAAAAAGGATTACGAGGTCGCGACGCTGTGCTCACACCTATAACAGAGAGGTCGAGTCCGAACGATGCGAGGACTCGGGTGCTTATCGTTACGTCAATATGTAATCAGCTGACGCTCCACCCCGAGTACAGCGATTGCGAGCGGAGGAGGAAAGTTTCTTGTTATTTCATCGGTGGAAAGCCACTGTTTCAATCTTAAAAACAAATTCTTTGTCTTCTGTCAAGGAGGTGGGAAAATAGAAAAATTGCGCTCTGTGCTCGGTTGGTAATAAAAACTGCAACGAAATTCCTCGAGAGAATTCTCAATTTTTTTGAAATCGCGGCGAGGCGCAATTACTGCCGCGATGGTAAAAAAAAAGTCGTTATTTCCGATTAAGCCAATTGGAATATCGAGCTATTGCGCTCTATGCTCGGTCGGTAACGGAAACTACAACGCAATTCCTTCAAGGATTCTCGGTCTCTTTGGGTGGATATAAATTATTAACTTTGGCGAAACCGATGGACGAGAAAACTAAAAAATTGCTCGGTCGGTAATGAAAACTGTAACACTATTTTTTCATGACAAACACATCATTTTGGTTTGATGCACATCATTAAGGTTTCCGGAACTGATAGATGAAGATCCTAATAATTCACAATCTCCTTTTACCTCAGCATTTGTGTCTTAAAAATCGAACTCTTCGTCTTATTATCAAGATGTCGTAACCCCGTCTCTTGTCGTAGTGTCTATACGCGGTCGGTAACAAAAAACTATAATGCAATTTTCTGAAGGTTTCTCGATATTTTCGCCTTTACGCGAGTTACTAAACAAACCGAAGCTGACATATGAAGATCCTAATCATTTACTTTTGTACAAAAATGTCAGTACCCTTGCAAAAAAAATGGATTACAGATTATTATTACCGACAGTTACACTTTCCATCATCTTTCACATAATTCACAAAACAAAACTATTTTCTCGGGAAATAGGGTAATTTTCTCGTTTTCAAGAAGACCCAAAAACCGATTTCATTTGCCCTGTGCTCGGCCGGTAACATAAAACTGTAATAACATTTTTTCAAAATCCCCCAATTTTTCGACTTCTCGCGAATTCTTATTCCCTCTAAAACATAAAAAAGAAAAGAAAAAAATATCATCAACTCTAAAAAACATGGATTACAGTTTTTCGTTACCGACAACGATGTCTCGCATCTTTTTTGGCATTTATCTACAACGTTTCGACCTAAAAAAAAAAAAAGAAACGTCGCTTATAAAAAAAATCGTTGGCTTGTTCCAGTTACCAGGTAGAACGAGGACAACTCCGGCTTTACTATTGCTGCGGTTCGACGTCCTGACCGTCCTCGGGTACCAGGGAGAGATCATGAATGAAGGAGGGTGTCCGTAGAAGGATCGATTCAACGAGGTGAAAAGGGTGAGAGAAACCAAAGAGAGATAGAGTTTTTGTGTCGGAACGAGTGAGAGAGAAAGGTTTTCGTTTCTGTGTGTGTGTGTGTGTGCGTGTGCGTGTTTACTTGCTTGGAACGCCTGGCTAACCGGCGTTGCTATTCGTGACGTTCTACTACATCCGCCTATCCAACTACGGCACGAGAGATAGCCGAGTGCACGTGGTCTTTCGTGATTACGTCACGAGAGAGGGCAAACCCCTCGGGTTAAACAGAAACGAGAGTATACACGGGGGAGGGGTGTCATACTTCTGCGAGAACGAACAGCTAACAACAATTCGTATCGTCGAGTCGACCGCGCACTTCGGGTACTCGTCATTCTCGAGGGCGAGATAACTCAAACCTAAACTACCCCTATCAGCGTTATCCAAAGCAATCCCTCATACCATCTTCCAACTCTGCTATTCGATATTCGATATTCGATATCGCAGCTTTTCGATCGAAAATTTTAATCGAAATTTGGGAAATCGTAATTTCATAAAAACAAAAAAAAATTATTTCGGTCATTAAAGAAAAATTTTAATATTGTAATGTTGAAATTTAAGAATTTTAATATATTAAGAAACAGTTCAGAAAAATATTGCATTTCTTTTTAAATAAAAAAAAAAAAAGCGTTCGTTAAATGAGAATTTTGGGAGACTTTTAGGGCAATTTTTTTATTATTTTACTAAATTTCTTAAATTTAAGACTTTTTAGACATTTTTTAAAAGAATTTTATTACTATTATTATTAAAAATTATTTGGTACCGTTTATCAATATTTTTCACCCGCAAAAAAATAAGCGTTGTCACACAATTCTTCGATTTCTCGAGCAAAATAATTAGCTTCGCCAAAGGCGTGCCACGCCCGTTTGCACAGACCTTCCCCTCTGCGCCTATTCTCCATTCGATGCGTCTCGAACTTCGGGAGTGCTTCGTCGAATATTATCGAAACGCGCGCAGATGTCGTAACCAGGGGATTTAAATAATTTCATATTAAATTCCTCCTGCCTATCGAGGGGGGTGGGGGCTGAGATGCATCGAATGCCCGAAGGGTCCAGTGACTGCGAGAAGGGAGAGAGGAGAGGGGGAGAGTTTGCTCTTGGGGATGTTTAAAAGCCTCGGTCGAGGAACCCCCGAGGGAGGGGTAACCCTGACCCACAGTTCGAGCAGACGTACGACGAGGCCAGCAGCCCCTGCAGCACGAGCCGGGAAATGCCCCTCTCCCTTTGTGTCGAATACACACTACATAATAATACCGTATCCATCTCTTTCGCTCTATCGTTACGCTTTTTTTTTCCTTCACGGATATGAATTAGTCTCTTTTCTTCCTTCCCGGAGCTCCGTTTATTTTTTTTTTTTTTTTTGGGGAGAGTAGCTTTTCGGCTGTAGAAGAACTTCTGGCCTCTACCTACCCTCCGATCTTTCAGGGGCGACCCTTAGACGTAACACTGAAAAGTAGGACGATTTTTTCGCCGCACGGTTCGTTGATCCTTAATTCTACCCCTTTGAATTTCATCTCTCGTTTTTAGTGTTTCGACAATTAATTACGACGCTAAGGGTGATTAAAATCCATTTTTTTGATAAATCTTTTATTTTATCGCGTTAATAAAAATGTTACGTGAAAGTTAATCTTCCGCGTTCATTTCTTCGATGATTTCGCCGAAAAGAAAAAATGTTTGATACATTTTTTATTTCGATGAGTTTCATTTTTTGGATTTTTTTTTTTAGTTATATTTCTATCGTTTCGAAATAAAAAAAAATCGGTACCAACGAACTCTCTTAATCCTCAATAAGGATAAAATATCACGAATAAAAGTTTTGAAACAAAAAAAAAAAGTCATTTTTCCATCTTTTTATTTTTTTTTTTTATTTACGTTTCTCGTCGATCATCGTAGACTCGAGCGATTTCACGCATACGAATCGTTCACAGACAATAGAATGGTTGGTCTATCCGCGTCAGCTGCTCCCTCGGGGCACTCAGATAGAGTTCGATATCTCCGCCCCGACAGACTCCAAAACGATGGGACACGGGTTTCGTAGCGAAGGGTGAGATCGTCGAACTCAACTCCCCCCACCCCCCTGACAAGGCGAAATAAGCAATAAGTTACGGCTCCGGCATTTTCATCATACGGCGATAGAGGATGAGAGAAAAATGAGAGATGGCAGAGGGCATAAACCCTCGACGGGGTGGCTGCACAGTTTTTCGGTCCGAGACTCGCTTGCGGCACACGCGTTTCACGAACAGACGGTCCGGTGCATTGTATCGCTTCACGATTCATTCCCCATCCCCTCCCCCGATCATCCCTTACTCTCCCGAACCTTTGACACCCCTCGACGTCATTAGATTTAAAAACCCCGAACGAGGAAATTCTCCGGGGTGGGGGTTGAAATGTTTGGCTCCCCCACCCCTCGCATCTGCGATGCCTTCGATGGATACTCAGGGTGAAAATTCTCGATCGAAGGATCGTCAGTCGTCGAGCGATCGTCAACCATGTCGCGGAACAGAATTTTCTTCTGTTATATTTCTTTTACTTCATAAATTTATTATTTTCCTCCGAAACTTATAAATTTTGTAAATTTTCTATGAGGAAAATAGTTTGTCGGAGTTTTGTCGTCGTCAGTGCTCAGTGTAGTCCTTTCAACTCTTCGACGATCAGTGAGAAGATTTTCACGAAAGTATAATTTTCTTTTTTTTTTTTTTTTCGAGAAAAAAAATAAAATTTGGAAACCGAATATTTTTATTTTGACACGAAAAATGTTATCAATTTTCATAGGTAATTTTTTTTTTTTTGTTCTTGTTGCGATGCATTTTTATTGCGTTTTGGTGGCTTTATATATGTTCAGAATTTTATTTATTTTTTAAAATGTTTTTCTACTGCATTCTCGAACATTTTATTTTTATCGTAGAAAATATTAGACATTTTTTTTTTATTCGACAAAAACGCGAGGAAAAATGAGTTTTGATATTTCTCAGTGATCGTCGAAGGGTTAAAAATGTTATTACGATTTGCGTTACCGAAGATAATTCGCAAACGAAGCCAACAGGATAATCATCGTGAAACTTTCTGCAATGAAGAAGAACGAAGAAAAAAGTGAAGAGCGAAGAAAAATCGAAAAAAAAAAAAGTAAAAGAAAAATTAAATCGCGAAGAAGAAATTAGACACGTGAGTCTGTGCTCCTTGCGTTCACAGCGGGCTTCCATGTGCCAACTTTTCAAAATTCATAAGGCACGCGGTGAATGCTAAGAGCGGACCAATATCAACGACATTTTTCGTTTTTTTTTTCGACGAATTATAATATTTAATATTAAAAAAAAAAAAAAAAAAAAAAAAAAAAAATGATTATTGTCATAAATTTTTCGAAATATTGTGGAAATAATGTTTAAAATTATCTGCTGTGTGTTCTTGCGATTAAAGTGTCGGTGAGTATTATATAATATATTGTGATTATTGTCTTTCCTAATATTTGACTGATTTATCCCGATTCCCTTTTCTGTTTTATTGTGATTCATCGATGCCTCGATTTTTGTATCTGTAAACGCGTATTAAAAAAACTGTTCTTTCGTATTCCAATCTGCCGGAGTGGAGATAACCTATAAATTTATTAGTTATTAATCTTTTAACCGAAAACTCTTTATTGGCGTTGAATTTCCCTCACCGGTGGACTCGCGTGTGGTGTTTATAAGAAACATTTATCTCATGTCTTAGTAATAATCCAATGCTATCGATATTTATTAATTACTATAATAACAATTTGTCGAAAAAAAAAAAATTACGAATAAAATATATTTTTGCATTTTTCTCCACCGAATTTGTGTAAATCAAATTTCGCTGCTGAACGCTTCGATAAAAATACCAAAAAAAAAAAAAAAATCGGTCTATCGAGAATATTACCGTTGGTCGTACAATGGTTGGAGTGAAATATAGCTACGATTTCGCAAACTCGCTGCATCAGCGAATCGTAAACTGTATAGTGCTGTGGTACGGAGATCTGCGTAATGGAAATTGGGGAATTCCCGGGTGTATAAGCGCGAAGAACGGCGGGGGAGAGGGAGGGGATGGGGTTGAAGGGTTTGTTCGTCGTTGTATCGACCGCGAAACATCGCGAATACGTAGAGAAAAGCAGCGAGAGGAGAGCGAGAGAATCGAGGGGCACACGGAAGAGGGAGAGCGGCTCGAAAGTTTAAGGGTGGACGCTCGTTGCCCGGCAACTCCACCCTTCGGGTGTGTGCTGCACAGACTCACAGCATCCCGGAGTCGCGGTCTGCCACGAGTTCGACCCCTCGACAGAGAGCAAAATCACCCACGCGCGATTCTCTCCGACGAGACCGACGAACTTTTCTGCGCCGTTTGTATGAAATTCTCGCTGCGTTGATAAATCGTTTATACGAGAGTCGTAACTTTAAATGACGTTTTTTCTAAACTCTTAATGATAAGGGTATTTTTTTTCAATTATTTTAATATCATTTAAATAATACATTTTCGAACTTTCCTTTTTGTTTTTACTGCATTTTTTTAATAAAAAAACTTATTATTAATGACCCTTTTTACCATTTCACGCAACTCGCAATAAAACATTTTTTCAGCACATTTTTATCCCGGGGAATCCCCCGTTGAGATGAAAAGATGAGAAAAATCAATTTATTAATAACTGAATGTGTAAAAGAGCGAATGATTCCGAATCTCATGTCTCAAAATTCTCATTTGTCCTAAAATACATTTTTTCTCGTGAAAGTTATGTTTTTCACGTTCACCGACAGCAGTGAGATTGATCGCGGAATGAAGAACGCGAAGCACGTACCGTCGCTATAATATTTCTCCCCTTAATCGCGATACACGGGTATATATGTTACGTTATGGTCCGGAAAACCTTCCGATAAGAATGGTAATACATCGTAACGAAAGCTATAGAAAGCATTGAAGTGAAAATGAGACACTGGAAATATGAGATCGTTGAGATACCGAAAAATGTCGGATAGTTGAGATGAATTTCACGATTACTAAGAATCTCATGATTTCCCTTTCTCTGAGAATATCTGAGAATCTCCGATTCATCTAAAATAAAAATATCACTGTTTTTGTTTTTAGATAAAGTCGAAAATCACGTTGAGATGTTGCAAATTTTAGATAGTCTCGTTGCATTTTTATTGCCCACAAATCTGCACCAAGAATCTCGTAATTTCCTACTCCATCAGAGTATCTCTCAGAATGTCTGTTCGATGTAAATAAAAAAGGTCATTTCGTACCGAGTAAAAGTCGAGAGTAAAAAAAAAAGGTTCACGATGGAGTTGAGATTCTATGAGAATCATACCAAGAATCTCACGATTCTCCCAGAATCCCCAGAATCTCAGAATTTCAACCGAATGCACATTGCAAAGGTCACGTTGCTGTACCGCGCAAGAGAAGTCGAGAATCAAAGAAAGGGTTACATCCGCAAATGAGTTGAGATGCTATGAGAATCGTACCAAGAATCTCACGATTCCCCCAGAATTCCCAGAATCTCAGAATTTGAACCGAATGCACATTGCAAAGGCCACGTTGCTGTACCGCGTAAGAGAAGTCGAGGATCAAAGAAAGGGTTACATCCGCAAATGAGTTGAGATGCTATGAGAATCGTACCAAGAATCTCACGATTCTCCCAGAATCCCCAGAATCTCAGAATTTCAACCGAATGCACATTGCAAAGGTCACGTTGCTGTACCGCGTAAGAGAAGTCGAGAATCAAAGAAATGGTTACATCCGCAAATGAGTTGAGATGCTATGAGAATCGTACCAAGAATCTCACGATTCTCCCAGAATCCCCAGAATCTCAGAATTTGAACCGAATGCACATTTCAAAAGTCACGTTGCCGTACCGCGTAAGAGAAGTCGAGAATCAAAGAAAGGGTTACACCCGCAAATGAGATGCTGCAAGGACAGGATACAGGGGATGAGCAACGTGACCGAATCTTCAGTGCCATTCAACCCTTAAGTAACATTCATCCCCTTTAACCAGAACTTCTCCGGACTTCCGTATGATCTTTGGCTCGAGTTTCATCCCCCAGAGAAACTTTCCACAGAAATCAGTCGATCATTGAATTGTGTATCGACTTCTATGAATCAAAAGGATCGATCCTACGTAATTCAACGTGAAGATTGACTTCAAAATTGTCTTTAAATTGTTTAGTCAATCAATTCAGTATGAATTCAGAGACAGAATACAGATTTTCACGGCTATGAAACAGAATGACGTATCCTACAATTTTACACCCAAAATTCCACATCCCCTTTATTTTGCATGTAAAATTCAACATCCCACTTCATTTTATACGTAAAAAGAGTGCGAAATACGCCGTTCTCTCGCTTATCAAACTTTACAAAAGTGAAAATAGACACAATGTTCTAAAATCTCGAAAATTACCCGCGGGAGATGAAAATCACGTTGAAAACGAAGTGTATTATCTTGATGAATCGTATACAGAGTTAAACGTATTTCCCTGGTGAACCAAAAGGAGAGCGTCCTTTATCATCGCGATCCCCATGAGTATATATCGTTTCGAGCGAAATTTTCAACGTGCCACGCCCCGAATCCCGGAGACTTCCTGAGTGAAGGCTGCGGCGCAGCATCCCAACGACATCGCGTTCCCGATAACCGTGACACACAGAACCGTCACGAATTCTCTCCTCTATACGAAAATCAAGTACCGGAAATAGTCGAAATTCTCGCGGAATGCGGAGTTTCTTGTTTACGCAAATTACTCGAAATTATCGTTCCGTGTTGAAGAGGAAGAGGACACCAAAGAACTTGAAATTGTGAAGATTCTTCGCAAGCGCGAGAGACAGACGAGTCGTATTTTTCATCCCCACAGAACTCGAGTCGTACACCTGCAAAGCGTACCGAATTCTAAGAAACAGATGGGCGTATCTCCCACTACGTTTAGGGTGCAAAACGACGTGAGTTACGCCCTTCTGGTATCAAGCAAATGGACATAATACACCGGTGAACGGAATTCTAGGGACAGCGAGACGGAAGGGGGTGATGCGGGGGGAGGGAGAGAAAGGGGGTTGTGACTTTCGCGGATGATGGTGAGGAACGGAGGCTGTGGACAGAGTCTCTGCGAGTGAAAACTCGGAGTGCGAGAGCGAGCGAAACGCTGAAGAGAGGAGAACGGGAGATGAAGAGAAGAGAAGAGGGGGTGAAGGGGATGGCGGGGGTGGGGAGAGGGTGAGTTTAGAGGAGAGTCGAGATAGGCGAGGGGAGAGATCAATACGAGTGTCGCTAGGCAACGAGCCTCCGGCGATCTCGGTCCGAGTAGACAGGGTGCCGCCACCAGGCTGAAGTCACCCCCTTCATCCCCCTTCGCCATCGCCTTCATCTCCGACTCTCCCGAGGTCCGCCATCACCGCTACCGCTACGATCATCATCTCCCGTGTTGGCTATACCTACTGCTACTACTACTACTGTCTACACATATCGATGCTTGAGAAACATAAGGGCGCATCTTACGAGATTTTGCAGGCTGAATGGCGCGATATGGGCCCTTTTTTCGCGTCTCCTCGAGCTTTAGGCGTTTACGACGAAGTTGTTGTAAAAATGAACGGGAAAAAGAAACCACTGGCCTCGTTGAAAATCCCTTCTCTACCAATATTCTCTCGTCTCTCTGTGTTAGTCTGCTCTGTATAGACTTTGACTATATTGGCAAAGATAGTTCACAGAGTTTCGAGTGTATTCAACGTTGAAACAGTATCGGTAGGCTTCATGAATATATGTATATATCTATGGAAACTTCGATAACCATGCGAAACGCAAGCGTCAGATGCAGAAGAGCAGAGAAGCTCTATACTACCCCCAGCGTCACGGAGAGACGGGAAAGAGCAAACGCTCGCAGCGGAGATGGAGCATCGATCGCCAATGGAAATTCAAACAACCGTTCGAGAGGAAAGCTTCACGCTTTTTTGTTTTTTTTTTAGAACAGAACTTTTTTGTATTTTACGGAATAATTGAAATAATTGAAAAAAAGAAAGTATTTCTCGATTGAATGGACCAGTGATGCTGCCGACTGATTTTGGGGAATAAAGGAAAGGGATTATTCGTAGCGGAGATGAAGGATCGAGTGACAGAAGATAATTCGCGGAATAATTCGCGAGAAAAAATGACACTCTTTTGTTTCCTCATTTATTTCTATTTTTTTGGGATAAAAAATCGTTTTTTGGGAACTCATTGTTGAGATAATTGAGATAATCAATTATTTTTTTTTTTTAATAAAAAAGTTTTTTTTTCATAATAATTTTTCATTATGACATTCAGACAATTGATGATTGACATTAAAAAAAATGGTAAAAATAATTCGACATTAAATTTGCGAGTGTCTGCGTATTTTTGGAATAAAAAAGCTCTTTTTATATTATTCATTGAGATAATCGACAGAGCTTCAGTCTCCGGAAAAAATTCCCGTAATAATTAGTAATCGAAACTCACACTGTCATCTATTTTCAGGTTTTTTCATTGATTACTGAGGAAAATGACACAAAATCAATTGTAGTAAAAAAAATATTCTCATAATAATTCGAGAAGAAATCTGCGGATTGTTTTTTATTATTAGAAAGTATACATTTTTTTTTACTTATCGAGGTAATCGACAGAGCCTATGAAAAAAAAAAAAAAAAAATGCCCGTAATAATTCGCGAGCCGAAGCAATAATTTTTATTATTTTTACATTTTTGATTATGTGAACAAATTTTTTTTTTTTTTTTTTACTCACTTATTGAGATAATTGACAAAGCATCGCTACACCCCGCATTATCCAATGCTGAGGCGGTTGTCCGGTAGGCAGCCACATGGCGATGACGAAGTTTGTCGAGTGTCCAGTCGTCGATAGAATTCCTCGTCTTTCTGCCGTCTTGTAGACCGGACATGTGTAGGTAAGTTTTTTTACCACTTGTTCCTTCGTAATTGGCAAGAGCCACAGCTGAAATATCAAATCGACGGACGACATACAAAATATCAAAAGTTTCGTTTTTTTTTTTTTTTTTTTTTTAACGATCGAGCAATTTTTTGCGATACTCACGTAGGGAACCGTGTCGAAGAGAACTTTCGGCAACGATTCGTCGAGAGTCATTTTCTCCATATTAAATCGCGCGCCATCCAAAAAAAGACCGTAAACGTAAATTCCGTCGGGTGGCGGTTTCGAAAATTCCGTTTCTTTCAACGGCACGAAATCGTAGATCAATAGATCTATAGGAATGGAATACTTTCTCGCGTAATTCTGTCGGGCACCGGTGAGAAATGCCTGAGTAAAGTAGAAACCCGATAGCCAGAATGTCGACGGTGGTCCATCGTTAAACCAGACCTTCGAAAAACAAAACAAAAAAAATCGCAATTTCAACTTAAAAATCATTTAAACGACAAAAAAATTTTTTTAATTACTTTTCAGTAAATTTTTCGTGTCGATTATTTAATGAGAAGAATTAATAAAAAAAATAATAAGTTTATTAAAAGTCGATGAAAATCACTTCAACAAATACGGCGAAGGAAGGGGGTGGGGGAGGGAGGTAAGAATTTTCAATTTTTTTGTCATCAAAGATAGAATAGAAAATTTGCGAAATAAACTTTCTTTTTTCGTCGCAATTGTTTTTTTTATGGATAACTTCGGATTTGAGTAATTATAACGAAATGCAAATAAATAAATAAAAAATGTTATCGATCTGTCAGTATTTTTTTTAAATACCGTTTTTTTTTTTTTGCAAATTGTTACCTCGAGAAATCGTAAGCGTCGCAAAAAATCTTGAATATAGCTGCCCAACGGTTTCAGCGATGGATAAGAATTGGCTTTCCACGTCGTCGGTATTTTACCGGTTACGATTGACGTGTAAACCTCTTCGAGATCGGAATCCATTATGACAAAACCTTTGATAGCTCTCTGAACGTTGACGAGACTATTTCTTATGGTTTGCAGGAGTTTATTGAATCTTCCCATTTCCTGAACGAGAACGGTATTCATACTTTGCTCGTACGATGTTGGATATCTCTCGATAGCGTCAACGAGATCGTAGTCTTTCGGCAATTTCGATAATATATCGATGGATACATCGTAAACCGTTTCGTCGGGTGTTTTCACCCCTTCGACTTCCGTCGAACCGGTATCCTAACAAAAAATACTAAAATGTGAAAAAGAAAAAAAAAAAAGATTTTTTTTCCACTCGTCAAACTTTAAGAAAATTTGAAACAATTAATGCGCATTGTACCGATAAAACCCTTTATCTCTGTATTACCATTTTTACGATCCAGAATACGATATAAAAAAAAATCAAAAAAAAAAAATTAAAAGATGCGACATAAGCCCTTCGGCTTTCGTCGAACCGGTATCCTAACAAAAAATACGAAAATGTGAAAAAAAAAAAAAAAACGATTTTTCTTCCACTCGTCAAACTTTAACGAAATCAAAATCATCGCATGCCGTTCCTTAATTTCATTTGTTTCCTTAATGAAGAGTTGAAACAATTAATGCGCATTGTACCGATAAAACCCTTTATCTCTGTATTACCATTTTTACGATCGAGAAAACGATATTAAAAAAAAACAAAAAAAAAATTAAAAGATGCGATATAAGCCCTTCAGCTTTCGTCGAACCGGTATCCTAACAAAAAATACTAAAATGTAAAAAAAAAACGATTTTTCTTCCACTCGTCAAACTGTAACGAAATCAAAATCATCGCATGCCGTTCCTTAATTTCATTTGCTTCCTTAATGAAAAGTTGAAACAATTAATGTGCATTGTAGCGATGAAACCCTTTATCTCTGTATTACCATTTTTACGATCGAGAAAACGATAAAAAAAAATAAAAAAATTAAAAGAAGCGACATAAGCCCCTCGGCTTTCGTTTCTGTTTTAGCGTATTTTCATTATTCAACATTTTTAAAGAATGCAAGATAAGTTTTTACGTTTCTTAGCCGTTTTTACCGAATCTATTAATTTCCTCCCAAAACGCTTTTTCGGTGTCGCGGAGCAAATAACAAAGTATAATATATTAAATTTCAGGAGCGCTGTAAAGCTCAGCGCTTTTATGACTCCCGACTATAGATCTCACCGTGTTTTCCTGAGCAGAGCGGCAATAGTAACATAAATCATCAACGTTTTTTAAAATATTTTTTTCGCTATTTTTAAAGAGTTAAAAAAATAAAATAAAAATGGTGTCTTTTTTTCTTTACCTGCGTCAGCAAAATCGAAGACATCATCACTTGCGTTTCTTGCTGATCCTTTATTATATCGGCGTTATCATTCATACCGAAGACACTCGGACCCGTTACCATCGGCAAGTTTCTCACGTAATCGAGAAAATCGTTGTATTCGAAGACTTTGGGGACATAGTAACGACCCGAAGGATCAAAGAGATAATTCGGATCTTCGACAACTTTCTCGCAATAGAACTTCGAGAGTATCGTTATGAGAGTTCGTCGATCCCACTCGTCGGTAACGCGGCCACCGTAATTGCACTCACCTTGGAATAAAAATTCATAGAATAGTTCGGAAAATCAATAATAATAATAATAATAATAATAATAATACATTATTTTTATTAATATACTGTAAATAATTAATTATTTCATTTATAAAATATTTATAATAAATATGAAATTTTTATTATCAAATAATCTGTCGTTCAATTTTTATTTTTATATTTTCGATAATAGCGACATAGCGATTTTCATATTTTTATATTTTTCGATACCATCGCATATCGATATTTTTTAAATTAATAAATCACGTGAACGATGACAAACCTGTGAGATATTTCAGTGCATCGTATTGAACGTCGTCGTACTGATCCAAAAATATCTTCAACTGCAGTACGCTGATGCGAAGATCGGTCTCATTGAATTCGTAAGGATTGTTCCATCCAATGGGACCGAATTTTCGCCTTTCCTGAACTATAGCGTGAAAGAAGCACAGAGAGAAAAGCATTTTCTTGAAGGATTCCGTTTGCTTGGAGGTATTGTAAAATTCCGGATCGCAGATGGGATCCTTAAAGCGACGGAAACTCGTGATAAGAACAGTTCTCGAGAATAGATGAAAATCGGTCGAGTGGTTTGCCTCCTCTCGTCTCATACCTGCAAATACGATCTCGTGATATTAGATCTCAGACCCTTCGGCGGTTCGTTCGTCATCTTGACCCCGTTTTGCAAAACGCTAACCGGAAAATGATCGGCCGGATAACTCGTCAACCAGAGACGAAAATCCGGATGGACCGTTTCGGGCGTAAAATCTTCGCATATCTGTAATAATCGGTATAAAAAAAAAGCGAAACGTATTTAATTGAATATTAAATACTAAATACTGAACGCTAAACGCCTAAGAGCCGAAAGCCGAAAGCCGAAAGTCGAAAGTCGAAAGCCGAACGTCGGAAATCGAAAGCCGAAACGAACGTCGAAAGCCGAAAGCCGAACGTCGAAAGTCGAAAACCGAAAGACGAAAGACGAAAGCCGAAAGCCGAACGTCAAACGCCGAATACTAAACGCTAAGCACTAAATACTAAATATTTTTCGCCAAAAATCAAAAACCGAAAGCCGAAAGCTGAAAATCGAAAGCCGAACGCTAAACGTGAATCACTAACTACTAAATATTTTTCGCCTTAAGTCGAAAGCCGAAAGCCTAAAGCCGAAAGCCGAAAGTCGAAAGTCGAAAAGCAGAAAGCCGAATGCTAAACGAGAAGCACTAAATGCGAAATATTTTCCGCCGAAAGTCCAAAGTCGAAAGCCGAAAACCGAAAGCTGAAAATCGAAAGCCGAACGCTAAACGTGAATCACGAACTACTAAATATTTTTCGCTTTAAGCCGAAAGGCGAAAGCCGAAAGCCAAAAGCCGAAAGCCGAATGCTAAACGAGAGAAGCACTAAATACGAAAAATTTTCCACCGAAAGTCCAAAGTCGAAAGCCGAAAGCCGAAAGCTAAACGCTAAGCACTAAATACAAAATATTTAATACTAAATATTTTTCGTCAAAAATCAAAAACCGAAAGCCGAAAGCTGAAAATCGAAAACCAAAAGCCGAAAGCCGAATGCTAAACGAGAGAAGCACTAAATACGAAATATTTTCCGCCGAAAGTCCAAAATCGAAAGCCGAAAACGGAAAGCTAAACGCTAAACACTAAATACTAAATATATTTCGTAAAAAATTTATGTTAATTTTAATTGCTTCGCACAGTGAAATTACGTATAAGAGCTTCGTGACCTTTTCTAGAGTTCCCATCCAGCTTTTGGCGAGATGACAATTCTGCAACACGACCCATGTGCCGTTCTTGACTCCCTCGTCTATGAGATTCACGGCTATCGGCCCCTGACCCTGACCCAGTGAGAGCGAAAACAGTCTGTTGGTACCGAATCCCTGATCGTCCGCGAATTTCAAAAGCACCGCCGTCGGATCGGCACCCGGCGTAAGTACGAATATCAGAGGGATGCAACAGAACGAATCGGCATAAGACGACGCGAGATCGAAAGGCGGAGGTTCGATGTATTGTTTTCCCAATTCGACTGTGAAAAATGTATTCTCGTCAAAGAATTTTTCGATACAACACGAAAAAAAAAAAATCTTATCTCTTTCCGAAGTGCCGAATCCATGGAATCCATGGATTCTGTACCTTCGACGAAGAGCTGTACCGACGGCACAACTTTGTCAGGTCTCAAGCAACGCAGCACCAGCATCTTCTCGAAAAGACTCAGTTTATCGAAAGGCGATGGAAAAGTCAAAGATTGCGGTTCCTTGTGATCGAAAACATATTTCCACAGATTCGTATTCGTCTTCAAAGATTCTATAATACCCTGAAAAAAAAAATTTGCAGCCATTTTTACAATATATTATTATTATTATTATTATTATTTAAAAAAAATGTATAGCCATTTTTACAATATATTATTATTATTATTATTATTATTATTATTACTATATGGATTTTTTTTTTCTTACTGAGAAACCAAAAATGTCTTCAAGACGGCAAAATTCGTCCCACGATTTCAATGGCAACCAATCGGTCGGATTCTCATGAGGATTTTCCAAACCAATGCCTCCGGTAAGCAGAAACATCCACGGTGCCATAGATATTTTTCCCTGTTTATTCAATAGATTGACCGTAAGGATGAGAGAAAATAGGAGTTTATCCTTTTCGAAGAGAGAGCGGCATATGTTCACGTATAGGGAGTACGTGAAACATTTCGTTAGATCCTTAAGGCGCTGTTGCACGTCTTCAATCGGTGGTGTATTGTCTATTGTGCTTTTGAATAAATTCACGAACCACGCCAACGAGTATTGATACATTGGATCGATATTTGCTAAAACGGCTGAGAAAAAAAAAAAGAAGTTTGATCTCTTCAATTTTAAATTCCGCACGTCTTGTTGAGGGAAAGAATTTTGTTTGTTTGTTTCTTTACCTATAGTGAAGAACAGAACGGTGCTGTAAACCGCTATCGGTGTGTACTGCAATCTCGCAGCGTCGATAGATTTCTCCGTAACTTCGGCGGCCGTTTGTTTGGCTTGAATTTCGTTGGAGAGAACTTTCGAAGAGCTCAGTACGGCTATCGCTGTTTGATCCTCGAGAATATTCTCGTCCGACGAGGACAATACTTCCAGAATCTTATCCTCGATCTCTTTCAACATTCTAAAAAAAAAAAAAAAACAATAGGACTCCAATAGAAATCAATAGAAAAATCATAGAGAAACTATAGAAAAATAATAGATACGCAATATAAAAACAATAGAAAACCATTTGCATTACTAATAAAAACTATCCATTGATCAAAACAAAAATCATTGATACTTTTTATTAGCCGCTCCCTGAACGATCAACTGATTCTTTTCCGATTCAAGATCCGGCCGCTCCTTCGCAACGACGATTCCAAGCAACTGATCTTCCAGACCAACGGGAGTTATCATGAAATTCAACAATGTAACTTTGACCGCAATTTCCGGTAGATAATGAGGATTTCGTAGCTTCGTAGTAATGTAAAACCTGCAGAAATATCATCGAATCAATTTAAAATCAGTCATTTCTTCGTCAAATCAGTTGTCCATAATTTCAGAGATTAACCTAAATTTTTCACTGTACTCCACAATCGAATCTCCGAGTTTGATGCACCAAGAACCACCGGACTTAAAGGTCTGTTTCAGCAACAAGGGCTCCAGCGCAGCATCCAAGTCTTCACCGATGTTTTCCAGCAGCACGGGCTGTCCAAACTGTATGGCGTTCTCCAGTATTCTCATGTAGTCACTTTGACTCATTCTGATCACATGAACATTCGAAGTCTTTTCCATGTTCTTAACCCACTTGTTCGCCTGACCCTGTGGATCTATCATCAGTGGCCATCTTCGCGATTTTACAACGATTATCGCATTGTCAACGGAAAACAGATCGCTGGGCAAACCGGATATGTTCCAAGATCTGATGAGCACAGGATCGCCGAGGATCTGATTCAGTTGGAATTCCTGATTGCAGACAACATGAAGATCAGTGCAGATCTTTGTCCATTTCTCCAACTGTTGCTGTCTATACTGAGTGGTGAAGACACCGAGATAGGCGACAAATCCGGAACTGATCAGAATATCACCGGTTAACTGATAGTAACGTTCACCCAGAGCTTTAGCAGTTTCCGACCATCTGTTGTACTCGCCGCCAAGACCGCCGATCAGTTCTTCCGCTCTCTGTAGCTTCTTCTCGCAATCATCAACCTCGTCGGTCATCGCTTGATAGTCGGCCTTCCGCTGTGCCAAAAGGTCCTCAAGTCTCTTAACTCGCTGCTGGACCTCATGCAACTGTCCGCGTTTTATCTCGAGAGCAGCCATCGCTTCGGCGTACTCGGCTTCCGCTTTAGCCAGCGCTACCTTCTTCGGTGCAACGACTTTGGCAACTGTGTCGTATTCCGACAGTGCGATAACCCATTTGCACAGACCCTCGCAGGCCGTCGACGCGTTTCTTATCTTATCGGGATCGAAATTCGGATTTGTCAGTATTGAGGTACGAATCTTCGTCATTATTTTCTCGGGAATGTTGTCCTTGTCGAAGTGCAGAAGACCCTCGAGAAACTTCATGTCGCCGAGAACGCGCAACGAGGCCTTCCAGTAATCGTCGACTACTCTGCCACCTTCGCTCTGAATCCTTTCCGGTTTAACATCCTGAATCCGGAAGTGATGCGAATTCCCGTTTCTTTCACTGCCTTTCTTTCAATATCTTCTATTTATCAATATTGACTTTAAATAACTTACCTTCAATATGCAGATCGCTTCCATCACTAATTTCACCCCCGCAGGTGGATTCTTCATGGTTTTAACGATTTGTATGTCCTGCGAGGTCAGCGTATTCAGCGCCGCATTCGCGGCATTTAGAATCGGCATCACGAGCTCCAGATCAGCATTGCATTCAACCCGAATTTCTTCGGCAGCTCCAGCGACTACCTGCGTTGGGACATTGTCTACTTAATAATCCAAGCAGAGCACATCAACGTGAACATAACTCAGAGAATTCTTAAAGGAAGTTTCGTGTCCTGAAGAGCTCGTTAAAGGGGACACACGACATTTGATAATACAGTCCAAGCTCCGTATTCTTAACTCCCCTTAACTTAACCGATCCTTCATTTTAACTCGTTACCATGACAACGAGTTCCCTTAACTGTATTTCCCCTGAGTCCGTTTGCCTCACTCCAAGGGGAGTCTATTTAGTAAAGTGTAAACTGCGCACGCGCAGCAGGTACACGGTGGCTTCGTACCTACGGGCGCGTATACCCCTCGTTACCCCTATTCGCCGTAAGTGACCGGCAGTAGGGATGATAGGGGAAATACAGAAAAGGGAACGGGTCCGGTCCCGTCGAGTTAAGAATACGGAGCTTGGACTGCAGATAACAGTTGAAAAATCTTGCTTTTTGGTTTCGGAAGAAGAGAAGAAGATATAATTACCATAGCGGCCTCTTCGTCCTTCTTGACAATTTGCTCGATAGCCGACACTTCCTCACTTTCACTCTCGACACTCGCCAACATTCTCTCGACGTCTTTCGCAGCTTCGATCAGTTTCGGTTGCAGAGCGACGAGAATTTCTTGCATCTTCGCCACTTGTTTGTGCGTCGAATCGAGTTTTCCCAAACCAGCTTCGTATCTTCTCTTTCCTTCGATAACTTCCGAGCGTTTTTTCGCCAGTAGATCCTTGAAAGTGTTTATCAGCTCGAGATAGGAAGTCGGGGTGACATAATTGTACCTGAATCAACAGCAATTGTTTAAAGATTTTTTTGAGATTCTTTGAAATTCCTGCCGGTAATTCTGTACCTTTTGACTCTCTGGAAAAATTCCTTCGACAATTCCTGCGTCGATGTGTGAAAGTATTGGCACATCTCGATGCAAGCCTCGCGTTCGTTGTCCGGCAATTGAATTTCACCGAGAAACTTCGTCGCCACGGCAAGCAGAGCGTCCTCCGGCCAAACTTGGAGCCAATCGATGGTGCAGCAATTCACCAGAGCGGGAAACTTCCTTATGCGAGTTCTGAAGCTATCGCCGATCGGCGACATTGCCACAACGATGTGAAGCTGATCGCGAACAACTTGTACGAAAAAATTGAACAAAGCAATCGGACTGCCGTCGGTCTGCATGGATTTGTCACGCTGGCGATCGATCTGCCGCATCTTTTCGCATATCTCAGTCTTCTCGTCAGTTGCGAAGAGATTCGGCACTTCACCGGCGTTCATCAGATTACTGATGTCCTCGAGAAATGATTCTTCCTTAATCTGCATGTCGGTGAAGAGAAACGCCGTGTGAAGATCGCTAGCCGCGCTCTTTCGTAGAATTATCTTTAGATCCTCGTGCCACTCATAGACGCCGTATTGCTTCGCAATCTCGACTTGAAAGATCTCGTAATCGGAGATATGCGAAGCGAGACGCGTCAAGGATTGACGACCGGAACCACCGACGCCAACTAGAAGCGCGTGACTTCGCGGTTGCATCATTATCCGACATATCTTCGAGAGATGCTCAATCGCGAATCTGAACAGCACGAGATTCATGGGTTTCTTCGATATCGAATTGTAATCATTCAGATAATCCTGAACAACGACTGCTAAGTCGTCCAAACTTGTCACTTCCGTGTATCGCTTTTGATCGTCCTGAGGACGTTGAAAGTCGCAGTAAACCAGATTTCGCAATTGCGTCTCAGTAATCGGGTTACCGAAGTCGGCAAACAACTGATCCATGTCTTCTTCCATATGATCAGTCAGAGTTTTTCTTATCTGATCGACTAACCATGCCGCGTCGGTCTCGTCCACCAATCTATCGCCGTAGACTCGCAGAACTTCGTGAACCCACAAACGTTTCATGCTTTCCTGACAAAAAAAGAAGACATGTATCTTCTTTTGTTCGGCATTCAAGGAAATAACTATCTGGACAATAGCTTTGCAAGATTCAAGTTCGAGTGTTGTAAATCTAACAAATCGCAACTCTACCAGAATAAAAATCTGACAAATCAAACAGAAGCTTACAACTCCACCGTATTTCAAGTCTATCAGACTAAATCTGTACATTACAACTCTCCATCGATAAAAAATCGTCCTGTATCGCCGGAGAGTTTTCTGATGTGATCAGTTTGTAATCTGATGCTTTGCCATATGGTAGAGAAGTGCTGTTGTTATTTCCGTTAGAGTTATCATCAATTAAATGTCCAAATATGAGGCATTTCGCAGAACATCTCACCACATTCGGCATTGCTTCGGGTGATGACAAAAGAACGCCCTGTATGACTCTCGAGAAATCACGAAGATTGAAGAGATAGTGGGACTTCGCCGGTGTCGGAAGAAGATGCTTCAGCGTTTCTTTGTAAATATCCAGCGTACCGTGGACTACGTGATCGATGCAAGTCGCAAAAACGTTCGAAAATCCTCGCGCGTCCAGATGCCAAGCGACGATCTTCGAGAATATCGTTATCATGACTTCGTCTTCGAATTCCGAAATGCCGAGAGTGAAGAAATGACGCTTGAATCTCGGGGTTACGTCTTTGCCGCTAGAGGGCGGCCCCATCGCGCAGATCAGTTGCATGTCTACCAAACTGAACGGTACGACGTCTTTTCTGTCGTACCAAGTCCAATGGTCCAGCCACTGTCTCAGCAACTCTATGGGAGGCTGTGCTCCGTATTCTTCCTTAGAAGGCATCGAAACATCGTCCACGAAGATTACCCAATGCTTTCCCGGTTGAGCGCCGTAAACGCCTTTTCTTCTTTTGTCCATTTTACTCATTATCATATCTTGCGTCTGATTCGCCGTTGTCTGAGCGGAAAAGGTTACGAAGAGTGGTTTGAAAATCTGAGCGTTGTTTCGTTTCAGCAAAAATTCCATTATGTAGACCGATTTTCCGGTGCCCGTTGGACCAACGAGAAGCACCGGTTTGTTGTGACAAATAAGGCTCTTGAAGAGACTGAAGTATCGTACGGTTTCCACGGTTGATACAATGATCTGATTGACCGGCATGTCGCGGGGAATCCCCGGAACTTCCTGAAGTTCCTCGGACCACAGCCTCCACTTGCCTTTGCCCTCTTTAACGTATTTGTAATCGTAAACAAGACCACCGCTGGGAATAACAGTTACGTAAGGCTTCTTCGGGTTTCCGATCTCAACGGGAAGGCTAAAACGTTTCATGATTTCTTCGGGGAATTCTCGTTCCGTAAGCGCGCGAAAGAGTTCGCTGAACCAATCGCGATGCGCAATCGTCAATGTACCACCCATCGCCCAGATGCAGGAGAAGAAGAAGGAACCCTTGGAAAATCGCGAATGAGATTGCATAGAGTTTTAGATAGGTAACTCGAGTGTTAGTTGGGTGAGGAGGTTGGAGACAGAGGTATTACGTACCTCGACCTGCGCTCTCATCTCCAAGTCGGTTATCGATTCCAGAAACTTTTCGTCTTTGAAGTCATCGAGGAAACAGTCGAAGAGATACATCACCGATCGGGTTAGATTCGCATCAGGCATACTTATTATTTCCTGGATTGTGGAATTTTTATTAATTTTATTGATAATCATGAGATGAAAAAAATTGATTAGTATGACTTTTCTGATTTTTTTTTTTTTTTTACTTTCACGCCGCAACGACGTATGAGATGCAACAACGCGGGACAGAATCTCATGAACATATCCTTGAGATGATTCTTTAGGTGTTCAGTAAAATTCGAAGGTAATGTGTTCATCCAGGAATCGAGAAGCGGCGACCAACCCAACGCTATTGGCTCCATGTAAATCATACCGCAACGAGACACAGTCGCTGGCGAAGCTACCTGATGTACGAGATTATCAATTGTGAAACTTATCGCATTGAATTTTGGATTTAACCCGTTTTACAGCGATTCTTTAAGGAAAAAATCTTTGCAACAAAATTGATTTTGTCGCAACATTACGCCGCAATGAAATCAAATCGAAAATTCAATTTCTACCAAAACTAAATCAATTTTTAAAAAATTCGATTCTAAAGAAATCTTTTGGAAATAAATTTTAAAAAATGCAGTAATCATCAAACTTACTTCAAGATCCATGGGTTCGAAGATCAGATTCGTCGTAGGCGCCAGCTGTATAATTTCACCGGACATAAGACACAATTTCTTGTTATCATCCAACACGGTATTCATATTCTCGATCCAAATGGCATCAACCGGTCCATCAAAGATCAGCCACTTCCGGTTTTCATTTCCGGAAGTCGCGAAGGCCCGATAACTAACCGCCAGAACTCCATCGCTCCATTCATGCGATGCCGGATCAAACTGCCCATACAACTGCCCCATCGTAATTGATTTCGGATTGATAACCGTAATCTCAACTGCATGTTCATCTCCTAATCCCCGTTCCTCCATCATCTTCAGCGCCTCCGCCAACATCCGGTACGCCGTTGTTTTCCCTCCAAACGGCAGTCCAACAATCATAAATCCATGTCTAACGATCATCATCTCGTAGATCTGCTGAACCTTTTCCAAAAATACTGTTGTGCATTGTATATTCGCTTCCCGGCAGACTTCCAGGGTACAAGCATTCAGATGGGTGTAATCCGGTTCAGGAAGTACAACACCAGGAAAAAGGTCCGAAGCAATACCATGAAAGAGCGGAAGATCGTGACTCAAGAATTTCGGAAGATTGACGTCTTTGATGCTTCGCAGCATCAGAACATCTTCCGATTCTTCGGGATACTTGAGTTTCAGATTTCCAGCAGCTGTTAGGACGGATTTGACGGCACGCATTCCATAATCATAGTGGCACTGGCTGCTCAATTGCTCGGAGCACAACTTGTACGCAGTGACGATTTTTACTGCCAGAGGTCTGCCATTGTAAAATCCGAAGGAATAGAGAGTGTTTTCCGATATCAAGGCGTAATCTGGAACCATCATAGCTACGGATCTGAAGAGGGCTTTCAGATTGTCCGGAAGTTCGGATCTGCCAGCGTAACCGGGATTCATGGTGATGAAAACTGCGCATGTCGGATCGAGAAAAATTTCGGTTCCTTCGAAGAGCAATTTTTCGGCACCGGAATTGATGCCGCGTTGGATGGTCAGGATTTGCTGGGCGACAACTGATAGGACTTCCAGGTCTATGCGATTGAACTCGTCGAAACAGGACCACGCGCCACAGGATGCGAGTCCTTTGAAGAACTTTCCAAGGGCTATGTAGTCGAGTCCGTCGGAACAGTTGAAGACAACGCATTGCTTGGCGACTGCCTTAGCGAGATCTTTGGTAGTTTCTGTCTTTCCGGTACCGGCGGGACCTTCCGGAGCGCCACCCAGATGAAGGGAAAGTGCTCCGAAGAGGGTACGGTAACAACGATCTGTTAAGGGAGTTATCACCAGACGAGAGGAGTTGCCGAGATACTCGTAACCGTAGCGGAGATAGGAATTTATCATGTAGGTCCAGAGATTGTCGTTCTACGGATGAATAGAAGTCAATGAAGACATCAAAAGTGGCCAATTTTTTTTTTCTTTTTTCTGTTTAGAAGGCGTTTTTCGTATTTTACCTGCCAGTAGTATCTCAGCTGACATAGCCACTTGAAGTCCATATTATTGACTACTTTATCTTTCCACAAATCGGTCAAAACGTCTTTTCCATGAACGTCCAGCGTAACCAAAGCCTCTGGAAAAATTGAAGCAATTTTCAGCTATCAAAAGCCTGAAGGGACGTCAATCTCCAGTCTATTTAATTTAAAAAAAATAGTCCATCAACGCAAACTCACCGAGAGTAATGCGATTTTGTTTGGAAAGTTTGCCGCGAATGATGAGTATAATGTCTGTTAATTCCTCTTGGCACTGATCCAGATATTCCTTCAGTCCATCGACTCCCCGCAGCATTGCTTCCTCGATCTGTTGCGTCCAATACAACTGACCGACGCACAGAACCGTCTGTCCCGGCCACTCCAACACCCACGTCGTTCTCTCTTTTATCGGATACGCATCGATCGCCCGATAAACCATTTGACGAATACTCTTCCGCATGTCGCCCTCGAGTTCGAGAAGCCATTTTTCCACTTGTCCTCTCGCCGCTGCCGTCGATATCACGTCCACGAGTTCGACCTCCTCGCCTTCGGCTGATTTCATCTTGTGAACCTCGAGATCCGAATCGAAAGCGAGCTTTGCTATACCCTCGAAGCATTTCTTCAGATGCGGTTGAACACTGGAAAACATTTTTTGAAAAATCATAAGATTCATGAGATTCGCGAGATTCGTAAGGTTCGTGAGATTCGTAAGATTCGTGAGATTCGGGAGATTCGTAAGGTTCGTAAGATTCGCGAGATTCACGAGATTCGTGAGATTCCTAAGAGTTGTAAGATTCGTAAAATCTGTAAGATTCGTGAGATTCGTGAGATTTGTGCGATTCGTAAAATTCATGAAATTCGTGCGATTCGTAAGATTCGCGAGATTCGTAAGATTCGTAAGATTCATGAGATTCGTGAAATTCGTGTGATTAGTAAGATCTGTAAGATTCGTGAGATTTGCACGATTCGTAAAATTCATGAAATTCGTGAGATTCGCGAGATTCGCGAGATTCGTAAGATTCGCAAGATTCGTGAGATTCCTAAGATTTGTAAATTCGTGAGATTCCTAAGATTTGTAAGATTCGTGAGATTCCTAAGATTTGGAAGATTCGTGAGATTCGTGAAATTTGGAAGATTCGTGAGATTCGTGAAATTCGTAAGATCTACAAGATTCATGAGATTTGTGCGATCCGTAAAATTCATGAAATTCGTGAGATTCGCGAGATTCGTAAAATTCGTGAGATTCGTAAGATTCGTGAGATTCGTGAGATTCGTGAGATTCGTGAGATTCGTGAGATTCCTAAGATTTCTAAGATTCGTGAATTTCGTGAAATTCTTGAGATTCGTGTAATTCGTACGATCTGTAAGATTCGTGAGATTTGTGCGATTCGTAAAATTCGTAAAATTCATGAAATTCGTGAAATTCGTAAAAATCATTAAAAAAATTTGTAAAAAAAAATCAAGATACTTTATTCATGCGTTAAAAAAAAAAATGATAAGCCTGAAAAAAATAGATGAATTCGTTACCGAGTAGGATCTTTGGTTTCCGAAAGAATCTCCAACAATTCGTCGTTCGACAGGAAGAAGAAGCGCGGAAAGAAGAGTCTCTTTTTTTCCAGATAATCATTCAATCCTTTTTGTATCAATTCCAAGAGTCCCATACTTTTCTTCAGTCTCTCGAGCATCTTGTCGATCTCAACGACAGACATGACTCGAGGATCGGAGTAAACGGTTTTCATTATGTCTCTCCAAGTTTTGTCGACAGCGCTGAATCTTCTTCCCTCATCCGGCATCTGTTGCTGTATATCCGGTGAGGTAAAAATCGGCTCGAGATACATCCACGTGCCTTGAACTCTGAGCCATTGATCGAGAATATCTTGAAGAAGGTGAAGTTTGGTTTCCCACTTCCTGAGAACGCGATAAACATTTAATACGACTTATAAATCGATTTATTGAATCGTAGTAATCGTTTACCGATCAATCAATGATCGTTACCTATAATAATAAAAATTAAAATTAAAAAAAAAACTCACAATATCTGTCCCTCGAACGGTTTGATGTACGGTGAGTTTTTCATAGTCATTGATTTCGTAATATGATCGTCGAGCATCAATTGAATATCATCGACGCCCGCGACAACGAAAGTACCGGTATCTTTGTAAGGATTCACCGTGAAAGCCATGTGAAGCCAATCTTTTTGCATTTTATCCATATTTTTCTCGAGAGTACTTTCCTTCGTCGCGGCTTCCGAAATCCCTTCGAATCTCTCGATATAGTTATCCAAACCCATTTCGAGAATTTTTCCCAATGTCATTTCCGCGTCGACTTTTATCGTGAAACCAACGATTTCGGAAATTTCTTCCCAATGACGTTGTTTCATTCCCGGATTTCCAAGAGTCAAAATAACGGATGTATGTTCCTTGAAATTTTCGATCTTCTCGCGGACAACGCCGGCCAATTCCTTGGACGCGGGTTCGCCGAACGATTTCTCGAGTTTAAAGATCGTGCGATAGGCGACGCTTACGTCATTGTCGATATCCTCGGGATTGTGAGCGCCGATCATCGACGTCGTCCACTTTTCGTGTTTCACGAGAAATTCGCATGTGGCATCGAAGAGCTTCTTGAAAGGTACCAAACGATCGGCGACCTTTTTTCGCAACGGATATTGCGTCGTTTCCCAACCAAAGGATACCTCTTCCTCGTTAAATTTGTCGATCTTTTCCATAGCTGCGATCAACTTGTTCTCGAGATTCTGCGCTTTCTTCTGGTAACGAAATACTTCGTCTACGTCGCCCCAATATTGAATCTCTTCTATTTGTCTCGCGTACGACTCGAGTTCTTCTTCGAACTTTTGATATCTACCTGCGAAATATAATAAGAAAAACATTTAATAATTAATAATTGCGTTTTATATTAAAATAGAAAGCAAATAATAAAAAAAACAAAAATGTTTAAAAAATGTATATAAAATAAATACATTTTTAAAAAAATTATAATAATAATAAAATTATACTTTTCACAATTTTTTTTTGAAGACATGAAAAGTATCGAAATTCTAAAGAATTACCTTTCAACGTCTCCTGAAACTCTTGAGTTTTCGCTTCGATGATTTGCCGATTTTCTTCGAGAATTTTCGGCATTCGGTGATACCACTGGAACGCAATATTATTGACTTGTATTTCGGATTCCGTGAGAAGCCAATACTCCGAGAGAAAGCCGATACTGTCGAGAACTTCGAGGAGTCGATTTTCCAGATCCTTCAGTGAAAAATCTTCGGCTTTTTTCATGAATTCTACGAGATCCATGAGTGCCGCGGTATTCGCTGGTTGACTCAATGCGCGATCGGCAATTGCTTGATACTCGTCGCCGATACTTGAAAAGAAGGATTTAGTGTTTTAGTCGATTTACTTATCAACGACTTCTCGTCGAATACTCACGACTTCGATTTCTCCTGATAACCGGTAACCAATCGATTTATCAACGAATTTTTGAAAGACTTCACGGAATCGACGATCGAATCGATAAAATCACAGAGTGTTATCTCGAAAAGATCGACAAATACGATTTTTTCGATTTCTATGGGAATTTTACTCGACAAATCGTAATAATAAGCTATCGATTGCCGATACTCCTCGATAGTCTTAGCGCTGTTCGAGAGAAATGCTTTTACTTTATCGGACTCTTCGCCGTTGTAGAGTCGCGAGTGGCTGGCGACAAAAAAATTGAGATTTTTTTTTTTTTGTTTTTTTTAGGTTTTCCGGGAGAAATTAAATTTTTTTCGTACATTCGCAACTCGTCCATTATTTTCTCCGGTTCGATTCTCTGCTGGTCCAGCAAATCGGCGATCTGTTGCTTGTAATTTTCGATCGTTGACATCGATATTTTCGGCTGAGAAAAAAAAAAAATGTATTTGAAAAAAATGAAAATTTAATTAAAATTTCATCGATAAAATTTATTTCTAATTTTGCTGACCTTGAGAATAGATCGACCTCCGGACCAATCGAGATATAGTTGTGTCTCCAATCTATCGAAACCACCGACAGCTTCCACAGCGGCGTCCAGTATACTGCATAAAACATCCTTAAAATATTTTATCGGCGGATCGTAAGCGAGATCTTTGGCTTTAACGATAACGTTGAGTTTGAAGCTTCGATTCGAGTAGCGATCCAATATATATTTCATTAAATCCTGAAGCGTATATTTGCAGATTTTTAAGAGTTGCGCTTCCATCATCGCACCGGCGCAGTCGAAGAATCGTTTGAAACGTTTTTTTAACAGCGGACTCGGTACCAATTTCTTCCTATTGTTCTTTATTTACGAAAAATAATGATAATAATAAATGATAAATCGTTTTTTTAATATTATTTATGATCGCTGTGAATTGGAATAAATTTGATCGATAATAATCGTAATTACCACGAGAAAGATATTTTGTATGGTTCCGAACCACGAAGTCTTCAGTATTTCTCGTCTTATTTGAATTTCATTGAACAGAGTAGTTTGAAAATTCGTCAAATCCCAACTATCGCCCTTTTCCGCGAGATCGCGGAGATCGATCAATCGAAAAGATCTACGAATCGAACGAAACATCGAGATTGATATATAAATGTTTTCGCGATCGATAAAAAAAAAACGTACCGCCAATCTCGTACCCAGTGTTCCAAGGTCAGTCTCATGCAAGGATTCAGGAGACAAAGATTGTCAGCGAGATATAATCGATACTTTGCAAAATTCTTTGTATATTTCGCAGGGAAATTATCTATCTCGTGTCTTTCCTTCGTTAAAACTTCCTGGGGAAGTCGAACGGTAATTAAAACTTCGAAAAATGCGGTGAAAAAAATGATATAGTCGAAAAACTAACTTTTTCGTAAACTCGATCGTTAAACGGATCGGTGAGAACGAACTCGACTATCGATTTTTTGATACTGAAAATAAAGTCCTCTCCCACTTCTTTGATTAAACTTTCCATCGAGTTGCGAAAATTCGTCGATAAAATTTTCGGTATTAAAGCGATAATTTTCGCGATAGTTTCCTCGTCTATCGATGTCACGTGAATCGTGTCTATGCCGTTTCTTATGTAGTAATAGTATCTGTTTATATCTCTATCGTTATTTGCATCGAGTCCTTCCTCCGGCACCTCGGGTTTCACCACGAGTCCGACGATGTATCTTCGAAATTTTTCTCTACTCAATCTCTTTCCCGTGTACGAATTATCGTAAAAATGTTTTTCCCTCGTTTTTTTCACCGTCGAACTATCGAGTTTTTGCTTGAAACGCTTGCAGATCGTGGGGTCCTCGAGATTGTCCGGTAGCGCGAAGAGCGGCTGGACTCGCGCATCGATCGCGGGGGTCAAGGTCACCAATGGTCTTTTCACTGCCCCCGACGATTCGGCTTTTTTATCGTTTCTTTTACAACTTCGTTGCATGATTAAAAGCCAACAAAATATATTTCGACACAATTATCATTGATTATTGGGTTTTTGTTATTAATTTGCGCGATTAGGATTTGCGGATTAGGCGTTCATTATCGATATCTGGGCTACACGGTCCCCGCGAACGCGACTCTGCGCGTTTGACGCTTCTCGGCGTTTCTTGTCTTCTGCTTCTCGGAGTCTCCGCACGCACGGTGAGCACAAAACTTACGTTTTACCTCGTAGTTTTTTATTTGTTTTTATTTCTTTAAATCAAAGAATCGCGTTAGTGTTCACTGTTGTTGATTATTGTTTATTGGTGAAAAATTAATAATTATTGTCAACGCGAATCGCCGGGAATCGAACAATTCTCAAATACGACGAAAAATAACCGGCTCGCGAACTGCGAGTTTGTCAATGGTGCAATAATTGACTGCAGTTTCCAGGCAACCTATCGAATCGATTATCAATTAAAATAACTCCAAAACTCGCCCCGGTGAATTCACAATTATTCCAAAATCCCGAAAAAATAATGTTTTCTAATTATTAAATGTTAATTCGTCGAGATGTCGAATTATCTTCGCTCCCATAACCTCCCACAGCGACGACGATGCATAACCTAAAAAAATCGTAATTTTATTTCTCAACGTTCAGATGATTTCGCGAGGATTTCATCGTTTCATTCACACGAACGGCGTCCTATGGCAGTCATCGAGCAAATCACATCTTGCGAAATTACGCAAAAAGACCGGATACACGTTCTCCAATTGCAAAAAGGCTTTGGAACTTCACGAAAATGATTTGGCAAAGGTATCTCACGATTATTACATAACGGAATATTTTTTATTTTTTTTTATTCTTACAATTAATGTCATTGAAAAAAAAAAACGTTTTTCTGACAAAATTTTATCGAAAAACAAAAAAAAAAAAAAATTCGAATTTTTTTTTTTTTTTTACGAAAACTTTTTTTTTTTTGTAACATTTTTTATTTTTTTTATTAAGGCGGAGGCATGGCTACGAGAACAAGCGCAGGCACTCGGCTGGTCAAAGGCGGAAAAGCTGCAAGGAAGAGCGACGGCACAGGGATTGGTTGCCGTAATGGTTGACAAAAATCACGGCGCGTTAGTTGAGATAAACTGTGAAACGGATTTTGTCGCCCGGAATAAGCAGTTCCATGGTTTGGCGGAGACCGTGGTTAGCGCCGTGTTGAAAAAAGCGGTGGATATTCCATCAACGAAATTGATAAACAAAGCAACTCTGGATGCCGAGGCGTTGAAAGTTTTGTTGGCTTCCGATGGCAAATCGCTGGGCGATCATTCGGCTCTGACGATCGGTAGCGTCGGAGAAAACATAGGAGTCAGACGAGCCCTTTGCATCAGCGTTGCACCTGACGTTAAACTCGCCGGATGTACGCATCCCGCACCCATCAATCCACTGCCCGCTTCTTTTGGAAAATACGGCGCTATTCTCGCCTACAGATGCGCGCAAAATGACGAAACTCTCGGAAGTCAACTGTGTCAACATATTATCGGTGTGTATCGCGAAATTACGTTTGGAAAAAACATTTTTCCGATGATTTCAATATTTTTTCGTCAATCGCAAGCTTTTTGCAGAATATTGACGATTTTTAAAAATGTTTTCGTAATTTTTGGTGATTTATTTCATTTTTTGATGATTTATTTTAATTTTTATTGATTTATCGCAATTTTCATCGATTAATTCGTATAAAAAAAAAAAAAAAAACCATTCAGTTATCGAATTTTTCATTTTTTCGGATCTATAAGAAACTTTGACTAACGCGAGAATTTTGAATTCGTGAATACAGGAATGAGTCCAACAAAAATCGGTCATCCGGACGTCGATCAGCCAACGGAGAACGCCGATGACGAGAACGCGATGATTTATCAAGAGTATCTCCTCGATCCGAGTCTCACGGTTCAGCAAGTATTGATAGACTCGCAAGCGGAAATTTTGGATTTCGCCAGATTCGAAATGGGCGAAACTATCGAAGTCGGGCAAACGCTCGATAGCGTCGAGACTTGCGGATGAGAATTCACGAAAAAAGAAAAAAATTAAAAATAACAACAAAATACCGGAAGACTCATTCCATATTTTACTCACGAAAAAAAAAAAAGGAAAAAAGCGACTTATTCGCGTTCAATATTACGAAAAAGCGTTTAGCGATTATAAAAAAAAAAAAGAAAAAAAACTGTATCCCGTGTCATTGTAAATAAAAAATAAAAACGATCGAACGTAAACTTTGATTTGCAGCTCTCATCGTTTTAATTTCAAAGAATTATGCTATCGAAGTCGTGACGAAAAAAAAAAGAAAAAAAAAAAAACAGAAATAATAGCGCGAAATATTATTAAAAAAAAGTTATAATTTTTTTTTTTTTTTTTCAGGGAACGTCTTTGCGCTCCGATTTAGCGAGGCAATCGATCGGCGAACTTTTCGCCATTTCGCTCATTCTTCGTCGCGCCAAACGCACGGATTTCCACAGCCACATTCGCGAATCCTTTTTCCAGTACCGTGCAATGTCCTCCGGCGTGTACTGAATTCCCTGTGAGCGAATATTAATGATTAACGAGTTAACTTTCTCTCGTTAGATGTTTTGCTAATGAGAAAGTATACAACAAAAAAAATTAAAAAATAGAGTTAGTCGCGTGTAATTGGTGAAAAAAAAATTATGCAAAAATATCTTTGGTATTTTTACGATCGGACGGGTTATTCAATCAATTTACTAAATTTCTGTTGCTGCAGAAGAGACTCAGTCGGTAACAAAAACTGCAATAAAATTTCTCACAGAAATTAAATATTAAAAAAAAAACCAAAAAAAAAATCTATAGCAATACGAAATTCGTCAAAAAATTACAATATTCATTAATCTTCTCTTTTTTCTTCTTACGAAAATTCAAGTTAAAGAAAAACGGAACCAACAAAAAATATTTATAGGATTTGAAAAAAAAAATAAAAATTTGCATTACAGTTTTAGTTATCGACGAAACGTGAATAAAGGAAAGGAAAGTTTTACATCGCCTTAAATCTTTGCACCAAACGTGCGAATATCGCTTTCCATATAAAAAAAAAAATTCCAATTTTTTTTTTTTTTTTTCATATTTCTTATTTGTTTTACAAAACTGCAACTATATAGAGTACTAATTAGTCATTCGGTCTTAAAGATCTTCTCACATCATCGATAACGCTAATTTGCCTCTCTAATTATCATCCGTGCGACTGTACCTGATAATTAAGAATTTCCGGTCCCTGAACCACGAGACGCATAGTAGAAATTTCTCTGCTCTTAATACCTTTCGCCGTATCGTCGTTTTCGCAGCAATTCTCACAATTGCAAGTCTGAGTTCCTCGATCACCGATCTGCGGTATCATATCCTCCTTCGTATCCCGCGAATTTTCGAGTCCCAAACGATCGAAAACCGATGTGAAATTTGAAGAATCGTTGGATTCGATGAGATCGATCTTTGCACGAAAAAAAAATGAATGAAAATTTTTTATTTTCACAAAAAAAAAAAAAAAAAAACGTAAAACAATAATATAATTAATTTGTCAAAATTAATTAATTTAAAATTCAATTTTTTATAAATAATAATCATAACAATGATAAAAATTCGAATAAAAAATAAATTCATTAATTAATCGCTATATTATTGTTATTTTATTAATATCAATTAATAATTAATTAATTCTTAATATTTTTTTTTTCTATTACAAACAAAACTCATCAATTTCAGTATTTAAAGAAATAAAAAAATCGATTGCTTCGAATATCTTCGATCGCCGCGTACCTCAGTTTCTTCCGAACAAATGTCGCAGCCGCCGAAGTTGAAAATACTTGCGTCGCTTGTGGTTCTCGTCAAGAGACTCTTCTCGTCTAAATTCAAGTCGTCGACTAATTTTGAGATGAAAAAAAAATTGGTATTAAAATAATTAAAATAAATAAAATTAAATAACGAAGTTATCGTATTTCGACGCATAGTAATCGCGGAAAATACTAAAGATGATTGGGAAATGAAAAAAAAAGGTAAAAATACCGCTGGAGTAGACGGACTCCCGGTTTCGCCAATCCATCAGGAATTTCCCATTATTACACGTCGGAGAGGGGAACAAATTTTTCTATTCCTCCTCCGCCTTCGTATTTCCTCTCAACCGTCAATTCCAAACCGCTTGTCATTGACTCCGTTGTCCGTGTCGAAACGAGAAAAGAGAGCGCTGTTTAGTTGCAATGCTTACACCGGCGTTCGCCATTTGTTACGCGGGAGCGCAATAGTCCGATGCGTGAGCGATGTAATTTTTTTTTTTTTTTTTTTTTCGTATTTTTATTACGACGAGAGTAGCAGTACCAGCGATTTCATGGTATGGAAAGAATGCCTCAACCCTTCTACGGTAATCCTTTTTTTTTTTTTTTTTTTTTTTGATACCTTAAAAATGCTGCGAACCCTCGTTTACGTCCCCTTTATGATTCTATACGAGTTATACATAAGTCTACGAAGGTATTGTTAGGAATATGAGAACAGGAAAAGGTGTCCGTTTCCTGTAGAATACGAGAAGCGGATCGATAATAAAATTAATCGATTAATAAAACGATAAAGAAGAAACGACTTTTCTATTTTTTTATCCGCGAAATATCGAAATACCTTCGAAAAAATTCGAAAAAAAAAAAAAAAAAACATTACGATCCTATCAATATAATTGATAAAAAAAATCGGTTATATGAAATCGGTAAAAGATCGAAATTATTATATAAAAATAAAAAAGAAAAGATCGGTAAAAGATTTTTTTATGGATTTGATTAATTAATTAATTTTTTTTAGGTTTGATCGGTAAGAAATTTTTATGCCGATTTCGTTATCGATCGATCTGTTCATTAAACACGAAAAAAAAAAAAAAAAAATCCAAATATAATTTTACGAAATCGTTAACTTCTCCAAATTCTCCGATTTTACTTACCGATCATAAAAAAAAAATGTCTCATCGTGCATCGCCGCCTTAAATTTGTCGCTCCTCCCCCTTAAAAATTCTACTGAATTCAAATACAATGGAAAATAAAACTCTCGCCTATCCAGGAAAGCGGTAATCACATAACGATTTCCTGGAGAAAATGAGAATTAACAACGGGGGGGGCGAGAAATCGCTTCGGCGATAAAGTCTTTTATGTATTTCTTCTTTTCTCTTTGCTCTGTCGTACGCACTCGTCCGAGGCGGAGGTTGGTGAAAATTTACTTCTGAAGTTTCATTCTTTGTTTGTCATTGTGACGCGAACCGCTGCACAGAAGAGCGCAGACAGTCGAGCGAAGCAGGTGCGTTAGATAATACGCTCGCGCGGTTCCACACCGTTGGCATATACACACGCGAGCGTAAAAGTCGAATACACGTACCCGCATGTGTTACAGGGGGAGAAAAAAAAAAAAAAAAAAAAAAAAAAAAAAAAAAAAAAAAAAGAAAAACGGAGAACAGGCGTTCGATGCCTCGTTTGTTGGATAGCGAACCTTCTTCGTGTGGTTATATTCATGAGTTGCCCGTTGGTCACGGGTGGCCGCCCGGAGTTCCGGGCCCACTTCCGGACGAGCCTTTGCGAGGCTCAGCCTCGTGCACAGCTATGGTTTCTTTTTACCTTTAGTGAATAACGTGTCAGTTGCCAGTGAACAGTTAGACCTGACAGTGTTACACGGCACCGCCGAGTCCTTCTTCTCGGTTTTCTACTCCTGAGAGCAATAATTCTGTTTTTTCGTTTACTAATCGTTCGAAAAAAAAAAAAAAAAAAAAATACCGGATGGCCTGTGAAGATCGGTAAAGAAGTTCCGCGAGAAGACGAAACAATGGGATTTTCCAAAAGGGTGAGTATCGTGTTTATTTCTTCGGAAGAAAATAATTTGTACTTTAGCTGAATAAAAATACAGAATGATTCGCAGTGTCATAGAATTTATTTGTTGACGCCGATTTCTTTATTTCTTCATTTCTTCGTTGTCTAATTGAACCCCTAAAGGCTTTTCTTCGGTAGGAAATTACTTTTAATTCTTTCGCTTCGCGATAAAAATATCGTCTCCTCTGTGTCTCGAAGCTATTTGTTCTTCTATTAACGATTTCTTCGTTTTTTTTTTTTTTTTTCTATCGGACGATCCAACAGCGATGTTATTTCTTCGATTAAAAAAAACTCGTAATTGTTTTGCGTAAAAAAAAAAAAAAAAATCGGTTACCGATCCCTCGACGTCGTTTTGACGATTTCTTCACTTCTTTTCTCTCATTTAATTCATTCGCGATCCTTTCTCTCCGGAAAAAAACATTTCTTATCTATGCCTCGGGGTCTTTCGTTGATTTACTAACGATTTTTGTTTATTTCTTCATTTTTTCTTCGTCATTTTATCGCCTCGTTAAACTTATTTCTTCGATAAAAAATTACTCGCGATCTTTTCGTTTCACGATAAAAAAAAAAAAATCGCTCACCGTCGCGTGTCTCGGGGTCAAGGATTCGTTGACCTACTCGCGATTTCTTCTTTTCTTCCTCGTCGTCTCTACTTCAGCCGCTAACCGGTACAACGCTCTCGCCTACTTAGATTATCCAGACAAGTTATCCGCTACAAGGGGCTTAAGAGAAGTGAATAATTGTCTCGATGAAACGAGTTCGCATAATCCTCTACTCTCTTATTCCAATGAGACAAACTTCTCACGTGAAAATTCTACTTGTTCCCTTTGATAAAATCGCCCGCACTTTTCCTCCTCTATTTTTTTTTCTTCTAAAATCGCAAATTTCCCATTATTTCATCGACGGAAAATAGTTTGCCTTTTGATCCGATTGCCAAATATAAAAATCGCAAATATATGCAAAAAAAAAAATAATATAAAATTTTTCGGAGTTTCTTCATAATTAACATATTTATTAATTATACAAACGCTTCGAATTTTCTGTATATAAGTATATTTTTAATATATTTAAAAATATATCCGTAAAATATCAATTTTTTTGGCGAAAATATATCGATATCGATATATTTTTTTTTTCAATCGAAATTTTTTTTTTTTTTTTCTCGTCTCTACTCCAATCGCAAAGCATTGCAACGTGCCTCTATCTAATCCCCGCTGTTCCTAATTTACGCGACTCTGTCGGAGGGAAATGAATAATTGTCTCGACGAAACTGGTTCGCATAATCGTCGCTCTCTTCGTACTTCTCTATGAGCCATAAGAACAGATGCGAGGCGAAAAGTATGCTAGTAGAGTCGGTAAAAGCGTAGCGGCGCTTCTTCTATAGTATATCAATAGATATATATCTATACATCTATACATATCTATCCACAAAGTGGCTGTACTGTAAAATAACGCTATATCCCGGGTATCGGCGAACTTACGGCGAAGAAGATTATTGCCTCCACGCGATTCTTTCGTTCGTAAAAAAAAAAAAAAAAAAAAAAAAAAAAAGAAAAGAGCTGCAATTGTACTCTATTCTGTACTATTGCTTCGCGAACTATACTGATGCACGTACGAGTAGTAATGGTACTTACCGGTGTTCTCTAACTCTTCCCCCGTCTCCTCCACAGGAATATCAAACTGTACAACACACATATATGCTGTATTTCTATAGCTACAGTTAAGGCTCACCGCTCCGTTGCGGTGTGATTAAGTCCTCGTGAGAGATCGTATTATAACCACCGGGTTTTCTCATGCGCCAGTTTTCAACCAGCAACCGCAGACGTCAGCCGTAGTTCCGGAGACTGTGTGGCTTCGATCTTTTTTTTTTATACGATCTTTTTTTTTTTTTTTTTTTTGGGATTATTATAGTTTGAGAAGTAATAGAATACGTGGTTTGCACTTAGTCAGTGTTTTCGTGTCGTTTCGTCGCGCTGGGTATCCTCTGGAGCGGCGCAGATCCCTCGGCTAGCGAAGCTGACAAAGCTTCGCCGGTTACCGAGATGATCTTTGAACTTCCCGGTCAGGTAATCGCGATAGGGTTGTAAAAAAAAATTTGCAACTTATTTAATGTTTAATCAAATAAAAAATTTGCAAAAATAAAACAAATAAAAAATTTGCAAAAATAAATCAAATAATAATTTGCAAAAATAAATCAAATAAAAAATTTGCAAAAATAAATCAAATAAAAAATTTGCAAAAATAAAACAAATAATAATTTGCAAAAATAAAACAAATAAAAAATTTGCAAAAATAATAATAATAATTTTTACAAATTTTAATAATTTTTTATTTGAATTTTATGGTTAAATAGAAACGATTGAGATTCGTTGGAAATTTTAATAAAAATTTTAAGGTAAAGTGCCGCGATAAGCTTTTTTTTTATTTCATACGATTTTACGGGAGTTGGAAATTTCGTTTGCGTTTCGATTTATATATTAACTGCCCGACCAGGTAAAGCGCCCGCGATAGGCTTATCAGAGGCTTTTTTTTAACGTGATTTTGCGGAGCTGAAAATTTTGTTTGCGTTTCGATTTATCGTTTGGTAAACGAATGCGAATTAATGAGGTTTGAGAGTCACAAGTGCACTTGGAACTTATGGTTGGCTACAGAATTTCTCAGGAGAAGAGAAGATAATTGCATTTTTTATACGGAGAGGTAATTTTTTTTTTTTTTTTTTTTTTTCACAGGACGACCGGAGCACATGTTCCGACGACTCCGGTACCGATGTCTTCAGAAGCGTACCGAAAAATCGCACTGCCTTTTTCATTTGGAAGATTGAGGTAATTTTTGTGATAATAATGCATTTTTTTCAGATAAAATATTTGAATGAAAAAAAAAAAAAAAAAAATGTCGAAATAATTTATTTTTTTTTCGCCGAACACGAAACTGCAATTTTTTTAACGTCCGTTTTTTTTTAACGGCTTAAATATTTATTTAAAAAAAAAATCGCGTGTTGAAGGTAAAAAAGAAAAATTATTTTTAATCATTGCGTTGCCTTCATTATCATTATTCTAAGACTTCTGTAAAATAAAAGTAATTATCTCCTACGTGACTAACTGATGTACTGCTCCTCGGTATTTATGTAATTCGACGGAAATCCTATCGTCTTTCAATTAGGTACACTTCTTTCTATTCAAAGAACTAACTAAATAAATAAATGAAAAAAAAAAAAAAAAAAAAAAAAAAAAAAATTGTAGATAAATAATGATAATAATAATAAATTGAATAAATATTAACCACTTTTTTTTTTATGAAAATGCGCTTTCAAAAATTGTTTTGTTTTTATGCTCTCGAATATCCGGAAACAAATTAAAATTTCAGGGTCTCCGAGCCATCAGTCTGTCGAGAAATAAAATGGGATTTTTCCTCTCGGAATCGGCTTACATAATTTACGCTGTTTCTGCGAAAGACGGACCTCTACCTTATCCCGGAGTACCGGTATTATTCATCGATTTATATATATATATATTTTTTTTTTTTTGGGTATTTATTTAGTAATTTCTTTTTGTTTTACAGGTAAAAGAAGTCAAACCTAACAACGCGATCCGCGCGATACATTTCTGGATCGGTTCTTCCTGCGACTCGACGATATCCGGCGCCGCGGCTCTCCGCGCAGCGGAACTCGATTCCCAAGTATCGGCAACGATATTATCCCGGGAATCCGAGTCCCGCGAGAGTCCTCGTCTTCTCGCCTATTTCCGTCACGAGTTCGTAATCGAACAATCGCATTTCGAAAGACCAAGTTGCACCCTTCACAGAGTTACCGGTCTGGCGATACCGATTATTACGGAACTCGACGGCGTCCGTTGGGACAATTTTTCGTCACGGGACGTTATACTCCTCGATACCCAATCGCGAGCGATTATTTTCCTTTGGCTTGGATCCTCCGCGAATCCCCTTCACAAAAGACACGCAGCGACGATACTCGAGTCTCGCAAAGAGAACAATAACGCGAGAATCGTTATCGTCGAAGACGGCTACGAGCAGACGATTCAAAAGGAAGATAAACAGCTTTTCGAGTCTTTTCTCGATCCGGGACGTCGTGCCGTTTTACCGGAAGTGAAAAGAAACGATTTAGCGCCGAGTCCCATTAAGCTATACAAGTGTAGCGAGCAATCGGGAAAATACAAAGTCGCGGAACTGAAATCGGGACCGATTTTTCGTACCGATCTCTCGTCCAGTGCGGTTTTTTTGCTCGATCGCGGCGAGGCGGGGGTGTGGGCGTGGATTGGAAGGGAAGTCAATGCCAGAGAGCAACTGGAGGCCGTAAGAAACGCTCGGGGTTTCGTGAAAAAAAAGGGTTACAGCGGTAGCGTACCGGTCGCGAGAGCAATCGAAGGCGAGGAACCGATCGAAATGAAATCGTTGATAAAAAGTTGGGATCCATTGAGAATGAGGCCTCTGACACTGCCGCCAAATTTCGAACCCGATTACATGAGCGAACGGCCGAGAATGGCCGCAGAGTGCCAATTGGTCGATGACGGCAGCGGCGAGAAAAACTTGTGGATGGTCAGCGGAAAAAACGGCATGACGGAGATCGAGGATCGGGGGATTTATTACGCTGGGGTTTGCTATGTCATGTGCTACAAGTACGGATATGGCCGACGAAGACGATCCATTGTAAGTATTTTTTGTTGGGGAAATACGAAAAAAAAAAAAAAAAAAAAAAATCGGTAATTTTTTTATAATTTACCGATTTGTCGTTTTTTTTACCGATCTACCGATTTTTTTTTTACCGATTTGCCGATTTTTTTACCGATCTACCGATTTACCGATTTTTTAAAAATTATTTAAATGTGAAGACACAAAGATGAAGAAAAAAAAACTACTATTACAGATATATTGCTGGGAAGGAGCGCATTCAACGGGTATCGACAGAGACACAGCTTTGGAAGCGGCTTGTCGTTTAGCCGAAGAAACGGACGCTCAGCTCGTTAAAGCTTCCCAGGGTCGAGAACCGCCCCATTTACTACAAATTTACGCCGGAAAATTGAGAATTCTCTCCGGACAGCATCAAGATTTTCGTAAGAACTGATTCTCTTCTTTCTTATGTTTTTCCCTAAATAAATCGTATCGATAAGATTATGGAAAATTAACAATTAATTTTGTTTGCAGCCCCGAAAAAATATCTTGTCAGAGTCTTTGGCTCAACTCCGTACACTTCCAAAGCCGTGGAGCGACCGCTTCGAGCCAATAGCCTCGATTCCGGTGGTGTTTTCATTCTCTTTTCGACGTCTCCGTTCGTCTGGTGCGGTGGCAGAAGTACCGGAGACGCGAGAGAGGCTTCGAGACGATTGGCACCGAGTACCGCGCCTCTCGTTGCCGAGGGAAAGGAACACAGCGAATTTTGGGATCAACTTGGCGGTAAATTTCCCTCGATATTCCAAAAATCATCGATTTCAATCTCAAAAAAAAGATTTAAATCGTAAGAAAAAAAATTTAAAAAAATTAATTTCCGTTTTTTTAGGTCGCGGAACTTACGGCACAGAATCGAACGACAACGGCGAAGAGTCCAATCGGCATTTGTACCAATGCAGCGTTACCGACGGAGTTTTTCACGGCGAAGAAATTCTCGGATTCTCGCAGAGTAGTCTTCTTCCCGAATCGGCGTGGATTCTCGATTCCGGAAGCGTGATATGGGTTTGGCTTGGAAGTCTCGCGCCGAACAGATCGTTGCGCGAGTGCGTAGAAAACGCAACGATTTTTTTATACACGCATCCGGCAGGACGCGATCGCAACACGACGATCTCAGTGATCAGACAGAGCCTCGAGCCTCCGACGTTCATCGGACTCTTCGACAATTGGAATCACAATCATCTTCGCGACTATCGTTCCTTCGAGACTCTGAGAAATTCATTACAGGATCAACAATCAACGACGACTCAGTCGATCGCAACGAAAATCACGACTTCGAATTTCGATGGTTACGTTAAATATCCTCTGAGAGTATTAAAAAACGATCCCGAACAATTACCGACCGGTGTCGATGTTTCACGGAAAGAAATGCATCTTACTTACGACGATTTTACGACAGTTTTCAAGATGAATCCAACGGATTTCGAGAAACTACCGGCGTGGAGGAGACAACGATTGAAACAGAGCGCTGGTCTCTTCTAATTCTTTTTTTTTTTTTTTTTAAGGTTTTGTATGAATTTTTCGTTTTTTTTTTTGTGTAAAATAGTACGAGTGTAATGAATAGATTTATAGAATTTGTTTTTAAAACGTTTGAAAAATAAATAAAAAGAGTGATAAATGTTGTTTTTTTTTTTTTTTTTTTTCGTGTAAAATTGTGATTCTATCTGAGAAATTTATGAATAGACATGACGATTTATAGTTTTTCAATAGTTTGAAAAGAAAACAAAAGAAAAACTGATATTTTTTTTTTTTTTTTCGTTTGAAATAAATTTCGTATCTGCGAGCCTATCGTGTAGATTTATCTCTTTATTGTTTTTAATTCGTTCGAAATAGAAAAAAAAAGTAAAACGAATGATAAGAACGTTGTTGGATAATTGATTATTACAAAAAAATCGTTCGACAGCGTTTACGACGATGTGTCCATCGATTCCGTTTCGACTCTACGCACCGATTCCTCCTCCACGATAATCGGACGTACCTTCTTCGTGAGAATGGCGGTAGTTCCGCGATTATAACGATAAGAGCCCTGTCGCTGTCCCTTAATGTTCGCTCTGTCGTACGGGCAAATGTAATCGACAGCGCGAGTATCGAAGTCCGAGCCGCGAATCTCGGTTTTGCGAATAACGCAGAGATCGACGTTGGAACCGGAACCCAAGTCGTTGAAGATTCCGGCGCGAATCGCGTCGGCTACCAGTTCCTTTCCTTCTTCCTCCTGCGAAGTAATAGATAATTTTTTCAATTATCGTATCATCGTAAAAATTTTACGAATTTTTCTTCATTTTTTTTTTATCTCAAAATGAATTATTTACACAAATTAAACAAATTACGGATTGCAAATTCTTCAAAAAGCTTCTTAGGCGCAATTAATAAGATCGAAAAAAGTATTGAAACAATTGCTAAAGGCAAATAGTGGATTTAAAATTTTCTACAAAATTCCTTTCTTTTCTCTATAAAAGGCTCCGCATCGATTATCGATATTTACATTGTATTTTTTTTCGTAAAAAAATTTACATAAAGATGGAGAAAAAAAACAATTATCAGAACTTTTTTAAAAAAGAGGCAAAGCTGTGAACTGTTTTTTTATTATTTTTTTAATTTTTTTAAATAGCCTTACGCTCATGTCTTGTTTCCATCTGCTCTCAAAAACCGCCATAGCGGCCAGAGAACCCGATCCCATTGTAGTATAATGGAATTTTTCCGAAGATCCGTGAGGAAAGATCGAGTGGAGATGAGGTCCGTTGATATCAACGCCCCCGACGATGAGAGCCGCGCCAATGTGTCCCTGATGACGGAACAACAATTGTTTCAGCATCATGTTCGCCGTCGCGACTGGAACTACGCGACCCGTGTTGAGACGATGAAGTTCCAGTTGGCTAGCGATCATCTGACACGTCATTTCCGTATCGGCAGCAGTTCCGGCGCCGCAACAACTGTAAACATTTTTTTTTTTGTTTTTCTTTTCGTTTTTTCATTTTCGAGTTTTTTTTTTTTCGTTTTTTCATTTTCGAGATTTTTTTTTTTGGTTTTTTCATTTTCGAGATTTTTTTTTTGTTTTTTCATTTTCGATTTTTTTTTTTTTTCGTTTTTTTTTTTTGATACCTGCAATTTAGAGGATTTTATCTTACTAGATGTTTGGAGCCATAAAATGAATCTTCTTGCATTGCTTATCAGAAACAATGGTGTCTTCCGTCGCTCTGGTATCGGCGCCCAAAATGACTCCATCCTTGTAGATTATTCCCACTATAGTTGTTCCAGTCTTTTGGGCCTTTGGCGCTGGAAAACCCTTTTTTGCGAGGGTATCATTCCTAAAGAATAAAAAAAATTGTTTTTTAATTGTATTTGAAAAAATTTGAAGATTATGATGAAAAAAAATAATAATAATAAATTGAATGTGAAAAAGCGTATATCGATGCAGACGATTGTTGTTTCTGATTTTTGCGTTCGAAAACTTTTTTCTGCGAGCGAATTGTCACGGAATCGCAAAAAATAATAATAATAATTTGTTACTAAACTAACGATAGTAATCGTTGCAATTTTTATGTTTTTGGCACTGAAAATAACTTTTTTCGAGAATCTGGCGTTACGGCGACTCTGCAAATTACAGCGACAATAGTTGTGTCGATATTTTTCTCCGTCGGCGCCAGAAAAAGCTTTTTTTTGTAATAAATTATTTTTGAATTGAAAAAGAAATCATTTTGGTAGGAAAAATGGTTTTTCTCGAGCGAATTGTTTCGGAATCGTTAAAAAAGAAAAATCATTCGTAAATTATTGCCGACGTCTGTCGTTGCCGTTTTTATTTTTCCATCGGCGTGGAAAAACGTTTTTCCGCGAATGAAATGGTTTCCGAAAAGGGCAAAAGACAAAAATGATTCGGAATCAACAAAAAAATCGTCGATTCTGCGTTAATTATTAAACTTTCTTAAAGATTAATCGCGGTGACTCGGAAAAGTGACACAGCATTATTTGTGAAGAGGTTATACACGCGAAACATACCTTGTATATTGCCGAAACGAGAATTCGCCGATGAAAATTCTGTGATTGATAATTAATGGTTTTTTTACTTACCTCAGACAAAGATCGAAGGAAAAACCGGGCGCCGGAATTTCTGGCACGAGTACCGAAGACATTTTTCGCTTTTATTTATTTATTTCACCCCGACAAAGAGACGATGAAAACTTGCGGAAAACAGCGACTCGATTATTACTTGTAGCCGGTGATTGCTGGCTTTCGGGATTTGACGAGCGGAATAACCAACTTCCGCCCCGTTGCGGTACGATGTTTGAACTATCGAAATTATTAACCCGTTCTTGCCTACTGTGATCAAAATTAATCAAACCGTTTGTTAAATTATTTTTTGTTTCTTTCGCTGTAGAAGAAAAACCTATTATTATTCGTAGAATTAACTGGATGCGTTAATAAATTACGTCTGTAAGAGTTAAACTCATTATTATTCACGAGGTCTCGTTACAAATATTAAAATAATTTATTTGATTCTATCGCTGTAATAAAACTATTATTTGGAAAAATAACTGGATGCGTAATTGGATTGTTTTTTGCACTTCCGGCTTCCGGTTTGAGCGCGAAAGCGGACACACACGCGCATCGTCGGGTAACAAATTAATTAGAAGTTTTGATGGCGATAATTATCCGTGAGCGTTAAAGTAAAGTGATTGAAGTGAAGCTAAGGGTCCGAGTTTGGGGTGGAAGTGTTTGTGGATAATTCTTTTGAGGGAAAAGCAGTTTTTTCCGAGAAAGTACCCTCGGTAGGAAGACAAAGGTTATGACAGAACCGTTACTTGAGTGCGCGCGCGGTTGGGAACCAAGATGACAGGTGGCCGGCGTGGATCGAGTCGGTAATATTACAGTAAAAAGATTTATTTGTTTTCAAATGTAACGGTGATATACATTTTTATTATTTGCGAAAATAGAAATTCTTTTTTTTCGCACATTATAAATGTCATATAAAAACGCTAATATCACCGAAAACAGCACCGAAAAAAGGACTATTTTCGTAATCGATCGGAATCGAACATTTTTGTTTTTAAACATAAGATTCGCGTTATTCACGAATCATTATTAAAAAAAAGTAATATTCGCGTTTTTGTTTACAATTTGGCGCAATAAGTTGTCATAAAAAAAGAAAATTTATTATTTCGATCCGTGTGGAATAGCCAACTACCGCCATCTTGCGGTAAATTCCTCAAACTCTCGGCAATTATTCGTCTGCATTGCCCGAGGCGTTGTAATTAATCAAACATCGTTGAATTGTTTATAATGCAGTAAAACTCTGTTATTTGCATAATCAACTGAATGCATGCGATTAAACGTTTCGATGTATGTTCTATTATTATTCACGAGACATTCTATAATAGCGATACTCCACTTATGTGTTTTTTTTTTTACATCCGCACTATAACGCAACAATACGCGAACGATATGCAAATCGATTGAAAGTGAATCGTAATTTTTTAAAATTCTTTGACAAACGTCCTCGGATTCTGTCACTCGAATTCCACACATAAATTTTTCCGCCCTCTCGGTTCGTGTGTCATTGACGCGTATATATATATTTCCCTTTCTAAAATTTAATTGGTTACTTTCTGGAAAATCGCATTGTCGTGGACGATTGACGGAACGGGGCGTGTGTTCGCGACTCGAAACTCCGCGTAGTCGTAAAAAAAAAAACGAATTGCGCAGGTTGTTTGCAGAGCGAGTTAACAACGTACATGAATATTTCGTCACGATGCAATCGCGAATGAAGCCATCCGAGATATTAATTTTTATTGGTCAATCCATTGTTTGTTAAAGAGGTATTAAAAAAAAATATATATATGAATAAATTCAGAAAAATTGCGTCCTCATAAAAAAAAACACACAATTGAGAAAGAAATCTGATAAAAAAAATGTATTTGCCAATTCATTGTTTGGCGAATAGATATAAATAAAATAATAATAAATTAAAAATATTACGTACACATATAAAAAATACAATCGTGAAAAAAATCTGATAAATTTTATCGGTCGATTTATTGTTCGTTAAAATACCACGAAAAAAAAAAAATCAAAAATATTACGAACACGTTAAAAAACAATGTAAAATAAATTTTAATTCGTCAAATCGTGTTTATTAGCGAAGTATTTAAAAAAAAAATGATTTTTTTTTTATTTATTAGTGATTTATTTCGAAATCCATTATTTCTTTAACAGACATAAAAAAAAATACCATTAATAATATCGCCCACTCATCGCATGACTCACAATCCTTTTTTTTTTTTTTTTTTCCGCGATTCTTATCGATAATGTTTAGCAACCGTTTTATTTCCTATTTCGCTATGATTTACTCCTCGCGATTGCCACTGCGTTACCGTAAGAAATCATTCGCCGAATGGATTATAGTTAGGCTTACGGTCTCTCGTGGCTCTCGTTCTCGACTTATGATATTTTTTTTCGTTACGAATTATAAAATTTAATGGTTCGACCGTCGATGTTACGGCAACGATTTAAGAACCGCTCGAGTTTAGCTTCTCGGTGTTTTTCTTCCGGGAAATTAATGCAGACTCGCTATCGCTTTCGCAAGGAAAAGTATGCCTACCTATAGTTATATACCTCTTTAGATAAATATATCTATATATCTATATATATATATACTACACACAGATAACTGTAGATATAGACTACAGTACTTTATAATACGCGTTTGCAGCGATTCCCCGCGAACATTTCATGCACTCCGCGCTCTCCTCACTCGGGTAACGATATATTCCTGTATTGGCGTAATAGTTTCCAGCCGACGAAACTGCCTATCGACTATTTTCGCCAACGAGATTGCGTCGACGAAAAAAAAAAAAAAAAAAAAAAAAAAAAAGTGATTTTTTCGTATTTTTTTACGAAACTCCTATTTAAGTACTATTTTCGCCAACTACATCGCGTCGATGAAAAAAAAAAAAAAAAAATTGCATTTTCTTTTTTTTTTTTTTTTTCTCGTCGCGTGCGACATATTTCACGGGAAATATGCAAGAGATTAATAGACGCTGTCCCACCCCGCGATGTTTTGCATATATCGCCGTTCGGTATATCAACCGCGACGCTAATACCGCGTGAATTGGTCCGAATCCGGATTTTCAACTTTGCTAAATGCTGGTCTTGAGAAATTGTGTGTGTAGCAAGACGTTTACGCAGAGCCGGTACTACGATAAACGCCCCGGCGATACGGTATGGAAAATAAGAACGCAAAGCGAAAACTATGATAATGAGAAGAAATTGAATTTCTCCATATTTCAAGTCTAATCGTTTTCGAAGGAAGAGAAATATATGTTATCCGCGATATCGGAAAGAGAAAAATTAAATTCGACATTGTTATTTCGCGTCGATAAGGAAATAGTCGTGAAAAAAAATTTTACGCTGCATATTCTTACGAGAATCGTAATACATTGCATGAATAAAATATCCGAGAAATTTCGTAATTACGAAACTTTCGCGAATGAAAAAAAAAAAAAAAAAAAATTATTATGCATTACGATAATAATTTTCATAAATTAATTAGTTTATTAAAATTTCTCATTACGTTCGTATCGTTAAAAAATTACCATTCATTCAATTGATTTGATAAGAACTGTAATAGTTACTAAATCGTACGAAACTATTATAATTCACTCGACTCTAATAAACTTCTTTTTAGATTATCTATTGTTACGAATCTCGCGATACAAAAACACAGTAATTTAGTGGAGTTATACATTTTTTTAAAAATTAAATCGATTTAATAACATTTTTATTTATAAATTTTTTATCGCAATTTTCGTATCGAAAAAAAAAAAAAAAAAAAAAATATATTATTAGATTCAAATGAATTTAAATAATTTTCCTGTACCGATTCGCGGGAAAAATAAATGTTTTTTAAGGTACGCGGTGTCTAGACGCCTCGTCTCTCGATACAGACTTTAGTAGGATCGACGAACTTTCTAGAATAGGACGAGTCGAAGTGTTATTCTCGTCTTTTATAGCGATCGCGATGACCGATCACGTTTTTTTTTTTTTTTTTTTTTTTTTTTTTAAATCTCTTCACTCTCCACTAATACGACAATGTTACTCTTGGGGGAACGAAGGCGATCGAGAAAAAAAAAAAAAATCAGGTTTTTCTTGCTTCGCGTTCCGTAAAGCCTTTTAAAATCGACCAGTGAACCTCCGACTATCGATGTCATCGGTATCGTCTCGTCGAGAGTTCGTTTCCCTCTCCACTCTATTTTTTTTTTTTTTTTTCTCAATCGAAGAAAATTCTCTGTCGATCGCCGGTTAGTCTGGAGCGCCTCGGCAATTATCCAAGATCAGCCCGAAGCTCCGAGACCGACCGCCGAGACGAGAATTTCTCGTACTTAAATCTCGGGGACCATCGCGTCAATTCCGAGTTTGTAGTTCTCAAAGTCATTCGCCGGGGGCTCTGGGACACGGTGACGAGGTGATCGTCACCAATCGTCGTTTCGCGCGTTGCATTACAAGTTAGTCTCGTCAACTAGCAACTTTAATAAATATTAATAAAAAAAAAATAAAAAAAAAAACCGCGCGATCGAATTTTTTTTTTTTGTTTTATCGATTAATGCCTCCGACCGCGCGATTTCTCAGAAAAACGTTCTAATTTAGACACGCTGCGCGAACGCGACCGGATTCCTCGTTGGAAACGGGCGCAAGTGATTTTTTTTTTCATTTTTATTCAGTATTCGCGCCGCGCAAGAAAGTAATTGTAGTCTTCATTAAGGCGAACGCGGCGCGAGTCGACTGATTGATCGATGAAATTTTTTCGTTTTTTTTTTTTTTTTTTTTTGCGCTCCACCCGACCGCTATGGACGGTCTATGGGTTATAAATATAGGTAACTATTCTTTAGACGAAACGAAGGCGAATTGTTAACGCGGAGTCGAGTGCTCTGTTTGCGGCTCGCAGCTTAATTTCAGATCCTTTGTAGTGATAGACAGTGAAACGGCTGTTTCGCGTTATAAGCTATGAGACACGTAATATCTGTTTCCATGAGGTAACTACTCTCATGTGCTTCTTTTTTTTTTTCTTCTTTTTTATTCATTTATACCAACAGCTGTTATAGCCGCTTCACAATAATAACGAAAGAGGAGAATCTCCTTTCCGAGGTTCGTAAGAGTTCGTAATATCGGCGTTGAAGTGTTTGTTACATTATCCTATATTTGTCTGCACATAGAGTATACATATTAGAGATATGAGAGTTTCGTTACGCGCAACAAAGAATGGCCCAGTCATGGGAACTGTGACGACTCACGCTTAATAATAAATGCGGAATTCATCCAGACTCCGGCGTCGTAACGATATGAAAAACTCCATAAAGCGAAATACAGAGAAAATCTCGGAAGTTTGGTGTTGTGATACAAAAAAAAATTTCTTAATTAAGAATGACTCGGTATGGAGAAATTTTCTTCGGTACATTGTAGGAAAAGGGGAGAGGGGGGCGAGATGAAACACTTGAAAAAATTCAGCGGGGTGAATTGAAACATTATTAAGAAAGCGCATCGAGGCGAAATGAAACACTTGGAAAATTGCAATGGGGCGAAATGAAACGTTTTAACATTGCAATGGAGCGAAATGGAACATTTTAAAATTGCAATGAGGCGAAAGGAAACGCTTTAAAATTGCAATGGAGCGAAATGGAACACTTTAAAATTGCAATGGGGTGAAATGGAACCCTTTAAAATTGCAATGGGGCGAAATGGAACACTTTAAAATTGCAATGGGGCGAAATGAAACGCTTTACAATTGCAATGGGGCGAAATGGAACACTTTAAAATTGCAATGGGGCAAAATGAAACACTTTTTTTTTTAAGACACATATTAAGAAAAAAAATGTCGATGGTTCATTTTGCCCCGATCTACGTTATTCCTAAACCCTACAAGGATTTGCATTCTAAAAATCCTACACACAAATATTTTATGGCATTTTTTTCTATCCGCTAACATATCTTTCTATAGTGTTTCATTTCGCCCCAATGTCCTTCGTATGCCTTCCGTTCGTTACTACACTATTTGCCATTACTAAAATCACAAGGACGCATTTTTCTATCCTTACAAAACGCTAAATACCTCCTTTTGATCCCAGTCACGCGATCTCACCGTTGGCGAAACCTTAGAATTAAAATGTATACGAAAAAAAAAAAAAAAACGGTAAAACTCTACATACAGGAATTACCGGATTGACGTAAGAAGTTCGTCGGGCCCCTTCGGCGAATGCGGGGGCGTTGAGTATCCATTGCCGGAACAACCCTCCCGGAGTCAATTTCTTTGAAAACACGAGAGATATGATAGATCAGCCTGCGAGCTATATGCGGCACTCGGGCCGTTACGGTGTCCGCGTGATTAAATGATTAAAGAGCGTCGAGGCACGAAGGCGTGTTATTGCCGTCGTGTTGCTGTACTCTACCCGCAAAACTTTACTTTCTATAGGGGACTTAGAAGCGAAGCCGGGACGGCGGGTACGAGTGCATCAACGAGAGGCACGAGCCTCTCAACGCACGAGAATATTGCAACGGGGCGAAATGGAACACTATGAAAAAATTGCAAAAATTGCTTCGGAAACATCGATATTTTAGTCGAAATAATCATATTGATGTCTCTGCAGCAAGTTTTTCAATTTTTTTATAGTGTTTCATTTTGCCCCAATGTCATTTTTTATGTGTTTCATTGCGCTCCAATACAATTTTCAAATGTTTCATTTCGCCCCGTTGGCATTTTTGAGTGTTTCATTTTGCCCCCGCTGCGATTTTTGAGTGTTTCATTTCGCCCCGCTGCAATTTTTGAGTGTTTCATTTCGCCCCGTTGCACTTTTTTAAGTGTTTCATTTCGCCCCGTTGCAATTTTTGAGTGTTTCATTTCGCCCCGTTAAAATTTTTCAAGTGTTTCATTTCGCCCCGTTGAAATTTTTGAGTGTTTCATTTCGCCCCGTTGCAATTTTTGAGTGTTTCATTTCGCCCCGTTGCAATTTTTTAAGTGGTTCATTTCGCCTCGTTGTTAGTACACATATATTCGTTAGATCCGCACATTTACGCGTTGCCAAGCCGTTGGTTTAGAGTTAACTCGTGGGGCCTCAAAGCAGATATGGGAATCCGCGTGCCTCTTGTCCGAGTGCCTCGGGCTAATAGCGCAATCGCCATCCTTGGGCTTCGCTCGTATCTGGAGCATTCGCGCGAGTACCGAGCCGGCGCGGCTCTACTTCACTCGGCGATCGCTCCGCCTCGCTTTGGCTTTGCAGCAGCACCACCACCGGCCGATTCCATTGCAATGAAATCCCCCGGCACTTTAATTCGATGCCAACAGACTCATTTGATTTTACTTAAATCTCGTCTCGTTTCAGAACATTTTATATAGACTTACAACGACACCGGACTTTATCTATACGCGGCACCGCGTGCGAACGACCGGTCTGATGAGTGTCGAGGGAAAATTTTTAATAACAATATTTACTTTCACTTACACACGAGTGTCGTTTGAATCGATGTTTTTACGTTTTTTTTTTCATCGAAGGGGTTCGACAACTCGTTATAAGTGCGTCGTATTCGGGAGGTTGGTTTGCAGGAAATGCGGGGGAGTTGATAGGGTCACAGAGTAATGAGAATCATTTATAATTAAATAAGATCGATTTTTGTGGAAAGTATTATTATTTTATTATTTTTTTTTTTACAATAAATTTCCTATGTTTTTCGTCGTTAAAAACAAAATGGCCGTTTTACAAATTTTCTCGACTAAAATTTTCGAAGATCGAAAATTTAAAAAAAAATCGAATTACGAGACGTTAAATTCAAAATGACAATTTTTTTCACCATTTTTTCGACTCACGGGGTCCACGAGACCCCAAACTCCTAAATTCCTCTTAACAGAATTTTATTTCGAAAAAAAAACTTTTCCGTAATTATTATCCTTCGATATTACAAGAAACAAACGCTAAAAACGTTACAACGCAGTTGATTAATCGACGAAAAAGTTTATTCAATGAAATAACAATTTCGTAAGTGACCCCTATTGCCCCGTTTCCCTACTGATCTTGTTTTTCAACAACCCTTTTACTCGCCCGACACACCCACATAACATATATATACTCTCGTATATACACGTTAAACACTTATTATTAGTCGAGCCTCCAGAAACAGGTGTTGCGAGTCACTGAAGCGCGTCACTCTCCGGTTTACAACGCGAGGAGGGCAATGTAACGTGTGGCCGGTCTTCGAAAAGGCGCGAAATAATCGTGACGGCTCGCTGGAGGCATAACGGGAATTGCCCTGCATAAAACTCAATAAATATATATATATATCGAGCATCTACCGGAAAAACACGTGGAATATCGACAGCACTCCCGCGATCCCCTTTTACAAACGAGTTAATAAATAAATCTCCGACTGCTAACAAACCTAATCGAAGCGTGAAACTCGTAAAAAAAAAACCTAACCTCAAAAAAAAAAAAAGAAAAAAAAACAATTCTTAATATTATTCTTTTCGCTAACCGTATTATCTCCGTATGTCTCCCAAGAGACCCGAACAACAGCCGCGTACTTTTCTCGCCATAGCTTCGTTTTTTCGCCGCACGGCGATGCATAAGCGCTCCGAGCGACCGGGGTCCGCGCGTCCCGACAGCGTGCGCACAGCTGAGAGAGCGTTACAAAATAATGGGAATCGTTAAACTTTCCAGGTTTTGCAATAATGCCCCCGTCGAGTTGAAACAACAACGGGTGAGCGCATTAACATCCTGTGGCTCTCTCGCGTACCGCGCCGTTTAGCTATATCTCGACTTTTCGCTTCGTTTATATACGAATACAGAGTAAAGCGGCGGGAGGGTGTCTCGCGAGGCTCGGTACTCAGCGCGAGGCAACGGAAAACATTGACTCGCGTAAAAATTAACTACGTTAGTCTTAAGTCTATGAAATTTCGTGGGATAGATGAGGATAAAACTATGTCAATGATCGGTGATTGGCAGGTCTATAAAGGACCGTCCAGTTTACCCTGTAACGGCGGTACGCGAGACGCTATTAGGTACACGGGGCTCGTGCACTGCATTAGCTCACTTATATATATCTTCGTCGCAACGGTTACGCAAGTTTCGAGACTCGTGGAGAACGCGAGAGGGCTGCGCGCCGCGCGTCGAACGAGAGAAGGATAATTGGCTAATGAGACGAAGGAAAGATAAATGAAAAATATATAAAAATAACGGAAACACAGGGGGAGAGGACGGGGGGCAAACAAAGCAATAGACGAAAGAAACGAAGGGGTCTCCAACGATATATCCTTGAGAGAGAATGATTTTAATAAGAAGAAAAAAAAAGAAAAAAAAAAAAAATGGAAAGAAAATGTGACTGAAATGAGAGCGAGGAATGTGTTACGAAGTTATTAGACTCTCGAGTCGTTATTAGCAGCGCGTGGGAGGGGAAACCAGTAAAAGTCGAAGTCGTTCGATGTTTTTTTTTTTTTTTTTTTTTTGAGATGGAAATAGAGAAATAACAAATACCAATGTATGAGATAATCGAAATGATTTGATCGGATCGATGAAAATGTTTGAGAGGAATTTACTTTTTTTTTTTTTTTTTTTTTTTTTTTTTTTTATCGCGCAATTCCGCGCGATTAGCAAAGTTCAGGTTTTCCGAAAATGGCGATGGAGCAAACGAATGACCGGTGGTAGAATATACAACGTGCGAGAAATGGATAGGTTTACAACGAAAACGAGAAGGCGCGCTGATGAAAAGCGTGCCAAGGTGGATTTTCTGCTCCAGACTACTACCGTTCCATCGACCTTCGTATTTTTTTTTTTTTTCCTCGTACGCATCCAAGATTCTCGCGAGGGAATGACCCATTACCAGGAAAAGACGATGTTATCGCGAAACATCGCGGCAATACGAAAAACTGATTTTTTTTTTTTTTTTTAATAAAAAATGACGCTGTAGATGATGTTTTGCAGGGATTATTCATTTTCTCCTTTTCCCTTTTTTTTTATCGAAATATAAATTTTGAAAATTCGGAAAATTATGGAAAATTGCGATCGAACGAAAAACGATTCGATACCATAGGAGTTTCGTTCGAATTGCTGTGACACGAGAATGAAAAATTCTTGAGTAATTATTATCATTATTATCGTCAATAATAACATTTTGTTAGTAATTTTTGGTTTTTTTTATCGATTAATCTTTCACGATAGTAAATTTTAACAATCATCGACGGGGGTGTAAAAAATTTAAAAAAATTTAAATCGCGAAAAAAAGTAAATTGAAATGAGTATATTTCGTACTATGATTCATCGAACTAAAGCGACAGTATTGCAAAACTGTTTCTCGTAAAATTCCGTCATCGAACCGTCAACACGTTCGTAATAATTCAAACACTCGAAAAAAAACATAACCTACAAACGAAACACCGAAAATCGTTGGCAATAATTACCAAAAATGCATAAAACAAATTCATATGTGTCCCCAATCGCCGTGGAATCCAACGAGACGCATAGAAAAAAAAAAAAAAAAACGACAGAAGTGAAAAAAATGAAACCGTTGGCCAACGGTTGCCGGAGTCCTGAATTGCGTAATTCTGCGTTTTCCTCATGAATCTGACACGCCTCAAAGAGTTGCACGAGTAAAAGGATAGAAGTTCGTTTTTTTTTTTTTTTTTTTTTTTTTTTTTCGCGTACTACGCACTTTGTAGCTCCGCGCAATATCTATAAAGCGTATAACATTACTCTATAAGGATGAAAATCCTTAAGTTTCCGGAAGTATATTTTCGGAGTTTTCGCGGTTATTTCGCGAATGCGAACCGGAAGTAACGATTGAAAGGATTCGTTCGTCGAAGGACTTTAAGGGTTATTTGGTAACGGTGAAAGGGGTCCGTTCGTCTGTTCGCGCGTTCGTACGTACGTCCGTCCGTCCGTCCGTCCGTCCGTTCCTCCGCGACGGTTTGCAATGGTAAAACGCACTTACCGAAGACTTAGAGTTCGAGAACGTAATGGTGTGGTGCATCTACGTCACACGTTGTAGCAGTTGCCTCGATCCCCCGTTGATCCCCGCCGCTCCCCCTGACTCTGTACTCGTGGTGCATTGCCACCACCGCATTGCCCACCGCCGTTCAAGACGCTGGGCAGGGCACCACTATAAAAGCTAACGTCGCTGCCCCTAAGTCATGTAGTGCTACCAGTCTTTCGCACAAGCAAAAACAACCCAATTATGAAGCTGTTCGTAAGTTGTCCAACACGATTACCAAAGTTTCTCGATGGAGATCGCACGCTCCATCGACGAAATTATTCCTGATACCGATTATCACGGATAACATTTTTTTTTTTCGATCTATTTTTTCTAATTTTTCATTTTTTCTGTTACCAAAGATCGTTTTGTTCGCCCTCGTGGCCGTCGCTGCTGCTTTCCCCGGATACGACGTAAGTAAAAATAAAATTATTTTACGAAAATTATAATTTTTTTTATTGATTTGTTTTTATCGTAAAATTCATATTAATATTGAATGATAACGCGACTAACGAAGAATTCTATGTCTTTTTCTTGTATTTGATATCATAACATTTTTGTATGTCTCGCGGTGCTCGAGGCATTTTTTTTTTACTTATTTTACAAGTGTTTGTAAAAAAAAATCAATTTTTATTGAATATTTTTTTTTGATTTTGTAACTATTCGGCGTGTGAGAATAACTTCCGCGTGACTGTGTGCTTCTTGTTGTACAAATGCTCGCTGTGTTTTCATTATTACAAAATTTGTTTTTTTTTTTTTGTTTATTTTTTATCGTTCTATTACGAATGCGATAACCGAACTCACCTGTGTGTGTTTTTTTTTCGTCGAACGATCGACGATTAAAAGTTCTAACTTTGCGGCGAATCGTGTCTCGGGGCACTCGCTTGGGCTCGGAGCTGCTCTCGAAAGGCTCTCGTCGTTAACAACCTCGTAAAATTGTTCGGAACTTCGGTTCGTGTACCGAAGCAAGAAATCCTCGACTCGTACTGAACTACGGTGTGGTCGTTCAGCTCTCGAGTTTGTTTTTCGGACAAACTTAACAGAATCCTTGACAAAACGTTTCTATTGATAGCTTCAACATGACTCAAAACTATGAACATTTGATTATCGGAGTTCGAGTTTCAATGCTTTATTTTCTTCATTTATTCAAATTTTCGAAAAAATTTAAACGATTGCGTTAGCGTCAAAATTGATAGCATCAAAAAAACATTTAAAATCCAACATCACAGTCTGCGCTTCAATAGAATTTTGCGCAAGAAATTTCTTCTTTTCGTCTCTTCAATTTTTCTCAATAAAATCAAAAGCCCTCAACGGGTCAAAACTGAAGGCAATCCTTGAAGAAAACGTATCTATTGATGGCGTTCAAAAACAGTTAAAAATCATTAAAAATGCAATAATATCGCTTGAGCTTCAATACAACTTTTCTCAATGGATTCCTTCTATTCGTCTCTTCAATTTTTCTCAATAAAACCAAAAGCCCTCAACGGGTCAAAACTGAACGCAATCCTTGAAGAAAAGGTATCTATTGATGGCGTCAAAAACAGTGAAAAAAATCATTACAAATGGAATAATATAGCTTGAGCTTCAATAGAACTTTTCTCAATGGATTCCTTCTATTCGTCTCTTCAATTTTTCTCAACAAAACCAAAAGCCCTCAACGGGTCAAAATTGAATGCAATCCTTGAAGAAAAGGTATCTATTGATGGCGTCAAAAACATTAAAAAATCATAAAAAATTCAATAATATGGCTTAAGCTTCAATAGAACTTTTTGAAAGGGATTTCTTCTTTTCTTCTTCTTCTTCCTCATCGATCTCTGTGTCCATTGAGTAACAAAATCAACGCATCAAAGGACGATGTTTTAACCATCAAAAATGTCAATAAAACCAAAAGAGTCTTCACTGGTTTTGATCCAAGAAAAAAGAAAATCTGTAAAATGATTGTCTGTGTTGTGAACGCGACTCAGGTCAATCCGTGGCAGGGTTCTTCAGCTTGGCAACCGAGTTCGGTTTGGCCGAGTGCAGGCTGGCAGCCACAGTCTGCCTGGCCGAGCGCTGGCTGGAACCCACATTCGGCTTGGCAACCACAACAGGTAATCAAAGATTCTATCGTATTTCTATCTATGGCGGCCATTTTTTTTCCCCAAAAGAACAAACACATCGAGACTTCGGAACTTGGAGAAAAAAAAAACGAACTACGGTATTTCTCATATTATTAAGACGATATTAGGTTTTAAGAAATTTCAAAAACCAAAATTTTTTTTTTTTCAAAAATTTTTTTTTTTTTTTTTTTCGAGAACTTGATTTTAACTTTTCGAAAAAATGTTTTTTTCAGCACCACCATGTCGAACATGTTCAGGTCCTCCAGGTAGCCCAACCGGCGCCGATTCCGGCTCTCCACCCCCATCCCCTCAAGTTGGAGGCGCATAACCATGTTGTCAGAATTCCCCTTCACGCCAACAAGGTCAGTCACCCCCATCTCATCGGAGTCGAGCATTACCATGAGCCCGAGATCCAAATCAAGCCCGTCCATGGACACGGACACGGATGGTAATTCGATTGCTTTTGCGGCCCAAACATCCCCCGGAAGCATGTAAAAAGGATTAAATACCAACAATAACGACCCAACATACAATCAACGAGGTCCGGGGTGGTCCAACAACATCCCGTCCGAGCGTCAAAAACTCATCCCCGGGATCATCGTCGGCTTTCACCAACGAATCACGAACAAACAACGAAAAAAAAAACCAAAAAAACAAAAAAATAATTTAAAAAACAACAACAAATTACGATGATCACCACCAATCTCGCCGCGACTTTTGTCAATCGTCATTTTCGAGGGTCTGAAACCCAAAAAAAAAAAAACAATTTTTTTTTCGAATAAAAAACCAAATCGATTCTTCATCCAAAACAAAAATGATTACCAAGAGTCTTGAGTCGTGCGCAACAGACCCCCACAAAAATCGTCGATTAGAAACCAAAAAGATTTTACTTCTTTTTTTTTTTTCGAATTTTTTTCTCGATCGGAAGAAATTTTTTTTTTTTTTCGACTTCTTTCTCCTCTCTGCTCGGACGAAATGCTTCGGACTGCTCTCGTTAATCCAGGACCAGGCGAATAATTTGTAAAAAAAAAATCAACAAAAAAGAAACACTAAAAAAAACCTTTTCTCGAACACCGACATCCCAACCCCCTTCTACGCCCCTCTTCTCTTCTCTTCCAAAAAAACTCTTCCGGAAGTCTTCTCGTCTTGACGCGAACTTCCAAAAAAACAATCGTTTCATAATGTATATTATTTTTCTCTTCTCCGCCTTTCATATTTTATCCCTTTCAACCCCTCTGTACTTCAATCTTCACCCAAAAACAACATCCACCACCCCTTCTTCAGGACCAACGACTTTTATTTATTTTCTAATAAAAGGTTATTTTTATGTCTTGTGATAAAAATCCGAGCTGTTTCGACTTTTTTTTTCTTCACCCTTACAGAAATTAGAAAGTACTATATAATTCATAATTCGAAAAAAAAAAAAAAAAAAATTCATAAATATCGATCGCGCGTCGGCCGATCTCGAGAAAAAAAAAAAAAAATCTCATCGGAACGGGCAAAGACTTCGAGTGTAACGAGTGAACTGGAAAAACGTGTTTCTTTTTTTCGGTCCATATTATAGATCCTCATAAATCTCGAGCTGACGGACAGTTCCTACGTGAGAATAGCGCCGTATCGACAATCGTATATTTCGAGTTGTTAGAAATCGAATCCTAAAAAAACTCCGAATCTATAACAGGTATTAATAACAAATAATACTGATATTAATGCTTACATTATTATTATAGCGTTGAAAATATCAATCGTAAAACGAAAAAAACTAAAAAATCGCCGGTTTTTCGTATCGATAATCACATATTTGAAATTACGAAAAATCGAATAAATTTTTTTTTTTTTTATTGTGTCAAATCTATGGTAATAATAATAATAATAGTTATTATTAATAATAATAATAATAATAATAATAATAATAATAATAATAATAATAATAATAATAATAATAATAATAATAATAATAATAAATATAAATATTTATTATTATTACGATGCGACTATTTTTTTTTTTATTCAGTAAAATATATGACACGATAATGACGGTCATCAACGCAATCGATTAATCGATACCTTCGATAATTGTAGGATGGCAGCGGCTCGTTAAAACTTCGGTTGTTATGAAAGCGTCACTTATAATTTACGACTGGAGCGTTCGTTTCTGTCCCACAATGTCCAGTGTCGGCGCGAAACCGCGTTCTCTTGTTTGTCTACTAATATTCCGTCCGTGTTAACAGGCAAAAGCAGTGTGTATTATACACCGATAAAATAACAAGTGTTTCATACACAGGCCGACGCGTACCTATACCGATGAGCCGTACGAAGGGTACAAATCAATTTGATGGGTTACCAGGGTTACCGTGTGACCAAACAGAAAGCGCATAACCCCGACGCGAGTTCGTCGGAGAAGAGGTGAGTATAACGAATCGCTGATAACGCAGACACGGGGAACTGAAACTGAAAGGAAAATTTGTTTGAAAAAAAAAAAGATATTTGATTAAAAGATATAAAAAGTGTTATATGATCGAAGATTGCGGCATCAATATATTATTATAAAAAGAGGAAAAAAAAAAAAATGAACAACTGGCATTTTCATTGCGAAGTCATCACGAACGCATCTTATCGTTGACGATTATCGTTTTTTTTTTTTTTTTTTTTTTTTTTTTTTTTTTTTTTTCATTCTTTGTGATCGTTAAAACGAGAGACTCGACTCTGTGCCATAATAATACGGATATTTTTTCCATTTTTATTATTCTTTCTTATCGCCCGCTGTCCACCGCGATGTCCGAACGGGCGATTCGCACGAACTTGAAAAAAACTTGTGAAGGGTATTTTTTTTTTTTTTTTTTTTTTTTTTTTTTAACACGATATGTGCGAATTTGGAGGGTTTGTTGAGTCGGATTCGTCGATAAATCGATTAAACTACGAGGAGAAAAATATTGAGAATAATTATTAAAATTATCGCTTTGCTAATATTTTTCGATCTTTTATCGATTAATGGATGGATTTTTTTTTTTTTTTTTTTTTTTTTCATTTTTGCACCTTTCGCGATTTGTATTCACGATGATTTCGCAACGAGACGGGAGAGATAGAAAAAAAGGAGTCGGTAATACGAGCAATTAGGACGAATAGAATGCACTCGAGGGCTCAAGGCGATCGGTACTGAGTGATTCTGTTCGTAGAAAGACAGATCTCGCCTTTGGGGCATTGGCTCTTACTGCCTACTTGATGTCAGCATTAATAGCTGTCCTTGTAAATCGTCTCAGCGTTATTCATTCTCATTTTATTCAACGAATCCCCTCGCCATTCGCGTATCCGAGTCTTTTGTTCGGTAATTACCCGCTAATTTCTTCTCGCAAAAAAGAAAATAAAAAAAATAAAAATTCTATTATCTCAGAATCGAAAAATCATGAAAATTAGAACTGACGAAAAATTGATTTTAATGAAATTTCGCGTAGAAAAAAAACTATAAAAAAAAATTCTCAAATTAATTTTTATTCTTTGTATTAACGACAATTTTTTTATTTTTACAGTTTAACAGATAAAAAAAAAATTATCAATAATTTTACTTTTTTATTTTTTTTTAAATTGAAATATCAAAAATTTCGAGAATCGATTTATAAAAAAAAAAAAAAAAAAATTTGTCGATATAAATTATCGCGAATGCATCAGAATAGCGAATGGGTATAAAAATAGATGAAAAAAAAAAGAAAAAAAAAACTGGGTGACCGTTTTCGTGTCGCAGAAGAGCTCCGATGTTATTCGTGGCATAAGTGACGATAGATATAACTTTTTTATTCCAGTTTAACAAACGCCGTTTCCCCCGTCGTTCGTCGTTTAGTTTAGTTTCAGAGTCGAAAATCGATCTGATTCTCTTGCTGTGTCGTGACATTTGCTATAAGTGCGCGCGGGGGTGGTTTTTATATATATAGAACACATCGAAAATACACGGAAGATCGTGGACTGGAAGTATAGAGTTCCGAACCCCCCGTCGGGTTCACTGACTCGTTCGATAAGACTGTAAAGATACTTTTCTATGTTTGCTATACCGCCTTCTCGCGTTCGGCATAACGTTGTGCTTCGATCATTGTACCAACCGGGTGCTTCTCCACCCCATTTCAAGGCCACTTTCGGTACGAACACAGTGTTTTCAACTCGTTCATTCATCATAATAGTTCACGAATAAAACATAAACTATGCCGATCGATGAAGCAATTTTTTTTTTTACAACGATTTCAAAGGAATTTCGTTACAAACGATTTTTCAACGAGACGAAAATCGTGCCGATCGATAACACGTGTTTTTCCATCGATAGTAAATAATTCAAAAAATCGGAAAATATTGAAAACTAAATATCAATTAAATTTATCGATACATACATTTTTACGAAAAAAAAAAAAAAAAATCGCATTAATAAGGTATTGTTGACAATAAAAATAAAAAAATATTAAAGAAATAATAATAACAATAAATAAGCACATTTTTTTTTTTTTATATATAAAAATTTATCGATTTAAACACATCGATCAGCTCCATTAATTAATCGATCGATCGGCGTTTATCCATCGATCGCGAAATCTCCAAGAAAATTCAATTAATTTGGATATTCCTAAAAAAAAAAATTAAAAAAAAATTACTACGGAAAAGTTAAACGAGACACGCCGCGATTTCATCGATAAAATAGAGTAATTAATATTATGATTACGGAATCCGCGGTAAAGCGGTGAAAGAGGGGGGATAGGTATGCTGCGATCTCTCAGCCGGGTTTGGCGTTACGCGAGCGCGCGCCCGATATACTTCGCGTCTTTATATGCGAGGAAGTTGCAACGAGACGGGCCCCTCACCGGGTTTATAACGGGAGAAAGTAAAATTGCACTTGCCGATGCATATAAGGCGGTAAACTCTCTTATTTATTCATCGTATTCCGTCGGTAGGGGGGGGGGGGGGGTGGGGGGAGGACTTCTGAATACAATGATGATATAGCTTCCGCCTTGTAAATTATTACGATAATGACTTGGCGAATGGGCCTCCGATGATTTTGTAACAAATTGATTACGAATCACTCGGAAATCTGTAAATTATAAAAAAAATTATCGATCGATAAAATTTTTATTTTTTTTTTCATTTAGCTTTCGTCTCGCAGCAAGTATACATACAATAATGATTGGCAAATTATCCGATGATTTTTCAATAATCTCATTACAATGTAATTACGTACTATTCGTTGAAAACACTGATCTATCGATCATTGATCTGTATGATCTTTATTATTATTTTTTATTTTTTTTCAAATTTTTCCTTTGAAATTACTTTAATAATGACTGGCAGACTGTTCGATGATTTCGTAATAATCTGATAGCAATCGAATTACATATTATTTTTGAAAAAAATTGATGGATCGATCACCGCAATTTATATCTAATTATTAATTTTTTTTTTTTTTTTTTTTTTTTTTTTTTTAACATTCGGATTAAAACGGTTCGATCGAACGATAGAGCTGTCTCCGCGCTTTCTCGATCGGCGGATAAACGCCGATTGATTCGCGATAACGAAGAGACACAAACAAAACGCACATACATACCTCGCGGGGAGATCGAGTAATCGAACGATATGGGAACCGCTGGCTGCTCGCGGACGCGTCACGCGCTGCAAATCGTGAAGGTATGGACACCCGGTTATATTTCTCGAGGTTGTTCGGTGTCCTCAGTTCGATCCGGTCAGTGGGACATTCAGCATGAACAACGAGCGCAGTGAGTATAATAAAAACGTACACGTGGGTTCCATCGCGACAAGGGGAAAGAAATTATTAAAAAATAAATAAAAACACTGTAAAATATGAATTATTAATTTACGAAATCAAAAACTATAATATTTTCACATCGATCATCGATCTTTTTTTTTTTTTTATATATTTCCAATGCATTATTTGGATTCTTTATTTTTTTTTTGCGACATTTATTAAAATCCAAAAAAAATATATACAACGCGAAAAAAAAAACAAAAATTGATGAAATTCCGGAAATTTAATAATTTGCATATTACATCGTGTTTATCGGCGATTACGTAGTTTTTACATGTAAAACATCGAATTATAGTGAAAAATATTATTTTATTGACGATAACTATAAATTATTTTGAGAATAATGATATTTGTAATAATAGCAACAATAATAATTGTTATTGTTAAAATTTATTAATAAAATATTTATTATCATTATTATTATTACTGTTTTGAAAAATATTAATATTATTTACATTTTTTTTTTTTTTTACGCATTAATTTGTTTGTTTGTTTTTTTTGTTTGTTTGTTTTTTTTATAGAGGATGGTATCGAAGGTTCGTCCTCCGTGTATTCGATCGGCAGCGCGAAGCACTTGGTCCCCGTGAGATCGAAGAGCACTTAGTGAGTATGAATTATTAATATCGTTATACAATCAATCATAATATACATAACCGATCGGTCTATTTGCAGTTTCAAAAGAAAAAGAAAAATTAGCCTTTTGCTGATCGTTCTCGGATTTCTAATGGCGTTTTTGATCGGTATAATCATCGTTCTCGCTGTACTTTGTAAGTTGCAAATCGATTTACTCGATTATCGACGAATAATCGCTCCGAAATTTATTCGTTTATTAACGTTTTTTTTTTTTTTTTTTATAGACTCGAGAATCGTGAGAAGTGGAAAATTTTGCGACAACGAGCATTGCATACGGATAGGTAAGACGGCATTTTTATTAAATATATCGTTAATTTATTCGATCGCTATATTAAAAAAAAAAAAAAAATATTTAAAAAAATTGACTTAAGAAAAAAAAAAAGAAATTACGTTCTGACGTAAACATTGTTGGATTAATTAGCCGCAAGTCTGAAAGAATCTATGGACACGTCTATAGATCCTTGCGATGATTTTTACGGGTGAGTAAAACGAGAGATTACAGTTTCGTTAATTTTTTTTTCTTTTTTTTATTATTCACGAATCAGCGTTTTTTTTTTTCATTTTGCACTCAATATTTTCGTGTGATGCAAATCAATGGTAATTACTCGAACACTGTAATTTTTTGTTTTTAAAGTTGCAAACATATATATTAAATTTTTATAAAAAAAAAAAAATTGAAATTTTGAAAAATTATTTATAAATTTTCGAATTTCTTAAAAATGACACGATAATTTTCTGAATTTTTAAAAAAATGATTACAATTATTTTTAGTATTTTCAAAAAAATATTTAAATTATTTTGAGAGTTTTTAAAAAATTATTTCTATTAATTTTCTGACATTTTTGAATTTTTTTTTTTTTTTACACAGTTACGTTTGCGGCCGATGGCCCGAGGAACATCCGCTGACGGAGTCCGACAATTCGTGGTTCAAAGATCGTGGATCCCGAGTGACATTAAAGGTCAGAGAATTGTTGAAAAGAAATTTGTCGGAAACCGGTTTTCCGTGGGCTGTCATGCAGGCGAAAAATTTGTACGATAGTTGCATAGACATCGGTGAGTCAGTGATTTTTTTTAATAGCAAATAAACAACTCGTCGACACCCCGTTGAGAGATTGAAATAATCGATGTAACTTATCGACGACAGAATCAATCGACTCGGTTGGCCTGCAGCCACTTCTCGAGTTGCTTGGGGAACTCGATTTACCGCAATTGCCGGCAGCGCTGACCGGTAAACATGGAAATATCATCGATCTCGTGGCCAATGTGAGACGTGTTCTCGGTAAAGACGTTTTTTTCGGCTTCAACATTGACATCGATCCACGAGATAAGAGTCGAAATATTGTATTTCTCGATACTCCGAGTACCAGCAGCCCGTTGCCGAGGTATTTTAATTACAATTAAGTAATAACAATATTAAAGAAAAAAAAATTAATATAATAATAAAAAAATTAATTAATATAACGAAAAAAAATTATTATTATATAATAATTTTTGTAATTTTGCAAAAATATTTTTTTTATATTTCATAATACTAATAATTAATGATGATGAGTTATAATTATTTTATTTTTATTTCTTTTGATTTACGATACAAATTATGTAAATAATTAATTAATAGTAATTCGAAGGATAAATTTTGGATCGATGAAATAATTTAATGATTTCAGTTACAACGCCGAAATGGAGAAAAGAATGAAACACGTGAAGACACATCTGGAACTTGAGGACAGTCCGGCATCCGTAGAAATCGCTTATATGGCCGATGTGATACGAGAAATCGTGACGAACGGAAGCGCGTCGAATTGTTCGTACGCCAATGACGAGGCGACGATTTTGCAAGAGCAAAAAATCAAAAGTGCCGCCAATACTATTTACGATCTCAGCGGAATATTTTATCACGTGAGTCGCGAGACGGCAGCTAATTTTTACATTTTTTTTTTAACTGCAATTCGCCGGCGAAACGAGAGATATTGAGAAAAACGAAAAAAAAAAAACGTTTTTGTCAATTGACAAAGTTTGTTAATGACTTTAGGCAAAAAATCATAGCGGATTCATGTTCCGCGCGAAAAAAAACATAGAAATGTTGGGTCGCAAGCATTTTTTTTCCATTTTCAAATTTTTTTGTTGCGTTTTTAATTTCTTCGTAAAAACACGAAAAAAAAATTTGAAATCTGCGAAATACCATATCTTTGATAGTTTTTCCCATAGAACACGATAGGCGTCTCAGTTTTCCCAAAAATCCATTCAAAATCCGAGAAAATGAATCGCTCTTCAAAAATTCCCCAAAAATCGTCAATTTTCTCAAAAACATTCAGAAAAAAAAAAAAAAATTCCCGCTGATTACGAATCCGCAACTTATTTTATTAAAAATATATAATTTCGCATTTCCCAGTTAGCGCATCCGGACGCCAACAGCTCTATGGTTCTCATCGACGAAACCAACGAAGATTACATGTTGATCGACGATCTTCAGAAGAAAACCGACGAATACGTGATACAGATGAACGGTAGTCTGGTGCCAAGAAAAATATGGCGACCATTCATCGAGGAAATGTTCAGGGATGTCGATGGGTTCAATATAACGAATGACATGGTGATGATCGGTGACTTGTCGTATTTGAAAGCTGTCGCTTATCTTCTCGATACGACTGACGACATTGATTTGGGTAAAACAGCAAAAAAAAAATCATAAACCCCATAAAAATGTCTGCATAAAATAAAATTCTATCTCTAGCAATTCGCTATCAATATTTTGAGACAAAAAAAATAGTTGTTTAGCCAATTTTATAACAAACAAAAAAAGATTCCGAAGCGAAAGTCTGTATCCTGAAAAATACAGCAGCTGTGAGAAGATGAAAATTCGTTTCATGCAGAGATCTTTAAGATCTTAAGATCAATGATAATTACACAAAAAACCAAAATTTAACTTCAATAAAGATTAATCGTAACGATAATCATAATCGATTTTATCGATAATATTACTGTTATAATTATTAATTCAAATTTTATCCCGAAGAAACGGCAATCTGGTGGATCGTCGTGGATATCGTAGTTCCTCATTCCTCGAAAAAATTGCGTCAGCTATGGCACGACTACGTTCAGCAAGTCATAGACTACGAAGCCAATCAGCCGCTATCGTTATACTGCGCTGATTTGGTAAACACGATGATGGGTACGAAAAAAAAAAAAAAAAAATTGCGTTGAATTTGCGGAACTGAAATTACGATTCGATCGCTTTGGTTATCGGGTTAACGATTTATTATTAAACTCTAAGGTATGGCGGTTTCATGGCTCTTCGTCGATCGAGACTTTCAGGAAAAGAAAGGGATGAAAGTCGCCGAAATGCTGGAAGATATAAGATCGGCATTCGCTACAATCGTTCACACTGCCGATTGGATGGATCAGCGAACGAAAATGGCGACACTGGAAAAGTCGAGCAGAATGACTTATGTAATTGGACATCCCGATTGGCTTTTCAAAAAAGGAATGATAGACGAATACTACGAAGGGGTATAACGATAATTTGTCATTAATTTCGTGAAATTCTTGAAAATCGAGAAAAATATGCAAATTTTTAGTTTCGATTGATTTTTTACGTGAATCTGGTGGATCCTGAGATCTTCTTTATTGCGTAAATTTGTTAAAAAACAATATTCTTTAGTTTAATTATAGATAAATTGAAACGTTAGGAACAATATATGCAGAATACTTGTTGAGATTTCATAGCGAACATTGCAAAAGTTATAGAGTTTAGAAAGAGCAAAATAGAGAAATTGCTAACGAAAAATATGATTTTCTTAACAGAATTTTACCAGATTCGCGTCTGGTTTTCTAGAAATATTAAGAAACATCCGAAGATTACGCTGTATCGTTCGCTTTCAGATAGACATGAAGGATGATTCGTATCTGGAAAATATGTTGTCGATGCTTAACGCTACCAGTGCAGCGGAAAGGCAACAAATTAACAAACAGAATGTTGAGAACATTTCTTAGTAAGTTACAGAGTATCGAGTAGATATTTCACAACGTAAAATGCAATTCTAACTTAAGTCCGTTGTAATTTTTGGAAATCGTTGCTAATAATCTTATTAATATCGTCAAAATTTAATTGCTAATTGTAACCAAAATTGTTATTTTTTTTTCAGTTGGGCTGCCGATCCAACGGACGTAAATGCCCTCCACTCGTTTATAATAAATCGCATAAGTATGTAACTAATATCGATTTTTCGCTCGCGTTATCATCCGAAAAATGACAAAATGTATTCGAATCCCCGGACGCAGCTGTACCGGAGGCTATTTTGCAATTTCCATTTTACGAATTGGGTATCGAGTGAGTTAATGAAATTCGATTGTTCTTCTCGCGAATGGATAGTATTAAAGATCTTTTTTTTTTTGTTTTCTTGTTTTTTTAGGGCTCTGAATTACGGAGCTATCGGAACGATTCTCGGACACGAATTGACTCACGGATTCGACAACAACGGCAGATTATACGACGTGAACGGTCAACAGAGACAGTGGTGGAGCAACAGAACGATAAATCATTACAATCACAAAGTCGAATGTTTTGTCAAACATTACGATAGCTATTACGTTGACGAGGTACAATCAGATTTATTCCTACGCGTTGTTGAATCAAAAAATTCGATTGCTTGATAAGGAAATGCAATGTGCGTTGCGATATAAATGGTTTTAAATTCACAAATTATCCACAAAAGTATAATTTTCATAAAACAAATGCGAAAATCAATATTTGTTTGTTCAATCGCATTGAAATCGATAACACAGAATCGCTCTGTCGCAGCTGTGTATTTTTCTGTCTCTGATAACGATATAGTAAATAAATCGGCAAATCATCGAAAAAAATGAGATAAAAAAAAAAGTAAAGTAAAAATCAATATTTTTTCGTTTAATTGTAGTAAAATCGATACAAGAGGATGTAAATGGTATATTTCTTAAGTCGTCATAACGATAACAAAAAAAAAATCAGTAAATTCGCGGCAAAGATAACATTTTCTCGAAATAAATTAAAGAATTAATTTTTTGTTATAATAATTTTACTAAAATCTTTACGACGGGATGTAAGCAACTTAGTCATTGCGGTGACATAATGACATACTAAATATTTCACATAAGGCGTCCATTAGAAACGAAAGTAAATTGAAAAATTGTATTAAAAAACAAAAGTCGGATTATCTTTAAACGTCTCATCGTCACCGTGCGTTACCTTTTATAGCCAATAAAAACAATTTTGCCGGTCTGCGTTTATGATAATTACGTCCGAAATCAACAGGTGGGCGATTACGTCGACGGTGATTTGACTCTCGGAGAAAATATCGCTGACAACGGTGGCCTTCGGGAGGCCGTTCTCGCGTACAAAAATTGGAAGGACAGACATGGTAAAGAGCCTATGCTCCCGGGCTTCGCAAACTTGACGCACGAGCAGCTGGTATTTTTGGGCTTCGCTCACGTAAGAGACTTCACATATTTATCGGAGGTCAAGGTGTTGCCTCTTCCCACGTATAATAAAATAATAAAAACTAAAAATATCCTTCGAAATACTCTTCAAAATTCAGTTCACATCAATATTCGATATTTCATTGATGAATTCGAAATATCTTATTATTATAATTTTTTTTACTTTTTTTTTTTTGTTATTATATTTTATTTTTTATTGCACTTTATTGCATTTTTATAATATATTGTATTGCTGTTATTATTAATTGTAAAACTTGTAATTTTTTTCATATAAAATGATATATCGATCGTTTTGATTAATGTTCAGTTTCTTAATTTTTTTTTGTTTTTTTTTTCGACAGCTCTGGTGCGGCGAAGATACACCCGATTCGTTGAGATGGAAACTTCGGGATTCCCATTCTCCTCTGAAAGTCCGAATGCACGGAGTTTTGAGAAATTCACCGGAATTCAGCGAAGCGTGGAGTTGTCCACTTGGATCCCCAATGAATCCGCCGAAGAAATGTAAGATTTGGTAATTTTTAGGGGGGAGAAGGGATGGGGTTGGGGGAGGAGCGGGTAGGAGGAGATATAAATATAAGCGTCGCGTGTAAAAGAAAAATACCAACTTTGGTAGCATCGCCGACGAATCGTTTGTAATAAAAGAATTTTATTTACTTAAGAATTCCCTGCCGTGTGGTATCTTATCAATATTCATATATATATATGAATATATTACCCAAATAACGAAATATAAATGTCACGAGAATGAACTCCGCTGGCATTGGAAATTTTGCGGGGGAATCGAGGAATACCAATGAAACGAGATGATCATATTATTTAAAAAAACGTGTATTTCTGATGTCATCTTTCGGGACTCGATGTCCTTTGGTTCTTAAACATTTTTTTTTTTTTTTTTTTCATACAATCGCTACACATTAAAATATTTTCTGTTCTTTTTTTTTTCTCTTTACAAACGCCTTCCGTTTTGTCGTCACAAATATAGCGACGAATTTCAGTCATTTTAAACTTTGCGATGTGAAACGCAGAGGATTCAGCGATATCTACTTGTTCAGTAAACGTAACCACCGTTGTTTTGATCAATGAGTTGAGTCGTTTTGGTGGAAACGGCGGGTTGCTGAACGACCTGCTGAGTCGTCTCTTGGTAAGAGGGGAATTCAGGAACAACTTGACTCTGTACGAAGCTGGTAACCTGCTGAGGGAACTGCTGCGGCTGAACGTATCTTTCCAACTTTAGCTGAGGAACTTGGTAAGTCGGCTGTTGATGGTTTCCCTGACCGAAGACATTGGCGATTTGTTGATATCCGAATCCGAAATCGGGATTGTAAATTTGTGGAACGACTTGGGGCACTTGGAAGTTGGGTATTCCGTAATTTGATCCGAATCCGGAACCAGAGCTGCCGAAGTTGCCGAAACCGCTGTCGAAGTAATTGTTGGAATAGGTTGTCTGAGGCACCTGAGGTTGTTGATAGTATGTCTGGTGGTGGAAAGCTGGTTGTTGAACAGCAGCGCGCTGAACTGTCGGCTGAACTGCACGGTGAACGGTCACTTGTTCTGAAAAAAATCAACCAGACGATCATCATTAGCGAAACTTGTTCGGTAAGTTTGAATGGCATTGTTGGTATTGATATTTGGTGTATTATTCAACTTTTTTGTCGAATTGAATGACGCATTGTTCAATTTTTCTGTTGAATCGGATAATACGTTATTCGATAATTTTCAATGACTATTTGATTACCTTTAACAGTCTTGACGTTGTGAACAGCTGGCTGAACGTGCGAGTGAACTTCAGTGTGGGAGTGAGACTCGGCCGGAGCTTCATGATGGTAAGTCTGATGTACGACCTGCTGTTGTACCGGAGTTTCATGATGGTAAGTTTGTTGGACCGGAGTTTCATGATGGTAAGTTTGTTGGACCGGAGCTTCATGATGGTAAGTATGATGGACTTCTTGTTGTACGGGCGTCTCTGGATGGTAAGTTTCTACCTTCTTTTGAACCGGAGCCTCGTAAGTTTGGACCTCCTGTTGTTCCTGAGTTTCCTGGACGGTTTTTTCCTCGTGGTGGACCTCTTGGACGACTTCCTCTTCATGATGGACCGGAGCCACCGTTACGGAATCTACGTGCGTGGGGACATCTCCCAAAACGGTTGACTTTACATCTACGACTACGTGGTGATCGTGATGTTGAACTTCAGGAATCTGTAACGGAGGAAGATTGGAGTCATGAAATGATTCAAAGAAGAAGACATCAGAGATTCCTGGAAGATTCAAGAGAGAATCAGAGATTCCTGGAAGATTGCAGCGAGAATCAGAGATTCCTGGAAGATTCAAGAGAGAATCAGAGATTCCTGGAAGATTGCAGCGAGAATCAGAGATTCCTGAAAGATTCCAGAAAAAATCAGAGATTCCTGGATGATTGCAGCGAGAATCAGATTCCTGAAAGATTCCAGAAAAAATCAGAGATTCCTGGAAGATTGCAGCGAGAATCAGAGATTCTTGAAAGTTTCCAGAAAAAATCAGAGTTTCCTGGAAGATTGCAGCGAGAATCAGATTCCTGAAATATCCCAGAAAAATCAGAGATTCCGTGAAAATTCCTCATGTTGGATTACTCACTTGATAGTCGGGAACTGGAGTTCCGTAGGAAGTAACGGGTCCTTCAACAGACTTCTGATATCCTTGATTCGGTGGCAAGTAGTCATTGTGCACCTTGACATTAGGCTGAAAAATTTAAGGACAATTGAGTTTGTGACGAAATCTGGCGGTTTTTTTTAAAGATTCCGCGTTGATGTTTAGAACATCTTCTGTTTATTTATCTAATTACCCTGTAGTTCGGAACTGAATGCGTGTAGTGCGGTGCGGCAGTCGTGTAGTGAGGTGCGGCAGTCGTGTAATAAGGTGCCGGAGTGGTATAGTGCACTTGAGGAGTGGTGTAGTGCACTTGCGGAGTGGTGTAGTGAACATGATGATGACTTTCGGTCGCTGGCGCAAGGTACTGGTTGTTGTACTTCGCCGATTCTGATACCTGTGGAATCGACATCAACGGTAAGTCATTCTAATCTTACGATGGAAACCATATTTCACAGCGACAGATTGCATGTTGAGAAGTTCATTGATTCTATTAGGTTAACCCTTTGGTGATCATTGGAATGATACTTTTACGTTATGTTTTAATCTTTGCATCAAAGGATTTGACTTTAATGATCATATCTTTGGGGATTTCTATAATTATGATCTGTAATTTACAAAAATTTGATTGTGATGACCAAACAATGGATTAGGACTCCCCGATCACTAAAGGGTTACAAGAGTTCCCTAATTTTTAAGAATTGATGTCTGCTATCGATTGATACGAAATAAGTACCTCATCGTGATAATGATGCTGTTCCGTTGGCGCGGGAACGTGTCCAACCTGCGGATAGTGAATCGGCTTTCCAGGTGTGTGACCCGGTGGTCCATAAGCCGTCTGTGGTGCCTGGAAGTCGATGATATTTTGGTAAGGATCTGAGTTTTCTTGTACAGTATAAGAACCGACGTAACCGCCTATCGCTCGTGATACCTCGACTTCATTTTCGTGATGATGATGATGATGATGATGATAATCAGTGCCGTAACGCGGATCGCCCGGCAAAATGTCGCGCTTCTGCTTCAACGCCGGCTTTGCCAGCACCACGGCGAACAGACATACCTTGAATCAAAGAGAAAGCAAATAGATGATTGAATTTTTTTTTTGTCGTTGTTGGCAAATTACCGATTGATTGAGGGACTAGTCTAACGGGTCGAAAATTGAGATGTTATTGAATTTAAATGACTAAATGTTGTTTTGGTGGTATATTACCACATATCGAGGTGACATCTTCCACGGATACCGGAATAACTACGCAGTTATGCAATTTTTTTAAAAGTATGAACGGTCAACGGCTATCGAACACCTACGGCGCGGCTTACTAACCGGTATTGGAGGATTTCATATAAATGTAAAAAACTACTACTGCTTTGGAAAAATACAAATTTTATGATATCATAATAAAAAAATTGTATATAATTGTTGAAAGTGTTTTTAACATTTATGAAACAAAAAAAAGGGCACATTTTCATATTTCGCCCTTTGAAGCACATTAAGATATTTCCACTTGTCCCTTCAAAGGATTTTTTTTATTTATACAATAAAATAAAACACTATAACTTTTATATGCGATTTTTTGATGGATTGACGTGAAAAGATCGTTGTTTTTTTTTTTTTAGAATTTCGAAGCGTCGTATTACAAAGATTGATTAGGCATATCACTTATTTGAAATAACCCGAAATTTATCATTACACAATTATAAATTAAAAAAGTAAATGAAATTCTTAAATAATGAAACAATTGTCAAAATTGTTTCAAAAATTAAAAAAAGAAACACATTTTCATATTCAACCCCATGAAGCACATTTAGATACTTTTTCCACTTATCCCTTCGAAGTATTGTATCTTTAAATCGGAAACAACAAAAAATCATAAAATTTATCAAATTTTTTTTTTTTTTTTCGTCTTTCTTCCGTAAGACAATTTCTTTCGAAATGGAACTTTCGCACTTTAGAAAAGGTTTAGGCACGTTGAAACGACGATTTAAAAAAAATTGCAAAAATACTCCTTTAATTACTTCGGTTATCGAAACTTTGAGGGTTTTTTTTTTTTTTTTTTTTTTTTTTCTTCAACTTTTCGCGAATTCACGGGTCTGAACACTCACCACCGAGAACAGGACGAACTTCATGCTGACCGGATGGAGTTTCACGGAGAGTTTGAACAGTATAGCCTCCACAATACGACCTTTTATATACGAAAGAGACCGCTGAATGCCTCCCTCCCGTGGGATTTCGCAATTCATCGTGGCATTGGAAGAACTAGATTTTTAATCGATCTTTTTTTTTTGTGTGTCCCGCCTCCCTCTTCGTTCGAGACACGAGGCTGCCACCGGCCGGATCTCATCCTCCGTAGACGCGCTCGGCAGAGCCACCGGTCCACAAGTTTTACACCTTTTTTTCGCCTCTGGTTACATTTTGCTCGTCCGGTCTCGTGGGCCGTGTTAATACACGTTGTCACCTCATAGTTACGGAAGATTCTTCACGCGTAAACCACCGGGAAGTATCTTCGGCTAAATTACATACTTTAATGTGTCTCACGTACGAGCCATCGAAGGATAAGAGGTCTCTTTGTCCAACTTATTTTCGAAGGCTTCCTTCTTTCTTCCGAAAAAGAGATTTAAAAAAAAAAATTTCTGTCGCCACTTGTCTCGTATCCCAAATTTGGAATACATTAGCGAACGAAATGAATTCTCGACTCCTCAGCGCGATGGACTTTCCTCTGGCAAAAGGATCGATGCATCCTTGCGTTATTTTCAATTATTCCATTTTTTTTTTTTTCATATAGAGAAAAATCATTAAAATTGTGAAAAATGCCTCTGTCGGTAACGCGAAACTGTAATATTTTTTTTTCGTTGTTGACGATCATTTAGGGGTGAAAAAAATTGTTAGGATTTTCATCAATAAGTTTCGCAGAGTCTCTGATTTTTTTATTATTGAAAAATCGATTACAGTTTTTTTTACCGACCGAACTTTGTCAATAAGAATAATATCGCATAAACTAAAAAAAAATGCCTCGTTTCGTAATTAATTTTTTATTCCCGAATCGTCTCATTGTCGACGATGTCCGAGAAGATTATTCACGGTAAAAAAAAAAATGCTTCGAGTCTCACGATAAATTCGTTGCGGAATAAAATAAACTTTATTAAATTTTTCTCTTAATAAAGGATAAAAGCGATTCTCTGGGTATCGTACCAAGAGAATTCGCATATCTTGGAGAAATTTTTTCTTTTGACAAATGTCTCGCAAACTTGTCGTTCGTTACTCATCTTCGCGTTGAAGATATCGGAAGGTTTCGAGACTACGAGCGAAAGTATCCCGCCTTCGAGAAATAAACGATTTTTCGTCGCGTACCTTCGTCAATTCTATTATTCATAACCCATCTTTCGTATTTACTATTCAATAGTTCAAACAAGAAACGTTCAAGGAACGCGAGAGATGATGATCTTCACGTAATTTGGTAGACGAAGCCGGTAAACGGGTTTTCAAGGACCCAAAAGACGCGCCGATTCACTCGGTATATCCGGCGGAGAATTCTAACGCCTCGTCGACGACACGAGGCTATTCAACCTGATATATCGCGGCGCGATTACGACGACTCTCCGCGAGTGTAATGCCCGCATAGTTACCCGAAGAGACGTCTCTTTCGGTCTTTATATCCGAAAAAAAAAAAAAATTATAAAAATTAAAGCGCTACGAGACAGAAGACAAAAAATCTAATGAAGCTAAACGCATTTTTTTAATTTATTTATCAAACGCTAAAAATTAAGGCGCGTTGAGTGAAAAAAAAAGTTGTGAAGAAGCAAAACACAATTTTTTTTATTCCACGAAATCTAAGAAATTAAATCGTCTAATGAGCGTCGAGTTATCTGGAAAAAAATCGAAGACGCTAAACAATTTTTTTTTTAAACCCCATTCATCGTATGTATTATTCAATATGATCTCTCGAGATAAATATCTCGCTATTGACATTAAAAAATTGACGATCTCGTATTTGTTTTGCAACAGCCGAAGATCGCAGATTTCGATAATAAATCGATATTAGAAATTAATCATTGCCCAAGAATACGCGCAAACTAAGCATCCAAATTCAGCGAGTTATTCCGTTGATTCCGCCGATTGATATCAACGAAAAGAACTGTCCGAGATGGCAGTTAGATTTAGAGAAATATCCTTGAAAAAAAAAAATTGAGACGACAACGCCGGGAGGCGCGTCCGGTCTTTTTTTTTTTTTTTTTTGCTTAATTCGAATGGTTCCTTTCTCGAGATTATTCGTCGCCCAGCATCCTCGTCCTCTCAATGATGCCTTCGAGGCGACGGATTCCCCGTTGTCCTCGCTGTTGCAGATCCTTCGAGGCATTCGAGAAATTCGATCGTTTATCAAAAATTCTATATAAAACGAAAACAAGTCAAACTGCGAGCGATATTTATTTTTTATTTATTTTGTTTAACGAACGTGAGGCGAATTGACAAAACGGAGATATATATTTTATTGGTAAAGCGTGAAAGAGGTGCCCCTCTGGGATTACACAATTCCGTCGGGACATTTTTTTTTATTTTCGTACGAATATGGAAGACACGAGGGAATGACCTTGAATAATAATTCAGTATGGGAAAGACACCGCGATTCATTGACGATCGATTCTTCGACGCGTTCCAATCCATTCGGCTGTTAATTAACGTGTATTCGTCGGAGTTCGAAACATCGCTCACTCACGAAATCTCGGAGAATTCGAGGAAAAACGGTGATCGCCGGTATTTATTTTTTTTTTTAAGAGCCGATCGCTAAAAAATCGACGAAGCCGACTTCGACTTTTAAATTAAGTTAACAATTCGTTTATTTCGAAAAAAATTTCGCCCGCTCTGAAAATTATTTTACTATTTCTTTAGCCCTTTGAATCATATTGCGTCGATTTTTCATCCCCTGCTTTGTCCCATTAAAAATAAAATAAATATAACGAAATTAAAAAACATAACCTAAAAATGATAATAATACTAAAAATTTCGATCTAACACCGGATAATTTCTATACGAACGATTATTATACATTTGACTTTGAAGCAAAGTCATCGATCTGTTTATTCCGAACTTATTCTCTGTATGCAAAAACATTTTATTCAATTCGTTAATGATTTTTCATTCGAAGTTTGTCATTGTACGAAATTTTAATTATGTTTTCTTTTTAATAACGCCGTAAATAACGCCTTGAAATCGTCGCGAGCAGGTGTTCCGGTCCGAAGCCCCGGGCGTTCGGCGGAATCTTCCAAACTTCCAAATACAGTTCATAATAATAATTTTTTTTTAATCTCTTTTTATTCATTGCAGACTTCCTGTTGCCTGAATAACATCGATTTTTCATAACCTCGACTGGCGTATCGTTTATTCTTTGTCTCTGATGATGAATCCAATTTTTTTTGCACATAACCTTCGATTTCGAGATTACAGTTTTTTTTTTTCGTACGTTCGTTTCTCTGTTTGGCCGGCGGTACTCGAGATCCGTTTCTTTATCGACCCCAGTTTCCGTAGCCCCTGATGGAATCATACATCTCTGAAAAAGACTTTCGAGAGTTTCCCATGGTAAAGGTGATAAATCGACGGTAAAGAAACAACAAGGAAGTATCTCGTGTGTTTTGGCATGTAAAACGCCGCGAGATGAACTATGTTTCTCGGCAATCGATATGGGAAATCGGTAAAGTTACAGGGGAAAGTCTTTACGATCCGCAAAGTCGTTCTACGGTTCTTACCAAGCGTTGCCGGTCATCATCCGAATCGGCGGCTGCATCGCTCCCATTATCGGCAGTGGTCCCATATTCATTCCTGGAAATGGAATTGGCATGGGTACGCGAATGGCCACCGGCCTAGGAACGTCGATCGCGACCGGATATGGTTGGGGAACTCCAACCGGTACCGGTACCGGTCGCGGCACGAATACAGGTACCATTCTCGGTGTCTGCTGTGTACTCGTTCCTGCGATCGATCACAAAGATCAACCATTGAAAATTAAATGGAAAAATCTTTTTAAAAATCGGTAGACAAAAAAAATTAACAAAATCGGTAACATAAAAAATTATACAAAATCGGTTGAAACAAAAATCAGTACAAAATTGGCAGAAACGAAAATCATAAAAAGTCAGTCGAAACGCGTGTCTCACCGCATCCAGGTGCGAGTCCAACACCAATACCGATTTTCAATTCACCGTCGACGACACCGGCGTCGACGCCGCCGGCCAGACAATCGGCGGCTGGATCGCCAGGTTCGAAGCCCCTTATACCATTGTCCCGATCGCTTTTATTAAGGGGAAAGGACAGTATCGTCTTCATGCCTCTCCCCGCCGAGTAGCTTCGCTCCGCGAGTTTCGGTATCCGATTTTTCTTCGCATACGAAGCCTCTTTTGTCGCACGGTCTTTCGATACCGGTTCCGGGTTTACGTACTCGTTTCGAATGAAATCTCGATAGGTCAGAGGTTTATCGTACTCCGCGGCGTCCTTGAAATTCTCCCCGAAATTTCTGTAATCGTTCTGATTTCCGGAGTTTTGCCGATTTTTCAGAAAATCGATATAAAATTGTCTCTTCCGCGTTCTAGGATAACGCGGTACCGATTCCGTTGTCGCGGTCAAGTAACTCGCGATTATGATTATTACGTGAATTATCGCTGCGAGACGATCGCTCGTCGGTTGCAAGGTTTTCATACCGATTTCGCGACTGAAGATCACGGTCCCGCGTTACCACGAGCGCGGGAGCGAGTCGATGGAATCTGCAAAGGTAACAAAAAAAAAACGTACCTCGGCGTCGCCCGGTTAAAAATCTTTGCGAGGTTTGGAAAGTGATTGATTAGCAATTAATGACGACGCCGGGTCAACAGGCCAATTACGATCGTGCGATTCAATCACGATATCGTTAAATATTTATCGAATCCTAATGGTACATAGCCCCACTTACTATAATACCTTCGAGACTCGATACTACGAAGCTTTTTTTTGCGGAACATTTTTTTTTCCTTTTTTTTTCGTTCCCAATTTGTAGTGATCGATTCTCTCGAAGATCGATGGCAGAATGCCGTTGATCCGAACCGAGCGCTCTGTTTTATATAGGCGGCGAGACCTTTCTCTCTCGATGAAAAGGAAATGGAAGGTGTTAGTGAACCACACCCGGTTGACAAAGTTATGGGTTTTGCGTTGATTCAGACGCCTCTCTCTCCGAGTTTGCTGCCCATGGGAGGGGGAGTCACTACTCTCGATTATGGATTCCGCCTGAAAGGTGGCGTTTCGATATTCACCGCTGCAGGACGGGTTGCTCCTCGCGAGGCGCGGCAAAATTTCTTTACCTGCAAACTTAAGCCTCGTATAGCGTTTTATTATTTTTAAGGGGGGTATCTACCCGATGATTCGAAAAATGAGTCAAAATTTCATTTTTTTTTTTTTTTTTTTCACAAATTAGAAAAATAATAAAGTGATTTTTTTAGGTACATTCAGACACTTAAAAAATTAATATTATTATTTCCATATGTAGGGACCGCGTCCATTTTTTTTAAATTGTTAGTAAAACGTGAAATAAAAAATAATATACATGGTCGTCTTTCAGTGTATCTTTCAGTAAAAAAATTATTTCATTATCTACTATAGTTTTTGAGAGGAAAAATTAAACATTTAACTCGATTTTCGAACCGTCAGGTAGATGGACCCGCTTACGTCTTCTGTCAGACGCACATTTCCATCTTAAGGGGGTGGGGTTCGTCCCATGTCAAGCGGAAAATCGTATTTATTCTTCTATTATCGGTAAAAAAAAAAATTCGCGATCGATCATTTTTATTTAAAAAATAATAATTACACAAAGATATTTTTACTTTTTTTATTATCATACATCGAAAAAAGAAAAAAAAAATTACTAATAATAATAATAATAATAATAATAATGATAATAATAATAAGTATTGCGATCTGCAAATACTTTCAGTTGTCGGAAGAGCGTTCCAAACAATAAATCGTCAGGTCTATATTTGTATACATAAAAAAAAAAATTTAACACGTTTTTTTTGTTTGAGACCCGAATATTCTCGCATAATTATCAATCACTGTACGCACTTACAACTATTGAAAACAATCTTATCATCGATCTTTCGCTTCTTTCTCTCGTTTCTTAAATGTCCTCGAGGGGGCGGAGCGTATAATACTCTCGAGTTTCAGAGCGAAAGTGAGAGGAGAAAGACTGGCGACTTTGAAACAATAAGTTTAACTTTTGCTTTCCTCGCTCCGTCGGAACTATCTTTTGCCCTTCGGACACCGCACGCGACACTTCCGGCCACTTTTTACCGATAATTCGAGAGTTTAAGTCGATAATTTTACAAATCCTGTGAAAGGATTTTAATCCTAAATTATTTTCCTGAAGCTTTAATAATTAAAAAAAAACTCATTTTTACACATTTCTACATTGATCACGCGAATCGAATAAATCCGAGAAACCGGATATCACAAATACATCGGAGCACTCGGAATTTATTACTTCGTTGCTCTCGCCACCGACCGGATTATCTCGTTTCCTTTTTTTTCGTCAGTCCCCCGAGAGAACTCGAAGTCTTCCGACTCGCTGAATGTCACGACAATACGGCTATTGTTTCACTTCGCGTTCCAGTTTTACTCCAATTCCTCGTTCGCTGTCGATTATGCAACAAAAAAAAAAAAAAACGATTTGTATATCGTATTGCAAATGTCGGTTTGACGATTTTTCGCTCATTTAATGAGTTGAATATTCTATATTATTAAATTTAAAAAGAAATTAAATTCTTTACAAGAAACTCGTTATTAAAAATTTTTAAAAATCAGATAATAAGTAATAAATAGTAAATAATAAATGTTAAATATCAAAGAATAAATCATAAAATTAATCATCACATTAGTTCGTTTCCGGTTAGTTTTTCTATCCACCGGAAGTCGTTTGATATCTTCAAGAGAGCAAAATATAGGACACAGTATTATTAAATAAATAAATAGATAAATAAATAAATAAAAAAAAAACAAACGCGGAAACTCATCAGTTCATCACAGTTATTTCATACGCATCATTATTAACCTACGACAACTTTATTTTCAACGAACTGTAAAATTGTTTTAATAATAACCTCGTAACAACGATCTGCTCCACAGACCTCGCGAGAGAGGAAGAGAACGGACGGAAAATGCTCGAGTTTGTTTCAATGTTAGTCCTTTCACCGACGCCTTCACCACTAATCTTCCCGTTCGTATCTAAACCTCCCATCGCTCGATTTACCGCATTTTTTATTTCATTTTTTTCCCCCTTTTTTTTTTCATTTTTCTCGTCTATCAAACGAAACCGCTGGAAGCGCATTCGCCGAACCGGAAATGAGTGAATAATCATGGAATTTTTTATTCGATCTATATATCTATCATGGGAACGTAACCAGCGATTAGGTAAATCGTGGAAGTCCAACGAGCGGGAAATTTAAATTGGAGCGATCCGCGGCATATTTGTTTTTCTATTTTTTATCAAATTCAAAGAGTCATTGTCACTGTCGAGGTCCTTTGAGTGATTTTTTTGCTTGCGGCGTGAATCAACCGCGTGTCGATACCCCGCGGCCAGCGAAGCTACACAGTAGTCGCGACGTCAAAGGCCGTCGAACTCGCGCTGTCTCTCCGTCGTTGGGTGGGAATGAGAAGAGTCGAGAACTCGAGCGATTGCCCAGCGAAGCCCACGAGACTCCTATGCATAGGTATAGAAAGACTCTCGGAGTCGGACTGAAAGAGAGTGCTTTCTTCGTCGAATGACGGTGAAGGTTCTTCGACGGACATATATAAGCGGAGAACAGAGCGTTCTGGCAATTGTAAGTTCACTGGAACGTCTAACAGTGAAGAGTTAACAATCGCAAAAAATATACATATATATATATATATATATAAAAGAGAAATTAATTAATTGATTTGTCATATTCGTCATCGAACTATGTTACGTCTCGTAAGTTTTCGAAAGGATCGAGTGCAGTTTTTTTGTGAATTTCATTGAATTTTTCGGAAATTTTCATTTTTAATTTAATTTTTTTTTTTTTTTAATCGCAATAATTATTGCTGCAGTTATTACTAGCCGTGGCAGTGATCACGGTTAAGGCGTCACACCTTTCGTACGCCGAGGGTCATGGATACGGTCATGGATACGGTCATTCGGAACCAAAGCTTATATCGCAATCGGTTGGTCCTCACGAATTACCGGTCAAAGTTGTCAGAATCACCAAAACCGTTGCGATCAAAGTTCCCGTGCCGTATCCCGTGAAGGTGGGTCTTAAGATTCGTTAAATTATTGAAAAGATTTCAAAATTTCGTTCTCCAAAGCTCTGCAGTCGATACAGAAAGATTTTCGAGAAAATCGGTTTTTTTTTCTCCCGATTCAAATTTGATTTGGAAGCCTATAAATCCTGTAATATTTACTGTACCGATATGTCGCCCCTGCAGATCGATTACCTACAGTCTGGCGTCTCGATTTCACTATAATTAACCTAAAAAATATTAACATTTGACGAAGTAACACACCGATAAAGATTTACGATCTGCTATTCCCGCGTCCGACCTTTCCTGCCGTCGAAAAACCTGTTCCAGATTATTCCCAATTGCACAGTGCATTTGTTTTTTTCTTCTAAAGATATCAATTGCATTTCGAAAATCGATATTTTATCGTCGAATGACTGTTTTTTTTTATTTTTATTTACGTCGATACTAAGGTTCCCCATCATATACCGGTACCGGTACCAGTGAACCATCCGATCGCTGTTCCTGTACCGCAAATAGTGAAAGTTCCGCATCATGTACCGGTCGAGGTGTCCAAACCAGTGGCCGTGGAGCTTCCTCAGCAGGTTCCGCTGGTTATAACCCGACCGGTTCCGATTCCGCAGCCGGTCCATGTGCCCCATCCGGTTCACATAGACCGGCCGATTTACTACCCGGTACCGCACGGAATTCCCTATCGAACCTTCGGTGGTCATGATTCGCATTCCTCGTACGGAAATGGCGGCTCCGCATCTGATTACGGAAGTGATGGTTCTTCAGGAGGTTACGGAAGTGACGATTCCTCAGCCGGTTACGGAAGTGAACACGGATCATCCGGAGGATACGGAAGTAACGGGGTGGATAGCGGAGCTCACGAATCGCGATCTTATACCTACTACACCGTTGACGCTCCTCATCAACAGGCGCAATCCTATTCTCAACCTTCAACTTACAGCGGCGGAAATCAAAACTTCCAACCATCTCAACCGGATTACACCGCCGATAACGATCATTAGTCCCTAAATACCGTTTTCTAACCTCCAATTTGTTACCATTTTTCGTTTTCGTCATCAACTGGTGCCAATTTGGTGATATGTTTCGTCACCGGATCAACAATAGAATTCTATTCTATAGAATGTCCTTCTATTGTTTTATACTAATAATTCAGCGTGAAATTGGCATTATTCTTGTTATCGTTATCGATCGTTTGTACTTGAAAGTTTAAACTTAAGATGTGTTGATAATATTAAAAGACTGTTGAAAGATTACTTTGAAAGCGAAAGTTACTATCACATTTTGCAATGCTATATCTAGAAGACCGACGCGACGTAACCGGAAACCCGTTCACCAGAGCAATTTTATTTCGAGTACCGGACAAGGATTCGTTGAGTATTTATAATCCTTGGAGGCTCTCGTATAAGCAGAGATTCTTGTTGATTTTCTTTCTTATTCTGAAAAACTCTTAACTTCCTGCAAAACCACAGCGGGTTAGAAAGTCTTCGTCGCGTTCGCGGCTATCGCGTTGTTCGTGATCGTTGTTCTGCAGCCGGTTTGCGACGATAGTTGTAACGATCTCGTCTCGTCGCTTTGCCTCATCCGCGAATGCCATTCACCGGGAGAAGATTCGATACGATCGTTTCAAATTCCTGAGACGACGCAACAGGTGCTCCGCGGATTATCTCATCGAAGGAGAGCGGACGAACGATTAATAAACTTAACTCATCGGCTGTGAGATCAAAAAATATACTCACTAATGACATGATATCGATTTTTTCTGTGAATTCGACTGATTTTTTTTGCTTTCGCTTCCCATCGTCAGAAATATCTTAAATACGGATTTGGAAAATTCGGATTCCGTAAATTTAAAAAATTGGAACTTAAAGACAAAACCGAGAAACCGGAATTCGAATTGTTTCAGAATTCCGAAATTACTAAGAAAAAAATTAGGATATTTAAAATCGTTGTGTAAATTGAAGACAATAAAAAAAAATCGCGAAAAATAAGGATATTTAAAATTGAAGACAATTTACAGAACGATTTTAAATATCCTAATTTTTTTTTTAGTCATTTCGGAATTCTGAAACAATTCGAATTCCTATTACGACTTTCCGGACGAATCCGTTCCGTTACGAATTCCTCGAAAAATGACGATTAAGAAATCGTTATTTTTCGAGGAGAAATGACGATTAAGAAATCGTCATTTTTCGAGGAATTCTTGGATTACGATGTCTTAAAAACGTCTGATTGACGTTGGCGGTGGTTTTCGTACTTAAAAAAAATGCCCTAAAAAATGTCTAAAAAGACTTTAAGAATAATTTCATCCGTATATTAGCAATCAATCCGTTCGACGTGTGGAATTTAGCCGTTTCTTTTTTTTTCAACCTTTCAAACTGTTTGAAATATCGTCTTAATCCGTTTCACTAAGTCAAAATCATCTCGCGGAATATGATGTCAGGAAAGGACATAATAGGAATAAATGAATAAACAATAAACGCGTCAGGCTGTGAGGTAAAAAATATATTTTAAAATGATTATACGATACTAACACACCGAAGAACATTAAGGTGTTGATTTTGTTTTTTTCGTTGATCTTCCATACCGTCAGAGGTATTCAAGTCTATCGTTGACGCGATGCACGGATTTCGAATACTTCGATTACGAATAAAAAAAAGACGCGCGTTGATTCCGTGCAGCGAAGGAGATCGCGTTGGCAAAACGATCCGAATAACTCGTCATTCTCGGGAAGTCTCATTGGATCTCTTCTCTTACGAATTTCCTGAGTGATGCTGAGTCCTCTCGAGAATGTCGAATTGCGCGGGAATCCAAAAAAACCCTTTGTTCTTCGTCAATATGGCTTAACTACGTTTACCAGGAGGAGTAACCGGTGTTGGCGGCGTATCCGTTGGACCATCCATTTGAAAGACCAGAGCTGTATTTCTCGACGATGATCGGCTGCGACACTGGGTAGGGGACGTGTTTGACAACGGGAACGGGGTATGGTTGGGGTACTCTTACGGCATAGGGGGCGGGTACGGCAACTTTGTAGGGTACGGCAACTTTGTAGGGTACGGGACGGTCAACCGGGACGGGAACGTGTTTGGTGACCTCAACGGGGTATGGTTTGGGCACATGGACGGGGTAGGGGCGGTCAACTGGTACTGCGTATGGGACCTGAAAAATTGATGACATTCAATCATTAAAAACCAATTCTAAGTCCTAATGAATGCCTAATAAGTCGTTTAGACACTCGGAAAGTTGGCAATTGAGGGGATGGAAAATACGGATAAATTTCTATTCGTTTGAAGATGAAAAGGACATCAAGAATCCTGAATGAGGGCATTGAATTCTTGTTGATAACATGGTAATCCGGATGCACATACCTTGACTGCGTATGGCACTGGTCTGTCGACGGGTACAGCTACGGGGTGTGGTACCGGTACGCCAACTTCTTTGGTGATAACAGTGGAGATACCGTGTCCTACGGAGTAGCTGGACGGGTAGCTGGACGGGTAGCTTGAGAGACCGTATCCCGCCGAGTAGGCGGAGAGCCCGAGATCCGAAGAGTAGCCACTAATTCCGGAATCAAACCCACCGTAGCCAAGACCTAGAAGTCCTCTCTTGTCTTTCTTCGTCTCGACGCCCTTCGTCGCGTCTTTCTTCGGCTCCTCGGCGAGGGCCACAGCCATGAGGGCGAGAGTAAAGATAGTCTTGAAAAAAAAATTTATAATTTTTTTTTTTAATTAAAAATCCACAAAAAAAATCACAAAATTAATAAAATTCAATTTTTTGAAATAAAACGTTAAAATATGATCCCAAAACTAACAAAATTTTGTCTTTCGAAAAAAAAAAAATCGCTGAAAAATGATCGCAAGAAATGATTTAAATTTTTTTTAATAAATTTAAAAAATGTTAAGTCATTTTTTTTGCAATAAAAAATCCACAAAAAAATTACAAAATTAATAACATTCAATTTTTTGAAGTAAAACCTTAAAATATGATCACAAAATTAACAGAATAAATAAATTGATACATTTTTTTTAATTTTATAAAAAAAATTAAAAATTCAATAAAAAATCCACAAAAAAAATCACAAAATTAATAAAATTCATTTTCTTGAAGTAAAACCTTAAAATATGATCACAAAATTAACAGAATAAATGAATTGATAAATTTTTTAAAATTTTATAAAAAAAAAAGAAAAATTCGATAAAAAATTCACGAAAAAAATCTCAAAATTATTAGAATTTGATTTTTCGAAGTAAATCGTTAATACGATCACGAGAACTGATTATTCGATTTTTTTTTGCGCGTTGCCCTTTACCTTGGTCAACATGTTCAACGATGCTTGGTCGCGTTTGCAACTGTGAAGAGTCCGTCGAAGATCCCTTCTTTTATAGTTGGTCCGTTGGCACGCGAAACCCTCTTTTGCCGAAGAGGAGGCGTTGGCGATGTTGTAGCGTAGTCGCGATGGTCGGTGGTGGTGGTGGAGGGTCCCCAAGTGCAAACGGCGCGGGCCTCACGAACCGGCGTATGGCAATACACCGCGGAGAGCCGAAAACTCGACGGTGGGACCGAAACAAGCCGCTCGAAGCTTCTCACTTTGCGTTATGCAATAAACAGTCCGAGCAGCTTGTGTGTAAACGTATACATTACATCGTCGACAACAGCCAGCAGCAGCGGGCCGCACAGGAAAAAGACTAAGAAACTTTGCTCGTTGGGGCGTTACGCGATAATATTTCGGGACTTTGGTAATGGATAACGAGAGACTCGAAGGTAATGATGCCGAGACTTGCGCTGCATTACGCCGCGCGGAATAATCGAGGGATCTTGTTTCGCGAATTGGGTAGACGCGCCCAACTTATATACGCTTTAATCGATATCGATCGAACGTTATATTCGTGCAGTGCACGATGAGAGCAGATGCACGTAGGGAGACAGTCAATTAACGGCTTCTATGTATTTTGTAACTGGAGCGCGAAAGTTGCTATTTCTTTCAACGGGACAACAATCTCACTTGCGTTTTCGATTCGAGGGTTTTTTTTTTTTTTTTTTTTGAAGATTACGATTATCGGATATTGTAGATATTTTATGGGGGCGTAAAATAAAATCGTAATAATTTGTGTATTTAAAAAAAAAAAAAAATCGAAAATGATTATATTATTTGAGGTATCAAAAAAATGCATAAATTGAATAAATTAAATTTAGAAAAAAAAAAAAATTTAACATAATTAATTTTTTATTCGATAAAATTAATTAGTGAAAAAACATCTGAAGATATTTCGATTATCATATAACGTAAATATTCTTCCGATGTATTTAATTTATATACATTCTTTCGTGGAGATGTTTATTCTTATTTATTTTTTTCCATTAACACGCAGTTTCACTCGAATACCACGATGAAACATGACTAAGTGAACGAAAATATTAACGACATAAATTGCAACGATTATAAGATTGCACTGGTGGTATTCGCGCAACGAGAAAACCCCCCCACGGAGAATCCTATCTTGCGTAACATATTTACCCGATCGATCGAAGTATATTTCATATTATTTTCAATTAAAATTTCTTTGTCACTCGTCGTTTATTCGTGAATTAATTTATGACTTTTTTCGCATCTCGCATATTCTCAAAAAAAATGTATCTGCTTCAATCTATTTATTTTTTGTTCGTCTCGCAACGAGAGACGAAAAAAAAAAAAAAAAAAAAATTAACGAGAGTGGTTTTCGGGACTATCGATATACAATGCCGAGCCAATCAGTGACGAATCGTGAGAGTGCGTTATAGTGTAGCAGACAGACCAAATTAATCCGTAGTCAGGGCTGTTCGATATACATAAATGTTTTTTTTTTTTACTTTTTTTTTTTCCTCGCAGTTATTTATTTATTCGCGAATCGCGCGTAGACTAGAAGAGAATCCCACGAAGGGTCGTTAAAGAAGACAGAGGAGCGGAGGAAATAAAAAAAAGGCCGCTTGATTTACGTCCCTTTTTTCGGTCGCTTGTTGCGCGCAACACAAGAGGCGGATCCCCGGACTTGGACGATGCCCTTTTTTTTCTTCGGCTTCTCCTTCTCGCGCTCTCGGCGACCGAGTGATCCGGATTCCATTCTTTAATACTGTCGAATTTGCATTTGACATTTAGTTCGCGGCGTTTTGTTATCCAATGCTAAATCGATGAGTGAGAAACGAACGGATGGATAGAAAATCATTTTCGACGCGTACGACTGTGACTTACGCCCTTTTGATTGTTTTTATCATCGATACAACCTATTTCCGATGCGATTAAAAATCCCGGTGAGGATCTGGAGAAACGTAAAAGAAGTTGAAATAAAAGAGTTATCACATCCGTTTCACTCTCGACGTGAGGAAAGTGGATAGAACTCGCTTTAGGTATTAACCTTGAAGCTTGGAACGTCAAGTAGACTTGTTATAATACTAAATAAGGAATCTGAGACTTTTGGAGCATCCGGTTCATCGAAGGTCCGCGTGTAATTTGTCTAGCAAAACGCCGGACAGACAATTTTGCAATCGAATAAAAAAAAAATAAAAAAAATTGCTATTCTAATTTCGAAAGCAAAAACGACCATTTTTTTGTAAAATAAAAAAAAAATATATAAATTAAAAAATAATAATATTTACGAAATTAAATTTATAAATTAATTATTAATACAAAAATAAAATAAAAATACAATAGTACAATAATATTTTATTTTTTAATAAACTGATCACTTAAAATTTTTTTTTTTTTAGTATATCTGTAATTATTTATACAAATTTATGGCATTTTTTTGTAAGGACGGAGGACTATCTAACGTTTTGCCAACAAAAAACGATTTACACGCGTTATGCAATTTTTTTAGTGCGTGTCGGAGAAGTCTCGAGAGAATCGTACATTTCTCAAAAAAAAAAAAAGGAAACACTGGCGAAACGTTCTCTCATCGCGTAGAATTTCCACCTCCATTGATCCATTTCGTTGTCGAAACTGACGAAATTTCTCGACTGTGTGGCTGTTTCGCGGCCAATTCTTCGTAAAAAAAAAATCGAGGCGTTCTCTCGTCATCGTTGTGAAAAATTACGAGATGTATAATGATATAAAGAGCGGAAAAAAAAGAAATATCCCATTAAACGCGTTTAGCTCAGCCTCGCAGGTCCAATTGAAATAATTGGCACGCACCCGTTCGCGCACACGCAAGAGACTTGCCATTGTCGTGAAAATTACATTTAACTTTCGATTATCCGAGGAGGAAACGTACGCGTGTCCACTTGATTTTAGTCACAGAACAAGACGAAAGGAAAGTGAACTCCTCTTTGAATGACGAACAAAAGTCGGGTACTTCATCGTGTTATTGACTGAGTCTATTGTCATCGATTCGTTAACTGGAAGAAGCTATTGTTACTGTCGAAATGATTGCCATGTAGAAAAAAAACGTATGTACAACAGGTACAGCGGATAGAATACAAGGCTAAAGAAAGTCGAGAAGTTTCGTATACACTTTCGAGTGTCGATTTCCGTAAGAAACCAACGAGCTTCCCGGCAGTTATGAGAGATCATAAAAATTACGTATAAATAACACAGTCATTGGCAATCTTTCGAATGAAATCGTACGTAAAGAAAAAAAACACTGGCGATGTGAGAAAAACATCAAATAGCGAGTGCAATTAATTTTTTTTATTTTTTTTTTTATTACGACTGATTAATCTTTCTGTTTATTAATTTTTTAAACAATTTTTTCTCAATTTCTTTTTTTTTACTAACACTGATATGATATAAAGATAAAAGTGTTTATTTCATTCAATTATTCATTTTTCCAACAGAAAATTGTAGCAATATATTTTCCAGCAATTTCATGACAAAAATATAATTATTCAAATTAATTATTAGCTCTCGAAAGTCATTACTTTTTTAAACCAACTTTCCACCTATTGAAAAAAACATCGTTATTTAAACTAATTGTTACGTTTCTGAAGTCATCATTAAAAAAAAAACAATGTCTTGCTAATTAACTAACAAAAATATAGTTATTTCTGCAAACTATTCGTTTCCGAAACACATTTTTGTCATATATATTTCTTTTTATTGGTAAGAAAGAGACGCAATTATGCCAATATCGGTGTTATTTCTTTTCAACATCTCGAGTGTCCAATCACTGTATCATTTTTCCGAAAACGATGGTTTTCCCAAAAACCCCAAAATTGCCAAATTTGGGATTTCTTTATTTTTTATTATACATCGACGCTGTGTAATACGCCGTTCGATTTCACGAATCCTGATCGCCTCATTCTCAAAGAAGCTTCTAATCTGCGAGAATTGATGTGAAACATCTCAAAGATGATCTGCTAGTCGTACCTCATCGGTTCTCATAGACTTTCGATTGAACGTCGAACCGATTCGAGACAAGTTTCGTTACACCGAGAATCGAGTCTGTGAAACTTTATGTAAATTATTTCATTCGAATGAAGACACGTGTTATCGCGTTCGAATCTTTCGAGTAACACCGTGCGTGCTCCGCGCACTTTTGGAATTCTAATTTGTAGAGATATGAATTTCACGTATACGATAATTATATAAAAGAAAAAAAATAAAAATCGTCCGACCGAATTAGCCAAATAGAAAACTGGTTCGCGAGCGTAGAGAGCTCGTGGCCCATGTCGAAAATATAGATTGTGCAACAAAACGATGAAGAAAGGTTGCAATCAACGTCAGAAGTCGGTTTAGTCGACTTCTCTCATCCCTCACGGTCTGGGAATATCTTCCGGATCGTTGATCGCCGAAAAATTGGCACATCGATGCGTCCGTGAGATGACAATACCGTTTTTTGAAGCTGATGCGTCCATGCAGTTGACGCGATCTAAAATAACGGCTTAAAAAAAAAAAAAAAAATTCCGTTTTTTTTCTGTTTGCGTGATTATATTTCTGTAGACGTCCTCCAGTGAATGGCATACTTTTAATACAGTCGAAAAACTTTATACGAATTTTTTTTTGGGTAATTTTTTATTTTTTTAATTAATTTTATTTTGATTTTTTTTATAATGAAAAAAACATAAAGATAAATAATAATTTAAAAACTGACGACTTTTGAGAGATCGGTCTGCAAAAAAATCGATCTAAATCGATAGATTCTTCACAAGAGTATTTAATTACAATTACTTTTTGAAGCGCTTTACTCTCGTCCTTGAAGTAACCCGATGTATGATCATTTCAATAACAAAAGTTACAGAAGCGCAAGTCAAGCCGATTCCAAGTATCACAAATGCAAAAACCAAATCGCGCAGTGATATGTTTCTGAAATTCTGATCGTTTATTTCGACCTTTTCGTCCTGCAAATTATTCAGTGTCCTGCTGTACCTTCTGAGTTCAAAGGGTATGATAATGTCAGCTTCAAAGAGTTTCCCTAATACAAGATTGAGCTTCTCTTCCAGAGGCCAATCGGGTCTAAACACATGAACCGCCAACGTCGATTTCAGCCTTTGGCTTAAATGCAAATTCAATACCTCCGCTTGGCTCATCAGAAGTGTCGCGAAGCTGACGCAGGCAGCCATTGAATCCCGTAACACGTATTCAGCACAATCGCCATTTTCACTTATCAAAATGATGCGCCCTTCAAATTCCTGCTCCTTAAAGATTCCCACATTCGATTCGGGAGTGTATATCGTGAGACCAAAATCTATCAGATCCTGCCACGTCATCACGTTCGGAATTGGGACCTCTGTCGTCAGTAATGACGCCAAATTGCCCTGATAAATGCCCTGCATCGTTACGGCAAACAGCAATACACTTGCCAAGTAGAGTCTGGTTGATGTGTTCCCCGGCAGGTTTTCAAAACCAGTGTCGCAAACGATCCGAACGATATTCAGAAACGACGTCATCAGAGTCTGACGGACGACAAATTTGAAGAACATCAGAGTGATCAGGAGGACGATGCAGACGCCTATATTCGAGTAGATATCGACGACCGATAGTATCTTCTGCAATTGGGACTTGTAGCCACGATGTTGTGTCATGGCAAGCAGTCCAGTTTCGATGAATGGTCTGCTGATCTGTTCTACCAGACCTTTCTCCAGGGGGGCGATGCCCAGCCTCATGTCTTTATACTTAGTTATCTTTTGAAACTCATCATAAACGTGTACCGTCACGTGGACTGCGCTTGCGTTTATAACGCGGAGAAAATGATCAACGATATGGGTGTTCATTGTTTCGTAATTTTCGATGTAATTATAATTGGTTTTATAATTGGTGTCTTTATCCAAATTGGACAAAGACACCGCCGCCGCAGACGCTTCGCTGTAAGACGCAAAGAGCAACTCAACCGGATAACCATGCAGATTCCGCGTCTTGTCGAAATCCAAATTCAAACAGACTTTCCTACTTCTTGCGTATACTCTGCCATATACAGCGAAATAATTTTTCGGCGATTCTGGACGCTTGTAAGCATTGGCTAATCGCCATTGCTTTGGGGCATTGATCATGTAGGGATTGAATCCCCAAATCATCAATCCTATTCGGGGATCAAAACAAATGATCTTTGCGTTAATGAGATTAAAGGTCCAGGCATCGGACAACCACTTTTCGGGACTACTGCAGCCTTGAGAGGATCGGTAAAGTATCAGAACGAATGCCATATGATTCCACCATAAGGTTCTATGGATTCCCTTCAGGACTTTAACTAATTCGACGCGAGTCGAGACTCCGACCATGAAGACTCGTAGGTTATAGCGAAGTTTTCTTCGATGATTGTCCAATTCTACCGGCATTCCTGCTGAATTGTCGATCAGAGATAGTGGAATCAGATGGGATGACAATACCTTGATGATCGTTTCAGAAATATGACCACCTATTCCCAAAGTATCTCCGTGGTTTAGGTAGCAACGTGCTATGAGAGTTAACTGAAACCCATTGAATCGTTAATACTTAACCCTCTGTTGAGGGAGAATCGGGGGATGAAGGGCATTTCTTAGGATTTAATGATCGAAGTAGCTTCTGATTTGGAAGCACCAAATGGTTAGCTAAACTTCAAATTATGACAAAGGAACTGTATATTGACCACTGATCGTCGTTTCCCTATCATCCCCTAACTGCATATCCGTAAGATGCATGTCTAAGAGTGCAAAAAACTTACCCCTGCTTTGTCAATTTCGAAGACTCTGCCAGATTCGGCGGTTTTAATAATTATTCTAGCCGCACATATCCTCGCAATAAGAGGCAAAAGCACAAAAGTAAACCTATGCAACTGCATAATTTGGAAGATTTTTCAAGATTAAGTTTTAACTTTGTTTGCACTGTCGTACATCCGTTTCAACTGCCGAACGTCGAATGATCGCGGAAAGCATTCCTTCGCAATGCACAATATCGATGCAATGCGTGATATAGAAAGCACGCAGTTTGCGCTGATATCATCGGATACGCCTTTGCGTGCTACTCGAGGCAATACTAGAGGAAACCTTTATAGAGTTTCCTCATCCCTTTGAGTAATTTATAGTTGTATTGATTATAGCTGTGGATCGATACCGTATAAATGTCGAAAGCTGTTGTTCTTTTCTTATTCTTTTCTTATTATTGTTGAAATAATAATATATTAATAAATTGAAATAATAGCGAACAATATATTCCGCAGGTTTTTTTTTTTTTTTCATTTTTTTTCTTTGCTATTATTATTGATTTTTGCATATACTGCGCCTTCTACGTTCGTGAGTTTCAACGCGCCTAGGCGCTGACAATTGTTTCTACAAATGAATTATTGATATCTCGATACCTGGCATTGACAGTCGATTAGAATGATACATTTTTATTGATCACGTGGGAAGCTTTTTCGTCACACTCGACATATTTGCAATTTCAACAAAATATAAGTAAAAAAAAACCTTTCATTTTATTATTTTTTTTTTATTTGATTAATTTAAATTAGAATTCTGTCCATGGAAAAAATGTATTTAAATTATTTCACTTCACTCGAACTTTCCTATAATTCGAATAATGACGACAAAAATCGCCACCTTTTCCAAAATATACCATAAAAGCTTTGAACACACTGTAATAAATATTGAAAAATTTGCACACTTTGGAAACAACTTTGATGTAAATCAACGGATCCTTTGATAAAAATGCAAAATTTGTTACATTTGGAATGCAAAACCATGTTCCTGTAATTCATTATTGTAATATATGCGCGAACGATATCGCCGCAATGAAACACGGTATCTTAATGAAGACGGTGGAGCGATACCACATATATAACGAACAGATTGGGAAGGTCGAGATTTCAACGACGGTAGACACTTAGGAATGTCTCCAATCGATTTCGTCGTTTGTTCAATAAAACTCTGCCAAGGTCCCTTTATTTAATTACGCGACTTACGCCCTTCGGTTTTCTACCACTCGGTGTATTCACGGACTTATAATAAATTTAAAATAAATAAATAAATAAATAAATAAATAAATAAATAAATAAATAAATAAATAAATAAATAAATAAATAAATAAATAAATAAATAAATAAATAAATAAATAAATAAATAAATAAATAAATAAATAAATAAATAAATAAATAAATAAATAAATAAATAAATAAATAAATAAATAAATAAATAAATAAATAAATAAATAAATAAATAAATAAATAAATAAATAAATAAATAAATAAATAAATAAATAAATAAATAAATAAATAAATAAATAAATAAATAAATAAATAAATAAATATTTTTTTGAAATGGCGAATTTCTCCGTCGCACGTTGCCCTTGTCACGGCGTAGGAAGTGTCGAAACAACGCCGTTAAACTATTGCGTACACTACAGTTCACATATACACATACAAAAGGATTTCTTTATTTCGGTCGGTAATTAGTATAGTAAAACGGGGAGCTATTGCGTGGTATCACATTGAAAATATATACATACAGTGGCAGAAATCGATGTCGCAAGGATCGCGTGTGATCGTTACATTCGTTTCCCCATGACTCGTGGAATTCGAGTCCCTTTCCATCTCTGATATATCTCGCTAAAGCCAATTCGCGTAACTGCTACGCGGTAACATTATACATAATTTGTAAATAACACGAACAAAATTCGACTCGTTTTCACTTTTCTGCGATGCGGCTTAACGATATTTTGCCGATAATTTATTAACAAAAAGAAAAAAAAAGTAAAAAAAAAACACTAATTAGATACGTCTCGTTAACGATTTCTGTCGATCGTGTCATGTATTTCAACAGTCTGTATTAAAAAAAAAAAGAATCCGATTCGTCTCACTTTCTATCGATCTTGTCTCGAATTTCGACGATCGTGTCTAATCGGTAGTCAAAGTACTACGAACGAAAATTAAGGCATAGAAAGAAGTAAAAAAAATAAAAATATATGACACATTTTTTAGAAAACATTACAAAATCAATTTGTTTATTTCACGATTTTTTTTTGTTTTTTTTACGGCGCTAGGATAATCATAATCATAAATTATACACAAAGAAATAAAATACAGAGTATTTTCGTTCGCCGAGCTTTTTCGACTCAGGCGCGTTTGGTGGGGTTTTTTTTGTTGTTTTTTTTGGACAATTCTTCGTTGAGTTGTATTTTTTCGAGTGAGGATGTGTGTTGTGTTTTTTTTTTGTGTGATTTATTTCATAAATGGCGATCGAGGATTCGTCGAGTTTCGCTTATTGAAATCGTTGTTTAATAGTGTCCGTGTCCGTGTCCGTATCCACCTCCGTATCCACCTCCGTATCCTCCTCCGTACCCTCCTCCGTATCCTCCGTATCCTCCGTAGCTGTCGTGGCCCTTAACAAGAACTGGAACGGTTTCCTTAACGACAACGGGATGGGGGACCGCGACTGGAACTGCATGAGGAACGGCGACCTAAAAAAATTACCGAAAAAACATTGAATTAATTTCATATCCTGTTCCTAATTTAGGAATATCAGATTTATTAGAAGTATTGTCGGCTTGTTAGGAAGTGAATTAAGAATTATTAAGAATTATTAAGAACTGTTTAAGAATTATTAAGAATTATTAAGAGCTGTTTAAGAATTATTAAGAATTATTAAGAACTGTTTAAGAATTATTAAGAATTATTGAGAACTGTTTAAGAATTATTAAGAATTATTAAGAACTGTTTAAGAATTATTAAGAATTATTAAGAACTGTTTAAGAATTATTAAGAATTATTAAGAACTGTTTAAGAATTATTAAGAATTATTAAGAACTGTTTAAGAATTTTTAAGAACTGTTTAAAAATTATTAAGAATTATTAAGAACTGTTTAAGATTTATAGAAATCTGAAAACAACATTTTATACTGGCGTGCGAAACTTACCTTGACGGGGTACGGAGCGGGTACGGGGTAAGGCACGGGCCTGTCAACGGGTACTTTGACGGGCACCGGGTAAGGCCTGTCAACGGGAACCTTCACAGGGTACGGTCTGTCGACGGGAACGTGAACGGTCCTGGTCTTTACGACGGGGTACGGCTGGGGAACCGGAACAGCGACTGGTACCGCATGGGGAACCGCAACCGGTACCTGTATCAACCAAACGTTTAAAAAAACCCTTCGTACGCAGAACAAAGGCTGCGATCGCAAAATTAGGGATTTGCAATTGCGCAGAGATCGATGCATACCTTTACGGGATATGGACGGTCAACGGGGACGGGGTACGGTTGGGGCACACCGACGGGAACAGCGACAGTCTTGTGAATAGTCTGTACGCTGTGAGTCGAGAGTCCGTGTCCACCGTATCCTCCGTATCCTCCCAAACCGCCGAAATCTCCCAAATCTCCGTATCCGTAACCTCCGCCGTATCCGCCGTGTCCGCCGTATCCCAAGCTAAGGCCGAGACCGCGTTTCTCCTTCTTTATCGCCTTCTCCTCTTCGGCGAAGGCCACGGCGATCAGCATCAAGCAAACCTAATTTTTGGCAAAAACGATTTTTTTTTTTTAAATTGTTAATGATTTTTAAAAAATTATTAATTTTTTTTTTTTTTTTTTTTTTTCGTAAAGACACTCGCGAACTCGTTATATTATTATGGTGATATGAATAATGGCTTTTAAAAATGTTTTTAATGATTTTTTAATGAATGAAAAATATATCGCGATTCGTATGGCGAACGTACCAGGACCCTCATGTTGACTTATCGAGTACTGTTCTATTCGTCTAAATAATTCGATCGGTTCTGTCTTCAACAAGTAAAACCACCCCCTTTATATAGGGAATTGACTTTCATTTCGCTCCTAACACCCCGCCAACGGTTAACCAATGAAATACATTCGTTCTAACGCCACACCTACCGCGAATGTCCCCGCGTCTATATATGCTTGTGTGCCTTATTTACCCACGAGAATCGAGCGCAACATAGTGCACCGCGATATCTATAACGTTAAACATACACACACATGAGATTCTCGCGTATCGCGATATATATTATAATGCATAATGTTTCGCGATAGTCGTTGTATAACACGCCAAACGTGAGGGGCCCCCGTATCGACTGTATGTAAATCGAGATCGGTATATATGCCCTCACCGAGGGAACCCATAGTCTCGCTCCTTAGTCCACCGTACCAATGGGTACTATGGCACCGATTCTATTTGTGTGGCTCTCTCACGACGACCGTCTAAACAACTTGTCGTCACACACGCATTGCGTTATTTTTCCTCGTTATTACAAGGATCTCTAACGTCGCATACTCGACGCGCGCGTAAGAAAAGTACGATTTGTTCATAAAGCAATGCCACGCCGCAAAGAAATCGATTTTATATTATTGAAATTTTTTTTTTTTTTTTTTTTTTAATAAAATCATATAATTTATTATCGTATCCCGTATCCCGTAATTATATAATAATAATGACATATTATTATTTATTTCATGTTTTAATTTTAGAATTCGAAAAGTTCGATTTGTTCATAAAGCAATGCCACGCAAAGAAATCGATTTTATATTATCGAAATTTTTTTTTTTTTTTTTAATAAAATCATATAATTTATTATCGGAATAAGTAAATAATAATAATGATATATTATTATTTATTTCATGTTTTGATTTTAACATTATTTTCAATTTTTTTTTTATACAATTATAATTAACAATATGAATAATTGACCAAAAAATATTAGAAAAAAAAACTCTAATAACTTAGATTAATAATAATTAATCGACAATACTTACGGATATCGGAGTTTCTCTGCCGAGAGGGCGTAACAGTGATTTACGTTTAATAATCACATAACATACGCGGAACTATTAGTCTGGCGATATATATTCTGATACGCGAGCAATTGTTATCGCAACTCGCCGAATTGTTATTGCTTCTTCGTCTGACGAACCCTATTGAGAATCAATGGATGTAGGAACGGTTTACCAATACCAATAGCCACAATAGCCGTGCGAACAGCTGGGGTTATTATACTCTCGAATGTATAAGGCACGAAACTCGTTTCACTGATTTATCGCTATCGATATCGGGCAACAGCAGCAACAGCAGTTGCCGTTAAAGCTGCGCACCGATTTCGTTAAGTTTCCGAGCTCCGCGTGTAATCAACGTAATACCATTACAGACTTTGTCAATTTGTTGTAAATGCATTTTTAATATCATTAATACAATAATATTATATAATATATGATATATTTCAACATATCATATATTTTTAATATATCGAAATATATCGATATAAAAAATACGAAAAAAATATTAAAATTAAATGTTATTATTATTAAAATAATTAAATTTTCCATAAACAAAGAAAAATCGAAATTTCGCAGCAGCTTTGGTAGGAATTCGCGTCTCTTTATATAAATTAATAATTCTCCGACTTCCGTCATTTTTTACCAAAAAAAAATTCCGTCAAATCGCCACATTTAGTTGTAACGTCGAATCGTAGTTACATGACGAGGTAAACATATTTAAACGGCAGATCACTATCGACAGAGAGTAATAAAGACATTTCCTTAATTTCCTAACTTTCTTTCGAAAGCGCGATATTAGATCGAAAATTCGAAACTGGTAGCACCGCTCTTGATATCCTTGCCGTCGAGGAGAGCAACGATTCCTTGCATCATGCAGTGACTATTTTGCGTCAGGCGCTCTATTAATTGGGATAAAAATTATCGGAATTGGTTTTTTTTTTTTTTTTTTTTTTTTTTTTACTGGAACACGTGAATGAACCATGTAGCGTGCTGATTAACGCAGGAAAACTGTGAACAGTCGAAGAATCGTGTATCGTGATACATAGTAAATCGATACATATACATATATATGTATCGATATGATTGATTTTATGCGAAGTGTTTACGGTTCACGCGCTGTAGAGGCTGCAATTGACGAGGTCTGAATTAAATGTTCCGTTCGTCTATTAGTTTATCGCGGCGATTATCGATGTCGTGTAGTGTTATCAGTCTTGTAGCGATGCAAGGTTAGCATTGCGTGTTTACGTTTTTTTTTTCATCGATTTTTTTTCTTTAAATGTTTCGCGATTGTTTACAAATTACCCTGAGATCGAACGATATAAAAATTCAACGAGAAGATAGAACGCAGAATGTGAGTCGAGGCGATGATGGAACTTCGTGTCATTAGAATGGATTAGAAATTCCTTTTGCAAGGTGAGATCGGAAGGACGAGCGATTCACGCGATTGTCCTTATTAGATTAAACGCTCTCATTCCTGCGATAACGAGACTTTGCACCGATGTGAAATCTCAGGATCGCCATAAAAAAAAAATGAAAAAAATTCAATGTCGGAATAAAATGTAATTTATAATTTTTTTTTTTTCTTTTGAAATGATATTTCTTAATCGGAAAATAACTTTTTCACTATCAACGGAATGATTTTTCGCAAAATTAAGATTTTTCAGAATTTATAATGAAAATTTTATCTCGAAATCGATATATCGATCACTTATTTATTTGAAATACAAATAAAAAAATTTGTTAAGAGTTAATACTTAATATTATTATTTTACTAATAAATAATTTAAGTGAAAATACTTAAAATTTTATATTTACGAGATATTTTTTTTTTTTAAATGACTTTTGAAAAATTAAACGTTGCAATTTAGCGATATATCGATATATCAGATACTACAGGGGAAAAAAAAATTACTAATTGTATAATGTAAGACTTCGTCGACATTAGTAACTCGTTACATAATTATGAAATTCGATACTACAAATGTAAGAGTACCGGAAGTACTCGAGATATATCCGCGCACCCGGAAGTCCCTCGGAGGTTGTCTACTGCAAGTCAAACTAAAAGTAACCGCACATTGCTCTCGCTGTACGCTGTGCTCCGGTGGTGAGATACAAGAAGATCGTCTTTCTTTCGTGCGATTTTTCGTTTCCCGAAAGAAAGATCGTTGCGGTCAAAGCGTTACACGAGGTAACGCCTTCGTTGTGTGTATTCCACTCGTGGTCGGCATTAAAATCGTTGTAATACGACCGGTAAAAAGTATAACACACGCGTATAGACGCCGTCCAAGATCAGCGAAAGAGTATGCGACAGGAGCGGCGTTTGCGTTCGGTGTATTATCGTCGAGATCGGCGGACAGTTGCGCAACGCCCGCGCAAGTCGCGTGTTCATACGATCAAAATGTCTCATTATATCTCAGTGGTAAAAGCTCTCCGAGACGTGCCGTCGAAAAAGACGAGAATTTTTTTTTTTTGCTCCCGTAAAAAAAGATCGCGACGAACTTCAATAATAATAATAATAATAATAAAAAAAATGAAAAAAAAAATAAATACTCAATTTTTTTTTTTACATATATGTTTGTTATTATTATATATATAATAATAATATTCAAGAGGTCCGCGAAATTCGATTTTTTTTTCGACTTCTGTCGATTCTCGCCTCTGGACGAACAGACGAACGTACAGACGGTGCATTCTCTCTTTGCATTCTCTCTCCGATGGTCAGAGGCGCGCGTTTACGTCATTCGATGTGACGGAGTAGTTGATCGTCGTGTTGCGGATTCGAAACGGTGGCAAACGCATTCTTCGCAAGGACTCTCCTCGGGTGTAATCGAGTTTCTTCCCCACCCGCGGCTATCGAGCAAAAGTCGAGTCGCAAATCGTGCTGAAGGTATATATTTATACGGGGCGTCACGATTCACGATCTTTCGACGACGGTTCCTACTCAGACATCTCGATCACCCGGGGAGAGAGTCGTGTTAAGGAATAAATGATAAAAAAAAAAAAAAAGGTTTTGAAGGCTCCCGGTACGTAACTTCGAATTACATTAATTATGAATGAAGACGTCATACATTCATTTTTTCTGACAGCGAGAGGTGAGAAAAGAGATCGTGGAAATTTTACAGGATTTTCGAGAGATCGGTTGTCTCTTTACGTTTTTCCTTTTTTTTTTTCAGTATTTCGGTTTTTATTGAGGTTTTAGTTGATTTTATTTTTGTATATTTATGAGGTAAAATATCATCAATTTCTCCGAAAAGATTAAATTCGAAAAAAAAAAAAAAAATTCATTCATGTATTTCGAGACTATTTCGCGATCTATTTTTTCCCGATGATCGCGAATCAACATATTTTACGCCATTCTATAAAAAAAAAAATTACTCCAGAAAAAAAAAAAAACGCAAATTCTCCAATCATAATATTCAAATCGATCCGATGACGTGTAATACCGAAAAAAAGACACGCAGAAGCACAACAAGTTCCAAAATTCCGCAAGGATGACTCGGAAGTTATCCAGTGAACGCGCCGGTGGCCGCGCGTAGGTCAGAAAAAAAAAAAAAAAAAAAACCCGCACGCCGTTAACCGTAATTGGCGGTACTGGCAACCGTTTAAGCGGAGGTGAGGAGACATTAAGAACGGCTTCGCTGTCGCATATCGCCGCCTGAGAACCAAACGGAGCCAAAGCCCCGCGTTAAAATATGCGAGTTAAGCCCCAATGATTCTCAGTCACCGATATATATCACCGCGACAGATATCTGCCTCGGGGGGCCTTTATATTTCGATGCAGTGCCAACGCCTCTGGCATATGGAGTTAAAGTATAAGAAGTCTCGAAAAAAAAAAAAAAAAAAATCTCTTGTCGCATCATCTCTCAAGCTAATTTATCTTTTTTAATCCAGCAATCTTTCGCGGGTGTTAAGAAAAAAAAAAAAAAAAAAAGAAAAAAATTCGCACAATCTTCGTATCTCTTGTATATTGATTATTCGTAAGTATCGTCGTCGAATTATAACGTCGCCAAAATTCGCTCGGGTCAGTTATTAAAAAAAAAAAAAAAAAAAAAATTGCACAATCTCCGTATTTATTGTATGGTAATCATTGATTCGTGACTTTCCATGAATAACATCGCCGGGGATCGTCGAGATTTCGGAGTGTTTCTTCGTTCGCGGATCGTACCGAGATCCGCGAGATTTTAGGCACCGGTTCCGGACAAGGAAGGGGGGGGGGGGGGGTGGCGAGGGGGTCGTTTTGCTTTCGCGAATAACGGCGAAGAGAAAAATGAAAGTCGTTCGCCGGGTAACGTAATTGCGTCTTGTAATCTTTTCTCATTCTGTTCCTTCGGTAGTTCTCGTCGTCGCCCTGAAATTCGATTTAAAAAAAAACGCTAATGACTCGCATGCTAATGATGGGATTAACTCTCGGAGTTCCAAAATAACAGGACTGCTTTGCGTTCTCTTGTCGAAGCGAAAAAATTTAAAGCGGCGATCAGGAATTTCCGTGTTGACGAGAAGAGCATTACATCGATTCATCATATTTTTTTTTCCTCGTATAAAAAAATTGTCGCGATCGAAGTCGATCATCGATTGCGATCTGTTAATTGGGTGTTTTCGTGTTCGTTCGCTCGGAGGTTATATATCGACGGTATTTCATCCAATAACGCGGCGAGTCTCTGTGTCCCATTTAGCGATGAGGTGAATCAATTATCAATAAAATGATTTCTATTCATATTTTTAATTTTTTTTTGTAAATTTATTGTTAAATCATAGTTAATTAATGAGTAAAAATAAAATAAAAATACGAAAAAAAAAAAAAGTTCATTCACCGCCTTCAAAACCGATATTTTGTTTTTCGACGAAATATAAAAAAAAAAAAATTTAATGGGAAATGCATGAACGATTAGTCGCAATTACAGTCTCCATTGGGATACTCGATTCACTGAGTCGCAACGTCGTGTGCCGCCAAGCGCGCGGAAAAGTTTAATCGGCCGTGAAAACGAGAGAAGAAATTACATTGATTAACACAGTCGAACGCGCCTCGGAAGTTTCACATTGTCGCAAATTTTGGCCAAAATAGTATCAACGGAACTCGAGAAAAAAAAAAATAAAATCAATTAAACATTTCTATATCCGGAGGGTGGATGAGCTTTCATTCCGCGATTATTCACGAACGATTTGACGATCGATTTGCGAGTGCGCAGTGCCGAGAATACATCGGACTCTACTCGATTTAACTCCGTAAATGCAGTAGGGAGGGGAATTCGTAATTCACTGTCTCTATCGTTTCTTTTTTCTCTGTGTATTAAACACAAACGCGTGTATGAGTCAATAAGACACGCGTACAGAATTGCTTCATTCGTTAGGGTTGATAGATGCGCGTCGGGTACGAAACGTGAGAATAAAATCGAATGAATAGATTTCCCTCGAGTGGCGACCGTGTAGAATTTGCAACGGTGTCCTCATGCAGATATATACTAACTATGGACACTACGAGTGTATTGTATCGTGGAAGGCGCAGTCCCGGGCGATATGTGCGTCGAACGACGTGTAAAACACAAGTGCAACGTCGACGAGCACCGCGTGCGCGCGCACCGCAGAAAACTCGTACTACGGTCCTTGGGTACCTACGCGTTCGATAGGTATACATAGGGGAGATAATAGACGTATCGAGACACATAGAAATGGATTATTGTGTACACAGAGAGCTCTGTGTAGCGAGAGAAACAGAAACTCTGCGCGGCGGTAAACGAGGGTGCAGCGGGTTAAATCGGAGTCCGGATTCGTGAGAACGAGATCCGGGGCCTGCGGCGCGCCCATTTACAACAGATCCTGGATGATGCATGTACCCCGATATAGTATACATACTCGCGTACGTTATACTCCACCATACGTATGCACGTGGCCGGCGTGTACTCTATAAACCTATACGGAGATTATAAACTCATTCGTTTCTCGAAACAAATTGGTCTCATTGAAATCGTCGATATTCCATTGGAGTATTCATCAAAATTACATTTTTATTATTAAAAAAAAATTTTAATATCATTTTTAATACCGCCGTTCGAAAAATATAACGATAATATGCGGTATGCAATATACATCGAACGATTTAATACAAAGTACGAGAATTTTATGAACGGCCATAAAAATACGAGTTACGTAATTCGTATTCGGGACCACCGAATATTTAAATGAAAGCAACATTCGATTTTTCGATGTCGTTGCAAAGTGAAAATCTTCATTATGTTTCCGTAATGTACATTTTTTTCCCACGGCTAATCGTAAAAATAATGAATTAAAAAAAAAAAAAATTCTTTTGATAAAATAAATTAAATTAATTAAAAAACGAATTAAATTGAATTTTGCATTTTTTAAATAACAGATTATAATAATAATGGCAATCGTTATTCATTATTTTCAGCTCGTATAATTATTTTACAATAATTATACGATTATTATAATTATTATTTTTTAAATAATTATATAAGTATGGAAAATATAATTATTATAATTAGCCTAACCGTCTAATTTTACGGTGAGTTTTAGTTTCAATCAGTTTATAATTTATTGAGGTTATAAATCGCGATAATACGTTACGCTGACCGTTAATAATGACCTCTGGAACTATCAGAGAGTTGATTGAGCGCTACGCATTATAAATCGTATAATCGAGAGCTCAGAAACAAAAGGGCGTATTTAACAGAGTTTTCCGTTTTAAATCACTGTGACATACGCCTTTCTGTTTCTTAACGTCCGATAAATTCTGTTCAGCAGCAACAATGTGTGAAATCGAATGAACAATAGCAAGGTTAACCGTCGGTAAAACAGAGTCAAGTAGCAGGACAACATTTTGTTATTATCATTATTATCGCGTCCGCAAGTCGAGCGTTCAATTCTACTTCTCGAGACCTTGACAAAGAATTTCTTGCGGTAGGTCGCGGTCTCTCGGGCGTCGAAGATTAGCCGAGACTCGCGAAGGCCTCGAGGCTATTATCGGAGATTATACGAAAAAATTATCTTCAATGAATCGCTCTCGCGATAGTCGTCGATATAATATATAATTGTCGCCGGGTATTCTGAACTTTCACCCGAACGCCGTTTCAAAGATCGTAAAAAAAAAAAAAGGTATCAGACGAATAAATCTTTGACTCGACTCGGATCACAGAGTCTCGGAGTCGATCTTCTCACAGTTATTAATAGAGATGAGTTTCGGCTGCATAATTTTTACATCGATCCGTCTGCGAGGCTCTCGCGGTTCGTACAAATTGGATGCTATCAATTAAACGATTTCTATATTACATCGGTTCGCTGAGAAACTTAAAGGCGTATTTTTCATCGTTTTATAGGTTAAATCACGAGAGATGCGACATTTTTTTTGTTAAAAATTCGATTTAGAGGAGATGGAGACAAACAATAATAAAGTTTGAAGAAGAAAAGCGATAAAATGAACTTTTGATGTCATTTCAATTCAATGGCAAAAAGTGTATCAATTTTTTTTTTTTTTTTTTTTTTTTCGTTTTCTCAAATTTCATCCCAATTTCTGTCGATTTCGAAATCCAATTAAAAAAAAAAAAGTTCTCATTAATTTTCGCGTTTTGACCCGATTGCGCGATTTGACCGTTTCGCCCCGCAGTCCCCTATTCTCCGACTACTGCTCGTCGATGTTATCGGCAGAAAAAAAAAAAACACAATTTCTCCAATATAAAAATATGTCTAACTTCGCAACACGTGTGTTATTATTAATGACATATCGGATTGTGTTTATTACGCCAATCCGTGTGGAGTTGCGTGATGCGTGGAGCAGCGGCAACGGCAGAAATAGCCTCTCGTGAACCGCTCGCGTTTCCAGGGCATCGGGGCGATAAAATAATAATCTTAAATACTATCGAGAACGCGTTTTCAGCATCGTATTATATAGTTTAATTTTTCAGCGCACCTTCGACACGACCGGTTTAACGACCCCTAACGCCATCGTCGATACTCGCGAAAATATAATGTCTCTTGCGACCTCCCCGTTCCCGACGATGGAACTCTTCGTAAACGCTGATTTATAAATCCCTGTCGAGTTGCATAATGGGATTTATTCTCTCGCGTTCGCAAAGCCACAAGATAGTTGTACCAAAAAGTTAAAAAAACGGCTCAACGGCTTAAAAAGCGCATATTGAAATGAAAGTGAAAAAAAAAAAAAAAAAAAAAAATTCGTTGCACGTATGGGTCGTATAGCCGCGTCGCGGAAAGATCGTATGTCGTGAACAACGCGAGAGGTACCGCGATGTGTGTAGAGTACACCTCCGAGACACTCAATCGAGAGATCTCGAGGAGCGGTTTTCTTATGTCAGCGACGCGAGAGAAAGGGACAACGCTGTGCCAACATACGTCGAAGGAGAGCTTTGAAGTACGATATCTTTGGCTCTCTCTCTATATATTACGGGGGAGAGAACGCTCTACATTGCTGAAGCGAGTGGCGTGTGAAGACGCCGGGGATCGGTAGCGCGATGAGAATTCCTCGACTACTCCCACGAGAAGACGATCGACTAATACGATGTGTGCAATAGAAGTCGATTTAGGGTCGTGGGATCCAGTATATGCAGATTGATGCAAAGACAGACAATTCAGCAATTAACAGTGCAGCATTAGCATTATATATATATCATATATTTTTTTTAATTTTATATATATGTATATATTTTTTTTATTTTTTATTATAATATATAATCGAACTTATCGAAAAAAATTTTTTTTTCCTAACAACGCGGGATGAAAATATCGTTTTTTTTTTTACGCCATAACGATCAAAGCCTATCGAGAGAAATAGCGAACAAAGTGCAATTAACGGAGCATCATTAGCATTATATATATATATATATCATATATTTTTTATTTTTTGTATTTTATATATATGTTCTTTTTTTTTTTTAATTATAATATATAATCGAAGTTATAGAAAAAAATGATTTTTTCCTAACAACGTGAGATGAAAATATCTTTTTTTTTTTACGCCATACCGATCAAAGCCTATCGAGAGAAATAGCGAACAAAGTGCAATTAATGGAGTAGCATTAGCATTATATATGTATATATATCATATATATATTTTTTTAAATTTTATATATATGTAAATTTTTTTTTTTATTTTTTATTATAATATATAATCGAACTTATAGAAAAAAATGATTTTTTCCTAACAACGCGAGATGAAAATATCTTTATTTTTTTACGCCATACCGATCAAAGCCTATCGAGAGAAATAGCGAACGAAGTGCAATTACCAGAGGCCGGATTTCCACGAAACGAAACGGAAAGAGGCGGAGAGAAGGGTAGAGAGTCATATAGAGTCCTAAACGCACACATATATACGCTGAAACGAAGGATAATCGTGGCGAGAAACCGATTCCCTGGTTTCCCCTCCCGGCTTCCGCTTGAACGGTTTCAACAACGCTTTTGCTCTCTGCTCAGCATTATTAGCGGCTACGAGAGAAATCCTACAGTGCCCCGTGGTTTCGATCGCCCGGCTGTATATCGCCCGCGAAGGGATATTCGATCGGTATTCGGCAGAGCGTAAAGGATAATATTGATGCAATGCGAATGGTCACGTGCAGCGAGGGCTGCTGATTCCGCCCCCTCGGCGCTATTTATCGAGAACGGGAAATTCGACCGATGAACTATCGAAGGTTCGGGGAAGAATCGAGACAGAGAGAGAAAGAACGACAGATATCGGGGGTGAAGCGAACCAGCAACAACCCCGATTCACCCCTTGTTGTTAAAATAAACGTATCCTTTGTAAACAGCTGAACGCCGAATAGTTAAATTATCACAGTGATTTTACCGGCATTATGCTTGTCGTTTGTTACGTACGATATACGATATACGATGCATATTTTCTTTTATTATCCCTTCGGCCATCGCGATTTTTAATAAATAACTTAATATTATGATTTTTTTTTTGCGGAATTTTTACAAATTTTATTTGACATTTTTCTAAATTTTTTTTTTTTCTTGCGGAATTTTTACAAATTTTATTTGCCATTTTTGTAAATTTTTGCGGAATTTTTACATATTTTATTTGCCATTTTTGTAAATTTTTTTTGTTCTTTGCGGAATTTTTACAAATTTTATTTGCCGTTTTTGTATATTTTTTTTTTTACGCGCTATCGAGAGGAATGAAATGGCAGAGAAATATGTTTCATTAAATTCGCACAAATGAACGATTGGATTATTATATTCATAAGTTTCCCAGAGGCGCGTGAAATTGTATAGAGTTTCCAGTGTACAGTCGGGAATTATAAACGTTATACTTAGACGTTTGCCCCTTTACGCGGATCGCGCTTGATCCTTGCTGATGTAATAATGATCGTTTGGTTACACGCGCGCGTGTATGTCCGACGAGGTATCTGGGTCGTTTCGCTGTAGAAGCAAGTCTCTCTGCCTCCGCGATACAGCCAATTATATTCGATTATATGGGGTAATAGATTCACGAATCGCCGATATCCTTTTCCCTCGCGTATCGCTTACAATATTATCGGTTATAATTTATAAACAATCTATTGCCGTCACACCTCCGATGTTTTCATTTTTCAAGGGTTACCATTAAAGATCGCTCAACGTTTGATAACACATATATTTTTTTTTTCATTTTTCTCTTATCGAACAAAAGATACGAATCAATAAATTAATAAATAATCATTGAGGTCGCAAGTAGGTGGTCATCGATGTAGGTTATCCTCTCCAACGCTCTCTGCAACATTAAAATAAAAAAAATAAACACGCGAAAAAAAAAAAAAATGTTATCGCTCGATGTTCATTGACGCAGAACTCGCATAATTTTCCAGTAATTGGATTCATCAGAGCAGACTGATTAGTGATGAAAAAAAATTAAATTAAAAGAATTTCTATTCAATGATCCGAAGATTTCTCACCCTTTAGGCAATTCTTCACCTTAATTTTTTTTTTTTTTTTTTTTTTTCGTGCCATTTTTCAGCTCGGTGGCGCGCGCTTCAAGGTTCTTCCAATTTGGATGAGTTTGATCCTCGTCATTTTTTTTTTTTTAAGGACGACGGACAAGCGCGTTGTCTTCGTTGTCTCGGGGAAAAAAAAGAGGCGAACTGTGTAACGAAGCGAATCAGGTAGGGACGGCCTCTCTTTGATATGCTCCAATAATCATACGCTCGACTTGTTTCCACTTTGTGTGCGTCACAAAGTATACTACAATCCATTCGAGAAATATGAGTCCAACTCTAACGATCCCTTTTTGCCTCTCTGCTTCAATTTTTTTTTTTTTTTTTTTTCAATTTATTAGCGATTTTTAGTACCATTAAGGGGGCGTTAGGCGATTTCAGGCGAAAAAGGCGTATTTTATTTTTTTTATCGGTGAAATAAAAATCGCATTACTAATCCCACGCGATGATTTGTTGGTAACGGAGTACTGAACGTGTAAAAAAATCTTCAGATCCGAATATTAAAAATTGTAGGAAAAAAATCATTTTTTTCTGATGGAAAATATATTTGATACATTTTTTTTTTTTTTCCATTTTTTTCAAATTTATTAAATCGGTGTAATAAAAATCGCATTACTAACCCTATGCGATGGTTTGTCGGTAACGGAGTACTGAACGTGTAAAAAAATCTTCAGTTCCGAACATTAAAAATTGTAGGAAAAAAATCATTTTTTTCCGATGGAAAATATTTGATATATTTTTTATTTTTTTTATTTTTTTCAAATTTATTAAATGATATTAAACATTTTTTTTTTGTTTATCGATATCGTTTAACCGAATTCCACCCTTAAGCGGCAGAAACGTTCAACGACTGTGTTCTCCAAGAATGTGTCCGCAATTGATCGCGAATTCGAATGAAATAGGAAGAGGAAATGAAAAGGACCCTTTCAGTCCACTGAATCGAGATACGATTCGACTCGAAGGTGTGTCGATGTGCGTTACGGCGAGCCGCGTATTAGATATGTATTAAAGCATTGCAACGTAACGCGTGGTAAAGGAACACACGAGCACTTAGTCAACTCGTGACAAACGTTACGTTAAAGAGTTAACGGCCGCGGCGAGAAGAGATAAGGAAATCTCTCTCTCCGTCCGACGTTATTACACACGTTATTGTGCTTACATGCGGGAGAGTTGTACAGAGATCCGAGAGGTTTATATATAGAGCCGCGAACTGCCTACGCTCGACCAAGTGAGTCGGGTAACGTAACTACAAGCAATGACTGCGCACGAGTACATTAAAAAAGTATATAAAAAATAAACACGCTGATTGTATCTTCGATTTTTCTTTTTTTTTTTTACGTAATAACTCGTGTTTAATGTGTGAATTGTTTTCTCTTCAATGAATATATTTCATTTACGAATACACTGAAAAATAATTGCAAATTCATTTTTGCGAGAATTTAATCAAAAAATTTTCTTCGAATTTCATTAAATCGATAAAAAAATTTGATTTAAACAAATCGATTCGATAGAATAACTGTAATAATAATTTTTAAAAAATGTAAATAAAATAATAACAATAATAATAAAAATAATTGGTAATTTAAAATCGGTAATTAAAAATATCAATTTTATTTTATTTTATTCGTAGTATTTTTTTTTTTTTTTCGATCTTCGTATTTAGTGAAATTGGAATGCCGATTTTTTTCTCGCGTAAGTAAAGTTTCGAACTCGTCGTACTAACGTTGTTAATTTTTTTATGAAAGTCACATCTCATCGCAAGTTGCAAAAAGTAACTCGTACAGCGCAGCCGTAAGGACGAGAGAATAAAACGAGTCTATGTTTGTATTACGTAAGACAGCGTGGGTTGTTCTCTACGATGGGATACATAGTACCGCACGGAAATCGTTGAAGCGTGAACGTTCACGAGCCCCGCGTGTGGTTTTACGTTGTGTTACGCTGGTTATGCTGGTACCGTTTGTCCACTTCCAGTGTCCTGCATGTGTGACTCTATCTCGGCCTCTCGCGGTCCAACAAATCTCTCTTTCCCACTCGCGTCTATCTCAGCTTCGCGTAGGCATGAAAGCTTCGTGAAACGGAATAATTGGATAGACGAAACCCCGATCACGATTTTACGATTAAAATATCGTATTCTCGGAGTTCCCGTTCATTTATTGCGGAATAATAATATAATAAAATATCGCGACAACGACGAGGCGTTGCGGAGGTAAATAATGAAAAAAAAAAAAAAAAAAAAAGAAATCGATAATAGATCGCGCGCCGAAGAAGGAAACGAAGGGATGAGAATTCCTGGTCCAGTCGTGCATAGAGATAAACAAATCCGGTTGGTCGTGTGTTCGGGAAAAATAAAAATTATATAGACGGAACTCCGGTCTTATCCTTCGGGAATAATAATTCTACTGTGAAAATTAGTCACGAACGAGTATTTGTCATCCGGTGCCTACACTGTAACGGCTTAACGTATTATTGTTACGTCGTTATCGGTTTCGTCGCGTGTCCCGAGAGTGTGAGTCACGATATTGATAAAGAGACAATTTGTAGGAATTTACATATCTGATTACGGAAACTCGAGTATTATTATTATTAATAGGATAATTGTAGATCAATTTTTTTTTTTTTTTCAAATTTCGACTGCATTTTTTTTTCATCATTTCAAATTAATTTGTCAATTATTTAACCTCAAATTTTTTCGTTATTTATCTTTCTATATCGGCATTTTTTTTGCACTTTCTGCGTTACATATACTCCGACGAATATATATACTTTCTCTACTTTAAATTTGCATATAGGATTATCGAAAGTTTGGAAAATAAAAAAAAACGTTTATCAATTTATAACATATTGATAATAGTAAAACAACGAAAAGAATTACAATATCGATAGTTCGAAGCGATATGAACGATATATCGATTCGTTTCCTGCGTCAAGTAAATAAATAATTAAATAAATAAATAAATAAACGATTCATCCGAACGGTATCACGATTATGCTTCGTTGTCGGCGTCGTTGTCGGTAACTGGACTCTCCGTCGGTGCTTCGGTTGGCCATTTGCCTGCGGTCGCTGATGGATCGATCGTCGAAGGATCTGTGATAAATATCGTTTCCAGAGGTTCGACCGTTGTTTCCTCTTGTTTCTCAATTTCGTCTGTTGCGTTCTCCACTTCGTGAGCCTCGTGAGTCTCGGGCTTCAAGGAAGCGGATTCTTCCGTTTCCTCAATGGCCGGTTTAGGTGTCGTTGTCGTCGTTGAATCTGTTCCCATTATGAAACCGGTAAATGACGATTCTTGCATTGGTGGTGTCAGATCGGTTGCCGGTACCATCGTCTCGATTTGACACTGGCGACCGACGTATCCAAGTGGGCAGATGCATCTAAAAAAGAATTGTGTGCATTAAGACCGATACCGATACGAATTAATACCGATACCGGTTAATACCGATTCTCTTCGTGATACCGATTCAAATTAATATCGTTGCCGACACATATTAATATCGATACCGATTAATACCGATTCCCCTACCGATACCGATTAATACCGATTCCCCTACCGATACCGATTAATACGGATGCCGGAACCGACTAATACCGATTCCCCTACCGTTACCGATTAATACGGATGCCGGTACCGACTAATACCGATTCCCCTAATGATACCAATGCACATTAATACCATTGCTGATACAAATTAATACCGATACCGATCAATACCGATTCCCCTATCGATACCTATTAATACGGATGTCGGTACCGATTAATACCGAATCCCCTAATGATACCAATACACATTAATACCGTTGCTGATACAAATTAATACCGATACCGATCAATACCGATTCCCCTACCGATACCTATTAATACGGATGTCGGTACCGATTAATACCGATTCCCCTAATGATACCAATACACATTAATACCGTTGCTGATACAAATTAATACCGATACCGATGAATACCGATTCCCCTACCGATACCGATTAATACGGATACCGATACCGATTAATTTCCATCATTAATTCTGATAAACTAACGGAGTCGAGGGAAACATACCGATAATCACCGTCTTCCTTCGTCATGCTAATGCAAGTAGCGTTATTCTGGCAAACGTCGGTATGATGATCGCAGAAAGTAAGTTTTTCCTCGCAAAGATCACCGGCCCAACCTTGTTGACATCTACAGTCCCAGGGTCTTCGGCAAGAGCCGTGAACGCATCCTGGATAAGGAACGCACTCGGTGCAATTAGGACCGGTCCATCCTACTTTGCATCTGCAGGTTCCCGGTCGACGACACGTTCCATGTTCTCTGCTGCATCCTTGAGCGCAAATAGCTGGAATTAAAAAAAAAAAATTATTTCGTGAATTAGCAGTTTATACGAAACGATATCAGTGAAAAAATGAGAAAATCGTTTTTCATTTATAGCCTAAAAATAATAATGCAAGACGCGAAAATGATATGATGTAAGACGCGAAATGCACGATGCAAGACGTAAAATGTATAGATACTTGAATTTAGTAGAATGCCTAAAAAAATCATTTTTTTCATTGGATACTCACGTGTTTGACACAAAAAACCGGTCCATCCCGGTTCGCATCGACACTCCAAAGGACCTTGACAAGTCCCATGAACGCATCCAGGCAATACGGCGCATTGCTTGCATTTTGGCCCTTGCCAACCGAGTCGACATCTTTCACGTTGAAAAAAACGTAAATTTATGCGAATTAGAAATCGTTAAAGTTACCGGGAAGTCAATAATTCTATAGCACACTATTTCCAATCGATCAAACATCGTATTTTAATTAGAATCGAATGATTCAGACCGCCTTTTACCACAGAAGTTGAGTAAACGACCGATCTATTGACTGTTGGCTAATAGCCGGAAGTTACCGATACCCCTTGTCGACAAGATCGCGCGTTGTGTGTGTGTGTTGCGTATTGTGAAGTTTACTATTTGCTTTACTATATAACTGTATTGAAAATAGTAAATTGACTCTCACCTGCATTCGCCCGGTTTATCGCAGTATCCTTGACTGGGGTGGCAGTCCGAGTCGCATATGGGTTCCGAACAGAAAAGGCCTTTCCATCCTGCATCGCAGGCGCATTCGAAGCTCACGTTGCACCTGTGTTTGCGGTTACAGAATGAATAGATCGTGAAAAAAATATATAAAAAATTTAGAAATTCTATAGCTGTGTTCACTGCGATTTTAATAGAGTTGCATTGGAGTATCCAATTTGCGGTACGCTTACCTGCCGTGTTGACATCCTGGCAGAGCAACACACTTGTCGCATAGCTCACCGTAGAATCCGAGTTTGCAACGACACTCGCCAGGTCGACGACAGTAACCCTGAAGAGGATCGCAACCCTTTCTGCACAGCGGAACATCGCATAGATCTCCGGTCCATCCTAATAATCAATTCTCTAATTGACTTTGAATTCATTGAAATCTATTTCCACTTACGATATTTTTAAATTTTCGAAGCTTTTTTGGTTTTTTGTGGACCGTAAATGCTTCGATATTTAAAAATTGAATTAAAAGAAAATTGACGCTTTAAAAAACGGAATTCGAAACAATTGGAAACTTTTGAAAATCGAATCTTGAAAAATTGAACTTTTTTTCATCAACAACGCACCTCAAAAATATTCACTTTTCGAAGATTTTACACGAAAAAACTCGAAAAAATTTTAACGAAAAAAAAAAAAAAAAAAAAAAATCGACATTTTCCAAAATTTTGGAATTTCTAAAAAAAACGAAATTTTAGTCTAAATATCGACGAACCTGGAATACACTTCACTTCTCCGGCCTCGTCGCAGATGTAGTGAGAGTTCGGATGCTGAGCAGCGGGAATTTCGCAGGCCTGTTTTTTCCATTTTGGTACGTATCTGAAAGAAACACCCGGTACCGGGAACGAGTTTAAAAAGACAGTCCGTAAGGATTCACGGCGCAGAGAACAGTCTCAGCGATGGTGGAACGTCCAGAACAGCAGGAATAATCTCAAAACCGAAGAGATCAGTGATGCGCGCGCCTGCCGATTCGTTTCTTCGTCTCACCTTGGACCGGCGGCAAAACTGCCGGGCAGAACGGCACCGATTCCAAGAGCGGTTGCAAATCCAAATGCATTGTTTGGATAGTATTGGGAAGACACTGATGGTCCGACAACTGGGGTACCAATGAAAATAAGAGGGCACAGGTAAGCGAACAGGAGCGGTATCATCTTCGCTCGACTTCACGGTCAAGACTGAGGATAACTTTTACCGGTGAGTCCACCGATCGTCGGTATAACGGTACATCGGCTTGCTTCGAGGTCACGGCACACTTATTCGACTGTTTCCGATGTACCCGGATTCGATCAATTCATACGCGTATTTGACCGACACATATTAGACTAAATTTCCAATACATCGAAGGCCGGGGGCTTTCCTTTTAGCATCAAAGTATACTTTGGCGATAAAAAAAAAAAAAAAAAAATGACGATATATTTTATAAATGGGAATTAAAAAAAAATGGAAAATCATCGTACATTATTCGAAAATTTAAATACCTCCCGTAAATTTACAAATTTTTTTTAAAATACGAAAAAAATTGATTATTAATTATCAATTGAAAAATAAAATAAAACATTGAATATAAAATATATTAAACATCGTAATATATCGATGTATTGAGAATTCGAAGATTGATATAGAGAAGTTTGATGCGTTTATGTATGCGTTGCGTCTGTGGAACAGGAAAATAAAAAAGTCTTTCGCCGTGTCATGTGGTAAGTCGTGTTATTCGAGAGTTCTCCACGGGTTCAATGGACTCACAGCCCGCTATACCTTCTACTCCTAGTTGCTACACGAATGTGACTCTCGGATGGAAAGAGTTCTCGGATATTCCGTGTGACGCACTTCAAGAGTCGAGAGCATTTTTCGTTCCATGAACTTGACGGGGTTCTTAGCGGCGGCTTTGCTCCTGGATAACGGCGGAAAAAACAAGGCGACACTTTGTATTATATAAAACATGTGAAATGAATTACCATTTTTTTTCTCGAGAGCTTTTCTTCACCTCTGGGAAGATTTTTTCGAAGCGCGAGAAAGATAAATCGCTGGGCGATAAAATACCATAACTGTAGCGATGTTTTTGCGAACTTTTAAGGAGTTAAGATGCATTTTCGAAAAACCTTAAATTTTAAATCGGAATGGTAAAAAATGGACAAACAGACGAAGAACCCCGCAAACAACTAAATTTCGACAAAATGTATCGATAAAAAAAAAAAAATAGAAAATGTCTCATTCCCTTTACCCTGTAAAACTTTTCTCTTATTTCCAAATATCTTCCGAAGATTTTAGAAAAACCTTAAATTTTAAATCGGAATGGTAACAAATGGACAAACAGACGGAGAAACCCGCAAACTACTAAATTTCGATAAAATGTATCGATAAAAAAAAATAGAAAATATCTCATTCCCTTTACCCTGTAAAACTTTTCTCTTATTTCGAAATATCTTCCGAAGACTTTCTTCCTCATCGTTTCTAAGAAATCTTAACTGATGACAAATGAATTTATGCAGCACTGGTAATCCACACCTCGAAAAACAGACGCGATCTCGTCGTTCCCCGTCTGCGTCTGGAATTGTTATATTCACTTTAATGTTAGTAAATCACAGTAAAACTCCTTTTTTTTCTTATTTTCAAAGATTTTTATCACGAATTTCTGACGCAAGACGACAAAGTTAACCCTGAAACTGAATCTCTCGATCTAATGTCCGGATAAATGCTCACAACTAAGAATTATCCAAACCCAGTGACCCAGTGAAACCCGAGACGGATTTTTCTTCCGAAAATAAACTCCAACAGATTGTTATCAATCCACATTTACGTCCTTCGGGACTTCGGAACTCGAGAAATAAGAAATTTCGACAATTGGAGGATTTCTTCCACGTCTCAGAAAATAATAAAATTCGAGCTTTGGTCGTCCGAAAAAAAAAAAAAATATATATATAAATACGAAGAAAAGAATACAAATTCCACGGGCTTTTCGTGGGACATTCGCCGAAGGCTCGCTAAGGAGCTTACGACTTGCGCGGATGAATAATGAAGAACGATCCTTCCAATCGTCCGCTTATCCGAAGAAAAAAATCCTCCGCCCGCCATTTTTCTTTTCTCTACAGTATCGCTTCCCCGACTCAACCACTAATCCTCGGTGTTGGATTACTCAATAGCGGATAGAAATCCAAAAAAAAAAAAAAAAAAGATCGCTGCGAAGATTTGTCCGATTCAACGTGTCGCCCATTCGTGAGGACTAATAAGCGATTACGATTATTCAAAGAACAGCGGGTGAAGAAATGCCGAAAGAAATAAATACGATATATTGAGTTATTCATAATTCTCTATTATTCAAATTCTTACAGTTTACAAAACATATTTACAATATTTTATTACGAATTATTTGTTTTTTTTTTTTCTGTTCATTTGTTTGTTTTCTTCTATTTACAAATAAATACAATGGTTTATCATATCTCTTCTCGATATCTTCACATACTTCGCGGCAATTCATTTCGCAAGCCGTCGGACATACGATCGTACGGCTGCTTATTTAGGAACTCTCATGCAGTCTGTAAGTTTCTCTCTGTTTTTTTTTTTTTTATGTGTTTATGTTGGTCGATGAGTTGGTGAAATTTTCAGCAAATATTTTACAAGTTACGTACAAAAATACGAATTATCGTTACGGTGTGTCGTTCTGTTTGTGTTTCTTACTTTTTCTTGTTGAGTGCTTATGATGGCTTTTGAGCAAATATTACGCACATTTGGATGCAAAAATATTAATTACGTATCATTTACAATGTGCTATCGGTGTTTATCTTCCTCCGCGAAAATGAAGTATATACTTTGACGGATACAGAAGATATCGAACTTCTTGTCGTTACCGATGAAGACATTTCTTCTGTATATTCTGACGTATACTTCACTTCTACGGTCGCTGTATCTTCTTTGCCAATCGCTTGGTATCATCAATACGATTGCATTTATCGTGCGATGTATTTATTTTCATCTTCAGCGACAATTTCCCGTTGTGGCTTTTCTTTTTTGCTTCTTCTTCGTCTTCTTCTTCGCGGCTTGCGAACGATTTTCCGTTTTTTCAAGCCGCCGAAGAGCATTTTCTACTTTTCGCTCGAATGATACTTCCGGGGGATGTGATCTTCGATGATCTTCAGACCTCTGATTCGTCGGATGATACGGTTTTTCTCTTCCATATCGATTTCAAGTAGATAACTAGAAGAATTATGACAACGGCGCATACGATTCCGGCCGCTGGCGCGGCAGCGTAAACGACGAACGTCGCGAGTGTCGAACTTTTTTTTAACCTCCAAACTTTGACGGAAGTGGGCCTCGTGTCGATTTCAATTGGGAAACTTCCGGGACCTTCGTTCGAAGCTATTCTCACGAGATACTTTGTTCCCGGAAGAAGAGATATCTGCGCTGTCGTCGAATCGACTACTTGATTACCCATCAATCCTCCGGTTTCCGGTTCCCACGAAACAACGAAAGATTCTTTGACTTCGGAGTCTCCAGCGTTTTCTTCCGTTTCCAAAACATGTTGGGAATTCGTTTCTTCGCTGATAGGTGCGCTGTTTGATGGACGTTCCGAGGATTCGCCGTTTCTTCTGCGGAAGAAAAATCGTCTGAAGACTTCTTCGGGAATCGGCGCTTCCTGACTGTCCCGCCAATCGAAGAGAACTCTTTCGCCGTATTTTTCCAAGTAGAATTGACGCATCTGATCGTTGAATCTCTTCTGCTGGACGTCGCGCTGTTTTTTCAACTGAAGTTGAACGTCGCGCCAGGATAACGTCGCCTCGACGAGGGGTCCTTCTTTGAGGGAATCGAGAGTTGGTACCCATTCTTCCCAACTGTAGTGCTGTACGCCGTCTTCCAGGACAGCGATGATCCACGTATCCGGACGGAGTGTTGGCACGCGACTTCCGGGATAGTAACCGGATTCTTTCCATCCCTTGCTGACTCTGCGGAGAAGTATCGCAACGTCGTGATGACCCATTTTAACCGGTCCTTCCTTCGGCGCTGGTAAAGACGATGGCAAATAGGTTTCTTCCACTCTTGTCTTGCGGTAGAGACACGCCGTTTGGCAAGCAGGACACTGCAAAAAAAAAAAAAGAATTTCAATTAATATTTTGTGTAATTTGCGGGTTCTTTTCGAGTAATTTAAACTGAAGAGTATGTTACCTCCATCGGTAACAAAAACTGTATTTTTTTTAAGGACGCCAACGATTTCCCATAAAAAACAAATTCTCATATGAAGTGAAATCGACGTGTTAAAATGTGCTTTCGATCGGAAATGGCGACAATTGGCATTGGTGAAAAAAATTGATTATAGACTTTGTTACCGACTGAGTTTACATAAATAATCGTATTTGCGTTACGCTAAGTCTGAGAGCATCTTAACGTTTCGAAGTAACGTTTTCCCAATGTCCAAAAATAAAATTATCCAATGTTTGTCTATCAAAAGATACTCTGCCGATAAAGGAGATTTCCTGCGAATTAACGAACTCGGCGATTCGGGAGATACGGAGCTCGAAGCTAATGCCCAATCTACCGAAGTCTCTTTGCGTTTCTCTCGAGATTGTGTCTCGAAAATTTATCTACGAAAAGTCGTGTTTGCGTCTCGTAAAGCGCTGAAGATAAGGTCTCCAAAAACGTGTCTCTTCCCCGAGTAGTTGTCTCTCCCCTCCAAATTTGTTTCTTTTTTTTCTCTCCTTAAATTCGAGGCAAAGAGGCAGAAGAGATCCTCGGAAGATCTTATACGAACGAGTCTTCGGCTCTCGTAACGCAGTAGTGCGTTTACCTTTGCCGAATGTTTGAAGAAGATACCAATCTCAGTTGGGCTCGTCGAGCCCCAAACGGAGAGTGGGGGAGGAGAAGAACGGAACAGAAGAAATAACGAAGAGAAGAATGAGAAGAGCGGCCAGCCGCGATCGGTTAGGTTTTTCGAGACCTGACCCAACCTTCCGTGAAAATCGAAGGTAGCGGAGAAATCCCTCCAAAGGGATTTTCACGTCCATTGTATCGAAAGATTTCGATACAAGTTCGTTTTTTTTTTCCGTCCCTTCGGTCTCCTTTAGAAAGCCGTCCGATGGCTCAAGGCCCTTTTTTTTCAAGTTACACAGAGAAAAAACTAACCGATGCACTGTACTTACAGTAAGAAAAAAAAATTGTGTAAGTGAGCGTTCGAGACACGATCGATCCATTGGACGATACAATTTTGTAGTTTTTTCTTCTTCTTTTTTTTTCTCCGAGAGAAATCTCGTCAATCTCAATTCGTCTCTCACGCTCGATAGTCTTCGTTATACCATAGTATTTTTTTCACGGTCATTGGGACAACGTTTTTTATTTTTTTTATTTTTCTTTACGCGTATTTCTTCAGCGAATAGCTTCCGAAGAGTCGCAAACTCGAGTTAAATCTTTGAAGAGGGTTTCGAGAGATTGGCGAGATGAAAAGAAGAAATCGGAGAGTTTCGACGAGGAGAAGATATCTCGGATCGAGTACGAGGCATAACGCACAGGTAGAAGAGACGTTGAAGGCTCTCAAGCGAATGAAGAGAGAGTGGGGAATCGAGATTTTCACTCAGACAATTTCACGGCTACCTAAGCCCCGAAGGGGTAAGCTTCACGTTGACTCGCATTACTCACTGAAATCGCGCCCGTCTAAAGGGACTCTCCACGCACCGTGAGAGTGCCGAGTGAATCGAGAAATAAAATTTAAAAAAAAATTCAGAGAAGACTAAAGACACGAAATAAAACGAATGAAGAAATAAAATAAATAAAAAATAAGATATACCCAAATTTATTCACCGATAAAATAATTCAAAAAGCGTCGTGTAGATTCCCTAACGAGATACAGACCGGACAAGGCGAGTGCGGGGGGAACTTATGAAACGCATTGCGTATATATATGTATAGTATAAGCGCGCGCAAGGCAAATGAGTCGCATCCCTCAAAACAAACACGACCATAACTCTCCTTTCTTCTTCTCTTTTCTTCCTTCAATCCGACCGCGTATTATATCGCGCCCACCCCCGCTCGCGCGAGTTCTTATTAACCCCGCGAGGCATTTAGCGCAACTAAAGGCTCGCGAAAAAATAAGGTTCACGGAATTATAAATGGTAACAGTAAAGAAATTTATCAAAAATTGATATTACATTTTTAAAAATTTTGATCAATTTAAATTTTTTTAAATTTTGATCAACTTTGTAATTTTAAAAATTTCGATCTTCTTTGTAATTTTGAAAATTTCGATAAAATTTATAATTTTTAAAATTTCGATGAAATTAATAATTTTAAAAATTTCGATGAAATTAATAATTTTAAAAATATTTTTTCTATTATTGAATTTTTGCGAAATTTTATGTGAAATACGTGCCGATTTTGCCCATTCTTTACTATACTGAAAATATTAAAAAAATACTCACACGAGGATACTGGTCGCCTTGGCAAATGGATTTTGCGGCCTCCCACTGAGTCTCGAGGCTTTCGCAGTTCTGCCAGCACTGTAATAAACAAAACAAAAAAAGGTGGATTAGAAAACGAAAAAAATTAACGACGCAGAGAGCGTGGATGAGAACGAACATCGTTCTCCACGGTGTATACGTATATTTCGGTATCTCTATATATATATATATATATATAAACCCTATAGTATCGTATAGGCTTTATACGAACGACCCGAGTTTCTTTCACGGTGGGAATGATTTCGAGGAGGAGAAACGACGATCTTCGTCGAGAAAAGAAGAAAAAAAATCATAGGAGAAGAATGAGAGGAAGGTGAATAAAAACCATCGGCGGTCTTCTGGCTTCGGTACGTTGAATCGGTCGATTTTTAAAGCGTGGTCCGGCGCGGTATACTCCGAGGGGGTTTCCGGGGCAAAGGGACGATCAAAGCACGAGGCTTGGGGTATACTATACACGAGAAGGCTTGGGGAGGGTCGTCGAATTAGCTCCAACCTGTTCCAGCCGCATAACAGGCCAGCAGCGCGCGAGGCCAGTCCAGCAGCCAACGCACACGCTCTCTCCCCGGGCCTCTTCGCTTCTCTTCGTCGTTGTCTTCGTATTTATTGGTATACCATCTCTCTGCCTCTCTCTATCCAGATTTTGCCTCTCCATTTATTTTTTATTATTTTTTTTCATTTTTTATTTCTTCTTCTTTCAACCCTCGTTCTGCCGTCTCGTGTCTGTATGCTCAGTCGGCTCGAAGAAGCGACGAGAAGCCGAAACGTCCGTAGGTTTCGTAGAAAGGGCCCGCGGGGCAACCCAAGGGAAAGAAGAAACGAGAAGAGAGGAACTCTCTCGCTCGCGTTAATGACGTTTCCGAAAACGAAAAATGAGCCAAACCCTCGGGGAGAGGACTTTAAGCCTAACGTCGCATGACACAACTATTCTAATTTTTAAACGAGGCTACAATTTTTTTTTTTTTTGGCATCTGTACCAAATAAATTAAATAAATGTTGATTTTTATGAGAAACATGAAAAAGAAAGTCTGTTTCAGATACGAAAAAAAATTTTCGAGTCCCCGAGGATTCTTGGGTTTTTTTCAAATTTTTTTGTATTTCTTCCCATTTTTTTTTTTTTTTCGTCTTTAACGAGTTTTCCCGGCGAGTCGATTTCGTGCGGCGATAAAAAAAAATGTTTCTTGCGTCTATGGTTTGCTTCGGTACGTGACAATTTTCGAGCAGCGAGAAGCACGTACGCGTCGGAAAAAAAAAAAAAGAAAAAAGAGACAATGTGTCCGAAATGCCTCGATTTCCGGATATATATCGAAATGGCCCACGAGCGCGTGGGAGGTCTGATTTATTAGACCGTTGTTTTGGTACCAACGTGTTGATGTCCCGTAGCGAACTGCCGGACCGTGGTGCGCGCGCGGAGAAATTTATAACGGACGTAGGAATTTAGAATGCGAAACACGACGGCGCGCTATCGAACGAAAGAGAAATGGAAAGGTCGATGCGCACCGAATTTGGAGAAATTGGAATGAACGGAGAAACGATATATCGATCGAGATATCTACGAGATACCGATCGATAAGAAAAGCAGTAGGGGGCAGAAAATATTTATTAAATTAATTTTTTATTTATTTATTATTCATTTACTATTCATTTATTATCATAATGAATAATCAATAAAACGACTAATAAAAAAAAAAACATCGACTTCTTGATATGTAAAAATCGAGTTCTCTCGAGACGATTTCGATAGGTATAGGAGCGTCGAACCGATGCGCACGAAACTCAAGAGAAATGAACGAAAGAGAAAATAAAGATCGGAGCCTCGCAGTCGGAGAAATTCGAGTCAATGTGGCGGCGATATCTCGATCGGCGATCGTGGTGCACAAGATACTCATTGATAAGAAATACGAACCAATTTTTCATTTCGTACGACAAAAGCGACAGTTCACGAAACATACACGCGACCTCTGTATTCAAATGTAAACAAGTGGATACAAATATTTATTAAAATATTGAATAACTGAATACATCGCGTTGTTATGAAAAAAAAAAAAAAAAAAAACACTAGTCATTCAAATGTAAAATCGAATTCTGTCTCTCGAGAGGTTTTTCGATCGTTATCTGGGAGCACAAGTATATTCTCGAGAGAAAAATACACAAACGCTCCTCGTGTTTTCCATTCTTTCTTCTTGTGTTATTATTTTTTTTTATTATTATGAGTATAAAAAAAAAAAAAAAATATTATTATGATTATTTTTTTTTTTATTGTATATCGGTTGCACCTTCATTCAGCGTACGCCCAACGAAAAATTGTTATTCTAATGCCCGGACGTTGTCCCTGGAGGGACGTTGAGCACCACCCGGCACGAGCATAAATTTGAATAGATCATCCGGGGGGCCCGGCCTCCCTCTATTCCATTTCGGCCCTTTCACGCTCTCGTCTCTACTGCTATCCATCGTATATGTATGTGTACCGATGTACCGATCTTCAGGGGCTGTCCCCCCCCCCCCTCCTCCCCGAAAAACTTTGTTCTTTTGTATTCCCAGAGGAGAGAGCGAGAGAGGACCGGTGAAACGCGCGCGGGCAATCGATATATCCCTTGAAATTAATGGACACCCCCATGTACGCGCCAAATGAGCAACGCCCTCGTGAAGAGTTCATGAGATACCGTGCATCCAACACAACTCGATATGCTGGTCGTAGCAGTTTTTTTTTGGAAATTCTCGTGGAATAACCAATGAATCGCGTCTGTCCCATTTTTATTATTATTTTTTTTTTTTTTTTTTTTTTTTTTTTAGTCGATAAAGAGAATTTTTTATCGTAGTAGATTTAAATTGTCTTATCTGCAGTCTGAACATGCAAGTTTTTTTTTTTTTTTTTTTTTTCATTTTGTTTCGTACTGTAGCATGTGCAGCAGTCCTGAGGGACCACCATGATTATTCCATTTATACGAACAGACCGGCTTCGCCTATCGTCATAAAATGTACACTTTACTCTACTACCCCAGAGAAGAGACTGTAAAGCTTGATTTATCGACGGTTGACGCTCCCTATCCGATTTCCCGGGTGTCCTATTGCCTATCTTATGCTATCCTAGCGGGGGGTGTAAGTTGCAACCACCCTTTACGCTTGTAACGAAGTGACGGAGAGCCGGTTTATCGTTGGATCAAGTTTAACGAAAGAGAGATACCGCTTGTTTTTTTTTTTTCGTACCAGCAGAGTTCGAAGGGTTGTTGGAGGGTGGATTTTTTCGGGGCACGAAATTGACGGATAACGATCTCAAGAGAATTAATGCGCATGGAAAAAAAAGGGCGCCAATTTATCGCGATCGCGAGTTCCGAAATGAAAGTGATTTATTTTTCATAAAGAACATTCCAAGGGTTTTTAAAAGGGGGTGATTTTTTTTAGGGGTTGAAAAATGTCTGAATAAAAAAATCGAGAAAACCGAATGTAAAAAAATCGCGACGAAGAATATTTTAGATTTTTTTTTCGCAAGGGTGGTTTTTTTCTTAAGGGTTGAAAAGTGTACGATAAACAAAAATCGCGAAGAATGAGTGTAAAAAAATCGTGACTTACTTCGCTGCAAATGGTTTCACCCCTATTGGAGTACCAATCGCATGTGCCGTCGACGCTGTGTTTCCTCAGGCACTGCATTCGGCACTGTGCGATTCTAACGATAGGTCCGAGATCGAAGCTCGCCACGATGCTTGTGCACAACGCGAGAAACACGAACCACGAAGATTCCATGATTCGTTGTTTTTTTTTTCTTTTTAATTTAATATATCGCCGAAAAACGACAATAACAATTTTATTCACTGAACGCCGTTTCGCAAATATATCGTCACTCACAGATAATTTCACTCACAACAAAACTCACGCGTAAAATTGCATTTCATAACAAACCAAATCGAAAAAATCGAAACTGGAATTTTATTTTTGATTTTTTTTTTTTTTTTTGAGAAACGAACGAAGGGCCGCAGAGAGCAACCTTCGTGACGAAAATTTCGTGTACAACTGTGACCCTCCGTAGGTCGTGTACCATTCTTATATAGCCACGCGGCTCGGAACTCCCCCTCCAACGAAATTTCGGTTTGTACGGTTCCTCGTGCGCTCGCTCGGTGAATCCCCACCGCATCCAACGGGGTAGAGCCCCCTTTGCCCGGCTTACGCTTGCCTGCCTTCACGCTTTTAGTCTTTCGGGTTTACCGGAGGGCTGCAATAGTCTCCGCAGCGATTGGCCTTAAAAAAATAACTGATTCGTTGGAAAAATTTAAATAAATATTCCAAAATGAATTTTTATGGTTCGATTTACATGAAAAAACGTATATAATATATATTAGAAAAATATAAAAAATATATGAAATTTGCCGTTTATATATAATTAATATATGAATTTTATATTAATATTACAATGTATATATTAACGATATAATTTTTTTAATATATTTAGCGAAATATTCCAAAATATAGCCGTAATATATCATATTTTCGACGAAAATATATTGCATATATATCATCGATATATTTTCAATGTAATCGAGTATAGGATATTATTATATTGCGCATTTTAATTATTAATATTATTATATGAATATTAATATAATATTATATGATCCAATATTTCGAAGACGAAATCAATGACTGATTTTTTTTTTTTCCATTCCGTGTTTTACAAGCATTTCAATATAAAAATGGCCAATCACTGCGGTTGGACAGTTAAAAAAAAAAAAAAAAATTACCGCTTAGATTCTACGAAGAGGATGACGACGATGTCTACGAGCAGAACCGACCACGCGGCCCGAAGAGCCATCGTAGCCATCCCTTGTAATTACCCGTGGGTCTGGGCTTTTGCCTCTCTCCTGTTTCGCTCTCGCGCGCTCATTCCGTTCTCTCTCTCCTCTATCCGCTCTCTCTGCTTCTCTCTTTCTCGTTTCTCTCTCTTCGTCGTTCCTGTTCTCTTCTCGTCGGCATATGGCTTGGATGGGGTACCAGGGGGGCCCATGGCGAGCGCCTTATTTCGCACAAATTGTTTTTCCTCTCCGGGGTCGTGCTTCTTCTCTTCGCTCGCCTCTCCCGGCCCCGAGATGAGAGTCGGCAAACCGACTCTCCCGACTGTGGGGATAAAAAAAAAGCCGAAGAGAAGAGAAATAACGAAAGATCATCAGAGCGAGAAAAGAAATAAAGCCGAGAGAAACAAACCGTATAGTGTACAACGCGGCGGAGTGTATACCGCGATGGATTATATATATAGTACACATTCGGACGACTTGTGTCCCGAAAGCCCTCGGGCTATCGACGCCAGACCCGAAAATCGACGTCGCCGTACCAAATTCGATTTTATCGCCTTTTTTTTTTTTTTTTTTTTTCTACTACCCTATACCTCTCCGTTGCAGACTCTCGCTTGTTCATTCTTTTTCTCCAATCGTCCTGTGAAATTGCTCGCTTTGTGACGCGTGGATGAGTTCTACTTTTTTTGTCTCTCTGTCTCTCTCTCTTTCCTGTGGCCATTTGCCGACTTGCCTCGATTTTCTTGCCACTTCTACTTTACTATAGGCGAATAGATTCTTCGATTTGGTATACTTGGGTAATTCGATCTGTAGTAGTCGATTACAGGTTATGTATCACGAAAATCTTGATTTTCAACGATTTTTTAATTTTAGGTTAGTTTTAGAGGGTTATAACTTCTGTAATATTGTATGTAGCATCGTGAAACCTCAATAGACTTCTTACTCATGTCTTGGCGTTTCAATTTCATTATTATTAAGGAAAAAAATATTAATTGTCGCCTTCGTTTCGATTAATTTTTGTTTTTCTAACGATTTGCCGATTTTAGTTTCGAAAGTTCATTTTTCACTCCAAAACTCATAACTTCTATGTTATTCAATATATCGATATGACTCTTTGATAGATCTATTGCTTACATTCTGACGTTTCAATTTCACTATAATTGAACCAAAAAATATTGTTTTTTGACTGCGTTACGCAATGACAAAGTCGTCATGTTTGTCAGATTACGATATGTTTTTTCAGCCTTTAAAAAAAACTCCATATCGGGATATATGGGTCAATAACTAGGGTTTGCTCACTAACTGGGACACTAAAGATAAGTGTATAGGAAGCAGCAATCATTATTTTGTGTTTCGCCTGCGGCTCATTTCCTCCTCTCATCTTTCTTCCTGCTGCAGGTTATTATCAAAGGAAGCGACGCGAACAGCCTGTCGATAAACTCGGCGAAAAATGTCCACTTGCGAACCTCATCGATTTTTAAAGAACACTTTTTATTTGAAAAAAAAAAAAAAAAATCGTATTGAACATTTTTTTGCTTCCGAGAAAAATCTTTTTTTCTTCAAGATCCCATTTCCTCGGGTATTTCCAAAGCGAAATAAATCCCGAGGATATTTCATCGAGCGAAGTTTAGCCACAGATGAGAGAAAATCGCTTTGGGGAGTCCACGACAATTAGCTTCGCTTCCACGCCCCTGTCCTCGGCATATCCGGTCCGTCACGGGGGAAGATGACGGCGTAGAATCTTTAGATGAACCGAAGAATAAAATTGGTCGAAGTAAACTAAAAAAAAAAAAAAAAAAAAAAAAAAAAAGATCGATAAAATTTATCTACAATGTAAATGGATCAAATAAAATATATTAGAAAATATATTCTAAACTTTATCCGCAATATACCGTTTTTCGTGGAGAATATATTGAATATATTGTAAATTATAATTTAATAATATAATAATAATAAGTGCAATAAAAAAATAAAGAAAAATAAAAAAAATCGCAGCGGATCCGCCAAAAAATATAAATATACACATAGTATATTGATAGGAGGAATGGCGAACGAAGAATAGTACGATTTTGTCATTTCTTCATCTTCAAGTTCCTGAAATGTATATACAAAAAAAAAACCGCATCCCTGCACCGTACTCTCAGCATCCGGGGCGCAGGTATTATTTCGTTGCACTCCCTGCGATCATTTACCGCCCACAAACTTTATCCTCGTGTTTCACAAACGCGTGTCTTCCGATGGAAAAAAAAAGACGAAAAAAACGGCTCGTGGGGAGTGGCAAAGGGGGATGAAGAAAAGCACCTATATGAATAAAAAAAAAAAAAAAAACAACTCCAAGCGGAAGTTGGTCGGTGTTTTCTATAACAAGAACCCAAGCGAATCTTTCTTCTTCTCTTCTCCCGTTTATAAATCGACGCCCATCCTATCGTTGAATTTTTCTCTTCCTCCGTCAACCTTAATCCACCGCCTTCTCTCCCTTTCGTCTAAGATAAAAAAAAAAAAAAAAAAAAAACCTCCCAGAATTTAGTACAATGCACAGGATGTGTACAAATAAGGGTATTTGTCTCCCCCTCCCCCTGCGCCCTCAGGGATGATTGTAGGGTGAAATATGGTATACGCGACGCTAAACGGGAAATTTCCAGCCATCGTATTGGGTCCACGATTTCTCGCATATCCAATTGTGTATACAAAGCTCTCGCGTCTCTCTATGAGTTTTTCCTGAATGCTGGTCCAGCGTTTGCTCTATGCAGAGGCTGTGCTCGCGACAAGCTATTCTACTATATAATATAACAACCGGCAATAGATGCCGAAGAAGGAGTCCATTCATCCGGTCGAAAACGTTTAAGGGGTGGCGCTCCCGTGTCCTCGTTTGCCTTGTCTACCCCTCTCGTGGGCTCCAAATGGACGTGTGACGCTTTTATTGTCCTCTTCGCTTCGTCGACACCTGGAAAGATTTTTCCTAACTCGGGGACTCGCAATGCTCGAGCAATAAAATAAAACTACTTATCGCGTACCTACTTTGCTTTAATATTTATTAATATTTATCAATATAAATAATAAATAATATTTAATTATACATTATATTATATTTATTATTATTTTACTCATTTTTTTATAATAATTAATATTTATTTATTTATTTATTTATTTATATATTTTTTTAACATTGATATTGAATATTATTACGATTTTTATTATTTTTTTTTTTAATTTTCATAAAAAAATTTACTCGTATTATAAAAACTAATGAAATCGTTATAATATTTTTTTCTTTGCGTATTCTGCAACTAGAAAATATCAAACCGGTCGAATCGCCGCGGCGTTTGCGGAAGCGAAACGAATTCGACGAGACCGGGGCTCTGGCTAAGCGACGAAAGAGAAATAATGGAGCGCAATACACAGAAGCCGATATTGTATCGCTAGAAACGTGGGCTCGTTGTCCAGTCACCGGATTTTCTACGAACTCATTTGACGCGTCTAATGCGTGGTTCTCGGGCCGCACGAGGGGTGAATGGGGACTGAGAACGGCGGAGGGTTGAATGGATGAATCGCTTGGACTCGCTAAGACCTTTTGGACGGTGCATTGTGTACGCGTATCAGAGGGGAGGGGATTGTCGAGTCATTACGTGAGGCAAGTTTAACGCGTTGAAAGAGCCAAACGGTATAATTGGCGATAGAGTTATTGCGACCAGTTATAATCCACAGTTTAAAAAGGATCGAGAGCACTGTCTTAGGTACTTTGGCGAATATTTATGGATTTATTGCAATAATGAAGAAAATTATAACGCACAATTATAGATATTTCGCAGTAAAAATTATCCGAACTATATAACTGTTCATTTTAGTAAAAGTTTTGATAATTCTAATAAAAACGTAAATAAATAATAATGAATAAATAATAATAATAAATAAATAATTATTATTTATTAAAAAAAATATTTTATAATAAATAAGAAATAATGTACAATAAATCGATTCATTTGGCGACGATTATTATTTGATATCAAAGATCGAAAAAAAAAAAAAAAAAAAAAAATTCATCCAAAAATACAGAATATACGAAAATGTACCAAAAAAATCTTTAATTCATGGAGGAAACTATTCGCATACAGTTTCTTGAAAAAATAATGTTTAATTTATAAGCGAAAAAAAAAGAAGTCTCTATTCGCGAGTGATTCACCAAAAAAAAAAATCTATACATACATACAGTGTACCAATATTGGCCGACGAAATGGCGAGAGAGAAATTATACGATTTTGTCACGTGCATGTGTCGACGTGTTTCCCCGAACTCATTTACGTTTAATGAGGTTCTGTGTGTCGTTTGTCCCGAGCAAAAGGGGAGGCTGCAACAGCGGGAACGATGATCCCGGGGGGATGAGCGATTCTTCTCATTCTCATCTCTCCCTCACACCCCGTATCGAAAAAAAAAATCATATATATATATACTATATACAGTACGCGACAAGCTGACGCTTAATGCGAGCCTTCGACGCTCCCTGCACCCAAAGTGCCAATAAATATTTGATTTATCGATACCGCGAGGTAGAATGAGAGGCGAGAGGGAAAAAAAAGAAGAAATTCAGCGAAAGTGAGGCATATCGACTCACGGGAATTCCACGAACTTATTTAATGCTTTAATGTGTGTCGTTCGTGTGTAGGCACCTCCGCTAAGGCTCCCGAGGGAACGGGGGGTGAGTTTTGCTCGAAGTCCTAATTTTCTCGATACTGTGCCTCGGAGGCAACGAGGACCTCGTTGCGCGCGGGGCGCAACGACGAAATTCAATTCGAAGATCAAATGGAAAGCCACCGTGACGAATCCGCAGTGAATTTTAATTTTCTTCGAGAATTCTTAAAGATCGAACTCCTGCCGACGAATTTCATCGAGAGATTTTCTTTACATTTATTCAGGGATTTTTTTTTTTTTTTTTTTTTTCGTAAGTAAAATATAATAATATTAATAATAAAAGTAATTACATTTATATTATGTTATATTTTATATTATAAATATATTTATATTTATATTTTTTATATAAATTTTATTTTTACTATTATAATGACAGATTTGTTGTTAAATTATGAAAATTTTATTTAAATTGAATTTTCAAATCAATTTCCATTCTCCGCGATATAAAAATTGTGTGAACGAGAGGCAAAGAAATCGTAGAATACGAAGGAGTGTACTACAATAACTATCCCACGAATTTTTGTCCACACCGACCCTCGAGTTTACGATCTTATCGTAGAGAAAAAAGTGTCATTAAGAACGACTCTAAAATATTTTTATTTTTGATGACTATCTATCGCTCACAAACGGAGAAAATAACGACGAGAGGACTTGGAAAATCGAGTATAAAGAAGTCGCAAGGTGTAGTCATTTCCGGTTTCGAACGAACGGTTCGAGAATTATGTCATTCCACGAACGGTGAAATTGTATCTTATTTATCGTTATTATCATTTTTTTTTTTCACGAAATCATCGTTGAAAGAAGAAGTTCAGCTATTTCCGGAGAACGAAAAAAAAAAAAACGAGAAAACGATCATTTAGCGGCTTCACCGAGGAACGGTGTAATTTTATTTTATTTATTATAAATTTTTTTTTTTTTTTTTTTTTCACTAAACGATCATTGAAGGAAGAACTAAGCTTTAGCTATTTCCGGAGCAGTAAAAAAAAAAAAATTTATTCAGCAGCTAAGCCGTTGAATTTTATTCGTTCGGATTTCGTCGAAGAAATTTTCTCTCCCGTGAGACAGAATTCTCTCTCGTTGTCCCCGTGTCGAAGACGCTGTCTCTCTTTCTCTCTCTCCGCAAGGAGAGAATTATCTTGCGCGGTGCGTGTAGCGACCCGGTCATCCCGAACGTAGATCAGGCCAAATTGCTCAGTCGAATTCGTAATTATCATAAAGTGTCCGCGAAGATTTTTCGACGACGTCGTCGTTGACGCGATGTGATCGGGGAGCGGAGGGCGAAGGGGGTAAAATGGGATAGGAAGGTAACCGAGACAGCGCCGAAATCGCGTCATGTTGGAAGACGATTTCCACGAAAGCCGACCGATCGTCTCGAGACTTTCATATGAGGATAATTATTCTATTTTATTGAACGATCGAGAGGCGAGCCTCACAAGGCTTCGATAATCTTTGTGCTCCGATCCTTCTTCGTGTGTGCGAATCCACGTGAATTCGATGTTTTTTTTTTTCACCCGAAATAAATTTTTATATATATAAAAAGGTTGGAAATATCGAAGAATTTGTTGCCGATTGCGCCGATCGTTGGGGTAAATTTTTAACGCACCGGAAATAATAAAAATTTTGTTTCATTCCGCAATCGCCGATGTGTAACTTTAGTTTACGAGAAAATCGTCCAATATTCAGCGAGAAGAAATATATATCGGGATATGCCAATTGAATTTTTTGTTTCTTCATTTCGTAATTTGACGAAAAATCATTATTATTTTTGAATTTGGAATTTTATTATTTGATGCTTTTTTCACGATTTTTTGACGATCTGTAAAGATCGAAAAATGTGTATTTTAAAATTTCATCGAACATTTTTTTTTTTCGTTTAAATGGAAACTCCGCGGCGTCCCTGTATTCTCTATTATACAAACTCTATCCAAAATCACGTACAGTTACATATACATGACAATGCAAAAGCACATAAAACCGCACTACGTAATCCTGTAACAGAAACTTCGTCACCTTTCCGAAATTTTACGTTTCATACACAACAAGATATTTATCTCTACTTCCCCGCAACCGTAAGAATTCTATTATAAACTATTATTCCATAAAAAAAAAAAAAAAAGTTCTCAATCGCGATGAAGATCCTTCGTCTTCGATAAGTTTCTCAAACGAACCAAGAAAAATACTTCTACATATTTCCGCAACAAAATTTCATCCCGAAAATCTTCAAAAATCGTCAGCATCCGTTTTTTTTTCTTTATTCCAAATTCACCCAATGTTCACGCGTACAAAAAAAAGGGGGAGGCGTGAAAAACTTCGCTTTAACCTAAAATCGCAGCGTGAATTCTGTCTCTCTGCCGTTGATGGATCAGTCGAGCGAAAGAATACAGTAACGCCGAGAGAAAACGTTTTTCTCGTCCCTCGTCCGGTTACCAAAAGCCCGAGCGGCTCTCTCGCACCATTGTTCGTCGTGTTTGCCACCGGCGCGCGCGCAACGACCAAAAGTTCGCCGCTGCAGGCAAAAGAATCTACCGGCATAGTTTCCCATTTGTGGCTCGCGAGAGATTTTCCGCTTTGTTAGAAAAACCCGGAGAGACCGAGAATTCATCCCCCGGGGACTCTTCACTCTTTTCTGTCCCTTTTTCGTCGCGAGGCTCGAGATACACGTCCATATGCATGCGTCCTGCATGCTCTGCATCAGTGTTAACTTCGTTCCATGTTTTTCCTTCGGGACCTTTTAATCCTCCGTTTTCTCGCCTCCACTATGTTTTTTTTTTTTTTTTTTTTTTTTTTTTTTTTTTTTTTTTTTTTTTTTTTTTGGGAGTAAGGAGAAGCATCGGAGTTTCTATCTGGAGAATCGATGTGTCGCTGGTCTCGAGGATAAGCATCTCTTTTGGTCCACGTGATCCCTTCGATGTGTGTCGTAGCCACGTAAGCCCTTTGTTTATCAGTAATAATCCGGCGGTCGAAGGATTACGAAAGTTTGAAATTTTTTTTTTTTTCTGTTTCTTAATCGTAAATACTGTCGTCGGGGATTGTCTCAGTAAAGACGATTATCCCTTTATTTTTCAAAGATATTAGACAAGAGAATAGGAGATTTTTTCCGAAGTGTTTGCGCCGATCTTTCGAATAGTGCAGTTATTCTTATGCAGGAAAAAGCATTATGGGCACTCAGAGAAAATAAAAAATAAAGAGATTAAAAAAAAAAAATTGAGACGGAATTTGCAAAATTCAGATAAAATTTGAAAAAAATTCGGAGTAAAATTAAATACATCGAAAAATTAGATACTTCCCATTAAATTTAAAAAAAAGCGTGAGAATTTTATCGAAAATTTGAAAAAAATTCAGATAGAAAAAAAAACAAATTGAATTTGTAAGTTACCATTTTTTTTTTTTTTTTTCAAATGTCTTCTCAAAATTTATACCGATTTTTGTTAAATTTTTAACGTCAAGTTGAAAAACTTGTTTTTACTATTTTGTCCCGTTGTCTTCTACGTATTCGAAGATTTCATGCTTTTTGTTTATCATAAAGAATAAACTGACGACACAGGAAAGCTTAAAGGTCCTTAAGATTCAATGAGTAGGATATCATCATAGAAAGAAAGGTTTTCCCATTTTTCAAACATTTGCATACCGGATCAACCCTCAAGTGTAGAATCCTCATAGATCCAATGAGTCTACGAAGTATCATAGAACGAAAAGTTTTTCTTCCCTCAAACATTTGCATACAGGACAATCCTCCATACCGATAGAGTAGGCGGCGAGCCTTTGGTCTTTTCTCGAACTTTACTCCGAAAATTCAAAAGTTTGCACAAAGTTATTATCGTTTCTCTGCAAACAAAAGCCCATCTCGGGGCTTCGAGGTGTCGGAAAAAGGTTACCGGACTTATCTGTTCGCAAACAGAAAAAAAAAAAAAAAAAAAAAATGGATAAAGTAAAACTTTTGTTGTCGAAAAAAAAATTCGCCCGGTATTTAAACGTCCGAATGCAATAAACAAATTTTCGATAAACCTCGTGGAACGTGCGTCTATCTGAACCCGAAGAAAGGAGGCGTCTAGGCGAGAAAATTTCAGAGTTTAGGTAATAAATTTGAAAATTGCCCTCACAAGGTGTGTGTGCCGAGGGATTTTTCGTATCAGCGAGGCTCGATGGTGCCGAAAATTGTGGGCCCGGGATTATCCACACCTCGGTGGATGATTTTGCTCGCACCTTCGATATTCTCGAAATGTTAAGAAAAAAAAAAAAAAAAAAAAAAAAAAAAAAAAAAAAAAAAAATAGAAATCCAAAGACGCAAGTGGGAGAGCAACAGAGGCGAGAGAATTATTCCCCCAAAAGATATCAATGGAGCGGCTTTAACAAAGCGGAAATTTTTTTTTTTTTTTTTTCATCCCTCTCTTAGGGTTTGTGTTGGTCCGACCGGTTTTCCAAACGAGCGCGCAGCTTCTTTCTCTTATTTCTTTAACGCAGCGGCTCACAAGCAGACATTTTTCCTTTCATGCCGAATTTTCGCGTCAAATACGCCGGAGACAAATTTTCATTGTGCGAAGTTGCGACACACAGGGAGCGCGTGATCGGTCGGCCGTCGCTAAGAATCTCAGTTTAAGAATAAATGGATAGATGTTTCTAAACGATTTTTTTTTGTATATATGGCATAGGTATGTGCGGAGAGAGGACAGGTGGTAACCGAAGCGCAATGTCTCTTCTTATATTCTTTATTGATGCTGGTGCCGAGGCTCCAGCGGTGTTGAGGACACTATGCTGGTCGGTTGGTGTGCGATATATCGGACCTTTTGCCTCTTTTTCGTTTCTCGCTGCATGACGCGCGGAAGAGAATGACAAATTTTGAAAAAAGTTAAATTTATTGCCATCGCCTTGCGACACGAGGTTTTCTGGGTCTCCTTTTCTGGGTTTTTAGTCCATATATGTTGGATAGAGGGACTTCTTAAGGATTTTTGTTGGTATCCTGAAATAATCCCCTTAAAAATACTCCGCGTATTTCCGGTTCCTTTTTTTTTTTTCGATTTATTACGATTTTATTTTAAAATCATCCAAAACCTCATTGTTTCTTCTATATTTCCGAAAAATAAAAAAAAAATCCCCAAAATCTAAAAAATTCCCTAAAGTCAAAAAATTCCTAAAATTATATTACCAGCGTACTGTTTCCGAAAAAAAAAAAAAAAAAAAATACACATATCTACGTTATTTCCCTCGAGATAAACAGGTGCTTTGCAGTCAAACTTTTATACAATCCAATCGCCTTCAGTCTCTTCCACGATTCACGGCCTCTAAAATTTGTTTCATCTCTATTTCCCTCCGGAAGGTGAGTTTCTCCCGACAGAACGCGCAGCCCTCACAGTGGGACACTTCGAAGCTTTTGGTTGGAGAAACTTGAAGTTGACAAATTTTCGAAAACCCGAAAATTTATGACTCTCTCGTGGGTCCAGCAGAAGCTACGATTCGACCGCACAGCGCACAACGGGCCGTGTAGAGTCACTCGCCTTTTCTCCCGCGCTATTTATTCCCAACGAAGAAAAACCATTTCCAACCTCTATAGCTACCGTCCTTCTGGCCAAACTTTACGATCCGTACGCTTCGGTTTGTCCCTCAAAAATCTCTTCTTCTCTTCGTCTTTCCAACGCTCTCCGATGCCACATAACCTTCTCTCTTTGCTCGCCGAGTGTCGTCGGCAGCAATACGAGAACCTCAGGACTTCTATTTCCCTTCATCCGCACCTTTCACCCCCTGTAAATTACCCACAAAAGCCCACAGCCCCTCCGTCGTCTTGTTCAACGATTCCTGCGGCTCGACATCCACGCCGGCAATTAGAACGAGAAATTCTCTTTTTTTTTCTTCCGAGTTTCATTCTTTCTTGTCCCCCTCCGCTTCTTCGAGGGATGAGGTGACATTTTTTTTTTTTTTTTTTTTCGGTTGCTTCGTAAATCAGAGGTTTACTGCCTTTGGGTACTGTTCAGTCCGCAGCTCGCTGACTTTCTGTCCACGTTTTTCCACTCTCTCTCTCTCTCTCTCCTTTTCTTATGACTGCTCGCTTTTTTTTTATTCGCTTCGTTCAACTTGCTGCAGCAGCCTCTCGCTGTACCATTGATGCTGCGCGTCTCGCGCGCTCCGGCTTTCGGTCTTTTACGACGGGAGCCCCGCGCGCGCGCGCGACCGGCGCATCGACTTTATTTTCTTCTTCGGGGGCTCCTCGGCCGCGTTCAGGAGTTAAAAAATTACTGCGCGTGCAACCTCGCGTATAATTTAGGGGCCTCGGCGCAATCGAGACGTGCGGTTGATGTTTCGGACGAGAGAAAACCGAACGGGAGAAAAGAGACGGAACTCTCGAAAGATCGAGACGGGGGAGGAAGAGAAGTACCGAAAGAAGAGAGTCTTCTCTCCTTTGGAAATCGACGCACTCTTTTCGTTCTTCTGTCTTTCGGCACGCAGGAAGTTTGCGGTGACCCTTTTTGCATGCAGAGTATTCCTTAGCCACCGAAGAAACTTGACGAGGTTCGCGTCGTCTCATCGTAAATCAAAAATTTCGTGTTTCTTCGCCTGTATTCGTCTATATATTCGGCAGGCGAAGCAACACGAAATTTTTCAAAAATCAAAACACGACAATTTTTTTTTTTTTTTGGATTCCGTGTTTCGTTTTTTAAAGAAAATTCTAACTAAATATATATATATCTATACTATATTCAGTTAGAATTTTTATTTATTATATATTTAAATAAAACAATTTATTCTCGACATATATATATTCATGATATACAGCTTTTAGCATTGTCCGGTGCAGTAAAATCTCCCGCAGCTTCTGGGCATTACGTGAGATTTTTCAGGAGAAAAATATGTTTCTTTTTTTTATATTTTACAACCGAGGAAAAGAGAGGAAGGCGCGCATCCCCGGTGGTCGGTTCGGTCACTTGCACTTTATTTACTGCGGTTTACGGTAATTCGACGGTAGTTCTTGACTCCTGTCGGTGAACGGGAGCTCCTCGGCTTCCCCTTCCCCTTTTTGCCTTCCATCAATCTTCTCGACCTTCGCAGAATGAACGGTTTGCACTCTTGCAAGGCGGGAATATGCTTTTGGATTTTTGGGAAACAACGGTATGTTTTTTTTTTTTTTTTTTTTTTTTTAAGGATGATTGACGTGCAGAGAAGAAAAATGGGGGTAATGAGGGACAGTCTAATTGCATTGGAAAAAAATTATTTTGATTCCATTTCCATGGGCAGTACGATGGGAATCCGTGGATTTAAGAAAACAACGATATTTTTTTTCGAGGATAATTGACGTGCAGAAAAAAAGGGTAATGAGACGCAGCAGCCTTATTACAACGAAAACATTTTTTTTAATGACGTTAATTTGCTTTGACAAAGTTATTATGTTGCATTTTTACGTATTTATTATTTTATGATTTATTGTATAATTGGTATTTTTTTTTAGGTTAAGCGACGATTTCATCTCTCATTACTTCTGTTTTGTCTTTTGTCATTTTCAAAAAATCAAAAAAAAAATATATATATATATTTTGTTTTTATTAGAAAATGAGGTGAAATTTGGTTTTTCAAGAAATCTGAAATCGATATGAAAAAAATCATAGTTCGAAAACATCGTCTATCTCGCGTGACTCGCGTTACCGGACTGCGTTCAAAATTATGCAAAAGAAAAAAAAATATTTACCGCCTGTGGCCTAATAACTGCAACACGGATAAAATTCGTTAATCGATTTCTACGAAGGTTCCGCTCCGATCTCTTCTCTCTCTCTCCTCTCTCTATTATACGCGAAAAATGATCGCCGACGACCTCCGCAAACCTTCTGGCATCGAGAATGCGTGGAAGTTGCAAGAGTAGCATTAAAAAAAAAATAAAAAAAAATTGCCAAAAAAAATATATATTAAAAATAATATCTTGACCTAAGCGATTTCCTCCCCCGCGCGCGCGCGCTCTCGTCTCGGTGATCCCAAGGGGCTTACCGCGAACTCGACCAATTTCTCCGGGCATAAAGGGCCGAGGTGATGGTCGAAGGTCGATAAATAACGAGTCCCCCTTCACCCCCTCCCCACCCCTTTGTTCACCGCTCGCCACCCTGCGGGCCCACGATCCCCCTTAATATCCCTCGTGTCTAGAAATTCCTAGTCCCGCAAAACTCACTTTTCTCCGTCAAAGAATATATAGTACGGGAGAACGGGGCAAAATGGACACAGGGAAAAAAAAGTATATATGTAGCTGAAAAAAAAAAAAAATAATATTTGAAAAAAATTGAATTTAAATGTAACACAGGTTACTGTATAATCAAATAAAAAATTTACGTATGATTCAAAACGAATTTACTATAAAATTTTGAGAAAATTTATCGACATTTTTTTTTGAACCGCTATAAAATAAAAATGAAAATGGCTCTCAAATTTTACGTCAAATAATTAAAAAAAAAACGTTACCAATTTTTCCGTTTTATCCCAGTTGCCTATTGAGCCCATTTTGCCCCTCGCGCCCCTTGAGCTTACCGAGTCTCGTAAAATTGGTCAAAAGTCGCTCGAAGAAGCGAGCGAGAGGAGAAAAAACAACAAAAAAAAAACGAATTCGCCTATAGAGATCCCCGGCATCTTCGTCGTCGTCGATTATTATACTTCGTCTTGCAACATTCATAATTCCCAAATAACATCGCCCGAAGGGCTCTGCTGCTTCGCTCTGTGGTGCTTCGCTTCTCTCAAACTCGCGTTCTCGCACTCGCAAAACTCTTCCGATGTATCCTCGCGCGCGCGCGCGCGAGCGCGAGCCTCGGACGTTTAGCATATTTTATAGAGAGTCAAAGAGGGGACGGAACGGGTAGAAGAAATAACGAGACGAAAAAGGGAAGATATAGAGACGAGACGAAAAAAAAAAAAAAAAAAAAAAAATCCGAGTCTAAAGAGCGATGAAGGAATTTGGAAGGAAAAGAAGAACCCGAGGAGATCCCCGAGTCAAAGGATGATGATGATGATGATGATGGCAAAAGAAGAAGAGGGCGAAGAAGAAGACGATGTCGATGCTTCTGACCGCGGAATTGAAATTCAAATTAAAAATCTCGAATTATGAAATTATCCTCGGAAACCGCGTGCCGCAGAACGAGCAACCCGAGCGGAGAATCACCCCCCCCCCCCCAACCCTCGCCCTTCCCTCTCTCGTTCTCCACACCGAAAGGAAAAGAAGAAGAGATCGCGGACGCGCGCAAGAGAGCGTTGCGAAGAGCAATTTTCGGGCAATTTTGTTAGCGGGGCAACCCCTTCCCCCCTCACCCTTTAAGGGGGATCACCGTGTTGTTCTTTCCTCGTCCCGCTCGGCCGGGATGATCCCTTCGACGCTTCGAAAAATTTTTCTTCTCCAAAGTCTCCGAAGAGGGAATAATATACGAGAGGAAGAGGGAAGAGAGACGGAGTTTGGTCCTCGATCCTCGCTCTTCTATAATATCTCTTCATGCTTTGGCTGCAGCGGAACTTCTCCTCCTACTCTACGCTTCCCTTTCTCTCGCTGGAGCAACGAAAATATAATGACCCGATGCCGTCGGCAACCATATGGTCGCGAGTCGCTTCTCTCATCGGGCACCGAAACAACAACAAAACCATTTTTTTTTCGGTCCAAATTCATTTTTTTTTTTGGATTTCGAAGCTATGAGCAAAGCTGGCAGACGAAAAAGTGAAGGGAAATTTTTTTTTTTTAATAATAATATATTTTATATAAATTAAAAAAAATATATATATATAAAATATATTGCATGTTATCTTATATTTATTTAAATTTATATAATTAATATCAATAAGAAATAAACAGAAATATATTGGTAATATACTAATAATAATAATAATAATAATAATTAACTTCGCGCTTTCGTGAAGATCGATCGTTTTCTTCTCTTTCGGGAGGCGGAGGCGGAGATGGAGGCCTCTGCTTATATCTTCGATAATAATTGCGTTCTATTCTTTACGCATCTATAACACGATAATGAGCGATGAGCGAATTATAGAAAAATTAGGATCTTTAGATCATTCTTTTCATAGAAGAAAGCAATAAGGGAGTCTTTACAAAGTGGGTAACCGCGAGGAAATTCTCACATCATCAACGTCATTAGATTCGGTTGATTGATAGTGAAAATTGTTATTATCGTAATTGAATTTTTTTTATTTTTTCGTATCGATCAATCTTTTTTTTTTTTCTTCTTTCGTATGAAAATGATACTATATTGATTCATTCCTGTCAATAGCAGTAGTAGTAATGAATTTTTTTTTTTTTTAAATTTCGATTGTTAAGACGATGCGACGAAGAATTTTTTTTCTTTTTCATTATATCAAAAAAAAATATATTTTAAATTATTTTCTCTTAGTTATTTCGTTATAAATGTGACAATTATATTCCGAAATATGTATTTTACGATGTTTTCCGTAGAGGTACCGTTTTTATATTTTACTTCAGAGATAATTTTTATTATATACACTTCCTTTCGGAAGAAAAATAAAAAGATCGTAGACGAAGATTTGAAAAGCGAGCAGCGCTTCGCTCTATCTCCCCCGTCCATCCCCTCCGATATTTCGAGAGTACAGCAGCGCAGGACGATCTTCACCCCCGCTGGCGAGAAGATAAATCCGTAATGGCGTTGAGCTTCGGCAACCCCCGTGTGCCATATGTCGGGGGAGGTCTCGCGCTCGCGCGCGTCTAGCAGATTCTTCTTTCTCCGTTTCGCTTTTATGGCGCGCGCTCGTTTAACCCCCCGAGTTTTTCCCGATTTCTCGGAGGCTGTGTGGCGCATGGTATTCTCCTTCTCCGCTCTCGATATTTCGTAGCTGCTGTTGCCGGTACGCGAACAGATGGCCGCACGAGCCTATCGTCAGCGACGCCGACACGCTTTACGAAAAATTGTTCTGGAATCATCCCGGAGTCTGTGTCCTCTGGACCATCCGGAGCATTTCGTTGGTTCTAATTCTATGCTTATGTATAGCTGCATCGTCGCTGTATAAGCTGCTATAGTGCAGGCAATATACTTAGCGAACGGTGACCGCCCGACGCTTTCCAGCTGCCATATCGGATTGACGTCAAATTTATCAAATACAATGAAGAAAAAAAAAAAAAAATTGCCGCAGTACTGCAATAATAAAAAAATTATTACGTTAATTAAAGTTACGACCATTTTGGAAAAAAATAATAATATAAAATATATTCAATATATTAAATATATTATTATAAAAAATATATAATATAATAATAATAATATAATATAATATAGTAATATATATATTATTATATTATTATTCTATGTGTTATAAAAATGATGAATATATTTTATAAAAATTTAAAAAAATTATAATATATTAAATATATTTCATATTCTTTTTTTATTTCTCTCGAAAGAGAAGAAATGAGATACGAGGTGATCATGTGGAGGGAGAAGCGACGAAACACGCGACAGCAGGGAAGAGTCCTCGTGCTCCTTCGACCCTTAAAATCATAAGTGTGTCACAGACCATTAGGGCAATTAACAGAGGCGGCGCGATCTCAAAAGACTTTTCGTCGTATAGTCTCGTCTCTCCAGTACATCGCAGCCGTGTGTCTCTTCCTTTGCCTTTGTAACTTCGGCACAACTGCGACCGATCCGACTTGAAAAATTTCCGACGATTGATAAGAATATTGTTCGGTTCTCATCGACACGAGTATCTTCAGTCTTAATGAATTATTAATTAGCGATCTCGTAGATTCAACCGGAGATAAAAATTTCTCGTCCCGTCTTTTTAGTAGTTATCGAATATTTATGTAAAATAATGAATTTTTTTTATTCATTGTATTTTATTTAAAAAATTTTTTTTTATATAAATATAAAATTAAGAAAAAATATGTTACATAAAAATGAAAATAGATTAATTTTTATATATTAATTATGTAATATATTAATAAATAAGTGTATTGTATATTATTATTATTTGTTTTTTATTTCTTTCGTATTTTCGACGTCATTAAATAAAAATTTCAAATTTTTGCACCTCTTCACTGACACGTTTACCTCCGGCAATAGAAATTTTCGACTCGCGTGCGCTCATCTTTTTTTTTTATTTTTTTTTTTACGCCGTTTTGCCTCCTTTACTTCTCGACGAGCTCTCGGGACATAGAGAAACATTTTGGCACAATGGCACGAGTTCCCGGATGGTGAAGGAGGGATATTCTTGAACAATGACCAATTCTTCGCGGTTTATTATTATTACCCTCTTCCTCGCAATTTCTCGTGGTCCGGCTGCTTCGCCCGCGAGAAGAGAGAAAGGCGGGGAGAAATCTCAGCTATAAGTCGACACGAAATTGCCGCTATCCTTGAAGAGAGCAGAGAGACGATTCTCGCTAAAAGTCCCCGAAGAAAACACCGCAACTATCGACGAAACTTATTGACGGCGATTTTTCAATGATTCTCGGAAGTATTTCGGGGTAAATTGTCGACGAAACCAGTAGAGGAGGAGTTGTAATAGAGAATCGAGAGAGTGGAGACCCGCGGTGGATACTGTTTTGGTGTGCGTGAACGCGTCGGGCCGGCAGCTTGAATGCGCACGAAGGAGAACGACAGCAGGTCTCCGAAAAACACGGTAAAGCCGCAGGTGTCATAAACCAATCGAGAGATTTCGCCGCCTCAATTATCCTTTATCCGACTCGGTTAAGAGAGAGAGAGAGGGAGAGCGCCATGCGAGAATGAAATTTTCAATAATCGTCTACGAGTCTCGTAATTTTTCGAAAAATTTTTATTTTATTTATTTATTATAATTATTATAATATTGTATTTATTTTTATTATTTTTAAAAAATGCAACATTTGCGGTCGAAAATATCGTAATTTTTATCGAATTTAATTTTAATAATATTTAAAATTTATTTCATGTTTTATTATTATTAGAAAAAAAAAAGAAAAAAAAAAATGTACAGTTTTGGATAAAAATAAATTATATTTCTTCAGCGGCAAACCGGAAGTCGAATTTTCAAATTGGTCGCCTAGCGGATCCACGGAATTTTTTTATGCGATGTTTTAACATCCGGATGGTCCGAAGATTAGGCGCAGTGTCCGCACCGACAAGAAACAAATGTTCCATCGGCTGAGTGGAGCTGCCAATTAACGTTCACGTAATTACAGTCTCGCAGGTCGGCATCGTTCGTCTGTTCAGTGTTCGCGTTATGGCTGATCTTTAGAATTTACGGTTTTTCCGGCATTCAACACCCGATGAACCATATCTGATACCTGTGTTCCTCGCTATATATATATATATATATATCAATAGTTTCAACTCTAGAAAAACAGTCTATTCGATGCCGCCAAAGGATTTTCACGCTTTTAGATGCAACGGACCGCTGCGCTTCTCGATACTTCTCCTCCCCCGATATTTCCCGATAATACAAAATTAACGAAAATAAAAAGATAATGAAAGTCGAACGCTCCAAAAAACATTCCATACTATATTTTTCTCCAAAAGAAAAATATACGTTACATCGAATCCATTAATCGGTTTATTGTTACGGGGTACAGTGGGGTAAAATGGACACGTGGAACATAACCAGAAATTGCTGAGATTTTTTTTAAATTTTGACCTGAAATTTGTCAAAAAATCCCTTTTGTAAAAAAAAATGATAGAATACATCTATCAATTCGTAATTTTACGATAAACACAATAAATTCCCAAATTCTTCGATCTTTTGAAAAAAAGTTCAATTTTTTTTTTTTTTTTTTTTCGATTTCTTATCCGAACCATTTTTCCCGTAAAAACAGTCAAATATTTCCGTAACTAAAGTACCATTACATGTGGTCAAAAAATAAAGGGTTATATGTCTACCGATCGCAGTTCGGATTATTAATGTTTCCTTCCGAGCATCGCGCGTATTATACACTCTATACACCGCATATATACACTAAAAAAAAAAAAAAAAATACAGATAACCGACGAGAGAGAAAAAGAAGAAAATCCACACGCTCTCTTAGCCACGAAAAGGAAACTGTTAAATCTATTATAGTTCAACTGTGGTCCGTCGTGGTGATCGTGATCGCTCTAGTCGTCGTGGTCTCCGAAGCAAAAAAACGATTCCCCCCATTGGAAGACAACGACGAGAAGGACGAGAGATCTATAGGATCTTTCTTCTGCACGACGGAAGAAGACCCTACGTGCCTATAGCCCCCGATAGTTCTTAGGCGAAGTATAACTATAACTACGAGATAAAAGAGAACCAACGGATCACCGAGAGGCTGCAGGTAGAGAGAGGAACCCTCGAGTAATCGTTCGCGAGAGACGAAGGAAGAATAATAAAATAAGTAAAAAAAAATAATAATAAAAATGAGAGATAAAATAAAAAGAAAGGAACTCGAGAAAACGATATGGGAAGCTATAACCCGCGACGGAGGCGAAACGTGTCATATAACCCCGTCGAGTCCCATATACGCGAGAAGATAAAAATCCGTGCAGCTATAGCACGTTTTTTCCCCTAAAAAAAAATATATATTCTTCGCAGGAAGAAAACGATCTCAAGCACAGCTTTCCTGCGCGACAAGAATTTTTTTACCATTTTTTTTTGTCATCTAACGGAATTACTAGACGAAAGATACTGCGGAAAGATTCCGTGTTGACTGTCGCGTTCGTTTTCCGTTTATCCGGGGCACCGATCTCGCTAGAGAATTCAGGGGATGTGATCTTCGTCGATTTTTCCATTTACATGTTTCCGTTTCGTGTGCAACAGACGCCCGGGACGATCCTCGTCGAAGGACTCATTATCTTGACGCGGAGATCGCTCCGGGGACACCGGACGAAACGAGACGATTTCTCGTCGATCGGATACCGACGACGTTCCGGGGAATGACGAGTCGTAAATTATATGTTTTTAGCTTCGGCTGTGACGCAAAATATGTAAAAAATAATAATAATAAATATACAAAAATTGATTGATAAAAAAAATAATAATAATTAATAACATTTTTAAAAAGTGGGAAACTGTTAAATCGGACATTATATCTTCTTAACTTCACTTGCGACGCAAAAAAAAAACAAATTGGAGTTAACAAAATGATTCGTTCCGCGTTGATTCAACGAGATTTATCGATTCTCCATAACTGCGCGCGGGAATGCAGGCGTTTTGTTTTCGTACGAAGAAAAACCGATTTGGCTGCGCGAAGAGAAGAGAGTTTCGTGAAGACGATACGAGAGATTCGCTCGACGGGGTTTTGATCCCTTATATTATTATCGTCTGAATAATTCATCGGTATTCGATGGAATAATAATAAAGTTCGATTCCCCAAAACGATTCGTCACAAACGAACCGAGAAACGACAGATGCGGGAGGAAGTCGCTAAATCTCAGTGGATTTCTTCACGAGAGACGCGTCTCGGGAAGAAATTATTGTCGATGAGAAGAACTTATCGAGGGGAACGTAGGAAATTGCATAATGATAAATATACATATATCGAGAGATCGCATTGGGTAGACGATGAAAAAGAGGATATCGACGTTATTACCAAATGAGAAAGGAATATCGATTATTGATGAATTCGAAAGTCCATCGATCAAATCGCACAATCTGCTGCTCGATTTTTTTTTAAAATTTTTATTTACTGTTCATTCAAATTTTTAAGATTTAATAATCGATCGAAACTTTGTTTGCGTTTAGTTTCGTTTTTTTTTTTACTACAGTGATCTATGATACCGACATTTGTAAAAATGTAAAAATAATTAGTGTCGATGTATTTAAATGAATAATTATCGATCTGATATTTTGAAATATTTCAAATTAAATCGGTAAATCGATAAATAAATCGAATTATCGATTAATTGGACAAAACGTTAATTAATTAAGTCGCAACGATCGGAACACATCGAGTGCACGCGTCGCTTCAAAAATTTCTATTACCGATCCATATGGATGCTGTATGGACCGTAGGAGGCAGCGATGCAGTGGTTTAAGGCATCGCGACTGGCATCTGTGCCGAGTGATTCATTGGTCCCGCGAACGGCTTTAGGGGGTTTTTCAAAGGGACCCCTCGGACTTAGGGACCCATCTTGTGTGCCCTCCGTGCTATACATTTATTTATATATACATATAGAGACCTATATAATTCTATATACGAGTTCTCTTCTCCTCGTGTTGATTTTTTGACTTAGCATCGTTCCGGCTGTATGCTACTGTTGACGGATTCCCCGAGACAAACCCATCCGAGAATCTCGAATAAAGCTTACGTCACTCTGCTCTCCGCGGCATTAACTGCATCAGCGGAGATTTCTTGGCCTCCGAAACGCACCACCCGAAGATTTGGGTACATCCGCTGCGAACGCGGATAGATCTTTCGAATTCATGGTCCAAAAAATCCTTTATAAATCTCGAGATTAAAAAAAAAAAAAAAATGCCTGCGGCCAAAGGATCAATTTTTTTTTTTTTTTTTTTTTTTTTTTTTTTTTTTTTTACTACTCGGAGAAAATTCTCCAGCATGCAATAAATTTGTAGCTTCCAGGCAACTTTAATGGATAAGTGAAATAAATTCCGAGATCCCATCCCGCGTATTTGTGAAGATAATAATTTTGTATCTCGTTCATAAAGCTTTTTCTCTGATCCCACTGACAACTTCTACCACCGTTTCCTAAATATTTTTAGAAACGACCCCTGCGCGATACATCGCACTGGTATAATAAATCCTTTCGGGATTGTTGAGTCTCGTTTTTAAATAAAACGGGCGCACTGACTACTCGAGCATCGCGAAAAAAATTGCGTTTCATTTTTTTGTTTTTTTTTTTTGTTTTATTAACAAAAAATTTTTATTTAAATAAATTTAGTTATTTGTATTGTTTTTCAAAAATAGGATAACCTAAATAAAATATCAATTTTATTAAATTGTTAACAATAATAATAATAATAATAAGTATTATTATTATTCATAAAACATTATTATTTTTTTTACGCAAAAAACAAAAATCAAACGAAATAAAAAAAAAAAAAAACAAATCGCGAATATTTATTTGCAATCTGTTTTCTCGCCATATGGTTTCGCGGTCGAGAGCGCCGCGATACACCGGAAATGCATCATTGTGAGGATTTTTTCTTTTTTTTTTTTTGTTGTTCGAATCCTCGAGAGTTCTACTTTGTGTTTCTTCTTCTTCTTATTTTCATCTTACACGCTATACTGAGAATGAGATCGGTTTTCGAGTACCCGGACAAGCTGCTACCGAGAGCGAAGGAAAAAAGAGACATCGGGAGAGTCCTGTCTCCGTTTCGTACGGTTGAGTGTCTGTGATTCGTCACCAGGAGGAAAACGTTCGAGATAAATGCTTCGCGACGTCTGTTTATACTTTCGGAGAGTGGCACGTGGTAAGTCTCATTCGTTTCAGAGAGGACAGTATTAGAGGACTTCGTAGTCAGCTTTAGGAGCGCAAGACGAAAAAAAAAAATAAAAATTGTTCATGCAGACGCACTCTCGAGAGGCTCGACCACCGAGAAGACTCGATTCCCGAGCCGCGCGTCGACGTCTGTCCCACTTGCGTGGACGTGACTACGCGAAGAACGCGGCTTTTAACGCTTCGTGAAGGTTTATTTTCATAAATCGACCGACGAAAAAACCCTTTTCTTCTTTATTATTTCTTTCCCTCGTCTACTTTATCTCTGTGGCTACTGTACTGCTATCTAATTTTGTATTACAATGCGCGCGACGAGCGCCGCGATGTATATACAAATAAATAACGGATACACGATGCGTCGGTGAAAAATGTTCAACTTTTGGAATTTGTCGGTACCTTCAACGATATTCGCTAATCATGTGAACATTTTTCATTGAATTGAATATTTATTATTATTTTTTAATTCATTGCATTTTAATTTTAAGGTTATGTCGCGTAATTATTGGAATTAATCTCCATAATTGAGATGAAAAATCGGTCTTCGATCTTTTTTTTCGGACATATTGGACCGAAATTTACGAAATTTTTACCGGAAGTAGCGATCTTGGTTTTTTTTTTTTTTTTTTCGAAAATACGTGAACTCCGAAATATTCCTTTTTTTTTTTTTCTTTTTTCGACAAGAATATTGCGTACAGCGAACAATATGAACGTTTTTCTTTTTATTGGGTCGTAAAACTTGATAAACTTGATAATATTTATACTTTTTAACATCGGCCGGCGGAGACGATAAGAGAATTGTTAAAGGACCGGTTGTCTTGATCCGTACATATCCTCGGGGGGTCACCCGAGATTCGTGGCCGAAATTATACTCTCTTGAAGCCCCGAGACAAGCCGTCACAGAGTTCGTACGTGCCGCTCCGCTCTCTACAAACTCCGCGCCGAAAAGTACTCGACATTTTTTTTTTTTTTTTTTTTTTTCTTATTCTTTCGACGCACTCGCGACCCTTTCCGTCACGAACTCTTCACATATTCTACCCACGCCGGATCTCTGCCAAGCATCTCACTCTCGTATTCTCTCGAAAGATATAATATACAGAGAGAGTCTCTCTCCCGGAGAACCGGTATCATCGAGTTATCGTCATAATACAATCCCCTCCATCTCTGTGCCCCGAACCGAGTGCACGAACCCGGAATAAGAAATGCGAGAATGAAAATTCTGTCGGTTAGGCGCGACCTACCGAAGGCCCTTCCGGAACTCCCTCATCCCCGACTGGATCTTCTTGTCGGAATCACCGATCTCGATCTCATTCGTGAGCCACACGCTCTTCTTCTTCGAAGACCGTAAGAAAGATATATACCCCCGTCTATCCTTTTCTCGTCCCGTGGACAGAATTTTTTTTTAAATGTGTGGTTTGTAGAATTTCGAGCTGAAGATCGTTTTTTTTTTTTTTTTTTTTTTTTTTTTTTCGAAACATGTTGCGTGTCTATTCTTTGACGATGATTATTCTTCGTGTCCCGTCAACGACGCTTTTTTTTATTTATATTCCATATTTATAAATATGTTTTTTTTTTTTTTGTTTACGACATGAATAGATATCCATCGATCTTTTTTTTTAATTTAATTTTAATTTTTCATATTATTTATTATTATTGTTGTTTATTAAATGATGAAATATTTTAATATTCATAAATAATTTATATTGAAAATGATAAATAGTTGGAATATTTTTTTTCATACTTGTATCATTTAAGGTTTATGAATTTAACTGAAATTTTCGAAATTTTGTTTTTTTTTTCTTTTTTTTTTTTTAAGGCGATATCGTTCAGTTAACGAAAAGTTGATAAATTTTTCGGACCACGAAGAGTAAAACGTTCAGAATAATTTATATATCGTTATTACAAAAAAATATATATTTTTTTTTATTAATTCAAACATCGGAGCGGTGCTCACTACAAAGTTTCTTAAGCTCTCATCAAAGTGCGATTATAGACTAGGGATGGTTTTTTTTTTTTTTTTTGTGCGATAAATAAAATATTGTCGTGACCAGCATCGTCAATATTTTCCGCGTAACTCGTATCGTCGAATAATTATAATTTTTTTTTTTAGATCCCGTTTAAAAGTATTTCTTTTTTTTTTCATCGCACGAGTTACCCACAGAATCGCGAAATTTCCTTCGACGATCAATTGAGAGACATAAATTATTTTTGACGATTTAACGGGGCGTTAAGCAATTTCAGGTCAAAAAGTGTTTTTTCTTTGGGTCGTTAAAAAAAATCGTATGAAAAAGTTCGATGCAATTTTACATAAAAAAAAATTCCCGACACGAATGCAACATCGCGTGGAAAATATTCCAATTTTTTAAAAATCGCTTTAAAAAAATTCTCTATTAAAAAAAAAAATCAATTTCTTCGACAATCTTTAATACTTCGAATCCGATTTTTTTTTAATGCGATCAGAACACTATTACCAACGAACTAATCGCCGGAAATTAATCATCCGTTCTTTTTTCGCCTATAAAAAAAATAAATAAAAAACATTTTTGTACTTCGAAATTCTGCCCTTTAAATAATCAAAATCGAAGCAAACTTCATTATTAATTTTTAGTCCAAAATATAGCTAAAAAAAAATTAATATCGAGATCATCTAATAATAGGAAAAAAAAAAAGCAAAAAAAAAAAAAATTCTGAAATGTGGTGAAAATCTTTTTTTTTTTTTTCTTACCGACCGTCAAAAGAAAATTTTCCTATCTTCGTCCACGAGATCGCGGGGAAAAAAAAAAAAAAAAAAATTCAAGCGATAACGCCGGGTAAACGAATATTCAACTGTCCGTGTTGTCCACCGGAATTCGCGCAATTCTCATTATTATTCGTCGCGTTGTTGTACCTCTCGCGATCCATTTTCGTTGCCTGAATCTTCGCCTCGTTTTGCGCGGCGTTCTCGACGTTAACCGGTGTATTATTCTCTGTCGTCGTCGTCGTCGTCGTCGTAGTCGTAACGCCGTCAAAGCCAACTTCGCTCGTCGCGTCTTTGCTGTCCACTGGATCCGCGTAGACGAGTCTCGCCGCGTAGCAGAGAAACAGCATCTCGATTAGCATCAGCGCGTTGTAGGTAACTGAAATCGAGAATGAAACCTGAGACTTTGCGTTGTGTGTTTGCCGAACTAAACGCGAACTCGCGAGGGTTCAGAAGGAGGCAAGAGAGGCAGTGGAGACCCAGTCGTCGTCGTCGGTGAATTCGTCTGTTCATTCGCTTAGTCTCCGCGCCTTCTACCCACAGAGGGGTTGGCCATTCGCTAAACTCGTTCGGAGTCCGAATTAAGCAACGCAGACGGGTAGAACGTCGTCTAAGACGACGAAGAACTTACGAAGATCGAGAGCCGTATATATATTTTTTTTTTTCCATAGTATATACTGCATATATAATATATATACATATTTATAAAAAAAAAAAAAAAAAATTGAAATACGAAGAAATTATTACGAAAAAAAAAATATATATAATTTTTTTTTTTTTCGTAATATTTTTTTATTAATATTTATATACCTATATATGTGCGAAGAATGTATAGTTTGTATATATAAATAGTATATATATACTATATGTATAAACATACATAGGACGGGGGAAGAAAGAAGAGAGGAGAGAGAAAAAAATCGCGAGAAGGCGCGCGTTCGCGGTCTCTCTGTCATCAAACGGGTTCGCCGAGTCCTTTGTTACCCCTCCCGCCCCCCTTTGGACCTCTTCTCCTGTTCCTTATGAGGATCGGAAGAACAGGTAATTCCTTGCGCGAGCCTCGCGCTGGATGAGAGGAGAAAAGAGATTTGGATGAGGAGAAGAGAGGAGGTGGAGATCTCCCTCTACGTACATATACCTCTGTTAGACCCGAGAGGAGAGAACCTTTTGCGACCCCCGAAGAGATATTCGCGAGTGGCCTGCAACTCACTCGACGAAACTCAATCTATCTTCACTCCGTCTACCCGAAGGCTTGGGAATTATTTTTGGATATTCAATGGAGACGATCATTATGCTAATTATGCGAAAATTAAATTCATTGTTTTTTTATCAATTTTTTTTAAATTTAATTTAACAAAAAAAAAAATAATTGGACTCATTCACTAATGAGAGGAAAGAGTTACTGCAATAATACTACGATTATGGTAAAACATTTTTTATGTTGTTCATTTTTTTTTTTCGATTTTTGTAAATTTTTTTTTCAATTTTTTTTTTCACTTTATTTTTTCAAATTTTTTTTTCACTTTATTTTTTCAAATTTTTTTTTCCCCTTTAATTTTTCAATTTTTTTTTTCACTTTATTTTTTCAAATTTTTTTTTCACTTTATTTTTTCAAATTTTTTTTTCCCCTTTAATTTTTCAAATTTTTTTTTCATTTTAATTTTTCCATTTTTTTTTCACTTTAATTTTTCAAATTTTTTTTTCATTTTAATTTTTCCATTTTTTTTTCACTTCAATGTTTCAAATTTTCTATTCCCCTTTAATTTTCCAAATTTTTTTTTCCCTTTAATGTTTTCATTTTTTTTTACCGACGAAAATTCGTGACATCCATTGCCTTAAAATATCTCGAGGATTTATTACGAAAAAAAAAAAAAAAAAATTCCATGCAGAAATAATGGCAGCGTGATACTCACAATTAGCATAGACTTGCGGTGTTATAGGCGGATTGCACGGAAACAAACCGGTGCCCGGTAAGCTTTTGACGATGAAACCTTGCAGTTTTGAGAAAAGTAGTACCATCTGGACGACCGCCGTCTTGTGTCGTAGATTCGATCCTACGAAAGAGAAGAGAGCCACAAGTTGTATTAAAAAAAAAAAAAAAAAAAAAAAATATCGAAAAAAAGAAGAGCTCTTTTTTTACGACGCAGTTTCGTTTAGCATCTGTGAGCGGAACAATGCCACCGGTTTTCTTTCTCTTCTACCATCGTCTATGTATTTTTCTCCTCTCTCGGGGACCCAGAAGCGCGTGTGGTCTCGACGAGTGTTTGTTAATATATTCTCACGATAGTAAGAAACACTAAAGGTAATATTTCCGTACCGGTAGTTGTACAATAGTACGACTCGCGTCCGGACACTTGTGTAAATATCGGCTACCGGCCCTCAATTTAAATTTTCACGTTTCCATCACAATTAAAAAGTCTGACGTATGATAATAAGATTAATAAAATATAAACGCGTAAATATTTTTTTTTAACTTGACAATGAAAAAATACCAGGAAAGTGCATAATACGAATGCAAACGAAGATTACTTTATAAAATACGATAAATAATCGATATTTATCGATAAAATTGTCTCGATAAATAATAATAGCCTTCGATGCGTTTCCGCGTATTTTGCGATAACGCGGAAGATAATGCCGTTTGCTACTGTGATTCGGTCTCTGATATAATTATACGGTTGTACCATCGATTAGAGAAACCGGAAGATCGGTAAATTATTTTCCGTTCTCAAATTAAATTTAGTTTTTGTTTTTCCGATTTTTTTTTTAATCTGTAGTGAGTTCCCGAAGATTCATTATTGTTATCGAGAGTTCGTTAAAATATAATCTTTTTTTTTAATAGAAATAAATTACATTTGATGGATCGTATGTATCATTCCTGTAACCTGCGATTGGTCGGTTATTTATCGACTGAATAAACGAGAGCGGAGCAAAATGGATATGCGGGGCGAAATGGTCTCATATAGAAAGACAATTAATTGAAAAAAAATCGAAATCAAATTTTTCAAAAATTGACTTAATTTCCGAAAAAAAAAAAAAAAAAAAAATTGATAAAAAAATTTACCGATAAAAAATTTGATAAAAAAATGTATTTACCTGGATTGACTTCCCGAAGGCTCATCATCGCTATCGAGAGTCCATACAGTCCGAGAAGTATACTGGTGACCGACAGCGGTTGCAGAAATATTCCATATTTCGTTGCAAAAATCGGATTTTCCACAGACATGAATAGACATATGCAGTAGATCAGTGTCTGCAAAACAATTTTGTTAACACAGACGATTCTTCATTTTTTTTTTTTTTTTTTCGTTCGTTCGTTTATCAATTCTCAATCGTAGAACTGATAACGTTATCAGTAGAAATATTTGCCTTTCGCATAGATTCGCGCGACAATCAAATGAGATCGTCAACGATTTATTACCTGAACGATTGGAAGTTGAAGAACGATTACTTGCAACCACGACAAATTGGTCGGATTCATCTCGAGCTCCGGAAACGGCAAACACGGCCAGCAGCAACAGGGACCTACGCGCAGCTTGAGAGACGGTAATTTTTTCACCTCTCGTCGGCCGACGTCGATTAGCAGAAGATAGAGACGATAGAGGACTATCGTAAGGAAGATTTGAGTAACCGCTTCGGACAGAAGCTGCGATCTATATAAAAAAAAAAAAAAAAAAAAAAAAAAAAAAACAAACATGAGAAAGAACTATAGGAGATCGTTATTTCGCTGCTTCGATGTCCCTTTTTCCGAATCGTCTCTACCGCCTCGGAGCTTTGTGTCTCCGGCGACTCTTTTTTTTGTTTTTTTTTTTTTTTTTTTCGAAAAAGTCGAGCAAAGCAGCGGCACGAAAAATTCCGAGGGGACAACTGTCTCTCCTTCGCGGAGCCTGGAACTTGTCTCCCGATCGTAGAGAAAGAAGAAAAACGTTTTGGAGACACAGCGGAGGCCCACCGGGCGACATGCACCAAATTTCGGCGTTAATGGAGTCTTCCCAAGTGTCCTCTTCTACAAGACTCGAGAAAGGGAGAGAGAACTGCGACAAACTCTTATTCCCCTATCGAGATAACTATCGAGGAACGCTTGTTGTGTGGCCATATCGCGAAAAAAAAAAATTACTATTTCGAGAACGGGACAGGAACTCAGTCGAGAAGATATATAGCGAGTTGAAGAAAACATTTTTCAAGAAGAAACCTAATGCATCATTGGCTAGCAGATGCGTGAAAAATATTTGTCGCCAACGACTCCGTTTTTTACATGAAAAAAAAAAAAAAAAAAAAAAAAAAAAAAAAAAAAACCAACAGATGTATCGATAATCGAAGTTAATATCGGCGAGAGGAGCAAATCGACTCCAATAGAAAAAAAAAAAAAAAAAAATGACGACTCGACCAGTCGTAATTTTGAAGTTAATAAATTTTCCTCAAAAAAAAAAAAAAAAATGCTTAAAAATTATTTGTCGCCGAAAAATCAGTTTTCCACGAAAAAAAAAAAAAAAACGCTCGACAGGTGTCTCGATAACAGTGAATTTCGCCGAGACAAGCAATTAACTCCGAACCAAACAAAAAAAAAAAATTGTCACTCGACTAATCGTAATTCTCGTCGCCGAGTTCCATTTTCGTCTTCCATCGTATCCCTAAATGCTAATGGATTGTTTCACGAGCCTTTAAAACGATTGTTATCCGAAAAGATTATTGCAGGATTATCGATCCTTCGGAGGCTCACGGTTGTCCAGAAAATAGAATTCTTCTTATCGACGAGTTTCTACGAGGGTTATTTTTTTTCGAAACATGACTTTGATCTCTCGAAGGGAAAAGAAAGAACGAGAACGAGATCATTAGCGAAGAAATGGACTCGTTCGTCTTTCGTGCGTCTGGCGCGCGTTGAACGATCCCCCGACCCTCCCTCGTTAAGGCAACTCGTTCTTTCGACCAAAACCCGGGGGTAGACTGCCCCCCTTCCTCCCCCTTTTTTCGTTTAGATTCATCGCGGCGAGACGAACTCGGAATATTTTCTAAGCGCAAAACCCATCGGCGAGTCCATCCCTTCGAGATTTCTCTTCGAACTCAAATGATCTCTTCGAACTCTGGTAATTTGGGTTCTCGTCGCGTGAAAAACTTGTCGTCTAATCCTCTCGGCTCCCGAGGAACCCTTTTCTCAGTTTCCACTCGAGCGAAACGAAAAACTCGGGGAAGCCGAGTGGACAGACTTCAATCGCAGGTTACACCATAGTATAACTTCCCTTTCGAATTTTTTTTTTTCTCTCTAATGAATGGTTATTTATATTATGCAATACCTGGGTATGGAGAGTGCAATAAGACTGCATAAGCTCGCTATCGGATAGACGGACATTATTAGAAGAACGTTTCTCTTATATGACTTGCTCTCCTTCGTGAATAAACATGTGTAGCATGCGTCGACAGCGAGGTAAAGAGTCACGGAGGTCAGAATCGTGCCAAGGCTCACGAAAACAACACCGAATGCGCCCAAACCTGTAACATAAAAAAAAGTAATCATCGTGATTCATGGCACTACAAAATAATAAATAATAAATAATAAATAATAAATAATAAATAATAAATAATAAATAATAAATAATAAATAATAAATAATAAATAATAAATAATAAATAATAAATAATAAATAATAAATAATAAATAATAAATAATAAATAATAAATAATAAATAATAAATAATAAATAATAAATAATAAATAATAAATAATAAATAATAAATAATAAATAATAAATAATAAATAATAAATAATAAATAATAAATAATAAATAATAAATAATAAATAATAAATAATAAATAATAAATAATAAATAATAAATAATAAATAATAAATAATAAATAATAAATAATAAATAATAAATAATAAATAATAAATTCGCATGTGAAAAAAACATTGCGATGACGAAAGGTATATATTGTAATAGGAGAAGCGACCGCGTGACCTCATACGCAATTATAATTTTCTCATTGCTCGGCGAACAATTTTCGTCATCGATGGGTGAGTTGTTATCGGTTAACGTTCGATTAACCTCACCGGATTTCGTTCCTTTAATTGCGCGGAATTAATTTAAACAGCGAAATTTGATTCGAATCTATTTTAAACTCTGTAGATAATTGTGTCAGAATTTGTCGGGTTCGATAAATTGATTTTTTGCTTTTTCCTCGATCGATTGAAGCTCCGTATCCGATTCGAGATCGAACGTCAATTTAATGTTTCTATCAGCGATGTAATACGCCTTATTTTTTACCGTTTTATTCTTTATTCTTTATCGTAAGCTACTTGCGTCTCAATCGAGTATACGAAGAAACGCAGAGATATACGTAACGGGTGCGAGTAGGAAAACTTTCACCTCACGGTGAACTCGAAGCGAATTCTTCGAGCATAAAAAACATTTAGAAGAATTGCGAAAAAAATATTTCGATGTACGCCGCAAAAGCAATATTACGAAAAAGAAAAAAAAAAAAATTGCAAAAACAAAATTAAAAAATGGAAAATCTCTGTTATCCTTTTATTAGCAGAATAGTGCGTATATTCGTTAAATAGATGACAAAAATAAATTATAAAAAATGAGAAATTTATATCGAAAAAAAAAAAAAATGTATTGAAATAATAATAATATTTTTGTTTATTGAAATTTATTGAATTTTACAATTTATTTATTTTTAATAATTTTATAGAGAAAATGTGTCGAGTAATTGAGGAAATGATGTTTTTTTTTACGGGGAAAAAAATTAGTTTTTGGGCAGTTGAAGAATTGAACGCGAGACGACGAACGAAAGAAGCAAAGTACCCTAAATTAACTTTCGGTACTCGAAGCCGCGTCCTTGTAATCGCGGTCGGTGCCTTAAATTTCGGTTTCTCGAATGATTCTTTGACGTCGAAGTCGGAGACTCGGGCCGAGAGAGTCCTGAAATGTTACCTGGAATATGACAGTAGAAATAAAAGTCGTCTAAGTGGCCCTACGCTATAAAATAGTGGGGTTAATTCTTTTCTTCCTCTCCCTTTTCCTTTTATTATTGCGCCTAAAACCCTCATTAACTCTCTCTCCGACCCCCCAAAACCTCCGCGCGCTCCGCGCTGTACATTTCCCGTTGTTATTATTAGATTTAAGATTTTTTTTTTTCTCCCGACGAATATAAAGAGTAAAGTGATGACTATGGCGTGAGAATTTTTGGTAGACAAATTTTTTATCGCGTTGCCTCGTAAATTAAACAGTTTTTTAAATTAATTTAGTTGTTGTTTTTTTTAATTTTTTTTTTATCGATTTATTTCTAATTATTTTATCAATTTATTTTTTATTTTTAATGATTTTTTTCTACGTACGATTTTCTTAAAAATTACTTAATCTAATTTTTTTGCAACTCACTGTAAATGTATTCTGCGGCCGGTGGCACGTAATCATATTTGCACGTAAAATTAACGATGTATTCCGAATCATCGATCGATTGAGAGTCCGGATTTTCCATGATTTTTCCAAAATTAAAAAAAAATTAATTCGAAAAAAAAAAAAAAAAAAAAACAAAAAAAACCGATGAATTTTGTTTATTAATCGCCGAGGCCACGCGCTCGATTGAGTGCGATACACTCGCGGACTGGCGAAGCTATAGCGAGGGAAGTTGTTCGCGTCGCTCTCGTGTTTCGTTAAGTGAGAGTTTGTTTCCCCACTTTTACTTGTTACCTCGCAGCGCGCGCGAGTGTAACCGAAGTTCGCGCTGTAATGCATTATCTCTTTTACGCGGTAAGGTTTGTTAAGCTTCGGCAAAGTGGGACACAGCTTGTAGGCAAAAATAGACAATGATAATACTAGAAAAAAAAGGAAATAGAAGAAAAGGAATCAACTAGTTAATCGAGGAAAAGGAAGACGAGATTCCCGGCGAAAAGTATTTTAATCAATTTTTCGAACGAACGAGAACTCAACGATCTCTTCCTTACATTTGTCGAGTGAAAGTTAGAAAGTGAGAGTATCGTGAGTGCCTCGAAGAATCGTTGAAATTCGAGATCTCAGGTACGAGAAGCGCCGCGGATATTCGAGAAACTCGATAATATTTTTTACCGACGGAGGATTATCCTTTTGGTAGTGAAATTTTTCGGAACCGGCACTCGATTAATTCTCGAGGGATGATAGATCGGGAAATGGCGAAGAGTTTGAAACGACTGGGAATCGGTTGTTTATCGACGCGGAAGAGAAATCTACCAAAACAGCACGAGTTCTGGAAGGGAACTTCTTTACCGGCTGCGAATTCCTACATTTTATTCCGTGGATAATACATCGAGAAAACGTGAAGAGTTCGAAGTGACCGGCGGTCGGTCATTTCTCGACTCGACAGAATAATACTATATATTGTATTAATTACGTATATCGATCATTAAGGGGCACATTTACCCGACGCTTTGAAATTCGAGTTAAAATTTGAATTTTTTTTTTTCTCAAAAACTGCAGGAGATAAAGAAATGATTTTTTTTTTCTCGTAAGGTACACTTCGGAGTCGCGTAATGAAAAATTATCAAAAAATGTTGAAAAGCAAAATCCATTTTTTATAAAATTTTTTGTTTGCCGATGAAAAAAAATTAAATGCGCTTTTCGATCTGTAATCGTGAAAATGAGTGAAATTGCCGTATCAACATCGTTGGACATTTAAATGAATAAATTGTAACAAATTACAAAAAAATTAAATAAAATGAACATCGACTACACAGTAAAAATTGCAGTCTCATTTTACGAGCTGCCGAAACACGAAACTCCATAAATATCGATTAAAATCAATAATCAATTCGGAGGGAAAGACTCAGACTCTCTCGTAAAGTATTTTTTTTTTTTTTTTATCGCTCTCGACTGCAACTATATATATATTTAATCGAATTTCTATTAAGAGTTCAATGTTAATACGACGATTCTGTTAACACAGTTAGGGAAACCGGCGATAAATCTCGTTCTCCTGTCGGCAGCTCGGCAGCCCGAAGGTCGGCGGGGATAAGTCAAGTGACCCTATTCCCGTCGATGCTGCGGAAGATCGTAATCTCGGATGTCGCCGACTTCGACTTTTCCTTTCTCTGAACTTGAACTGCAGAAAAAAAGCTATTCAAGCGTTTGATACCGAAAGTATACGGATGCATTCGCAGGAAAGTGACTCTCTAACGACTCTCTCGCCGCCGATTCCTCTTCGGGGTTCGTCGCGGCACGCGAGAGAGGCGCGAACGCACGGGGAGGTCGAAAGTCACGCATCTCGCGCTTCTGCTAAGTACTTAACGAAAGAAAAAAAAAAAAAGAGTTCTCGCGAAGAGTTCGCGGATTCTATCGACACGAGGAGTCGTCGGCGACGGTGTGGAAAAAGGTGGTGGAGGGTACATATAGCCGGAGGAGGAGGAACACAGAAAGAGAATCCGCCGGTGAGACTCGGCTGAGAGATATAGAGAGAGAGTTTGAAAGTAGGCCTTCGTCGCTCAGTCACTTGTCGACTGCGTAGCCGGACGATTGGATAGCGGCAATGGTGAGTAAAATCGTAATTCCGGTCCCCAATCATTTTCTCGATTATATCCGGTAAAAGATCGAATTTTTATCAATTCAACGAATTAATAATATAATTGTTTTTGTTATTGATTTGTTGAATTAATAACCTTTTTTTTTGGTCAATGAAAAATTATGGAAAATATTTATTGAAATTTGAAAAAAAAAAAAAATATTAAATTTTGAAAAATAAATTGAAAAAATTGAAATTCAGAAAATCTTTACGGTGGATATATGGCGAAATAATAATTTTAACATGAGGGGTGAAAAAAAGATTCTTCGTATTAATAAAACAACAAAATAAATAACAAACCAACGAACAAATAAATTAATAACAAAAAAATAATAAAAAAATCAACTAAAAAAATTAAAAATGGAATAAACAACAAATCGATACGAAATAACTTGAATAATCGATTCGACATCGTTAAAAAAAAAATTATTCCCTTCATATTAATTGATCGAAGATAACGCGTAATTTTCGAAGGGAACAAAATCGATTTTTCCATTTACGCGATCGTTCCGACAACCCAATCGCAGCAACCCAAAAAAAAAAAAAAAAATTGAAAAAAAAAAATGAAAGTGAAACTTTCGATTCAACGTCGAGGTTTGTCATCTTCCGATGCGTTATCCGTGTCTAATATTTTCCAGTGACCAATTTACATCGTTAGATACGAAAACGCGCCCCCGCGCCCGGTGTTCGCTATACCAGAAGTGAATGCCAATTCAACAGCGGAAAAATAATTTGAATTGCGTTTTCCACCGAAGCGTGATTTCGTTCGACAAATTGGTCGGGTGTCATAGTTGTTTGTCGAAAGAATAAATTGTTCCACTGTTACGTTTTTCATTACAAACACAAAAAAAAAAAACAAAATTAAATACCGCGACGAATTGGAAAAAAAAAAAAAAAAACTTCAGTACGAGTTACGTATCGAAGATTATAGAAGTTTTACGGAAATTCCCCCAATCATCCGATTATTTGTTTCCGAAGAAAAAATAGCTTTCCTGCATTTTTATCATAAATATTAAAATAAACAATAAATATAAAATGAATAAAAATAATATTAAAAAAAAATTTATTAATATTGATTAATTTTATTATTATTTTAAAAATAATAAAAAAAACGAATTGAAAAAAAAATTTAATTTCGTCGACAATTTCCTCTATCATCCGCGTAATTATTTTCAAATTAGAAATCGCTTCTTTTTTTTTTCATTTTTAAAAATAGAAGAAAAACAAAAGTAAATACCAAAGCAAATTAGAAAAAAAAAAAAGAAAATCGTGATACAACGTTGCGTATCGAAGATTATAGAAGCTTCGCGGAAAGTCATCCGGTCGGCGCGGCACTGTGTTTAACTTTAATCCATGTCGTTGAAGGTGCAACTTCCACAACTCGTGTACGCGAGTCGCTTCGGAGAAATGAGAGCATCGGAAGGCGTATATAAACGCGTATACGCGTACGTGAGCGCGTAATGAACCGGTGTGTCGTTTTATTCGACGTGTAATATTGTCGAGTCGCGGTGCGATAGCTAAGGCTGTACGCATCGTTCGTCGTTCAACTGGACTTTCTCGATCGGTCAGACCGGTCAAGGATTCTGTCCGATGGTCAAACGCACTCGGCGCGCACATGAATATCGTTCGCGCGACAGCGTTAAAAACAAATCGCTTGTTAAGCAACAATAACGCGCTACCGATCGCCGTTCAGTCACCTCGACGATCGAAAGTTCAGTAACCAAATGAAAAAAAAAAAAATAAAAAAAAAAAAAAAAATAAACAAATAAACATCGTGACGGAGAACGGTTTCATGCAAAGTGTGTCGTTCTTCGCTGCCGATAGATAATCATCGTAAGGTGAACGGCGTTGACGACGATTTCGGAAATTCCCGAACGATTGTAGGCCACGGTCCACCGGAGTTGGCGGGGGTCACTATGTCGTGATCCTGCTACCGCTCATCTCGGTCGTCGATGTTAAAGACACCGACGACGAAGATAGTATTTCGGTGAGTCATGAGAGATCACCTGCCGGGAGCGTTAACCCGGCGCCGGTAAAGCCGCGGCGCCCTTCTCCCCGTAATCGCGTAAATATAATTACGGAAAAAAAAATGAAAAAATAAACAATCAACGTGAAAGCCGTACGTGACTGCATGACTTGTTTGAGGACCTGGTGATCCCGCGTGTTACAGCGGTTTAATTACTTTCGCGAACGAAATGTATAATTAAATTCGCGAACGACACGGGAAAGTCGGAAAAAATTGTTTATTGTACCGTTGCGTATTTCTTGACGCGATTTATTTATTCACCATGAGATATTCGTATTGTCGAGGAAATAGGGGACATCGGGGGGAAAATGAATCGTTAAAATATATCTTGTAAAATGAATGAAACTTCGCGAATTGGTCAATCGGTTCATGTCGCCCCGGTCTCCCGCGCTAGGATTATCGCGTGACGGCGACTGAGGTTTTGAATATATTATCGCGTTGTGAAACCCATCGGCCTATTCAGTTTCGACCTTTAGAATATCTTCTTTGCTTCACCAACGATTTATAAAAAAAATAAATAAAGCGTATGCAAAAATACGTACCTTGGACATTGCGACAAGTTTTCACCTTAAAGACACTCGATTTCTTATTTATTTTTATTTTTTTTTCAGATTGCACTGTTATGCCTCGCGGCGCTCCTCGGACTGGGCAATTGCCTGGAGAACATACCGACGTCGCGTCGAGATATCGAAACATCGATAAATCGAACGATCGAGGAAGTCGAAAGAATGATCGAAGCCGATCCCAGCCTCCCGAGACTGTCGAGAAGCGAAATTGTCGATATTCTCTTCAACATAACGTCCCGCGACATGGACAGTTACAAGGACTATGTCGATAAAACTCGTGAAAATTATCAGCGCGCCTTGATGGTCGTTCTTCCCTACAATTCCAAAGATTCCAACGACGAAACTCTCAAAGATCTCTACACCAAAGCCCCGCAGTATCAGATCCTTGCCGATTCCCCGGAATCTTCGGAAAGCATAAAAAATGAATCGACAAAATCGGCAACAAAATCGTCGAATTTGATCGACACGAGAACAAAGTGGAGCGAAGAAAATCCCAACGAAACGACGAATCGTTATAAAAATCACCGAGAAACCTACACTGACGTAAAAATCGATCGACCGACTCAGGAAACTCTTCGAGATAAAAAAATCGGTACATCTCCGGAAAAGTTTACCTTCAATCTCGCGAACTTCGATAAATCGAGCGAAAAGATATCGTCAACGATTTCGCCAGATTCACGAAACACGGAGAAAAATCGTGCAACACCGAGCCGATCGAATATAGAAATCGTTTACAGCACAAGTGTTACGCAGAGACCGATAACTACGAAGACTGTCGTTCACACAACAGAAAATGGACCAACGACGATACCGACGAGATCGACGCAAAACGTTCTGACCTCTGATCAGTGGCGTTACAACGCTCCACCGCCGAGCACGACGACAGAGCCCCGAAAATCGGCAACCGATTTTTCAAAAAATCGGCAAAAGTTACCGATCAACCATTTTCTACCAACGATGGTGACGGAATCTGATGAAAAAACTATCCTCCCAGCATCCACGAGCGCCTCGAGAGTCGTTCAGCTTCCGGTAGACGAAATGGACTTCGATATGGCGAATCTGCGAATTCTGAATGTTGACGAGAAACCGGTACCTTTCTACGTGACACCGATGTCCTCCACGAATCCGGCGAAACTCGAGGACTCCATGACGACGGCCAACACACCAGCAGTAACGAGAACTGCGATGCCGATGCGAGAAGAAGTTCAGACACTTTTGGCTTCGATCGGTTTGCATCCTAAGGACGAAAAATCGGCAAGTAAAAAGCAAAACAAAAGTAAACCGGAACTGAACAAGATATTCGGCGCGAATTTCCAGATTCCCGACACCAACTACGTTTCAAGAGAGGAATCTTTCGTTACCGCGGCTTCGACCAGTTCAAACATATTTGAAAAGGCCCCGCAGGACGTCCGGCAAGGAGTCAGCAATCTCTCGCCTGACGTTCAGCTGTTGTTTCAACGTTTCGGTCTCCAAACTTCGGCGAAAGAACGCGAAAATGAAGCTGCCAAATCTACGACAGTGAAACCACGTGTAGCGACTGTTAAAACAAGTTTCTGGAACAACTTCAAACCACTTCCGACGTCTGAGGTAAAGGACGAGGGAATGAAGGACTTTCTGGCGAAGTTTGGATTGGGAATCAATGCCAATAGGAATGAAAAGGCGATAAAGACCCGGAAGAGCGAGGATAAGCCTCCATCGCTGATTGACGCTGTTCCGGGTAACATGCGGCAAATTCTTGAGAACATTGGATTGATTAGAAAGTCTCAGAGGCACGCGGTACCAAGGATCACCTTGGAAACGACTGAGGCACCGCAGCTTCACGTTTTTAAACCTCACGAGACGTCGCTGGATGACGAAAAGCAACGGACGAAGATCAACGAGCTTCTGGACACCGTGAAACAGGTTCAGGAGGGCAAAGCTGATGTTGCTGCCGTCCAACAAGTCGCTAAGGAACTTCTCGAGACAACGAAATCGCTGAAGAATGGTCCGGATCCGTTGAGTTTGGAGGAGATATTGAAAATGTACAATGATGACGTGAAGAATGAAATTAAGAGGCAACAGGACCCGAAGGATCTCGCAGACATGGCGACGAGCGGTATTAAGAGATTAATGATATTTGCTCTGGGAACTTCGGAATTGTGGGTCGAGAGGATCATAGATGGACTAACGATGATTAAGAATGTCCTAACAAATGTGACTAATAAACTTCGTATGACTGAGGATACTTCCGAGGAATTAGATTCCAGCTAACTGGAGCTTTAGGCGACTCTATTTAACGATCTCTACCTTACCGACTCAGTATTTTATTTTAAGATGATGTGAAAAAAAATGGCCGCGCAACTTCTTTTTTCTCTCATATATATATCACTTCAAAATTATATTTATTACAGTTTCGGTTACCGACTGAGTCTTTTCACATCACCTTAATTAAGTAATAAACTTCGACTTTTCTACGATTTCTCCGTGGAATTTGATTCCAATTCTTATCTTCTTTGTGACTGAATAACAATCTCTTCCTCGCCGTCTCAGTATTATTGAATAGTTTTTTTTCTTTTGGGCGTTTGCGGCTTTGCGACGAATTTTCTTTTTGCTGCTTTTTCGTTGGCGTTCAAAAATACTAAAAAGTTATTAACAAAATCGAGAAAAAAAGTCGTCCAACGAATCGTCCGGCAACCTAAAGTTTTTGAGTAGACATTCATTCCATCATTGTTCTGAAAACATATTAATTTTTCTGAATTTTTTTCTAATTTTTGGATTTTTTTTTTATGAATAAAAAATTATGAATTTTAGATATCTTTTTGCAAGGAAAACACGATTTTCGAATATCAGAATTTAAAAAAAAAATGCAAATGTATTCGAAAAAAGTAACGAATCGACTTCCGAAAAAAAAAGTTCGGTTCCCGGAGATTCGTTCAATAATTTTTTTTTAATAATTCGTTAATAACTTTTCGGAATTATTGTTAACGAAAATCAATGTTCTTCGCACCTTTTACACGGTTGAAATTTTTCAGTAATAAATAAACATCAGCGATAGTAGACGAAAACATGACCGACCGTAAGCCGCGGCGCAAAAAAAAAAAAAAAGAAGTTGTATCATCGTCCACCACATTATTATAAAATAATGAATAATATTTTTAAACTCATAAGATACTAATTCCCTTCCGGGATTCGGTTATTCGTAACAAACTCTCTTACGTAACAGAAAAAAAAAAAGAAACTTTCACCCTCTTGATCTCCCCGATAGCCTGACGATTGCAAATGTGTCTTCGACACCCGTATTGCGTGTATGTGGTTTGGACAGTTGCGGCGCGCGTAGATTCGCGTGAGTTGCATGACAAGTGTCTCCCCGAATGATTGACCGTCCTGAGGTCTAATAACATCCCTCGGCTTCGGCATCGAATAACTGCTTCGGGAAGCGAATAACTTTTCAAAAAAAAAAAAAAAAAAAAAAAAAAAAAAACGCGATCTCTTGCGTGATTCTCGTCTATCATTAATTCTACAATTATAACACATTTTTTTAAATGTTCGTTTTCTTTTTTTTTTTTTTTCAACTAAAATCGCAATTGCAAATATTTATTTCGTATCGTATGTCCACCGGTATGAAAGGCATCGAATTTTTACCTGTGAAACGATCTCTTTGCCTTACCAACAGAAACTTCGGATATATCGTCGACGACAACGACATCCGCTCCCGCGTCGGCTTCTGCCTCAGCGTCTGCGGACTCGTCGGCCGCTTCGTCGGACAGCCAATCGTCACCCGCGGAATCTCTCAGCATAGATCTCCTGACGGACGCGAAAAACGTCGGCGCGGATATCGACGTCGCGACGACGACGGCGAGTCCGAATCTTGCGGCTTTAGCCGATTCCTTCGGCGGCAGCACCGCCGCTCCCGATCCCGTGCTGCCGACGCGACGAAAAACCGGTTTATACTTTCTCGTTGATTGGAATACATTTTTGGAAGTCGGCGAAGACGAAAAGGACAAAGTTAATCTGAGGTTTCAGCCGAAGGTCGGCGACAGGACCCGATTTATTCCGATTACCATACCTTAGATGAGATTTGTGTTTTTTTTTTTTTTTTTTCACGGCAATTTTTTTTTTACCAGAGACGAAGCTTTATCACAGAAAAATCGATCGATTTTCAGATGCGAATCAAACACAAAGTGATTTTTTAACGTAGTTTCTCGTTTTTTACAATTTTTCAGTGAATACAAGTAGAAAAAAAAAAAAAAATCGTTAGAAATCGATTAACGTAATGTTTCGCGGGAAAAAATGACTATACTATATAACGATATATAATTACGATATAAATCGAATTTCGATGTAATTATTTTCGATTATATATTATATTATCATTTTTTCTCATGTTACAGTAATGTAAAATATTTCTATTGGTAGAAGAAGATACTGTAATACTTCAAGTAGCTTCGTTAGTAATTAGAATAATATATGTAGAAAAAAATAATATATATACGTGTAATAATTTAAATGGTATTTATAATAAAATGTGTGAATAAATTTGATCCCACGGATTGTAAATATTCGATCGATATTTCGGCTGTCGAAACGTAAATATTATGATTTTCATGGCTCGTTGCCCCGACGAAATTTACGCTCGAGTTATGACTCGAAGTGTTTCGCCGAGAAGCGTAATTAATTAAGCGCCGTAACGTTCAGTCACAGTCGCGAAATTACGCGAGATTCGTCGTCAAAAATGTGTGTCGTGATTAATTTATTGATATTAATGTTAATGAGCGTCGAAATTCGATGTTTTTTGTCCGATATCGATAATGCGTCGAAGAGACTCGACGAAATACTTGTCGGCATCGAGGTGCAACGATTCTCGAGAGATTCCGAGAGAAATAACGACATGTGGCAGGAGTACGAATTTGGAACCGGCGTCGGAGATCGAGAAGGTAAATTTCGATTGAAATTATTGTCGCAAAACTTTTAAATTCTATTAGAAAATTTTAAAAAATTAATTATTAATCGTATGATTCTCTTTCAATGAAAAAAAAAAAAAAAAAAAAAAAAAAAAAAATTACCGATCTACCGATCTCCTGATTTTTTTTATTTATCATAAAAAAATATTATTTTATTGTTTTATGATATAATAAATAATTAATATTTTTAATATATTGCTAATGGGGAATTTGATAATAAATTGATAACTAAATAATTCCGAAATTTCAGAGGTTTTGGTAACGAATATCACGGCAAAAATCGATTCTACTTTATCGAATTCGATATTTAATTATCAACACGTCGACAAAAACGGCGAAAATTTTTTAGCCGGTTCTACCGATCGCGTTTTTTCGCTCTACAAAGTCGATCTCACTGAAGATCGAGTCGTCTACGCGACTCACGTGAAATCAGATCAAAATATATTGACGTTTAAACTCCTAAGTCTCCCAAATTCCTCGAAATCGAGAGACGAAACGGACACGATAATTACCGCGATTCTGTGCGTCGAAACCGATCGCGGCAGCCATTTGCGTTGGTATCACTTCGACGGCAAAGATCTCGTTTACTCCCCCGGGCCGTGGCCCATGCCAAAGGGTATCAAGCGTTTGGAATTTTTTCATCACGAGAATCAAAACAGATTGTTGATTCTTCGTGAGGAAATTTCGTCCTCCGGTCGAGTCTTGTCGCCGATCGATATGTACGGTTTCGATATAACGGGCGAAGGGCGCAATTTCCGGTGAGTTTGAGACGAGAAAAAGCTTTTTTTTTCTGTAATCATCATTTTCCGGGCCGATATTATTGATTTTCTTCGATAATAGGATCACACAGCGAATGACCGAATCGAAAGTTTTCGATCTGCAAGTCTGCAAGACTTACGAGAGCACAGTGATGATTCTTCGGCGTCTCAACGACGTTGCGATTTACGAGTACCGAAGCGACAATAACAACGAGCGTTCGTTTCAACCAGAACATCAGAATATCACGTCGAACGGTCTAAAAAATGTTATTTGTTTCGAAAGCGGATACATACGTTATCTCGTCACTTCCGGCCCCGAAGCGGCTCTTTTCGATTTTTTCGAGGGCGAGTTTCAGCACGAAAACGATTTCGAAGATGTATTCAACGGTAAATAAAATCGATAACTGCGATTTTTTAGACGTTCAAAACTTCGAAAATTGAATACTCATAATTTTTTTTTAAGAATTTTTTTTTTAGAATTTTTGTGTTTCAAATTTTTTTATTTTCCAAATTTCGTAAGAAAGTATTAATTTTTCTCTAGAATTAAAAAATTCCTTTATTGTGCAAATTCCTTAAAAAATGCTCCATTCTCGTCTGAAATTCGTATTTTTTGTCAAAAATCTTTAAAGAGAAGAGCGATTTTTTTTTTTCTTCAGACATCGGAGAAGTTTCGTGGATTCAGAACCTACCGATCGATACTTATCGAGAGGAATCGATCTTATTGGTTCAGTTAAAGAACACAACTATCGTAATTCTTTCGTGGAAAGGCAGAGGTTTCGAAAAGATTTCACTAGCGGATCTCGGATTTTTGGATCTCGATCTTTCAAGAATCACAATTATTCCCAAATACGGATTCGTTTATGGAAATTTATTGGTGAAAATAAATACCAAATTACGAGAAAAATCGAGACCCGCGAGAGACGAGATGGAAAAGATGCTGCAGACGAAGCAAATCCTCGAAGTGAGTATTGATCTTTCGTAAATTATTTCTTATTTAGTTGTTTTCTTTTATCAATTTTTCTTGTTGATTTTTTTTAATGAGTAGGAAGTCCTTCGTAAACAAGAATTGATACTCAACGAGACAGAAGTTCGTATCAACGAGAGTTATTTCGTAAATCCCAACGTTACGGGATTCTGGAATTTGACGAACGTCGAGGTCGATAGTTTGATAATCGAAGAAGTTGCCATCGATGAGGTCGCAATCGGCACAAAAAAGATCGAAATCGACGAACTTCTATCCGATCTCAACGGCACCGATGAAATTCTTACGGATCTCGAAAAAAAATTAATTGAAATTCGAACGAATTTAAAAAAATCTGTTGTAGTTGACGCAACGGAAATTGATCTCAAAGGCGATCTTACGATAGATGGCGGTTTCGATATAGGAAATTCAATGTTCGTAACGAATTTCACATTCGAAAATTTCGATGGTTTCTCGTTGGAGGAAATAGAAAAGGATTTTTTTAATTACGATGAGAAATTAATCATCGAGGGGTCAAAGACTTTCGACTCTATTGAGGCGGATAATCTCAATGTCGAGACGGTAAACGGCGTCGGGATATCCGATATGGTGTTCGATATCAAAAGGCGCGATTATTCGAAAATCGATATTTCTAAATTGACGAAATTGAAGATCGAAGGGAATCTCAACGTTTCTACGATTAATACGATCGAGTGGAAGAAATTAATTAACACAATTGTTCTGAAAAGTGAAACGACAACGATACCGGGAGTAACAATCGTTAAGGGGGTACGTCGATTTTTTTTTTTTTTTTCGAGTTCTTAAATCGATTTTTTTTTGTTATCAAAAACTATGCGATAATAAAACAATTTTTTAGTACTTTTTTGAAATTTTTTTCGAAATGTACTAAAAATCTTTTTTTTTTATCAGACGCTCGATATATGTGCGTTTTAGTAAAAAAAATTAATCATTTAATTTCCTTTGGCAGTTTATGAGATAAAAATGATAATTCGACTGAGAAATTACAAAATTTGGATCGGGATAATTAATTTTTTTCAAGTTCGATAATTGATTGATTTTTGCAGAATATCATAGCGGATGATATGAATATCGATCGTCTCAATGGACTTCGGTATCCCGAAGATTATATATTATCGAACAGCAGCGACACAGTCGTCATGAGCGGCGAGAAGAAATTTGACAAACTCACCGTCGGAAATCTCGATATCGATCGATTGAGAACGATAAACGAGTTACCGATCGAGGAATACGTTACTCTTCAGGGCGACAGAACTTTGAGCGAAGAAATAACTTTTGAAAATCTTATCGTCACCGAGAAATTGATTGTACGAAACCGCGAAATCAATTTTTTATTTATTTTTTTTGTTTATTTTATATATATTTCTTTAATTTAACGCAAAATCGGTAATTACAATCGCGTTTTTCACAGGTCGATGGAAACGTCACCGGATTATCGGAGTCGGAAATGGGTGCTGGAAAAAGCATTAATGAAACTTTTACAATCACCACGAACGTCGTATTCGCTAATTTAAAAGTAATAGGAGATATCGAAGTCCAAAATTCATTGAACGGAATAAGTTGGTCGCAATTGGACGATTTAGTGAGCAAAGATGATAAGTTTGTCGAGATAACTGGACACAAAACGTTTCTCGGTGAGGTAAACGTTGATTCGGAAGTCGTAATCGAAAATCAGATGATAAATGGCCATACGATCGACGAATTCGTGACTTTGGATACCGAACAAGTTTTCCCGAGTAAGTGATCGTTAATTAGAATCGGAAATATAAAAATCGATAAGATAAAAATAAATATTTCAGGTGAAACGTTATCTGATCGAATTTTAAATAAAATTTTATCTGTTTTCTAATTAATTTTTTTTTAATTCCATCGTTATTCAGACTTAGAGAAAATAACCGGTAACGTGACGTTCGATCGAGTCGTTCGCGGTGATTTGGAGAAATTGAAGAAATATTTACTTGAGGATCTCGACGATAACGGTGAACCAAAGTGCCTTGCGAAACTTATGGTATTCACAGTACCGCCGATAATCGACAAACTGTTTCTCGGCACCGTAAACGAGAAAATATCGGCACAAGAATTCACCGACGGCGTAAACAAGACTTTCGCCAACGTGCGTTTTGAAAATCTCGAAGTTTTGACTCTGCGAGCGCGCGAAATATTGCCGATTTTTGTGAACAGAAAGAATTTCGATGAATTGAAAAACAGCAGAATCTCGAAGAGCAAACCGCAAACGCTGATCGGTAATTACGAGATCGGTATGTTGAAAACGAATTTATTAACGATCGGAACGATCGACGGAATGGCCGTCGAGCAGCTGGAAAACTTGAGAATTCGTTTAAACGATCTTTACGAAAAAATCGGTAACGGCAACGCGGAGATCGAGACTCTGACGGTTACCGGTCAGATCAGCGTTTCAAAAATAAATGGCGAACCGGTGGAAAGTTTCTTCGATCCCGAGACGATGGGAACAGTGATTTTTCCCAAAGACATTTTCATCGGAAGTCTGACGGTTGAAGGGTTGATGAATGACATCAATTTTACCGATTACGCTGAAGACGCCATTTTGAAAACCGACAGAAATATCGTTATCACCGGAGAAAAGGCTTTCAATCGAATAATCTGCCAGGTGTTGGAAGCTTCGCACTTAAATGGACGTTCGGTTGACTATATTTTGGATTCTGATAAGCATCAAATTTTATCGGGAAAAATAAAAGTCGGTGGTAAGTCTAAAAAAAAAAATTGCACTATCGACTCTATTTTCCAAATTTTATTGATAAAAATAGTTACTGCATAATTAATAATTATTATAAAAAAATGTATTTAATGAAAGTTGCAATTTACGATATTTGTTATTTAAAAGTTTGACATTTTTTGAAATCGGTATAAAATCGATTAAAGCCGATCAATCGATCGGTCAGTTTGACGATATAATCGCGGAAATTTCGAACTGATGGTTATTAATTTTCAAGGAACCGTCAGCGTTACCGATCACTTCGAGACACCGGGAAAAATCGGCGGTATCTCGTGGCAAGATATTCAACAACGATTTCAGTATTTGGGAAATAATACGTATTCGGTGAACGGCGATATTCGTTTTACAAGCGAAGAAGTCGCGATCCGCGATCTCTCCGTCACAGAATCGATCCAAAATGTCGCGTTTAACGATTTTCTTCGATCGGTTGTCTACAAAAACAGTAAAAACATAACGATCAATGGGCCGATCGTCTTCGAGAATCCTGTGACGATAAACGCCCCTTTCACGATAACGGAGAGTTTCAACGATATCGATTTGAAATATTTTTACGATCACGCAGTTCGCGTCGATCGTCCGTTCGCCGTTAAGTCCAAAGTAATTTTTACTGAGGATATCGCCGTTGAAGAGGATCTGCTCGTCGAGAATCGGTTGGAAGCAAAAAATATTGGGGGAGTCAATCTCGAAGATTTGTACGAGAAATCTCTGTTCGTCAACAGACCGACCGCCATATCCGGTAAAATTATATTTACGATAATTTGTGTCTTTAGAAAAACAAAAAAATTTTTTTTTTTTTTTACGAAATAATTTTGATTCGTTCCGATTTCTTTGGAAATGTTTGTTTTTTTGCATTTTTTTCAACGATCTATTTGCAGGAACTGCATTTCTCGAGAATGTTATCTTCGAGTCGGATATTCAAGTCGAAAATTTAAACGGTTTGGATATGAGAAAAGTTATAACTCTTAACGGTAAACAAACCTTCGATGATACTTTGCACTGCATGGATATCGCGGTCGGTAAGTTAGACACCTGGGGAACTTTCAATGATCATAATTTAAACGCCATCTACGACGATACATTTATGGTAAGTTACGAATAATAAGTAAATTTTCATTTGCGAATCGATAATTCATCTGCAAAAATAATTTTTAAAAAATTCGTATTTCTTTTAAAACATTTTTTGTATGAATAATTCATTTTTTTTTCATCAAGTGACCCGCCATAAAAAATTCGAGAAAAAAAAAGAATCGACATAAAAAAATAAATTTTTTTTAAGATTTAGAAAATAATTTTTATAAAACATTTTTTTTTATTTTCGGACAAAAAAAAATTGCCAAAAAAAAAATATACTTCGATCACTGAGACGGCGAAAATCGCGCAAAAAAATTCGCCGAAAAATCTGGAAAATATCGTTAATATATTCGAAACTCCGTAAAATACACCCATCGGACGCATTTTTTTTTTTCAATATTTCAGTTAAATGGCCCGCAAAATATAACTGGACACATATCGTTCCACGGAGACGTTCACATGCGCCACGATTTCGATGCCCGTTTTATAAATAAAATGGATCCCACAGCAATGATACCGATCGACGGAGACAACAGTTTGATCGGAAACTTCACATTCGAAAAGCCTATAATTCTACACGGCAATTACGAGTCGACGGACACTATAAATGACATCGATCTTATGAAGTGGCAAGCGACAGTTATTACGACGAGTTTTCCACTGAGACAAATCGTCAAAGGCGATTGGACGATTCATGGAAATCTTCATTTTCGCGGTGACGTCGATGGAAACGATTTTCTCGACGATGTAAATGTTACGGCGCTGGTGAACAATTTGCATAGAAGTGATGTAGAAACGGAACTCGAAATGAAAAACGTGAAGGTAAAGTTATTATTATCATTATTAAAAACAAAAATTGGAAAAAAAAAAAAAAAATCATTTAATCATTAAAATTATCGTTAATAATAATAATGTTAATTTTTTTTTTTTACTATTATTTCAGGACGATATGCAAAGCATATGCGAAGATTTGAGTATTCTGAAGCGCGTTGCCGAGCGTCAGATCTACAAATACAAGTATTTCGAATATCTTCAAGTACTGAATTTCGATCGCACGATCGTCAGTGTTCATCAATTCGAATCCGAGGACTTTGACTACTTGTTGATCAATTACGATACTTGTCATCTCGATATTTTTGTATTTACCGGGACGGAGTTTACCGCGGTAAAGAGTCTACCGAACGTCGGATACATCGAACGCTGGTTTACCATGCATTTCGAGGGGGAAATATACTTTTTGACTGTTGGAAAAACCGCATGCGACAAGAATAGCGGAAATTTGTGGAAACTTTCCAACTATCAATTTGCAGTCAGTATAATTTTTTTTTAAATATTTAAATATTTCAATAGTTCAATATTTTAATATTTTAATATTTTAATATTTTAATATTTTAATATTTTAATATTTTAATATTTTAATATTTTAATATTTTAATATTTTAATATTTTAATATTTTAATATTTTAATATTTTAATATTTTAATATTTTAATATTTTAATATTTTAATATTTTAATATTTTAATATTTTAATATTTTAATATTTTAATATTTTAATATTTTAATATTTTAATATTTTGATTTTCGTTCAATTTTATTTATTTTTTTATAGCACGTCGAAGATCTCGGAAATGTTAGGGACGCCAAAGCACTAAGCGACGACGAGTTTCTTTTAGTCGTTGATAATCATCTCGTTCGTCGATCCATACTGCAGATTTACCAACGATCTTTAAGTCCTCCAAAATCATACAACATCGGTAGCGATGATGTGAAGTTTGTTCGCAATAGTCGCGAATTATTATTGCTGGATGAGGAATCGATATATAAATATAATTTGTTAAACGGCACTGGAAGACAAATGACAAATTGTTTCGGAACAAATGAGATATCGAGTTTTCGTTTGGGACTCTACGAACGTGAAGTTTTCGTTTATCACGACGAGAATCTCAGCGAAGAATATTTATTCGTAAGTTATAATCAAATTCTATCGCGTCGAAAGTTATAACGAAATTTTACATTTTTTTGTTTGTTTGTTTATTGAGATCTTTAAATTATTGTTAAACTTTTGTTTAAACAATATTATCGCTTCCAGATCTCCGATAGTAATGTCGAACGTCACAAAATCCTTCAGACAATCGAAGCCAAGAGACCCGCGTCAATCACCGTTATTAATTTCGACGGACTTGTGGAAAATTTCTTGATATTCATTGAAAATTATCTCAGCTTAAAAATTTACGAATACCGAGGTAAGTATTCAATATAATTTATATTATATTATTTTTATATCATTAAAATTGTTTTTAATAATATTTAAAACAATATTTATCTATTTGTTTACTAATAAAATTAATTGTATTGTTATTTAATATACTAATTTTTTTTTTTTTTTTTTTTTTTTTTTTTTTTTTTCAGGAATCGAAGGTTTTGTCTACAGAGAAACTATAAAGATGAGCGTCGAAAAAATATTCACGCTGAGGCTACGAAGATATTCGAAACTCGCGAAAAAGCATTGCATCGCCGCGATAAAAGGCAATAGATTAGTCATACTGGAGGCAAAAATGTACGGAGAGAGACTCGACATGGATCCCCTTTCGTGTAAAAATTAAATCGTTATTTCGTTGTTATATTTATACATTTATTAATCGTTTGTTATTTCGTTGTTTATAGTTTTTTCCAATTGTTGTTTATAGTCTTTTGTTGTTAAATCATTAAATAAAGTTTATTTGGTTAATAAGTTCCACCCGATCTCTTAGCTTTGTAAAACGCAATTATTTCCTCGTCGATATCGGGATCGCCGGTCAGCGGCAACGATTTGTTCTCAAATTTCCTAACGATACTCCGATCGTTTTCATTTTTTCTCGATCTCGTCGATTCGTTATTTTTTTCGACACGAGCCGAAGATTCTCTCGAGGAATTTTTCTCCTTGCAGAGCATATTTCGCAAGATATTTGGGGTTTTGAAAACGCCTCTCGGAGTCGCCGATTTCGGACTGGAAATGTCGAGGTTCTCGTCGCCTTGACGATCCGATTTCGTAGTTCTCATCATCTTCATTACGTTCCGAGGGAAGTTGAGACTCGGACTCTTTTCTCTTTCGCTTGCCGATTTTTTTTCCGATTTTTTATCCCTTTGGCGCATTCGATTCGAATCGGTTTTGTCGAAATCGGTAAAAATCGGTAAAGTTTCGGTTTCTTGACTGAGGGATTTTGTCGCTTTTTCCATTTTTTTATCCCTTTGGCGTATTTGATTCGAATCGGTTGTGTCGAAATCGGTAAAAATCGGCAAAAGTTCGGTTTCTTGACTGAAGGATTGTGTCCCTTTTTCCACTCGTCTTCTCTCGTTTTTCTTCGATTTAGTAACGTCTCGTCGAGACGTTTCTGAATTTACTGGAATCGCAGTATCTGTTTTCAGTTCTTTGTGATCGGTAACACCGAAATTTTCTGTATTTGTTTCTTTAGACTCTCGTTGGCTGAAACTTTTCGGTAGAATCGTTTCGTTTCTTTCAATTTTAGTATCGACTTCGTTTCTTCTTTCGACTGTCTTCGAGAAATTAGCGGCGATCGGCATTTTTTGAGTCGCTGAAACCGCAGTGTCTTCGTTCGGCTCTTTGCGATCGGTATTAGTGAAATGTTTTGTATTTGTATTTTCAATTTCTCGTTGGCTGAGACTCTCCGATAAGATACTTTCTCTTCTTTCTGTTTCAGTATCGACTTCGTTTCTTTTTTCGTTTTTCTTCCGTAAATTAACATCGATCGGTAATTTTTGAAGTTCGTCAACATTTTTTGATTCTTCATTGTCATTACTTAAATTTTCTTTTTTGGAATTTTCAGTCTCTTGTTGACTAAAATGTTCCGCTTTAGTTTCTCTTCTCTCAGTTTTAGTATTAATTTGGCACACGATATTCGAACCGATTTGCCGATTTTCCGAAATCTTTCCACCATTTTTCTCATCGGTAGAATAATCTTCTTCCAGATTCAACATCGGAACTTCAAAACCAATTGGACTTCGATTCTGAGATGTTTTTTTCATTTTTTTTTCATCTTTTGGACTGAAACTCCCATTTCTTTCCGGACTCGTCGTCGTCGTCTTTTCCCGCAGAGAATTCGATTTTTCTCTTCGCTTTTTCAATTTCATTGACAAATTTTGATCGTTTCTCGGAGAAAGACGAGTAATTTTTTTATCCTGCGAAACGACCGCTTCATCGCTAAAAATTTCTTTCGTCAATTCTTTCGAAGATTTTCTTCTCGATCGTTCATTCCTCAAAAGATCGATCAAATGAGCTTTGCAATTATTAAGAATACAAAATCGCGAATCATTTTGAAGACACGAAAAAAAGGATACATATTTCTTGATCCCTTTGGACGACCAAATTCTTATAGTACTCCAAATTTCCAGCGGAAGAATTTAAAGAAAACGTTTCTTCGATTCGTTTCTTCAATTCCACAATTTGATTTCTCAACCTTTCGTTTTCCATTTTCAACAGCGTATTCTCGCTTCTCGCGTCCAATTCGAATGTCAGATTTACGTCGTTTCTCACCAACGCGACTCTCTGAGCGAATCTACAAGTGGATATCGTTTCCTATCGATTACGAGAGACGATTTTAGAAAAGCTACGAGGAAAAATGCATAAAATCATTCCCCATGGAAATGAAAATATATTTAAAATACATATATGCAAAGTTATATTATTATCAATAAAATAAAATAAAAAATGATTATTATTTCACTATTATAATTTTTTTTGTTTTTTTTTTTTAGCAATAATAAATTATTATTTTTAATATATTCAAAATTTCGCGCTTATATTTTCGTTGGAAAAGTTTTCATGGGAAATTTCCTCGCGAGCGACGAAAAAAAAAAAAAAAAAAAAAAATCTATAAATTAATAAAAAATTCAATGTTATTTGGTTGAACCTCGAGATTGAATGTAGAAACACTGATTGTGGCGAGCATCGTAGTGAGACAATTGCCACCGATACTGTCGCGAAGTATTGACGTTAGCAAAGAATTTCTGTAGGGCACGTGAGACGTGTTTCCCTGTCCGAGGCTCACGATCACCTGCTCCAGAAAGTGGAGACTCAGGTTTATGTGTTTCGCTTCCGTTAGGATTGCTCCCTGAATCGCACACTTGTAAACGCGTTCGGATCTGATTGGGCGACAAATCGTTTTTATTCCTCTATCATTATTTATACCCGAGCGGCACAGAGGCCAATAGGCAGTTGGAATTACAGTATTTACCCGGCGAGATCGACGAGATGCATCTTCGCTCTGGTATAACGCTCGGCGCCGAATTTCTTAACGGAGACGACGATCGTGAATATGCAATGGGATCGCGACGATCGGGGATTCATCGGAGTTTCGGAAATTGCACTGCAATTCGTTGTAATCAGTTTGATTTTTAATTAATTGGTATCTTAAGGGACGAACCTTTTTTTTCGTAAAAAAAAAAGGAAAAGAGGTTTTTTCGTAACAAAATTTGCGAAATTTTGATCGAAATTAAATTTTTTTTCTAATTTTTTTTTTAAACTGTTAAATTTCGTCAGATAATTTTTTATAAAAAAAATTATTTTTAATAATTTAATGACGATAATAATAATATTTTTTTTTTTTCATTTCTGGAGTTTCTGAGACCCGAGAGACACCTAAGTTGCGCTTATAAAAATCGTTAAAATCTATTAAAAAAAATGTATTTAAATACCAAATACCGATACATATCGCCATCAACGAGAAACCGAAGAGCATCCTTCGCGTTTTCAACGATTCTGAAGCTAAGATTCTTCAAGTGCATTACACCGCTTTCGTCCTCTTGGATAGTCACGCGCCTTGAAAAAAATAATTGACTCGGTGTTACGAAAGTTTCGTACTTTCCGCGTATTTTATTTTTTCATTATTAATTCAGTAAAAAAAAAAGAGAAATGAGTAATAAAATTAATTTAAAAAATACGTAATGAAAAAAAAAAATCGTAATATGAAAAAAAAAAAAAAAAAATGGCCGAGATAACGCGAGTCGAGTCGAGTTTATTCGATCGACCGGTAGCTTCCCATATTCGTATATTCCGATCGGAATTAACTCGACTAAACCGGCATATCGAGAAACCCACGCGTCAGCAAACGCAAAAGCACACGCCTCCGGGTCCTCTCTTTAGAACTCTCGAGAGAAGACGCGGACGAGCGATCGCACGCACCGTAACTAGAGGTCCGCAATCTCGTTTTTACACAACGCATACGCCTGTCCCGTGGTACTTACTTTCGTACTATGTATATACATTGACGAATACGGAGTCTCCGTGCACTCGACGAGATTCTACTTGTCGCATTTTACGTCACGCTACTAGTATACTATATACTGTATACAAAGTTATATAGTAGTTTCTTACGGTAGATCCTCGAGTCTTGACGCGGATTCACGTTGCTTTCGTTCGAGCAAAAGATCGTATCCGTTCTCATTGTAAATCTCCAGATAGGCGATTTCAACGGAGTATAGATTTTCGGGATTCTTTTAAGGAAATTTAGAAAAAAAAAAAAAAAAAATTTCGGATTATGTTATTAATTATAAAAAATTAGATAAATATCTTTAAAGTAGAAATAAATCGATAAAAAAAACAGCGGAGTGAAATATACAGTTTCGGAAATTTTTTTTGCAAAATTTAATTTAAATTAATTTAATTATTTTAAGGAAATTTAGAAAAAAAAATTCGGATTATGTTATTAATTATAAAAAATTAGATAAATATCTTTAAAGTACACATAAATCGATAAAAAAGCAACGGATTGAAATATACAGTTTCGGAAAATTTTTTTGCAAAATTTAATTTAATTTAATTTAATTTAATTTAATTTAATTCTTTTAAGGAAATTTAGAAAAAAAAAAAATCGGATTATGTCATTAATTATAAAAAATTAGATAAATATCTTTAAACTATAAATAAATCGATAAAAAAAACAGTGGAGTGAAATATACAGCTTCGGGAAAATTTTTTGCAAAATTTAATTTTTGGAATATTAATTGTGAAGAAAAGTAAATAAATACCTTTTGAATGATATCGAAAATGTATTGCAAAGTTCGCGGAAGAATTCCCCGCTCGGCGGGATTTTCTGGCTCGCCGGTGATCGTGTAGGTTTTTCCACTTCCGGTCTGTTTGTTGGAACGTTATATAATTTTTTTTTTTTTTTTTCTGTTGGGAAGAAATTTTTTACCTGTCCATACGCGAGAATCGTTGCGTTGTATCCCTCGAAAACGCTGAGAAAATATATGTATAGCATGAGAATATTTTTTTTTTGTTACTCTTTAATACCGCATATGGGTCGTCGTCGTTGCGTTACTTTGCGACAAGTTGATTTTTTTTGGCTTAAAGATAGAGAAATCGAAACTTCGGGAGGTACACAACATGTCTATCGATGTTTCATGACGAAAAAATAAATATTGCAAAAGTTACAAATTTTATAAAGACGCGTAAAGCAACGAAATTCAGACGCATATGTGCCGTTCTACGGGTACAAGCAGTCGAAATAGTATTTCTAAGATTGACTACCTGTTGACGACGGGACGTGCAACGCTCTCGAAAACATCGTCTTGGGACACGTCATAGCTAAATATTCTACTAAAACTAAAAAAAAAAAATTAATCAATTTTTTTCATCTAATACGCAAATAAATAAAATAAATTGAATTACTATTTTTATTTAATATATTTATGGTGATAAAAAAAAAATTACGAAAAATTCCACGATTCCGGACGATTGTCAATGTACTCCGCGAATTTTTGATGACTCGTCAACACCAGAAAATCCTCATGTGAATGTTGCTTCGGTCGTCGATGGATTTTATAATTCTGAAAAAAAAAAAAAAAAAAAAATTCAAAAAACTAATGAAATGAAAATAAAATTCAACAAACATCCAATTTCCCAAAAACTCGACAATTTAATAATTTTTCCGATATTAATATAACACTTTTATAATTTCTAATACCACAACTCCTTTTCGATTATTTTCCGGTTTGACTCTCGCAAATACGGTTATAGCGTTTTTAACCATTTTTCCGTTCGTCCAAAAACTCTCCTTTATTTCTAATCATATTTACATTAACCTTAAAAAGGTTATATTCGTATCTCAAATAAAAATCCGCCAAAAACACGAAAAAAAAAAAAAAAAAAAAAAGATCGCACAATTAATTTGCACGAAGTTCGCGTTGATGCTGCGATCGAGATATCTCGAACGCTGGCCGCCGCGATTTCAAATCGCGGCGCCAACGGAGTTGTTTGAAATTTCTTTTCAGCGCACTGCTCGAGAAGGATAAATTTTCGGGATAATTGTAACAGATTTTTATTTATTTTTTTTTAGTATTGATTACGATATTAATTGTGGAAAAAAAATGAATACCTTTAAAGTATAAAAAAATGCAATAATTCTATTAATTATTATTTTATTTATTGATTCTATTAATTATTATTATTGTTATATATCTATTTAAAAATTTTTTTTTGCGATCTATTGCTCCGATTTCAAATCGCGGACAACGGCAGTTGTTTCCGACTTCTCTCGCGCGCCCTGCTGCGAGGCGCGCGCGCGCCACCCGTTCCGCTCTCCTGCGATGTGTATTTCTCGCGAACGTGGGTGGTGAACGATCAATCGAAAAAGCTTGCCGGAGCTTGCGGGGGCAGCGACGGTCGCGTCGTCAAGGCGACGGACCGGCGCAGAGCTTCGACGTTCCAAGTATCGTTTTATCCGTCGGGGGTCTCTCTCTCCGCACCTCGTCGTCGTCGTCGTGCAGTTCTCGGCGTTTGCGTTTCGTGAACCCGATGAACCGGCGTCGTCGCGGAGAAACGCGAAAATTTATTTCCTCAAATTATTGTCGATGCGAAAATTCCCGGAAAAGTCATTAAATATAATTATAGAAAAAAAAAAAAAAAACAAAAAACAATCAAAAAATTGATAAAAAAAATAATACGAAAATTATTTCCGGTCGAGTGACAGAACGCCTCCGGCGTCGGCAACGCGCGAGATTCTCGAGTGTAACGGGTTCGCAGTGAAAATTGCAAGTCTCACATCGGTGAACAAAGATTTTTCTCTCTCAGGATGCGAGGAACTCGGCATCTGTGTATAATCTTCGCGATTAACGCGACTGCAGCTGCGTGCAACGGAGCCGCAACTTCGTAATCTCACTCGTCGAGGTGGACATGTGCCTTTTCGACGTCTATTGATCCGGCGCGGCGGCCGGTGTGAACTCTCGCTACGTGGGCTTTTTTATTGTTTTTCTTTTTGTTGTTTTCTTTGAGGATTTTTTTTTCCGCGGAGATTCGCCAAAAGAAGAAAGGGGATCGGTAAGTCTTGGCTGTGATAATCATTAATTATGATTGTTAATTTAATTTATAGGGGAAAGCAGTTGATTGGTATATTAATTTTTATACCTTCAATAATTTATTTCGTAAAGTGAAAATAATTTATTAGGCCGATTTTTTTAAAATTTTATTATTTCGATTTATTTAATTTTTCGTAATTTGGCGCATCGATGATTTTTTTTAATTATCAATAATGCGATGTCATTAATTTATTTTGCGATAATAAATTATTATAATTCTCTCCATTTTCGTTTTTTTTTAAATGGATTAAAAAACGAAAACGGAGAAATTTAAAAAAATGGGATTAAAAATTTTCAATTGGAATTGAAATTAAATTTTTTTTAATTCGTAACTTTTTTTTTAGAGGAAAACTGTTCTGCAAATGTAGCAATTACATCAGAGAAACAGTTATAGAGAATTAAATTTTCTCGTTGGATTAATTCACAGCCCGCAGTAGACAAAGTGTACCTAATATACTAGCGGCTGCATTGTTTTTTTTTTTCTATCCGTAACGACATCGATCCGTAACGACGCGATTGTCATTTCGTTGAAAGTGATACTGCGTCACGCAGCCTGACGTTTATCGCGTAATAGCAACCTTAACAGTAAGTCATCGAGAGTTCATGATCCGAGGCAATTGGCGATTGTATCATATAGTAAGTGACTATTAGATCATTAAGTAATATCGATCAAATCTCTCTATCGATCTGTCGGCGAAAGCCGACAGTTTAAAGGCGGCGATTGAAAACCTGTTTATTACTTAAAAAAAAAAACGATAGAAATATAATTGACTCCATAATTGAGTGTTATATGTTCAGAAAAGCAATTCTTTACTTTTATTGCATTTTTTAAAATTTTATTGAATTCTATTGAATTTTATTGAATTTTACTGAATTTTATTGATTTCTATTGAATTTTATTGAATTTTATTGATTTTTATTGCATTTTATTGAATTTTCTTAAATTCTATTGAATTTTATTGGATTTTCTTAAATTCTATTGAATTTTATTGAATTTTACTGAATTTTGTTAAATTCTATTGAATTTTATTGAATTTTACTGAATTTTGTTAAATTCTATTGAATTTTATTGAATTTTATTAAATTTTGTTAAATTCTATTGAATTTTATTGACTTTTATTGAATTTTATTGAAATTTATTAAATTTTGTTAAATTCTATTGAATTTTATTGAAATTTATTTACTTTTATTCAATTTAATTAAATTTTATTTAATTTGTTTTATTTATTTTATTTATTGACCAGTTTTCGGTGATTATAAAAACGACGTAATAAACATAATTGCAAAGCCGGAAAGGAGAAAAGCGAGTTTCGGTAGTGCGACGAGAGAGATTGAGTCGGGTGTACGCGAGGATATGTAATAGTTGGGAAGGGACGTCGATAATCCCTCGGCGTACGGAACCCGCGATACGTTTCCGCCTTTCTCTCACTCTCCGACTTCGACAGCGGCTCTCGATGTGTATAAAATCGTCTCCGTTCCGTATAATATCATAAATATTAATTTTTTTCGGTGTAAATCACTTCGTATCCCATTTTCGTACGCAGGTATCGTAACCACATGTAAGCAATACGTTGGCATCTTACCAAACGATATCCAAAGTCCCGGCGCCGCATCTCCAACGATTTCCTATAAGAATTGATTCGCAGACGCTGTGGATTCCAAGAGCTTTTTTTTTTTAAAAGTAACTTACGAAAGTGCAAAAGAAATTAATAGAATCTGAGAAACCATTCGATGTCGAATATCTTTAACGGCGATACTCCGTTACGGAGATTTTGGAAAACTGGAAATTTGCAATTTTTACTTAATCGACATTTTTTTGTTTCTTAATAGTTGATTCATTAATTTTTGTAATTCCATATGAATTTTTTAAAAATTGTTTCTAATTTTCGAAAATTCCGTTTTTCAAAAAAAATTTTAACCGCTATCAACGAATATGTTTCATCAATCGCCCGAAAACTTCTTGAGTATAAATATGCGCAGTCTTTTCATAAAAACGTATCAATAACTCGCGATTTTTCATCCATAAAAAAAAAAAAAAAATGTTTGAAAATTAGAAAAAAAAAATTAGAAAAATTACTACCATTTCTATCGCTAAATATCACAGTTGACGAGACATTTTTTCCATCTTCGCATTTCCAGTGGCATTTTGCTAAACTTTCTTCTCCGTAACATTCATCGGGTTTAGTAATATTTCGGCAATCGCAGCTGATCGCTTCGTTGCAGTCTATCGTTACGTTCGCTGTGGCATTTTCGCCGATCGGCAGATCGGGAAGAATCGGTAATAAGTGCATTGACACGAATGATAGAGATGTGAAGATCAGCAGACCAACGAATATGGATTTTCTCCAGTCGCGAAAGTATTCGACGACAAAACCGAATGCCGGCTTTGCGATTCAGAAACAGTATCGGTAATATTGCGGTCACAGTGCCCATCACCACCGGCGAGACACCCCGTTGTTTTCCATATACCGTTATAAACGGTAATATCGGTCCCATTGCTTCCAAAAAAAAAAACCTTATCGATCGTCTTCCCGATACGATTTTATTTGATATTCAATTCAATTCGTTAATATTATAATATAATAATATTATATATTTACGGTACATTTTTTATATTTATATTTTTACTAAAATATATATATATAAATGCCGAAAAATCTATCGGCCGTATCGTCGTTTTGCCGAAAATCGAATTGACGAAAAATCTATCGGCGGAATCGTCGTTTTGCCGAAAATCGAATTGCCGAAAAATCATTCGGCCGAATCGTCGTTTTGCCGAAAATCGAATTGCCGAACATCATTTGGCCGAATCGTCGTTTTGCCGAAAATCGAATTGCCGAAAAATCTATCGGCCGAATCATCGTTTTGCCGAAAATCGAATTGCCAAACGTTATTTGTCCGAATCGTCAATATTTCCGAATCGTTGAATTTCCGAAATTTAATAATGCCACATTATTGATTTAAACAATGCCGTATTATTTAATTTTCGGTTATTTGATGATTTGGAAATATCACTATTCGGACAAATAACGTTCGGCAATATGTTTTTCGGCAAAATGACCATTCGGCCAAATGATGTTCGGCAAATCGATTTTCGGCAAAACAACGATTCGGCCAAATGATTTTTCGGCAATTCGATTTTCGGCAAAACGACGATACGGCCAAATGATGTTCGGCAAATCGATTTTCGGCAAAATAATGTGGCCGCATTTACGAATTGGCAATTTTACAATTTTTTTTAAACATATATATCTCCGCGGAGGCGCAATGGATCTCAAAAATCCATGGACTTATGCCAAATCTCCCAGCCATAGAAGCTCTGGACCCAAAATTTGTCAAGACATTTTTTGTTATTTTGAAAAACAATGCATGCCGAATTTTCGAGGTGAGATCTTCCGATCGTCGCGAAACGCATAACTCCCGTCTTTTTGCCCGCGGGCAGTCGGGAGTTAAAAATAAAAAATGACGAAAAAAAAAAAAAAAAATGAAACCGTATTCACGGTGGTTAATTAAGTCTTAATTCACCCCGACGTGTGTCTCGATGGCAAAGGGAGAGTCGAGTTTCCAAATCCGTTGTACGGATTCGCGGGATCGACGATCCCTGCGAATGAGACGAGAAGTCTCGGGGACTTCTCGAATTATTGCAAAACGTGTTTTTTTTTTTTCATTTTTATTTATTTATATTTATTTATTTAAAAAAAAAATGTTTAATTTTTATTTTTTTATTTTTTTGTATCGATATTTTGATTCGTTTCTATCGAATCAAATTGGATTTATCCAGCGATCTCGAGCTATAGAACTGTCGAAAGGTTTCTTTGACTCGATTTGCAAAACACAGTTTGTTTGAGTTTATCGGACTGTCGGCTCAGACAAAGTAATCCTTTATGTCCGTTCGTTCGATGTCCGAATCAATTGGATTATCGCCTCAACATTCTATTTACAATTTTATCGAAAACATCGACTGGTGAGAAACACAAAGGAATGTCTCATGTTGTTTAATATGTGAAAATGTTGAATTTGTCTTTCTGTTTCTCATTTATTTCTTCGCAAATTAATTGAGATTTTCAATTTATCTTCGCGGTTTCGTCTCGAAAAAATAAAATTTCTTTTTTTCAAATAGTTTGACATTTTTTAATTTTTTATTTTTATTATATAAGTATCGATTATTTTATTAAATTTATTAAAATAAAAAAAAAAAAAAAAAAAAAAAACGGGTTTTTCATCATTCAAATTCGGAAAAAACCGCGGAAATTCACATTACATCTTTAATTACGAGAGTTTCAGTTTTCTACGATATTTTCTCCGTTGTAACGACGACGGCTTTTCGGGCTCTCAATTCCATTTAAATCGTTAATTGGATTAAGAAATTGAGTTTTTTTTCTATCTACGATTGAGACAACTTATTTAATAATCTCGAGTTTGCCGCTCCGATTCGAAAGAAGGGGTTGTAGGTAGCAGCGGCGCGGATAAAGCCATTGGAACCATTCGTTAAACCTAAATGATAAACAGCGCGTGTTGCGAGACACACTCCCGAGATGCTCGTGGCATTTGAAAATGTCAGTGCCTTCCTACATGTTGGATTCCATTGCTCTGCCTCTGCTCTGTACTCTTTTCTTTCTCCGACCTCCTCTCTTTCTCTTTCGTGTCTCTCTCCCTATTTCTCCTCTGACTCTTCATTATGTTAGCGTTTGTTAGTTTCAACGAGCATCTGGAGAGACTCGTGCCGATTGTCATTATGTGATCGCGAAAAAAAAAAAAAAAAATCCACCGAATTCACTGCTCTATTATTCCGTAAAAAAAAAGAAAAATCCAGAAAAAAAAAAAAAAATTCGACTATAATAATTAAAACCGCTTTATTATTTTTTGAAAATCTTAAAAATATAATCGAGTGTTATATTTTTTTAAAAATCAATTTTATATATTTTATATATTTTATATATTTTATATATATATATAGTAGTTTTATTGCTTGTACACCCTCTCGGGTCTTTACATTTCTTTACATATACCATATTTTTACATTTCAGTCTGGATTAACCGTACACTACATCCTATTTTTACTTTGTACTCATACCCTATCGTTTTTCTTTCGCTCCATATCTTTCCGTTCAAGTCGCTCGAACTCTTTAATATACTCACATATAGTTGCAATAGGATTAGACTTTAGACTCGTGTTTATTTTCTGCTTTATTTTATAGTCTTCAGTACTCCCTAACCATTCATCCACACCAGCAACCAACTCCTCATTCATCCTTTCTCTTGCTATTTTACATTGAAAGATATGTACCAAGTCTTCCTCCTCTTTTTTACAAAAACTACAACTAGAATCACGAAAACCTTTACTTGAACTTCTACCGACATTGCCGCACCGCAGTCTTGCCCACATTTCTTTGTGGTCTGCCCTTATCTCACCATTTTCCCAATATGCTTCCATCTCAACACCATTCTTCCTATCTTTATATTCCGCGCAGTAACGTGACTTGTCAGCTTTAACCCAGTCGAGTTGCAACTCTTGGTCCATTTTGACGCGAATTCCTCGCTCTAAAATTTGCAACAAGAGTTGTGTGTTACCACCCGCAATTGCATTCAAAATTCTTCCTTCCCCCACGGAAATCATCGCGTTTTGCATTTCTTTCCCCCACTTCGAAGGGTTCCGGTTTAGGATCCCCCTTATCTCTTCTTTGAGGCATTTTTTCGGCCAACGATCGTCCTCCATTTTTACGACTTCAACGAGATATTTCGCCGCTCTCCTCCACATTTCAATTTCAATCCCTCGCTGTCCTGCTTCCAATCTCCAGATATAATTTGGCGTGTTTCTACTTAGACCCATCGCCATTTTTACGTATTTAGCGTGGAGTCTATCTATCCGCTCTTTCTTGCGCCAACCCCAGATCTCTACGCCATAAAGCAAACCGCTTCTCGCAAGCGCCTGCATCAGGTTTAAACGACGTTTCAGGCTTCCAATTCTCGCTCTTTTGGATATACCCCATGCTGCATTTATTGCTTTATTAATTTTCGCCGATATTTTCGCAATATGTTTCTCGAAGGTATTTCCCGAGGAGAACCACGTACCCAAGTATTTATATTCCTTAACAATTTCCAATTCTGAGTTCTTGTAGCGCCACTTTTCATGTTTCTTTTTTCTACCACCGTTTTGGAAAACGAGTACTTTTGTCTTTCCTATGTTGATCGTTAGCCTGTTTTTATCCACGTATTTTTCAAGCGAATCGATCATGCTTCCCAAATCTCTAGCATCGTCTGAAACGAGAACTATATCGTCTGCAAACTTCAGCGCAAATATTTTTTCCTTCCCTATGACGGATCCTCCTTCATTTTTCTTCTGCCAGATCTCGTCAATATCCTCGATAAACACGTTAAAAAGGAGTGGGCTTAAGGGGCATCCCTGCCTCACTCCTTTTTCGGTTCGAAAACTTCCAGTCACACCGTCGCCAGCGATTACCTCGTTTAGTGTGTTTCCATAAATGTGCTCTATCATTTTAAACATTTTTCCTTTAACTCCTAGCTTTTTTAGCTTTTCCAATAGTAGGTTTCTGTCGATCGAATCGAATGCAGCTTTAAAATCCACGAACGCGGTATAAAGTTTGCCTTGCTTTCTTTTGAGCCTATTGTTAATTAAAGCGTTTAGAACAAAAATATGGTCGCGCGTTCCTCGGCCTACTCTAAAGCCCGCCTGACTCTCTTTCAAAAGTTTTTTGCTCTCAAGCCAGCATCGCAATCTCTGTGTCATTATGTTTGTCAGTAGCTTGTATCCCGTGTTTAGAAGGGAGATCCCTCGATAATTCGCTGCTATGTTGACATCCCCCGCTTTGTGTATGGGAAATATTCTTCCCACTTCCCAACCTCTTCCCATTATGCCTTCTTCCCAGAAACGTCCTAAGATCTCGTGCAGTTCTCGCAGACCTTCCTGTGGCATGGCCTTAAGAAACTCAATCGGGATTCCATCTTTCCCTGCTGCTTTGCCCGACTTCATGTCCCTCAAAGCGTCTAGCATTTCGGTCCATTCTAAGGCTCTATTCATATTTTGCAGCTCGTCATCTTCGACCTCGGCTGGGGGTTCCTCCTCCGTTCTCCTGCAGCGTTCACCTACTCCGCCATCTGACACATCTTGCCTCTCGACTGCACCTAAAAGATTTTTAAAGTGCCTCAACCATTCTTCTTTGCTCACCTGCTTGCCGGCGACTGTTTTGCGAGGGCGGAAGGGTCTGAGCGCTCTCCACATTTCGCTTAGATTTTTACTATCCTCTATCATTTTCCATTTTTCTTCCCAATGTTTTCTCTCTTTGTCTTTTTTCATTCGCTTGAGGTCTCTTCTTGACTTTTTTAATAGTTCTTTTTCTTCTTCTCGTCTAGTATCTAAGAAGTTCTTGAGTCTTTCCCAAACTAGTTTCCTTTGCTCTCTAATTTCTTCGCAGAATTTTTCGGATCCTTGCGTGTTATTCCGCAGTTTTTTGACCATCTTCGTTTTTTCGGCCGTATTCCGAATTACTTTCGCCACTCTTTCCCATTTATCTTTCGCCCCGTCAGCCTCTTCAGTCAGTTTCCATTCCTCCATGAAAACTTTCTTGTACTCTTCCCCATACTCTCCATTCCATATTAGTTTTTTCGTAATTTCTCTGTTATCGGTAGTTTCGTTGCGGCGCCGCTGTTCTACAATTCCGCTCTTAGATATATTCCCCAGATCCAGCGAGATTGGAAGGTGATCGGACTCTGTTCTGACTTCGATTTTTAGTTCGTTAATAATCGTTTGCTCCTCGTCGCTTACTAGCACGTAGTCGATAACTGACCCATCCGTATCCCCAACAAATGTTAAATTTCCTCTTCTATCCCCGTGACTTCTCCCGTTCATGACTAGTAAACCATTATTTTCACAAAAATTCAGTAACTTTTTCCCTTCGTCATTTAACACTTTATCTTCCGATCTCCTTCCATCCTCCCCTTCATCAATTTCCTCTACCATTCCCTGCTCTTCCCCGATTCTCGCGTTTATGTCCCCAATCAAAAGAATCGCTTCCCGTCTTTCTGATGCGGCTCCAATCTCTGCTTCGAGATCATTCTCAAGTTTCCGGAAACTGCAGTTATTATAGATAGTCACAATAGTAAATTTCCGACTTTCGTTGTTGAGCCTAACTCCCTTAATTACTATACCCCCTTTCCATTCGGCTATTGACTCTTTTTTAACCGTATTCTTTCTTAAACCGATGATTTGTCCTCCCATTGCTCGGCCTTTTTTACATACCCTTACCGCTTCTTTCGTTATCCATTCAAAATTCCTATCTAAGCGACCGATGATCTTATTTTCATCCTTCTTCTCCAACCAAGTTTCTTGCAGTGCGATAATGTCGTAATCTTGCAGCCAATCCCAGACTTGAACGATTTTTCTCGCGCCGGCAATATTCCACGAAACTGCCCGTATCCCACGCCGTCTATCTCCATCCGGTGTTAGTCCACTCTCGTCTCTGATACCTTGTGTCACGAAACCCATTTGAATCTGGCGCCATATGCGCGTCAGGCCACTCTCCTCTGTTTACTTCCGACGACGGGACCAAACGGCCTTCAAGCTCGTTCCATATGTTCCATTGCCCATCCGCCCAAAGTTTCAAGTGACCTGTATAGACTTCGCCTCCAGAACTATACCTCAACGACTTTGCTTCGTTTTCAATCCATCGTTGGACTTCTCGTTCTCTTCTGCTGCGGTCATCCTTAATTTGTATTGTGCCTCCGCCTCTCTTGTGATTTCTCTTCATTATCTGAATTTTATTTATCACCGATTCCAAATTAACTAGGATTCCTCCCTTCGGCAATTCCATCCATTTGTTTATTCTCGGGAACACGCCGGTTTGAGCCCTGATCTCTTCCTCTAGATCCGGTATTGTTCCTCTTCCCGAGGAAGACATATTCCACACAATGATGTTTTGCTTTCTTTTCTTCCTTTCGTCCATCTCCCACGCAATCTCTGACTGCGTCAGCGATCCTGGGTGGATTGTACTTCTTGGGGAACGATTCGTTGAAGCCATCGGTGTTCTGTTCCCACTCGCCGCGTGGTTCTGCTGCGCCGAGATGTGTCGATGCTCCAAAACGTTTTCGTCTGTGATGGGACAATTATCCAAGCACTGCTTCGACGTGTCGTTTCCATTACGATCGAATATCGGAACATCTCGCGATTTGGTTCTCGATGTGTTTCTCGGCTCCCTTTCTTCGCTCGATCGTCGTTGCGTTATCGCGGTTTCATACTCCCTTTTTAGCCTCTGATTTTCGATCTGTAACCCTTTTATTCCCATTTCTTGCTCGGCGAATTTCGTTTCCCATTTACTTTGTTCGATCCATAGCTTGGCTTGGGCCTCCACTAACTCGCCCTCGAGCTCGGTCTTCCGCACATCACTCTTCTCAAGAAGCTGTTTAATTTCGCGTACAACATCTCGCATTTCCTTTCGCATATTTTCCATAATTGTTTTCTCCCACTGATCTCTCCACACGTTTAGATGAGACATCAGAGACCGTAGATCCGGTGAAGCTTCACTTCGTACGTCCTCATTCCTTTTCGGAGAGTCGTCATTATCCCCACGGAGCGATCCGTTTACGCTACTGTGCCTTGAAAAATCACGATGATCGCCGTATTCGCCCACTTCGTCTTGAGAAGAGAAATGCGAGTCATTGTCGAATATCTCGTCTGACATTCGTCTGTTTTGCATTGGGAGATCCTTTTCGCACTGAATTTCCTGGGTGTCGATCTGTATAAGTGACGCAATGGTTGTCTGTCCCGACACGTGGATTGGCGACAGTGCTAGTTTATGCCTTGTGACAAACGCTGCCGAATCGTTGGTAATGTCTGGGTCGTCAGGATCGTCGTCGTCGCCTGTAGTAACCCAACGGTCTGAATTTATGTTCGAGTCCCCTGTTTTCTCTTCCGGTATCTTCAATAAGAAATTTTCCATGCTCCCCTTGCTTGCGGGCTTTGACTTTTTCTTATTATTAGTCGAGCCCTTCGGTCTACCTCTTCCTCTTTTACCGACCGTCGCATCCTCTTCACTCGGTGTTGATTCATCGGTCTTCCGTGGCGTCGCAGCGCTCTGCTCGTTCGAATCCGCCATTTCTCTCTTGTTCCGATAGTAACCTCACTTTTCGTACAACACCGATTTCTAATGATTGTTGCAAAAGAAAAAACTCGCTCACTACGAATATTATCTCCAGCCTTTCCTTCACCTTCTACTTGCTACAAAAACACACTTTCGGCACGCTCTCCGCTTTCTTTCACGGAGAGAATTATGAATATAGAGGCAGCTCGCCAGAAACACGTCCTATCGTGACGCCTACCTCGCGTCTCTCCTATATATTTTATATATTTTATATATTTTGTATATTTTATACATTTTATATATTTTATATATTTTATATATTTTATATATTTTATATATTTTATATATTTTATATATTTTATATATTTTATATATTTTATATATTTTATATATTTTATATATTTTATATATTTTATATATTTTACATATTTTACATATTTTATATATTTTATTTATTTTATCACAATAATAATTCCTGTGGTTGCGACAAAACGTGGAGTGCACCACTTTAGATGCGTTCTATTCGTGGCATCGATCGGCAGACCGATCGATTTTTCACCTCACGCGAGTAAACAGTGGCGTTCTTCTACGATATTTTTTTTTTTTTTTTCTTTCACCTTTGCGGTTTTACGTTGTAATCGATATTACTTGGAAACAAATATTTCCATTGAGCTAAAGGATCGATTAGCTCATAGCTTTGTTTTTTGGGGTCACGAGCAATCGGGAAATATATATATATATATATATATAGATATGTTCGTCATACCGGATGTTTTAATGATAAAAGTTCGTGTCAACGATCGATACGAGTCGCGGTTTTCAATCCTATAATTGAAATTACACATTTGCAAACTTTATTGTCGGAAAACTTTCGCAAAATTTAATATTTTTTGGTTTAATTGTAATGAAATCGAAATGTGAGAATGTAAGGAACATATATCTTTAGATATCGTACCGCTACAATAAACTTCACAGAAATTGAATCCAAAAAAAAAAAATCGAAATTCCCGAATCCTTAAAAAAAAAAAAAAAAAAAAAAAAAAAAATTCGGTGTTCCGAAACATAAATTCAAAAAACAAAATTGCCTTTTCGATTCAATCGATTTTTATATGACATTCGGAAATTTTCGCGCCTAATAATTTTCCACCGTTTCTCCTCGTGAGGCACGCGTATCGCTAAAAATAGATAATGTCAACGTGAAAAACGTCGTTGACATTAACTCACCGCTCGCGTTCGTATTTCCGAAGGAAGACGAGAACTATAAACGATAAATGAATGGGAAGAAAGGAGGAAGATGAACTTTAAAAAAAAAAGAAAAAAAAGGGAGAAACGGGAGAATGTGGAAAGCGAAGCGCACGAGACACGTGGCGAAGTTTCCACGCGAGTCGGCAAAGCAAAGGGGCGGAATACGCATTGCTACTAATCGACTGCTAAGAACCGGAAGGTCTCGTCTCGCGGCATTTAACGCGTAAAATTCTATGCGAGATACGCCCGTCTTTTGCTCAGTTTTCGATAAATTAACCAGTAGTTACGAAGCTTATGTACACCGACGGCGTGCCGAAAGGCCCTCTGACTGCGCACTGGAAGTCTGCGGGTTACGAACGGTTTATCTCTCAATATTTAGAATGGCGCTACGGTGAGTTCTGACTGAACCCCGTTGAACTCCCGCCCGCCGCTCGTTTCTGCTTCTATGATCTCTTCTTCGTTTCGAACCGATTCGCCGAGAGTCACTCACGGAATCAGAGAAGCCGACTGTTTCTGGTATATCGAGTGGTTAAAAAGGACGAAAAAAAGAAAAGGAAAAGGCGTATCCGCTGATATTTAATACACGAAATGATCGATGTTACGTCCTTTTTGTTCTCAGGGGACTGTGCAATCGATCTCACGATCAACGAGAGCCGAACACTCGAGTCACGATCAATGATTTACTACGGCTTCCTCCACGAGATGGAAAATGCGAGTTTCGCGAAAGTTGGAAATGATATTAAATGTACCAATCGCGGTTTTTTTTTGTAATACTTTTTATACTCCGTTTTTTGAATAATTTATTTTTCGAAGCAAAATTAATCGATGATTACCAACGAAAAAAAAAAAAAATTCGTCGTAAAGTAACGCGGAAGCGCGATGATCCTTTATACTCCGTTTCCGAAATAAATGTTTTCTTCGATGCAAAAATGATCGATGATTCCAATTAAAAAAAAAAAAAAGAAAATCATATAGTAACGAGAAAGCGCGATGATCTTTTATTCTTCGTTTCCGAAAAAAAATTTTTGTCAATGCAAAGATGAGCGATGATTACCAAAAAAAAAAAAGTCGTCGTAAAGTAACGCGGAAGCGCGATGATCCTTTTTTCTTCGTTTCCAAAAAAAAATGTTTGTCAATGCAAAAATGATCGATGATTCCAATTAAAAAAAAAAAAAAAAATCGTAAAGTCACGAGAAAGCGCGATGATCCTTTATTCTTCGTTTCCGAAATAAATTTTTTGTCAATGCAAAAATGATCGATGATTCAAATTAAAAAAAAAAAAAAAAAAAAAAAAAAAAAATGCGTCGAAAAGTAACGAGGCGACGAAACTTTGCCCTATACCCCGTCTCCCTGATTGTGTTCTCTTCATTCGTTATCCCGAAACAAGTATACGATAAAATCGATAGGCTACGCGATGCTTGGGTTCGGTGCGTTGATGGGCGCATCCCAATAAGAGCCGCGCGCCATGTGGGCTATCGGTCCCGCAGCTGTCAGAGAGCTCGTGCCCCTTTTTGTCTCTCGGTGTGCGTCTGTATCACCCGTAAATACATCTACGCACTTTCACACTGCTATACTTCCTAAACGCTTCCACGAAGGCTCGTTTCACACCAAAAAAAAAACTCGGTAATCGGTTAACCTGCATCGGCGTATAGTCATTATAAAATCGAACTTATTATTTCCTGTTTCTGACAACTTCGGTGATATAACTCAATAACCATTATTGACATAATTTATAATAAATATATTTGAAAAAAAAAAAAATAATAATAATAATAAAATAATTTTATCTATAAATTTTATTCATTATTTTGACGTTTAAAATTTTTTTTTTTTCTAATTGAAATAAACAAATTTCAAAATATGTTTATTATTCGTTTTCTTGCCAAATTAACCGAAATTAACGTCATTTTTCGCGAAGAAATGTATTTAAAAAAAAAAACAATTTTTTTTTTTCGAATTTTTGCCATTGAAAAAAAGTGCATTAAAATCGTGTCTGACCCTTCGTGTTTTTTTTTTTTTTTATGATTCAACGCGATTCTCTTATTCGTTTTACCTTTACAACGATCTAATGTCTTTCTTTGAACAGATCGCGTGTAAAACTCGTGACGTTTGCACGAAACTTTCGTGCTTTGGGCTGAAAGTTCTCGTGACTAGTAACTCGAACAAGCGATACCCCGTGTGGGAGGAGTTGTGACACGAATCGGCGTTTGGCTTTTGGCCGAAAATTTCGTCAACGTGTGTACGCACCCTGAGGGTTGGACCGCGCCATCCCCTTCGCGACCCCGCGCGCCTCGCTGTACAATGGTTCCGAGTGTTCGGTCAGCTCTCTCGGTTAGAGCGCGTTGCGTGACTCACCGTAACACTGTGCAACGCGCGGCGCGCAGCCTCGGATCGGTATGAGTTTGCCGGGCGAACGAGTAAGAAAAAAAAAAAAAAAAAGAGGCCAAGCTGACGACGTCGTCTGCCAAAATATTGTGTGTTCCTATGGAACGGTAGGGCGTTCTCCGAGAGTCGAGAAGAGTCACGAAGGAAGGAGAACAAAAAAAAAAAAAGGACGAATATGAGTCGAGAAACAATGACGTCATTCAAGCAGCAAGTAAACGGAGCCGTAGAGTCGATAAGAGTCGCTCGGGTTTCGAGAGACTCCTCTCGAGGTTTCTCTTGTCACCAAGGAAACTCGAGTCCTCGTTAAAAAGAATTCTCACGATATGAAGATTAAAAAAAAAACGGAGTAGTAGAATTTTTCGTTGATTTTCGGAGTTATTTCCTAACGGTTGTTAATTTTTATTTTTATTTATGAATCGAAGAGGAAATGGCAAAAGGAATTGGAGTCGCAGTTATTGATTTGAGAATAGTGTCCTCTGGTTATTTCGATATTTACCGATATACGGTATTTAACTTGGTTTAGTTAAAGTTAACTGAGTTAAGGAATTTGGTTTAGTTAAAGTTAACTGAGTTAAGCAATTTGGTTTAGTTAAAGTTAACTGAGTTAAGGAATTTGGTTTAGTTAAAGTTAACTGAGTTAAGCAATTTGGTTTAGTTAAAGTTAACTTTGTTAAGAAATTTGGTTTAGTTGAAGTTAACTGAGTTCAGCAATTTGGTTTAGTTAAAGTTAACTAAGTTAAGCAATTTGGTTTAGTTGAAGTTAACTGAGTTAAGCAATTTGGTTTAGTTAAAGTTAACTGCGTTAAGGAATTTGCTTTAGTTGAAGTTAACTGAGTTAAGGAATTTGGTTTAGTTAAAGTTAACTGAGTTAAGCAATTTACTTTAGTTAAAGTTAACTGAGTTAAGCAATTTGGTTTAGTTAAAGTTAACTGAGTTAAGCAATTTGGTTTAGTTAAAGTTAACTGAGTTAAGGAATTTGGTTTAGTTGAAGTTAACTGAGTTAAGGAATTTGGTTTAGTTAAAGTTAACAGAGTTAGTTGGTTTAGTTAAATTTAACTGAGTTAAGCGATTTTTGTTTAGTTAAACTTAATTCAGTTAAGCAACTTGGTTAAGTTAAATTTAATTGAGTTAATTAACTTCGTTGACTTAAATATAACAAAGTAAATCAACTCAATAAAAACGTGCAGTAGAATTTTTTGTAGTTCATTACAGTTATTTTCCAATGATTATTAACTACTTTATTTTATTTCATATATCAACTGCAAAATAACACGAGAGCTTAACTCGTATTTCTTAACGCAAAAATAATCCCCTATCATTATTTAACAATCGATTGTAATTCGTTTTTACGCAACGCGAAACGATTTTTATATTTGATCGCAAGTAGAATAAAAAAAAAAAGCAATCACTCCAAACTGAGAAGCAAATATCTTGATTCTCGGAGTACGTTGGGCTCCATTTCCTTTAGAGGCGCGTCGAGAACGAAAGCGATGTCTGCAGAAACGATTCCACTGTCCCTGATGCGGGGTTTTTTTTTTTTTTTTTTTTTTTTTTTCGCTATCCCTCACGGAGTTCCGGAGGCTCCGCGCATCCTTCGGAGGCTCTAGTTCTTGCGTCCTTGTGACTTTTTATCATCCGCTCTTCTCGGAGGACCGACTTCTACCGCTTCATAAATTCGTTTTTTTTTTTTTTTTCTTCTTTTTTTTTGGACTTAAAATTGAAACGACCTCGTTGAGAGATGCAGCGGCCAACAGTGGCGCGTCATCGAAATGCGCGGAGCCGCAAATCACGACGCTGAGTTTTAGCGTCGGTGGCCTCAATTGCCGTCAATTTCGTTCAATTGACGTTGATCCGGTCCCCGATCTCTCTTGTACCGCAGTCGAGAGGCTCCCGCGAACAACTCTAACGGGGAACTGCATAATTTTTTTCGTTTTTTTTTTTTTTTTTTTTTTTCTACTCGCGATAAACTAATTCGTATGATGCGTCCTCTCAACGACGTAATGGGTAATCGTGTCGTTCGAGGGCAGCTGCGTTGGAATAACTTCAAAGGATAAATGACGGCAGATAAAGGTGTCTGGAGTCATTGACAATTTGCCAACACTTTACGAAAGTGCATATAAAATGCTTTCAATCACATTGTTCCGGTGGTTCTTTGAGACGAATAAAAATTAAATAGAAAAAATTATTTGACCCGTCCTCGATCTTTATTTCTGACGGAGGCGCACCCATAGGCGTAAAAACAACGGGGCCCGGTGGTCGTTCGCGTTCTTAATTAACCGTGAAATAATTATAATTACGAAGTATAGGAGTCGGTATTGGAGTAGAATACGACTTAGCCGGTGTTCATGCCGAGACGAGAGAACGCACGCGCGCGCGAGGGCGTCGCTGGAGGACGAAAGGGTGCGGAGTCGACATGGTTGTCTGGTCGCTCCTGGTGTGCCATTGGAATTAGCATGGTATTTCCGGAGTATCTATTATTATATTTAAAACGAAAAAGGGGCTCTACTTTAATCAAACTGACGAAACTTCAAAACAAATATACGAAAAAAAAAAAAAAAAATCTGTTTCTAAATTCGTGTCTCAACGAATTTTTGTGTCACTCTGATTTCAAAGACGTTTTTACTAATGAAATTCTTGTATAGCGAGTCCTCGTAAAAATATCGCGTGACTAAAAGCCGAATGGCGTTTTTTTTTTACACATACAATAGACATTTCTGATTTTAGTCACGCGATGTGTGTTCCAATTTTGATCCTTATTCGTCGCTTATCGAGACTCGACTAAGTTAATTAACTTTTTTCAAATTTTGATCAATTAAGCTGACTAACCTAATTAGGTTGACCCAACCAAGTTGCTTAACTCGGTTTAGGTTAACTAAACCAAATGGCTTAACTCAGTTTAGCTTAACTAAACCAAATGGCTTAACTCAGTTTAGTTTAACTAAACCAAATGGCTTAACTCAGTTTAGTTTAACTAAACCAAATTGCTTAACTCAGTTAAATTTAACTAAACTAAGTTGCTTAACTCAGTTAAATTTAACTAAACCAAGTTGCTTAACTCAGTTAACTTCAACTAAACCAAATTCCTTAACTCAGTTAACTTCAACTAAACCAAATTCCGTAACTCAGTTAATTTTAACTAAACCAAATTCCTTAACTCAGTTAACTTTAATTAAACCAAATTGCTGAACTCAGTTAAATTTAACTAAACCAAGTTGCTTAACTCAGTTAAATTTAACTAAACCAAGTTGCTTAACTCAGTTAAATTTAACTAAACCAAATTACTTAACTCAGTTAAATTTAACTAAACCAAGTTGCTTAACTCATTTAAATTTAACTAAACCAAGTTGCTTAACTCAGTTAAATTTAACTAAACCAAGTTGCTTAACTCAGTTAAATTTAACTTAACCAAGTTGCTTAACTCAGTTAAATTTAACTAAACCAAGTTGCTTAACTCAGTTTAGTTTAACTAAACCAAATGGCTTAACTCAGTTTAGTTTAACTAAACCAAATTGCTTAACTCAGTTAAATTTAACTAAACCAAATGGCTTAACTCAGTTAAATTTAACTAAACCAAGTTGCTTAACTCAGTTTAGTTCAACTAAACCAAATGGCTTAACTCAGTTTAGTTTAACTAAACCAAATTGCTTAACTCAGTTAAATTTAACTAAACAAAGTTGCTTAACTCAGTTAAATTTAACTAAACAAAGTTGCTTAACTCAGTTAAATTTAACTAAACAAAGTTGCTTAACTCAGTTAAATTTAACTAAACCAAGTTGCTTAACTCACTTAAATTTAACTAAACCAATTTGCTTAACTCACTTAAATTTAACTAAACCAATTTGCTTAACTCAGTTAAATTTAACTAAACCAAGTTGCTTAACTCAGTTAAATTTAACTAAACCAACTTGCTTAACTCAACAAATTCCTTAACTCAATAAAATGTAACTCAACCAAGTTAACTAACTCAAGCGTACATTTAATTAAAAAAAAAAACATAATTTGCTGAACATAATTTATACCTAAATGATTTTTTTTTTTTTTTTTTTCGTAACAGTATCACGATGCCACAGTCAACTTGTTCTCGTCTTTTTTTTCGTGTTATACGAAACGGTTCGAAAATACAGTATTATAGTTTGTGGTGCGACGAGCGATGTTCTCGTTTTACTGCACGCCGCTGCCGCTCGTCGGCTCGTATGACGCGTAGCGTAGTGGGGATCGGGACAGATGTTTGGTCCACGTTAACCGAGCCTCCAGCAGTACCCCATGGGGTGTCGCGACAGAAACTACCCTTCGAGAGAGAAAGACCCGCGCGCTCCTAACACAGTCCTATAAACTCTCTCGCCTCGTTTCGACTGCCTTTCTATATCGTACTGCCGCTAAGGTTTGCCTCGTCGACCCCTGGCGTAGAGGGATACAGATAGTGAGGAAAGAGAGACGAGAGAAAAGTGCACAATGCCTCAACGAGTCGAGGGTGGTCCGCGCTTATTCGGCTCAACCGAAGACCACGTGACGCCGAACCCTCGGCGTGTCTAGAGAGCGTTTCCTACTACGAAAAAAAAAAAAAAAAAAACATCCTCTAGTCTCGACGCACCCGTAGTGCGCTATCGTCAGCCACGAACGCTCGACTCGTTCGTAAAATCGCGTCAACAAAAATTCACAAATTTTTTTTTTTTTTAATTTTTCCATTTATTTATTTACCAATTAAATATTCGGAGCGTAAAAAAAAATATATCGAAAATTCGCGGAATACTTCGGAAGTGATTTTATCGTATTTTTGTCGATTACTTCGTGGATATTCATTTAACGCGAGTTAATAACGATTTTACGATCGGTAGTGAGTGTTGTGCCATGAAAGTGACGTCTTGAAGCTCGAGAAGCTTCTTATAACCAAAGTTTACGTTAGCGTCGATATTAGCTTCGTGTTTATGTGACTTGCCGATCGCGCCGATTTCCTGTATTTCTCGTAAGGAATAAATACGAACTGAGAAACAAGCTGTATAGAGATATATATAGATATATATTTTTTGTACGGATGTATACAGACGCATGACGCGTATGGATTTTATCCGGTGTACCGGCAAGCAAGATCGGTGAGTAAATTCGCTTTACTCAATTGACGAAGTCTCGCGATCGCGTAACTCCCGGAAATCGTTCGAAGATTACGATGCGACGAGATCGCGACGGAATGGTGTCACGAGAATCTCATTAGAGAACCAATGTGTGTACCGTGAAATATCTATAATCTGCAGCGGAAATATTTTGCCGATTTTTTTCGCGAGACGAAAGGAGGAGACTGCGCGCGGAACGGTCGGAGTGAGAATCCGGCGTAAAGGAAAGTGAAAACGTCGCCACACGTGTGTTTAATCGTCTCTCGACGCGAATTCATGGGTTCAAAACGTCTCACGCGGGGAGAGCCTTGAAGTATTATTACCGGAGGTTCGGTCGCACGGTACAGGATGATACAAAAATTGGTGGATTATCGTTATCGACGATCGGAGAGATGAGGATTACAATTAAACAATTGTGAGTATCATTCGTTCGAGTTAAAAAAATTATTTTACTTTATATATATTTTTTTATTTTTAAAATACCGATCAATTTTATCGATTTTTTTCAAAATCGGTAATCGTAAATCGTTGAATTTTCATTAATTTTTTTAATAATCGGTATCGCGTATCGTTAATTTTATATTTATCGAAAAAAAATTTTTTACCGATTTTTCCTTTTTTTTTCGGACGATAAAAATTTACCGGTTTTCTTACACGATTATATTTGGTTTTATTTCAAACCGATTATATGAAAAAATTAAAAAAAAAAAAAAATTCTAATTATAGTGGATCGGTATGTAAAAGTGTCCAGTAAATTTATTTAAAATTAATTATAACCTCAAAAAAAAAAAATTAAAAATTGAAATAATTTTCCGACACCCTATAGATCGTTTGGCCGTCGAGGGCGTTTACGACCAACGCGTTAGTTCCGCAAGTTCGAAGCCGTAGGAGGAGTATAGCGCGAGAGAGTTACAACTCTTCCTTCCTTCGATTTTTCGTTTAACGATCGAACATATCCGCGAATAATCTTCCATAAAACGCATCGGTTCGCGGATAGGTCGATCGTGTAAAAAAAAAAAAAAAAAACAAAAAAATCTTTTCGTAAAGTCGTAAAGCGGAGGCGGCGGATTCCTTTTCACGCACGATAACCAAAGTGCGAAAGTCTCATCTCACGCGAACGCACGCGCGCGCGCGCGCGGCTCTTCTTTTATAATCGTTTTTCTTGCCGCCCGTCCGACACCGAAGAATAATCTTTCTCTCAGTGTCGTGCCGCGGCTCCGTTTTTTCTTCACGGAATTTACGACTATTTATGATCGGATAGATTTAAAATACACGTGTATCTTTGTCGTGAGCATTTTTATAGATATTTCATTTTTTAAGCTTATTTTCTGTTTTTTTAATTTTTTTTTTTTCAAATTTTTTTTTATTTATTTTTTACCGTAAAGAACTTCGAAACTTTCATGCGTGTTTTTCCGGATAACAGTACTTCGCCTCGATTCATCGATTCTTCGATTTATTTCGAAGTCCCGACAGGCACGTGCGACGACGATTCTCTGAATAATTCTCGCTGCGAATAAGTAATAACATTTGCGACGCTAAACACGAAATAGGACGAGTGAATTTGCGATTATTCGGCGTGTCACACGTTTTTTTCGTTTTTTTTTCGTCACGTATTTTCGTAAATCTTTTGACAGCGCTGTGGCTTCCCGTTGAGTCAGGCGAAACGATGAAAAAAAAAAAAAAAAAAAAACAGATGACGAGTTTCGCGATCTCCGGGCAATTTTTTTTTTTTTTTTTTTTTTTTTTCGTCGCAAAGATCGAGAAACAGCTTCTCGACAATTAATCTCCGGATGTAATAATAATTAATCAAGAGACGAGAGAAGGTCAAGTATGAAGAAAAAAAAAATATATATATATATATACAGGAAGACGATACGATCAGCGAGCCGAGCGAATATCGCGCGGCGCTCGTAATATGCAGAAATGTAGAGAAACTTCGCGTGTTCAGCGCCCGAAAGGAGGTGTAAAATTATTTCTCTGACTTTGAGAAAATATTTTCTTTCCAGTCGCGAGCCCCTCGACGTTTGGTGGGACGGAGTTATTATATAGGATGGAATTGTGCGATTTCAACCGGGAATATGAGAGAACCATAACGTCATTTCGCTTGGAGAAGATGAGAGGCGGAGAGATGAAGAAAAAAAAAAAAAAAAAAAGATACAAGAGACGGGGCTCGCGGTACGAATAACGAATGCTTGAACGCTTGCCAAGATCTCGATGCTACTGGATATCTCTTATACGTGAGCGCAAGCGAGTCAGCGCCGCGGTGTCTACTCGCGATGACTTCGAAATATCGCGATGTTTTCGGCGACTTCTGAAAACGATTCCAGAAAAGCGTTGCAAGAGAAAAAAGATTTAAAAAAATTATAAAAAAAAAGTTTCAAGAGTTCGCAACAAATTTTGACGAAAAAAAAAAAAAAAAAAAAAAAAAATTGCCGTTGGATTTAATCCCGAAATACGAGACATGAATCTGATGAAAAAGTTTTTGAAGAATTTCGATTTTTTTTTTTTTTTTTTTTCGAAACTTCAAAATGTTTGTAAACATATTTCTTCGATTGCTAACTTTCAAGTTCACTAAAATCGATCTAAAAAAAATTTTTTTCGGCAAAATTCTGAGCTGTTAAAGATTTTTTTTTTTTTTCGATTTCTTAAGCAAACTTTGTTTCTAAAGGGTTTAGCATCTATAATTTTCATTATATCGCTTTATAATCTCATTATTTATATTGCTTACATTCCGGCGTTTCGATTTCACTACAATTACTCCAAAATATATGAATTTTTGGCGGAGTAATACGCGAATGAAGACATCGGGATCGCCGGTCTTAAATATGCAAAAAGTATTCGCGGTTATTTCGGAATTAATTTCTTGAAAAATTAAATATCGGATCGCGGATTGAGTCACCCGGTAGATGATATCCTTGCGCCATTGGCGGAGAATCTCCTTCTCTGTGGAGTCCCTTCAACGATATCTCGGAAGAAAGTTGTTTGGCCCGAGCGACGCGAGTTACATATCCCGAAGACGAAAGAAAGAGAAACAGAACTGTGAAAACATATTTGCTCTCTATACGATTATCGATTTCGTCGGAGTCGAAGGGTCGCGCACCGTTCGGGTTGTTTCCTCGGTCAGTCCCCCGCTGTGCACAACCCTAATTTTTACCGGGTGACTCATTTACGGTATATAAAGGCGATAGAGACGCCGAGAGAGTAGCCAAAGGCGATAGAAATCTCGATCGGGTGATTAACGCGTCATCGCCAGGCGTTCGATGAGAAATTTATATTAACCTTGAGACTGCGTGCGACTGACTACTACGACGAGTTACACGAAAAAAAAAAAAAAAAAAAAAAAAGAGCAGTTATCTAACGAGAAAACTAATAATCTTTCATCATCGATTTTTTTTTATCGAATAATTATATCGACCGTTAGATGAAATGGAGGAAAAATTATAAAAAGAAAAAGCAATCGCCGAAGATTAAAAAATAATTATCTTCCACGATGAAATATTTTCATTCGTAATTTTCATCTATAATTATCATCAATTCGATGATTTTAATTATTTAATTACTGATTTATTATATCGATAATAATTATTGATAAATTATAATTGCGAAAGAAATTTATTTTTTAATTATCATCGATGACTGATAATTAATAATTGAATTAATTAAATTCATTAAAATAATTATTATCATCCGTGCGATCTAATGGAGAAAAAAAAGAAAAAGTTTTTCATGCATTTTTAAAAAATGCATTCGCCCGATGAAACGAAAAATAAATATCGCTGCCGATCGAAACACTATTAATAATGCATTAACCATTCGCTTTGATAGAGTAAATGATGTAAAAAAAAAAAAAAAAAAAAAAAAAACAAACAAATAGAAGCGAAGTAGTCATCTGACGACGAGATGAAAAAGAATCTTTCGCGATTGATTATTTATCGAGTAATACATTAACCGTTAGAATCTAATGGAGTTTATATATCGTGAAGCTTAGTATGTCGATCAGTAAACTTCAATCATCGGTGAGGCGAATCGATCACAAGATAATTGATGATCCGATGATCCAAAGCGTGTAATTGCTGCAACCCGGTAGAGAGAGTACATTAGATCGCATGTAGAGGGATATATATATGTATATATAGCCGTATGATTTATACACATATACCGATCTAATATCTCGACGAGTGAACGTGCGTCGATCTGACCTCCTCTCAAAATCTCTCTTCTTAACTCACAAACCTCATCTACTCTGACCTCTTACACGAGATTTCTCGTTGTATATCCGATACACTCGATAATGACTCTATATGCCTTCGATCACGTAGAGATCGGTATAATGAAACGTTGAGAACCGGAGGGGCGTATCTCGTAACGCGTAACACGTAAAAACGTTCGGAGATTCGATCTTTTGTTTCTGATAAAAAAAAAAAAGAAAAAAAAAAGAAACAAGAAACTGGAAGTCGTATTTAGAAGTTTTTTTTTTTATTTTGAAAAATAATAATAGTCTATGATTTTTTTTGTTTCGTATCGGGGGAAATAGAACGAACGGCACAGCGTATTTTAGATTTCCGAAAGATAGATTTTTTGTTTTTTTTTTTTTTCGACGTGAAAAAAAGTTGGAAAAAAAAAATCGTTTTGGTTTTGTTGTTCGTAAGGATGTGTTGGTAGTGTTGAAAAAATTATCGGATCTCAATGTAAAAAATTAGAAGGCGTTAGAATTTTGGAAAAATGTTTTGGATTATTTTTTTTATTAAAAAAAAATGTAACTTCTACAATTTTTCGTATTGGAACGCAATAATTTTTTTTAAATAGTCGTAAGTCTCTTGCGAACAGTCGGATTCATCGGGATTTTTTATACGATTTATTTTATTTTTTTTCAAGAAAAAAATAAATAAAGTGCGATATTTTGGAATTTCAAATTATCGTATCGATCAGATCTTATCGGAAGATTGTAAATTATCAAAAGACATCATTACGAATAAATTTTTCAACTACATTAACTTTACGATGTGAATTAATCACTTCTCACCGACGTAAAACCATAAAAAATAAAAAAAAAAAAACGTTTAAGCAAAATTCTTTAAACGAGTAAATCTCTCTCGCCATCCGAGGCGCTAACATTTCACGCGTTTCAGCGATCCGTGAAGTTTTTACATCGTGCCAAATCGAGAATGCAACGCTCCGACAGTTCTACGAGTCGAGTAGATAGAACGATAAAAAAATGAAAAAAAAAAAAAAAAAAAAAAAAAAAAAAAAAGACAACAAAAAAAAACCAAACGTTAGCATACAGAGAGAAGAACACCCGCAGCGAACGTACTCGTTTCAACGCCACTCGGGCTTCCGAACGCGAAAAAAGAAAAAAAAAAAAAAAAAATCACGGCCCACTGACCCAGAAATGGCGATAAGAAGCAGTAGATAATACCGGGCCCCCCGAGGCTCCGAGGCCCGCCTTTTCCTTACCAGTTCGCACGCTTCGACACCTCAACGGAGGTTTTCCAATTGACGAGGAATTTTATTAACATTTTTTTTTACCGACGGAAATTTAATAAAAAATTTATTTTATTTTATTTTTTTTTCAAATAGACGCAAAATTTTTTAAACATTTTTTTGGATTTTTATTATTTTTGCATTTGACGAGAATTTTTATTTAAATTTTTTCTAATTTTATTATTATTTTTCCGATAAACGAAGAGTTTGATTAACATTTTCCTATTTTCATTATTTTTTTTTGAAAATGAATTATAGACGACGGGAATCGATCGCAATCGAATTATTTTTGTGATTATCATTGTTATTCATCATTATAATGCGCAAACCGGAAGGGAGTTGACTGCTTAACCTTCTCTAATAATAAGACACAGGATAATAATATCGAAGAATCCGTTTCTCCATGCATCGGCGAGCAAACTCTTTGCATCCTCGGGTCGTCCCGGACTGATGGAGATCATCGACCCAATTAGAAGGAACGAAAGAACGTTCAGTTCGTAGATTTGCTCTTATACTGTTCGCGATTTATCGGAACACCGTCGGCTCGCGATGAGAGATACTTCTTTCATTTATTTCTTTTTTGTTTTTTTTTTTATTAGATTAAGAAACAAAAAAAGAAATCCTTGAGATACAGGAACACCTCTTTTTGTATCTGCGCCGAGCGCAATCAGACCGTTTCAGGTAGTGCGAGTTATACGCTTCTTTTCATCGGGAATATCGAGAGATCGAAGAATAATGATAAGTGAAACGGATTTTCAATATTTAATAAATATTTATCCGTAAATGTTTCTCAAATATTTAATAAATATTTATCCGCAAATTGGCGAAAATCTTTAGCGTAAAGAATTCGCGGAGATTTATTGCTGTCGAAAGAAATTTCTATTAAAAAAAAAAAAAAAAAAAAAAATCTGAAATATCGAAAGGCATTGTCGATTTATTTGCAAGCGTAAAAAAGAATGAAAGCGGAATTTATCCGTGAGAAACTTCAGTCGCATCGAAAACATGATAAAATGTTTTTTTTTTTTCGCAATTTACCGACCCGCTTGACTTTAGCATACGATAGTAAACAAATTTGTATTCAGGCCGAAAAAAATACGACGAAATATGTGGGCAAAAATATTTTGTTTTGGTAGTCGTCGTGTTTACGAAAAAAAAAAAAAAAAAAAAAAAAAAAAAAAAAAAAATCGATATTTCTTTCGTGATAACATCGTTTTTAAAAAAAATCGTTAAAATCGTTAAAAAAAAAAAAAAATGCGCCATAAATATCTTTTCGCATTCGTGTTTCCAAATGTTTCATATTTCAAAAACTCCCGAAAAAAATACCAAAAAAAAACAAACATTGTATTTTCGTTATTTTTTTCTCACCATCGCGCAAATTATTCTTAATCGCGCGAAACCGCTGATACTTCTAATTATAAATCTCCGCACCTCATTTCTGCTTTGACTAATGACGTCAATATGATTTAATTCAATCAAAAAAATACGAGTGATCGATGAATGGCGGCTAATTTGAATTCGTTTGATCCACTTGACTCACGTTCTCGAGTTCCGCGCTATTCGACGACAAGGACATCGCGTCTCGCATAATAACCGTATCGGAGTCACGTATAAAATAATTCGTCGCCTCAAAAAAAAAAAAAAAAAAAAAAAAAAAAAAAAAAAAAATTGAAAGATCGTATTTCACGCTTATTAATTATTAAAAAATCGCGTTATATAGATCGCAATCGTTCGTAAAAGTCGCCTATATATATATATAGTATATATAGTATACAGTATAATACACAGTAAAGTACGCAGACGACTTTGCGACAACAACTGTTTGGCTCTCGTCGCCTCTACGTGTTTAGTTTCGTAAATGCCGAACTCGATGAAATATGAATGCGCCTCGTTGCGCTGCTCATCGGGTGTACGTACAACGAAGATATGTTTGTGTACCGCTCGGCGACGGATTCGGGACAAAAATTACCGGCGTCGCAGACAGTGTGTCACGTATATTGCCTCTACGAACGTTTTTCCATCGTATTCAACGTGTCCGACAATCGGCTCGTCGTTCCGCGTACATAGTTACAGTACTTTACTTGCGGCGATCCCCTCCCCTCCCGTCCCGTATGTCCGATGTCCGGGACTATAAGAAATTCTACTCGCATATATCGAATGCTCGTTGCCGTCCTCGTTAGTTTCGTTCGCTCGGTGAACGCGACTTCACCGTTGATGTCCCTCCGACCGACCGACGGAAACGATCGGACCACCTAAAGTTATTCTAAAATCGTTCGCTGGGTCAGTGTGCCAACTACCCGATTTTTGTCACCGGATGAAAACACGCGACATCGTCGCCGCGCGATGCTATGCGATTTCTCGCTTGCGTAGAGCTTTCTGTAACCCCGTGACGATTATTATCATTCTTTTATGATCGATGATCTGTTCCGATTTTTTTTTTTTTTCTTTTTTTTTTTTTTTTTTTCGGCGATTCTTGACATCGCTTAAAAATTATTGAGGCGTTCGAAAACACCCGACGTCACTGAGGCGCGATTTCTCGATCGATTAAATTTATCCCTACGGCAATTGCAGAATTTTTTTTTATTCTATGATTCAGAGGATTTTTTTTTTTTTTTACTCAATCTTTACGATTCTTTCGAATTACGAAGATATTCGGAGTTCGCATTGTTTATTTTTACGGCATTATGAAATTTGATTTAAATTTGTTGGTCTATTTTTTTTTTTTTTTTTCGAATCAGCGAACTGCGATAAAATACGATTTCTCGATCGACTCGATTTATCGTTTCCCGTAAGATCTCTGTGCTCCATTTTTCCCCCCAATTTATTATTTTCACTATTTATCGCTGTATTCTCATATTTCCGACCGCCGGTTCGCAGACATGGGAAACATCGTAAAAAAAAAAAAAAAAAAATGAAAAAAAAAACCTTCAAAGGTCGAACGTGTGTAAATGATCTATGAATGAGCCTACGCAACGTCGCGCCCACTTGTAGGCACAGTCTGGAGAGTTCACATTTGTATCTCGAGTTGTTGAAACTATAGAGACACACAATTTTACCCGCGGGACTTCTGGGAGCGTATATCGTTACTGGTTATAGAGCTCCTCGGGTAGAATAGTCTCATAGTCTCGGGGTCTATAACTCGTATCGCTGTAGGTGTTCTAAAAGCTACGGAACCCCGTCTCGGGGAATATAAGAAAGAGAGAAAGAAATATATACATATATATATATATATAGATGTATATATGTATATTCTCCGCGGGAGATACGGGATAACGGGTCTTCTTGAGTAGGTCGATACGTGCAGCAGTTGACACCGATTAGGACATCGGGTCTCTTCTCTAAGCTTCGGCTTTGAAGAAGAAAAAAAAAAAAAAGAAAAAAAAAAAAAAAAACGACTCGAGTAATCGCGTAGATACCTATATTGCATTCACGTACGCGAAGCGGACAACTGTTAAAAGATACTTATTGACGAAAGGCATTGAAAGAGTTTCGTCTACCGGCGTCAACTTTTTTTTCATTTGGGTGGTCCGCGATCTAAGCTCTGCGCGATCGTCTTCATCGTTTAACGACTACGTGTATCGGGAGAATTTAACGATGCGATTAACTGAACGAGAAAAAAAAAACGAAGAAGAAAAAGACTCGCCGACTGGCGTCAGGTTTTGAATATGAAAAAAAAAAAAAATTCTTGAATTTTCAGAAAATCGGTATTGAGGGTTCGAATTTGAAAAATTTTAAAGTGAATTTTGATATTTATATAAAATTTTATAAAATGCAAAATGGCACTGTGAATAATAATAATAATAATAATAATAATAGCCTCGCGATGTTTTTATTATATTTTCATTTGTAAAGTTTCCGTTATCGAGAAACCCAAAAAAAGAGTAATCGGCGATCGTGAGAATCTTTGCGAGTAAAAAAAATATCAAGCAATGCGAAAATATAAAATTGTCAAACCCTTTCTTCAAAAATCGTAAAAAAAAAAAAAAAAAAAAAAAAAAAAATGGTCTCAATCCGATCGCAGGAAGTCAGAAACTCATCAAGATCTTCAAGATTCGTGCCAAAGCGACAAAGCGACGACGAATCCAAAAGTTTTTTTTTTTTTTTTTTCCTTTCAGTTTTTAACGACCTGCGATGAGTTCTCGATCATTCCGAGTCCATTTGCTTGGATTCTCGACGCGGAGACTTGGGAAGTTTAAAAAGAAATTTAAGATCGGACAGTGCGGTCGGTTGATAACCTCGCGCCATTAAGGCCCCTCTGAGTGAAGAGTGATCTGCTACTTCTCGATCGCCTCTTCCATCACCGTATCGTTCGGCGCTAAACTCTTCAGCCATTGGACACTTTTACTCCGTCGCAAAAAAAAAAAAAAAAAAAAAAAAACAGCTATTGCTGATATCTGTTTCTCCTTCCATCCACGGAATTACCGCAAAGAACCTGCCGATGACTGCCCCAAGCCAACGATTGAACCAAATATACTGCGAGCTAATAGGTGTCTCGTCGTTCGATCGGGAGATATATTGATATTGCTTCCGCGAAGAGGTCGTGCAATCGAATGAAATATACGTTGGTAGAGTCCTAATTGGTTTGGATTTAATAAGAACAACCAATGTCGCCGCCGAGAAAAAAAAAAAAAAAAAAAGGTCTCTCGTCACTTTGAATATCGATCGATCGGCGATACGCGATTTGCCTTTCGCCTTTCGTCGGTAGTGTGCAACATAAATCGCATGTTTAGTTCTCGGATATCGATTCGACGATCGTTCGTCGATCGGTTTCGCCCACTTGTCGTCGATCTCCGAGAGCCGAAAGAACACACAGGTCTCTTTCTCTTCTCGATCGATAGCTAATGGCTAAAACCTAAGCTAATAGATCTCTTTTCACTGGTATAAAACTTCCCGTGGAATGCGATTGCCTATACGCGGAGGCTTAATAGCAGCCTTTATGCCTTTAAGGCTTAGATAGTACCCGACCACCGTTGGATCGTTATAACACATCGTGTAAGTAGTTTTACCGAGGCATGTCCCGCTCGCGGAGAGATAGAAACTTTCCTCGAACTTCCTTGACTAACGTACTGACCTGAAGCGGCCAGTAATCGCACTCTCGGACCTCTTACCGCAGCGGCTTTTATCAAAATAGCGATTTTACCAGCGCGTTTCCGCGATAGAGAGAACGAAAAACGAAATAGAAAGCAAGCGAGATGAAGTTCTAGAAAATCTCGGAAAAAAATTAAAGAAGAATGAAGACGAAGTATGAGAAAATATATCGCGGACTTTCCAACTTTGAGCGATAGATCGTCTCTCGGTGGCGGAGTGTTGAAGCGCGAGACGATGGACTCTCCGTTGCCGGTGAGGTCAGGTCAGGAGGACGAGAGCCGCGGATGGACCTGTCTTTCGGATAACCGGCGAGTAGGAAGAGGAAACGCTTGCCAGCACTTTGAACGGTTTCTATTAAATAATAATCATTCACGCCGTCTGAAGATGCGGAACTGACACGTTGCGGGAATGATTTAGAAATAGTAGAGAGATGTATGCGCTGATTTATAGAGGTTGGCAATGGAAAATCGGTAAGAAAGTCTCATATGAGACTCAGTTTGGGTTCAGTGGTCCCGGAAACTCTGGAATTCTTGGAAATGTCTAAATTTTTTCGCTGATTCGTGAATTTTCGGTTTTTCTTTGATGCCATGAAAAAAAAAAATGTTCTCATATGTCTCATATGAGACTTAGTTTTTACGTTCAGTGGTCCCGGAAACTCTGGAATTCTTGGAAATGTCAACATTTTTTCGCTGATTCGTGAATTTTCGGTTTTTCTTTGATGCCATGAAAAAAAAATGTTCTAATATGTCTCATATGAGACGTAATTTTGAGGTCCAGAGGTCTTGTAAATCTTGGAATTGTTGTCGAAACGATTTAGAAATAACAGAGATTCGAAAAGTTCGCTGCTTCAGGAATGATGGCAATGAATTATCGATAGGAAAGTCTCATATGAGACTCAATTTATGGTATCCGGAAGCCCGTGCAATCGTTAAAGTGGACAAAATTCTTAAATGTGTATGAAACTTTTTACCGGACGTCACGTTGATTCTTTCGAGGTGAGAGATCGATTGAAAAAAATGATCAACTTATCAATGGCAAAGCAATTACCGATTAACCTTTAGACTCGCGAAGTAATTTTGTTCTATCAAATACCTATTTGCTCGTTCTCCTGATTATTTTTTAAACGCTCGAAAAAAAAAAGAAATGTACGCAGCAATTCAAAGGATTAACTCGTAAGCAATGAATAATGGCTCATCGGATTAGAACGAGAAGCGGAGGATCTACAATAGTTGTTCGGTGAGCCCAGGAGCGTTAGAGCGCATTCCACTCCTATACGTGGAACTACGACACTCTCTTTCAGCTTCGCGAAGAAAAGAAAGAGAAGAACGGGAGTAACAGCAGAGATAGATAGAGAAGGAGACACGCGCGCGCACGAGAGTTAAAAAGACGCGAACGACCAGATTCTCTCTCGTCCCATTGGAACTTTGATCGAAGTCGTTAACAAGAAGTCTTAAAGGCCGCGGGGATTCTCTCTCATCTCGCTTGCGCTTTTCTCGCGAACCGGAGAAAGAGGAGAGGACACTCAAGGTCTCGACAATGAAGGAAAGAAGAGGCAATAAAGTTCGTTCCTCTCTCCCGCCCGTTTATCCACGAAGGGAAGCGACGAAGAACCAGAATGGAATATCCTGAATTCTGGTCCTTCGTGTTCTTTTTTTTTTGCTTTTCTTTTTATTAATTTTTCCCTCAGACTCCTCCCTCGCACTTTTATCGCTCCACTATTGCTTTTTTTTTTGGTATTCGAAAGAAACCAGTCGCCCACCTCTAAGCTCTGCGGTGCCAGTGGCGAACCGCGAAGCGTTCTCCGCGGGCTCTCGAGAGACTTGTCGCTCCTTCGCCGCGACAGACAAGTACGCATTCCGATGCAAGGCTGCGGTGCGTTCGCGTTTAGCGCGCATAGCCGAGACGCAAGGAGAACGCGCGCGCGAGTCTTGAACTTTTTCCACACCCAGATTTCTCGGCAAAGGATTTATTCATTATTCAACGTTAATTTTCCTTTTGGTTTTTCCCCCTTTTTTCACACCCGACTGCCCAGTGGAGTAAAAGACGAAAAAAAAAAAAAGATTTTTTTTTCTACAAAATGATTTATATTATTAATAAATATTTATTATTATTATTAACAAATGTTTTTCGGCAATTTTTTTATTTGCAAACCAATTTTGTTAAAATCAGTTTTTGTTTTTCTCGAATGTAAATCTCGAAAAGACGGAATATTGGGGAAGAAGCCGATAAAGCTACATTTGCCCGGTAGCTTCTCGCGATCTCTCGAAAGTTCTATTTCCGTTTTAACGCGCTCTCGAGGTGAGCCTCGCGATCGGACGAACACGCAGTTGCACTCACGCGGACTTCGAAATACGCGCGCGCGCGAGAGGGCCGGCAAAATAAGGAGCCCACATGAACGAAAAAAGTATGAGAGATCGTATGCTCTCGCGTTGGGGGGACAGGGGACGGGGAGAGGCCCCCCGAGGCTATCGGTTTCCGTTTTGCATGTACACCGCGGATAAGTACACGCGTTTTACGAGGCACTCTACTCGGGCGGAAGAGAAAGAACGAGGCTACGAGGGAAAAGAGATGAGAATAAAAGTCTCGTGCTGCCGCTTGGCTGCTCGCTGCTGCAGCTGAGATATACGAGTGATGGTCGCCCCAAGCTTCCCCTCTCGTGAGCCGCATCATTGCTCGCTTCATTGCTCGGTAAGCGCGGTTTCGAAAAAGATACACGCCTCGCGAGAAAGGTACAACGTTCTACATTTCACTCACAATAAATGCCGAGACGAAAGAGACGACGAGGATGGAGGATGCGATAAAAAAAAAAAAAAAAAAAAAAAATGGAGCAAAAAAATAAAGGGTACGTGATTGATAGAGAACAACGAGAACAAAAAGATTGATAGATGCGAAGCTCTACTGATGAGTCTTCGAGCTTTAAGGAGACTTTAAGGGGAGATATCTACCCGATTCTTCGAAATCCGAGAAAAATTATGCAATTTTTTTATTTTATTTTTTCTGAAATACTACGGGAGGGAAAAAATTATTTTTTTTTTATCGAAAGGTATATATAGAGTTAAAAAAAATTTGAAAAAATGTTGAGCTGAAATTTGACAAAATATATATATATACATTTTTTTTTTTTCAAATTTTTAGGTTTTTTCTTTCTGTTTAAATTTAATTTTTTGTAAGATTCCCAATAGATATATTTTTCAAGTAAAAAAATTACTTTTATTATCTCCTATAGTTCCAGAAAAAAAAAAAAAAATGCATACATTTGACTCGGTTTTCGGAGCGACAGGAGACGTTACGTATCCCCTTAATGGAAATGAAGAATTTTACGGTGCTTCGAGAAAGGTGTTCTACATTTTCACTTCGCCATTAATGTCGAGACAAACGACGAGACGAAAAGAAAAAAAAATTTAAGAACAGATTTTGTTTTGTCTGATTTTCGTCGGGTTTCGTTTTTTTTTTTTATACGCATTTTTTTTCATCGCCTTTCCGGGGCAACAGTGCGTCGAAGCGAAAAATAAATAAACTCGAAGAGAAAAAAAAAGAAGGAAAAAATTATAAGATACCGGAGGCAAAGTATCGCCCGACGAGTCTTTCGAATGTTATGGAAATGAATGAACTTTCCTGACGAAGGAATTACCGAAGATCGATGACCAGTGCTGTAACCGATGCGGCAAGTTCTTTTTTTTATTACGCGATGCATCGAACTGTAACATAATTACACGCCATTGTTTCCATCGCGTTAATTGCAACGGATCGTTGGGTATTAATCCGAACGCGTGGATAACGTGAATACCACTCTCCGCAAGTGGATAGTCGTTCGTTACATAGTGTGCACTTTCTTGTCGGCGATTAATTAATCGATAAACCTCGCAATATGCAAAATTGTTGCATTTTAATCCTTTTTTTTTTTAATCAAAGTCAATGCCCCGCGAATAATAAATTTAATTTAATAGACGCGATTACGTAGTATTCAAACAAATGAATAAATCATTTTCTCAACATTTCTAAAATAACTATTTTTATCTATAAAAAAAATGATTAAAAATCATAAAAATTTAATTTTTTTTTTATAATTGAATTCAAATAGCACAATGCAAAAAAAAAAAATTGCATAAAATTGGGAAAATTTCTTTGAAAAAATCGATCGATTTTGCTCGACGAAAATCTATCGGAGAATATAATAAATACGATTGAGACGCGTCGATATCGATCGATGAATTCTTTATCAAGGTCTACCGGAACAACTTTATCGCGTCTAAAGAGCCGAAAAAAAAAAGATCGAAAAAAAAAAAAAAAAAACTGCGTCAGCGGCTCTGAAATCTATAATCCGCGCTGTAACTATCGTCGTGAAAATCCCCCTCTCGATGCGTTCCCTTCTCGTTCGCCAAGTAGGGCCCCCTTCTCAGGGAACGTGCCGCCTGTGCCGCCGGCCGGAGACTCGGATCCCCCCGCCGGGTTGCACCTGTGCGGACCAGAAGAGGTGTTGTGTTTTCACCTCACATCAGTTCAATCCGCAATCGCGAGTAAGAAGCACACCGGCTCTCGCGGTCGCGCAACATATCGCCGGTTTCATCGCGACTCGGTTCTCGCATCTCGAAAAGCTTATTAACGCGATTTTAGTTAAAATCCTTTATAAAAAAAAATAATAATAATAATAAAATGAATTTAAATAAATAAATAAATTTAAAAAAAAAATACGATATTTTTTTACAGTGAAACTACGAATTTTGTTTTTTTTTTTAATTTTTTTTTTTTTTTTTTTTTTTTTCGTTTTTACTTCGATATATCGCGTTTGCATGGAAGACGAAGAGGAGAAGGAGGATCGCACCTGCGCCCGGTGAAATTTTCGCGAACGGCTTTCGGTGCGCTGTTCCCTTATTTTTCGTTAATTCGCGAATTCGTGAAAAAAAAAAAAAAAAAAACATTGAAAATCTATTGACAAAGTGGTTAAAGTGTTTTGTAATTGTAATAAAAGTTAATTTCATGAATTTTGTTTTGATAAAAAGAAAAAACTTGGAATCGTAAAAAAAATATGATAAGATCGACGAGGAAATGATTATAAAGTGTCTTATAATAATAATAAAAGAAAAATATTGTAAAAAGTTCGAGAGGAAATTTCATCGGGATTTCCCGTTACGTTAATTATAACCAATCTTCGGTTATTTCGAGGCACGCGTCGGACACGCGACGACAATCCCCGACAGGATCGTCCGAACGGAAGAGAACCGCGAGATCAGGAAGCAACGAGAATAAGAAAGACTCGCGTCGACGTTTCCTCTCCCTCCCGCCACGAGACGTAGCGTGACGGAGATTCACGCACCGTGAACCCGTATTTCGCTTCACCGCAAGTTGCCTCGTAAATAATAATAATACAGGAAACCAACTTAGCGGGGAGAGAAGAAGACACTTTGACGAGAAGTCCGCGGAAGCAAATTTTCTAACGCAATAGAAGAGACGAGAGTTTTATCCGCGGAGAACGAGAATATAAGTTGCTCTCCTATTCAAGAACCTTAAAAAAAAAATAAAAAAATAAATAAAAAAAAAAAAAAACGGTAAACAGAAAATTACGAAAGAAGGAGAAGAAAATTTACTCGTTTTCTCGATAAGTTTTGTGTCGAAGAAGAAGAACGAAAAATAAGGAGAAAAAAAATACATATTCACGATGGATACCGTACTGGAAAAAATGGGAAAGCTGAATCTGGTAATAACTCCGACAATTTTACGCTCTTTGTTCGTATAGAGGGGAGAAAGGGAAAGAGCAGTTGTAGCGAAGTCCCTTGTTAGAGCGATTAATTAGCCGAGCGAAATGTGACTGAAAGTTATGCTATTATGCGCGTTATTCACCGCACAATTTTTTTTTTTTTTTTTTACAAAGTTAGAAAAATATATTTAGTTATTTTGGAATCGAACTTTTTTTTTTGTTTTTTTTTTACGAGAAAACAGAACGATTTCGAAAATTATTTTTATCCAATGAATTTTATTCAAAAATACGTTATTTTTTTTTAAATAACGAAAAAAAAAAATTTAATGTCGAAAAGTCAATATTATTCAATGAATTTTTTATTTTTATTTTTATTAAACAATTTATTCAGTGATTCCGTAAAAACCAATTTTCTGCAAGAAAACATCGCGATTTTCCATTTCAGTAATTATTATTCAACGAGTTTTCTTTTTTTTTTTTTTTTTTAACAAAGAAAATTTATTCATCAATGTCGCAAGAATAATTTTAATTTTAACGCGAAAAACGCATTGCGTTTTTCTAATCTTATATTGTTATCGTTATTATTCATAATTCGATGCTTTGATCGTTTATTATCGCTGTTCATGGATCACGCGATTGCATTCGCCTTATTTATATGCACCACAGATCGCGGACGACCACCCCGTGCGTGTCGAGGATTAACGTCTTTTTCCACCTGTTATGTTGCATCGGACTCTCGATCTCGCGATCCTATAAAACTCGACCGGCGGAGCGAAAAGTTACAAACCAGCGACTTGTCCTACAAGAGCATTTAACTCACCACTCTTACTATCCGCGTCGCCGTTCCTCTATATATTCATATGTGTCTCTTTTTCCGAGAAATTATAAGCAATTATAGGTAAATTATTGACTCACGAAATTGCCAGTCGCCAATGATTTCTGATATCGAAAGATTAAAGAATTCCACGGCGATATAACGCTCGAGAAACGCCGATACAGTTTCGAGATTAATAAAAACATTTCACAGTTACGGTATCGATGAATTCGAAAAAAAAAAAAAAAAAATTAATATAATTATCGATAAAAAAAATTAAATGAAAATAAAAATTTTTTATTTAATTTTGTTTTTAATTTTGAATTAATTTTTTTTTTTTAATTTGTAAAGAATCGACGAGATGCAAGAGATCCGACGAGAGAGGCATTTAAATTTGCATGTTGCAACGTCGTTCTTTATACGTTCGTTAACATCGTAAGGAGATAGCGAAATTCCCTTTCACACGCTTCCGCGTTTAATATAATGAATTGCGTATATCTCGAGTGTGAAAAATAAAAAAAAAAAAAAATATGTATATACATATAAGAGAATAAAACAGCAACAAGATTTGCGCGCTCTCGATGAAAGCGTAGGCGTTCAATGGATTACGGAAATCTTACGAAGGGGAGACGTTGGCATCAACGTTGCAATATACATTTAGCACAGTAACACAGTCCCGCGGTGCGGCGAAATTCTAATTGGTATTATATTCATGAATAGAAACGCGAGGAATAATTACCTCGCAAATTAAATTTCACTCGCCGATTTTTTTTTTTTCCCGACTAAATAAAATTTGATAATCGACGTCCCAAAAATTAAAAAGAAAGAAAAAAAAAAAAAACAATGATGTTAATTAATAAATTCGCGAATGAAATTTCACTCGCAAGTTCTTTTTTTTTTCACTCAATAAAATTCAATACATTGATAATTTATTATAAATAAAAAAGAAATATAATAATAATAAAAATTTTCATGTAATTTAATAATTAATTAAAATTTTTCGGGTTTTCATCGATTTTCTTTACGATTGATATAAAATAAATTATTAAAATAATTTTTTTTATTTTAATCAGCGAATGTAATTAACGAATTCTCGAATTGCAACTCTCCCCTTCGACTTCCTTTTGTATATAAAAAAAAAAAAAAAAAAAAAAAAAACAATGACGAATAATAAAAGTAATCAGTAAACGATTTATTTCGGGTCGCGTCACTCTCACCAAAGATATTCGACAAGTGAAACTACCTGAGGTTTCGACGCGCACCTTTACTTGTGCCCTATAGTCGCGTATATAGTATACTATACTATATATACGTTCATATATATCGCGATGTATATACGCAACGGCTCTCGAGTCGAATTGCTCGGTTCCGCGAGCGATCGATCGCGGGCCGCGCACGCTGTCGATTTTGTGTACCGTTCGTTTTCTCCTCTCGTAAACCTCCGATATCGATAATTTACATTATGTACGTATGACCGCTGCACAACGAAACTCTATCGAAGTGGAACGTGCAATGTTTAGGCGATCCGTTTCCATTTTCATCGCGAAACTTCGCGATAATACGAAAACGATATATCGACGTCGAGAAAATATTTCTCTCGTAAAACTCGTCGATAAATCGCGATAACTCGTTGCAAATAAAAATTATCTCGATCTTTCATTTCATTTATTCGTTTATATATTATTTATAATTTTAAACAAAAAAAAATCAATATTTTTTTTTGTCGTTTTTGTCGTAAACAAAAAAAAATATTGATTTTTTTTTGTTTAAAATTATAAATAATATATAAACGAATAAATGAAAGATCGAGACAATTGAAATTTTTCAATTTTTCAAAAAAAAATTTCAATTTTTTTCTTCAATAGAAAATATCAAAAAATTATATAGAAAAAAAAAAAAAAAATCGCAGATTTTTGCGTATATGGATTCGGGGAATTTTTTTTAACGATTTTTTGCAATTATCTTGACGGTAAATTTACCTATTGTCGTCTAATTAGCATTTTTCTATTCCCACAATAAATGACTAAACTAAATCTCTGAATTGCCGCAACAAAAAAGAATTCCCAATAAAATAAAATCGGCTCTCGTATTCACGCGTAGACCGCGAGATAATCAAAGTTCGCGCAATCATTGTACGGGACTCCCAACGGCACACGGCGAGGCAGCGAAGTAGCGCTGAGGTTACGATGATAAAAAAAAAAAAGAAAAAGAGAAAAACACAACCGCGCAGTGTAATTAGCTTCGCTTATAACGCAGAAAGATAAGAAATTCACCGGTGGCGATAAGCGGACGAGCCGCGCATACGGGGGACGAGCCGCGTCTCTGGCATTTGCCTCGCGTAGTTTTAGTTGCGATCGAGGAAAAGCCTCGAGCTTCTCGTTTATATCATCGCAATTCGCTCGCGAAACGCGTTTTTTATTTTTATTTTTAAATCTTCCTATTTCATTCCTCACTCGTCTCACGCGATTCATTAATAATTAATAATTAGAGACGAGAACGCGCGCGCGCAACGCTCGACATCGTGCAAAAGTGAAATTCTTCTTTTTTTTTTATTACGGTACATGAAAAAAAAAAAAAAAAAAAGTGTACACGGAATTCTAAGATATCTGTCGGCATTAGAAGACGATAAGAAAAAAAATAAAATTATCATCATAACGTCGTCACGTGAGAACGAGAATCGCCGCGCGCCAGACGCGTCGACGATTAGCGTCAGTGAAAATTGTCTCGTCGATCAAATAACGATCGTCGATTGCGAGAATGAGGAGAGAATGGAACAACGGAACGAAGAGAATCATAGAAACGCGGAAGGGTCCGCGTACTTTTGGGATAATATTCGAAAGGTTTTGTTTTCGTAATTTCTGAACTCAATTACTCAATCGATGATTGGCAATTTTTTTTAATCTGTTATCCAATAGCGTAACATTGGATGGTAAATTTTTTAAAAATTGCCAATCATCGATGGAATAAATAATAAATTATTGATTAATTATTATTAATAATTTTCTCGATAATTGACAATTTTTTTAAAATTTCATTGTCGATGAAATAATTAATGATAATTAATTATCGATTTATTCGATAATTCGAAAAAATTTGTGATTAATATTTGGCAGATGATAATTGTTATTGATAATGTAAATAATCCGTAAAAGATTATGCGACTTTAATTTTCATATTATTGACTACTCACCTATATATTTATCGTTGATTTTTTTTTCTATTTTTTGTTTTACAGAGAATTCCCAGCTGCCCGTTGAAGAGTCCACCGCCACTGAAGGAATTCGTCGGACGCTGTCAGACGATGCCGTCGCGCGTGAAAAAATCATTCTGCGGTTGTCTGCAGGTAAGAAAAAAAAATCAACATTTTTTTCGGATCGATTTCTCGAAACTTTTTATTTTGTTTCGCAAAAAAAAAAAAAATTGTCATACATTTTTTTCAAAATTTATTAAACTAATAATAAAAATATTACGATTATTCAGTTAATCATGAAAAATGAATCACAAACATTCAAAACTGTCATCCAAAAATTTATTAACGAAATAAATTAATGGTAATAATGTTATCATTATTTTTCCGCAAAATGATTGAATATTAGGAGAAAAAAAAAAAAAAAATGAAAGTCGTAAACAGAAATGTGAAAGAAGCGTCGAGAAGTCTTTCGCGTCCAAACGATACTCCCAAAACTATAATTTATAAGCTGTCGCGAGTAAAAACGTCTCCTCAGCGAGACGACGCGTAACACATCATTTTTTTTTTTTTTTTTTTTACTTATTGCTGTAATTTATCCACTCGTTTCGCCTCCTCTCCGTCTCTCGCTGTTTGTGACGTTGACAAGCGTTTCTCGCCGCTGTGGCTTTCAAAGTGGGAGCGACAAGCTGCAGTATACTTACATAGTAGACGAGAATTTAAACTCTCCTCTGTATACCGGAAGTATACGCAGCCGTGACGATGCAAAGGGGGAATCGTTAAGCTTCTACGCGCACGCGAACGATGCGATAATACCGTCCGATACTCCGATACTCTTGGGACTCTCTACGACTGCTAGCAGATGCGAATTGTCTATGCAAATTCGCTATTTCCTTCGCGCATATCGCGGGATGGAAAGAACAACGGATCATAGTTCCGGGGAGCCGAAGCTTAAGCTTAAGGATAGTGTATCGTTACATTCCCAACCAAAAGTGAGATTTCGATAGAATTTCGAATACTTCACAATACGATACGAATCCGAAAAAAATTAACCAAAAGCCGCGAAAACCATTCATTTTTCACAAAATAATATTAACAATTACGAAAAGTTATTAACAAATTAGTAAAAATGAAAATTTTTCAACGAATCGTTCAGCAACCGAATTTTTTTTTAACGGTGGTTGATCCGTAAATTTTTAAAAATATGTATTTATTTTTTTTAGAATTTTTTCTAATTTTCAAAAATGTTTTTTTTTCGAAACGAAAAAAGAAATTGGAAAATAGAAGAAATTCGAAAAAAATCTTTAGGTACTATGAAATATAAACGGATTAATTTCCGTAAATAAAAAACAAAGTTAGTTCGCCGGATGATTCGTTGAACTTCTTTTTTTTTTTAAATTAACTTGTCGATAACTGATTTTTTTTTTCGACGTTTATTCCATCGCGAAGTATTCGAAATTATCTTCGATTCTCACTTTTTGTTGGGAATGTAACGCTATACCGTCCGTAAGACTCTCGCGGAGCGACGGACGGATAATTGACGACCATATGATGGATTAATATTAATATATCATTTCGCCTCATCGCTCGTTTCCACTGCCCACGGATGATTCATTCAATTCTAATATTCTCTTCGTTACATTCTTCGTTTCCTCATTTTCTTTTTTTTTTTTCTTCTCGTTTCTCATTTCCTTTTTTTTTTTTTTTCTCAACTCGCGAAGCCTAATTGCAGACGCCGTCTCGTCTTCTTACAATTGCAAATTCATTACTTTTATTTCGTAGTTATTGTGTCTATTTTTTTAATATCTTTATTCATCTTTTTTTTTTTTTTTTTCTGTTCGTTATTCAAAGTACATTATGCGCACAGCGCCGAGATTGCCGGACGAGAGAAAAGGCAGACGCGAAAACGATCAGAACCCGAGAGACGGTTGGATTACTATGGTATTATATTATAAAGCACATAGAGAGCCCCCAAGAGACGAGAGGAGAAAGAAAATTGCCGAGCGAATTGCCACAGTCACGCCTTCGGAATAGCGACGACGAGGCGATGATGACGAGATGTTACTGAAGTCGTACTTTTCGCATTGCGAATCGATCTTTTTTTTTTTTTTTTTTTTTTTTTAGCATTGCATGTTTTGCTGAATCATAAAGAGACGTTTTGTTTCCATGAGGAAAAAAAAAAAAAAAAGTTTTTCGAAATTTTCACGTCATTCTAAATATTCGAAAAAATTCATAACCGCAAAAATCTCCGACCAAAAAGAACGTCAAAACGTTAAAATTTAACGAATACGAATTTTCACACAAAATAAACATTTTTTTTTTTTAATTTTATGAAAATTTAGATTTACCGAAAAATCGATGTTTAGTGAAAAATTAGTTTGACAATTTTTAATCTTACCGTTTCGCGAAAGTTTTTTCCAGTATTACGCGAAGTCGATGAGGTATAATTCGTAATCGATTGCTTCCTGATTGTCGAAGAATTTCTCTCCGTCGCGCGCGCGCGTCTCGAGATCGCGAATAACGAGGCGCGCGATGCGGTTGACGAGGAGAATTTTGAGTCGGTTATCCTTGAGAAAAGCACTCCCTGCATTCCTACCCTCGCGAGCGATTCTTCATGCCGTAGCGCAGTCGGGAGTCCCGATGATTCTTTGAGAAATGGAGAAAAAACATTGTTATTTTATCATCTCCGGCGTCGAGAAACGCGCGCGCGTCTAACTTCCAAGAACCTCCGTAAGTTTTTTTTTTCCTCCTCCGATTGCGTATAGACAACGCGCCGTGATAAATAATTCAAGGTTCAGCCTCGATAGGTCTCGAAAAAAAAAAAAAAAAAAAAAGGCGAAAAAAAGACTCATATATTCAACTCGCGCGCTTCACTGACGTTACTACCGCGCGCGCGGCCGCGCGAAGGCCTTGCAATGTCACGCTGCAGCGCCGGCGACCATCGACTAGCGGCAGCACCCCGTCGTTCGATCTTCAGGGTCTTTGACCATCGCGTTGACCGGGAAACGACATTGCTAAAGCTATAAAAAAAAGTTAAAGAAAAAAAAAAAAACAAAAAAAAAAAAACCGGACGACAGAAATTTTTCGCCGAAAAGTGGAAGAATATTAGGGAGATCCGGTTAGCCTTGCGATGAGAGTCTTGGAGGACGAAAAATTCCTTTATCCCCCGAATCAACCCCTTTAACTTTTATCGATTCTTTTTTTTTTTTTTTTGTGACTCCAGTAAAGACGATCCCCGAGCGGGTTGTGTTCACTGGTCATCGGGGAGATAATATAGTGGTAGAATTTAATAGCCCGGAGATCCAGTCCGGTTATCATACGAGACTGAGAACTCAACTCTCCCTCTCGTGAATTTTCTTCGCGAACACGTTTCGGCCAAAAATACACGAGTTTAAAGAACGCGCCGCGACGACGATCCTTTCGCGAAATCTTAGTTCGGCTTTCGGGAATCGTGTTATTTTTAGACTTGCAAAATTGACCGAGAAGAAGGATTATAAAATACGAAACTCGAGAGGAATGAAGAAAAAAAAAAAAAAAAAAATCTACAAGACTCCGAGATCGATGATAAAAATTCAAAAAAAATATTTACAAATGTGAAAATCATAAAATAAAGAAAAATAAACAATAATTAAATAAATATTTAATAATAATTGATTAATAATGATCAATTATTAATTTATTGGTATTTATAAATAATAAAATGAGAATTAAATGATTTCAAATGAAAATTCTTTGTGCGCTTTGAAATAATTCAGTCGGCAAACCGCAACGAAATCCTGAGGCTTTAGGTAAACTCTTTGGTAATGTATACGCGCGACAGACCTTTAACACGATTTACGAACGCGTCGACCGAAGTCGCGATATACCCCAACAGAGTATATTGCAAAACAATTGCTCCGCTGTCTTTGCTTCGCCAGTAGCCCCCCGACTATCGTAAGAGCTGCGAGCGACTCCGCTGCGCTTGTACACCGATAACCGCACGATCTCTCGTGACTCGCGAGATCTCTCGCCAAACTCTTGGAAACTCGCGGCAATAATCGAATCGCGAAGAAACAATGGTCATCGATAAATACGATTATAATAACGTATTACGGTATTAATTTTATATCAACGAATGTCTCGAATGTTTTTCTCTCGAAACAAATAGAACGACAATTCGCGATCTCCAATGACAAATTTATAAAAAAAAAAAAAAATTTATTATAAATAAATAACGACAATCGATGATATTATTATTCAATAAAAAATAATCAAAAATAAAAAAATAGTATAATCGATTATTATCGTTTCATAACATAAGAAATCGACGAACATTGGAAAAAAACCCGAAACAGGAATCGAAACATGTATTTCCGCGTCTTGAAATCAAATTTTATGACATCTTTCTCTTCCACCCAATGGAATCTTCCTGTTGACTTTAAAACCCGTAATTTCTATGCCTATAGGAATATATTACGATAAGAAAAAAAAAAGTTACGAAGGTTACAAAATATCCGAGAAAATGTAAAATGTGAGCTTTGGAGTGCCAAGTTTTCTCTATTAAATCGGCGACTGGTCAAAGGTCTCAACTAGGCATAGACATCAACATTCGTTCGCGTAGGCGTCTGTTTCGAAAAAAAAAAAAAAAAAAAAAAAAAAAAAAAAATTGAGAAAAAAAAATCATCGATAACTTCAGCGCATTCCACGATTGGGGCCCAATATCTACTCGCGGCACGTCCGGCTCTCGATGATGTTTGCGAGAGCAATAAATCGACGACGGACCCGAGGCTCGCGCGAGTCCGCGCGGTTGTTCAATAGCTCCATCGCTGTTTCTATAGCTATACGAACCTATATACACGAATAGGTAATTTCCTAGTCACGTGTGAAAGTACCTTAGGAATTCAGCGCCTCGGGAACCCGGTCCCCTGACCTTTGCCGCCGGCGACTTCGACTCTCGTTGCAGGAGATCGTTTTTTTTTTCTCTTCTCTCCGCTTCTTTTTTTTTATTACTGCCTCTTCACGCGCGCGTTTGCTCCTGAAACCCGGTGGCTTCCTTTCGACCGCACGGCTAATACTCTGAAGCTGCGCTGTCACAGCTGCGAGATTTACAACCGGCAGTCTTCGGTTTCGTCGATAAGATTTCGAGATATCCGGAGGGTATTTTACTGCTCGAAGGAACAGGCGAAAAGTTTGTTCGGCGTCGACGAGAGAGTGACGATTTGTCTTCCGAATTCTCAACGTGATTTGTGATTTCGCTTCGATTTTTTAAAATTTTTTATCTGTTTGCTTTAGCGTCAAGGATTGTATTGCTGATATTCGTGGGATATTTTGACGAAAAGCCTTATCGTATTTTGGCTGTAATAACGATGATCGATCGTTTATCAACGATCATCAATTAATTGTTGATTATCATTGAGTATTAATTATCGATTTTTAATCATCAATTAATAATGAATTATCGACTGTTAATGATTTATAATTACTTATCGATCATCAATCAAATATACTGATTTATTCTGTCATTAAAGAAACTTTACTTTACAGATTTAAATATACCTCTGTATTTTTTAAAAATACTTCATGACTTGGAAAAAAATAAGGATTGCTACGTCCTCTTTAGATGAGAATTTCATAGGCGAAGGATCAAAGAGAAAACATGCCGTGTTCTTTATAAAAAAGAAAAAAACTAAATTAAATTGATTTTATCCTCTCTTCGAAATTGTCGACAGGATGACGAACCGCCGGAAATCACATACTGCGTGGTGGAGCACACGGGTACACTTACGCTACAAGCAATGACCCCGACCTTGCCAATGCCGGCAGAGGAGGAATTGAACAAGATGTTTCTCGAGCTCGTCGACGAACTCGATCTTACTCAGGCCAACAGGCAAGCGGTTCTCGCACTTCCGGCGAACAAGAAGTGGCAGATTTATTGCTCGAGAAAGGGTAACGACACGCTAGACAACGGAGGACTGAGAACCACGGATCTGAGCGGTGATCCCGAGGACTACATCAACAGAGTACGGATGATCGGAAGCGTAAGTCCCGTTATTCCCGAATAAACCCTTAAGGACTTATATAATGTATAATTGATAATTCATATTTTCCTGTCTCACGATTCATGTCTCATGTCTCATGTCTCATGTCTCACGTCTCACGTCTCACGTCTCACGTCTCACGTCTCACGTCTCACGTCTCACGTCTCACGTCTCACGTCTCATGTCTCATGTCTCATGTCTCCCATTCGGATCCTATATTTTTGTATATTATAACTGTTTATATTTCACATACTTACACATTTCTTTTTTCGAATTCTTCAGACACCATTTTCCGAAGACGGCGAAGATCTGCCGAACCACATGCGCCAAGTCGAAGCCCTGAAGACCGCCCTGAGAACTCAGCCGCACAGTTTTGTTCTGAGATTCATCGAACTCGATGGATTAAACGCATTGCTTCAAGTCCTTGGCGCGATCGACGTCGATGCCGCAAACAGCAATCTTCACACCAGCGTCATAGGATGCCTGAAAGCTTTGATGAACAATTCCGTGAGTAGAAAAATTCGTCTCTTTGTCGAGACTACGATTCATTACCCCGCGTAACGCTGATCGAATTTATTTATTTTTTTCTTTTTCTCGAATCCAGAATGGCAGAGCTCACGTTCTCGCGCATCCAACGGCGATCAACACGATATCCCAGTCGCTGGCGACTGAGAACATAAAGGCAAAAATTTCGGTATTGGAAATTCTCGGTGCCGTGTGCCTCGTACCCGGCGGACATCGCAAAGTTCTCGAGGCGATGCTCCACTTTCAGCAATATCATTCCGAGAGAACGCGATTTCAGAGTATAATAAACGATCTCGACAAGAATTTTGGTATCTATCGCGATAATTTGTCGCTGAAAACGGCGATAATGTCGTTCATAAACGCCGTACTTAATTACGGACCCGGACAAGTGACTCTGGAATTCAGACTTCATCTGCGGTACGAACTACTGATGCTTGGTATACAACCGATAATTGAGAAACTTCGCAAATACGAGAACGAGACACTCGATCGTCATTTGGATTTCTTCGAAATGGTGAGAAACGAGGATGAGAAAGAATTGGCCAGAAAATTCGAGAAGGAACACGTCGATACGAAGAGCGCCACCGCGATGTTCGATCTGCTGAGAAGAAAACTCAGTCACACTGCCGCCTATCCTCATCTCTTAAGTTTGCTGGAACATTGTCTACTGTTGCCGCGTAAGTAACAATTTTATTCCCTAAATAAGAGGGAAAATTCGACAATTTAGGACCCTAAACCCTAAAAAATCTTAAACAACAAAAACGACTAACAAACATTCAATGAATTTCAGTGGACTACGGTTCCCATCCCCAACATTGGCTTCTCTTCGACCGCATCGCCCAGCAGATAGTTCTCCAGGCTGAGGGAAGCAGCGAGTCATCAACCCCGCGAAATCCGGACGTCGCTCCGATCGAGATAAACGTCAAGGAGATCGTTCACCTCCTCGCTAAGGAAGAGGAACTCGTTGCCGCAAGAAAAAAAGCCGAAGAATTGGAACGCGAGAATTCCGACATGTCGTCTCGCCTCGCGAAGAAGGAGCAGGAATTGGATCTCCGAACCCAGGAAAAGGAAGACATCGAGGCGAGTCTCGCGAGAATCAAGGAACGTCTTGAAAAAGAGACTTCCATGCATATCGAGACAAAACAACGAATATCCGAACTTCAGGACAACATGGAGGCCCTTTCGCGTCAAGTGAACAACGAGAAATCCGAGAGAAAACGTCTCGAACAGTTGGTAGCCTCTGGAAGTTTGCCGGACGACGCTAAAGCAACGATTAAGATGGTGGAGGATGAGGTCGTCGAGAAGGTCGAAGCGAAACCAACTCCACCGCCTCCACCACCACCACCTTTGGCTCCACCGCCACCTCCCTGTTTAATGCCAGCGGCGCCGCCACCGATGATGGTGGAGATAATAAAAAACGTTCCGCAACCCAGCAATCCTTTGAAATCCTTCAACTGGTCAAAGATCCCCGAGCAGAAGTTGCAGGGAACCATATGGTCGGAATTGGACGATTCGAAACTCTACAACGTTATGGATCTCGAGTCGATCGACAAGATATTCTGCGCCTATCAGAAGAACGGCGTATCGACGGAGGGTTCGATTGAGGATTTGCGAAAATTAGGAAAAAATAAAAACACAATGTCGGTTATCGACTCGAGGAGAGCGCAGAATTGTACGATTCTGTTGTCGAAATTAAAGATGTCGGATCACGAAATAACGAGAACCATACTGTCGATGGATCAACAGAACATTCTTCACATCGATATGGTTGAACAACTTCTCAAGTATATTCCGTCGTCGGAAGAAGCCGCGCTGCTGGATATGAATCAAAAGGAACTTCAGAGCCGAGCTGACTGCTTTCTTTATCAAATATCGAAGTACGTTTTCATTTTAGTTTTCTTCGTTACGATGAAAGTCCTAAATAGTTGCGATGTTATCGCACTTATTCTTCAATCGGTTTTATGGAAAAGCAGTTTTCTTACTGATCCTTTGAATTGAACCGTTAAGGCAGCTATTGCGCTTCATGCCAATTTATTCCTTCAATATATTTTTAGAGAATTTTTTTTTTATTTACGGTGTTACTTACGGTACCGAAGAAGAGTTACAAAATTCTAAAAATTTACTTAAAAAAAAAAAAAAAAATTCAAAAAGTCAGAAAAGTTACAACTCTCCGGTAAATTTAATAAAAAATTTCAAAATATACTAAAAATCGAAAAAAAAAAAAAAAACCCCCCGAAAATTGGCACAACTCAAAGAACATAAAAAAAAAAATCTGCGACTCCGAAGCGATTATCAATGCTTATTACTGCAATTATCGACGCAACGCTATCGAAAAAACTACTTACCGAATTCTTCGTCATTAATTTTTTGTTTTTTTCTTTTTTCCTCAGAGTGCCGCATTACGAGCAAAGATTGCGTTCTCTTCATTACAAGAAAAAATTCTCCGCCAGTATCGCGGAATTGACGCCGCGAATGAGAGCCGTTCTCGAGGCCAGTCGTCAGGTCGCGCGATCGCGAAAGCTTCGCAAACTTTTGGAACTCGTTCTCGCGCTCGGAAATTACGTGAATCGTGGCAACGCTCGAGGCAACGCGGGAGGTTTTCGTTTAGCATCATTGAATCGTCTTGTCGACACGAAGTCCTCGTGTTCCAAAGGCACAACTTTGCTCCATTATCTCGTCCAGATACTTGAATCGCGATTCCGCGATGTTTTGGAGATCGAGGAGGACATGCCGCACGTGAGAACCGCCGCGAGGGTCAGTATGGCTGATCTGCAAAAGGAAGTCGCCAATTTGAAAAACGGTCTGCAAGACGTACAACGAGAAATCGGTAACTTTTTCGCATCTATTTTATTACCGATAAGCTTAACGAGAATAATCTCAATAAAAGGGTTAAAAAAAATGTTTAAATATGAAAAAAGTCAATAAATGAAAAAACAAATAATAATAATAAGTTTTTATTATTATTATTATTATCATTATTATAATCTTTAAAAAAATAATAATAATGAATATAAATACTTTATAATTTTTATTTTTATTACGAATTTTGTCGAAATCCGTAAAAATATTGTTTTTTCATATTTCGAAAAAATGTATTGTTAATAAAATTATAATTTTTGCAGAATTTCATCGCGGCCAATCGCAGGTTCTTCAGGGTGACATGTTTATCCCGGCAATGAGAGATTTCCAAGCGCAAGCAACCTGCAGACTCGCCGAAGCCGAAGATCTGTTTCAGGACATGAAGACGCGATTCGATCGCGCGGTGAGACTCTTCGGCGAGGATTCGGCTGGCGTACAGCCCGATGAGTTTTTCGGTATATTCGAGAATTTCCTTCAAGCGCTCGCCGAGGCGCGGCAGGACGTCGAAAATATGAGAAGAAAGGTCGAGGAGGAGGAACGACGAGCCAAACAGGAACAAGAAGTAAGTATTTTTCTCCGAAAAAAAAAAAAAAAAAAAAAAAATTCCATAATAAAACAATTAATTGATTATTTTATTATGATTATTCTAATTATATCATCAATATTATTTATGAATATTATAGATATTATTATTCATTATAATTAAACAATAATAATAATAGTAACAATGTTTATGTATTATTATTACCATTTTATCAATTTTATTAATTCGATAATTTTTTTTTTCGCAGTTGAAGAAACGTACGATGGAGAGAAAGAATTCTCGGGAGGGTATTCTCAACAGTATAACGTTGAATAAGAAGAACGAAGCGAATACGAACGGTCAGGGGGACAACAAAGGTGAATTCGACGATCTGATATCAGCCCTAAGAACGGGCGATGTGTTTGGCGAGGATATTGCGAAATTCAAAAGATCGAAGCGTCGTCCGGTGACCCCGAGCGGTCAGGAGACTCGAAGACACAGCGCTCATCGCGAAGATTCTCGCGAGAGACACTAAAACTCATTCCATTTTTAAATTTTTTCGTTTTTTCACCCATAAAATTCGACTTTCATCCCCTCCGCAATTTTAGCATAGATTTTCATCGAAACTGAGGTCCATTTTTTTTTAACCGGAAGTCGTCATCGAGTGCCAATATAAATATTATAGAACGTGTTTTTTTTTCATATCGTGATAGAAAAAAAAAACAGCACACACGAGCGGCGGAGCGCTGGTTGATTGGACCGAAAAAAAAAAAAAAAAAAAAATCTACCGACTGCGCGATCGAACCGCGCGTAGATTTTTATTTAAACGTAACACACGGAGAGAAGCGTCACATATCTCACAATCATCGCGCGCGCGTGTGTGTGGATCGAAAAAACGAACGAATCTTTATCTTCCGCATGAATTCGGTGTGAATGATCATTCATAAAATTAAGATAATTAATAATTATACCGCAAGGATGGATATTAACCCTTTAATGGCCAATGAAAAAAACATTAACCGATTGTTAACGTTTAGTTGACGTAAACCTTTTTTTCAAAACACCGATAATCTTGTTAAATGAAAAAAGAAAAAAAATCGAAGTATATCGAAAATATTGAAAAATATCCATATACATCGAGAAATATCGATTTTTCGAGTTTTCGAGTTTTTCAAGAGCCGCAAAAAATATCTTTTCATTAACACACGAAAAATCATATAGAATGAAAAAATGTATCGAAAAATGTCGATTTATCGATACGAAATTTTTTTTAATTAAAAAATATTACAATATTTCGATTTGATGGAAAAACATTTTTCTCCGTGGCCGTTAAAGGATTGATAACGGATAAACACGGGATTGCAGTAATACGAATAGTCATATATAATTCCAGTCAAGTTGCAGTGCAATACGCGTGAAAGTTTACGTTTTTTTTTCGATAAATAATCAATATATATCTGTATAGAGAGATCGACGATTATGGGATAAAGAGAGAAATCTATAAAAAAAAAAAAAGAAAATAAAAAAAAGTCTATCGATAAAAAATAATATAATACTGCAATCCCGAAGAAGAAAGAAGTGTATACGCGACAATTTTACGTTGTACATAGAGTCATAAGTTTATTTTCACGCTCGACGCTCGCGCCGAGCGGTTTTGTCTTATCACGAATCACAGTCATATTAATTTTAAGAAATCATGAGAAAAAAAAAAACTCGTCTACGGACACGCGAGAGATCGCGAGAGATCGCGCGCGTCACGTAGCGATCGGACCAAACGATGGTTCGATGCTTCGAATCAAAAGATTGTCGATTACAATGTTTATTATTCGTAAACGAAAGAAAAAATAAAGCGAAAGGGAGAGACGTACGATTCCGTGAATATTTCCGATAAAACTAACCTCGAAAAACGCGTTGGTTCGATGTCACTCCCGAGATTCGTCGAAATGAGAAAAAAAATATAACACAAGGCCTACGAGCAGCGCCCGAGCTCTCGATAATTACGTAAAGTCTGATTTTTTTATGTTTCGAATAACTAAATGAAAGAAAAAAATAAAATAACAAAAAAAAAAACGTGCTATAATCTTTAGGAAGGAATTGCAACAATAATCGTACACCCTGCATAATCCGCGAGTAGTTTTTTTCGAGACTTAGATAGTTCAACGCAAAACGTAACGTGAACGAAGTTAGAAGAAAAAAAGAAAAAAAAAAAAAAACAAACGAGATCGGTGTGTAGGTGTCGATGTTTTGTAATCTTTTGTATTTTTGTAAATATCCAAATATATCGATGTAACCTCCCCACCCTTTCTCCGTAGATGAGGGCAAAAACAATGAGAAAAAAAGAAATGAGAGGTTAAAAAAAACCATTAAGTGACGAGATCGATGTCCAATTTAATATATTGATATATCACTAGTAATTATCTTGTGTAATAATATATGAAAGAAATATACTAATATAAAGAGTTCAGTCGTCATTTTCTTGAAATATTATCATTCTTCTTTTACCTGTTTTTTGTTGTCGAAACGTTTTTCCTGACGAATCTTCGAGGCCCTGTCCCGAACGATAACATGTTGTTTTACGTGTTCTTTTTTTTTCGAAACGTTTTTTCTCAAAAAATACTCGTGGATGCTTCCAGAACGTTACACTATTCTTGCACTAGTAAACAAAGATTCGACAGGTCTTAGCCGGCGAGCCGGCATGCCATGCGGCGCGCGCACGTGACCACCGTGCGCCGAGCGCTCCTGGCGCGGTGGCGCGAGTCACGTAGTCACGTAGTCAGTCGGCGCTCGGACGCCATGTGGATCGGTTATGTAGGGCTGCACTTCTTCGTTCTCCCTATCGGCTGTCGGTTAATTTTCAGCAGTAAATAACACGCGGCTCTGTTTCAAAACTACCGAGTAGAATTTATCGACTTTCGAGTCCCCGAAAAAGCGGCTGCCATGTACATCGAGCGAATACACGATGGCAGTACGTCCTGCGAACACGCGCGGGTTATCATCGCTTCGGGGTAAATAAAAATCACAATTTTTATTTATTATTTTTTTCAGAAACTTTATTTTTTTTTACGTACACTAGCCGACTACTATGCATGCGTTTGGATCGAACATCGCGACGAAAAAAAAATTCTCGCGATGTAGCGACGTCCATCTTGTTTTTATTTCGTGTGTTGTGTTTTTTTTGTGTGTGCGGTGTTTCGTTTTTCGTTTGTTTCTCGTCGACGATCGTTTATTAATTCGTCGTGCTTCGTTTTTTCCGGTTAAATTGAGGTTTCCTTCATTATCATTTTTTTTTCATTCTCATTAAATTATATAGTGCGTTATACATTACGTGTTTATAGTAATAGAGAGTCGATTTCGCGTCGAAAACGATTCTCGCGTTGCGCGTTTCTCGAATCTCGGCAAAGACTTTGAGTTTTCTTTTTTTTTTTCGTTTGAAAAAAAATCGTCTCTAATAATTTGTTTAATTTTTTTTACACCGGGAATCACGATTTCTTACGATAATCGATTAATCGAATTTTTTTTTTCGTTAAAAAAACGCTTTAACGCGAATAATTTGTTTCATTGTTTTTTTTTTTACACCGGGAATCACGTTTTCTCGCGATAATCGATTAATCGAATATTATTTTTCAACGTTTCTTTTCTCTTCATAATATATCGCTTCAATGTACAACAAACGCAAAGTCATTGCTTCGATTCGATCGGGGAAAATAAAATCACGAAAAAAAATGTTCGTTCCGCTTCGACGCATCGAGACCACATAAGTATATTCATAATTCTTTTTTTTTTTTTTCATTTTTTCCCGTTTTTTTCGTTTGTTTATATATCTTGTGTTTTTGTTTTGTTTTTTTTTTTTATTATTCTTAATTTTTAATTTTTTCGTAATTTTACTTTATTTATTTATAATTTATATACAGTGGGCGAGAGAAGAGTCGCTGATGCGATACAAAGACACGAGACGGATCGATACATCGATCCAAAGTCGATTCGTATACTCCAGAGGGCGCGCAAGCGCAGCAGCCAGCAACATCAACAACCGTCGACCCACCTCTCTCGTGTTTTTTCTTCCGCTTTGTAAAGTATACTTCATGCCTTATTTTCTTTTTTTTTTTCATCTACAAATCTTATAATCGATATATTGCACATTTGACAACAGTTACGTATCTTTAAGTACGCGGGTATAGGAATAGTTTTTTTTTTGTGTATTTTTTTTTCATTCTTCTAAAATCGTTAAATCGCCTTTGTATGTTGCTGTTTTAAATTTTTTTTTCTTACTTAACTCTGTACGCAAATTCTCTCACACTTTTCTCTATAATTTCTCTCTCAACGAAATTCTCGTATTTTTAAAATTTTTTAGTTTTTTTTTTTTTTTTTTTTTTTTTTCGATGATTCGTTGCCTATTACAGGTAACCTTCAAATTCGTTCGATGTATCTCTCTCGTAGATTCATTTTTTTCTCAAAAAATTGAAAAAAAAAAAATATATTCATAAATTTTTTTTTTTTCAATTTTTTTTTTTTTTTTTTTTTTTTCGAAAAAAAAAAAAAAATGTTGAAGGCTTCGTCTTCGTTTCGAGTTAACATATTGATTTTTTTTTTCGATATTTCATTCTTACATTTTGCATTATTTTTTTTCGTCGGATTCATCTAAGATTCGTTCGTAAGATTCGTTCACATTTTGTTTATTTCCCATTTCATTACTATTGAAGCGACTAATACTAAATTGTAATTAGGTTTTTCTTGCGTTCGTTAATCGCAAAGAGTTCTCTTGGAGACTCGCGTTCGTTGCGACAAATCGATAGGCCGCCGCAGTCGTCGATACGGAGTTCTATTTCGTTACTTTTTATTTTTTTTTTTATCTTCGTTGCAATCCTCTCTCCCATCGAGAAAAAAAATATTCTCGACTCGCGATTATCCCTGAGAGAGACGAATATATTAGGTACACCACTGATTAGTTTCGTCGTATGTATATATATATATATTTATATATTGAGGCCTCCGAAGCTGCGCGAGTTTATCGAGGCCATCGAGTGAGTTTCATTTTTTTTTCTTTTTTCTTTTTCGTTGATGAGTACTAAAATTCATTAGTTTCATTGTTCCTCGTTAGCGCGCTTCGCGCGTATTAAGTTCTCTCGTATCGTCGAGAGTTTAATTTTTTTTTCCTTCGTCCCGCGGGAGGAATCCTCGCGTCAGCGAAAATAAAGTATATTGCGTGTTTCGATCGATTGGGATAGGCGTGAAAAATTCGTGTTCGCGAAAAACGAGGTCGTCGAAATATGAATTTTCATCATTTTTGTTTTTTTTTTTTTTTTTTCGACATTTCCAGGAATTTTTTTTTTTTTTTTTTTTTTCGTTGTACTTCGATTCTCGTAGTTTGACTCGACGATATATAATTATATATCGAGTTCCGATCGAAATAAGTTGAGTTTCCGGGTATTCGTTGTCCGATTCGATTGATTGGACGATATCCGTTGCCGGAGATGCGCGGAGACATCGAGAGGGTAGTTTCCGGGTAATAGGCTGCGATTAAACGGTAGCGTGTAGGGTACTGCTCTGCGGACCGGTCGGATATGACGTACTTCCGGGACCACCGGCTGGCTGCAGACTCAACTGTAACTGGTGTTGCTGCGCTTTCGCTCGCAGACACGCGATACTCTCGTTTCTCAACTGTTCCGTATCTTGTACCGGACCTGCGGATTAATCATTTTTCCATAATTAGTCATTGAAATTATCATCCAAATGTAATGAAAAACAAAAAAAAAATTGATTCCCGACGAAGTAACACATCGTTAAGGACTTCCGATCTTTTTTTTCTACGATTCAACACTCGTCTCATAATCGAAACGCGTGAATTTAACTGAAATGAAAAGAAAAAAAAAAAAAAAAAAAAAATAGATCGATACAAACGACGATACTCTTTAACGACGAGTCGCCTTCGCCAAAGGCGTTGATCAACGAAACGCTCACAGCGGTGAGCACACAACGGTAACTGTGACGACTCGTTTGGATTTAGTGTCGAATTGAATCCTCGGACGCAATTGCTTGAATAAATAGAGACACGCGAATTGAGAGTCGGTAACCGGGGAGAGTTTCTCTGTTCGGAAGCAATTTGAAGGAGAAGAGAACCTCGGGGTTTGAACAATACGGGCAAAGTAACCGGCAACCAAGCGATACAGAGGGAAATTGTAGACAAAGTTACCGATGGTTAGCAGGCGCTTTAGAAGGTTTTCTATGGGGTTGTTGGGGGTGAAGAAGGGGTGGAGGTGGTGGTGGAGGTGGTGGTGGTGGTGGTATATGTATAACAAAACTCGCCTGTCGAGGAAGAAGGACCCATGCCGTCCTGACTCTCCTGTCCGCTCTCCGAACTCGTTGGACCGCCTTGATGATGATTGTGATGAGGACTTCCGGCGCTACCGGCCTGATCGTTACCGCTATCCTCTCCGCCCGACTTGAGATGCTCCGCCGCCTCGATAGACTTTCGGTGCATCCCTACGGGCCCACAGTCAATCAGTTCTTGATTAGTTTCGAAATCTTGGCTAAAGCTGCTTGTCTTAGACGATTGCGCTGATAGAGACGGACAGAAAAAAAGTTTCGAATTCTTGGTAAGCCACCATCTCTTCTCAATAATAATAAAAAACAAAAAAAAAACTTCATGCATCTTGAAGACAAAAAAAAACAAAAAAAAACAACGAAAAAAACAAAAAAATTGGACCAAAATCGCGTGAGTTAATGATACGAATGTTCGCGGTTTATGCAAATTAAAATTTTAGGCAGTGCTGTTTTTTTTTTTTTTTTTTTGCACAGACATTGCAAGTTCCCTCAATTGTCGGAGAGAAAGGGACACTTTTTTCGAGATTAACACAGCTTACCGAGTAACCAGGGCGCTACAGATTCATTTTCCTTAGCGCTCTTCAGTATGGTTTCCGGTAGTGGAAGGGAGTGCCGTACCATTGCCCCGTAGAGGCCGTATTCCGCCATTATGGTACTTCTGCCCCAACATTTCTCGGTTTTGCGCCATTTTGCTCTTCGATTCTGAAACCAGACCTGCAAACACACAAAAAAAAACATCAGTATTGTCATAGATTTTCATTCGAAGACATGAGAATCCGCTTTGATGAACAGATATCAGCTCCCCAGTGTCCCATTTTGCCTTAAGTCTTCAAAGACCAATTTGGGATTTTATCCAATTAACGATTAACGCACGAACGGCCACCGGCGTTGGCTTCCTTCGTTTTCGCCTAACTGGAACCCTCTAGTTGCGTTTACCATTTAGTCCGAAACTCCATCAGGGGTGTTGCGCGAGCCGATCCTATTTTTCATGCTACAAGAGCGGGAATATCGTACACAAGCCGCAAAAGATACTTGTTAACGTTACGGACGAGAAGGTTCGACCACCCGGGGTGCGGTCGCGTGTCCTCAACGTTGTTTCGTTTTTTTTTTCCTTCAACGGGAAAGAAGCGGAACGATGCGTGTGCGAAAGCGCGTGCAACGAAATAACACGTTCGTTGGGCAAATTAACCCGAGGAAAGTTTGGTATGACCCCCTCATGCCTTTCGTTGTTAATTAATCGAAGAGAGTCGATGAAGGGAAGAAAAAAATAGGCTACGTGACTATTTTTAGTTGAATGTGTTCCGGAGATGGAAGCGCAGTCGGATTTGGACGTCTGGTATTAATACACGTTTGGTAATCTATAACGCCCGACGCGAGTGTGTGTTCGATACAGAAGGGCGTTTATAGCGCATAGTCGGACTACTGCCTACCAGCGACACTAAACGGGCTTTTGGTCCATCGTAGGGACGCAGAGAGAGGATGTGGACGCAACCGGCTCGCGAACGATTCAACGCCCGGTGGACCCCGGGGCGTGTACCAATTTGTCGGCAACAATGCTAAAGTCACCGACAGAATTGAAACGTAATTCGAATGAATAGGAAACTCTCGTTGTCCTGTCAATTTGGCTAACGCCAACCCTGAATTATCTTTCTCCCTCAACGTGCGCCCGTCCACGCAGCTCTGGAGAATCGTTTCATCGAGCTCTCGGCACGCTCTCTGTATATGCATCTCTCGTTTGTTACTCTCGTTCACGGTATGGAAATGCCATCGCAAATATCTCCGGATGATTTTGCGTTGAACCGTCCTGCAGAGTCCTGCAGAGAATACCAAAAAATTGGTTTCAACCTTTTTCCATTTTCAGGATTGTTGAGGACATCCTTAATGTTGAGGGTCTCGTTTTTCGTCAGGGGATCTTCCGTGTTTCTGTTTTAGATCGCATTTAGGTCTTTGGAGTAATTTACTGCAGTGATTCTTTGAAAAAAAGAATCCGATCGTCTTGTCTGATGTTTGATTTTACCACCGGATCTTCTGCGATTCTTGATTAGATCATTTTTAACTCTTTGGGATGCTTCATTATTGCATTAACTCTTTGAAAGAATAAGTTCAAACTATAAAAAGATCTTTTATCCGAGTTCGAAGCTCCATTCACCTATCCTTACAAGCATTCGGAAAAAAAAAAGAAAGAAAACTACCCGTTAACTTTGTTGCATCGAGTTTATCTTCATAACTCGTTGGAAAGTCCTGCATTGCGGAAGAGTTAGATGGCGTCGAAGTCTTTTGGACAAAGTATTGTAAGTTTCATAGCATTAGGTAGAGCCAAGAAGATCTCCTTAGCTTCCTCCGGCTCGTTTCCTTCGGGTTCTCCTCGCGTAAACTCAATTCTCACTGAACGCGAGCCGCGAGAGGGAGAGAGGGAAAGAGTATAGTCGTCGTAACAACCAACCCCTGGCGGCATCACCCCTCGACCCTTCCTCTCTATCCTTTCTTCCCCTGAGGGGCGCTTCTCTCGCATTCGTACACACGATAGAGCAGACAGAGAGAAGAACGGAGAGAGGAGAGCCCTGTATAATAAGGAGCGAGTTTATATCCAGCTCTGCCATGCGCAGTACTCTCTGTTGGCGTATCATCGATCAGACCGGCGACTGACTATTGGACCAAAACAAGAGGATGGGAATGGGAATAAAGGAGGGAGAGGGCAGAAAACGGACTACTCTCCATTCGATATCCCTCGTTTTCCCTATCCTCTATCTTTTTCAACCCCTCTTTTTACCCCGTATCTTGCGTAGGATGTGAACGCGCACGCGAACGATGTCGCTGGAAGACTTGGGTCCCGAAGAAAAAAAAAGAAGAGGCAGGAAAAAATGCCTAACGATGTAGGTAAGTATGGTTTCTTTTTTGTTTTTTGACGCAGTTTTTCATGAAGATCCTGTGATTTTAGCAAAGAAGTGAAGATTCTTCGATTTTAGTAAGTATCTTTTGTTCTCTTTTTACCCCGTATCTTGCGTAGGATGTGAACGCGCACGCGAACAGTGTCGCTGGAAGACTTGGGTCCCGAAGAAAAAAGAAGAAGAGACAGGAAAAATGCCTAACGATGTAGGTAAGTATGCTTTCTTTTTTGTTTTTTAACGCAGTTTTTCATGAAGATCCTGTGATTTTAGCAAAGAAGTGAAGATTCTTTGATTTTAGTAAGTATCTTTTGTTCTCAGTTGATTTTAGCATAGATTGCTTGTAGTTTGTACTAAAGATCCTTTCTTTTCAGTGCAGATTCTTTGGTATCTTTACTGCTTGCAGCAGAAGTTTCGATGCTTTCATAAATGCTGCTGCTTTTCAATTAACAGATTACTAAATCCAACCCATCAAATATTTCAGCATGCAGCACCCGAAGAACTCTTTCACTGGCAACGCTACTGTCGATTTGAAATCCTAAACCCCTAAAAATGGCCGCTTCGCCTCATCATAGGATACACCAATATTCTCGACATCAATCCGAATCATCTTACAAACTAAGTTCCCGATACCATGAAGTAAGCAGCACTGAAACGAATGAACAACGCCTCTCGCTCTCTTCTCGCGGATAACCAAATACCGATAAATTCAAAGACTCACAAATGGATCTCCGGATAAAACCGAAGCTCTCGAAGCTCCGAACACAAAGACATGCCAACGAAAATTGGTCGACGATGGAGAAAGCCGGCAGATATCCGTGGGGAAGGAAAAATACTCGTAGAGCGCAGATGAAGAGTCGCGGGCCACAGGACAGGGTCTCTCCTCGGGAACGAAATAGAGACGTTGGGCGACGAGGGTAAGTAGATAGAAAGGCAAAACGGGGGTGTGGGACCTTTCCGCAAGGGATGAGAACGCAAGAAGAGAGCCCACACAGGGTTTAGAGAGTGAAAAAGTGAGAGATAAATGTAGCAAGAGTTACGCAGACGGGGAATGGAAGAGGATAAAGCGTTTCGAGGGGTATGAGAAGAGCTCGAGAGGGATGGGGACAGCCACCTGCAAGCTCCTCACTCTTCTCGCGTTGTATGGACACCCAACGACGGCTCTCTCTCTCCCTCTCCCTCTGCCATCTCTTTCCTACCCTTCCGCTCCCATCTCTCTATCTATCTCACGGCAACTCTCCTTCGCCTATACTCGACTCGATGCCACACCGATGTATTGAAAAAAACGTTGAAGAGTTTTCCACCCCATCCACCGAGGATCGCTGGTATAGGATACAGTTTATATACATCGTATAGCCCATAGTAATGCTATACACAAGAATTGCTGTATATATCGCGGGCCTCAAACGTAGAATCGGCGAACCAGGAACACGTAACGCAAGCGGAGGGTCCTCGAGATCCTCCGACTCTAAAGCTTTTTGATTTCGACACAGAGACGCCCCTCTCTCCCCTACCGCTACCCCAACGCTACTACGGCGCTGAGTCGTTTTGTATAACGCACGCAAAAAAATAAAATAAAAGTTCCTGTAAGCGCGTAAACTGTAAAAAAAATTACAACAAAAAGAGAGAACGCTTTTGGGGAGGGAATTTAAATTGGAATACAAGTACATCTCCTGTAGCGAATGTTAGAAATGTAAACTGGTTCCCGATGTAAATTGTTTTTACATCCGGGAAAGTGTAATTCGAACGGTTCACGTCGATGCCGGAGACGGGACGCTGAGTTTTTTTTTTGTTTTCGTCGAGCGATTTTACGCGATTTTCTCGTTTCCTGGTTTTTGTTGACGCGAAAATCGCGTTCGAATGAACGGAATATCGATTTTTTTGTGATTAGTTTTTGTTAATTGTTTGCGAGGTTTTAATTATTAGTGAGTTATTTATTTTATTTTGTCGATCGTTGAAAAATGGTTACTAAATGTATCAAATAATTTGAAAAATGTACTCCTTTTCCCAAAAATGTGAAATATAAAAAAAAAAAACAAGTTTTTTTTTTTATAAATTTTTAATAAACTTCTCTATCTTCGACGATAATGTGAAATGTGAAATAAATATAATTGTTGCGATGAAATGTGGCAAAGAAAAAAAAAGCCAATATTTCATTATATATATTCGTAATTTTCGGGAAATAATTCTACAGCACGAAGAATTAATATTCTAAAGTTCGTGTCGTTAAGTAAATGTTAAGGGATGAAGAGAATAGGAGTCAAGAGGGATGCGTCGAGTGGCTATATATAAGAATTAACAAGCAAATCCCCGGTGCTCCGTGTCCCTCATTCTCGAGAGAAAGCCGACGCGATTAGTATAACCCGCATATAAATACCCGTTAAAGTTTCACGCATATAATAATGTATAAAAATTAAAAAGTCGATTTTTTTTTCATTCAAGTAGATCGCCCGCATAATGGCAAATGCTCTTGAATCATTCGACGCTTGCCGCGTCTCGTGCGGTAACGAGATATCTTCGATAATTATCAGTCCCTTTTCAACGGAGTTTAATATACAGAGTTCTTACTATAGAATTTTTACTGCGTAATAGTTGAGTTTTTTTTTATCACAAAATAATGTTTTTTTCAAAAAATGTTCCACAGAATGAAATGTAAAAAATTCTGAACTCGGTAATTTTTATTTTTATTTTTTACACTTTTACAACTAATTAGCGCCTTAAAATTGATACATTATTACTCTTTTCTCATATATATTTTTTAATCATTGTAAATTGTTTTATTTCTCTTAATTTAAAGTTAAAAAAATAAATATTTCGAATCAAAATAATTTATTTACATCATTACGTAAATTTTGGTCTCAAAACTGATCCATCATTAACTGTAATTGACCTTAAATAATAATAATAAAAAAAAAATTTAATCCAATTTTGAAGCTTCGGAAAAAATGCTCAGCGATATTTTCTCAAATTTCATAATTACGTTTTTCACAAAAAATTTTTTTTTGATCGCTATTCCCATTGACCTTTACAAAGGATTAAACTTTGAAAATCCAATGTGAAAAGCGTTAACAGTAATTTGTCGAGCGATAAGCGACCTTTCAAACGACGTTAATAAATCATCGACAATAATCCATGTCCCACTCTCGACTATCGTCTAGTATAATAAAATGGAATATAACACACGCACCGTATAGTCCGAGCGGTCGTATAACGCGATATTGAACGCAGTTAATAACGAGAGAAACTCGTCTACCCTGTGCCGGTCGAGGGAGAAACTTCTACGCTGTCCCACTCACTCACCCCGCGCGAGAAATCGAGTCAAATGATCTGTGAAACAGTCCCCATTCGTGAAACCGAATAAACCGGGCAATGAATGAGATATAGAGAAAAATTCGACGAGCAAAAGTTATACACGAAAATTTCATACGGGGATGAAATGATTCTTCGCAACCACCGCCGATTGAATTCCCACAGAAATTTGGCCGCTGTGCGGAGTATTTCGCCACAGCGGGACATCTTATAAGCCAATTAATTCTCGCAAATAAGTAACGAGTATACGTTCGCTCAGTGAGGAGCCAAAAGTGTGCCGCGATGAGAAGCGGAGAGACTTATTTACCACATAAATAGTAACGCGCTCATCGCGTCACCCTTCGCGATCGGTCGCAGGCAGAAAAGCACCGGCCGGTAAATAGTTAAGTCGAATGGACCGTGCGTTATGCGGCTTGGGATACATATAGGCTACATATAGACTGGTTTTCGGGTGCGTGGGGTCCCGGGGATTCCCCGCTGCGATCTGGCACGCGTCTCTCAACATCATTACCCGAGACACTTGCTTGCCTTCGTCCCTAAGGGTCCCTCGACGATAGGACTTTGATAAACTACACTCTGCACCCTGTAGCCCTGTAGCCTTGCAGCCCTAACCACCTTTCTTCGATACTCGATGACTCGTTCACACTGTGTATAGCGTGAGTTCTCTGAGCAACAGATATATTTCGATAGAGTTTTGGACGAAAGAGGAAGAAGATGTAAATTGGAAGGAGAATGTTGTGTATTTTTTTTTTTTTTTGTGGAATCCAGAAAAAAAAATCGGTAAAATTATTAAGATGATTGGGTGATTGTTGAAAAGTTGGTTATGGAAAAAAAATCGAAAAAATCGGTAATTGGAAACATTTTCATTAAATAATCCAAGAAATCTATAAGGAATCTATCAACGATTTCTTGAAAAGTTAGTTTTGCGATAACCCGAAAAATCGATAATCGCATTTGCATAACGATTTTTCTAAAAAAATATGAAAAAATAAATCGGCAATTGATTTCGTGCAATTCCTCTGTGAATTTGTGAAAAGTTATTTCAGCAGTAAAAATAACATAAATCGGTAATTGCATTTGCACAACTGTTTGTTTTTAAAATCGGAAACAAAATCGTCAATAAATCGATTTTTTTTCCGTTGCGATTGACCATTTTTAAAAATAACCTAAAAATCGGCAAAAATTATACTCCGCTTATCGAAAAAACATTATCAATAAACCTAAATCCAAGATTTACATAACTTTTCCATCCACCATCAATTTATACAATTTCACCCCTCAAAATCGGTAACCCAATTTTTCTTCAGTACGGAACGACTCGATTTCTTAATTGAAAATTTATCTACGCAATTAGCTCCAAAGCCTTCCTTTTTTTTCTTCTTGATCCACATGTCTCTCCGTCACGAGATACAAGGGTAGTTTGTTGGCGAGAGGGTTCAGGGGGGGTGGGGGTGGTTTGGAAACACGCAAGAGAGTTGAGAATTGCACAAGAGAATATTCGATGGCGCTTCATCGTGGGCTCGTGGGCGTGGCGAGTCGGTTTCCTCTCGGTCTATGCTTCTAACGTAATTCGGTTATCCGCCGAGATTTATATCTTTCACTGGCATTATACCCCCCGGTATCCATGGCCGGTTATATCGCGCGGTTTTGGTTCTTCTTCGGCTTCCACATCTCTCGGTCACCTCCTACTCTTCTGTATCACTTGTTTCCGCGGTTATCCGAGCTTTCGCCAACCAACCCTGCATTCGAAGCTCCATCCCGGACGCGGCCGGGCCGCTTTATTAGAATTTATAAGCGGTCCACGTTGACAATCCTCCTCGACGCCTAAATTGCTCTCTGCGTTGCTCTGCCTACAACGAGGGAGAGGTGGGCGGAAGGTACATTGTATAACTGTGTTCCGTCGACTGGATTTCGGATTTTGTCCCGCGTTCGCGTTTAACCGACCAGAGAACCCTTATTTATTTGCCACCCGATGGGGACGAAAGCACCCAACCCAAGGGTTGGTCTCTCGCACTCTATCACGAGCTATCCATGCGTAATGTCCAGTATATTGGTCAATTTTTTTTCGGCAAACGAAACCCCTCCGCTACTCGACCACCCGGAATTCATCGCTTTGTTTACCAGGGCGCGAGCACAATTTTTACAAAACGCAAAAAAATTCGATCGATGAAATTTTTTTTTTACGATTTTTTTTTTTTTACCAAATGTAAAGGTTTTGAATTTGGAGGTTTATGGGAGTGATATATTAGATATTTGACGATTGAGGACCGTACAATTGGCGAAGGGCTTTGAAAAAAAGCCCTTTTTCACGATTTGTTCATATAGGTCCTTTTCTGAAGGGTTTTGCTTTATTAATTTCCATCCTGACGTTTCGATTGCGCTACAATTCATTTTTAAAAATATTGATTTTTCCTGAAGCAAAACTGCATAATAGAATACAAAAGCCTCAAAGATCCCGAAATATAATTCCCATCATGTAGAATTGATCGATTCCCGACAATTTCGACTTCAGGAATGTTTCAATGACGTTATACCAGACACTTGGCCCCAGAAAACACCCCATCATCACGAGAAACGACTTAGCCGTTCGCCCGGGTGTTGCCTATTTAATATAAATAATATATGAAGCATCGCGCGAAGGGTGCAGGTCGCAGTCTCACCCCTCGTGATAGAGTACAAGCATCAGGATCCGGCATTGAGTAGAGTCAAAAGCCATAGAGAGAGAGACTCGTGTCTGTGGGCCGCAGAGATCATGCGATCATTTCGTGTCTACGAGCCGAAGAAAATTCATGAGCCCTCCGCAAAGTTCTACAATGGTTATGTTTTTCTCTCTTTCGCTCCCTCGCATTTCGAGTCTCGATGCGTCAATGGGGGATCGCCGATCCCTCGAATCCCCTCGAACATCGTTTTTCCTCCCTCGCCAGTGGCATCCCCACTCCCCCTCCGTCATCCCGCTCGCCCCCCGCGAGCGTCCTTTCCATTCCACAGGATCAATGCACGCGCGCGTTACTCGATAATCGTATGCTAATCCCATAATTCGAATTTAATTTGATCTCTACGCAAAGACTCATCGACAGAGAGGCAGTAACTCCCAAACGAACTCGTCGATTGCCCGACGAATTTTATACTCAATTAATTAAACGGAAGCTAAACATTTTTTTTTATGATAACAATAATAAATAAATTTTATAATTTTTTTAAATTATCGATAAAAAAATTTATAAAACATGTAAAAAACTAATAAACTACCATATTTTTTTTTTTCATAATAATTTTTTTTTTTATAAGAAAATTCGAAAATTTAGTTTAAAAAAATTATAAAAAAAGTTATAAATAAAAAAAAAAAGCTTCAAGGAGAGCCAAACGAGACGGAGTAACTGTCGTTGAGCTTTGCGCCGAATTTTTGTGGAGTACACACTTTGGTGCGTCGAGAACATCGAAAAAAACGAAAAAAAAAAAAAGAATCTCGAGAGCTTTTTCTCCGTCACAAAGCTCCGCGCCGGTTAACGACGATGAAAAAAAATAAAATAAAAATAAATAAAAGACGAGCCATCGCCCATCGCCCTTTCTCTTGTTGACAATGAAGATGATAATAAAACGAAAAAGCACCCCGCCGCGCGGCGGTCTCGTTGGATTTTAGACGCAATCAATTTAGAGTTATCTCTCCGCGTTCTTTATCTCTTTTCGGCTGTTACCGCTCACCCGCCTTTCGCATCTCCTCGCTCCTCTCACGTTTCTATCTTCTTTTCCCTTCCACTGTACTTGTGTAATGTTCGTCCGAAGAACACAGAGAGATTCTGCTTCGAGTATTTAATGCGTTGTAGCTTTGTAACTCCCTCGCCTTCTCCACCGCGGCCGCTCCTCTCTCCTCCTACTTCGTGTCGTTCGTTCGTTCGTTCGCTCGTTCGTTCGTTCATTTTTTTTTCTCTTGCCCTTCGCCCGTCACACCAGAACCAGACCTCTCGTCGTCTATTCTCTGCTCTTTTTATCCCGTGTGTTTTCTACTGGCGTTTTTTATCACGCACACAGAATAATATACACTGGTGCCTCCTCCGCCTACAGCCCACCAGTCAGCCGCAGGATTCGTCGTACAGTAGCATCCGCAAGAGATAAAATCAATAACGAGAGGCTCGTCGCGAGTTAGTGGTGTGAGAAATTCTGTGAGTAGGTGTGTGTGTGTGTGTGGGGGGTGGGGGGGGGGGGGGTGGATGTTTGAGCGACGATTTACCAAAGGAGATAATAAAGAGATGACGCGGATCACGCGCGCTTAATCTAGTTATGCCAAATCACGTTGTCACGAAGGGACGACGAATGAATGTGAGACGGCGGGAAGGGGAATAACGATTTATGCGTCGGGATTAATGGTGAATTTGCAATATTAAGAATATTTGAGGATCGAAGAAATTTTGGGGAAAAAAAAAAAATGTATTGCATTTAGTGATTATTTTATTGGGGGATGAAATTTTTTTTTTTTTTTTTTTTTCAAGATATGAAATGAAAATTGAAAAAAAAATTTGAGTTGATTTTAGAAAAAAGTTTTAATCGAATTTTTGTTCGGCGCAAAGAAATATATAAAGATGCGGAAACCTTCTTTCGTGATAAAAAAACAAGGGATACCTTTCTTAGAGATTAAAAAAAAAAAGTACCTTTCTTATACTTTTCGTAACGTTTTTCATCGTCCTGAAAAGTCCTAAAACATTTTATTTTAAAAAATCGGATACAGATAACATCGGGTATATTTATTACGTAGAAAACGAAGGCTAAGTCGGTTATTCTGATTGTCTGTCGAAAACCAAAGAAATCGGCTTTTTGAAGCATCAAAAAATCTTTTTTTTTTTTTAAATAAGTCGAAAAAGAAAATTTCGATTTCGTGTCGAAACTCCGATCTATTTTTGTAAGGTGATCGTCAATCTGCAATTTACTAAATAAAAATTCTTAAAGAATGTCGGATATCGAAAATTTCAATTTTTTTTTTACTGACATTTTAATATTTTTTCCTCGCAAAATTCGTTTCAAAATTGATAAAAGAAAATTCTGTACTTTGAAGGACCCATTGCATAGCTATTTCTGGTGTTCCTATACGTCGAAAAAAATTCCATTCATCCCTTCGACTTTTCTTCGCACCTGATACCTTCATTGCTCTATTATTTCCGTCCCGTCACGCGGGACCAAAGAAGTTGAAGAATACCTGCCAGGATAATCCTTTAACGATTCTCAAATACGATAATATTTACTTTCCTCGCGGCACTAAGCAACCAGCTAATATTCCGGCAACGTAGTCGAGTTGTTTACGTAGGTTTAGGGAGACTTCGCTCTATTGGAAACTAATTTTCCAGAACCTTTCAGCCTTCTCTCCTTCCTCTCTTCTCCGCGACTATGCCGCTCTTCAAAAAAATACCCAAAAAATGCCTTCGTCATCCACCATCCCACCTTTTATTTATTTTTTTAAATTCGCACGCCACAAATTCTCGATTTTTATTAATAATTAATTCCGAAATTCTCGCCACTCTCGACCGTTTTCCGTGGTCATTAGCGCCGCTTCTAGTCCCACTGCGCGATTTCCGCGGTTCTCATCCCTCAAAATTACCATAAACTTGTCGTGAAAATGGTAATACTATCGTTCCAAGTACCTTCCCACCGCATCCTTGGCGCTTCACGAGAGTTATGAATTTAACAAAACGCAAGTAGAAGAGAAGAGAGAGCCTACTAAACATAAACACGTGGGGCCAAAGGATAAAGCTCGGGGGATAAAGTACGACGAAGAGAGACATCGAGGGCGAGTCTAGGCGTCTGAATTCGCGGGTCATTTGAGCCGTTTCCACGCCATTACCCTTTCTTAGCTCTTCCCATCCTCACTCTCTCTTGGAACTCCAGAACTCCTGCCGGTGGGAGAAACGGACTTCCAGGCGAAGCACCGGATAAGGATGAAGGGAAGAAGAAGAAGAAAGAGGTGGAGAAAGAGGACGAAAAGCTTCCACAGAAGGAAAAGCGAAGTCCAAGCGTTTTCTGTGAAACGCTTCGCCCTCGCATCGGCGTAAACGTCTTCTCGTTACACGGTGCTTTCTTCTAAGATTACAACCCTCCAGTGGCGTTTGTGAACCTCGCCATTGGCTTGAAATTCAGTCTCTCTTCGTGTTGCAATGCTCGGGCCTCCAATAGGGGTTTTGTTAAGAAAGTTACTACGCGATCTCCTTCCGGGGAACGGTAATAAGAATAAGATAATTTTTGCTCCTTGGGTTTTGTGAATTATTCAGCCAATGGAGGAAAGTTGGTAACGTTTTTCTGGTTTGATTGGAAAGGGCTTTCGTTTCGGATGGTTTTAGGATGGTTTAGGATTGGTTTCTGGATATTTTGGGATAATTTTGACGGTTTTTAAGGAGTCTTAATAACCATAATAAAAAATGGCACTTTGGTTATAAATTTTTTATAATTTAGGGTTCATTACGGTACCATTTTTATAGTTACCATTTTTAATTAAGTTTGAGTTAATTCTGGTAAATATTTTTAATGCTCATATAAAAATGGCCATTCAGAACTTAAGAATGGTAACTTTGTTACCGTTTTTAGTTACGTTAGCACTGAATCTCGTAAGATTTTTATAAGACTCGTAATAGAATCGTAACTTAGAATTTAAGAATGGTAACTTTGTTGCCATTTTCAGTTAAGTTAAAGTTAATTCTGGTAAAATGTTCACAATTCTCTTAAATGAATTGTAATTAAGAATTTTAAAATACGCGGAAACGCTGAAAGAAAAAGCAAAAAAACTGGAAACAAAGATTGAATATTATTTTTTGTCGATACGCGGGGCTGCTGTGGGGGATTCAAACCGTGGAGAGCGTTGAACCGCTTCGGGAGGGATGACGGCCATTTTGTTCGACTCTACTGGTACCGGCGGCTCCGCAAGAGTAGCTCGCCTCGCTGTGTCGCCGGATGGGCTCTTTCGCAACCCCCCCGTCCCCTCTCACTTTTCTCGTCCCTTCTACAATCCTTTTCAACCCCCTTCCGGAGATTAATATGTATATAGCCACGCAATAGTAATAATCCAAACGACAAACACGAAAATCTTCCGACGGTAAAAGAAAAAATAAAAAAATTTCTTGTTTTCTTCCATCGCGGTGGCGACGCGTTTTTTTTTCTCGACAACAAAATTGCGGGATTGAGAATGCGAAACTGTTTAAATAATTGAAAAAAAAAAAAAAATTTTCTACGGTGCGGATGCATAATACTTTTTTTTAATCGCGACTGCAAATTTCAATATTAAAAACAAAATGCTTCCGATAAAAATATAAAAAAAGATAACAATGCCACTATCTACCCGTAACCTTAAACCCCAATTCTCAAAGATCCCTTTAAAAAATTTTGAATGGCGCCAACTCGATCCAACCGCATGGAAAACGAGACCCGCGCTCGCGCACAGAGCAAAACAGTTAAGGCACTCGTTGCCTTCGTAGATCCCGGATTCGAGGATCCCGTTGGAGGTTGGGCCGAGCCATCACGGTCCCGACAATGGGGCCTTGTTGTCGTAAAGAGAAAAGGCCGGTCCCGGCCTTCCATCGTCACTCCTACCTTTTTTTTCCCCTTTTGGTGCGGATAGAGCGAATAAGCCTCCGAGTCTCTCTCGAGAGACGAAACGGAGAAGGGCCTTCCCTGCTTCTTTCGTACCTTAAGACTTGTGGCCCCCGACGAGCCGAGAGCTCGAAGGTTTCACGAGTCGAGAAGCAAAGAGTCGAAAAAAGATAGAAAGATCCGAGAGTCCGAGAGTTAGAAGGCACTGTCTTGCGCGGAATAAAGAGACGAGACATTAGACGCGTTAAAGAAACCCTTCGTGAAGAGTGACTCGGCGATTCTTCGATCTCGACTACACGCTACTCGAAGTCAATCCTTTTTTTTTTTTTTTATTTTTTTTTTTATTTTGTATTCTCTCATTCTCCTGTGCTACTCGACGTCAAAATTCCACGCTAATAGGATAAAGGTTACGAGAAATCCGATGTTGCCTTCGTCGGCAATTGTCTCGAGTACCTAAGAGAGAATCAAAATCTTTCGGGACGGCGGGGAAGCTAAGAATTACGATCTCTGATTGAAGAAGCGAATAGATATTTCTCGATAATAAAATCTTCGATATTTCGCATATTATTATTTTCAAAAAAAAAATTATTAATAAAAAGATACATATCTAATAATATAATAATGAAAATATTATTATTTATTTCTCGATGTTTTTATGGAGACGAATTTTTTTAAAGACTTCGAGAAGTTTTGAAAGCTGTTATAGTGGTATTAAAAATCTGAAAAAAATTAACTTTGTTTTCGGAGATCTTGAGAAACAGTATTTTTATAGAATTTTAAATCTTGTTTTGGTTTATTTTACGCGCCGGAATTGGAGGAAAAGTATCGCGAAAACGTTCCTGTGGTTAAAAAATCGTAACTCCTAAATGCGGTGTTGAAAAAAAAAATCCTTTTAGGATGTTATTTTTGAAAATAGGTGCTTAAAAAAAAAAAATAGTCCGGAGGCATTGGTTCGGAAAATTAAAATTATTTTAGCGCTTGAAAAATCGACAATATCGAAAACGGGAAATCGACTAATTGTTGAAAAAAAAAAAAAGCAGCAAAAAATAATTTTTACAGAAAAAATAAATTTCGATTAAACAAAAAAATTGAGTGTTTACAAAATATAATAATAAAGTTCAATTTTTCAGAAACTCCGATCCCATCTCTTTTTTTTTCAATTTTTTAACAGATTTTTGCTTAAACTTCGAAAATTCGTGATAAAAAGGTTTCGATATACAATACCAACAAATCTTCCGAATTACAACATTCTATGACAATCGCGACTGCTTCTAATCCTTTTACGATTTAATACCCGCGGGATATATTCACGTAACGTAACGAGACTAGAGAGACAATTCTCTCACAGAGAAACAGCCTTTTCCCTGTTTCTCTTTCGCCTCTCGCCAATAACACACACGAGAAGGAACGGCATAGGGCACGTGCGATCCTCGTAGTCGGGTTTATAATCAAATAATAATCTAATACCGATTCCGCGGGTATAATTTCATGAGAGGGAACGGAGCGAGAGAAACGTGCGAAGGGGGAGAGAAGGCGAAGCAAGAAGCTTCTTGCAACTCGCTGGCTTATCGATCCTCTGCGATACTATATATCCACTATAGTATATATAGTATAGTTTCTCTTGCTTCCCGAAGCCTCCCGGCCGCTATATACATATCTTTATATACATATAAACATATATATGCATTTATATGTGTACATATATGTGTTTATATACCATGAGACTCGGAAGGGTATAATTTTCGCGCCCCGTATTCGGTTATAGCTTCGACGTCCACACACAACCCCCCCCATCCCCCTTTCCCCACCCCCAACCCCCTCGATAGTCGAGCGGTGTATGGGCCGCACCTTCACGCCAACGCAACGGCATCCCAAATTAAGTCCGTTTGTCCGCCACTCTCGTCCGCTCGCCAATCAGCCACACAAGATAGTCACACCGTTTTCTATGTATAGTCGTGTGTGTATATATATATACATGTATTTAATGCATGTGCACAGCGGGGGGAAGCTTCACCGGTGTAGAGGAGAGATAATAGTACAGAGGGACTGCGAGACACTTCGATATATCGAAATGACGAGATAACGAGACGTCGGGGGATGAAAAATGCCTCTTAACGCGATCTTTGTGTTGTTATTATTACTATTATTTTTTTAACGGTATATAAATAGTTTGGATACATTTTTTTTAATTGCGTACGATTATGGAGTAATTTTTTTTTATAATTGAAGGAGTTACGTGAAAAAGCAAAAAGTTGTTTCGGTTTTTTTTTTTTTTTTAATAAAATACGATTAAAAATAATAATTACGATGTATTGATATTTTTTTAATAAAATAATAAAAATATCATTATATATAACATATTATTTATTATTATTATATTTTTTTTCTGGACGACAAATTTTATAAAACATTTCCCATCGATTCTCGTTGTCTCTTCGATTCGTCGTACGAAATTTCTTTCGAAAGAAAAATCGGTATCACGCCGAGAAAACGAAAGTCTGTTGTAGACGTTTCGATTAAGCGCGCCGCGGGGAGTTCATTCTCGTGTTAATACCCCTCGACGCGTTTGCTGGTGAACGAGATTCCCGCAAGAATTTTATTTTATTTATTTTTTCTATGTACGAAATTGGTATAGAGCTGTAATAATGGATGCGAGAATCCGCGGCACACTTTATTTTTTTGTATCGACTTTCTTTTTTTTCGCAATTCGCTATTTCGATCGCTTTTCAGCTCAAAAAAAAAAAAAAAAAAACGTATATGTTACGATATATTAAAAAAATATACATCATTTATATGAAATAAAAAATTTATATAAAATAAAAAACTTCTATAATTTCTATAAATATCATTAAATACTTAATTTCCGTCGCACCATTTCCCGGCTGATAGTTTCCGAGATTCACATTCATCCCTCGTAAAGATCGTGAGTGCCTTTGACTGGCGTAAATTTTGTGGTTTCCGCACCGATTATGACACTGAGCGTTTATTCTCCCATCGAGGTAACAATATATTCGATAATTCGATTACCAGCCCTCGCGTATGCGTTGGTTTCGCGTTTCCCCCTGAAGCTTCGGGGGAAGTTTCAGGCTGTCGGGGGTTGTCGGGGTCTTTTGCTCCAATAGCTGTGCAACTATGCAACGAAAACTATAGTTGAGAGAGGCGCCAGAGAGCGTGGAACATATATACACGCGAGAGAACTGCGTTGAGACAGCATTGGCTCGTCGGATAAACTATATAGTTACAACGTTAATTAGAGCGCACAAAGTTTCCTCTGAAAGCTCTCTCGCTTTGCATAACTCTCACTCGCTGTGTGTATTTACCTTGACGATCGAGAGGCATATAGAGAGTACAGAGAACACCCCCCACCCCTCCCCTTCACTTTGGGGCAAAGGGGTGGATGGGGGGGGGGGGGGGGAGGGAGAGACTAGAAGCGTATGGAACACGTTAGCGCTCGAGTTTCATCAGCGATATTCATATCGATGCATATTCCGCGGCGTGTACTTTGTAACAACCGCTCGCGGCACTCGTTACAGCTCTCGACGTTGCATCGACTGAATGAATTCAATTATCGTTATACTCCACTCATGCTATGGGCTTCAGACACACGTGTAGGCTATACGAACTCGCGAGAGACTGCGAAGCGTGTAAAGTTATAAATACAGATATATATATAGTTTGGTTTGGTTTGATTTTGGTTAGCGGCAAATAGACAATTTATCCGTAATTTCGGTTCGGTGAAAATGATGACACTGGACATTGAGAGATTTTGTAATAACGAATCTCGAGATTTATTCATCGTTTCCGCGTAATAGAAATTGAGAATTAGGAATTGGGAAATTTTTTTGGAAAAATGTAAGTAACATTTGTAATTAATAATAACAAAATTTAAATTCTTCGTAATGAATTGTATGTTATTACATTTTTTAATTTACTGAAATATGAAATTTTACTTACTAATTTTAATTACTATAAATTAATTTTTCAAGATTCCAATATTTTTTTTGAAACGTTGAATAATTAGTCACAATTAGTAAATTCGAAATTAATAAAATGGTATGGAATTGTAATGTAAATTTAATCATTCTTCGTAAAAGTAATGAGAGAAATTGAATTGAATTGAAATCACAAATTTTATCGTTTAATTCGAGAATAAAAAAATAACGGTATTGACATTGCGATGAGCATTTGTTTGATATTTAATTAATGATTTCGACATGAAAATTTACAATACTCGTGTGTATAGACGGTAATACCGAATTTCAGATAATTTTATTGTTGAAAAATTAATCAAAATTAAAATCCATATGGACATTTTTTGTTGACTAACGCCGCGAATTACTCGAAAAATTGAACTATTCTGTAAATTTAATAATAATTTTTCACAAAATAAATGTGAGAAATTGCGTTGAAGTTTCGAATTTTTTCGTTAAATAGAAAAAAAAAAAAAAAACAGAAAAGGTCGGTAAAAGGCGCGCATTCGTTTAAAATTTAATAAACAATTTATGTATTTCTGACTAATAATTGACAGTACCGGTGTAATAATTTTCATTCAGAATTCTTTCGCAGTGTAAACAGATGACACAAAAAATATTAAAATTTATAAAAAGTAATGACAATTTAAAAATATTTATACCGTAAAAAAAAATGACTAAAAATTAACAACACCCAACAATGTTTAAATTTTGATCAATTTTATTATTTCGAAACAAAAAAAAATAAAACTTTTGATCGAAATTAAGGCACCAAAAATGTAAGAAAATAAAAAAAATTCACGAAACTGAGAAATTCGCATTTAAAAAAAAAATTCTTGTACATCCATCACTAATTTTCAAGCAAATTCTTTCTCCAGTAAACTTCCGTAAAAAAATGATAAGTATGCATTAAAAAAAATAATATCAATATTCCCCATAATTCAATAAAAAAAAATAAATAAAAAAATGATAATCATTCAAAATGTGTAATACGAAAACTAACCGATTGTTTGAAATTATCCATATAGAATTAAATTACCGCGATAATATCCATATAATTCACTCGTCGAAAATTGATTACATTCGTCACGAGAGGGGCGGAGTTTGTGGATCCAAAGTCTAACTCGATCGTGCGGGTAGTAGACGTGAGAAAATATAAAACTGAAAACGCCAAGCGATGACTAGGACTACCCGCGAATGATAATTAATTAATCCGACCCATGATGGGCGTGAATATACGCCGGAGTCGTATACATCGCATTCGTCCGCCGTTGGAAACGAGCGATCACGCCCACCCGACTTGGATTAATAATTTAATCGCGTAATAACGCTTTCGTTCGTCGTTCACGTCCTCTAACTCCGTCTGTTCCACATGTCGTTTGTATACATATATATATATGTATGTATATACGTTCGTTTCTACCAGCCTCCCCCCCCCCCCCTCCGCCCTCTCTTCCCCTCTATATAGCTTCTGCTCGGCGCGATTCCTCGCTAACAAGGCTGCTGACTGCCTGTCCGATCGTAATTATCGCAGAGCCTTCGTCTCTCACTGCTATGGTATTCCGCTTCAGTAATTTCGTTTCGGAACGGAAGTGTACCTTTGCCTTCCCCCTATTTTTCCATTTTTCTTTTTTTTTTTTTTTCTTCCTCAAATATATTTGTCGGAAAGGTGCGTCACTTCCGGTCAGCGTATTGGAAGAGGTTGGGGATTTGAAGAAATTTTTTAAATAAAAATGTAATCGAAAAACATATATATATATGTATTGTTGAATGTCATCAGAGTTCATCCGAATTTGTATTAAATCATAGTTTGGAAAAAACAACAACAAAAAATGAGTTAAGAATTTTTTTAAATAACTTTTTTTTTTTTAAATAATTTTTCATAAAACGTAAAAGTCGGAATTTGAAAAAAAAAAAAAAAATTCAAATTTGAAAAAAAAATTCACAAATGCTTAAAAAATATCGTAGTTATCGCGGAACCTTCGTCTCTCACTACTTTGGTACGCTTCAGTAATTTCTTTTACAAACGGAAGTCTCCCTTTGCCTTTCTTCTTTTATTTCGATTTTATTTGATTCTTTTTTCATCCCAAAATATATTTATCGGAAACGTAAGTCACTGACATCCGGTCAGTGTATTATTCGACATCGGAAGAAGGGTGGGGAATCGAAAAAAAAAAAAAAAAAAAATGTCTTACCTGTCGGATAAAGTTTACATCGAAAACGCCGAAGAATTCGAGGTTTAGGCTGTCGACATATGGCGCAAGAATAGGTCTCGTAGAAAGCGAAGAGACGACGGCGCGCGCGAGACGGGAGAGATTTTAAGAAAAGAAGGCAGGGAATAGTTGGGGAGAGAATTTTGCGAGATAGTCGAGGGGACTCCGAGGAGAAGAAAGCGCTGGAGAAAGGCACGAAGAAAAGAGCTCCGAAAGAGAGCGAAACTGGGCGCGCGTCGTAATGAGCAACGAAGAGAACAACCGAGACAAACATTTACAAAGATACGGGGAGACTTGAAAAAATAGGTGTGTGTGTGTGTGTTTTTTTTTGTATGGTTGTGGGGATGGAAACTACAGTTACGCGAAGGGATTTTTATTTCGCGAGGTTTACCGTCTCTACGGTAAACCAATAAAAAAAAAAAAAAATACGGCGGCGGCGGCGGTAATGACATTCGAAACCAATAAGAGGCAATTTATTTTGAGGAGAGTATAATTCGAATTTGAATTTTAAAAATTATAAAAAAAAAATGCAAGCATCGGCACCCATTAATTTCGTTCGGGATTTCTATTAATTTATTTTTTATTTGACGGTAAATACCATTTTTTAAGGCGATATGGTTTTGTAGAAATTTCATGTCTCACTTTATTAAAATTTGTGGTTAACCTTTCCGGTTGTATTTTTTTTTTATTCGCCGTTAAGCATTTTTAAAAGTGAGTTTTTTCCAATATTTCGATAGAGAAAACGTGTAGAGAAAATTATCGATCAGTAAAGTATTTTTTTTTTTTTTCATAATTTTTATTTAACGTTTTTGCATAGAGATAAATTCAATTTTCAAAATCTCAGTGCATAGATCGATTTAGTAATTTTTTTTTTTAATTTCGTTCAAAGAGATGATTTATGAACTTTTTAAATCATTCGATAATCACGAAAACACGAATACTGATTGGCTTTTGGACGGAATTAAAAAGTTTTTGATAAGCTTTTGGGTTAATAATTTTCAAAAATAATTGCTAAAAACCTTTAGGAGTAAACAATTGTAACAAATTAACGTAAATCCGCATCGCCACCTCATCTCTTCTAATTGCCCCTTTAAACATTCCAATTATACATAAATACAAATTAAACCCAAACAAATTCCCATCGAATTCGAACAGTCATGATTTTCCGCTCAAAGAAATAATAATAAATGAGCCATAAACGATTAATTGATCCGACTAATTAACAGATAATAGATAATTACTCCATTATCAGTCCGACTATAATACATAGACACCTCCGCCCACATATATGTATATAATATATATCAATGTAAATAAATAGCGTCTATGGTAGCCGAGTAAATGCCGTCGTGCCGGGAAGGGATGATTTTTACGGAACAAATGGCAGTAGTGATGGTAACCACGCTGCGCGTCGCCCCTACAAAAATATATACCCGTTAACGATTACCGCGGGCGCGGCGTTCCCGGTCCTCGTGGCGCCCGTACCTTCTACGCGCTTATTTTTTTTTATTCTTTTTTTTTTTTTTCTTCCCTCCCATCGCCTCCCTTTCCCTCGGCCTCGTTATATTGTGACCCTTCGACGAACTTAGAAACAAAAGACGCAGCAACGGCGCGTACCGAGTCGTCGTCGTTCTCGTCGCCGGGTTGTTTGCGGGGAACTCCCGCACCGAAAACGGGGGGAAAGTCCCTTCTGATTGGCCACGCGGCTCGCAGCTCGCGGTCCTGATTGGCCCGCGGAACCGCACCCACCCTGCAATGGCCGCTTTGTCGGTGTGTACGCGCCAGTACGCTCGTGTCCCGGGTAACCCCCTGCCGCTGACTGCTGCCTCTCTCCCTGTGCATTCCAAGCGCCTCACAACTTTTCCCTTCTCTCTCAATTCCGCGCTTTCTACTACTACTACCCTTCCACTTTGCAGCCTTTCATCCCTCTCACGCTTATGCCACGGGGTGGGTAGAGACGGGGATGTTTCTCTCCGCGCGAAGCGAACCCGTCGTTACGAGTCGAGGCAACGACGACAAATACAACCCCTCTAACGGGACTCACCCGATTACATCAAAATACTATAAGCACCCTGTTACCCACGCGAGGATCGCGTGTACGTGTTTATACACTCACTATCGCGAGAACGTGCGCATAAATACATAAATATCCAACCGGCGGAAAGGTTTGAGATGACGCGTTTATGGGATATTCGATTCTTCGGTGGGTGGTTGGGGTACATTTTTAGGATCGGATTTTTTTTTATTTCTATGACGATGTTGTTTTTTTTTACGTTTGAAAAAGAGCATTTAAATTTTTGGGATTGGGATTTTTTTTTTTTTTTTTTTTTTTTTTTTTTTTTTCGTTTTTTGAAAAGGATATTGGTGTGGAGTTTCGTTATTGATGCGGTTGTTCCATTGAGTCCGAAAAGCATTTAAGGGAAATTCGATTCTTTGAGATTCGGATGAGGTACCCAATTTTTTGTATTGGTCTTTTTTTTTACGAAGTTTCTAGCAATGAAAAGACTATTTTTTGGAATCAATCGATCAACCGTTTCATTGAATCAATTAAACTTTCTTTGTTCCGTGCGGTAGGTCAGTGACGATCGATAAATTATTCTAACCTTTCATGCGCCCCTTTTGTCCGACACGATCGACGCTATTTTTTTTTTTTTTTTTTTTCATAACAACAATACGCAACTGCAAATTTTTATTTTTTCGAACTATCGACGAAACAAAATTTCAAAATTTCTTTTAAAAAATGTTTCTCCCGAGAATTAAATTAATTAAGTACGGCCGCAATTTCCCTTTAGCTAAACAAAAAAAAAAAAAAAAAAAAAAGATCGCGGAAAGGAAAAGCCTTCAACCCTCCTTTATATTCCCCTATCTCTATATACATTTTCCATCCGCCCAATACACACAAAGTCTCGTCCATCCGCGTCCACAATAAACGGAAAGGAAAGACGCGCATGTGTGTCCGCGAACGACGAGGGTAGTAGTCGAGAAGGGAGCAGGAGGGAAGTGGACGAAAGGGAAACCGGACCTTGTTCCGGAGCCGCCATGCGGAAGCCGTCTTCCCGCAACTTCGGTCACTGGTAAAAAGCTCCCGTGGCCCCCGGTCTACCGTTAGCGGTAACTAACCGTCACTCCCGGGGAAAATTCACCCTTTATATTCCGCGCCTTTTTGGCCCTCTCACGGCCATTCTCGTTCACTCCTCTCTTCTCTCTCCTTTCACTCACTGCATATATTCATCCCTATTTCTATCTCGCTGTACGCCCACGACACACAACAGACTCCTGTGTCCACCCTTCTCTGTTGCTGCTGCTGCTGCTCCTCTGTACCTACTCCTGCCATTTCTATCTTTCTCCTCGTACAACACACTTCTCTCCGTGGGTATGTATCTCGGCGACTCCCACTCTCATTTCCTTCGCTTGCCATCCCCCAGCCTTTCCTCCCTTCGGCCGCCATTCCGCACAGACTTTTCCCCAACGAAGAGAAACCCCCGTGGCGAGTCCAGAGATTTATCGAAATGGAATTTGTACGATTCGCAGACGGGACGAACTATTTTCGTTATCGTGAATTTTGTAATTGCCCTCGAATCGTAGCCGATTTTTTTATACAATTTTTTTTAGGGGTAGAAAATCCTATTTTTTTTTTTTTTTCTAGCGGTGAAAATACTATTTTTTTAAATTAAATTTATTTTAACGATAAAAAGTCTATTTTTTTTATTAAATTTTTTTTAGCGGCGAAAAGTCGATTTTATATTTTTAAAATTTTTTCTAACAGTAATAAGATTATTATTTTTTTTTTATTAAATTTTTTCTGGTTGCAAAAACGGCAGATTTTTATTAACGAATTGACTCGACGGAGTCTATTTTGCTGAAGAGTTAATGGCAATGAGGAGTGAAATATGCGCGAAAGGGGGGGGGGGGGGGGGGGAGGCAAGACGATGAAGAAAGAAGGGACCAAAATGAAAGAAAAAAGCTCGGGCTTATAGTCTTTGCAATTATTGTTCTTGGCTATTGTGTATTAAATGTGCGTTTCGGTACAAACTTCGTTAAAGATTTCAATGGGGGAAAGAAGTCCCCGCGGTCGGTCGCGACGACGACGATGACGACGAGAGGGCCAAGTCGCGCGCGCGCCTCGTCGTCGTTGAATTCACTTTAGGTTGCCTCATTATCTTCCACTGTTTGTGGCCGCAGCAACGACGATTTTTTAATCCAATTATCAACTAACGCGCTATTTAATTTTTTATATATAAATATGTAGAAAAAAATAAATAAAAAAGATGGTAAAAAAAATTGGGGGTGTGAAAAAATAAGAAAACGCTCACCTGTATCCTGTCCTCGGGGAGATCGGTCCTAAGACTGAGCATTTCGCGCGCATAAACGTCGGGATAATGCGCGTCCTTGAAGGCGGCCTCCAGCGCCTCCAGCTGCTGGGACGTGAAGATCGTCCTGGAGCAACAACCACGTGAACCTAGTTATATGCCATTACAGCTTATGTCTTAAAAATAATCTTAGCACATTACAGTAATTAATTCCCTTTTTTTTTTTTTTTCATAAACGGAAAAAAATAGGGGTGAAATAAATTCAGGAAAAAAAAACATCTCAAAAGTACTAAAGTACTTTTAAATAATACACTTTTTTTAAGTGAATACATTTTTTTTCCTCGATTTTATTTTGGCTTTTACTTCGGTAAGTTATGATTCCGTGAAAAAAAAATTTATTTTAAAAATATTCCGGATAAAAATGTTTTGGGGATGAAATTATCGTGGAAAACAAAATTTGGAGAGAAAAAAAATATCTGATTTTAAAGGGCGCAAACATCCGTTGAAAAAAAAATTCCGACATTTTTTTTTTTCCCCGGATACTTTTTCTGCAATATTTCATTCGTGATTTTTTTTTTTTTTTCACGTATATTTTATATATCCCCAACCACCCCATTCGACTGTTTACACGCAATTAAATTACCCGAAATGTCGATTCTTTATTGCCTTCAACCCTTCAGTAACATTCGAAAGACACGATAAGTAAAGGGGGCGTTTCTTGACGCCTGAATCGTGGTTTCGAAAAAAAAAAAAGACGTTCAATTATCCGTCCGAAATTTGGGTGAAAGATTAACCACTGTACTTTCGAGAGCCTCCTAACCGAAGCGCAACAATGAGTTGCGAAGAGGCGCGCGCGAGAAACTCTGTCTACCTGCTGCTTCTCCTGTTAACCACGAAAAAAAAAAAAAAAAAAACCCCTCCGTTGCTTCGAGATATCTCACTTCGAGAGAAAACCCGAAAGTCATTTCCTTGGCTGCGCCTTCGCACGCTCGCCATCCGGAGAGCTCGTTAGTATTATTTCGTTTGTGCGGATCTTTCACATCCAAACCGTTTCGTATTCGTATGCGCGCCTCATCGCGCCGCTGGATTCCCCGATGGACGATCGTTATTTCGAGAGTTCGTTCGAGTCTTCGCTCCTCGCGGCTCGTGTGTAATTAGACTGTCCGCATAATCGCGTAGAATCGAAATGATAATTTGGTAGAACGACGAAGGCAAATAAGTCGCGGCGTCGGCGTTCCAACGCTCGTCATGTACCGTTTCACGAGCTTTTCGCTTCCATCTTTGCATGAAGCGGGCGCGTTGGCACGTAACCGAAAATTCAACGTTGGCTTCGGCGGTAAATTGCGTTAACGGTAAATTAATCGAATCTCTCATAGGTTTATCGCATAAACGCGTTCCATTGTAGGATAATATCGTTTATGCGCGGAACGAGAGCGGCTCTTGTTGAGCGTTGTTTGTCGTCGAGAAAATAGCGAAACGTGCGTAAATTGTCAGCGGAATATCTTCGCGATGTTATTCGATAATTCGGGTGATATAGCCAATTTTTCCGTCTTATTGAAAAGCGCGTGATAAAAAAAATCGGCCCAATTTCTCGGAAGCAAAATTTCGATTTCGAACGATAAATATTCAATGATTATTAATGAAGGCGTCAATCCGTAAAGTTGCGCACCAAATGGGTACCCGTTGAAACGTCACACTATTAACACGTAGTTTTCGATCTCCGCGTATAACTGCTCGAGGGAAGGCATTTCTAAACAACCGGTAATCATCTCGTCAAGTATCTCTCGCGCCCGCGCCGGAGAGACGATCATCGGGTAAATGTACATCCGTTTCCCTCATCCCTCACCTCCCCGGCAATCCGATTGGGGTCTTTAGGCTCAATACCTTATTATCCGCTGGCGAGAAGATGAATAGTATTAAAAAAAAAAAAAAAAAAAAAAAAAAAAAAAAAAAACGTGGAGAACAAGCTGATGCCGAGTCTCCGCTGTCTTGCTGGTGCGATTGCTTATTTTTCGTGACTCGCTTCGTTGTTGATTTAGGAACGAGAGAACGAAAAAGTACAGAATCCTTCCCCCGCCGTCGAGAAGAATTCTCATTCTTCTCGAGCTCTGCTCAATTTAATATTTGTTATTCCACCGGCTCTCGATAATCGCCGAACTTTTTGAGTACCTCGGGGCGCCACTCGCGCGCACATTTCTCTCGTTTAAAATGAATTGGGCGTTTAAAATTGCTCGTCAAATTAGCATGAGATACGAGAGTTGTCTACGCGACGATTACACGCGTCTTTTTCGGAGTTGCGGTTATTTTTCAGGAACTTTTTTTTTTTTTTCATGACTCATTCAGTTATTAATCAGCGATTTTATGGTTAATTATTGAATAGAGTATTTACAATAATAATAATAAATAATTAATTGTTAATTAAAAATTAGGCGAAAATTAAGAATAAACAATAATGTGCCAAGTTATCGTCAGAGACTCACCTATGACGACGTTTCTTCTTCTTCTTTTTACTGAAACCCGAGAGACCGTCGACCGTGAAGTCTTTTCCCGACTCAATGCTGTGACCGACACCTGCAAATAAAAAAAAAATATATATAAAAATAATAATCATATTATTCGAATTGATCGATCAAAGTTGCCATTTGGTCGGCTGAAAACTACTATTAGTCGCGATCCGTCGTGGCAGCGTGTAGTTTCGTTGGCAGTATTGGATTATTAGAGGCTCGTTATTTCTTCGTACAAATAAACGTCGGATGGGATACAAGCGAACGTTCGGCTCTCTATAATTGATGATTAAACCCCCGAAGGGCGAAATCGAGAGAGACGGTGCGCGCGTAGTACACGTAGTTATCTATCCGCGTCGATGCCAGACGTGAATATCCAACGTCGATATCAAATTACCTATTATAAACATCGCCGCGAAACGGTGTACGAGAGAAAATTTCTTGCTGTAGTCGTTACGAAAAAAAAAAAAAAAAAAAATCGAATTGAATTATTACAGGAAAATTTTGAAGCGTTGAATAATTTTCAAAATATTTTTCGGTTTTTTTAAATCAAATTTTATTTTATTGATTGATTTTTCGATCAATTAATAAATTTATTTATTAAAACGACACATATTGTTATTTTAAAACAATTTTTCCAAATTTACATTAAATTTGAGTTTTATTGATTGATTTCCCATTTAATTGATAAATTTATTCCAAGCAACTAAATTAATATCTATCGATAAATTCTTCGCTTACTTCATAAAAACGACATACAAATTACTTCCGTCAGTTTACCTCGAGAAAAAAAACAAAAAAAAAAAAACACCTTAACAAGGTACTACTAGAGGGGGTTAATTCTCACTGTCCAATTACTCTTTTTTTTTTAAAAACCTCGCGCGGTGCTAAAATATTAAGGCTTTCGCTTCAGCGTTGAGTTTAGATATAGACGAAAAAAAAAAAAAAAAAAAAATTCCACAATTTGCAGTTATGCGCTCGCAAACTCTTTTTTTTTTGTCGACTAACGGGTACACAAACCGCGCGCTAATTTTCCGCCGTGAGCGGACAAAGGCCAGGGTTGGTCGGACGTTCGCTAGCGCGATCCTTCGCTCGACCCGAAAATAATTATCAATTATAAATTAATTTCGAATTAACGAGGGAGAGCACAGGGGTACGTCGTGCTTTTCCTTCTATATATATATATACATATAAAATGTACATGCAAATATGTATATGGCACCGTGGGTACAAGTTTGTACAATAAAGAGAGTGCATATATATATAGACGAGAGAACAGCTTTTGCACGCCGTGCCGCGCGTTTTCATGCTCCATCGTGGAGAGAGGGGCGTCGGCTCTCCTCGGCAGTCGGGGACTCGTTCTCTTCCTCTCTCTCTCTCGGCTAATTAACTATTAATTAAAAGCTTAATTCCATTTATTCGTCCCTCGACTAATTGGACTCTGAAACACGTAACGTTTGCTGACGTCAAGACTCTCTCCGCTCTGCTCTGCTCTGTCCGGAGCCGAGCGCGGCGCTGTGTTAATCTCGATCGAAGAACTGTAGACGCGACGTTAGGACAAAAATCCTTTTTAATATAAAAATGTTTAACCACACAAGTATCCGCTACTGAGAGAAGTCAAAAGAGGACTCGACGAAAACCCGGCTTCTCTGATGTTGAATATAAAAAAAAAAACGTCGAAGACGGCGACGGCTTCGTCTTCATCCGAGTTGCATTATTTTTTTAAGAATTTTTTTTTTTTTTTTTACATGTTTCATCCGATTATTAACCGGTCAAAAATGTAATACACATTCATTTTACTAATTGTTAATGAATTAATTATTATTATGATTAATTATTAAGTAGTATAAATAAACGGCTTCACCGACGTTGATAAAAAAAAAACGTCGAAGAGAGTCAAAGAAAAACAGAAAGAAAATTTCCGGAAGCTCAGCTCCTTAGACGTCTGCCATATGGTTCGCTATGTTCAGCCTCTCCACTTCACAAGAAACTCGTGGAAGAACGAGCGGATAGTCAATTTCCATCCGTGAGTGAATATTGTTTTTAAAACGCTTCTCCTCGCTTTCTCAAGTTTCTCGGGAGTCGCATCTTCCCGTTAACGTTCCCTTGTATTGAGTTCCAAAAAAACATCGCGATATTCTCAAAAAAAAATTTCTACCCCAGAATTCATCCAAAGAAATTCTATTTAAGTTCTAAAAAAAAAAATAACTCCTTACGCGAATTACGCGAATTTGCCAAAAAAGAGTCGAAAGATACGAAAAAAAAAATATATATATATAAAAAAAAATGAAAATGTGATAAAGTTTTAGAGTTGAGAGAGTGTGATATAGTGTGTGAGAGAAACGAGGGTGTGTTTGGGAAGCGCCGGGATACACACACTCTCCTATCGTGAGCGAAAACGGGTGAGGGGCAGGTGGAGGGAGGGGGGTGGGTTGTTGGTGGTTTATACGAATCTCGTTGTGTCGCTGGTAGTAACCGTAGCTGGTTCTGGTGGGTACTAGTGCCGGTGCTGCCTGTGCCGCGGCTGCTGCTGCCTGGTTACCAGGCAACCAGCCTATAAAGGAGAGACTGGATAGCCAATGGCGGCCCTCGAAATGCCCCTTCGTCTAACGCGGCTTGTTTTTCCGTGCTTAAGAGCGAGAAGGAAGGAGCTTTTGCTTTAGTAGCTGTTAAAGCCTTAAGCCTCAGCTATACACCCCTGCATCCCCTCCCTCTTACCCCTTTCCACCCCCTGCCGCGGGGCACTAGACTGCTTCGAGCTTTCTCTACGTTTCTCTCGTGTACACTCTTTGGCCTCTGCCTCTTCTATGCTCTCTCATCCAACCGACTTCAGTTTTTCTCTCTTGGAGTTTTTTTTTCCTCCAACATCCACATTTTTGCCTTTGCCACCTTTTAAATTCGTCATTTTTCGTCAATTTTGCCGAAAGTAGCAGTGTTTAATTCCGTTGGAAAATGAATAGGGGTAGTTTTCAAGGGAATAAAATATATATATGAATGTGAGAAGAGGGTGAGTAGATCGTCGTAGCGTTGTCACGTCGTTGCAGGGTGAAAATCGCCCCAACACAAGCGTGTGGTCCCGTGAGACATCGATGAGCGAGCGAAAAGAGTCTCCTGGTAGCGGCGCGTAGCACCCCCTCGGGACGTCTTGCGACGCCACTTGTACGCATTAAGAGTCCGCCCTTATACTCTTTCTCTGCGAGAAAGAAAAAAAAACACACCAACCTACTAATCCGAAAATTTAATTTGGTCGAATCTTTTCACTGGCCTTAGTGGCAGTTGGACAAGCTGGTTTCGCACTAAAACCTCCCCGCGACAGCGTCCTACAAAATCCCCTCCGTATGATGATTCGTACTGGGAATTGATGCTTTGTGGAGGGTAATTGAAAATTTGTTTCGATTAACCGGCTACGAATGAAATTTCTTTCGGCTCTCTTCTGTCCTGTCTTCAATGTTCCGTTTTTGCGACTCTTCAGATTTTAATAGACTCGGATTATAGGGGTTGCTTCCTATTTTTAATAATCTTGTTTGAAGACACATTTTTTTATTGGTAAGTTTTATAAGTCACCGTCCCGGGTGCCGGGGGTTATTGAATCGTTTGTTTTCCCCGAGTCGTTGGCACTGACGAAATTACATTGGTGACGATTCGACACGATAGAGACGAATTTCTGGGGAGAAAGGTTCCTGATCTTTCGTCACGCCTTTCTACCAACTAGTTTCGTTGTCCCCTGTCATCGTTCTAGTTCTGCGTAACTCTTCCCATCCCCTGAACTAAGTCAAAAACGGCTCTTTCGATGAAATTAACTCAATCACTCGTCCAGATCTTGAAATGGTCAAATTTGCAGCTTTATCAAGAACTTGTAGTGCTTTCTAGTGATAAAATAAAGAAATCAGCAAGTTGTAGGTCGTGTTAGTAGATACACAGAGGCTTGTAGGATTTGTCTACACACACTCGAGTCGAGGTCCGGATCGAGGGGTTGGGAGAAGAGAGTTGGGGGGGGGGGGGATGGGTAGTTCTGCTGGTGGAGCATGGATCGAATCGAGCGCGCAGCTCCTGTAGTAGCAGACACGAGTCTCGAAAACGGCTCCCTAGGGATGTTTCGCTAGATTAGGGACCCCTCTCGAGTTTCCGTCTCTCCGACCGTGCAGACTCCTCTATCTCATGCTACATTGAGAAACACCCATGTAAAACACTTGTAGGTCGAGGCCCGATAGCCGTTCTGGTCCATGGAGTACGTTTCTCTCTTGCCCTACTCGCATAAGCCCGTGGAAAACATCGTCAATGATGTTTTTGGGGTCGAATCAATTTGGTCAATTCAATCGCGTTCTCGTGAAAGGGACCAACCCGGTATAGAAAGTTTGCTCAACGACACCCGGTCGTTTTCCTCACGGGTTATTGGCCTCCCACATGAATTACTTAGCGATGAAATAAGTGCCCAAGTGAGAGAACTGAAAAAAGAACTAAACAGACCTGGTGACGGAAAGAACACGAATCGGTTATCCCTGGGCATTGGTGTCCCGCTGGATTATTCATATGATGATGAAATGTCTCGTGCGACGTAGGAGACGTGTTTACACTTGGCGGGTGTGAAAACTTGTCCGGGTTTATCAGAAATCCAGAAGCCATTATACGAAAAGGCTTAGAGCAGACCACGCTTTTTACTTGTGGACGAATGTAGAGTTTCTGCCTCCTTGATGTATGCAGTATATGTGGAGGAAGGCGCGCGAGAGGTCTAGAAATCCCAGAAGGACGAGCAAACCAGCAAAACTCGTCCATTATGTTGCTCCCGCGAGGTTCACGGGGCACTCTCGTGGCCATATTGAAACCCGAGACGACCAAGAACGGTGTGAATATTATGATGGCCACGTATATTCAACTGTCACCGGTATACAATGGACCAAAGTGTTGATTGCCCGAAAACAAAGTTTTGTTTTCTTCCTCTTCTTCTTGTTCTTCTTACACTACCCTTCTTTACTTTCGTGGGTCAGAGAGTGAACGAGTGTCACGGACCATTTGTTCTCTGCAGAAAGGGACAACGGCCTGTTCCTCCTCTCATTCAACTTTTACTGCCCAAAAACAATTTGTGCTTTGGATGTCCTCAAGGATTTTTGCCCGGCGTACCTTGCGCGACAACAAATTTTAGACGAGATTCCTAAGTTCCAAAGGAAAATAGTACGCTGGTGGCAATTTTCGAGAAGTCTGATGAATGATGACTCAACCTGACTAAGCGGATATGATTCAATGATTTCTGAATTGAATTTGACATCATTTTGTGACCATACAAGATAAGGTATTGGCTTCTTATCTCCGTCCAAATTCAGCCGATGGCTTTTAGAACAATTATTTAGGAAGACATGAGAATATGGATGGTGTACAGTCATGAACATGATGACGCTGTAGATTGTGTATCACACCACAACTACGAAAAAGCATGAAAGTAACAGGTTTACAATGTCACCAATGAACCAACAGTTGTACAGACGACAAAATCCATCAATTAAAGGCTTTTCAAAGCACGTGCTGCAAAAAAAAGTCCTGCATTGACTGATGACTGTTGGCTTACCCGCGCCTTTATTCAACTCCTACAGAGCGTAAAAGCTTTCAGTTTGCTTTGTTTTTGAAAGCTAGTTTCCAAAACATGGACTCGCTCTTCTCTGAAAAGGACAATCCAGCAGGGCTAGTCTGGCTGAGAGAATCCTGTTTCAGCGTTGAAGCTCTACTAGGGCTTTGAGGGCATAAGTCAGGAATTCCAGGCACGCGGTTTATTGCACGAGGGCATGGGTAGCGTTCGGTGTGTGTGGGGGTGGTGGTAAAGGGTTGCGAGGAGCTAAAGCGGGTAGTCGAGGCATTTGCACCCGGTTATAAGCTATAGTCGAGCTCTGGACCCGGGGGCACGGCCATTTACTTCATTATGTCATTAAGCTTAATGGCCCCGTTCCTAACGCGACTACTACTACGACTACTACCACTATTACTACCCCCCTGTCCCGTTGCTTTTCTCGCTGTTCCTATTTCTCCTCCGGGCTTCACTGTAGCTTCAGCCAATTCTACAGTCCGTTCTCCATTAACTCACCCCCTGTCCTCATCCTCCTTTAATCCCAGTACAACCCTTTCTAGGCTATGGCATCCTCTTCCTGACCTCTGACCACTCTCTGGCTGTTTCCTCCTCTTTCCGCCCCCCACCCCCACCCTGTTATTCTCCCAGCCAGAGAACTCGACAATGAGCATCGACTTTACGAGAACAACCGAGTAAAATGCTCTTACCGAAGTGACGGAAAATTTGCCAACCCCTTGAAGATTTTTGTACATCCTGAAGAGATGTACTTTAAAAGGGAATCTAATATACAAAGGACGACAGAAATGGAGTCATTATGTTTACGTAATGATTGCACTGCTTCGTGTTATCTTTGTTTTGCGTTTTCGGTTGCTACATTTCTTTCTTTTTGGATTGTAGAAAAGAGACACATTTAATTGCTCTTTATTTCCTTTTCAACGTTTCTTTGACTCGCGGCGAAGGTTATACGAGACAGTCGTGGTAAATTTGTCGCCTTCGTTGGCTCTCGTCATAACTGCTACTGTGCTATACTAGTTGGGGGCTCTGCAAAGAAAACACGTGTAACGTTTCAGGAAGGTGTTGACTGTCGGCCTGTTAGTGGAGTAACCCAATATTCCTGAACAGCTCGGCCGGCGCCTCGATGAAACGCAACACAAAACGAGAGGAGATGAGCAGCAGCCGCAGCAAGCCACGACGACGACGACGACGACGTTAACCCTCGTTGGCGCCAGACAGTGTGCGTTACTGCTGCTGCGGCTGCTCTGCAGCGTTAGTCTCTACTATTGGAACAGCACATGCTCCGGGTGCAATGTGTACACCAGATATAGATTTACTCGCGCCTAAGACTGTGTATCCATTCCCCATCGAAGATACAATTGAGACTTCTGTCACCATTTTTAAGGAAACGGTTTTATTTAGACGATAGGGTCGTATTTTGATTGACTGGAAAGGTTTGGAATGGAAATCATCAAAAATGACAAAATTTCAGCGCAACTGAATTTCCTCGTCGATAAATTAACCTCATCAAGAAAATCAGCAAAGTCCTTCCATATTTCCCAAAATAAAAATTCCTATAATATTTATTTTATGATGATTTTTTTTTTTTTTTTTTTTAACACGAATCAACGATAATTAGTTAATCGACACATCAACTACAAACGAACGAGATTCCCATTCATCCCGCTTCTTTTTTTTTTTTTTATCTCACGTTTCGCGGTTCAGTTTGCCAGGAGCTTCCGCTCAATAGCACGCTCGCGGTTATACCAGGCAACCTCTCTCGCGTTGGAAAAATCCGACGTGGCCGTGAAAAGGTGTGAATCTCCGCGGTTGAAAAGGCGACAATGCTCTCCCCATAGTCGGGTAGTCCCTTCACAATGAGTGCCCCTAAACCCAACAATGTACGCGGGATTCCACAGACGCTGCTCTTCGGGCTCTCCTTTCGCTCGAGGCATGAGGCCAAAAACCACTTACACCTCTTTGCACTCCTATCTTTTCCATACTTCCATCACACACAGCGGAGAATCTCGTCGAGATGTCCTCTCGGTACGATACCTCCGCTCCCGTTGCTCTCTCACCAACCCGGGAATAGAAACTTCGAGGAGAACGGATCATCCCTCGCGATTTCTCGAAATCGACTCACAAATCCCTCTCTAACAGTCGAGTTTACATTTTTTTTTATCTGTGAACCTACTATGCCTCGTACGAGGCTACTCCGGTGGCATTATTACCCGGTCGAAGGAATAATATTTTCTCGGCACTTCACACGAACGTTTCAACCCTCAAATCTCCCTTTTTCCGGATAAGAGATATCCGATCGAGATGATTGACACACGAGCCTTTGGGATCCAAGGAATCTTGAATATCATCGATTGTATCTCTTTTTTTCGATACATCGCAGACAACATAAAAAAAAATCAACCCCTTGCCAACCAACCCCCGTCTTCAACGAAGAAACGAACTCCGAATGCTCCTCTACCGCGTATTAAAAATTGAATCCCGTTTCAACTAACCCCGGCCTTCTCTACCTATTAAACAAAATCCATGTTCTCCCTCAACTACCAGTGAAATTTAAAACCGATTTTTACCTTTTTTTTTCTTTCCCTAAACCCCATCCACGCCCATCGATGTCAAAATATTTCCCCTGCAGGCCTCACAATTTCTTTTCTACTCTCTTTTCTTTTTTCGCGATCTATCCGAGTGCACGAAAAATAACATCCCCACTCTGATCTCTCGTCGAGTCTCTTCGGGGCGAAACCCAAAGGGTTACAAAAAAAAAAAAAAAAACAAAGATGTCTGCACACAATTCGCTTCGTTCGAGGCGTATAGGAACTTTAACTACGATTTTGTTCGCCTGTGTTAGGCGTTGCGAGAGAGTTATAGGCGTGTTGTCGTACCTAACGCGCTTACATACATACATATGCATATATATATGTATTACGCACAAGCGGGAGAACGTAGTCGATGTTGGAATATTGTCCATTGTACGCTAGAGAGAGGAGAACTCCCGGGTTTCGCCCTGTAGAAGGAAACACAGAGTGACTCTGGGCTCCAGGAGAAACGGAGCAGGACATAGGCATCCCGCCGCCTGGATAATGTAAACCAGAGTCGGGGGTTCCCTTTTGTCGTGACCAGCTGAGCCAAAATGGCCACCAGCTTATGACGTCACGAATTTTTGCGTATGGATGTATATATAGTATGTATGCGCGTGTTGACGACGGTGAGATTGAATCGATCGGGCAGCGTGCCTCGCGGAGAGAATGAGAAAGGAAGGAGGGAATGAAAAAAAAAAATAGAAACAGGATTGAGAACCGAAGGTCCAATAACGGGACAGTGGTAACCTCCCCTGGGAGGGCGTTAGGTCGATGAAATGGAAAAATATTGGAGACAAAAACGCGGCTGGAAAAATGAAGAAAAAAATCGAGCATTCAAAGACCGAGTAATTTCGAAAGAATTACTGAAATATATATTTTTTAAAATCTACGATGCAAGAGATTTAAATATTTCTTTTATTGCATTATAGTGTTCAAATAATGGTAATTCAATTAATAAATAAAAATTGAGTGCCGGGAAAAAAAAATTTCGGCGGGTGAAGCAATTCTTAAAATTTTTTTTTAACGAGGAATTATCGATCATTAATTCATGAATTAATAAATTAATAAAAATGTCCCAAAGAAAAAAATAATGGAGATAATTTCGAGAAAAAAAAAAAAAATGTCCGCTAATAAAACCAAAATTTACGAATAAAATTTGTCGCTTAAAAAATAATCTCAGATTTAATTTGCAGGAATAAATAAATTTCAGTAATTTTATTTTTCAATAAATCATCTTAAATCATAAACCTAATTAAATTTATCGCCTCAATCCGCAATAAAATAAAAATGCCAGCGTAATATCTTCATCATCGGTTCGGGGGGCGTAAGAGTGCACGAGTGGCGAATAAAAATAATTAGATAAATTAATTACCGGGTTCTCAGCTAATCGATACGTTGATCTACCGATGGCGTATCGGAGGCATCCGAGTGGCAACATTTTTTTTTTTTTTTTTTAATCATCCCTATGAAGCTATGAACTATGCAACAGCAGTTTTAATTTCGAAACACGAGGCAGAGAACTCGTATAAACCCAATGCGTGTTTGCGTAGGTAGGTGTTTGCCAAGGGTAGCTACTTCTCGACACTCTCTCCGGCTTTACTCCCTTCTCTCGACGCCTCTCTCGGCTATCCTAGTCTTCAACACTTTTCCTCCCCTTCATATGTGCGTTACGTTTCCGCACTTCTCGACTCTCTCTCGTGTCGGGGCTGCGAGAGACCGCGCGCGATACGGGAGTATATATCCCTCACCCTCGCGGAGGTGTGATGCGTGTGAACGCGCATAACTATCCTCGGCTTTGCGTACGTCGCTGGCGCGTGAGTGGCCCGCCACCGACGCAAGTACCAACATAAAGTATATATGTGTATATATATATTTATGTACATGAGAGAGTAGGTATAAGCAGCACGTGCGACGGTTCATTAACTTTTTTCTTAAAAAAAAAAAAAAAATTCGTTTCAGGGTTATTATTGAGTTCTGCAATAATTAGCACGAAAATATTTGCCGATGCCAATTCTATCATTTTTTTTTTTTTTTTTTTTTTTACGAATGAGGTTTGTTTTCTGGTAGTAAGGGAATGGCAAAGCGTTGCGACGTCGAAGGCCGACAGGAGAAACAAATATGTACCTACGAGTTTCGTTTCGGGTGAATCACCCTGAGGGATCGTTCCGATATGCGGAACCGACGTCGGGTGAGAAATATACACGGTTTTGCGCCTCTAGCGAGAGTGAACGAACGAACGTGTTAGTCGCGTAGCGCTCCGGGCGCTGACTGTTACTAATTAAGGGTGATTTTTTTTTCATCTTTTTTTTCACACTACCCGTGTTAATTCTTAATTAATATCTTTGTCGACTCCTCCGGTACGACGATATTACTGTACCGCACGTACAACCTCTCTATATTTTCCCTCAGACTTCGATCTGTTCTCCGAAATTTTACCGAAAAAAAGGAAAGAATCTTAAAAAAAAAAGAAAACGATGAAGGGAGGGAAATTTTTCAAAATTTTTTCTCTCAATCACGCGAATGGACAACGGTTATCTTATTATTTGTTTATCAAATGATTTTTTGCATATTTTTTTCAAATGAAAAAAAAAAATTAAAATTCCACTAAAAATCGATATTTTTAAAATTAATTTTGATATTTTTCTACAGCGAAATTTGTTCGATAAATTGAATCGTATAGTAATTACAATATTACAGTCACAAAAACGAAAAAAAATCCCCGAGATTCGGTGCCTCTGGTAGTAATGAGAACGGACGTTACCGATGCGAAGCGATGCTTTCAAAATCGCAAATACTCGAAACCTCTCTATTGACGAGAAACCGACTGAGAAAGCACCCTTTGGAACCATCGCGTTCCAATGCTAAAAACCACTCGTCTCTCAGAATAGTCGAGTCTAATTCCCTTCGAGCGAAAAAAATCGAGAACGGCCAGAGAGTGTCTCGAGTCTCGAGACGCCCTTTGAAGAACGTGGCGATCGATGTCGATTAGAAATTTTCGGCACTGCTAGCGGGGAGAAACGAATTTTAGAACACTTGAAAAAAAAAAAAAAAAGAACTATGAAAGTCCTTTTTCTCTGACCCGTTAATTATTGGCGGTTCTATCGCATAATAATAATAATAATATTTAATAAAAAAAATATATATATTATTATTATACATATAATATAATGATAATAATAATAATAATATAAAATTGAATTATTTTTTTAATTATTCATATTTTCATTATTTATTTTCACCCTTAAATATTAAAATAAAAAAGAACAAATAAAAAAAAAATTATTAATTAATTTTAATAACATTTCTGTAGATTTCAACGATATAAAAATGGTCTTCTCAGTATTATGAGATAGCATAGCGTCTCGAGAGATAGCGTACAAGTTGGCAATGTTCCATCGACGAATTTAAACCGTTTATAAAGCCCTCGCGAAGCTCCAAGCTTCCTTTTGGTACTTCTCATTCTACTTCTTCTTTTCATTTTTTTTTTTTTCTATATTCCCCTGTCGTCTCAGTTAGGCGCAGAGCCCGTCCTGTCTTCCGCGTTTCTTTTCAACATCGAGGAATATTTCACGAGAATATCCGGGGCTAACGGCCGATTGGTGAAATCGATACGACGAGAAAATGAGATTATTGGATCCGGCAAGCGGTTCTTGCGCAACGATAAACGAGAATTTCGTCGTCGCAGTTTTTTTTTTATACACTTTTAGGTTCGTAAAGAAAATGAAAAAAAATAAAATAAATAAGGCGCGTTGATGTTACAATAATATATAGAAAAATCTTCCCATTTCGCGCGGTAACAATTTTTTTTTTTAGGTTTTTTTTTTCTTTCGTTTATTTATCTCCATCGTTTGGCTGGTTTTCTCGAGTTTTTTTTTTTGTAATTTTCCGCTCCCTCGCGTCTCGCAGGCGTCGGGTACTTGTGCGCCAACTTCTTTGCCTTTGGGACAATTCGATATATTTTTTTCACTCTTTAACCAACAAATTGGAGTATTTCTCGCGAGTCGAGAGAAGTTCTCAATAATTTATTTATTTTTTTTCCGAAAGCCTCACATTTATGAAGTATTTTATATTATTTATATATATCGTATTTATTTATTTGCTCATTTCTTTTGTAAAAAAAAATGACCATCCCAATGCGTGTGCATAGCGCGAGAGGTAAGAAGCTTCGAATTACTCCGACTGATGTGAGAAAGTCTCGAGTTACCGCGATTAGCGTCTGAATAGAGATCGATGGGCGTTACGTTCGTCCCATACTGCGAGATGACGAGTGAAAACGCCTTTTTTTACCCAAATGTTGTGACAGGAAATTCAATCTTTACGTATTCCTAAACGGTACGTCTGCTTTACCGATCTTTTTTTTTTTTTTTTTACAAAAATGCGCTGAAACTTCGTGAACTTCCGTTAGTAAAAAAAAAAAAAAAAACGCAATGGAGATGCGGAATAAAAGAATTTTTTTTAATTAATTTATTTGCTGGATTTCTTGCGTTTCATTCCACTTCCATTTCATTAAATTTCATTAATAAATACGGTACTTAAAAAAAAGAAAAAAAAAATACACATTTTTCGAAAATATATATTTTTTTTTCATGCGGATAAGAGATTCATAAATAAAATTCTATACGCGCTTCCTATCATTTTATAGTTGTATGTATAATATTTTCCGTGATGCCTGCGATGAGCAACGGATTTTCAACCTGTCGTTCGGAGTTTGTAGAAACATCAGTTAGCATGAGTGGAGCCGCGCGTGTTGCAGACACTACAGTATATATACAGTAGAGCGTTGCGGAGTTAATGGCTCGGAAAAATCGGAATCATCCGCGGCTCTCTCTGGTGTGTATGAATACGAAATGAGCTTTTTGCTCCGCATGCTCTGCGTAGTCGTCCATGACGTCATCTAGCTTTCGGGGCGGCGGGGGTGGGGGGATGATAGCTGTGGGTAGTTCGCGCGAGCCATCTGTACCGGCCATAGGTCCGACGAAATATTCTTTCGGAGCAGTGAGATAATGGATGAAAGAAAAAAAAAGAAAAAAAAAAAAGGAAAACGAGAGACGAGGGTGTAAGAAAGATTCTCTCGCGACTTCTAACGACCCGCCTGCTAACACTCTCCCGTTCGTAAATTCGCTCCGGACTACCAGTAGTAAATTTCAAACTCATCCGAAAGACACGACAAAACTTTCAGTCTCATTGATTTAAAAAAAAAAAAATTTAATGCTCCGTTTAATAATCCCTCGAAGGGGATGATTTTCGATATTATTAGTGGAGCATTAAAAAAAAAAAAAAAAATGTTTATAATTTGGAATTATTAGTGAATATGAATTCGCTTACCGGGACTCGAGTTCGAGAAGGGACTCTTCGATTGTGAGAATCCTGGAATCATAAACGAAAAAATCAATAAATGTCGATTAGAAATCGTTGATATTACGTAAAATAATAATTTCGCAGGAATATATGTCGTCTTTTTCGATTGATAAGATTCTTAAATTATAAACAAAAATCAATAAATATTTTATTAAAATATTTACCAACTTCAAAACCCAACATTTTCGGAAAAATGAGTGTATAACAATGATAAGAAACCTATAAATATTTATTACGAATCGAGTCTCCCTGATAAAAAAAAAATTCCGCAAGTCATATTCCATCGTTTTCCACTTATCGATATCGCGGCAGAATTTCGCTCCCAAATTGGTGTATATTATAACGATCAGTGATGCACAAAGTAGGCGGAGAGAGTAACAAAGTCGAGGAGTGAATTCACGAAAATCTCGTGGCAAATCTTTACACCCTACTTTGGGGGTCGTTTCGTTTGGAATGAGAAGAGAGGGCAGAAAGGCTCGTTTCTCGTTTTCAACGAGCCAAGAATTTCTCCCTATCCTTCTTCTTAAGGCCGCGACTTCTATCTTCTTCTTCAAAAGAACACGCGAGCAAAAGAGGGGGAATGCCGAAGCTCGGGTAAAATTGAAAGCTAAAGCAGTGCCTTAGAGTTTCTCGTTTCTCCTCGGCGGAAGAAGAAGAAGAAATATATAAGAAGCTACGCAAGCTTCTTCGCGTTATATTAAGACGTTTCGGTACGGCCATTTTCTAATAAAGTCGTAGCTTTGCCTCTCGTGGCGCACCCTTCGCTTCCTTGGTCCTCTCGTCTCGTTTCTTCCCTTCCCTCGCTAGTCGACTCGGCAACGAGTACCACAAGGGGATGAAGGCAATACGGAAAAACAGGAGAAAGCAACCCCCTCGTAAGAGAGGGGATGAGAAATGAGGGTGGTGAGAGGAAAAAGGCCTAAAAAAGATTCCTTCGCTGCCTACTTGGCTTCTAAGACATTTTCGGCTGCCCAAACCAGTCCGAACGACGCCGAGGTGGTCCGGAGACGCTGGAAAGCAGACCAAATCCACGAGGGTGCCTCGGCTCGGTTCCCTCACTCTTTGGTTTCTCTTCCAGCTCTTCCTTGCCTGCCTACTTGGCTTCTAAGAAATTTTCGGGCTGTCCAAACCTGTCCGAACGACTACGACGTGGTCCGGAGACGCTGGAAAGCAGGATAAATTCACGAGGGGCACTCGGCTTCCCTCACTCTTTGGTTTTCTCTTCCAGCTCTTTCATCGTCTTGCTATTTACCCTAAAAAGACTTTAACGAGCCCACCGTCTTAAGGGGAGAAAGTCAGATTGCACTGTATATCCCGAACACAAAAAGCTTCGCTAATGCCCGGTAAAAGAATGGGGCAAAATTTTCCTTGAACGTTCTCTTCGCTAAATTTACTCGAAAACACTTTATTAATCGGCTCCATGGGAATCTGGATAGTTTGGTTAGGAGTTCAGGTTTTTTTATTTAGGAGAGCGCAGCGATGCCAAGTTCGGGATAGTTATGAACTAAAAAGTTTGAGAAAATAATAATATTATGGACAGCCTGCAACGGCGTCGATGGAGCCTGAGAACCACAAGGAATTTGCCAACGAATTACGCTTTACTTCTTAATTTTTTTTCTATTTTGCGTATACTGTGAAAAAGCCGGTCGAAGAACAAAAGTCCCGAATAAGGAATGAAATATCTACGATTAAATAGATCGATTCGAAAAAAAAAAAAATTATCAAAATTTACCCCCAAATCGTAGAATATTCTTTCGACAATTTATTACATCCCCTCCGATCTAAAGGGTGCTATTTCCTACAGAATTGTTCACTTTACCAAAAAAAAAAAAGCTTGGATCGGATGTAATACAGCACGCGTGTCACTTAAACCACATTACGGTCCCAAACCTCTTGGATCCGATCGCTCCATTCAACAATCTTTTTTTTTTTTTTTTTTTTTCACCGATCATTCCTCACGGGGGTTTTTCGGATGCCAGCGTAACTTAAACCCCAATCATCCGCATGCCCTTCCGTCATCGCGATCGTCTTGATCGTTGCTGAGTGGTTTCACGTTTTTCCGAAAACCGCATAATGGCCCACCGTCAGTCCCCCCCGAACCGTTCGATCCTCTATTAACTGCAGACCACACGGGGGCCTTGAAGAACTGCTCTTTGCTCTACGACAGAATATATAGAAGCGAGAGAAAGAAAAAAAAAAAAAAGAAAAAAAAAAGGGAAAACGAGACAGAGTTTAGGAAGAGAAGAACTGGCGCGCGTGAGAGGACCACGAGCCTCTACTCTGTACGAAGTCCCATTGAGAAAATCCACTTCCCCGGTTCTTCTCGTGTTACCCGACGCATAACGACGGCTATATATGGCCTATAGGCCCCACTATTTTGACAAGATCTTTATTGTCGCCTGAGCCAGTGACGCTGAGACTCAGCCCTATTGACCCTATTATGTTCCTATTAGTATTATACGAGGATTTGCGGTTACTATACCTTTACTATATACTCGGTGAAAGGAGGCGTGCGCGTTCCACACCCTCGTATACGTATATACATATATATATATATATATCTTCGAGGAATCTATGCTGAGGTACGTGACGGCTGTTAACCCAAAAAATTCTTCCTTCCTCTAGACTCGGATAAACTTTTTTTTTCTTTTTTTTTTTGGCCTCTAAATTCCTGTCGCATAATTCTGGCATTTCGTAAACATAATCAGAGAAAATATAATTCATTTTTATCATTTTTTTTTCTCCACCTTAATTTTTTGATAAATCGATCGGAAATGAAAGTGACCAATATAAAAAAAAAAATTCAAATTTTCGTAAAAATCAGTCAAACACTTATTTTTTAAATGCATAAATAATTTAATTTTTAGTGACTTTAATTTCCAACGCCTTCAAGAATTCTTTAAAAAAATCCTCAAAAATAGCAAGAAAAAAAAAAATATATATATATTAATCCCCAACAAAAGCCCTGAAATCAAAACTCAGCAAAATTTCTATTCAGCTTCTTCATTCACAAGATATGTATTTTTTTCCTTTTTTTTTTCGAGTTTGAAGATCTGCCTCCCATCTCGCAAACTATGAACCATTGAAATCTTTTGCATCATCTGCCTATTCTATCTCTTCTCTTCCCCTTTTTTTTTTTCACCGTTATCGCTCGCTCTCTCAAAACCTTTTTCAACCTCGAACGAGCGACAAGAACGGAAGAAGGAAAGAGGTTATATACCACGGTTTGGAATAAGCTGCTACTTAGAGAAAACGCGGGCTGGAAAGTCATTCAGTGACTCTCGTCTCTCTCTGCTGCGTATCTCTAGCCACAGCGAGTTCACAATCCGTTCTGACTTGGGTGGGACACTATATATACATATATATACACATATAACCGAGAAGAAACGGGGTAGAATACATATAGTCTCTTCTCTCGACTGGCGCGCTTGATGCGCAGCGGTAACAAGTCCGTAGTGGTGCGTGATGGTAACTCTGGCGCGCTACTGGGCTCCGCCGGCCACGACGCACCAGAAGTGTCGCCTCTGGTACTACAAGAACTCCCTCTATGTATATATCCCTCTTCCTGTATATATATGTACATATGTATGTGTGTAGAAGCCTCGAAAGCGAGACGGAAAGATAAAGAGGCGAAGGTGCGATAGAGGGTTTGAAAAAAAAAGAAAAAAAAAAAACGCGAGGCGCAGGCGTGTATGCGCGACTGTGTTCGAGGCGTGAATTCATGTATACTCGGGCGAAGGACTCTTCACCCGGGGAAGGGGACAATCGAGGTGTTGGACTGGAAATCCATACCAATTTAAGCGACTTACCGCTCGCTCGCTTGAAAGCACGTACACCAACTCTTCTCTTGGTGTTGTATACATCATCACACACGTTGGTTTGTAATACTGAGACTAATACACGATGCTGCGAAGCAACGTTAAAAAAAAAAAAATACGTCGTCTCTCCGTCAATCCCTCGCGGTAATGCATAGGCATCGATGACGGATCTTGGGGAACTCTCTCTCTCTCTCTCTCTCTCTCTCTCTCTCTCTCTCTCTCTCTCTCTCTTTCTCTCGGTACATGGGAGGAGAGGAGGAGGAAAAAAAGGAATCTCGTTGCATACGACGAGGCCGTTTACACACGTGCGACGACCAGCCGAGGGCGGGGTTGCGCTACGCGCGTGTGAGTGTCTTGTTTTTTTTTTTTTTTTTTTTTTTTATTGTCGGTAAATCCGGAGGTGAGAACAGCATTTTTATACGAAATTCCGGTTTGGATGGTTTCACTGCGAATTCCTTTTTTTTTAGATTTTTTTTGACTAATTAAAGATTTTTTCGAAAAATTGATAAGCGATTTTTCTTACGATTAACGATATTTTTTTTTTTTTTATGGTTGCAAGTTAAAATGAATGAAAAATATTGGAATGCGTTAGAATTTTGTTGTAGACTTAGTGAATGCATCGGAAAATTTTGAAAAATCACAAAAAAAAAATCATTTTTATGGTTAAAAAAAAATGATTTTATGGAAACTGTTTCGATCGATCGTAACGAAAAATTGATAAAATTCTCAAACTCCCGAAAACATATATGAATCTATAAATCTCCCGACAAACTTTCACGGATCCACCGGTAGCTTGTCCGCCCGCGTTACTGGATGCCTTTGCGTTGAAAGATTCCTAGTACCGCGCAGAGAAAGGACCCCGGTAGGGGGTTTGAAGCGGCTGGTAATGGACATAGTTTGCCGGTAATGTCCGAGACTAATTCCCGTGTTATTTCATTAACGTCCCGCAAGTCCCTGAGGGGGTTTAGAGGTTCGTGGCTCTTGCCTATGCACGTCGTTGCCTGTGGCGCGTTACCACCAGCTACAATCCACCCCCTCATCCCTCTCGTCCCCGCCTCAGCTACCCCCGTAGAGAATCCTCCAACTCGCTCTTTCACTCATCTCGTTCTCTCTCGCGAGAAGCGAAGGGTAGAAGAGCGCGCACGGCGATTCTACAGCATTTGCCACCGACGCAGACGCAGCTAACGCCAACCAACCCCCTTCCACCCCCGAAACGAACGATTTTTCCATCTCGTTCACCGTCGCAACTCTACCGATCTCTCTTTCTCCCTTTTGACCGGGTAGTGTAGTCGCGCGGGGGTCGGGAAGAGGGGTGAGGGGGGTGGGGGTGGGTTTTGTGTATTAGGCGCGTGTCAAAGGGGGTGCGAAATTTACGAGCTGGCGGACTCGCCCGCGTTCGGGTGTCGGCGAGCCTGCATACGAGAAGAGTACCTTGTTCTACAACCCGGGGGGTGGCGGGGGGAGGGCGGGGGGTAGTAGAGTAGCGAAAGGGGTGTGTACAGAGAGAGAGAAGCCGGAGAGGCGCGGAGTCGGCATGTAGAAACGTTAACATACGAGACGAGAGAGTGAGGCCTCGGGTACCATACTATATATGCGATATATGTTGAAATAAAGCCGACCAACGCGCGAGAGAAGCGATTGATAGTCCGTATGTAACTGGAAGTAATGCGAGTAGTTTATGCTATGGTGCAACATGTCTACTCGTCCGATTCAGCGAATACTTCACATGCGCATGTAAATTAATAAAAAATAATAATAATAATAATAATAATAATATTTTATTTTTTTATTTTTTAATAATTGATATATTATTTTTTGTAGTATTGAATTTCAATATTTTATAATTCGTAAAAAATATTATAACATTTTTAAGCTCCGGTATTTTTTATCGATATTTTTCGTATGCGAAAATAAATTTGGTACGCGTTATTCGAATTCCCATGACGAAAGAATTCGTGAGAGAAAAGACGCGGAAAGCATTCGCTCCAATGTCCTTTCGACGCCGATGAAGGAACAGAAGGGGTTGAGATTTTCCCAGAAACTGGAGAACAGCGAAACCAAAGATTCGTCGATGTGTGGACGATACCAATTTTCTTCGCACGATAATACAAGAGGATTTTCTCTTATTAGAACAAAATTTGCTCGTGTCTCGTTCACTGCGGTGTCAATCACTTGTGCCCATCGGCCGAACCGCACTGCCCCCGTCACGGTGGCACTCGCCTAATCGTATAATCCGCTCTGACAAATCAATTTCCTCTGACGAGACGAGCGTTCGAGCAATTCGATCGACCGGAAAAAAAGTGAGCAACCAAAGCAATGCAATTGTCCTGCGCGATATAATGTCTTCGCAGACTTGTCAAGCGCCCGATAGACTCTTAATAATTATTAATAATTAATAATAAAAACAGGTGAAAAAATTATTTTAAAAATCGATAAAAATTCCCAATTAAATTACCAAAAAACATTCCCCCTGTATATAACAATAATTATAAAAAATCGTCACTAAATAATTTTTTTTTTCAAAATTTTTTATTTTCCCATTCATTACTAATATTTAGCTACTCGGCCTCCAAATTGCTAAAGAAAAAAAAAATACAACCCCTAAATCGTCATTACGTGAAAAAAAAAATATATCGTTAAATTTTTGTCATCAATTGCCGCGATATTGAGCCATCAAGAAGTGCCCGACATTGAAAATAATTATCCAACTTTTTCAGGGTCAATTTGACGCGTATGGAGTGCAATTTCACGGAGGGGTTAGTCGCGAGCGTGTGCCGCGCTAGTGCCGTGCCATTCGTTATAAAGTCTCCCAACTGTATACATTCAAATATATAGAGTATTTTTTTTTCTTTACACACACCGTTGATTTATCGAAATATACAAACACAAAACCGCGTTGTGTGGTTATTATCGATCCACTTGAGACTCGTAGCCGTTTCGTTGCATGCGAAACATACATAGGATATATATATATATCTATATTCTCTAGTCTCTCCCATGGGTGGTGCATTACGGCTGCATGTGCATGTGCAGTATTCGAGGGACGTCGGTGAAACGGACGAGTAGACATGTTGCACCATAGCATAAACTACTCGCATTACTTCCAGTTACATACGGTCTATCAATCGATTCTCTCGCGCGTTCGTCGGCTTTATTTCAACATATATATATATTTATTTGTTGCCATATAAATATATATTATATTAATATTATCTTTTTAATTTTTTCAATATTATACGTATTTATTAATTTTTCTTCAATATTTTGGTGAATATGAAAAATATTAATTAAAAATACTAGACGCAAGCAATTTTATAATATTTTTGACTAAATATAGAAAAGGATATAATATTATTTTTTATTTAAAAAATACAATAAATACCGATATTCTATTAATTGTTATTGATTTTTTTCATTTTTATTATTATTGTATTATAGTTATACTTATTTGTGAACATTAATTAAAAAAAAATTCCCGTTTGATACAAATTAAAGAATAGTGGAAAGTGAAAAGAAAATGTGGTTTCGTGATTGATAGGTCGATGTTCTGAGAAAATAAGGAAGAATAAGCATCCGCTTCTTCTCTTCCGTTACTCTACTCGTACAGACTCACGCGCAGTGTTATCCAATTATTCAAAGTTGTTAAGGCAGCGCGAGAGCGCGCGTCAGCGACGTTTAAGGGACTAAATTAAGACATTCCAAGCGACAAATCTTCCAAGAATCTCAATTAACTTGGGCCGAGAAAGCTACGCGGGAAGCGGAGAAAGCGAAGAGACAGAGCCTACTCTCGGCATCCCCTTCTGGTACTTTCGCAGCTTGGTTCGCCCTTAAGCTCGTTCTATATCCACCGGCATGGGGAAGGGGGAGGGGGGAGTGGAAACCCCTTTAATTAACTGTTTAATTTCGTTTAATTTGCATTTCGCTCGGCACAATCGCGTAGTCTTTGCAAATACTTCCTTCGATTTTGAAAAATCGATTTATGCTCGTCGAACAAAATTATCGATTTTTTTTTCGTATTTAAACTTAAAAGAAAAAATGTTAAAAAACTACTAGCCATTTAACTAGTCATTAATCAGCATTCGAATTCGACGATTGGCACTTCCTTTGTCGTTCGTTCATTTTTTTTTTTTTTTTTTTTACCCGCAATATTGAGATTGAATAGTAGGCTAATTTGAATTGTATTGCCACTTACGGTATACGCGATGGTGCATAAACCCACCGACACGTACACGGATTTATAGGGAGAAAGTACAAGGCAGTGGGAGAAGTGCAAAGAGGAGAAAAAAAAGTGCCTTGACGCCGAAGCGGTGTGCATGCAAGAGTGCAATATCCAGAGGGTGGCGCGCGAACGGTTCTATTCGACGGGTCTCTCTTACTTATATACACGACCCGCGTATGCAGGTAAAAAAATTCGTGTATCCACGACTTCGTGAAACTACTCTCGATGTCGGGCGCGAAAGTTTTTTTTTTTTTTTTATGGAGGAACAATGGCTTGCGAAAATCGGAATTTGCTAATCAAGATTATTTGCTCGAGTAGTTCGGAACTGGCCGACCCAGGGTTGCGGGGCGGCTATTGATACATAATGGCCATTTTTTTTATTACGACATGATCAAATATTAGCTGGAAAACACCGCGAATAGGTGTGTTGAAGCTTATTGAAGAAAAGTTTGCCTTTTAAGAATTTTTTTGTTGAAGTCGATATTTGAACGCTTGTAACTTCCGTAATGTTGAATGTATGTTTGTGATGAGTTGTTGGACTTATTGCTTATGTTCTGATGTTTCGATTTCACTATAATTATGTCCGAAAATATTGATTTTTGGCAAAGTAACGAGTTCTTCAATAAAATCTTTCAGATTTCTCGATCGAAATCTGTTTCTGAAGCTTGTAACTTCTATAATATTGTTTATATCATCGTAATTTCTCGACAGGCTTATTGTTGACATCCTAACGCTTCGATTTCACTAAAATTATCCCTAAAAAAAAGATTAATTTTTAGCAAAAATACAGTAATATTTCCGCCATATTGTTATTTTTACTAAAACCTTCTCTTCATCCAACAATATCGAAAATCCTAGCATTATATCTCAAAAAATAACTTCAAGAAATTCACAAATTACGAAACTGAACCCCATGTTATTGAAATCCAAACAACTCGACCCTTTTCCGCCGGTATTTCTCCGTTTCTCGCACGAAGAATTATATAAGTATACTCGCCTAACAATGAATTTACAATTGTCCATACCTGCGAGCATTTTTCCACACGTGTTACAAGTAACAAGCCTCAAGTAGAGGGGGTTGGGGCTTTGGGGCAAATGGGGGAGGGGGGAGGAGGTTCTTTTGCGTGGGAAGAGGTGTGCGCGCGCGTGTGAGCCTAGAAGTGAAGGAAGCATAAAACAACAAGTCGCAGGCAACAAGAGGCTACGATTGTGGAACCGTTTTGTTCAAACGTTTCTGTACTCGCCTCGCAGGAGGGAACCTTGCGGAGAAAGTGAGTAAAAAAAATGAAAGAAAAAAAAAACGAAAGAGTTGGCATGCGTGTAGAATCGAATGAGAAGCAAGTTAGAGAGGGTGCAGAGACGGGTGAGGCTTGCTGATTCCGTGAGGAGGGTGGTGGCTAAAGCTAAGAGAACGAGAAAGCACGAGCGAGAGATGGAGAGAGTTAAAACCAGAGGGGAGTGAAGGCGTCCTAGAAGGGAAAGCTGCCCGGGTTTCTCAGGCGTTGATAGGCAATCTCGTTGATTGCCAACTTCAAACGGCCCGAGAAAGCTCCACCGTGTTCTATGTATATCACGAGTTTGCTCGCCATCCCAAACCACCACGAGCTCTCGCGTCCGTTTTCTCCTCCTCGGGGAATTAAAAAAAAACTTGCTGCGAAATGTCCTACTGGGACTACTGTTGCCGAAAAAAAAAAATGACCCAAACTTCAAATTTTGGGTTCAGCCATGTGAAATACCTCTTTTCCCGCTTAGAAAACAATGAAATCAGTCAGAAGTCCCTAAATCAGTTCAGCCGATGCTTCAATGGATTCAGTAGAGATTCGCCATCGTCTCCCCGTTGTAGGAAAAAAATAGAAATGAAAGAAAAGAGAATGAGAACGCGGGAAGAGCCAATAGCGAAACGAGAATCGATCGCTAGTGGTTTGAAATCGAAATAATTATTATTCAGCGAGTTGTAATCGCTCGATGAACTTCTACCCGAAAGACCTCGTGCCCTCGCGCGTCTCCGGAGCAAACAACGCTGGAACGACCAAAGTCTGCAAAGTCCCAAGAATTTTTTTTTTTTTTTTTTTTTTTTCATTTTTTAAGACAATAATAAAGAGAGAGGCAACGAGAAGCTGAGGACGTAACCAAGTGCGTTGAAATAAATGCGTATCCTAAACCCGGGTACCAGGGTGGTGTACAAGCGTCGAGTATACACATACGTGTAAGACGAGGTGCCAGAGTGACGTTTGAATGGACGGGCAAGCAAAGCTTTGTCCCTCGTCAGTCCCCGGTAACTCGATACCCCAAAATCGTTCTCAAAATTCACCAAATTAAATCTCTCCTCCACGGATCTTGGACGTTATAAATTCGTCCCATTTTCAGTAAAATGTAATTTTTTTTTTCCATGTCAATTACATTTTCCGAAAAACATTTACGATTTTTTTAGATTTTTCGTTTTTTTTTTTTTTTTTTTTTGGGGGAAAAAATCGTTTGATCCCTGTGAAGATTTTTCATCCGAAAACCCCGCAGCCATTCTGAGGGGTTGATTCGCCGTTTCTCGTTCGACTGATTGACTCGTTTTATTAATAGGATTATCTTTTTTTTTCTTTCGGATGCAGAAAAAAAAGGGAGGGTCCACGTGAAATCGGCGAAGGAGTTGAGAACCCAATTCCGATCGCGAGACGAAACGAGCGGCCATTTTTTTTATTTTTTATTTCACGTTTTGTCAGAGTCCCCTTTGTGTCGTTGGTGAGACATTGCAGGTCTCGCTCGACACTCAACTCATTATACCACTAATTATTCATAACGCTTAAAAACGTGGAAGGGAGTGAGGGAATTATTTTTCAACGAAAATATGATCAATTCTCACAGAAGCTCTGTCAGTCTTTCCCGCGCGATAATTGGTAATTTTTTTTTTTTATTCGATGCCAGAAGTTGCAATTGAATCGGTGGCAATGCCTTTGGAAATCCATCGATGACTCCGCGTTAAACAAAAAAAAAAAAAATACGACAAAAGCGAAGGGAAGAAGCTATCCGAGTTCTTTTGACTGAATTGATCGGGAAAATCGAAGGAAAAATGAGAACTTTGCAGCTGTAATCGAATAATAAACTCCGGGTACTATTTTTCCCCGCGAAAAATACATCATTTTCATGACGGACGGAACAATAGAGGGGCACACTGTTCCCGGGGAAGAGAGTACACAGTGGTACTCCAAAGAAGAACTCGACAAGTAGAGTATCGATTTACTGTAACGCGATCTTGAGTGGCCCTCTTTTCTCTGAGGCCCGCGCCAGCGCGGACAGTTATGGACAAATACACGTACAACTCTTGTGCGGAAGACTATACCTATCGTGTCGTTAAGTGATAGGCTGTGTAAGGACAAGAGTGTTTGCCGTTAAGTGCTCGTTTCACACCTAACAAACGATAGAGCTATTAATTTACCGTGACCCCCCCGTGTGCGATTCGAGATGATAGTGGATTCTGCGAGTGCGTGCATCGATTCGTCCGGTGTATTCTCGTGCGTTGTGAGTATAAGTTCTTTTTTTTTCTATCGAAAATAATTGTATTTTTGATCTTTTAAATTGATTTTTATAAAAAGTACATTTTTGAGGCAATTGAATTAATTTATATCGCGGTATACCGGAAATTTACAGAAATAATAAAAAATTGAATGAAATTATTTCCGATCTCGAAATAATTTCCGGGGGAATGTGGACTGTGAAAAATAATAATAAATTGAATGTATTTGGAAATTGAGAATTGACGATCGTCGTACATTGATCGGAAATTAAAATACCTTAGTCGATAAAAATTGCGAAAGATTCTTAAAATTCCGAAAAAGAAATTGCATATTCGTTTCTCTATTGAAATTCTGGAAGAAAATTTGTATATACTTCACGTCGGAACTCGATAAAAATGTCCTTTCAGTTAGCTTCCTAAAGATTCCAATGATCATTCAATAATTCAATTAACGTTCACTGATATTGATTGATATTGATATCCGTCCATTTATCTATCAAAATGTTTCATTCATTTTCATACATAATTTATGCAGGTATTCGCTAAAAATTGTTCTATCGTTTCGGAACCTCATACATTAACTTGCCAATTATTGGCTAAAATTGATCGACTGAGTCAGTATCGGTTTATTTCTCTATCAATTTTCTTATGTAAAAATCTTCTCATACAATTTTCGTAGGACCTCAATAAGATTTGTCGTTTCTCTATAAAGGTTTATCAATAATTTGATAATTATTCAATAATTAGATAGACGTTGACTGATATTGATCGATCGAGTGGACATCACGGAATTTCCGTATTAAAATTCTGTCGAAAACATTGTACATAATTGACGTAAAAACCCAATAAAATGTTACTATTAGTTTAAGAATCTTCATCAGAATTCCAAAGATTCAATCATCAACTAAGCGTTGATCAATATTGATTAATCAAGTGGATATTGGTTAATTTACTGCTGAAATGTCTGAAGCTTTCAACAAAGTTCACATTAGGAATTCATTAAAATTTCACGTTTTTTTTCTAAGGAATTTCATCAAAATTCAATGGATCAGATGTACTTTTTCTATTGAAGATATTAAACATTCAACATAATACACGTAAGGAATTCAATAAAATTTGCCGACTTCCCCAAAGCAGCTTTATCAAGATTCCAGTAGCAATTCAATAATCAACTTCAATAATGACTGCCTCACTGTCTTTATTGACTAATATTGATTATCTATCCGATATCAGTATCGTCGCAAACCCAATATGGACTCATTATAGCGCCGTTTAGTGCAATTATTTCGAAAAAACTTACCATGCGGAGGTGTGTGTTGACTTGGGCTGTGTTGATGATGATTGGACGATACAGCGGTACCCGGAAGTACATGTTGCGCGTGCGCAGCCGGATGCACATTGACCCCGGGCGAGCCGGGTAGCTGACCGGGTTGATGTACCTGATGATGAGCAACGTGATGAGCGGGATGCGGATGCGGCGGTGGCAAAAATGCCGCGGCAACAGCCGCTTGCGCATTCAGATATGCCATTCTCGAGGCTGTTAGGTTTCCAAGATTTCCCAAATTTCCAAGATTCCCAAGATGATTCGTCAGACTCGGCATATACTCCCATAGCTTGTGATGCGGTGCCGTCGGCGCATAAGATACCGCCGATACGCCGGCGGGCGGCGAACCTTGTGGCGATCCACGATCACCCCCATTGCCGCCACCGCCACCGCCTCCGCCGCTTCCGTTTCCGGTACCATTGAGGCCCAGAAGCTCCTGGATCGCGAATGGCGATCGCTGCGGCATCTTCGGCTCCTTCTTCGGCTGAATCGTGAATTCTTTCAATATTGCATTACTTCCCAAAATTAGTTATTTAAAAAAAAATATATAAATCTGTTGGATTCTCAAAAATCGATTTTTTTGTTTTTTTTGAGATATTGATTCTTCGTTTTTTTTCAAGATTTCTTGAATTCTATCGTTGTTTCTTTCGTTTCTCGTTGAAGAAGACGATGTCGTTGTGTTTTTCTTTATTTTCGATTATTGGCGATGTTTTCCGATTTTGTCGATCAATTTTTTTTGAGGAGTTAATATCGTTGATTAATTCGTTGATGCTGAGCACTCGTTGACCAGAAATTAGGCCCTCGCATAACGCGCTCCGTGGTTGCCCGACGGACGAGACTGCTTCTGCGGTTTTCAGACTTCGTGGTCCCGATCTTTTTTTTGATTTTCCGGTTTTTAATTAATTTTTTTTCAAGACCTCAGGGTCCTACGTGTTCTCATATATCTCCATAATCGAACGCAGTAAAATCACATCGACAATTGTTTTTAAATTGATGTGCGTATCAAGACACGGAAGACCCGAAGAGCGTTGATGAGAATCTCGATGCGACGGCGGCAGAAAGCGCCACGGAAATATCCGCGCCAAGCGAGAGTGACGGCTCAGTTGATTCGATTTAATTGTCAATAATCGATGCAACTATTTCACGATTAATTAATTCATCAATCGGCAATTTTTTTTATTATTGTATCAATGATTGAAAACAAAAAATTTCGATGTATTTCGATTAATCGATCAATAGAAAAAATCAATAGGCTGGCTGAACAATTTTTTTAATTTGTTTATTAATTTTTTTTTATAATTTATTTAACGTTGTTTTTCTCGTAGAACTGTCGCGATTTTTTCGAAATTTAATTCTCGCGACGCACTTCGGATGTTTCTCGAATAAATTTCGTTGCCCGGTGCTGTTGCTCGCTGGTTCGCTTTATTTCTACTCACTGAAAGATCGGCGGATCGGGTTACCGGGGAACGAGGAGAGGCCTCCAGTTGTCCTGGTCCATTCACTTCTCCCGGGAGCCTTTTCTCTCCCCTAATACACGTCTCTCTCTCCTCTCCAAGAAATTAAAAAAAAATTCTTCACTCTCCGACGACGGCACGAAAAAAACTAACACGTAACCTGCGCACAGCGCGTCAACAATCGTGAATTATTTCTCCAACGATTTCGAATCGAACTAAAACCACAAATCACAATTTTTATTTATTTTTTTCATCAAATGAACTCCAGTCTCTGATACGAATTGAAAAAAAAATTCGATCAAAAATCTTCGTAACTCTTATCAGAATTATCAGTTCATCCACACCGACCACAATTCTCTCGATTTCGCCGATTTCTTCAATTTTCTTTTTCTTATATTATATATATAGTTATATATATATTTTTTAATATCACTCGATGAAAATGAAGTTTTAAAAAAATTATCAGCGTATTTTCTCCCTTCGGCGGGGGCGGGGGAATGGAAAATAATTTTTGTTATATCGCGGGGTATTTTTCTCGCGATGTCTCTCGGCGCGTGTACCGTTTCGTCGTCGCGGCGATCGGCAACTGAGCTGCCTGACGGGGGTGACTCGTGGAGGAAGCACAGGAGAGAAGCTTTCCAACACACGCACATAACTGCTGCTCCGCTCTGCCCCTCGCGGCGTAGAGCCCCCCGAGTGCCGTGTCGACACGGCGGGCACCGAGGGGGTAGGGCCAACCATCGGCCGAGCGAGATACACGACGTGGCGAAACGCGCGAGAACGAGCGAGAGTCATTCGTGCGTGTGAATACGAGACGAAAAGAAAGAGAAAAAAAATGGGGGTGGGGGATGAGAAGGAAGGGAGATCGGGGGTAGAACCAACGAGGCGCAGCATCCCGGGTGCGAAGGAGAGATAGAAAACGAGAGGAAAGAAGAGACGAGAGGGCGGGGATGTAAACCCTTGGCTCCCCCCTTCCTCCCCGCCCCCTGAGGGTGAAGACTCCGAAACCTACCCCCCCGTTGTGTGCAACCGGCGCGGGGGTGCATCATAAGCGAAGGCATGCATTCGCAATCCCACCATCTAGCAGTTGTCAGTAGCGCCCCAAACTATGGATATATATATATGTATACATATGGATGTGCATGTGGATAGATGTATGGGGGTGTGTGTGTGAATTCTCGTTGCATAAAACGCATACTATAGGAATAGAGAGGAATAAATACACAACGCAGGGGTTGAGAAGCCGTTGGCCCCGCCGTGCGGTATTTTACGCTCGCTAACAGTGGCCGTCTCGCTACGCGGATTGGTCGATTTTTTGAAACGGGCATCCGGACACATACCCATAGCCCTAGTTAGAAGGGTAGGTGGCGACTCGCTTAGTACACGCCTGCTAACGGATACGCCTACGCGAGACCGAATCACTTTAGGAAAATTATTATTTTTTTTTAATCGTTCATTTGTGAGGTTAGAAATTATTAAGTAAGATTTTTTCTTTTTTTCTTTAAGCGAGAATTATTATTTTTGTTTTTAAAAATATTGAATTTTTTTTATTTATACATTTATTTTGATTTTTTTTTTTTTTTTTTCGTGGAACTTATGTTTTTGAGACATTTATAATTTTTATTAAAAAATATTGCGAAATTTTAACAATTTTTTTAATTCATCGAAAATCGCCATTTAAAAAAATAAAAATTTTTTTTTTTTTTAAATACAAGAAAAGTTCGAAACCTCTTTTTTATGCAATAAAAATTTACTTAATTGTAATTGTTTTTTTATTTTACAAATGCTATAATTAAGTCTCCAGCATAATGGACATTTTTTTTAAATTAACTAAATTTCCGAATTTATGATTTTTGCTGCCTGAATAAATATTGAAATTGAGTTCGTCGACGCGGCTGAGCGTCGTAGAAAATTTTGCGGCAGTGTGAAACCGGCTTTGGCTCGTAGCGTCTATTAACGATGTGGGAGTGGCCTGTCGCCGAGCCAATCAGAAAGCGCCACTTTCGACCCTCATTGGCTGGAACGCAAATCGATTTATAACTCAACCCCTACTTTGTATTTTCTGCGATTTTAATCCTTATCGCCACGCGTCTTAGGGATGTTTTTCCCCCGATACACCGACAAGCTTCACACCGCCAATTCGAGACAATGAGACCTCCGAGGCTCTCGCCAAGGTGGTGGTAGTAGTGGTAGCGGTGAATCCGTCGAGAGAGACAAGAGATAAAGACATTCAGAAGGGGGATGAGAGGAAAAGTCGCGTCCCACACGAGAAACCAAAACGAGAGATGTGCCAAAACGCTTTTCGAAAGTTTTTAAATTTCTCGACGCGCATTTTTCGCGATTGAATCATTATTTTTATTTATTTTTTTTTTTTGGTTTTATTTTTATTTTTTCCTCAATTTATCTACAGCGCGTTAATTTCTCATTCTTCGTTCGGTCGCAATGATTTTTACTCGGGAGAGAAGATTTTACGAGGGAAAAATACCGAGAGCGATGGTAGACAAAAAATTGGGATACCAGTCCAGTCGTATTATATTTATATGATTTTTTTTTTTTTTCACCGTAAATCGTCGGCGGGAAAATAATTAAGTTTGCATTATAGTTTTTACCAGCGATGGATTACTCTCGGTTATTATGATGCGACAAGTTGCATTCTATTTATTTGATTTTTTATTAATTTATTTTGTTGGCAGACGATAAAAAGGTATAAAAACGTAACAATCGAAACGTTGTAATGACGAAAAATGTCTTATAACAATGAGATTTTGTCATTTTTTTAAATATTAATAATACATGAGAAAAAAAAATTGGAATAACTTCTTATGCTTTTTTCGTATAAAAATAATAAGAATTTTTGTGAGAGAAATAAAAAATTATTCAAATTCTTGATTATCGAATCTTAAAGGTTTTTCTAAGTGAAAAACCGAATTTGTCGGGTTTGAGTAATTTTTTTTCTCGATTTTTCTGCCGTTCGATCTTTCATTCTTCATCGAATACCTTTTACTCGTAATTAGTTTTATTACGAAAAATAACGCGGGTTCGGTAAATTAAATGTTTCTGTATTTTTTTTTTTTTTTCATTTAAAAAAAGAATTATTGTCGGAAAAAAAATAATTATGAAAAGAATCATTTTTCTTAACCCGCATCCGCGATTATTTTTGGCTAAGAAAAAACAAATTTATTCGCGAGTTTAAATCGTCGATCTGTCGGATTAGAATAATTTTTTTCATCGATCCGCCCGCATAGCAATCTCTTATTTTTTCTTCACCGAAGAATTATCATTTGTATTCGTATTTTTAATGTTATATTTTAAAAAGAATTGCGACATCGACAAAAAAATTAATTTGGTGATCACTGACATTTTTTTTTAACGATTTTTTTACGATCATTATAATGCATCGGGGACGAGAGAAATCGTTGCATTTTTTGTCGCGAGATATTAAAATTAAAATTTATTCGAATCCCCGATCCATCGAGTTTCCAAGAGGGAGATTTTTGGTAAAAAATACAGAGAGCAGCATTCACGAGTCAACCCTTCATTTTTTAACCCCACCGTGAATTCAACGACGCCGTTGGCTCAGTCGTGCCTGTTGATGGGCGCGAATCTCTTGTTTGCTACTTGTCTTGAGAGATTATCGTGTGCAACGTTCTACAACAAGAAAAAAAAAAAAAAAGAAGAGCGCTAGAGAAGATATTTCCTGCAAGCACTCCGAATTGAACAGACGAGACAGACAAGTGGACACACCAGCGGCAAAAATCTTACCGGCAATAATAATAATAAATATTAATCGCCTCCTCGTCGCGAGACTCGAATATAATCTCGAGTGTGTGAAATTCTCCCTCTTCCTACAAATTTTTTCACCCTCCTAAGAAATGAAAAAAAAAAAAAAATTTACCTCCCTTCTGGAGGGTTTATTTCTTAATACCCAAAATCTCTCTTAATCTTCTTAATGCTTCCGGAAAAAAAGGAAATGAATAGCTCATCCAGATTATTATTTTATTTTCGAAAAAAAAAAAAAAATGAATGGCTCATCCAGTTTTTTAATTTTCGAAAAAAAAAATATATATAAATGGCTCATCCAGTTTTTTAATTTTCGAAAAAAAGAAAATGAATGGCTCATCCAGTTTATTTAATTTTCGAAAAAAAGAAAATAAATTGCTCATCCAGATTATTTTATTTTTGAAAAAAATGAATAGCTCGTCCAGATTATTATAAAAAACAAAAATAAAAAATAAAAATAATTTTTCGATTTTTCGAACGGGCAACTCTGGCAATTCGCGTAATCTAGGAGTGTTATAGCTCGAGGCTCTCGCCGTAGCTCGCGCGAGCGAGCGACGAGCGTTAATCACAGAGAACTCGCCTTCACTTGGCCGTACGCCGTACGCATATACCCGTAATGCACAGCCCGACATCCGTGTCTCTTTCTCTCGGCTTCTCTATCTTCATCGGGGACAGATTGCACTCTCGAGTTTTTAAGCCTCTCATCTTCAACGAGAGTAGAGGATTCGAGTTTAGTTCTTCTCTTCGTATTCGCGCGAAATATGCCCGTAGGCTTTCTACGCCAACACTTCTTCCTTTTTTTCTTCTTTTTTCTTGTTCTCCCTGAATGGTCTCGAAAACATCGAGACTCGGAAAGGGTTGATAAAAGCGTTGATGATCATTTCGATGACAATTTCTCGAAGACTTCATTGTTTTTTTTCCCTCGATATCTCGGATAAATCGTCGGGAGTAAATCCTTCGGGTTACTTGGTTCCAATATTAATACGGAAAATTGATTATAATAGAAAGGTAATAGGGTTACAGGGAACTTAAGATAGGCTGGTGATCTAATATACGGATGCTGTGAATTATGGCATTTTTTGTTTATCAATAATTTACAATTTTTTTTTTGATTATTTGGAATCAATATTCCGAGAATCTTCGCCACGATCTTCCGACAAAAATTCGGTGATTATTCGAACGAAATCGATCTGATAATTTTCTCAATCGCAACTGCGAACTATTAAATTTTTTATTCACAATAAAATCTCAAATTTCGATAGATTTCGAACCGAATTTAAAAAAAATTAATTGAAAGCGTTTTTTTTTTACCATAATTTGATAGTTTTTCGAAGCGAATTTAAAAAAAAATTAATTGAAAGCGTCTTTTTACCAAAATTTGATAGTTTTTCGAAGCGAATTTGGTTGCTATTTCTTTCGGAATATATCGAATAACTGAAAAAAAATTGTATCAACGACGCGTTCGTTTTTTTCCACGAGATTTTTTTTTTCGAGACTCAACGAAGTGGGCACCTTAAAAAAAAAAAAAATTATGACACGTGAGTCCGCAAGCGTTCACGGTTCGTGAAGCCGCCTAAAAATCTCCGGAAGTCGATAGTTTCGGTGAACGCGACTCGTGAATCTCCGACAAATGTGAATGAGAGAGATAATCCTCTCGAAAAGAATTTACCGGGTCTGAATATACGAAAATTAACCGCCATAACGCGCCGACAACCCGCCAAATTTTCGAGTGGTCCCAGTCATCTACTCGAGTAACTTCTCTCGGGAACGCGCATTTTTTTTGTAACTGTAACTTGTGCCGTTTCTCAGAGATTTGAAAATTAGTTCGAGTATCTCACGGATGCCTCGGCGTTTCACTACGGTGAATTATATACGATTAGTTTGCTTATACGAGTTTAAGTAAAAATACAAAAGTATCAAAGCCAACATTGCCGCGTAAGAATAAATCAGAAAAATTTAAATAGCTTCGATGTATTTATTTCAGGATTTCGAGTATCGAAAGATTTTTTTTATTGATTTAAAATAATAAATTTGATTGATTTACGGAAAAATCAAAACGAATGATTTTTTAAAAATATATTTGCCATGAAAATAAATTTATTCTATAAATTAAACATTTTTTCGTTAAAATATAAAAAAAACAAAAAAAAATGCCTAACATTCAAATAGTCTTAATTATTCACCGAATAACGTGGCAAACACTGTATAACTGTAATTTGCTCCATTTCTCAGGCCTTTGAGTTCAGTTCAGATAAACGTAATTCTTTATACTACACGTTACCACAAAAAAAAAAAACAAGTGGTGATGTGAATAAAACAGAGAAAAATGAATCGCTAAATAAATGATTTTTTTATATAAATAATAGTAATATTATAGAATTGATTTCAGTGCTGTATTTGCATAAAAGTACAGAAAAATACGAAGCAAATAGTCGAGTAATAACACGAAAATTCGTCGGAAATAATTCATCCATAGATAATATTTTTGAAAAATTCCAAATTTCACTATCAACCTTCAAAAATTACTAAAATCAACAAATCTTCGATTTTTACTCCATAAATTTAAACAGTTTACTTTTCTTTGCGAAAAAAAAGCAAATAAAAAAAATTTAAAAATAGCCAAATAAAAAATAATAAAGTCCCATTTTCCAGTCACACAAACGCGCTATTGTAACATTTGAAAAAAGACGAATAGAGTCTTAAAACAGAATTTTTCTTTGACCCGAACCCGGCGACTTAAAAAGATAGAAAGAAGAAGAAGAATTCAGAAGAGCTTTCGCCGATCCTTGCAAAACTGTTAATCCCAAAGCTTTTCCAATTACGATCGTCCATCTCACCCCCCGTCCTCTTCCCAAGGATCTCCCATCTTCGTTTCAATTCGCTTCGTTTCCTTCTCTTTCAGAGCTTTTTGCTTCTGAGTCTATCCCCATCCATCCATCCATCCGATCGTCGTTCGTTCTCGTCCTCTGTCTTGGGATCCGCCGCGCGCGCGGCTTCTTTGTAAGCGAAAATGTTCAATTGGGACGTTAAATTCAATTACAGTACTCCTGATTAATCGTAGCTATACTATATCCTTCATGGATTTCACGTGGAATAAGAAGAAGAGCCATAGAACGAACGAAACGAACGGAAAACCAGCCGGATTGCAGGAATCGAACAAACGTTCTTCTATCCGCGGGTAGATATTGCGTAAAGAGTGTTTCGGGATCTTCGAGGCGAAGCCGTCATATCTCTCGTCTGATGCTTTCCTTTTCCCCGAGCCGTTTAGTTATCACTGCGGTTATTATCCGTTTGGCCCTTTGCGAAATTTGCTGATTCGCGATTTCCGAAGATACATATTTAATAATTCACCTTCGTTTGATACAGAAGGGAGGAAATTTCTTCGTGTTACCTAACAGAGTGGTATTTAACTCCGAAATATAGATTTTTCAGCGGGAAATGAGTAAAACTAATAATAATAATAATAATAATAATAATAATAATAATAATAATAATAATAATAATAATAATAATAATAATAGTGTATTATTATTATTATTATTATTATTAAAGAACTTTCTGTTAATTTCTCCTGAAAAGGAAAAAAAAAATTGCCGAAAGCACCAAATTTTTCTTTTTTTTTTTTTCGAAGTTTTTTCAGTTTTTGAAAATTCTACGAAATTAACTCTGACACAGTGAAATTTAATTTGTAACATTTTCTGGTGAAAAAAAAACATAATAACGAATGTTATTACTTCTCGCTGTTTCCATGTCGGTTGACGCGAAGAATTTTTATAAATGCACGAAGCAAGCGATATAACACCGCTGCAAGACCACCCACGGCCTACGAAACTCCGTCTAAAATTCACGACAGGATAATTCTCTTCTGAACCTCTCGAAATGTGAAAAAAAGTCACCGAGTCATCGCTTCTAACTGGTAGTCTTTCTTTTAATCTCCACTCGAGATGACTTCGAGTGCCCGCGGACCCAACTGGCCTGCCTGGTGCTCTCTTCTCTCTCCTTATTCTCACTCACTCCCGCCTCTCTCTCCTACGGCCGGACTCTCGTGCACTCGAGATTTCTCATATAATGCGTTCGCTCCTCCTCTCCCCGGGCACGTCGAACCTCCTGAAACTTAATTCTACCAGTCTGCTTCATTTTTTTTTTTTTTTTCTTCAATTTTTGATCCGATCTCCCGAAGGAACGATTATTGAGTTCGAGTGTTGTGAGAAAAAAAAAAAAAAATGAGAGATGGGTAAAAAAAACTTTGTTCGCACTGTTCGATCGGAGTAATTACAGAGAATTGTTGTTTGTTAACTAAAATAAAAATTATAGCAATTATAAAAATTATAATCAATTTGAATTATAAAAATTGTAAGAGTATTTATGACACCGAAAAACTCTTATTTGGCGCGATTTTTTTTTTTTTTTTTCGAAAAAATGTTGAGAACAATTGCCGAGTTGTGTTTTTATTAATTACATTATATTAATTCGAGATAAAAATTGATTTTTTTTTATTGAATTAAATTTAACAAATGATTTTTCGCGTTTGCTGGTAGTTTCGGAGGGCTTTCGCGATGCCTGTACTACAAATAACCAATCAAATTCTATTGTTTAACGTCATTAACGCGACCCCCGACGAGTTGAAGACGTTTTCAATAGATGGCAGTCTCTCGTTGATGCCGGTAATTCCCGACGTGCTGCCGTCTGCTTGCATCCCCTTGAACTCTACTTCGGTCAATACTTCATCGCTTTCATCGTACCCACGACGCTCGAGAATTGCTCCTGCGAAACGACTCCATTGCTTTATCGCACTTGATCCTCCGTGACTCTTGGAACTTCGATCTATTTTAACTGATGCTATCGAATATTAATAAACGGTATGATAATTTTTGATAATTCGTACAAAAACTATAATTAAAAAAATAATAATAATTAAATATTCATTTTTTGTTATTATTATTAATTTAGTCTTCGAATTAATTAATATTAATGTCATCGCAACGCTATTCGATTGTTTTTTCACCAAAGGGATGTTTTTTTTTTTTCTGTGAACGAAATACTTTATTGCCGAATTTTTATTAGCGCTATCAAATTTAAATATACTTCGTGATAAATATTTATTTATTTACGAAAAAAACATAATTTTTTTAAATTCTTAAAAAAAAAAGAAAATTAATTTTAAAATCTTTGAAATATCATTTTTTTTTTTTTACTATTGGACACTTTTCTCGTTATTTAACGTCATCGGCGTTATTCGATCGTTTTTTCTTCAAGGGGTTGGTTTTTTTTTTTAATAAAATACTTTATAGCTCCCGCGAGATTCAAGATGTTATCGGCAAACGCCGAAGCCGTAATGCGATCCGCGATGAAAGAATAATTTTTTTTTTACACCCCGCAATTTATCAAAGTTCCAAGAGGCGAGAAAACCCGTAGTCCCTAATGGCGAGAATAGAATACGGCATCAAAAGGCATTTGCGTAATGCGAAGAATGTTTTCTCGTCGTTTTTTTTTTCCCGGGGGATTCGTCGCCGTCGTCGCCGTCGTCGCCGTCGACGTCGTCGTCGTCTTTGAGGCTCTCGCGGTAAGCCTCAAGATTCTTCTTCGTTCTCCTCATCTTTTACCTTTTTTCATTCTTTTTTTTTCCTTATCTTCTCGCACTCCTCGTTAAATATAAAATTTTAAAGTTCTCCTCTCAATCGATCCGATGGTTTCTTGTGATCTGCTTTCGCCGACTCCTTTATCTCTCGTTTCGTCTCTCAACTTTTGCCGCATAACGAACGCGACTATCGGCTCGCGCGTCCGCGACACGAATCAGTATCTTGCGAAACGAGACATTCGAAAGATTATGCCAATTCGTGGCCTACTCTCTCATCCCTTTTTTCTCTTATTACTTTTTTATTTAATACCAAAGATTTCAGATTTAAGGTAATTTAGAGATCGAGAAATACTTTATATCGCAAATTTATTAAATTTATGAATCATTTATTTTAAACGTGGAACCTTTTTTTTTTATTTTAAATTTTTCGATAGCGCCAATTTTCGCGACATTCGTCTAAATTATTCAATGGCAAAAATTTCAGGTGTGAATTCAACTATCAATTGAAAAAAAAAAAAAAAAAAAATCAAATTTTTTTTTTTTTTTTCGGATTATCGCAATTTTCAGATAATTTGAAATTCATTGGTTAGCCATTTTTTTTTAATTTTTAACGAAACTACTCATGAAAAAAACTACTTTTGCGATATTAAAACAATTTTATTTCGAATATCTCTATTTTTCGCACTAATAAAATAAAGTGATAAATTCCGCGCGTATCCGTGATCGCCCTCGGTACACAGGAGGACAGGATAATCGATGGATAGTCGTAGATTATTGGCTCGATTTGTCGTTTCATCCACGTCAAATTTCGGTCTAAGCACGTCGTCGCTTTATCATCCCTCTCTCCCTCCCCCCCCCCCTCCCCCCTCCCTCTCTTGCCGAATATCATTGGCTCGGTGGGATTTATCCGTTGTTCTCGTCATTTGCTCGTCACGAGATTCCAATTATGGTTGAAACACGAAAGGGCAACATTCGCTCTCCGGTTCTCGTTTGGAAGCCGTTACACCGGCGTCGAGAGAGCCGCTGCTGCTGCTGCTGCTGCTGCTACTGGCGGCGTCATGTCCTCTATCCGGGGTTTCCATTGATATTAGCCATATTCGGAGACAACGCGTATTCGCAGAGATATCCCCCATAGTCCCGTAACGCCTCCGGGCGTTCGGTTTACACGGCTCCGAAAGGACCTTCGGCATCGAAATCATTCGCAGTTTTGTTTCACGTTCCGACGACGAAATCACGACTCGCAGTCACGATTCTTGGCTTCTCGTTAAAAATCAAGAATTTTCTATTCGTTTTATTTGATTCTATAGGACATTTTATACATTATTGATACGCGTTACCGATGTTATTTGACGATCGGAGACTTTGTAGAGGTTATACGAGAAAATGATGAAAAATTGAATGCACAAATATAACAAGAATATCGGAAGCTGTAGTGAGGAAAAAAAATGCAGTTTTCACCTCATTATAAGGAAACTGTAACGAGATACCTGGAGGCAAATATCGAGTTTCGGTTTTATCGTATAATATATTATAATAAATAAATATTGGATACTGTAAAAAAATAATGGGATTTCTAATGTACTTAGAAATTGAGAATTTTCAACAATTGTACATTAATTGAAAGTTGAAATACTTGAGACTGTAATTCGGAAATTCGGAAATTAAGAATTCTTCACATTCGGAATTTGGAATTCTAATATTCGGATTTCGAAATTTTGAAATTCGGATTTCGAAATTCTGAAATTCGCATTTCGAAATTTGAAATTTGAAATTGTAAAAACCGAAATTCTGAAATTCGGATTTCGAAATTTGAATTTGTAAAAATCGAAATTCTGAAATTCGGATTTCGTAATTTTGAATTCTTCTTTCGCTTGTACAGCGAATATTAAGTAAATTATTAAAAATTATACATTGAATTTAGCAAATTTTTTTTATAACCGAAAAATCTTGTAGTTTAAAACTGACCGAGAGAATCTTCAATTAAAAAAAAAACATGGACGGCAAAGAAGGTTTAAAGAGATTTGTGAAGAAGATGAAATAATTGAATTCTCTCGAGATAGACATTCGTGAGGATACTTAAGAGGCGTACAGGTGCCTCTTGCATAGCAGCGACTTCCTGGAACACACGTTACTCAAAACTCTGACACTCTGAATTGTGTTTGTCTTGATACTTGTTAGAATGAAAATAAATAAGACGATTTTTGTCGCAATTAAAAACGAATAATAATTGAAAATTCGATTACTGGAATCATTTGCTAAATTCCAAAAAAGTAAACGTCATTCAAATCAAAATTCATAATTTTTGAAAATTATTTCAATAATAATCCTCAATTATTCTAATTATTATTTATTATTCCAATATATTACTATTTCTTTGCTATTTTTTTTTTTTTTTTTCGTATGAAAAACGATCTTTTGAAAATAGTAAAATAATAGTAAATCTCTTTTCTCTTTACGCCCATTCCAATAAAAACGAATAAAACAATGTAAAAAATCATAACGATCAAAAAAAAAAATCAATAATGAAATAATTATACAATTATGAAATAATAATTATAATGATTATTATTATTATTATTACTTGTTATTTATAATTTCCTAATAAATTAGTGGAGAAACTTGAAAAAGCCGAAAAACAAAAATACCTGTAAAATTTCTCAAAAACGGAAGTCGCCATATAAATTTTTCTGGTTGGCCTTTTTTTTTCTTTTCTAGTATCTCGTATAATCGCGAGGCACTCCAGTTGACTAGACACTGCTAATTGTCAACCCCGACTAATTGTGTCTCAAGAAAGCCAATTTTTTTTATCTCCATTTTTTTTTTTTTTTTTTTTTTTTTTTTAATGACATAAGAGACGTTACCCAAGTGCCATCTTGCGCGTTTCCTCCCGGTAAAATTTTATAGGTCTGAGTGACTATATTAGTTCACCTACACGCCGGATAACGGCGAGTGCCGCTTTTTTCGCCGGCGGTCCCGAGACAAGAGACGCCTCCGATGGGTTTTCCCGACGTGAAGCACAAGTGTTATAGTTTTTTTTTTTTTTTTTTTTTTTTTTTTTTTTATACCAGAAGTACGGAAGGGTAAAGAATGTGTAGCGAGAGATCGTGACAACGGAAAGAGTGGAGCGTTGCTATTGCCCCGAGGCCAGCGAAGATGCAACAGGCCTCTGCTAACAAACCCGGAGGCTTACCGAAGCTTCGTCGAGATTCTGGCACTTCGCCTCTAGTGGCCGCTCGACACCTCGCGTCGTGTGTAGTGTCATACATGCTAGAAGAATGCTATTTAGAACCCGAAGGAAACAAGAAACTTTGGGGTTTGACGAGAAAAGGGTAAAAAAAGAACTAAAAAAAAAAAAAAAAACAGCGACAAGGAGTCGGAATAACCGCGTATAGTTGCGATGAAGTACGTTGCCAAAACGACGAGAGGGCGTGAAGCTTTTGGCACATACCCTTCGGCCCGTTAGTTTGCGATGAAATACCGGTTTTGCGCTCAAATACAGTTCCCTGTGAAGTTTAAAACGACAAATGGGGAAAATTCGGAATTATATGAATGGTTAAGTCGTCTCAAAAGGCGCGGAAATCGTGCAGATCTTTTTAGAAAAACATCGCGATGTTTCGAGAGAATTCGGCGCGATCTTCGCATCAAAAAATTATTTTGTGGAGCTATTCGGCACTGTATTATCCGGAATTTCATTCAAAATTATCAATTTTTGTATTGCAATACAGTATATTACGGATAGAAAATTATTTGGGCTTTTGTTTCGATGTATTTGCGACCGCGACGAATGGATTCACTACTATTGGCCATATTACCGGGCAGTTCTCGAGCGATATTACAGCGATATTCCGAATATTTCGTAATAACATTCTCGAGTGTTAAATACTCTACCGATTCTTGTATAATTTGTTGACATTTTTTTCGCACCAAATTTTGGTGAAAAATTTTTAAAAAATTAAATTTGGCCGTAAAATTAAAAAAATTAACAATAAATAAAAAAAAAAAATTAATTCGATCGATTACCCAAAAATCGACAATTTTTGTCTATTTTATTCAACCGAATCTTCGAGAACGAAAATTCGTTCAAATTTTATAAGTGTTGCGATTTCTCGATTTTTTTCGCTCCCTTCGATACATTTTTTTTATTTGCGCTTTACGATTTCGATCTCTCTACTTCGAAGCCTCCGTTACTATCGATGCCTCGACGAATTATGAATATTAATGTGCTGAGGCGGCTAAACTCGGGAAGATCCCGAACGAGAGCAGGAGGAAAGGGCTCTTATGCCGCGACCTCTCGCGCTCTCACCCCCTCCACGTCATCTCCATGGGTTATCTATATTAATACCGTAAGTCTCACGCTACGAAATCTGCATGAAGACAACATCGCGCACTTCTACAGTGAAAATTCACGCGGTTGAAGCCCTCCTGACGCTGTTATCATTCACGCTTACCGCGAGATACTCCCTTTTCCTCATCCCTCTTCATCGTCGCGAGGCGAGAGAAACTGCGCGAGAGACGATTTTCCATCGGAATATTTTGAATAATCCTCTCAAAGCCAACAACGCTATAAACGCAATATGAGATTTTATGCAATAGAAAGAAACGTATTTTACCCGCGATAAATTTTTCATTTTTTTTTTCAATGAAAAAATGAAGTTAAAAGTATAAAAGTAAACGGTAAAAGTAAAAAAATAAACAATTAATAAAAATATAGAAAAATCCAGTAAAACCAATAAAATTTCGAAAAATAATTGATTACTGATTATTCAAAAATGTATTGTGTCTTCCATCCGATCGGAAAAACATTTTTCATACGAAACAAAAAGTCCAAACGAAAAATAAAAAAATAAATTAAGTATCGGTAAAAATGAAATAAATGATAATTTAAAAAATTTTGTAAATTTAATATCAATTAATTTAAAAAAATAAAGCAGTTTGTATTTTATATTTTACCCAACATTAATTTTCCTTTTTTTTTCCATCGACATTATCCATTTTTCGAGAGAAAGAGATCAAAAACGAGAAGGGAAGTGTGTAGCGAAAGCTCATAGAAAGTGACAATAAACTCTATATAACAAACCATAAGCCGAAACGAACGAGAAAAAAAAAAAAAAGATCGATAGAGATGCATAGAAGAAATGGATACCGATGGAGCCTATGAAAGAAAGGGCCGAGTCTCGACGAAAGCAACCCGTGAAAAAGAAGCGAAACCAAAAAAAAAAAAAATGAAAAAAAAAAAAAAAGAAATACAGCGAACTCTCGCGGGAATCTCCTCTCCCCCATCGCTCGTCGAGAGGCTACATATAAAATCATAAGGCGGCAAAGACCACGCCTACCACCCCGTCGCTTCGCCCAATCGGCGACTGCTGCATTTCACAAATCGCGCGAGCCGACCGGGAGATGCATTGTCGAGGGTTTTTCTCCTACGGGCGGCTTCGTTTTTTTTCTGCGTCTGAATGTACCCCACGAAAGAGTTCCGTTCGTCGTACCGCGTTCGACACTACGAGGGTTGCAACGAGAATGCGCGGACTTTATGGGCGCTCTTCTCGCGTTCGGGCTTCTCGGGGATGAATAAAAAAAAAATCGGGGCAGTGCACATTGCGCCACGCCGACAATATTCATATTCCGTATATTTTGCGCCTGGCTGATGCCCCGCGCGCTCGCGCTCTGGCCAACCCTCTTTTTTCCGCCGATCCAACCCGCTACCGAGGAGTCTCTTTGCCTTTCTATCCGCTCTCCCCCTATCCCTTCGTCCGCTTCGATCATCTCTGCTACTATACACTCCCCTCCCAAAAAAGAACTCGCTATTCCTGTTACGAATTCTATTGCGTTTCGATCTTTTTTTTTGGGGGTAGAAAACGACGAATGAGATATCAGCTATTGTATTTTTATTTTTATTGTTATTATTTTTTTTATTTTTTATTTTTCGGTTCTTCGTCTCGCGCGTCTTCAAAATTTTTTTTCTTCGTCCTTTTCTTATATACTTTGTGTGTAACCTTTGATGGGGAATAATATAAGGGTCTATCTGCAGTTGAGACGCGGAGACGAGATAGTGTGGTCGTTACTAGATATTTCGATATGAAACTTATCGATGATATATCGCACTCGAGAGACGCGGCTAAGGGTCTTGGAAAAAAAAAAAAAAAAATAACATGGAAGTCGACGATGGCGAATACTATATTATTTTTAACGGTAAGAATTGATTTTTTTATTGGGAATCGTTTGGTTGAATAAAAATTGGAAAAAAAGATTTTTCTCAATGGAAATAAATTTTATGTAATTTGTTTTGTTCGAGGAATTTATTGAAGGATTATTATTGGGAGATAAATTGTTATTTGAGATGAAAAAAATGTGTTGAATTTTTTTTTTTATTGTTTTTTATGAGTCTTAGTAAACTTATACCATTTTTGAGTAACGATTTGGCGCTCATAAATTAATCGTATTGATAAAAATATAGTATGTCGTTTTATAATTAATTATATCTAAAAAAAAGAACAGTGCAAGTTGAATAAAATTTTGTAGAAAATGAAAGAATTATCAGAAAAAGATATTATTGATTTCGATAAAATTATTGATTTTTTATCGTCAAAAAATTACATTTCTGCGGTAACGATGGTCATTTTCACGAACCAAAAACGTCACGAATTCGCGGCTTAAAAAAAAAGGAACAATATTTGAATATCATTTATGAATGAAAATGATAATTTATCACGATGTACTGCAACATTTATCCTGATTATTAATGTTGAAACATTGGATTTTCATACAAAAAAAAAAAAATTAAATTCACACCAAATGCACAAAAACCACAAATAGTAATTTTGTATTTACATCAGAATAATTTTTGAACCACCAAAACCAACGATTTCAGACGATTTTCGGCTCCAAAATTTACCCCCTCAAAGGCAAAAGGTCGAAGTTCCTTCCCTCGTCTTTCATTTGACTATTTTTCCGTTATGAAGGGTTCCCGAACTCTCGGCGAATCAACCCCACGCTGTTACTACTATTAGAGATTCCTCTAAACTTTCTCACTGTCGCTATAACATTCGTCGTTCTCACCCTTATTCGATTTCTTCCATTCTACCGGAGGGGATGAGAGAGAGAGAGAGAGAGCGAGAGATCCAGAGTACGGAAATGGCTGAGCAGTTATTCGCTCGAGACTTCCGGCCGACTGGAGACCGAAATGGAGTCAGCAGGAGGCTCTTTCCCTTTTTTTTATAGGGATGATGGGTTAGATCTCACGACGCTTGCTGCCGAACTTGGGGGTTGGTTTTCGCTTTGGAAGCTCCGCGAAATTGCCGTTAGCCGAGAAATTGATAATAAATTCGATAAATGTCCTCGATGGCTCCCCGAAGACCCCGAGAGGCTTTACGGGCATTTTTCCTCAACGCGCTGCCCTTAACGTTTGCTATCCTCACCCCCGAGTTACCCTTAATCGCATGAGATTAAATACCGCAATCTTATATTGATATTGCTAACGCGAGCAGATATTATTTCCTTCAATGTCGCTCCTCCGATCCGCGATTTTTTTCCTCTTTGAGATTTCAACCCCCATCCCTCCAAAAAAAAGCGAAGCATCCCCGTTAATTATTTCGCTCATTAATCCCACTATTTTGCGATTTAATTCTTCGATGCTGGAAATAAAGAGGAATAAAAAAAGGACCTCAGGCGTATGTATTCACTCTGTTTCAACTGCTTCGGGGGTTGCGCGAGTTACGAGGCCCCTTTTTTTTTCTTCGGTGGCCGCCATTTTACCAACCCTTAATTTCTGTCGATCCAATCAAAGTGACTCACACGCGTAAGAGAGAATCGAGAGCCGACGAGAGAAGCGCAAAGACCCCCCTCGGCTCGGGGAATCCCCCGCCTCCCAATACACAGCAGTTAGCGAGTGACGCAATTACGTTTAACAACTAACGAGCTAACTCTCTCTCTACTCTCTCTTTGGCGATAGAAAATGGCTGTATGCTCCGTTGGCTGCAAACAGTAAAGCCATTACGGTTTCTTTGCTCCTGCGTGTACTTCAACACTCGTCGTCTAATGCTCCTTGTGTGTACTTTATTTTATTTCTCTGGATGCTTTCCACTGCTACGGGTTTTTTTTTTTTAATGGTTTTAAGATTTTTTCTAATGCTCGATTTCATTTAGTTTTTTAATTTTATTTATTATGTGAAAATTAAATCACTGAAATTTAGGAACAATTGCGACATGGAGCAGTGTTGCTTTATTTAATTAAATATCAGTAATTTCTTAAGAGAGCAGATTCGGTGGCCTCAGTATTAAAATTGTTAGGAAAAGTGAAATTTTTTTGAAAATAGAAAAATGTTGAAAATGGTTTTTAAAAAAGTGATTTTTTTCCACACGTTTATAAATTCGGATCTGAGATTTTTTTCAAATGAGCATTTTTTTTCGATATAAAACAACAAAATACGCTTTTCAACCTGAAATTGCCGATCAGCCACCCCTTGCAATCTTTTTTCCAATGCTATGTTATCTTTTATTGAGTATCTCGTATATTTAAATCGTACAATTATAACGTAAGACAATTTTTTTTATTTTCGTAAATCAAACATTAATTCTTTATATTAACGCTGAAAGATTTCCAAAGGTGTGAATTTATTAACCACCCTGTTGATTTCCTCCTTCTAAATACCACCACAACGAAAATATTTCTAAAAACATTTCTATCACGAAGTATAAATTCTTCTTGCATATTAAACTGAAAAAAAAATTAAAATTTTCCAGAGCAGATTCTTGCAAAAACTACTTATGTGAAAAAAAAAATTCTTGGATACCACTCAACTTATTAATTCTCTTCCCTAATTTTCATTTCTCTCTATTCACAATCTGTTTCCATTCTATACCAAAGTTTGTAACATGGACCAGTTTTTCCCAAAATAAAAAAAAAATCCATATCAATCGTCTGTATTAACGGAAGCGTATCCTTAGAACATCGCACGAGGGGGTTGGATCGTAATTGACCGCTCGATTTCCTTCCCGAAGGGATCCATTTGGTGAATTGCTCACATTTTCTATCAGCAATTTCCCGAGTTCCGCGAGACATGGTTTGGGTTCTCATCCTTTCCTATTCTCATATAGAAACGTCGTATAAAGGGGGGGGGTGGGGGTGGTAGATTTTCTTCTACGTTCTGTATTCTTTTCCCATCGTCTAAAGGTCCGAACCGACGTCGGGGGGGAAAAAAGTCGTTTCCTCAGGGGGGGGTTCTCATTGTAGTCGCGGAAAAAGTGAGATAGTCGAACAAGCGGAGTTTCGAAGCCCCGGCATCGAGCACCGAGAGTCGTAAGGGCGCGTTTGGTGCCTTCGAAAACGCCCTTTTCCAATGGACCCAGCGAGATCTTTCTCTCCTTCTCTTCCACCCGCCCGGTTCCTTCTATCGCCTTAACTCTCTCTCTACCCCGAGTCTCTTCGGCCGAATGTAGAGGGTCTCTGGAGCTTCTGAATGCTTGTCAGGAGCAGAAGACATCTTTTGTAGGGAGTTAGTGGTCCAAGGAAAATTGTGTGTCGTGTACTCTTCGATATCTCACGAATGAAAGAGTCCGGTAGAACTCGTGCAGTAGTCCCTGCGTTTTTTTCTCATTTCTATATATACTTAGATATATATTATAGTATATATACTATACATATACATGTATATAGTACTCGTGTTGTACTTTTCGCGTTTTTTCTCTTCGATCGCCTCTTCATTCCAACGAAGAGATCGCGTACGCGGACGGTACTAACGGAGACTCGAGATGATTGCGTTATCGAATAATATATAAGACATTTCCGGTACAAGACAAGCTTTCCATCTCATAGCATTATTAAAGGGTACTTTGTGTTTCAAATCGATTGCCGATTTTTTTTTTCGCATCGTTTTCTGCCTATCGTCGCTTTCTTTCTGATAACATTATTTTAAAGGGTAGTTTTTGTTTTCATTCAAGTGCCGATTTCGTTATTTCTTCAATCGTTTTTCGCATTCTTCAGTCTTCTTCTGACAATGTTATCAAGGGGTAGTTTTTGCTTCAATTCGATTGCGATCTTTTTTCCGATCGTTTTTGCCTATCGTCACTTTTGTCCTGATAACCTTATCAAGGGGTAGTTTTTGTTCCGATTCGATTGCGATTTTTTTTTCGATCGTTTTCGCTTATCCTTTGTCCTGTTAACCTTATTAAGGGGTAGTTTTTGTTCTGTTTCGATTGTCAACTTTTTCGTTTTTTTTTTTTTTCTAATCATCTTTCGTCTATCCATAAAGAATCGTTTCCGATTTCATTGATGTCACATAGCCACAAAGGCTAGAAGAAATTATTATTATTTTCCTTCGTTCCCTTAATGACATATGCGAGAGTTTTGTGCGTTAAACGCCGTTGATAGATCGGGGTATCGCTTTGGGTTCTCCATATGTACGGGTCGCGCGAGACTACGGCTCTCCGCGCGTTCGTAGGGTTACCGAGATAAAAATGTCGGCCGGTTTTTTTTTTTTTCATTTTTTTTTCATAGGCGCGAAGTGAGAGACCCCCGGAGACCGGGCTGCGCGGGTATATCGGGGCGGCGAAAACACAAAGCCAAGCGAAATCTCAATAATGGATTTATGCGCATATGTTAAGTTGGGGTACCGGTGCCGTCATTATTATATACGCGGGAATAGGAGACTAGTCGTCGACGCTTCTCGCGAAGCAGTATAAGAGAGACTCCCAGACAGAGGCATTGACGGGGGTTTTACACAGTGTTTTACGCATTATTATTCGAGGACTTACCGAAGGGCGAGAAGAGAAACGGTGAAGGGACTTTGGGATAATGGTATCTATCACTCTTCCGCTTCGTTCTCCTCTCTTCTCTTCTCTTCACTCCTTGGCTTAGCCTGGTACCGCTCGAGTGATGATGACGGCTTTAAAATGTCGCCCCTTTTTTTTTCACTCCCGACATGTATGGCGAACTACCCCCCTCATCACTTTTGATATATATACATAAAACAGCGAGAAGATAGACACTCCATTCGTTCTCCTCACTTCGGTTGACTCCCCCCTCGCATTCAGCCAAATGACGGAAACGACGAAGACCGACATTGCCATTGCGCTTGAAACATTTCGTCTCTGTCGGTTATAACTCTGCCAAATTACAACTCTACCGGGCTGCAAGTTTCAACAGAAATGCTATCGTAATAAAAAGATCCATGAAATGAAATGTTCGCCAAATTTAAGAGACGCTTACAATTTTATCAGATCGAAAAAACTAGCGAGCGGCTATTAAATATGGCGACAAATTTAATTTCCCGACGCAACTTTACCGGTTTAACCGGAAATTCGTAACTTTACCGCGATACGACTTTATCAAATGAAGAAATGGACAAATTTGTCTTATAATGGTATTTTTCTAAAAATATGTCTTTTGGTAGAGTTTTAAGGGTTTCCTACCCTTTTCAATAACAATCAGATTCACGATCCCCACAATATCTTCCGATCGATATAAAAAAATAAAAAAAAATATTGTAAGCTTCGATTCTGTTTCAATTTTTTTTTTTTTTCCCCTTTCTTTGAATCCTCAATGGCCATTCCTCCGGTTCTCTCGATATTTCCGTTGCTCGCGTTGACGCGGCGAGGGGAACTGGCAAACGGCAAAATCAACGTCGCCATTTTGTCATTAACGTTTTCAATCGCGACAACGTAAGTCGTTTATAGCCTCGGAGCGTTTTGCCAACGACGTCGTTTGGTAGTTTCGCAACCCTAAAGGGTTTACACGCTGCTATTGACGCTGGAGGATGTTGATGGTAGCGCGGAGAAGCCGTGCGGGGGCACTCGAGCCCTTTGGAAAACATTTTTCTACTAATGGCTCCCTACCCCCCTTTTCCCCCCGACGGGGTTCTTCATTCGTCGCTGGTTCTTCCGACCCTCGACTCTTACTTCCCTTGTGTATAAGGTGCCTCACTCTCGTCGATCTCAGCGGCAAAAAACTCTATGAGCAAAGCACTCCGGCATTATAGTGTACACCAGCTACCAGCGCGTGGTGGTAGTCATTGCTTTCACTTCGCAGCTGCATCCAGGGAACTTCCCTCTTTGCGTTTCTTAATCCCTTACCGTCTGGTACTTCTCTGTATACCCCCCCCCCCCCCCCCCTCCCCCACGAAAAATAATTGAGCGTTCGCCATGTGAAACGTCGCGGAAAGGTTACGAGGCGCGAGGCGGAAGCGCCGAGCAACCCGCCGTCGAGACGCTTCTTATCTTTTACATCAACCGGAAACTGCTAACTCGCAAGCGTTCTCCGGATGAATAAACCGACGACGTCGGAGCCAGAGATCGGATTATTTAAATAGGAGCGAAACGGCAACCCGGGAACAGACGACACATGAAAATAGAAATAATGGGAAAAAATTCCGATTAAATTTTACCAAAATGGAGGTAAAATACATTTTTGAAAAATTTCAGTTCAAATAAAAAATAAAACAAATTGCGAAATTTGGAAAAAAGTAATTGCAATAGCGTGAATAAAAAATTCAGTTGAAATTGGAAAAAAAAATGCTGAAAAATTCGAGAAGAAAATAAATTTTAATAAAATACTCGAATTTTCGATTCCCAAGATTAATTTTCGTTTTTTTTTTCGCTTGATACGCTTCGTCAGTAATTGATTGAATTAATAATTTAACTTCGAAATTAAGAAAACAATTTCTTTTTCAACCACTAAAATGTCCACAAATTTTCATCCCCAAATTAAACGTAATTTTTCAATAAAATTATATATATAAATACGAATTTTGCAAAGCCGCGCCGAATGTCGGCTCTGAGTGCGAAATAGTGATTACATGAAATTCATGCAAATTTCATATAAAATACGAGTTTTAGCACATGGGGGGAGGGGGGGGGGGGGTGTCTGAAGGTACGTCCCTCGTTCTCTTGGGGTCCATAGGTTAAAATCGCTTAATTCAGCTCGTTAGCGGGCGTTTATTTAGTCGAAGGAATTTCAACGAGACTCCCATAGTTTTTCCAGCGACAATTTCCTCGTCTATTCTCCGGTGTGCCTCTCGCGGAAGGTAAAACGATTTAAATATTTAAATTCGATAATCGTATTTTCTACGTCGCAAAGAGACCGATATATATATATAATTCCACGTCTATGTCGCGGCGGGAATTTCCGTGCGCTCTTCGCGAGATAGAGAGTTTCTCCAGCCGCCATCTTTCGACACTCGTGTCGCCTCTGCCATGTTGATTTTTGTTCGCTTCGCGCGCGCGAACTCTCGGAAGTCTCGGGGGGATGTTTTTCCATCCCTGTCGCGAAACCGGTCCAATTTCCCGATCTCTAAAGCGGTGTCGCTCGATTTTTCATCCTAATATCACGAATTACCAGACCGGAAGGTCCAAGAACAGCATTTCCTTCGGCTCCCAACCGGAAGGTGGAGGAAAGTTAAGGGGGGTGGATAGGGGGTATTTCGGTCTCCGGCGACGCTGAGACTCTCCCCAACCCTCCCAGAAGTTATTACGACTGTTCCCACCTCTCAGTTTTGATATCCCCACCCTTTCCAGAACCACCCTTAGCCCCCCTCCCGCCAAAGGGGCTGGTGATGCACACAAAGCACACATCTACCCCATTAACGTCGCTGGTACAGTCGTCGCCAAAAATATCGCGGATAAATCGTCGCCCAAGGGCGCAACGAATAAACCGGAAGTTAGCCTCTTAATCAATAATAATAATAATAATCCGTAAAAAAAAAAAAAATTATCAAATATCGAGTAAAAACTGTTCCGGAAATTGATAAAAAAATATATAAAAAAAAAAGGTTAAAAAAAGAAACCTCCCCCACGATTATACAGTACATGCGAAATCCAGCCTCCGTCTATGGGGAGAGGGTGGATAAAACGCGGACGACTCGCGAGAGTCAACGGCGGAGGGTGGGGGGTGGGTTAGACGTTTTTTGCATTAATTAAAAGCTCCAGCCTCCGGCATACGGCCCGAGCCGTGTCTACGGCCATCTTGGCATCGGTCACGCCCCCTCTCCTTTGTTTTCGAATTTTTGTTTTAATGATTTCGCCTTGGCGCGGAGGCGCGTCCGGATACCCCGGGATCTGAATGTGTATAGAGGAATGCTTCTCGGTGGTGTGTTGGGCGATATATTAACACGAGAGAGGCGATCTTCGACACTCTGCCGGCCTCTCTCCTCCCTCCCTTTCTCCCCTTTTCTATGCGCATACGTCCAATCCAACCTCTTTTCCCCAAGAGGCCAGCGAGCGAGCATTAGGAGAGATTCACGCGCTCAACCCTCTCCGCGCTTTCGACTCGATACGATTTTTTTTTTTTTTCTTTCGTATACGTTACCTGGTGAGGGCATTACGCGAGTTATGGGAAGGCGGGTTAGCCACCGATATCTCACGGCACGATCGCCATACTTATTGCTTTATCGAAGAAATAATAATAATAATGGGCAGAAAAAAACAAAGCGGATAGACGGAAAGTAAGAAGGAGAATAATGAAAAAAAAAAAGGTAGGATATTGGATGAAGTTTGTACGCGGGGTTCATGCAAATTCTCTTTGCTTGTTAGTTTTTTGATGCCAGTCCGCGGCGTCGGATTACTCGAAGCGGATCGACTATACGATATCTCGTTGCTTGTTCGCTCCTCAAGGCTCATTAACGTCCGGTATGTTATGATTTTTTTTCTTTTTTTTTTTTTTTTTAATTCGTTTGTATATTTCTTGTTTGAGTTCGCGACTTCGTTAGGATAAGAGATGAAGGGTTTTATTGCAAACATTCGATTGTATATCCAGTAAAAAAAAAAAAAGAACTTCAGATTAAAAATAATGTAAAAAAACATTTTCACGCAGGAAATGTGTTAAAAAAAAATTAAACTTAATAAAAATTGCGCCTATTTCATGCAATTTTTATTTTATTTTATATTTCTTTGCAAAGATCGCATTGTATATCGAAAAATTAAATTTAAAAAAAAATCTTAATTTGGAATTTTTAAATTATTTCTGTGTAGAAAATTATTTTCAAAAAAATTGTCGAAACGAAAAATTCATGTTACGCACTTTTATGCAGTTTTTATATGCATTTTTTTTATTTTTTCATGAATTGATGTATTTTTATTACGATTTACAAGTTTGAAAAAAAGTTTTTCTCGAGAGGACGCGCGGGTCTTTCGTAAAGCGGTTGATATATATACAGTTAGAGGGTTTGCTGTATAGGTAGCCGAAAAATCGAAGCATTGCTTTTACCGGGACAGCATCTGCTCGCGACAATATTTGCGGACACCATTCCCTCCCCCTTGCGTTTTCCCCTCTCGTCCCATCTCTCGATACGTCGTCAGACAACTTTTGTGTCCACTCGGGATTTGAATGCGGTCCTCGAAATATCGCGCGGAAAACATAATGGAAAATCTCGTAAATATGAAAATATAACACGAATCCAGAAGAAACTGGCGATGCGGGAGAGCGAAGGTCTCCAGAGAAGAAGCGAACGAAAATGTGAGGCAAAAATAAATTCGGTTATCGAAGAATTTTTGCATTTTTCGGATCCCCGACGAAATTGTTCGATCGTTTTTAAACTTCGTATCGTAATTGGACAATAAAATTTCAAGCAACTTATCCAAATTTTAAATAATAAATAATTTGCCGGTGAAACCGAAAAAAAATTTATTTTTGACTCAAATATAAATTATTGAATTAATTCAATAAAACTTATTTGAATAAAACAGTTTTCAATTTTTTTCCGCTATTCAGAATTAAAAAAAAAAATGTTATCAGTGTGTTGTATCTTTATTTATTTTTTTTAAATTTTATTTATTAAAAGTACAAAAATTCGGATTTAATTTTTTTTTTATTGAAGCGATGTATTGAAAAAAAAAATCTGATGAATTTTCAGAAGTGTCTTGGAATTGAAAAAAAAAAAAAAAACGATGTATCGATAACCCTTAACTTTTCGGTCAGTCGAGTATTTTCTCTTACGACAGTCTTCTCGGTTACCAAACGAACGAAGGAACGAGTTTAATACGAACGAACAAATGTTGTCGTGTGAATTGATCTCAAGACTCTCCCACGCCGTGAAACCGGTTCGCTCTATCGCGAGTACCACACGCGAGTGATCCGAGTCTCTCTTCGCGAGCTATGAACGAATAGGTCTTTTCTCTTCGAAAACCCGTTTGTCTTTCTGCGAACACAACAGTTCGATCGTTCCTCGAGCCTTGAAAATAGTCGATTTGTTTTATTTTTTTAATCACCGATTCACGATGATATTCAGTACGAGAAACACGAAAAAATCCCCGGCGACGCGATGTACTCGCGACGCGACGGAACGACTGCGCTTTATTCGCGAGCCGACGGCACGCAGACCCGAAAGTTTCGCACTTCCCGTCGTAACTCACAAAATATCGGGAACGATAAATAAATTTTAAAAATCCGTAAATTTAATTTGTTTATCAAACTTACTAATTTTTTTTAACGTTATTTACGTAATTTTTCGCGAGAATAGATAATCGATTTATATTGATTTCTGAACAGAGAGAAAAGTATTCAAGTAACGATAAAAATATGGGAGTAGAAATTGACGAGGAATATAATTCAGATTTTTATTAAATTTATTAAGAATTTTATTATCCAATGTATGATACGAAAATTATTTTACGTCACTATATCACATATAAAAAAATTTTCTTTACAAAATTGTCTTCTCTATTCCGCGTAATTATTAATTCTCAAACGACAAATCACAGATTAACATAGTAAACTTCGTGTATCCTAACTAAAGTCAAATTATTCTATTTCCCACAATTTTTACCACAATAATCGGTATTTTTAGCGAATATTTACCCCTTTTTTCTTTTTATTTTTTTACTCAAATCGACAGCGAGTGGCTCGTCGTCTATCGCGTCTTGTCGGGACCCCGCGATCCGTGTTGAAAAGCAATTTTTCAATTTCCCCACAAATTCTCTGCCTCTCGTCCCGAGAAGGTGCAAAAAAAAAAAAAAGAAACATGTCTCGAGACGTTTGCCTCGCGGCCCTCGAAGCTCTCGGTCTTCTTTCCGATCTTCGAAATCTAATATCCAACGTATCCACGAATAATACGACAAATTTCATTTTCCCAATTTTTTTTTTTTTTTTTTTCAAATTCCTTTACTACGACGATGCCGTCCGTCTCGTCGTTCTTTACTCCAAATTTAATCGACACCGTCTCGTTGCACCGCCACTCGTTCGGTTGCCAAAGAGCTTTTCAAAACTCCGACGAAAATTTCAACGAGAAAACACACAATAGTACGGAACAAAATTTGATGTCTGCGAGAAGTGGTTTCGCGGTTGAATGTCCGGAAAGCTAATTTTCATTGATGAGAATGAAAAACGTGTTTTTGGAAATTTGAGGTCTCGTCGTTGGCCCTTCGCTGCAGAAAAGGTTTTTGCTTTGGGTACCGTTTGCTTTAGTTAGCGGCCTTTTCACGCCTCGTCACAACACCAGGCTGACCGTTCGTTCATTCATTCGCAGCACGTTTCCTCGAGTACTGTACCTTCCCGACGCTGTGTTTGTTGGGATTACCACAAAACGTGTGTATTTATCGAATGGCCGAAGGCGATATCTCGATCGACGAGTTTCTCGATCTTTAGAAGAAATTATTTTTTTTTTTTTTTTTTTTGCGGGGGTAAAATTGAGAGGGAAATTTGAGACGTGAAACGAGGGAAACAAGCGATATATAAAGAATATATATAGATATATGTATGTATATGGAGAATACAAGAGAAATGTTCTCTCGGGCGAAGCGTTTAAGTGACGATGAAAAATGATGTGAATGGAAAGTCGTCACTGGGCGGTTTGTCGGTGAAAAAAAAAAGGAAAATCCGCCGCACGCTTGCTTTTATGTACTCGAGATCGTTTCACACGTTTAAAAAATAAATAAAAGAAAAAAAAGAAAAGGTAGAAATGCGTTTTAATCTCGTAAACGTCCGCTTACGACAGGGAGGGATTATTCGCTCGTCGAGACCGAGGAACTATGTGACACATGTCTATGAAACAACTTTCGGAGTCTCTTGTTACTCGTGTTACGACTGAGGGAAAACATATCGCAATAATACGAGCCAAGGATGTTTTTCTTTTTAATGTATTTTCCGAAGAATGAATGAAATTTTGGTGGAAATTCGATGAGATACGATACTCGATGTATTTTTAGATAGAAACAATTTTTTTTTTTTAATTTTCTGAAGTTTTGAAAATTATTAAAAAAAAATTAAATTTTGAAAATGAATCGAATTTAATATTCTTAAACAATTTCGGAGACAATGACTGATGGTTTTTGTAACTCAGAAAAACTCGTAGTTTTGCTAAAAAAAGAAGATAAAAAGAAAGTAGAAAAATCTTCAGATTGTTAAACAGTAGAATAAAGGATTTTTTTTTACATTTTCACGTTTTATCAGATAGATAAGATTTTGGAAGAATTTTAATAAATTCGATATTTTCGATATTTTTGTATGAAAACCATTTCTTTTTTTTTTACGAAAGCTATTAAATGGTTTTATCAAATAAATTATCGTAATTAAAAAATAAAGTAAGTGTATTGAAAGCTTCAGAATTTGATGAAAAGTCGAATAACGATGTTTTTCTTTCGATACCCAATTTTTTAGGAATTTTAATAACATCTCTTGACACTCGAAAAATCTATAAATTTATGGATTTGTAGTATAAAAAAATGTTTATTGCATAAAAAAATCAATTTAATGGTCGTATTGACAAACTTACGTAACTAAATCTTTTTTTCGCAAACCACTCTTTGTGCGTAAAAAAAAAAGATCTCACAGATTATCCCGGAAAGCCGCGAGAAGGGTAGTAAAAAAGCGGCGTAGTTTTCATCAACGCGGGTAGGAATGAACATTCGCCATTTATTATTCCCGTATAAACAATGTGTTCGACGATCCTCGAAATGAGAAAATTGCCAGTGGCACTTGGGTAAAAAAAAAAAAAAACCCTACGAATATTGTGTACTCTTCGCCGCGACACTTGACGAGTCGGAGTCTGCGGACAATGAGAGTCCGAAGAAAGGTAAAAAATGTCTATTATACACTCCGTCCCTCCATCAGCCGCCTTTTTCTCCATCTTTTTTTTTTTTTTACTTTCAACGATTTCTGTAAAAACTCCCGCAAACCTAACGCATTCACCAGTTTCGCGTTAAGGGTGTTTTCACACTCGGACTTCTAATGAAAATTCCTATTACTCTTTTTCGTTGTTTCGTGAGCAATGTAACGTTATCCGCTGAATTTCTCGATGAACGCATAAAATTTGGAAAATTTGGAAAATTCGTAAAATTTTTGTAATTCGTAACATTCGTAAATTTCGTAAAAAAATAATCAGAATTCTCGATGCAACAAAAAAATTTCAGAATCCTCGTCAGCCATCTCGAAAAACTTGAAAATCATTCAATTTCTCGAAATTTTCGTTGCAAATTGTAATTTTTTTTTTGGTGAAGCCGCAGGCTCATCGTCGCGGTCTGGCCATCAACAATAACTGTGGGTAGATGGAGAAACGGGGGAGGGTTACGCGAGCATCCGTTTGATAAATAGTGTGTCTGTGATGTGTGGAAGATGCGGCCGGGGGTGGGGTGGTGTTTTGTACGCGTGTGTTTCGATTCTGCGTTATATATACAGGGGTTGAATTTTCATCTCTCTCGTACTTCAGAGTGTCCGTACGTATTTCGTTCTCGTTTCGCCTGTTCCGCCCGTCGAGTCTCGTTTCGCGATGTTGGTGTTGGACTCTCTCTCGTTCGATTCTCAGTGTCTGGAAATAATTAGAGGCCGTGGAAGAGGAGAAAGTACGGAGGCGGAGGGAGAGTGCGGGTGTTGCCACGGCAACCGCCAATCAGAGGGCAAAGAAAATTCTTTTTTTTTTTTTCTTTCTTTCTTTTTTCTTCTTTTTCCTTTTATATCGCGCGGATTTCTTTTTTTTTTTTCTGTACCCGGGACCGTCCGTGCGTTTTACCACACGGCGGAGAAGCGGGAACTGTATATATGCATCGGGTTTGTACCCGGAGGTGCAGCCGAACGCGAACCGTCGCGAGGGGAGGGGCAGGCGGGGGCGCCCGCGGGGAGATAATGTATGCAACGACACGTCGAAAGACACGGATGGCAGAGCGAAATGTAAACCCCCGAGTTCTCTCTCTCTCTCTGACTCGACGGGCGCAAGCTTTTCCCAACCCCTTCGCGACTGCAACCCTCAAACCCTTGACTCTCCGAATGTTCGCATCCCCGCAATCCCACCCCTCGCGCCGCGGCAACCCGACTCACACCTACGCTCTCAGGGTTTGGGAGGTGTTGCATTCGGCAAGAAATTCTTACGTCGTGATTCACAACGGAAACAAAAAAATTACAACTTTTTCTTCGTCTTATTCGTCGAGACTCGAAAATATCATCTTGAGTGATTCTTTATTTGTGAAGCATCGCTCTGCATTATTATTGCGAGTTTAGCGTTGAGATTATTAATAGAGGATAATTCGAATTAAAATTCGCTATCGAAATACTGACGAAAAGTATGAGTTACAAGAATTAATAGTTAGTTAATAATTTTTTTTTTTTTTTGACGGAAAGTATTTTTTAAGAAAAAAAATTGGTTGAAAAAAGTATTTGATAAGATGAAAAATACAAAATAAAGAAGCAAAAATATTTTTTTGGAAAAAATTCGAACTATTAGCTTCCGTTTAATCGTCTATTAGCGCTCCGTCCGATTATTAGCTCAGTTCACTCATTTATCAGTCCTTTAAACTCGGTGAAGGAAAAGTTCGTTTAATGTATAAAACGGGAAAATATCGAGAATTTTCGATATTTAAAAAAAAAAAATTATATACTTTTGGAGATCGCGCTGCGGGGAGAAAGATTAGAGAAGTTTTGTCTCTGAAATATATTTCAAGATGAAAAGAATCTTTGGCTTAAACTTTGACGACGAGAGGACTCACTTTGATGATCAACGGTGTTTCTGTACCGCGAAATGCGTTGTCGTGTTTCCTATTTTTTTTTTTTTTTTTTTTTTTCAATTAATGCTAAAAGGAGTCGTCTTGAGACGGCGCTCGTAGGCCACGTCCCGAGCCACTTTCAGCTCTCGGAAAAAAAAAAAAAAAAAAAAAAATGGCGACTAAAAGAGAAATACAGCTTTGGTTAGTTTTTTTCCAATTTACAATTTTTTTTTACCAAATATTATCATCAAATTTGATTTAATTCGACATCCGAAAAGTTTCCGATGGCTCTTGTAATTTCTGCTGAGTCACGATTAATCGGAGTTCGAAGAATCGTTTCTCAATTCCGATTCTTGAACGAGAATACAATAAAATAAAAAAAAGGGATGAAATTTTTTTTTTTTTTTTTTTTTTTTCACAAATACAAATTAAATATGGGTGTCAAAGGAGCGTACAGCGAGATCCCTGGCGAAAAGCGTTCCTTGAATGGTTCTTATTTTGGTTCCGTTTGACAGGAACACACCTTTGTCTTCGTTCAAACTGAAAGCCCTACCTGTTCTAATTAACTTATTCAAACGATACCCCGCAGGATATGTTATGTCTTAAGGCCGTGTGGTCCAGCCGAAGGCCCTTAATCGACTATTCTCCAAATCGCAAAGCTCCTTCTACTACAAAATAATAAAAATGATATTTTTCATACTCTTAAATAATCGTACAAAAATAATTAATAATTCAATTCGAAGAAATAATAACTCGAATTAATTACAAAAAAAAATTGTAAATTATATATTTTTTTTATTTGTGCGCAAAAAAATATTATTGACGAATAGTTATTAATTTTTTTGCCGAATAAAAAAAATTTCGAAACATTCCTAAATGAAAAATATTATTTTGGATAAATTGCTTTTTTTTTTTATTTACGAGTAAAAAATATTATCGATACAAATTTTATTTATTAATTTTTATTTCCGAATAAAAAAAAATATTTTCACGATCCCGGTGAGTTCGGGTTTCCGCGGTCAAAATTTCTTCGGTTGATCCAACGGGGGCGTCAAAGAATGGCCAAGTAACACGAGAACCTTTCCTCTTGCCTTGGCCTCTGCACGTGGGAAGAAATCCTTAGGAGTAAAATACACTCATAGAAATCGAAAATGGTTCGTGAAAGGGGTGTGTTTCAAAACATGTCATGTTCAATATCGGTGTTGAGGATCGATATGCCTCTCTGTTTTTTTTTTGCGTTTGGACCATTAAAGATCTTCGTCTTCCGACTCGATCTCCGTGTCCATCGGTTTCGATTAAATCTCATGAGCGACCAAAGCGCCTGAATCGCGTTTTCGTCTATATACATTTTTTTTACGCATCCCTTCAATCCTTTTTCTATTTTTTTTTGTATGTCAAACTTCGTTTCGTTGAGATTCATTGTCAGTGAAAAAAAATAAAGGAGAAACAAGGGGATGCGATATTTGTTTTGATCGCCGTCGAGAAGGTGAGACGCGGAAGAAGGAAATCGAAGACTTCCTGAATCGTATCGTAAATCGAGAATCCTTTGCCACGAGCCCTCAATTCGATATTCTCAAATTACCGTCTTCGGGATAACGTGCTTTGGAGAACATTTGATTTTTTTATATTTTTTTTTAATTGGGGTAAAGGGATGATTTTTCATTTCTGGGAATTTTGCTGCGCGGAAGTATCCGTCGGAAAATGTGAGCGCTTCTTCGACGCTTCGTAAAGTTATATTATTCTTCGATTCAATTTTTTTGTTATTAAAAGGATATTTTTCTGCGATTGACTGAGAAGCGAAGTGGTCTATTTTTTTATAGCGTTTAGATAGCACTTCGGAGATAAAATTTTCGAAAATTTTCGATGAATTCACCCGATTTTTTCTTTCATTTCTTTCATTTCACATTGCAATCTGCTCGTTCGATAAATTAATTTAATTCTATTTGTAAATCGTTAATTTTTTTTATCGCATGAGAGTTAAGGCCGACAATGAGAAAAAAGTGCCCGAGAACTGCGAAATAAATTTTTTTTTTTTTTCGATTTTTTTTCGAGGGCAGCTAAACCCCCTTAACAATTCACATTTATCTCCTTGATACGGATTCACCGTCATTACGTCTCCTTCACAAATCGCTTCGAATATCCTCTCTCGCTGTCTCGTTTCCTTGTCCCCTCGCTATCCTCCACTCGAAATCCGCGGATCGTAGACCGATGAGTCCAAATCGCTCGAATCGAAGGCGGACGCGAAAAACGCTTCTCTTTGAGAAGAACCTCTCTCTCTCCCCAGTCTCTGACATCGAAAACCTCCTTGTCCGAGATAAGCAGCGCGAGAAGTCAGCCGAGCGGCTCCGGGGGTTGCAAGCGCATCAAGCTCACCGGTAGAGATGATAATTACGAGTGATCAATTACCGGGCTGACCAATTAATTCGGCTATCAACGGAACTCTCATCCCCGCGCGAGTTTTCCGCCCAAAAAAAAAAAAAAAACATCTGACGAGCGCGCCGATTTTTTAAAAATCTATTTATACAAAATACTATCGATAAAAAAATCGAATCACTCCAAGAACTTTTTTTTTTATCTACAAATACAAAATACTAGCAACGAGGAAAAAAATTGGATGTTCCCGAAAAAAAAAAAAAAAAAAAAAATTTCTCGATCGTTCGGAATCTTTATTATAAAAAGAAAAAAAAATGTATATAATCTAAAAAATAAAAAAATCATATCTCAGAATTCGTATGGCAAGTATCGCGTCGCGGATGGTCGGGCGTGTGTGAGATACGTGGTACGAGTGGATTTTTTTTTCCCCTCTACTGTCCTTCCCCGTCGCGTTTCGCTTTTAAACAGTAAATAGATTTTAGCGTGCCCGGTGGCCGGGGTAATGTGTAATATTTTTAATTGGATCGCGATCTCACTCCCGCCCATATTAATAATACGCGTCGCACAGTGGTGAGAGGGGTTTCACACTCTCGTCGTCGTCGGGGAACCCCCCTTTACGCGAACCAGGGCCAAGCAAGCGAGCCGGCACCCCTATAGCCTTCTCAGCCTCCCCGACACACTCGCGCGCTTCATCCCCCGGCGACGAAACTAACGCGGGGGCGCGCGCGCAGTGAAAAAAAAAAAAAAAAAAAAAAAAGCGCTTCGAAGCCGACTCTCTCTTCCTCGCGGGCGCGAAGGCCTCGAGCTCCTCTGCACCGGGAACTCGCAATTATTTTCGCGTTCCTTGTGAATTGTTGCTCTGTGAATTATTATTATTTTTTTTTCTCTTTCACGGCTCTCGCACGCACACACGACTAGTAAATTTCTTTCCTCTCTTTCGCGTTTTCGTGGAGGTATATATATGGATATAAAAAAGAGGTTTCTCTCTGGTTAGTCGCTCTCGGTGATTTCGCTCGCTTGCCGTTGGCTTAGCCATCGCGATCGTCCCGGGGGCTCTTTTGGCTCTGTCGCCCACCCGCCTTTTCTTCGCTCACTCGCTAGATCTGTTTCTCTCGGCCTTTTTTTTTTTCATAATTTTTCTTTTTCCCTTTTTTTTTTACTCGCGCGCACCGCGACGCTGCCTCCGGGCAAAGCATTAGACCAACGAGCGCGTCGTGAGAAAAATGCGTTGGGATTATGAAAAAAAAGGGAAAATAGCGACGTAGAGCTTCCTTCGTCGTTTAGAAGTCGAGGAAAAAAAAAAAAAAGAAATGGGCACAAGAGTCATATTGCGAACGGCGTGCTGGTTGGAGAAAAATTATTTCTAGTTGAAATAAACTCGGCATTATGGTATGGAGTGGAGCAACTTTTTGTTGGCTGCTTCGGTTCGACGGGTCGCGAAGTTTTTTTTTTTTTTTTTTTTTTTTTTACACGAAATTTCAATTAACCAATCATTGTTACGATCGAGGATGTAGCAAATTCAGCACTATAAGATAGAGTCGGGTAATTTTTTTTGTCTGATTTAATTCGACTCGTCGAATTTTTTTTTTTTTTTTTTTAAGAAGACGTCTATCATTATTGCGTTCGTAATATGGCAAATTCAGCTTAATGAGATACAATAAAGAGATTTTATTTTTGGATGCTTCGGTTTGGCGGGTTAGATTTTTTTTTTTTTTTTTTCGTTACGAGAAATCAATTAACTTGCAATAATTGCATTGGGGAACGTGGCGAAAGCATCGTTAAACATTGAACCGGTATTTATCGTGCGAAACGATCTGCCAGCAGCTCTAAACATCCTGACAAAGGCCTTTTAGATACTAATCTCGAAAAAAAAAAAAAAAACCCGGAGGCTCGTGGTTGCGTGAGAATGAGACATCTGGTCGTGAGATAAATAGATAAAAAAAAAGGCGGCTGCGGGAACTGTGGCTGTTTATCGCGATAAGAGATCTCTGACGAATCAAGAAAGATCCCACCTTTTTATTTTTTATACGACGAAGAAAAGAGAAGACAGAAAATGACGTCTCATTTTTGTATCTCAAGATGTCCATTGATATAGAATTCACGAGACCGGAAGTTGCTACCGTGTCAGCGGCCGTTTTTTTTTTTTTTTCTTCTTGATGGGGAAAATCGATTGTAAAATAACGAACTAATAGCGGAACTCGTTGGGGATTTAGAGAGGTTTATCGTGATATTTGAAGCGTCGATTCTTATGCGTCGGAATGGCGCTCTTTTCTCTGTCACTTTAGGCCTCTTTGCGACTCGAACCGACCGCTGAGTAAACGCGAGTTGAATCACAATTTTGTGTTGTTATTTAGTTAATTTTGATACCATAATTTCGTAAATAATAAAAGAATATTCTTCAACAGATAAGAGGTAATAAAAAATTATTCTCAATTTGCTGCATCAGGAATTTCGTTAATTTCGTAAATTCGAAAAATTGAAAAAATTCGCCAATTTTATCGGAAAATTACATAACTTGCTTTTTTTTAAACAAAAAAAGTTGCAAACTGAAAAAAATAAACATATATATACGAATACATAATTCAATTTTTTTTACGGCGTATGACTTTCGATTATAAGACAAAGAAATAATCATCATACGATTCATACGATTGACTCATTTGCTGATTCAATAATAAAATATTAATTCTTTTTTTATTTTATTTAAAAAATCATAAGGATTTTAACAAATAAAAAATTCAATATGCGAGTTTCGGTCGATTCATTTTTTCATGATTTGTCATCGTATGCGACAGAATTTCTTGGCGAAAGATTATTAAAAATACAATAATTTCTGTTTACGCGGCTTTCCTCGATAATTTTTAAATGAGCCGAAACAGTTTGACGAATTGATTTATTTATACCCGATCCGAGATTGCGGTGTAATACTTTACGAAGACATTTGGTTCTGAAAATTTAAATTTTGTTTGCCATTCCTTTGAATATTCTATTATTGAAACGCTTAATAAATGGAACCGCCACAATTCTAAAATGGACTATCAAAATACCAATTTTATGTCGTCATCAGTTGATTCAATTTTCAATGCCTTTTTGTTCAATTATTTCTTAAAAAGCAAGAAATTCCTCGGCAAAGAATTATTAATAACTAAACCAATGCAACTACGAAGTACTTTAACCTCAAAACAGTATTACAGAAACAATTCCACTGTTGTTTTATAATGGAATGATAGTTTTCAATGTTTTCGTTCGCAGAAAATTGTCACAATTCCCAATTTTCCGTTACCATTCAATACATTTTTTATGGCCTTTTTGGAACAATAAAACAATTAAGTACGTTGACTTTTAAAACATCGCAATCCGGTTTCACACCGAAATAATATTTTTCGATGATTTTGTTCGCCATCAATCGTTACCATTTTTTAAAGAAGCGCCAAAAATTCGAATTACAATATTAAAACCAATGTAACGTCACAATTTGGTACGTTTAATTTTTATCGGCTTTTCTAACAATCGGAAAAAAACTTCCACGGAGTATAATTCAGAACAGAATCAATGCAACGCGCCCTTTTCGACATCTAAAACAGACCAAAGTGTCCCATAATTGATTTATATCTGGTCCAATAATGGCACAATACTTTTCGATGACTTCGGGACCTGAATCGGAACGGTTACAATGTAAAAAAAAAAAAAATTCGCGATCAACGATTCACAAGAGACCCACTCCTCACCCAGTTGGACACCCGTCCAGCCGTTTTCACACGGAATTCTCGAACAATATGTCGCACGCGTTTGTTTGCCATTTTTTTTTTCATAGCACGTTTCAATGTATATTTTGTTATTATTCATTTCTCTCTCTCACTCGGACGAAGTAGGCAGCGGCACGCATACGGCAGGGGGGGGGGGGAGGATTCGCCAGTGAAGAGTGGCCACCATTTTGATTCGGTGCGAACGTTGGTTCACTTTTTAGGGGTGGGTTTGGCTTTTCAAGCGCGTCGGAGAGATTTGCCGGCCCCGATGCCCGGCTCTATTCTATTCTGTGGCCACCCCTCTTTTTTTTCTTTTATTTTTCTATCTCTCTTGTTGCCAGCCGACGTCCCGTGACATTTATTTAACAAGGTAACGTCGTTACGTCGTTAGCGGTAGATTAGGAGGGCGAGGGGACCCCCGGGCACCCGTGAAACACCTAACGACCAATAGAATTGTCAGGAACGATGAAAAAGGCTCTTTTTTTACTCGGTCCTCCTCCCGGACGAAACTTCTGTTACCGGTTCTTTGCATTTTGTAACGGATTTTATTCATGTTTTTTTTTTTGTATATCGAAGCATCGCGGCTTCAATGACTTTGGCAACCGGCATTTTTTGGACTGCAATTAGTAAATTGCGGAGCAGAGGCCCCGATTTTTTGGGGACACTGTACCAATAGTGGCCATTTTTCTTTGCAATTGTATTTCAAAATTGTTGGGTTTTAAAATTTTTTATTATTTATTTTTAATCCCGTATTGCGTATGTTGATGCCTTTGGTATCAAATGCAAAGTATTCGTATATTTTTTTTGTACGACATATATATTTTTTTTTATTATATGAAGGATTTGGTTCTTCTAAAAATGATATCCAAAAGAACATCAAAAGTGTGTAAATCGGTGAATTTACTTTGTTTTTCAACAGTTATCGGTACTTTTTAAAAATGATTTTTAATCGCACACTTTTTTTACTATGACTAAAAAATGTGTCATTTTCAAAAAATGTACCTATTTTTCGTTTTTGCACGTGCAATCGAATTCGATTTATTAAGAATTTATTCTTTCGGATTAATGTTTTCTTTTTTTGTTAATACGATTATGTTAAAATTTGTTTCTCGAAAATATATAAATGAAGAGATTAAAAGCGCTAAGAATCGGTATGTTTACCTATTCTTTACCATTTAACGGCATTTTGTATTTTTACGAACACTATTTTTATTACATTTTATTACATTACTATTTTTATAAACAATTTTATTCACAGCTAAGAAAACATATCCACGAATATCCACGAGTTCGATGATATTAAGACTTTCATTCTTTTGAAAATGGCGAATAAGCGGATATGGAAACTATTGGAAATTCATTCATTTATCTTATTTTTCATTGTTTGTTAGCGTTTTTTTTTTTTTGACAGTACATTGCATTAAAAGATTTATTCTTTCGAAAATGGCGAATAAAAGCGGACCACAAGTGCCTAAAATCCTTGTATTTATTTCATTCTTCACAATTACCTAATAGCGATTTTAATTTTTTTTGTAAAGTACTATATTTTTTTTGCACAATTTAAACTTTGTTTTCAAGATAAAAAAAAACGAATTGTCTTCATTGCGCAAGTTCATCGTATTCAATAATATTTTTAAAAAATTGTTCGTTAAAAAACGATAAAAAAAAGAGTAATTGATGAATCGGCTTCTTTGCCATTTATCAGCGTTTTCTTTTTTTGAAATGTTTCAAACAAATCTTTATGATTAAAAAAAAACATATCAATGTCTACTGTTTGCACGCGAGATGATTCTAGTAATTATAGTTCGAAGAGATGCACCGTTGCAGCTTTGCTCTTCAGATTGAATTTTTTTTTTATGGAGAACGGCGAGACGGGCGACGAGGTGCGATCGGCCTACAATAATTCCGATGGCAAGGGAGAGGCGAGGGGGTTGCAAATAACAAGGCTGCCGGCCATTAGCTTGAAGTCTCGCAAATGGACCGATTTCTTAACGATTTATTTAACCGCAGCTGTAGAGTAAATAGAGAAAAAGATTGAAAAAAAGTAAAGAATTGTGTACGAACCAACGAGAAATGAGTAGAATGAAGAATACGAATCGACAGTTCCGCTCTCTGTGACTCGTTCGCGAATCCCTTAACGAGGAATACAATTTTCCCTCGCAAGGTACTAAAAAAAATAAATAAACAAACGTAAAAATAATAAGAGAGTCGGCGGTGGAGGAGATTAAAAAAAAAAAAAAGAAATAGAGTTCGCAAGTAAATCCGAGTTTTCCCCAACATTTCTTGGCTTCCGGTGTTCGCTCGAGCGTCAACCGGGGATATCATTATCATTTAATTTTCATGTTTGCGCACTCCCTCGGCCACCATAAATATCAAAACCCTTGAACTCGTGTTCCCGAATACTTGCAGCGTCTTATTATAACGAGAAGCACTTTTCTCACGTATTATTCGCGCCATGATAAGGGTTGACATTATTTTTTTGTTTTTCTTGTTGTCAATCATAGATTAAAATAGAGATCATTATTATTTTTAACGCGAACTGGGTAGTTCGGCTCATTTTATCGGCAAATGGGTACCTAGACGTTCGCGTGAATTCGCGGCCATCCGAAGGGATTTCCATTTTATTTATTTTTTCAACGAAATCGTTATTGATTTTTTTCAAATTTAATTTAGTCACTTTTTCGTAACAAATCACGGTACTTGAAATGTAATTAATTAAAAAAAATATATGTTTTTATCGCTTTAATATATCAAGAATCGAATTGGTATAAAAAAATCTTAAATTACATAACCTTAATCTTCAATAATCAATTAAATAATAATAATAATTACATAATAATAATAAAAATGAAAAATAAATTGCGATTACAAAAATCTTAAATTAAATAACCTTAATCTTCGAAAATTAATTTAATAATAATTATAATATCATAAAATGTAATAAATTTTCAAAAAATTGTCATCTATCTCATATTATCCAAAAACAAATAACATCCTTTATCAAAGCCGCTCCATCTGCACAAATTCACTCGTACATTCATCCCCTGCAGAAACCTGCATTTATCTTTGGTTTCTTCTAAAGAGAAATCCCTTTTTAAACCAACGGTCGGTAAGTAAGAAATTCTTACCATCAGTCGATAACAACGATTTCTCCTCAAACTCCATCCGATAGTCTAGAAAAATTCGAATAGATTATTAGCCACGACAGATAAAAATGGCTGCAAACTTCACACCTCCAACGCTAAATTGTTTCGCCTTCTCGCTGTGCGAGGTATCGCGCGGCGCTATCAACGCAACCCCCGGATGCTCTCCTTCTCCCCCGGTTGTGCCTGTGCCGTTTCAAGTTGAATTCGACATTGACCGTCGAGGTGTACGGGCCGCGCGCAACCGCGTACCGCTTGTTATAGTTTACGATAATAATGACAGTGACACGCAAATCATCCGTGCGTTTTTCGCGTCACGGCAATGACAGCCTCGATACGATGATGTAAAGAAGCTAATTTTTTTTTTTCCACCGAGTCAGGGGCTGTGTGAGTGCAAAAAAAAATACGAAAAAAAATGAGTATTTCCCAGGACAGCGGAGCGATCATCGTCTGCAGGGAGGTCTTCGACGAGGCCTCCCATCCATCGAACGACGGTAAGTAAAAAACAAGTCGAACTCCTCATCGCTTTATAATTCATTAGATTTCTCTTCCACGCGACTAACTATAAACGCTGCGATATTACAAAATTCCCGAACGCTATAGAAAGAGCGAATCATCGTTGAAATATGCGAATTGTGTAATTCTGAGTATTGCGCAAATTTAACCAAAGCGGAGCCAAGTTATGATATTTCGTTGCGCGAAAGCGCGAAATAAATTCCCAGGTCGAGCTATCAAAAATCGGAGTTTCGCGAGGGTGCAAAGGTCAACGCGCATACGTCAGGGAAAGGGAAGGGACAGTCTCGAGACTTGGGTGGTTTTCCGCAATGAAAATTCCGCAGGGAGCCGCGGAAACTGCCATTAGACTAATGACAATTTTTTTTTTTCGTAATTAATAAATGGATTTTTTTCAATGTAATTCTCGATAATTATTTTTTATTTCGATAGAAGGATTTGTTTCTTTTATTTATTTATTTTTTTTTTTTTTCAATTATTCTCATGAGATGACTTTTATTACGATTTTGATAAAATGCATTTTTTTTCAGTTCAATTGTTTTTTATTCCAATGGAAGGGTTCGTTTTTTTTTTTTTAATCTCTGGAGATGACTTTTGTCACGATTTTTGGTGCCCTGTGAAAAAAGAACCGTTCGTTTGCATGACCGCCTCAACATTTTTTTTTTGTTTATTTACAAGTCGCGAGCTTATAGACGTGAGTGCCGAGACGGCTCTCGGACTGGCGTGCTGGTGCGCTGTACCGCAGGGAAAATCAATAGGGTCCGCAGTGCGGCGAAAATTTTGTCGTCTACGGTTCGCGCTTCCGCGTTTTTCCTCGGTGGTCTCTCTTTCTCTCACTGCTCGTCTCATTTTTTTTATTCTTGAGATTGGTCAGCCTTCGAAAATATTTTTTTATCAACTCGAGAATTTTTTTTTTTTTTTTTTTAACACTTATTCGACGGACGCGTTGCGGAGTTGTTGAGTAGCCAGAGAGACTTGCCGTTATGCATGTGTAAACGCAACGCTGGGGGCGCGCGGTTGGGTTGAAACTTTATCCACGAGGGACAGCTGGTGGTATCACCGGTGCCGCCTGACGTTTACCAATGCTGCACCCCCATACGTGACCCCTCCAGCACCTGCCGAAGAGTAGCCTTGATGGAATTTTTAATCGCGAACCTCACGAGGCTTTCTTAGCCTCGAGGTTTTTTTACATTCGCGGCTTTGAAGCTATCTACCCCCCCTACCCCCCCCCCCCCCCCCCCCCAACCCTCTCTGCTGTATGCGCAAAGCCTCTGTACTCGTCATTATGTCGGGGCTCGACGTGATGTTTGAATTATTTCGCGATTAATGAGCGAGAAACGCGGCGGGACACCTATGCATGGATATAGGGAATTAGATTTTTTAAATATTTTTCGTAATGATTATAATCATTTTTTTTAAATTTAATTATAAATTTCATTTTACAATAATTATTCTGACGAAACGGGAAAATTGATAAAAAAAAAAAAAAAAAATTTGACGTAAAATAAAAAAAAAATATAACCTAAATTTTTTTTTTTTTTTCGGAATACCCATTTTGTCTCGTTTTCCCTACTCGACTGATTTTTCGTTCTGAAATGCATGAAACTATTAAAAAAAAAACGCAAAAAAGAACATAATACTTAAATGTTTTGCTATTTCACAATTTCTCAATTTAACATTTGCTTCTAAAGCTTCTAACTTTTATAATAATCGGAATATCGACATGACAACTCCATTGATGCGTTGCTTACATCCTGACGTTTCGATTTCACTATCTTCGATTCAAAAAATATGAATTTTTGATAAAGTTATTCAGCGATAAAGACCTCGGGTACGTCAGACCCTCACAAACGACTTTAAAGCTCCGCAATAATAATTAAAGAGATAACGCCTTCTCCGCCATCGACTCATTTTATTTCTCATGTTATTTTTACTCTTCAACAACCTATAATTACGCGCCTCGATCGTTAATCGACGCAAAATTGTTACTGGAACGTGAAAAGGTCGGATACTTGGCTGTAGGGTAATTTCAAGGTGCGAGGGAGAGTAGTTAAGAAAAAAAAAGGGTTGAAAAAAAAAAAGAAAAAAAAATGTATCGAGGTCATCCCCGGGAACTGGTAGCGGCGTCGTGAGGGCGTTGATCCACTTTACTGAAAGCGTTTTTCCCCTCCCGTACGGGGGGAACGACTGCCGTTTGTGTTTACAGAGGTTCTCGATTACGCGAGACGTCTCGGGATCGATCCGGATGCGGAACCGCACCTTCTTGATCTCGCGCGCGAGGGCCTCATGGCCCCGTTGCCAAAGGGTTGGAGCCCCTGTCTCGACGAGGCCACTGGCGCGTGGTATTACTATCAGGCGAGTACGAGAACCACCACCTGGGAGCATCCACTCGACGCTCGAAACCGCGAGCTCGTCGAGCGCGCGAGAAACGGATTGGCCACTCGTCAGCTCAGTCTCGGTACGAAGTAATTGCATACACACACAGTATTAATTAAATTAGTAAAAAAAAAAAAATATATATATATATATGTAATAAAGATGCGATAGTGCAAGTAATTCGAGTACTTTCGTTCGTATTAAATTCTTGTCTAAACCTAATTAGATACCCCTTTTTAATTTCCGAAATCAGTTCTTTTTCTGTTAAAAAAAAAAAAAAAATCCAATTATTTAAATTTATTGAATTCACTAATTAATTTAAGAAAAAAGAAAATAATAATAATGTTGTATTTTTTTTTACGCACGCATGATATTTCCAAAGTATTTCAGTCCCGAAACTATGTCTAAAGTCGTTGCTCTATCGAAGATACGAGTATAACTTAGTCACCCGCATAGACTGTGTTTTTTTTTTGTATAGATATCGTTTCGTATGTTTGCTCCACGATCGCGAGTCGGTAGTAGTCCATCGTGATGTTTGGGTCGTTAAAATAATAGTTGGAAGCCTCATTGATATTTCTCGTTAGCTTGTTATCTCCGCCGTGATTCCAAAAGTCACAGATCTCCCGGGAGCGCGAACCGAGTGATTTATCGATCTTTCGAAAACAAAAAAAAAAAAAATACGGACGTAGAAACGATAACGAAATACCCGCGTGTAACCGTTGGAAGACACGAGTCATTGGCGTGTCGAACAGTCGGGGGTACAGTGGTTTCACATCAGCGCGGTAAACCGAGCGTCACGTTCGTTAAAGTACCTCTATGGGGGGAGGAGGAGTAGTGAGTGGGCGGCGACACGTTATTTAACCGTAGAATCTCCAACAAGGGGGATTCCCCGTCGTTGACGACGTTTTTCTGCTATCAAGTGTCAAAGTAACTGCCGGGCTGACCGAGTGTGTTAATCGGAGGAGTGGGGGGGGGGGGCCACGGGAGTTCGACCAATTATCGGCTCGGTGTGGGAGAGCCTTCACGCTTCGCGTCTTCACAGAGAGGCTTCTCGCCAATACGATTATTTCGATCTTCTATTTGTAGGTAGATACCGGCATTGTTAAGCGCATATCTGACGACACGCTTTTGTAATTTAATTAACATTGCGTGACAATGTTTTTTTTTTTACCCTCGGAAATAAATCTTTAGAGATATAAATAGCTTATCGTTATCCAATCATCGAAGCTTATAGTTCCGGAAGTTCATTAATAAGCAATTTTTTCCAATCAGCGGATTTACTTACCGACCGAGTTATGTATGCGGAGTATTTGACATAGTAAACTGATTATGCAGTAGAGATTAGAGGTTAAACACGTCAACAAGTAGAGTTATTAGTTGGCAGAGTTGTCCGTCGTAGTCATGTAAATATGCCTGTTAATCGCTTTTGGGAAGCTTATCATCGAAGCTTATAGTTCCGGAAGTTCATTAATAAGCAATTTTTTCCAATCAGCGGATTTACTTACCGACCGAGTAATAACTGCGAAGTATTTGACATAGTAAACTTATTATTCAGTAGAGATTAGAGGTTAAACAACGTCAACAAGTAGAGTTATTAGTTGGCAGAGTTGTCCGTCGTAGTCATGTAAATATGCCTGTTAATCGCTTTTGGGAAGCTTATCATCGAAGCTTATAGTTCCGGAAGTTCATTAATAAGCAATTTTTTCCAATCAGCGGATTTACTTACCGACCAAGTAATATATGCGGAGTATTTGACATAGTAAACTTATTATCCAGTAGAGATTAGAGGTTAAACAACGTCAACAAATAGAGTTATTAGTTGACAGAGTTGTCCGTCGTAGTCATGTAAATATGCCTGTTAATCGCCTTTGAGAAGCTAATCATCGAAGCTTATAGTTCCGGAAGTTCATTAATAAGCAATTTTTTCCAATCAGCGGATTTACTTACCGATCGAGTAATAACTGCGGAGTATTTGACATTGTTAACTTATTATGGAGTAGAGATTAGAGGTTAAACACGTCAACAAGTAGAGCGATTAGTTGGCAGAGTTGTTCATCGTAGTCATGTAAATATGCCTGTCAATCGCCTTTGAGAAGCTAATCATCGAAGCTTATAGTTCCGGAAGTTCATTAATAAGCAATTTTTTCCAATCAGCGGATTTACTTACCGACCGAGTAATATATGCGGAGTATTTGACATAGTAAACTTATTATTCAGTAGAGATTACAGGTTAAACACGTCAACAAGTAGAGTTATTAGTTGGCAGAGTTGTCCGTCGTAGTCATGTAAATATGCCTGCCAATCGCCTTTGAGAAGCTACTTAATTATATATTTCGCTTCAGACATAGTCAAGCTGTAGATATGAGAAAATATTATTTCGAGACTATTAAGCACGCTAATGAATGCTCCGGTCTTTGATAGTATGCAACTCGAGAGTAGTAGCTGCTGCTTGGATATAACGTAGAAGAGAGCTTTCTTTTCTCCTTTCTCTCTTGTCGGTGGTTGTGAATCTCGTTGACTTCAAAGCCCCCTGAGCTCTGGAGTACTTCCTACTCGTACGAGCGGCCGGTACTAGTCCTCTCCTTCCTCGGTACTCCAACGAGCATCGACTTTCTTCTTCCGGGATGAATAGAGTCTCGAGCGGCACACGGTCTCTTCTGTTTAAGATTTAAAAAAAGAAAAGAGAGAAAACGAAACACACGTCTTCTATATTTATGCGCAGACGATGACTCAAAGACAACGGCGAAAGATTTGGAATCCCACGAGGAAGCGACATTACCCAAAGAAATATCCGCGTCAAAGGTACCGATCACAACTACAAAGATACCAACGAAATTGGCACCCCTGCGAAAACCCGGTCTTGAACCGATCGTTCGTCGCAAAGATTCGAGTGTCGATCGTCAAAATCGGCGGAGCGCCAATGCCGATGCTTCCAAATCGGATAACAATAGCGTAAGCTTAATGACCGATCGAGCCGCGAGAGACTACACCAACATCGTATTCAAGGATCCAAAATTTTACGAGACACCGAGACTGTTGGACAGTCCCGAGAGGGAGATGAAGCTCCAGGAGATCGTTAAGAGATCGGAATCCATGAGTCCGCGATACGAGAAGGATTGGGAACAATTGTCATCCAAATTCACATCGGAGGAGAACGTAATCGATATCGATAAATTAAGCGCGAGTTCCTTGACGCGATCGGAGACTAAACAGTCGATCGAGAAATTCGACAAGGAGAAACATCCGCGGAATCTCAGTCAACAGAAGGAATTGACGCTTAGCGGTGGTGGCGCGATGTTTCTGAAGAGCAACAGAAGCCGCGACAGCACACCCTGCCAGGAGGCAGCGAGACTCGAAGACTTTCAACTGGCAATCACACCGGCGAGCAGCAGCGATAACGCCGGTAACTTTCCAAGCGAGAGACCCAAATCGATTCTACGGGAAAAACCTGCCGAAGACGGTGAGTGAAAAAAAGTAAAGTCAGAGCGCACGAAAAAAAAAAAAAAAAAAAAAAAAAAAACGTACACACAAAGCTTCCCTCCGCTTGGTCTCTCGGCAATCCAGCCAAACTGATAACTGTGCAATTTCGCTAAAAAAAAAAAAAAAAAAAAAAAAAAAACAAAGTTAGACATTCGCAAAAATGCCGCGAGACCAGCTTCCTCACCTACGCTAATGCCTTGAAGATGACTTGATAGATGCTTAGAGTGCTCCACAAACAAAAATCAATTAGAAAATCGCAAAGGTGCCGCGAGACCAGCTTCCTCACCTACGCTAATGCCTTGAAGATGACTTGATAGACGCTTAGAGTGCTCCACAAAAAAAAAGAAAAAACCGTAGAGTGCACGCTAAAAGGATTCCTTGTATTTGTTGATTCGTAGAAGATGAAAGAACATCCGTGTCTTCGGTGAATCGGTTGAATTGTCTTTGATGTGTGTTGCCTTGTTGCTCTTTGATCTTTGATTTGTTTTTAACTGTTGAATCAAAAACGAGTCCGAATATTGCAGAAGAACGGCCAACCGACGAGGAGCGCAAGAGCGTCCGCTTCGATCTCGAGAAAGATCCCGAGGACATCAAATTCACCTTTTCCGTATTCGACGACGACGAGACCGCCGACAATTCCGATTCTGATTCGGACGAAAGACGCGAATTTGGACCCAAGAAACGGGAATCATTTTACATGGGTCTCCGTAGGGTGGAATCACAGACAAGGGTTGGCGGATCTGGAATCTTAGGACGTTCCTGGCTGACGAATTTCGACGATGAGAAAGACATTGACGCCAGCAATGACAATGACGTAGCCGAGCAATCAGATAATGCAGAGAAACAATCAAAAGTCATCAATCATAACGATGCAAGTCCTCGGGAAGAAACGAATTCCGAGGAACGATTGGACACCAATGGCGATACCAACGAAAAGGATTCACCGCGCGATGATTCTTCAGGATCGAAGATGGACCAAACGCCGAGAATCAAGAAGGTGATCGGTAAGAGATTTGTGGTCGAAAACGTCACGGAGAAGGAGCATCTCAGCCAATTGGTCAAAGTGGAGACCAACGACACCGAAGAAAAGGATGATATGCCTACCAACAAGTTCGGCAACGTTCGGAACATCGATATCTTTTCCAAGAGCGAAACCGACAGCACTGGTGGTCGCAGCAGCATCCAGGAGGACACTAAGTCCAGTTTGTTGGACGAGATACGGCGAAGCAAGGAAAAGATGTTGGAGAGCATGAAGAAGAGTGATCAGAGGGTGAAACGCGACAAGCAGAGGGAAAGGGATGAGGTCTATCATCTGGCAAAGCTGAGGCACGATCTGGAAGCTGTAAGCCAGGAACGCGGAAGATCTACTCGTGGTTATGATGACATCAGAAGCTCGATGAACAAACAGCACGAAAGAGACTTATCGGCCTTCAAACGCGAACTGGAATCTAATCTCGAGAGTTCCAAAAGAGAAATGGAAGCTAAATTTGAGGAGGAAAAAGTCCAGTTGGAGAGGGATTTGGAGAAAAGACTGGAGGAATTCAAGTCGGAACTGACGAAGAAGGAGGCGGAAGAGATCAAGAAATTGGCGGCTGAAATGGATGAGTTGAGAATCGAGAATCTTAAGAAAGTGAGGAACGAACTGGAGATCTGTTACGAGAAGGAGCGACAGGACATCCTGGAGAATCTTAAGACGGAACTCGATCAGAGAAAACAGGAGTTGTTGGATCTGAGGAATCAGGAGATGGAGAAACTTCAGAGCGAACATGACAAGGGTTTGGTTGAGGAAAAGATCGTCAAACTAACCGAACACGAGGTCAGCAAACAGCACAACGAAAAGATCGAAGCGATGAAGAAAGAATTGGAGAAGGAATTCGATGATTTGAGAAACGAACTCAGGACACAGCAGAGAGAGAAGGTTACGAAGATAACGGAAGATCATGAGAAGTGCTTAGCTGAGATTCTGAGAGATTTTAGGATGGATGTACGTATTGATTTTTATCAATGTTTGCTTAAGGTAAATGCTTCTTCTGCGGTCCATTTTAACATCGGTGGTCAGTTCACGATGTTGGGCACTTGAAAGAGCGTTTATCTTATCAATTTTTGGTTTTTATCATTCCTGTTATTAATTGAGATTTCTGTTCTTTAAAAAAAAAATCGCAGGAAGCCCTCGCGAGAAAAGTTTACAAACAAAGACTGGAGGAGATAAGGTCGGATTTTTCTCGCGACACGGATAAGGAAGCGAAGAAACAGGCTGAAAGAGTTTCGCGTCAGGATACCGTTGATTTTGAGAAAATACGATGCGAAAAGCGCCTCCTGGAGGACAAATACAAGACTCTGAAGGACAAGTATTCTAAACTCAAGAATGACGTGAGACTCGCAGTCGAAAGACGCAGCAAGAGAAAGGAGGGCAACGCGACTACTTCGGAAACTGAAAAATCAACTTCCGCGAGAACGAGAACCGAGAGAACTGACCCATCGGATCAAAAGTGAGTCTATCACGATGTGTTATGTCATTGTTTACGGATTCATGAAAGCACCGCTTTTTTAAGGGGGTCCATCGACCTCGTACTTTTTTTTTATTTAGTAAAAACGAAGAATTTTTTTTTTTTTTCAATTACGAAAAAATTTAGAAATTTTTTTTATAATTAAAATTTTTTTTTTTAAATAACATAAAATTCCGAAAAAATTTAGATAAAAATCGATTTTTACCAATTTTTTTTCGTAATCCCCCGAATACATGTACCATCCAGAAAAAAAATCATCAATTGATAAGTTCCGATAGTTTTTGAGAAAAAAAAATTCAAAACTCGTCCCAAATTTTGAAGCATCAGGTAGATGAACCCCCTTAACCAATCGCGCACCAATCGTTCCTCCCCATTCATAGATTTCTCAACGCTTCAACGGACAACTAAAAAAAAAAAACTTTTAATAATCGAAATATTCGATATTGAAAAAGCTGCATAAGCAACCAAAATACATCGATAATGCAAAAACGAAATATTGAATAAAAAAAAAAAAAAAACGAAAAAAATTATCGTTGAAGCGTTAAAAAAAATTAATCAATCGTTAGTAAATAAATATTAATAATAGTTTTAATAGAAACAAAATATGCACCACCATTCCGAACATATTGTCGTAGTATCTTCACGGTCGTTAGAATCATTTGCGAACTAATTTTCATTTACAACATCCCGACAACTAAACACGCTTAATCGTTCTTTGTGGTGAATTAATGATTGCCGATATAAAAAAAAAATTAAAAAAAGACCGTAAAGATGCTGATTTCATGCCCATGCGATTCGCCCTAATGTCTGGCTATAGGCCTTAACTCGTACCTTCAGGGCATCGCCCACGAATACACGCTCGACCGCGAATCAAGGATTCGGAAGGACTCAGCAATCGGCAGGTGAAGCGAGTAATCAAAATCAGGCGCACAGTATCGTCGACGATTCGGACGGCGGTCAAAGATCGGCATCGGGATTTCCAAGAGCGTCCGGTTGCAATGTATCGTCGGCCGGAATGGGCGACTGTTCGTCGAGGAGTTCGGTAAAATTTGAATCCGACGACGCGACGACCGCGAGTGAAACCGTCAATTCGAATATATTGAAGAACAAGAGAAAGAGTTTTGCCCGACGAGCATCGAGTACAGCGAAACAATCGCAGCACAACAACAACAACGTTAGCGGAGCGGACAATCCTGTTGAGAACATTAGAAAACAATTGGAAAAACTCGAGGATCTCGGCGATCAATTGCCGAGCAATGAGACCGCTTACACGCTTCGTTATCCATTTCAGGATAAATGTGAGTCTTCAACAGTCAAAAAGAAGTTTATGCTATTGTTAAGGGTGCAAAATCAATTGTGAAATAAGTGGGAAAAGTTCATGGAAACTAATTTGCCGTTTATTTCATTTGTTTTTTTTTTTTTTTAGCCCCGGCAAACGCTTCCTCGGAATTGGAATTTTTCAGGCATCGTATACACGTCGAGAGAGACTCGGTGAAACGCGCCAGAGAAGCTCTGAGAGTTCAGAGAAGCGCTTTTCAGAGTCGGCAGAGAGCGTGGAAGCAGAGAAGCGCCAGGGCTACTCTGGAACAATTGGTGCAGGTAAATTGAAGAAAAATCCATTGAAAGAGTCGGATAACGCAAAAAAAAATCGGAAAAAATCAATAAAAATCAATTTAAATAGCAGAAAAATTTTACAAAAATGTATAAAAAATTTGTCAAAAATTGAATTTTTTTTTTTTAAATCAAAAATTTGTCAAAAATTGAATTTTTTTTTTTTAAATCAAAAATTTGTCAAAAATTGAACAAAAAATTAAAAAATCAAAAATTTGTCAAAAATTGAAAAAAAAAATTAAAAACCAAAAATTTGGCAAAAATCAAAAATTAATTGAAAATCAATCGGAAGTTTGTCCAAAATTGATAAAAAATCTGTTAAAATCAGAAATAAATTTAAAAAATCCGATTTTGGAAGGATTTGCAACGATTATTATTTTTTTTTTTTAGGAGGAACGCGAACTATCCGACATGGAGGTCAGTCTTCATCGAACGAGAAGTCTTCTCGGCGAAAAGGTGATTTACTTGAGACACTTGGAACAGTCACTTGAGAGAGTTGCGAACGCCAAGAGAAACGAAACCGAATCAATTCCGCTGAAGAACGACGAAATAACGTTGAGCGACATGTCGAGCGCGAGCAGTGGATTCAGCTCGACGGATCTTGGAACCGATACTTTCATAGGTTTGTTTATCGCCGACAAATAAATACCGATAGATGAGTCAATGATTTTTTTGGATGTTAATCTATCGTTTGGTTCGATGCTATAGATAAACCGGATCATTATCAGGAATCAACGGAGATAATAGCGAGTCTGGAGAATCTCAATTCGGAGATACGCGAGATTTGGGGCGTTTTGAACAAACGTCAGGACAACAACATTCCTCCACCGCCGACGCTCATGTATTCCGATCTCGGATGGCTACCTTTTCAGCACCTGACAACGCAGTCGAGCAATGTGCAAGGTAAGGAAAAAAATCAGTTAAAAATTGATGAAAAAATCAATTAAAAATCATAAAAAATTGACTAAAAAATCAATTAAAAATTACCAGAAATTGATAAAAAATCAATAAAAAATCACTAGAAATTGGTAAAAAATCAATGAAAAATCATCAGAAATGAGAAAAAAATCAATAAAAAAATGATGAAAAAATCAATTAAAAATCATCAGAAATTGGTTAAAAAATCCTCAAAAATTGACTAAAAAATCAATTAAAAATCACCAGAAATTTAAAAAAATCAATCAAAAATTTATCAAGTTTCCCAAAAATCAATAAAAAATTACAAGTCTCAAAAAAATCAATTCAAAATTAATAAAAATTGATCGAAAAATCAATAAATCGATTTACTTATAAAAAAAATCAAAAAAATCAACAGGATTTGGTACACCGAATATTCAGTCGAACATTCTGTCACAATTGACAGCGGCGCATCCGCCGACGACAACGACGCAGAACATAATAGCTCAGTACGGTCCAAACAGTGGTTTTACAACGAGTGTTGGTAGCGTCGAGCGCGGAGCCTCGAGTCTGATCGAGAGAACGAGACACATGAGGGATTGGCTGAGACAGGCGAGAATCGAAAGCACGGATCTCATAAGTCCCGGACAAGCGACTCTCTAAAGTCCCAAAAAAAAAAAAAAAAAAATCAGTCCCCTCCCCTCTCTCTATCTCTCTTTGTAATATTTTTTTTATAATTTAGTTGTATCGATTCGTAAGTAAGATTGTCATTGTTCCGTTGAATTGCGAAAAAAAAAAAACAAAGGGGCCTCGAGCTTTATTTACAAAAAAAAAAAAAAAACGGCAACGAATAACGAATTTAGCAAACGGAGAAACATTTATCCAGACTAATCGCGTCGTTCTAAAAAAAAAAAAAAAAAAAAAAAAATCCAGAGTTCGAAGAGCGACGATGATTTTCTTTCCTACTTGTCCGAAGCTGTGAAACAGGTCGAGCGTGTATTTTACCTCAAAACACACTCCATACACATATATATATATATATATATTCAATAATGAGTACAACAAATTTCTTTCATGTAAATATCAAAAAAAGATCGTTGACGAAAAAAAAAAAAAGAAAAAAGATATTCACTTTTTCCCTGTAAAACTTTCGAAATTAATTTTTATTACCAATAATCGAATGTAATATATTTAAAAATCGTATATGATATATATAATAAATATATATATTTCAGATTGTTTATAGGGAAACAGTAAAATGAAAAAAAATTATATATATATAATAATAATAATAATAATAACAAAAAGTTTCGATTGATATTCTTCAAGTCTACGATGACTCTCTCTCAGGTTCGTCGAAAGATTATACAAAAATATATATACATAAATATATTACCGATTAACGTCTCGATTGCCAAAAAAAAAAGAAAAAAAAAAAAAACCAAAAACTTAATCACAATTATACAATAAAATGTAAAACAGATTGAGTATAATATATATAATTAGCGGAATCGAACGAAGACGAATTTCTTGTAACGAAATACCAAAGGAAAGCCAAAACCAATCGCATCGAAATAATTACGTTATATTGTAACGATTGGGATAAAAATGGAAAAATAACTCATTGTGCATAAATTATACAGATTCCTCTTTGAATAGTTTAAAAAAAAAAGAAAAAAAAAAATGAATTATTACGATATATACGTAAACAAAGAATTGTCCCCATTCGAGATTTTACGATCGTAGAAATTTAGATTCCACCAGTAGTTACCGTCCTTAGATTATACAAATTGTCTATTTATTAGTAAAAAAAAAAAAAAAACAAAACAAAACAAAACAAAAAAAATAACACGACTACTTCCCGCTGAAACTCGCGTATCTTGCGCTATGCGTAAATTACGTCGCGATTACAGCTTATCTTCCGTAACTCCTTCCTTTACTCGTTCCATATTTCCGATAAAAAAAAAAAAAAAAGAAAAAACTAACATTCCTCCCCCCGACGCATTCTAGTCAATCGCGCTGCTCTGCAAACTGCGATCTATGATCGATTCATAGTTCCGCGTATCAAAGTCACAACAGCAGCAATTCCTTCAAAACTAAAAATAAAAAAATATTTAATTTTTTTTTTTATTTTTGTTGTGCAATTGAATTTTTTTTTTTTTCATCTAAAAATGTTAATTAAAGCAAATTAAAAAATTGTATATGAAATACTTCGCGATAAGGGATGATCTCCCGTGAGTACTCTTTGCTCCCCTATTTACCGATAAACAAAAAAAAAATCCCGAAACGTTCCAATTAAGAACTCCGCTAGAAAAAATGGAAATGCAAGCAATTATCAATGCATAAACACGCGCAGCAATATCAAAATACAGCGGTACTTTCAAAACTTAGAAATAGGGTTGTTTCTTTTTTTTTTACGTTTGATTGTGCAATAAATTGAATTTATCGATCAGGTGTTGTAATTCATTTCCTTTACGACGATTTTTTAATTTTTTTTTACGACGATTTATGAATTTTTTTTACGACGATTTATGAATTTTTTTTACGACGATCTTTTCATTTTTTTTACGACGATTTTTTCATTTTTTTAACGACGATTTGTGAATTTTTTTAACGACGATTTTTTCAATTTTTTTTACGACGATTTTTTCATTTTTTTACGACGATTTTTTCATTTTTTTTACGACGATTTTTTCATTTTTTTTTAACGACGATTTTTTCATTTTTTTAACGACGATTTATGAATTTTCTTACGACGATTTTTTCATTTTTTTAACGACGATTTATGAATTTTCTTACGACGATTTATTAATTTCCTTTCGCAATTTTCGCACGAAGGGGAAACGACTACGTCGATTCCGGAAATACTTTGCAATCGATGTGTTTCTCTTCGCAACTATCGGCGTTATCCTCGAACGTTTCTTTCGTCGGTAGCCACGAAGTCAAGTCGAATCCCCGACTGAGAGTTTCGTTGCGCAACGAGTTCTGCGCCGCTAATATTACCGGCGATGTTTTGCACATCAGCAGTCTTATGCAAGCGGAATCAAAGCCGTCCAATCGGTCGATCAATTGACTCGGTAACGCCGGATCTTGCGATTGGTGCAACAAATTTTGGATCTGAAAGGAAACAGTCGAATAATATTAAAAAAAAAAAACATTTTAAATGCATAAAATTACTGTTTAGCGATTTTACTCGTTCGTTTTTGTTTCCCACGATAAATGACATCGGATCGAAGGGCGTCTCCTCGCTTCGACCTGAAATTTCTTCGGTCTTCGGTGTCACATCAAACAGAGAACTTATCTGTCGAAAAAATATCAGTAATTTATAAAAAAAAAAATGATAATAATAATTTTTATTAAAGTCGTAAAATTATTTTAGTACTTTTTTATTGTTATTTTTGAGATTTGTTTCGTAATAATTGGTGAATTTCAATTTAAAAAAAAAAATTTATTAATATAAAAAAAAAGATGTTAATACAATTTTATTATTTTTACCACGAATAATAATTTAAATTTTTTCGATCCGTTTTTTTTATTAATGAATTTAATAATTACTGAGAAGACTTTTGACGTACCATTTGCGCGAGAAATATGACGCTGTTTACAGCGATCGCTGTGACTCTCGGTGATTCCAAACCTAAGAGTCGGAAGAAACCGGAAACGAGATTGGTTGCCTCGGAATTCTTCGGTGCCCTGTCTGACTTGACCCCGTCGTCGCCGCGTCTTTGGCTTTTGTTTCCGTGGCCTAAGCTCTTCGATACTAAATCAGCGATTTCTTTAGCAGTGTCCAAGTAACTCTTCGCATAACGCAGCCCGGTCTTAATTTTGTCGAGAACACCTGGAAAAAAAAAAAAATGTATTCTATTTGAAAAAAAAAATGATAATAATTTTCATTCGAAAAAAAAAAAATTATTCTATTTGAAAAAAAAAATGATAATAATTTTCATTCGAAAAATAAAAAAAAATTAATTCTATTTGAAAAAAAAAAATGATAATAATTTTCATTCGAAAAAAAAATTAATTTTATTATTATTGAAAAAAAAAAAAAATTAATTTTATTATTATTGAAAAAAAAAAAGAAATTAATTTTATTATTGAAAAAAAAAAAATTGAATTTGTTGTAAATTTCGATATTTTTACTGACTTTACCATCATTTTCACTCGCAAGAACGATACTTTGACTTAAAATGACGACAACGAGGAGAATCGAAAAAGAAGACATCTTCTCAGCTCGGCGCTTCGTTCGGCACTGAAAACCAAAATAATTCTATCGCCCAGCTATACTAACGGGTATTTGTGTCCTGCGAGTAATTAAGTGCAATTATTTCCAGCAACTTCCCCGAACCGAATTCCCGGAATCGTGTTTAAGAACCATCGTTTAACGCGCTCCGTTAACCATGCAAGAAGTCTCAACGGGTTTCGAGATTGTCGCCGTAGGTGTCACATACCGAGTTCGAAGCTACGCGCGAACGTCGACTGTTCACCGAAATGTTTCGTTGTAAATTGTTGCTTTTCGTATTCTGCGCCTCATATATCGTTGTCTTTGCTACCAATGACAAGATGAATTTGTTTATGGAAGAAGTTCGCAGTCTCAGTGAACTTCCGTTGAATCGACTGATCGAAATTAAATCGACTTTATTAGGAACTGAAGGTAAGTAAAAATTCTACACATTTGCGAATACTCGGGAACTTTCGGGAAATTTTCGAACGTTTGAACGATTGAGAAATGTATAAATAGTTAAAATAATAACAATATTTATACATAGAAAAGTATTAAAAAATAAATAAAAATAAAATCGTTCGATCGATCGATCGATTATCGATATAGTTAATCGGAAAATTCGTGAATAATCGATCTTTGTAAAATTTCGGAATAGTGGAGTTATTGGAAAGTATATGAATACGCGAACTATTGAAAATCTATGAATACTCGATTATCGTAATAATTGTGAATACCGAATCATTTAAAAAATTGTGAATACTTGAGCGATTGCACCTGTTGCAAACAGGAGAAGAAGAATCCCGAAGCCTTCAAGTACCGAAGAGATCGACCGCTCTATCCCTTCCAACGGCTCTGCCATTCAAGAGATTGAGTACAAAAAAAGCTCTTAGACGTCACGAGGATTCTTGGGACGAGAAAGGAAAGGACACGAAGATATCGAAGATCTTTCAACTCGCCGTAACGGCACTATCTTTTCTCGCTTTCGGTGGATATCTTCTCACATTGATAATCACCGCTATAAGAAGAAATGCCAATATGGCAAATGGAAATAACGTTATCGTTTTTTCGGTACGAAGACTCATCTAATAATTTAATTCACATTTTTTATTCGAAAAAAAAAAAATTTATTTCAATTTTTTATTCGAAAAAACAAAATTTATTTCAATTTTTTATTCGAAAAAAAAATGTTATCTCAATTTTTTATTCGGAAAAAAAAAAAATTTATTTCAATTTTTTATTCGGAAAAAAAAAATTGAAATTTGAAAATTGAAATTGAAATTAAAATTTGAAAATTGAAATTTTTTGACAAATTTTGTTTTTTTCACAGAATCTCGCGAATTTGCAAAAAATCAAAAGACCGAAGAGACACGCGTGGATAATCGATCCGATGGAAAACGATTTCGATACCGATCGCATGTACCGAGGAATGATAATGCTGTCGCAGGGATACTCGATGTACAATAATCATTGATTAATATAATAAATTTTTCGATCTATAAATTTATTATTATATCGTTGAATCATCGGCGAGTTTATCGGGAGGAAAAAAAAAATCCTTCAAAACGCCTCACTTCGGTTCGCTCGTTCGATCGTCCGCGATATCCTAAAACCTAATAAAATCGAATAGTTGGTAGCGTTGTGTATCATATGCGAAAGAATATTCTCGGCGTGTGGGTTTGGAGAACCGCGAAGCTTAACAACGCCTCTCCAAATAAACATCTAAGTGACTGTATACAAGAGTCTTGGGATGTATACGAAGATAACCATATGGCTTCTCGGAGATAAAATCGGTCATCCTTACCCACCCTCCCCCCTCCTCTACTTTTTATTCTATTAATTCACTGACGAATAATTCCCGTTCGCGTTGTTTCGATTTTGCTTTTCGAATATTGATTTTCGATTCTCGAAGTATTGGAAAACTTATAAATACCCGAATTATTGGAAAATCCCTCAATACCCAAACTGTTGGAAGTGTATGAATACTCGGAAATGTACAATTATTGAGAAAATAGGAATACTCGATCGATTATCTTAGAAATCATCGATATATTTAAAATTTAGGAATTATCGAAATATTGAAAATTTAGGAATTATCGAAATATTGAAAATTTAGGAATTATCGAAATATTGAAAATTTAGGAATTATCGAAATATTGAAAATTTAGGAATTATCGAAATATTGAAAATTTATGAATTATCGAAATATTGAAAATGTAGAAATTCTCGAACTATTGAACTATTGGTATACGATGATAAGCCATATGGCTTCTCGGAGATAAAATCTTTTTATTCCATTAATTCATCGAGGAGTAATTTTCGTTCGTTTCGTCTTCGGCTCTCCTGTTCAGTTAATCGATCTTTTCGTTTAAAAAAAAAAAAAAAAAGGATTTCAAATCCAATAAGATTTGTATTCTTTTTCTTTTCATTTTTTTTTTTTTTTTTTTTTTTTTTTTTTTTTTTTTTTCGATAACTGCGAAGTTCGAGTTGTGTAAATATCAATATCGTAGATAGACGAGAAAATCGATTGGATTATCGATTGTTTCCAAGGATTCATCGATCGTTTGGAAAAATAAACCGCGGGACGAAATTAGCAACGCCGACACGACGGTGCAAAAGTAACTGAGTGTCAGAAGCTAAAACCCGTGTAGATCCGAAGACGTAAGCTTCTTCGAAACAATGATCTACCGGTATTTATTTTCGCAGCATCCGAGATTACCCTCTCGGGGCTTCTGGACCAATCTTCGCAGAGGCCACGCCCGTCCCTCGTTTGCCTAACGAATCCGTGAACGAGGAATCGAGTGCGGATGCTCTCGGGTTCTTCGCTTGACGATGACGATTTTTCGTTTACCCGACGAAAACGTCGAAATTCTCAACGAGATACTTCGACGGAGACAAACGTGAAAATCTTCGAGTCTTTCATCCCTCGAGCGACAGTTTCGAATTAACGCGCGTCGGTTAGTCGGACTTATAAAGCAAAGTTTACTTTTTTTTTAAATTATTATTATTATTTTTTTACGATTTCGATAAAATTGCAATTTTATTAGGATAAGAAAAAAGGAATATAATTTTATTAATGAAAATGACGCGGTAATTAATAAGTGTTATTACAGTGAAAAAAATAAATAAATAACGAGTGAATTTGTGAAGAATAAAACAAAATGGAGAGTTACGATAGTCAGAGTTCAATTGCTACGACTTCGCCGTTAAAATTCGGCATCGATAGGATATTGTCGAATGATTTTTCATCGAAAATTTCGGAGGGGAGAACTGTTATCGCGCAATACGGATCGAGATCTTGTCCGTGTCCCGGAAGTGGCTGCGAACCCTTTCAAGAATTGGCTGCATTGTCACTTTCGCAGTCATCCACAGCCGCGAGTCGCGGTGCAACGAATTATCCGACGACGATCGATAATTATGGACATTTTTATCGATCGCCACCCGTACGACCCGTTCCGAGAGGTGAGTTCATGATTTTCAAAAAAAAAATTAATAAAATCAAATAAATTAAAATAAAATGTATTAAGTTAATAAAATTCATCGAAATGACATTAATTATTACTCGTAAATCGAATTATTCGTATAAAAAAACAAAATTTCACGAAATGGTATGAAAACGATTTTTACGGAATAATTTTACGCACCGTACGTTACGTAAAAATAAAATTAATAAAATTCATCGAAATGACATTAATTATTACTCATAAATCGAATTATTCGTATAAAAAAACAAAATTTCACGAAATCGTATGAAAATGACTTTTACGGACTAATTTTACGTACCGTACGTTACGTAAAAATAAAATTAATAAAATTAATAAAACTCATCGAAAGGACATTAATTATTACTCATAAATCGAATTATTCGTATAAAAAAAACAAAATTTCACAAAATGGTATGAAAAGGACTTTTACGGAATAATTTTACGTACCGTACGTACGTAAAACATAAAATTAAAAAAAAATAAAAATCACGAAAAATACAGAAAGAGTTAAGTCCCTTTTTCGGTAATGTGTGACTTGCGTCATTAACAAAATCGACCATATGGGCCCCGAGAGCGTGTCGTCTCTCCTCGATACCACCGGGCATGGCAAGTAGGCCATAATATTTACGTACCAGCGTATTCTCGTGTTTCCTGCCCCTCTGTTTAAACGACATCTTAAGTGCCCCACCGTCGCGTTTACGGTAGCGGTAAACAGCCGCGGTTGGCGCAGTCGAGTTTTCCCCGGTTCGTTAAAGATCTGGGGTGGGCCTCTCCATCGCCCATCGTGTTCTCGTCTCATCTCGCGCACTGTCTCCGTAACTCTTCCATCCACCCGCTCCAGACTTTAGACGCATGAAAATTACTCATTCAAAGCGAACTTCATCAGCCGATTCATGAATTTGAGAAAATTTATCGAAATAAAATCAATGAAATTGACGAAATTCATCGAAATAAAATCAATGAAATTGACGAAATTCATCGAAATAAAATCATTGAAATTGACGAAATTCATCGAAATAAAATCAATGAAATTGACGAAATTCATCGAAATAAAATCAATGAAATTGACGAAATTCATCGAAATAAAATCATTGAAATTGACGAAATTCATCGAAATAAAATCAATGAAATTGACGAAATTTATCGAAATAAAATCAATGAAATTGACGAAATTCATCGCAATAAAATCAATGAAATTGACGAAATTCATCGAAATAAAATCAATGAAATTGACGAAATTTATCGAAATAAAATCAATGAAATTTATGAAATTCATCGAAATAAAATCACTGAAATTAAGAAAATTTATCGAAATAAAATTAATTGACGAAATTAATTAAAATTAAATTTATGAAATTCATCGAAACGAAATGAATTCATTTTTGCCGTATGTGGGATGCAAAGCTACTATTTTTACTTTTATTTTTTCGGAGAAAAAGAGTTACTATCGATTAGTTTTATCGTTTTTCCAATCGCAATATGATCATCTCATTCCCCAAAGATTATTTATCTCGAGAGGCACAACGAAAGCGCGTATTGACCAAAGTATCGAATGGACACAATTCGTTAATAGGATAACGAGACGAGAGTTCCCGTACGGTTACCGCAGAGTGTTTAAACGTCGTACACGTGTTGTATACATTAAACGGGGAGAAAAAGGGAGCGGTTGTAAATCAGTCAGAAGTGCACCGCAGCATCGGCAACCGGTTGAGGTTACTCATGGACCTTTCGGGGCTAATATGTTTAAACAGACCACCATCGCGTCCCCCGCGCCCTCCTTTTACAGCGATCATTGCTTTTCCCTCAAAATTGCTGCCTCGTGCCTTCCACTGAGGGCTGTTTACTTTCCAAAATAGTCGAAGGCTATATACTAACACTGTCCTCGCCGTTTCTCTCGTGTCTCTTCGTTCGCTCTCCGTGGCACTTGTAGGACACCGTAAGTTTCCCTGCGCAACGATCCGTCCCATTCGTTTAAGTACCCTTCGTCTCGAATTTCAACGAAACTCAGCGAAGCGATTTATCGACTGAGTTTCCGGACCCTTGTCGATGGTGAAATATCGTTTCGTTTAGATTGTAATTAATGAATTATTAATTAAGGGCTCATTTTGCAGTACCGATCTTGCAAAATTCGCACACAACAAACCCACCGGAAAATGTTACGAGAAGAAAGAGATCGTGGAGCAGAGCGGTTTTCAGCGCTCTTCAACGCAAAGGACTCGAGAGACGATTCACGATACAAAAATATATCACGAAACCCGATAGAAGACAACTCGCCGCTACTCTCGGACTTACCGACGCGCAGGTGATTAACGATTTTTGTTTGCGTAGATAAAAGTTTAGACTTCTCAACGGGTTAACGGAGGTGATGAAAGAGAAAGAAACAACGATGCGTTCGAACAAAATTTGAAAAAAAAAAACAGTTTTATGATTTTTTTTTTTATGGATCTTAATTTGTATTAAAAATATTCTTTTGCATATTCCCATTAAAAGGGTTAAGGGATAAATGTAGTTAAATTTTTTTTTAGACTTTCCCTTCGAACTTTTCTTGATTACGAAGCCGTAAAGAATCAATGCAATTTTTTTTTTTTCTTTTTTTTTTCAATTTATAGGTGAAGGTTTGGTTTCAAAACAGACGAATGAAGTGGAGACACACGAAGGAAGGCGAAAGCGTAGGATCCACTGGTCCCGACTCCACGCAGCAGGACACACCGCGCAAAACGTCGAAAGATTCGACGAAAGAAATTCCCGATGAAGAAGAAGACGACGACGAAGAGATCGAAGTTGACGTTTGACAAAAAATATTGACGCGCAATTTTTTTTTTTTTTGTACCAAATTAATTCTGTAATAATTTTTGTAAATACATAAATGATAAGATTGATATATAATTTTTGCGAAAAAAAAAAAAAAAAACGCGTATTGAGTTTTATTCTCTCGGGGAGAACATCGCAGCGCCAAATGTTCGAACACTTCGTTATAGTAATCGAGACGAGTTTCTTATCGTAACTGGAAACAAAGTTAAGATTTACGATCAGTCAATGATAGACTCGCGAACCGAGAGGCTGAAACGCACGATAGATCGTTTCTCGCCTGCAGTCTCCGATCAGAAAGATTCGATGGAACTTCACTAACGTTGCAGAAGCGATAATACATTATGCAGCGGAAGAAATGGACCGCAACGATTTTCCTCATCGGCTTTCTGGTACTTACGATTATTCAGTGTCAAAAAAAAAAAAAAAATTCAGAGCTTAAAAAACATTTTGATTCTTCCTTTCATATTTCTTAGAGATCGAAAATTAGAAGAAAAAAAATTATTTTGGAGCATCAAAAACACAACTTTTTTTTTTTTTTTTTTTTTTTTTAAGGAAAATTAGAAAAAAAATTGGAATATAAAAAAAAAAAAAACCAAAAATACTATAGAAAAAATTATTCGATATTCTCAGGTTGGCATCGTCCACGCAATGAATCACTTCGAGTTTTATGCTTTGTACTCGCGGCTGCTGAACGACGTCGACGAACTCCTGAAATCGATTGCCGATTACGTGGCCAATGCGGTCGTTAGACTCGGAACAGTCGGAAGAATAGAAGAAAATAAACTCGTTGAGGTGAGATGTGTTTAACACGGAGAGTTTTTGTCGTTCGTTGAAACTCGCGTGACTAATGCTAATGATAATGATGTTTTTCCGATGATAAAGGTCGTCGAAAACTACGAAATTATGATGACGAACGCTCAACCGCTGTTCCATCTCTTCCGCAGAGACTTTTGGCATCTAATCGAATTCTTTGACAATCTCGAGAGCATTCATCTTGCGAAGAAATTTCTCTACGCGTATTTCCGGCAAAGCGCTATCAATTTAATTGATCATTTGAAACGTGTATACGAATTGTTTTGATAACATCGGTATTATCATTTTTACGAGTTTCAAATTACTTTTATCGCAAGAAATATGTAAGGAAATGTATTCATCAGAGAAATCTTCGATGCGATGAAAAAAATTATTTTTTTGCCGATTAAAAATGCTTCGCTTGACTTCGGGATAAAAGTTGTATCGGATTCGTGTTAAGCGCCTAAAAAATACATGAAAAAATGTGGTGGAAAACTTTTTCTTTTTTTTTTTATTTTGGACTGAAAAAATTAATTAAAATTAATAAAAAATAAAAAATTAAATAAAAATATTAAAATAAAAAATTCAATTTATTTATCTTATCGTATTTTTTCCACTAATCATGAATTCGCGATTTATTTTATATCCGAATCAATACTTCATGCAAAAAGCCACTTTACCAGCGAAAAAAAAAAAAATGTCGACGACGTTATTTTGTCTTTAAATTTTTTTCCCGCGAAGCGCTCCGATGCCGTCGTCGATACATTTACATAGATACGAAGTTGCAGCTAAATCGCTCTGGCGATTGCGATTTTTTTTGTTTCACATGACGTTAAGCAGCGAAACGTGAGTTGAGAAAATTGTCGATATCATTAACGAAGAAATTCAGTGAATAAAAATGTATAATTTTCTGAAACGGTACGCATTGCGGCATCGAATGAGAATTTTACCGAAAGTACTGTTGCATTCGGCGTCGAAAAGGACGAAACCTCTCGCAATCGTGGATAATGAGAAGCGTCTACAGCTAACGGGCGATGTTATTCGTAAGTTTTTTTCCGTCACGTCGATCCATAATTCTTAAATATTCAATCAATAAAAATAAATAAAAAAATAATATTTATTATTATTATTAATTTTCAATAATAAAAAAACGGCTTTAAAATGTATAACAATAATAATAATAAATTTTTTTTTTTTTTTTTTTTTTTCAGCTGTGTCGGTGTCGCAAACACGTATGGCAACTGCCGCGGCAACCGCGACGGTGACTCGAGGAGAAGCGCTACCATTGCTCGATTCACCGGTACCGGACGTCTCGAGAAAAATCTTCGAGGTCTCCGAGACGAAGATCGCCCCAAAAATCACGATGGACAACAGCCCTCTCGCCTTCGAAGAGATTCCAGGGCCGGCGTTACTAAAACTGTGGGAGAAATACTGGAAATACGTGCCGCTCCTCGGTACGCAACTGTTTTCCAGTCTGCTTATCAACAGGTTTTTCCAGGGTACGACGTCGTTGTCGAAGTACCAATTTATTAATTTAATTGTTTATTTATTTTTATTCCACAGACTACTGAATGAGTTAATTAATTCTTTATTAATTGATAAACAAATAAAATCGTCAAAAATCGATACATCGCTGCAATAAAAAATTTCATTAATTTACGTAATTTGAATGCGCGGAACGTAACGCGCGTCTTTATCGTCCGTATATCGTATCGTATCATATCGATATTTTAATTAAAAAAATGTAATTATTCAGGAAAATTGACATGGAACAGAAACGTCACACCGTTGAAGTATCTCTTCAACGAATACGGGCCGATAGTTAGAATCAATGGACCAATGATGGGCGATATAGTGCTGATTCACCGACCGGAACACATCGCTGAAGTTCTCAAACAGGAAGGCAATACACCGGTCAGAAGCGGAATCGATGTACTCGAACACTATCGTCTTCACTATCGAAAGTATCGATTGCCCGGACCCTTTTCCATGTGAGTTATTAATCGTTCGTCAATAAAAAAAATTATTAAACGTCTATACGATTTTAAGTATATAATTAATCAATCGAATTAAATTTTAATTAATCCTCTGATTCATTTATCGCTCAGGCAAGGATCCGAGTGGCTCGAGACTAAAGCAAAACTCGAAAAACCTCTCGCGCAGCAACTGTCGAAATACTTCGGACGATTGGACGTTATCTGCGATGAATTCGCTCACAGAATTCGAAGAATTCGTAATCGACAGGGCGAAGTTAGTTTTCCGAAAAATAAAAATCGATTACCATGAAAAAAATTTTTATTTAATTTAATAATAATAATGATAATAATAATCGAGAAAAACGGCAGATTATCTTTATTATTATTATTATCAAAGTAAATTTTTTTATAAATAAAAAAAAATGATTTTAAATGATTTTTTCTTTGTTTATTAGTGGTTATTTCATTTTTTTTCGTTAGAATACATTTTGAATAATTGTACTAATAATTTATGTAATTATTTTTTTTTTTTTTTTTTTTTACGGAGCAGTTATTAAAACGATGTCATAAAAATTGTTTCAGGTGCCCGGATACTTTGACAAAGAATTGTCGCGTTGGGGAATGGAATCATTTTCCATACTGATGTTCAATAAAAAAATGGGTTTTCTGGATCCCACCGGATACGACTCGGACTCTGAGTCATCGAGGATCGTCGAGGCGCTGACAACCGCTCACGTGTATCTAAGCAAATGCGAGACGGGTTTCCAAGTTTGGAGATTCTTCGAGACTCCGTACTCCAGAAAGCTTTTCGAGGCTTGCGACGTTATCGACGGGTAACTGAGCATTTTTGCACCTTTTCGTAAGAAGAGTTTCGACTTTTTGATATTTGATGATTAATTTAAGTATCGAATATGTTTTAGACTCGTTGGCAAATATATTCGACAAGCGCAGAATCGATTGAGCAGCAAATCATCCGTCGATCGCCAGGATATCGAAGAAAGTTCACCGATTCTCGAACGACTTCTGATGAACCAGAAAATGCATCCCGACGATATATCGGCGTTGCTGATGGATATGATTCTTCTCGGAGTTCAAGCTGTAAGTATACCTAACGAAAATTTTATACAAACGTAGTAAAGGGTTGAAAATGCATTTTTCGCCCTGCAAAAAGGGTTTAAGACGTTTTTAACTCTACAAAAAGCGTTTAATCGATTTTTAACCTTAAAAAAAGGGTTAAAACACTTTTAACCCTAAAAAAAGGTTTGAAACACTTTTAATTCAAAGCAATGAGTTTAAAACATTTATAACCCTATGGAAGAGGTTAAGACGTTTTTAACCCTACGAAACGCGTTTAAACCATTTTTTTATTCCCCCACAAAAGATCGACTACATTAACTCTTTTTATTACAAATTTCAGACGGTGAACACTCAAGCATTTCTGTTGTACTTCTTGGCGAAGAATCCGCGAATCCAGAGAAAGCTTCACGAAGAAATTTCTTCCGTTGAGCCGGAGACCGGAAGATCATTGACCGAAAGTAGTCTCAAGCAAATGACTTATTTGAAGTCGTGTCTTCGGGAGTGTCTGAGATTGAGGCCGGCATTCCCTTACATCAGTAGACTTTTGCCAAAGACGATAACTCTTCACGGTTACGCAATCCCGAAGGGGGTGAGTCCTTCAATTAATTAATCATTAATCCTCAACCTTTGCTTCACCGCGTTGATCGTTTCTTTCTGTCAGACTTATCTGATAATGGCTAATCAACTATCGTCACAACGCGAGGAAAACTTCGAAGACCCGGAGAAATTCAAACCCGATCGATGGCTCGACGAGCAAACCGACGAATCTCCGTTGCAAAAATTCAGTTGTCTTCCCTTCGGTCACGGGCTTCGTTCGTGTCTGGGAAAAGCTCTCGCCGAAACGGAAATACTGCTTCTCACAGCAAAAGCAAGTTTAACTTTTTTTTTAAGAAGTCTTAAACGCTTTATGGTGGGTTAGAGACATTTTAAACCCTTTTTGAAGGGTTAAAATAGTCTATAACCGTTTTTGTAGGGTTAAAAACGTCTTAACCCTTTCTTTTATAGGGTTAAAAACGTCTTAAACTTTTTTTACAGGGTTAGAGACATTTTAAACCCTTTTTGTAAGGTTAAAAACGTCTTAACCCTTTTTGAAGGGTTAAAATAGTCTATAACCGTTTTTGTAGGGTTAAAAACGTCTTAACCCTTTCTTTTATAGGGTTAAAAACGTCTTAAACTTCTTTTACAGGATTAGAGACATTTTAAACCCGTTTTGTAGGGTTAAAAACGTATTAACCCTTTTTTGTAGGGTTAGAAACGTCTTAACTGCGTTTACAAGGGTCAAAAGCGTCTTAAACTCTGTTTACAGTGTTAGAGACATTTTAAACCCTTTTTGTAGAGTGAAAAACGTCGTAAACACTTTTTGTAGGTTTCAAAATATCTTAACCCTGTTTTCCAAAGAAGTTAACCAAATGGGTTATTTATTTGTAAAGTTACAAATGTTCTAAACCCTTTTCGTAAAGTTTTATACGAATTATACGCATTTTTTTCTACAGCTCATACAAGAGTTCAGGGTTGAGTACGACTACGCGGACATCGAGAGCAAACACTTGATGGTCAATGTACCGAACAAGCCGCTTCGCTTCCGTTTCGTTGACAGACATTAAATAATGTAGCGAAGAGTTTATTTCTTCAGTTCAGTTGAGTTTTCAGGTTACTCGTTGCACTACTGTCCTTTGTCGGCGGTAAAACTTCTTTAATTACTGTTAAAAAAAAATGTTCATACGTATCGATCGATGACGGCCCAAAGCGTAATGAAGAATGACATTACACTCACCACGTACTGCAAATAAAAAAAAATAAAAAACAATTGAGTGAAAATATTATTGAAAAAATTATCGACACAATGTTCTCACGTTACTGAAGAGTTCTAACGAGAGTCCGCCACTTTTTCCCCACAAATTGATTATCAATTTTCTTTGGCTTCTCTGTATTGCGAACGACAGACTTTTCCCCAAGTCGAACGATTTGGTAATCGCGGGCGACTGATAAATCGACCACGAGATACTCGTACCCTTGAAGAAAAATCATTCGATACACGTGCAATATAGTGTGCGGAAAAATTCCCGAAAAAAAAAAAAATTATTTAAATGAAATAATTAAATATATTTCGATAACATATTCGGAAAATTGGATTTTTGGAAAATTTTTCATTAATCACGCAATATCACGAGCCACGAGAGAACTCACCATTTCCGTGAGATCGTCGCCGGCCCAAGTGATACATAAGAGTCTAACGCTCGCGATGCAGACGATGAAGAAGAATTCCGACATGACTGTCAAAGATTGATGCTACCAAATCCAAACAAAAAATTCACGAGTTGCCGATGATAATTACAAACTCATGAGAAACCAGTCGTTAAATGTGATTGTCGAATTACTTTGAATGATTCTCACGTGAGACAGTTGAACTCCGGCGGCTACGATGGTTAAGAAAACCGTGAGGTAATTTTTCATGATCAACAGACGTATAGCGCGTTCAATTTCTCCGACAAATCTAAATGAATCGAATATACGATTAATGGTTCGAGGGGTACGAAAAAGGAACACTTAAGCGAATTTTAATTATTTTTTCTTTTTTGTAACTCGAAAATACATCAATCGAATTATAAAAAAAAAGTGGAAAAAAATTCTACGAAAAAAACGTATTATTTATTTTAATTTATGGGACTAATTTTTTTACATCGAAATTTAAAAAAAAAAAATTGATAAAATTATTTTACAGAATTTTTTTTTTCAATTGATACTCGTTAAAATTTTTCCAAAATAAAATAGAAATATAAACCCTCTAAATTCGAGGAATCGTTGTCACCTTATTATTTGTTGATGCTTTTGCGCGCAGTTGCGAAGCTGAAAGGCGTCTTCAACTCGACGAAAATCCGTGGCGAGTAGTTCCAATCGCGTGGACGAATACCAGAGAAGTGAACATATCATGGAATCGCCGGACAATAATGACAGAGTTTGAGGAATCGTAACGTACTGAAGAATATATATAACGATTCTGTTGAAAATCGGTTCAGTGGAGAACGGATACCACGCATCGATCGGAAAACGTTTCTTCAGTATGAGTGGACTGAAGAAGAAAAGTCCGTATGTACCGACGAACGATGCGTAAAGAATAACGTGACATATCATGTATCGCTTTATGTACTTTCGGTAAATATCTCTTTCGGTGCGTTTCGCTGTCTTCAGAAACGCCATTACTTCGTGAGTAAGAATCTGCAGTTACGAGAAAACTTGCAATTAATTTTTTACTTTTATTAAATTAATTAACGGAATAAAATTTGTATAAATATAAACATAATTTTTCTAAAATTATTTTCTACAATGACAAAAAATCGATTTTTCCTATTTTAATACGCGGTGCCCTCGGCAAATTGAATTTATCGATGTCAGAAAAAAAAATTGCCTTTTTTTTCCTCCCTTAAAAAAAGATCGTATAAAATCAATGGATCTTTTCCTTGATTTAGAGCACTTGCCTGAAGTCGTGGCCATTGGATTCTAGTCAATATGAGCTGAAGAGCCGAATCCCCGACACAGACTATTATTGCGAATGACTTTGATATCGCCACCGGATCGTCTTCCAGTTTCACGATATTCAGAAGTACCAATGTGAACCACAAGACGTTGCAAAAGACACCAAAATTCCACATCGCATTTATGGCAAACAATTTGTGGGATTTGGTCTTTGGATCGGGCGGCCAAGTGATCGTTATTCTTCCGAAGATCTGCATATGCCTAACGTAATTATAAGGATCTATTCGATCCATTTGGCACAAAGCGCGACGTTTATTCGCGAGATTTCACCATTCACGATTTTTCCTGTTGTCATTTGACTTAACCACGAGAGAAAAAAACGACCGAACTATTCGAGAAATATACTGTAACTATTTTCCACGTGTTCAGTATTTCTTTGCTTTTTACGACGAACGTCCTGCACTCATAAAAAAATAACTTACCGCGAATTGTATTTGCACTTCCCAAGGTGTACGCCGAACTACGATAAAAACACATATTCCCCCTCTGTTATTGTTGTCACAATAATTTACAGACTATTAAAGATTTGCGTCTCTGGAATCTCTAATGCTTTGATGATTTATGAATGGAAGAGGTATCGTTTGGAATCCAACGGAAAGACGTTAGAAAATAATTCAGTTTGTCTCTAATGTCCACAGTGGCAAAGACGTATTTCCGGTTTGTATATTGTGATTATTATTCTTAATACTGTATGTTTTCAGGAAAAAGTAGAAATTCTGATTTGTTATCGGCTGCGTCTATGTCATAAAGCCGAAAGCGATGGTAAATCTCAGTCGGTAACAAAAACTGTAATCAATTTTTTTCAATAGTGCAATACTTTTATGAGAACGATTAGATCATTTAGCATTCAAGGAGCTGTTGGATAAGAAAAATGGATTACAGTTTTTGTTACCGACTGAGTATTTTCATAGCGCTTTGAATCATTCTTAGATAGAGCTGCAGGATTCTTATTAAGACGTTCAATAGTGAAATCACGAAAACGATGTACGTGAGAGACGATATCGCTACGGAATTCCCCTGATCGACGTTATCATGCGAACGATATCGATCTATCAGATTAATCGATACGGATCTGTTCGATTCATTTTGACGCATATGAGCGAAATTTCTCGCGGGATCTTTTGTATAAGAATTTTGTTTATTCGCGCGAAGTTGGGAGATAATAAGGACTGAATGAATTCGGCAAAAAATTTATTTGAAACTGTATTTGAAGAAATCAAATTTCAAGGTACAGAGAATATCTCGATTAGAGATCGTTAATATTGTCGCAGTAATTTGGTGTCAATACAAGTCAGCGCGTTCCACATCTCCAGGATCGATCGTTTCCGATTATTGATTTATCGATGAAATATCGTTTGGCAGGTTTTTTTTTTATTTCGCTTGTTTCTTTGCCGTCTTTGCTTTTTTGAGACAATTTTTTTGTTGTTTTTTTATATTCTTCGAAAAACTTTATCATACGTATCTGTCGATGATGACTCTGAGGGTCATGAAGAATGATATTACTCTAAGGGTGTACTGCAATTTAAAAATATAAAACGAACATTAACGATCGAATTATCGAATAATTAAATTATCAAACGGTAAACAGGGTTATGTTTTTACGTTAGTGAAAAATTCTAACGAGAGACCCAATTTCGTTCCCCACATAGAAATAATCAACGTTCTCTGACATCTCTGTAACACGATCGACAAACTTTTGCTCAGGTCTAACGATTTTTGGAGAGAGCGATCGATCGCTGGTGATTGATATATCGACCACGCCAGGTTTCCACCCTTAAACAGAAATTATTAAATAAACGCGCATTTTTTTTTTATTGTCGACCAAAACAAGAATACGCGTACTTTTTTTGGAGTAGATGTTATTGTACAAAATTTACTAAATTTTTAAAATTTATATAACTAACTTTAGAATGTATTTAATGATTTTTTTATTGAATTTTAGTGATTCAATTATTAAAATAAAAGTTTCGTCTTGAAATTTTAAGGCAACTCACCATTTCCGTGAGATCGTCACCGACCCACGAGAAACCGAAGAGTCTCACACTCGACAGGCAAATGAGGAAAAAGAATTGCGACATTACTGTCAAAGATCGGTTCTACGAATTTTATACAGACGATTTATAAAAAGTACCAATAGTAACAGGAATTCATGCGATCGATTGCGATTTGATTAAAAAATTATCTCCATTATTCTCACGTGAAGTAGTTGAACTCCGGCGCATACAATGGTAACAAAAACCGTGAAGAGATTCTTGATAATCAGTAAACGTATTGCACTTTCCGTCTCTGCGATAAATCTATTTTTTGGAAAAAAATTGATTTTCTTTTTTTTCATTTTTTAAATTGAAATTTTTTTTTATTAAAAAGAATTACATTTTTTTTCATTGAATTGAATATATCTTTAAAGCGTTTTTAGACACCATTTACATTTTTGTTAATAAAAACTTCACGCGATTATTGTACCTTATTATTTGCTCGTGTTTCCTGGCGCAATTACGAAGGTCAAAGGCATCGCTGACTTTTCGAAAATCGGTGCCAAGAAGTTCCAATCTCATCGTAGAATACCACAGTAGCGTAAAGACCATACAATCGCCGAATACCAAGCCAATTGTTTGCACCATCGTACAATACTCGAAAAATAATATGGCGAATCGCCAGAATAACACATCAGTGGAGACTGGAAACCAAATTTCTACGGGAAATCGTTTGTTCAGCGTCAGTGGACTGAGGGCAAAAGTTGCGATCGCCGAGATTATCGAGAGATAGATCATCACATGATAAGCGAAATATCGTTTGATGTACTTTCGGCATATTCTTCTCTCAGTGCGTTTCGCTGTCTTTAGAAAAGACATTACCTCAGGAACGAGAATCTGCAGTCGTGAGAATACTTGGCGATTAAAGTGGTAAACATGTATTTTATTTCCAAGAATTCATTTTTTTAAATTTACTTTAAATCACTTACTTTAAATCGCGGCCATTGGATTTGCACCATAATAAGATTAAGTCCGGAATCCCCAACGATACCCAGTATGGAGAACAAATTCGAAACGGCAATCGGATCATCCTCCAGGAAGCAAATTGTCAAAAATGTGAATCCAAAGCTCAGGATATTGCTTAAGACGCCCATCGTCCAGAAGTAATAGATGGCGATCAATGCGGGCAATTTGCTTCTAGGATCGGGTGGCCAAGTCGAGGTGATTCTCCCGAAGAACTGTATGAAACTCATAAATTGATACGGATCTACCCGATCCATTTGTCACAGTTGTGCTCCACTTCGTCAGGTTTCACGATTCCAATTGCCAGTTTCTTGCTGCGATCTTTTTTTGTATTCGACGCAAATGAAAGCGGTAAAAAATGGAAGCGAAAAGATTCGGTGAACACTTTAACGAGAATGATAAAGACGTTTTCCTTCATCTGGATGAGCAGTTGCTTTTCTGCCGGACACTGTCAGCTCTTTGCAAAGAACTGCCTGTAGACATAGACATCACGTATTCTCAATTGTATTTATAGAGGTTAAAGCGCTGAATTTAACTCCATCAACGATGCATATTCTGATTGACCACCGAATCTGACAACTATGGGGCCATCAGCTTGGGGCGGTTCTCTAATGAGTTTTTTATGGAAGGAACGTATCATTTGGTATCTGCTAAATGACATAAATTGATAATTCAGTATGTATTTAATGTTCAATGTTCCGATAAAAGGCGTATTTCCGGTTTGCGCGCTGTAGCGTCTCAAACAACTTATATGTATCTGTCGACAATGGCTCTCAGCGTCATGAAGAATGACATCACTCTCAGTGTGTACTGCAAATAAATATAATTAAAACACCACCGCTCCCTCCTGGTAGTAAAAAAATGTTCAATTCGCATCGCGCGATACATTCTTACGGTAGTGAAAAACTGCAACGATAGCCCCAGACGCGTCCCCCACATGGTGATCATCAACGTTCTCTGACTTCTCTGCATCACGATCAACAAATTTGTCCCCAAGAAAAACGATTTGGCAATTGCCGGCGACTGGTAAATGCACCATGCGAGACTCGCACTCTTAAAAAAATACGATACGATAGACTTTCACACATTATTCTTATGGTTTTCAGTTAATTTACCATCTCTGTGAGATCGTCACTCGCCCACGTAAACCCGAAGAGTCTCACACACTCGACACAAATGATCAAAAAAAATTGCGAGTGGACTGTCAAAGATCGATCCTATGAATTTAATAGACTATAATAACAATAATAATAATAACAAATTCATGAAACTAATCGTAATTCGGCAGAAAAAATATCTTACGTTAGATATTTGAAGTCCGGCGCATACGATGGTGATAGATACGGCAAAGAGATTCTTCATAACTAATAGACGTATCGCACATTCAGTTTCCTTGAAAAATCTAATTGCGATCAAACTTAACATTTCACAAGAATGGTTTTCAAACATTTTTTTTTTTTAATGCGACCAATTTATATATATTTCTTTTATAATTTTTATTTTTGTACCTTATTATCTCTTTATGCCTTATGACGCAGTTACGAAGATGAAAAGCGTCTTCGATTTGACGAAATTCTAAACCCAGCAATTCTAATCTCACCGTTGAATAAGAGAGCAAAAGGAACACCATGCAATCACCGGTTACCACGCACATCGTTTGCAGTATCGTGAAATACTCGAAACAATAAACGACCAATCGATTAACTATTGGTTCGGTGGAGAACGGTACCCACGTATCGACGGGAAATCGTTTCTTCAGCAATAGCGGTCCGATGAAAAAGGATCCGATCGCCGCGATCCACGACACGTAGAGAACAACGTGATATCTCACATATCGCTTTATGTACTTTCGACAAATATTTCTTTCGACGCGTTTTGCTGTCTTCAAAAAGGACATTACCTCGTGCATGAGAATCTGCTGTTGCAAAAACACTCGAAGTTATTTTTTTTTTCGAATTTTTTCAAAATTTGAAATTTCCACATTTTTTTTTTCGTCAATTTTTTAATTTTTGGCAAATTTTTTATTTTCGGCAATTTTGTTATTTTTGGCAATTTTTTAATTTTCGGAAAATTTTAAACACTTCTTGAATTTTTAATTTATTCATTTTTTAATTCTGTTATTTCGTTTATCGATTTGTTTTATTTATTTAATTTTTTCAACACTTACCTGAAGTCGTGGCCATTGGATTCTGACAAAGATTAGCTGAAGACAGGCATCGACGACGATGGCATTTATCGATATAAATTTCGATAGAGCAACAGGATCGTCGTCAAGACGATTGATGGTTAGATGCACGAATACGAAACTCACGATATACGCGACAACGACGGCAGTCCACATTAAATTCATGACGATCAACGTGAGAGTCGTTGCCTCCGGATGAGGCGGCCATGTCGACGTTATCAGGCCAAAGAGTTCGATTAATCTGATGAATCGGTAGGGATTTATTCGGTCCATTTTCGGCACAAGGCGGTACCTTTTTACGCGAGACTCCACGATTACGAGTGTTCGCCGAAACGAGTATTCGCATTCTTACAACGATGTATTTTTTATTCTCGAGTGAAGTTAGGAGGTAATAACGATTGAACGAATTTGGCAAACAATTTATTCGGAAATCGTATTTGCCGAAGCCAAATTTCGCGGTACAGAGAATAATTTGTTTAAAGAGGTACGTTACTGTTGTCACAGTAATCTGACAACATTACGTATTATTTTTACGAAAACATTACGAAGTCTTATCAGATAATTTTTTTTTTATTATCGATATGATTATTTTTGTATCGAAAAAAAAATATCGACTTTTTAAAAAACATTTTGCGTTTTTTAGTAGTAATTTTTCATTTCATTCGTTGCTTTGCCGTCTCTGTAAGACTGTAACATGTCGTTACAATTTTCGTTTTTTTTTTTTTTTTTTTTTTTTCACATAATTCGAAACACTCGTTCATACGTATCTATCAATAACGACTCTCAGAGTCATGAAGAATGACATTACCCTTAGCATATACTGGAAATAAAAAAAAATTACATTTCAAATGAATGTATAAAAAATATAATAAATAATATATAAATATAGTATATTATAACAATAATAATATATTTTATATACTTCATAATCATTTTTATATATTGTATTAAAAAATGGTAAATAATTAACGATGGAACTATAAGAATTAATTTTCTTACGTTAGTGAATAATTGTAACGAGAGCCCCCAACCTGTTCCCCACATAGAAATAATCAACGGTCTCTGACTTCTCTGCAACATGATAAGCAGACTTCTGAACAGAACCAACGAACTTGCAGTAGAAGGATTGATCGCCGGTGACTCGTAGATCGACAACGTGAGTTTACCAGACTTAAATAAATACAAAAATATTTATACATCAAAGTGACTTGCGAAATACATTTTTCCACAATTATTCTATTTTTCAAATTTTTTATTTTTTTTTCGCAGTAATTTTTTACCTTTTTTACGAATTTCAATTAAAAAACTAAAACTATTCCGTTCCTTACGAAATAACGCAGAGATTCGTTTATTTCGTATTGTTGTGTATAGAGAAATTTTATGGAAAAAAAAAAAAAAAAAACGTAATAACTTAATTACAAAAATAGTCTTCGGAATGACGAGATGACTCACCATTTCTGTGAGATCATCGCCGACCCACGAAAAGCCAAAGAGTCTCACACTCGAGAAGCAAATGAGGAGAAAGAATTGCGACAAGACTGTCAATGATCGATTCTACGAATTTGAAAAGAATTTCAATAATGATTGCAATCCGTGAAATTAATCGTAATTACGAGAATCAAAAAAAAAAAGAAATTATGATGGTTCTCACGTGAGCCAATTGCACTCCGGCGCACACAATGGTAATGAAAGCCGTAAAGAGATTCTTGATCATCAACAAACGTATAGCGTATTCCGACTCTCCGACGAATCTATTCAAAGACAATAACAATTTACGGTTCAGAAACTTCGCTCGATAGATGCGATTACCTTATTACTCGTTCGTGATTTCTGGCACAATTGCGAAGATCAAAGGCGTCGCTGATTTTTTGAAAATCCATACCGAGCAGTTCCAACCTCACAGTCGCGTACCACAGCAGAGTGAAAACTATGCAATCGCCACAGGCTAAGCTCACCGTTTGCGCGATCGTATAGTACTGAGTTAAATAGACGCCAAAACGCCATCCTATTTCATCGGTGGAGAACGGATACCAAATATCTACGGGAAATTCTTTGTTCAGCGTCAGAGGACTGAGTGCAAAAGTTAAGATCGCCGCGATCGTCGAGCCAAAAATTAAGACGTGATATGCGAAATATCGTACGATGTACTTTCGGCAAATTTTTCTTTCTGTGCGTTTTGCAGTCTTCAGGAAGGACATTACTTCGCCGATGAGAATCTGCGATCATGAGGACATTTATCAATTAAATTCGTCGTTCATTCAATTACCAGTCAGTTAAACGTTCGAGGAATGATAGCAGAAAAGTCTGTATGAGTGTCTGTGCGTCTTACTGAGCGTCCATGAGTGTCAGTTACCGTTTGTGAGTGTTTGTCAGCGTCCGCGTGAGTGTCCTCAAGTGTTTCTGAGTTTCTGAAAGTGTTTTTAAATTATTTACAGTGATGTTAAGTGTCTGCGAGTGTTTCTGAGTGTCTGGAAGTGTTTTTGATTGATTTATAATGTTTCTGAGTGTCTGTTAGTCTCTGCGATTGTTTCTGAGTGTCTATGAGGGTTTCCGAGTATCTGTGAGTCTCTGTGATTATTTCTAAGTACCTATGAGTGTTTGTGAGGGTTTCTGAATGTCTGAAACAGTTTCTGAGGGTTTCTGAGTGTCTGGAACAGTTTCTGAGTGTCTGGACCTGTTACTACGGGTTTCCGAGTGTCTATCAGTATTTCTGAGTATCTGTGAGTCTCTGTGATTTTTTCTGAACGTCTATGAGTGTTTCTGAGGGTTTCTGAGTGTCTGGAACAGTTTGTACATGTTTCCGAGTGTCTGGAACTGTTTCTACGGGTTTCCGAGTGTCTGTGAGTGTTTCTAAGTACCTGCGAGTGTTCTGAGTATCCGTGTGAACGTCTGTGAGCGTTTGTGTGCTTGTCGAACATTCGAAGTAAAATTCATTACTGTGTAGGTTATTCGATTCTTTTTGATTATTTTAAAAAACTTGCTTTAAGTTGCCTCCAATTCATTTGCACGAAAATGAGATGAAGAGCACAATCCCCGACGATACCTATTATGCAGACCAAATTCGATACAGCTACCGGATCGCTGTCCCGAAAGCAGATTGTCAGAATCATGAATACGACGCACAGAACGTTACAAAACAAACTCCCCGTCCAGAAAAAATAGACGACGAGCAATTCGAAAAGTTTCGTTTTTGGATCCGGAGGCCAAGTCGAGGACATCCTCCCGATGAATTGTATGAATTGCATAAATTTGTATGGGTTCAGTCGATCCATTTGACGGATTCCGATTCCAAGTGTCGGCTTCTTATGCCGATTTAAAAATTTTTTATCCAAACTTAAGAGATAAAAACGACCGAACGATTTGATGAAAATGTTAAGGAAAATAATAAGTTAACTTTATTTTTATCGGGTTTAGCAGTTCACCGTTCTGTCCGACACATTCTGCCTTTCAACAAGAACTGCCGGTACACATACACATAATTTATTCTTAATTCTGTTTATATTGGCCAAAGTGGTGTATACCGAATCCCCATTAGAGATACATATTCTTGTTGATGCAGCAAACTCGCAATTATTAAACATCGATCTCGTGAGGATTTTTTAAGGAATTTTTTTATGGTAGCGGTAATATTCCGTATTTGGTAGTCAACGACGCTAATAAATAATTCAGTCTCTATTCGATCATCAATACTCAAATAAAAGACGTACTTCCGGATTGTACATTACGCCCGCAAATGTCAGATTGTTGGCTACAGTGAAGCAAAACGATGGCTCCTCTCCTAGAAATTTTCTAAATTTTATTTGACAACGCGATGAATTTTGGTGAATCGCCACATGGGTGCCGATAGGCACTGAAAAGAAAAATAAATACAAATCTTCTACTTACAACGAATACTCATTTTTTTTTAAATATCACGAGAAAATGATACTTATATTTATTTTAATATTAGTATCATTACTAATAGTTGCAGTTTCAGTGTATAAATTCATACCGAGGATGCTGAAAGGTGATGGAAGAGGCAGTAAAAAAAGCCGCCACTCCGGCGGCCGATTTCCGACGCATTTTAAGAATTAACAGAACGTTTCTTCATCGTAATAGTTGACACTATTGAAACGCTGTTCACAGGTATCGATCAAAAACAGCTCTGAGCGTCATGAAGAATGACATTACTCTCAGCGTATACTTGCAAAAACAACGAAGAACACATTAAAAATCATTCGAATAATACATTTTGGAAATAAAGGTTACATTCTTACGGCAGTGAAGAATTCCAACGATAGTCCTAAACGCGTACCCCACATAGTAATGACCAAAGTTTTTTGACTCCTCTGTATAACAATTGACAAACTTTTGCCCAAGTAGAACGAGTTTGCGATCGCTGGTGACTGATAAATCGACCACGAAATATTCGCACTCTTAAATAAATACGATCTGATTAAACTTCCACCGTAATCGTTTTCGAATCTTCAGTTAACTCACCATTTCTGTGAGATCGTCGCCCGCCCAAGAAAAACCGAAGAGTCTCACACTCTCGACGCAAATGAGTAAAAAGAATTGGGATGTGATTGTCAACGATCGGTTCTACGAATTCCAAAAACACAATTCATATGTGTTCATAAATAATAATAATAATAACGATAAATCATTAATAAATATGAATTATTAAAAAAAAAAAACAACTTTAATTGGTTTCTTCATTTTTATTTTATATAATAACAAATTCAAAATTCGGGCAATGAGCCGTAATTTGATTGAAAAATTCTTGACGATTCTCACGTGAGACAGTTGAACTCCACCGCAAACTATGATAATCGAGAGGGTCAAGAGATTTTTGATAAGCAACAGACGTACGGCACGTTCCGTCTCCTTGACGAACCTAATACCATATGTAACAGGATATCGGTTAAACGCAAAAAAATCGGTCTGTGTCCGACCGACTTTTCCCGGGCAAAAAATCGGTTTTTTTACCTTATTATTTCTTCGTGTTTTCTGGCACAGTTACGAAGCTGGAAGGCATCGTCGATTTTTTGAAAATCCATGCCGAGCAGTTCGAGTCTCGCCGACGCGTACCACAACAGATCGACAACCATGCAGTCGCCAGATAACGAGCTCAGGGTCTGCATGATCGTTAAGTACTGAACCAAATAGACCCACATTCGATTAATTATCGGCTCGGTGGAAAACGGTATCCATGCATCGACGGGAAATCGTTTTTTTAGTAACAATGGACTCAGGGCAAAAGTTCCGATCGCGGCGATCGTCGTGACATAGAGAATCACGTGATATACCATATATCGTTTTATGTATTTTCGGCAAACCTTTCGTTCGGTACGTTTCGCAGTCTTCAGGAATGACATGATTTCATTCATAAGAATCTGCAATTGTCGAAAAAATCGGAATTGATTTTTTTTTTTTTTAACTAGAAGTTTGTGCCGTGCAAATTTGTTTATCCAAAATACATGCAAGAAATATATCGTGAAGTATATCGGTATATCGGTATTTCGGTATATCGGTATATCGGTATATCGGTACATCGGTACATCGGTACATCGGTACATCGGTACATCGGTACATCGGTACATCGGTACATCGGTACATCGGTACATCGGTACATCGGTACATCGGTACATCGGTACATCGGTACATCGGTACATCGGTACATCGGTACATCGGTACATCGGTACATCGGTACATCGGTACATCGGTACATCGGTACATCGGTACATCGGTTCATCGGTACATCGGTACATCGGTACATCGGTACATCGGTACATCGGTACATCGGTACATCGGTACATCGGTACATCGGTACATCGGTACATCGGTACATCGGTACATCGGTACATCGGTACATCGGTACATCGGTACATCGGTACATCGGTACATCGGTACATCGGTACATCGGTACATCGGTACATCGGTACATCGGTACATCGGTACATCGGTACATCGGTACATCGGTACATCGGTACATCGGTACATCGGTACATCGGTACATCGGTACATCGGTACATCGGTTCATCGGTACATCGGTTCATCGGTACATCGGTACATCGGTACATCGGTACTTCGGTACATCGGTATATCGGTATATCGGTATATCGGTATATCGGTATACCGGTATATTGGCATTTTCTTTTTCCTGATTTTGGTACACTTGCCTGAAGACGCGGCCATTGAATTCTTACGATAATTAGATGAAGAGCAGAATCCCCGACAATGCCCATTATAGAGAACAACTTCGAAACAGTTACTGGATCGTTCTTGAGGTGTCCGATCGTCATAATTATGAATACTAAGGACAACGTATTACAGAAAATGCCCACAATCCACATGAAATTTATGATCACCAGAACGAAAATCCTTGTGTCCGGATTGGGAGGCCAAGTCGACGTGAGTCTACCGAAGATTTGTGTGAATCTGACGAATTTGTAAGGATCTATTCGGTCCATTTTCAACGGCCCAGCGCGACACTCTCGTCACGAGAGTTCGCGACTTCGATTGTCGGCCAAACGACCGTTCGCTGTTTTATACCGATTGTTTCTTTTTTTTTAATTTTTTTTAAGGTTAAGCTACGAAAAAAAATCGACTCGACGATACGACGACTGCTTTAACAAGAATATAACGAGACTTTTATTCACCCGAGTCAGCGATCGTCTGTCGCGCGACAAAAACTCCCTGCAGAAAGTACGCATAACTTATTCCAAATTGTGTTTACATTTGTTGAGCTCGTAGTACGACGCGAGTCACGATTAGAGATGCATGTTGTTAATAAAAGATATTATAATCGCTGTAATGAACCAGCAACGTTTGTACAACGAAACAGCGTTCGTGAAATCTTTGACGTCGAAGGCTCTAATGATTTATTGACAAAAGGGACATTAATTTGGAGTTCAGTAGCGAACGTTAAGGATTAATTCTGTCTGTGTTCGGTAAACAAAGCTTCGAGGGTGTATTTCCGGTTTGCGTATTACGCCGATAAAAGTCGCAACACACAATAACATTATTCAGTAAAAAAAATCCGCGAAAAATTTACGACGTTTTCATCATTTTTCAAGGATATTTTTGGGGTCGTCGGGGACATTGAACAAAGTTTATGAAAAAAAAAAAAAAAAAATTGTAATAAAAAAAAAATATAAGAAAGAATAATTGATTAATTATACATTTTTTATATATATAACTGACGTATATTTTTTATAATTAATTAATCAATTACGCTTTTTATTCAATAAAAAACAGAATAATATAATATTCTTCTTGCAGAAGAATATAAAAATAATATAATTTTTATCAAATTATCCCCATTCAGTGATGATTTTCGATAAGAAAAAAAATAATAAATAAAAAATAATTTTACAATATCCCTGAGCACATGCATCGATCGATAGACGATCAATGGTCGATTTTTTCTTCCTGCGCCGTCAAAACAAGACGAAGCGTCGTAAAATATGAGAATATCACCGATAGAAACTGAAAAAAATTAAATAAACGAAATAATTTGTGCACATCGAATTAATGAATATTCAGCTCTTCGGAGTTCCATTGTATCGTACCGAGGCGTAGGAGGCCAATGAGAGACACGGAAGAAAACCGCCGATCGAAACGATCACAGGACGCTGACATCTCTGAAGAACCATTAGAATATTTTTCATCATATTCAGTGACATGTCGATCCACGAAGTATTATACACGGCGTTTTCCAACCTGTTGCACTGAGCGTAAAAAACTTAAGTGCAATAATTGTTTAAATAATTATTAAAAAATGTGAAAAATAAAAAGATTATTTATTAATTTTATTTAATGAAAAAAAATCAATATAAATAAATAAGTATATATTTATATTAATAAATTATTAATAATAAAATATTTTTATTAATGTAATAGTGTATCAACCAATCAAATACAATCCAACAATGTTACGCTTATATTAAAAAACAATATCGACAAAAAATAAAATAAACTCACCACATTAATTAAATTATCGGCCGGCCAGGCGCATATGAAGAGATTCATTGAAGCTATAAGTGCGACCGGTGCAAATTGTATTTTTATGGCCAAAGGTTGATTCTATGAATAAAAAAAAAACCCGTTAAGTTATACGTACTGAAACGCCTTTATAGCCCATTTATTTAAATTTTTTATTTTTTTCATAAAACAATTATTTATTATCATTCATGATTATTAATAAGAATTATTAAATGAAACTTATTTTAAATTAATTTAATTAATATAATTATTTTTTTATGTTAATTAGCTTTATTTTAAAAAAATTGTTTGATGTCATTTTAAAAAACGCTATGCCTAATTATACAATGAATCTCATTGAAATACGTACACCGAACAATTGCAGACTACTCATTATCGCCGCAACGCCACAGGCCATCGTGCTGGCGAGAGATATGTAAGACATAGTGTCCGAAACATCGATAGCGTACGCGATTAGTTTACGGTGTTTTCGTACGAAAATTTTGAGTTCCTCAACGTCGGAAACATCTTTGAGTTCGTCAGCGAGCATTTCGAGTCTCGCGCCGGCATACCAAACCAACAAAGCTGCCTGACAGTCGATCGTAACGCCGGAGGAGCACTGAAAACCCGCGAGACTCTGATGAAAATACGCGATAATCATTAAGACACCAGTCTCGACGGAGAACGGATAAACAGCGCTAGTCGGCAATAATTGATCGTGAAACACCAGTGGTGTACACACGATCATAGCTGTCGTCAGATAATTCAGTAAGGTAATTAAAAAATGAAATGTCGAGCATCTGTTCACGTAACGACGGCATATCATTAACACGTGAGGCTGTGCGTGTCTCAGAAAATCCTCCATTTCGTGAATCAAAGTCTTGCTTGCGAAAAAAAGAAAAAAAATCAGTTAATAGTTTATTATCTATTAAAAAAAAAAAAAAAAAAATTGTAATTTTATACTTATTTATTTCATTTTTAATTATATAATATTATTAACAATGATTAACGATCGTTATTAATTTTGTATTAAAATTTAATTTAATGTAATTATTTTCAAAAAATTATCAATTTTATAATTTTTTTTTATAAAAAATTATAATTTTTTAATTTTTAATTAAAATTAAAATTTTTAATTTTTTTTTTTTTATAAAAAATTATAATTATACATTTTTTTTTTTTAATTGCTGATTTTTTACCTGCGTTCGTTCGAAATGTATTCTATAAACGATCATTTTTATCGCCAAATTGGAAGTGGCACCCAAGAAGCTCGCCGATTGGGTGACAATTAACGAATTCGCGCGATACTTCGATAACGAAAATAGCAGAGGAATTAAGAGACAAAGGTTGCTGATGAAGAGAAAAATCCAGAATGTGTGATACTTTGTTCTCTCCCACTTGGTAGCCGTTCTCGACGGCGGCCAAGTGCAGGCTAAATAAACGCTCGACTTCGTGAAATAAATGGCTCTTTCGAAACTAACTCTTTGCCCCATGACGATAGAAATGCAGTGTGTCGACTGCACGATGGTTTTCCGAAGACTGACCTTCCCGAGAGTGGAAAAGCTCTTGCGATACCGTAATTAAAAGTATATTGATCGCGTCAAAAATTCAATGAATAAATAAGAACGGAAGGGTTGCCTTCGGTTTCTTGCGTTGCAATTCCACATGTATCCTCCGTAACGCATAGGGAGGTAATTTACCATTTCCGTGAGAAATTCTACGTTCTGTTATACAGTGTAGAGTCATTTTTGTTCGAAAGTTATTTAATAAATTATGACGACATGAAGCGCGAAGGCAAAATATTCGATAATTACACCGCATCCTTTCGCTGCGGAAAACATTGGGGTAAAAGCGGTAAATTGGTTATTCTACTCGGTACTTTACTAATTTTGGGAGTTTATTTCGAAACAGCAAACAACAAAACTCTTCGAAGTATCTTTCCGATAAAATTCTTCGAAATATCTTTCCGATAAAACTCTTCGAAGTATTTCTTTGATAAAACTCATTAAAAAAATCTCTCAAAATATTTCTTCGCGTTCGATGAAAAGCACGTTACGTCAAGACGATGGTCGATCCGTTAGGTACCGACGGCTGTTTCTGCAGAACATTTTTCGCCGTCTTTTAGGTACATCTCTGATAGGAATGTTCAGTGTGTATTTTTTGCGTCATCAAAGAAGCGAAATTTTCGTTGTACATTTTTTCGACATCTTTTATTTATTTTTCTACATATCGTTGCCATTCAAATACGGACAGACACCCACACATCGTTATAGAAACCCTCGTACGCGAATGACAAATTAATTATTTTTCATTTTCCGCCGTCACAACAAGACGGAGTGTCGTAAAGTAAGAGAATATGACCGATAGATACTGCAAGAAAAACGGAGAACATTGACGATGATAATAATAATAATAATAATAATAATAAATAAATAAATAAAAATAATAATTATAATAATACCTTAGCGTACCTTTTAGTAAAAAAAAATGATTTCATTACGTCTTAAAGTTTTTGAAAAAAAAAAAAAAAATCGACGTCCTTAATTCATACCTTAGCATAGGATGCCAATGAGAGAGTAGGAAGAAAACCGCCGACAGACACGATTATCGGACGCTGACATCGTTGAAGTACGACAAGAATATTTTTCATCATCTTCAGTGGCATGTTGATCCACGAGGTATTATACACAGCAAGTTCCAGTCTATTGCACTAAACGTCAAATCATTGCCGCGAACAATACGGTACGTTTACATCGAGTAAAAAAAAAAAAAAAAAAAAACCCACCACATTGATTAAATTATCCGCCGGCCAGGCGCAGATTAAGAGATTTATCGTTGAGATCAGTGCCACAGGTGCAAATTGCATTTTCACAAACAACGGTTGACTCTACGAAGGAAATCAAGAATTTCTATTAAACGATTGTGCGCACGATTTTTGACCCCTGACGCGCACAGATGGACCACCGGATGCGACCATTTTTAAAAAATTGAAAAACAAGAAACTGAAACCCGTAATTTAATTTTACCTTAGAGCGCATGAGACTTTTTCTTTCGTGATTTACATTTTTTTTTATTGTACAGTGGAGGCTCTCTTGTCTTAACTTCACTTGACTCAACTGCTCGCTTGCCTTAAAAGCAGGTGCAATCCTTTCCTCCCCACCCGCCTCGAGCTCAATCGGTATCAAAAACTGTAAACAACTTTTCTCGCGCATCCTGGCATTTACAGTAAAAAAAAAAGTGTCATTAGCTGCGGAAATGATCAAAGCAGCTAATGACACTTTTTTTTTGGCTGTAGGTGCCAGAAAACGCGAAAAAAGTTGTTTACAGTTTTTATTACCGACCGCGATATTTCACCTCCTCTTAACCCGTTACCATGGCAACGATTTCGGTTACCTGTATTTCCCCTGAGTCCGCTCGCCCCACTATGACCGCTGCGCGGGCCGTGAACGCTGTCAACTGCGCATGCGCAGACTCACGCCACGGCTTTGTATGTCGGACCGTATACCCGGCGTATACCCCTCGTTTCCCCTACCGGCAGCAATTAACCGGGAGTGGGGACTGCAGGGGAAATACAGAGTAGTGAAGCTCTCCGGTCCCGTCGAGTTAAGAAAAGAGCGGTTGCACTGTACTTCGATTTTTCGCATTCTGCGTGTTTCAACTGACCCCGGTCTCCCTTAGAAGGTTCAAACTCCACGATAGAAAAAAAAAAAAATCTCCGGCGCATTGGAAGATATCTATGAAAAATCTCGTCATATTTCGATAGCCTCAGTGGCGCCGATCCGTAAAAAAAAATCATATCTGGCTGCCAGGGGTCAAATGAAACATATCATTAAACAACATACACCGACTAATTGTACACTACTCATGATCGCTGCAAGTCCGGAGGTCATCGAACTCGCGAGAACTACGAATGCGATAGTGTCCGCAACGTCGCGAGCATTGGCCATTAGTTTTCGGTGTTTCCGTACAAAAATGTCAAGTTCCTCAACATCGCGAACGTATTTCAGTTCGTCGGCGAGTATCTCGAGCCTCGCAGCGGCAAACCACAGCATCAAAGCGGCTTGACAATCGATCGTAACGCCCGACGAGCATTGGAAACCCGCGAAAATCTGATGAAAATATGCTAAAAGCATCACGATACCAGCGTCGACGGAAAACGGATATACCGCATTCGTCGGCAATGCTTGATCGCTATACAACAATGGTGTGCAGACGACCATAACTGTCGTCAGATAATTCAATATCGAGATAAAAAAATGAAAAGTTGAACATCTATCGACGTAACGACGGCAGACTATTAATTCGTGGGGTTGAGCGTTTTTCAGAAAATCCTCCATCTCGTCAATCAATGTCTGACTTGCGACAAAAAAAAAAAAAATGTTATTAGCGAAAAGATGTTTTTTTTAAAAAAAGTTTTTTTTAAAAGATTTTTATAATCGGAGAGATCGTTATACCACTGGCAACTGTTTATCGATAACTACAATTCCGGTTATGCGACTATTTTGATGTTTGCATTGATTTCTCTCATCATTTTTTTATAACAACAATAATGTTAAACTCAACGAGAGATAGAAAAACATAGAAGCGACCGGGGCTAATCGAAACACGAGGTAATCTCGTTTTCGTATGAAAGCACACAGTAAATAATAATAACGATAATAATAATAACAAAAAATGATAATAATAATAATAATAACAAATAACATATTACTTCCTATATTTACATTTAACTTATATTCAACGCTCGTTTTTTGATCGAACGGGCAGTGGGAAGTTAAAAAAAAAAAGTCAAAATTCTATCCAATAACTATAAAACTCCATGAAAATATAGTGCATACGATGGTAAGTGATTCCGAAGAGTTTTAGAATCACTGCGTGAAATCTACGATTTTTTTTCACAGTTTTTGTATCGACTTGTCACGTATTTCAATTAGCCCCGGTCTCCTTCAATTCGATTGACCAATCGCGGGTTCGGCGAAAAAAAATCGATAAAAAATTAAATTTTATCACTCAGTAACATCGATAAATTAAATAATATTAAAAAAAAAAAAAAAAAAAAAAAAAAAAAACGGTTGCCAGGTATCACCGTAAATCTCTCGTTGTACCTGCGTTCGTTTGTAATATATCCTGAAGGTGATGACTTTGATCATAAAATTGGAAGTGGAACCAACATAAGTCGCCGATTGCGTGACGATTAATGAATTCGCGTTGTACTTGTATATCGAGAAAATAAGAGGAATGAATAAGCAAAGAATGCTTATAAATGAAAGACACCACGCGATGTTGTATTTGATTGTCTCCCACTTCGTCGCCGTTCTCGGCGGTGGCCAAGTGCAGGCTAAGTAAACGCTTAACTTCGTGAAATAAAGGGCTCCGTGGAAACTCACTTTTTCACCCATTATTATTATTATTATTATATACGATAGAAATATAGTGTGTCGACTGCTCGATGGTTTTTCGAAGACTGAACTCTCCCGACAGTGTCGGAGTACTTGCGATACATCGTAATGAAAAATATATCGATCGCTTCAATACGCAATGAATAACTAGGAACCGAAGGGGTGCCTTTCTTTTTGCATTCCCCACGTGTATTATCGGGAACGCGTACTGAAGGTAATTATCACGGGTATCATTCCCGTGAGAATTTCTACACTCTGTTATACAGTGTTGAATCACGAAGAGCTGAAGTACAAAGATAAACGCTTATAATTGCCACAAATTATCTATATCCGATAAAAGCATTCGAGGTGAATTTACAAATTGCATATTGTAGTCGTAACTTTACTATTTTTCGTTTTTTATTGTCAAACGGAGTCCGGATAAATGAGTTTGAGGTCTTCAATGGTTTTATTGAAAAAGAGATGACCGGGGCGAGTTGAAACATAGATTTTTAATGAAACATTTAAGTTACGAAGCGATAAGTCTGACACTCTATGGAATTAGAGTGCAATTAGGGTAAAGGTACCATTTTTGGCCACTTTGGGTCCGATTGTGGTCATCACATTCGAAGGAATAAAACAAAATATAATCGAATTAAAAAAAAATATTCGAGAAGATCATTTGGTGAATTTATATGAGAACTTTCGAAGAATCAATATGCGGTTTTGAAAAAAAAATTATTCATAGAGTACAATAATAAAAATGGCCATAAATGGTACAGTGGCCACTAACGGTACGTCTACCCTATGGTAAGTAATTAAAAACAGTTCGTGACATTTTTTTTTTTTTTTTTGGCAACGTGTGTTTTAACTATCCCCGGTCTCCGTAGCGGTAGCCGTATTGTTTGATTAAACAAATAAATCTGCCGAACCAATGATCGAAAAGTCATTTTTTCGACTCCGACGATACAACGAAATGAAGTGTCGTAAAGTACGAGAAAAGAACCCATACAAACTGAAAAAAAAATCGTATGATTTCGCTAATATTGCATTCATTTTACGAATGGATATTCAGAGTTTCGGTACTGTCGGTAATTCGTACCGAGGCGTAGGAGGCTAATGAGAGAGTAGGAAGAAAACCACCGACCGAGACGATTATCGGTCTTTGACATCTGCGGAGAATCATCGGAATGTTTTTCATCGTTTTCAGTGACATGTCGAACCACGAGATGTTGTAAACGGCTTTTTCCAGTTTGCCGCACTAACGGCAAAGTATCGTAAATTAATTTAAAAAAAAAGGAGAAATAATAAAAAAAATATTAATTATAAAAATTTTAGCAAACTTTTTTTTTTGGAAAATGAAAAAAAAATTCAACGCGAAAAGATGGAATTACTTATTTATTTTTTTGCGATTGAGGAGAAAAATGGTGCGATACCGTAATTGTATTTATACCGAATAAAAACTCACCACGTTGATTAAATTATCCGCAGGCCAGGCGCAGATGAAGAGATTCAACGTGGCAATCATTGTCGCTGGAGCAAATTGTATTTTTATAAACAATGGTTGATTCTACGACATAATTATAATAATTTATTCATTGATAAATAAATAAATTGATAAATATTTATTTTGACCGCAACGAAAAAAAAAAAACAAAATTTAAATAAATAAATCGATAACGATTTTTTTTTTTTTTTACGCTATTACGTACACCGAATAGTTGGAGGCCGCCGGTTATTGCTCCAATCCCACAGGCCATCGAACTGACCAGTGCGATGTAAGCCATAGTGTCCGATACTTCGAAAGCGTAAGCCAATAATTTTCGATGTTTTCGTACGAAAAATTCGAGTTCCTCAACGTCCGAAACGTTTTTGAGTTCATCGGCGAGTATCTCGAGTCTCGCACCGGCAAACCAGAGCATCAAAGCGGCTTGGCAATCTATCGTAACGCCCGAGGAACACTGAAAACCTGCGAGTGTCTGATGAACATAAGCGACATACATAAGGACGCCGGACTCGACGGAAAACGGATAAACTGCGCTCGTCGGCAAAGGTGGATCGTGAAACACCAGTGGCATACACACGATTGTAGTTGTGGCGAGATAATTCAAAAAAGAGATAAATACGTGAAAAGTCGAATATCTTTTCACGTAACGCTGACAGATCATCGTCTCGTGAGGTTTGGCGTTTCGCAGAAAATCCTCCATGTCGCGAATCAAATTCTTGCTTGCGGAATAAAAACAGAATAAAAATCTCGAAGTAACTATTCGACGGACAAAATTTTGGTTAAAAATTCGGGACTTTACATAAAAAAAAAAAAAATCAAGAAAAATTCGACGAAAAAAAAAATAGATTATCGGATGATTTGTTGAACAATCTTTTTTAACTGATTTCCCAATATAACTTTTTGGCATTATTATTATGAAAAATGAATAAATGTAAAAATATTATTAAAAATTTAACAATCGGTTTGACAACCCATCGCTTACCTGCGTTCGTTCGTAATGTATTCTATATATTATCATTTTGATCAACAAATTGGAAGTGCCGCCCACGAAGGTCACGGATTGTGTGACGATTAGCGAATTCGAGGAATACTTGGATATCGAGAAAAAGAGAGGAATCAACAGACATAGAACGTTTAGAAAGGAAAGATACCAAGCAACGTGATACTTGATTATCTCTCGTCTGGTCGCCGTTCTTCGCGGTGGCCAAGTGCACGCCAGATAAACGCTCAATTTCGTAAAGTAAAGAGCTCCTTGAAGACTGACTTTTTCTTTATCCATTGTAAATAGAAATTTTATCGTGTCGACCGCTCGATGGTTTTCCGAAGACTGAGCTCCTCGAGAATGAGAGAACCTCTCGCGGTATCATAATTATTAAGAGTAAATTATCGATCGGGCGAAAAAATTGGATGAATTAGTTACGATACTGAAGGGTTGCCTTTCGTTTCTTGGATTAGCAATCAAACGTATATCTGCCGTAAACTGTGTACGAAGGGAATTTATCGATTCGATAAGAAAAGAGCAGCTGAAACTCTGTTACATTTTGTTGAATCATATTTGCTCGAGGGTTGTATAACGAAACAGGAAGACATAAGATAGCGGAAAGGCATAAGTTCGTAATTGTAGTCATTTATCCTTCAACTGTGAAATATCTTGTGGTGAGTCGGATCTTTTTTTTTACAGCCACTAATTTATTATACCATATGTTTCATTGAGAAACGTGAATAATGGACTAAATTCACGACACGATATCTTCAATGATTTTTTTAGCACTTAATTTCGCCGAAAATATTGTAAACGCTTAATTAACGATTTATTGATGAATAAAACAAACGACTCTCCTTAGATTTTCAGCTCGCCGGATCCAGATGAAGTGATTCGTTGGGACAATCAGTAAAAAAAAAAGGTACTTTTTTTTTTCAAAAAGCTTTAAAAATGTATGTAATTAAAAATAATAATAATGATAAGGATGACGATAATAGTTATAATTATTATTATTACTCGAATAAATTATGATTATCTTCATTATTTAAAGAAAATTTTTAAAAGTGAACATTTTTTTTTCGCTTTTTTTATTTATCGCTATTATCGGAAAGATTATTTATTTTTTCAAAATGTTTGGCAATTTTTTTTTTTTTTTCGTCATTTTTTTTACGTCGCATTCGGCTATCAATTCTATTAATGAGTCATAAGCCCCCTGAATGCGTTCCCAGTTCTGTTATTGCACTTGCAATTGGTTTACACGTGCTGCCAGAACAACTCGCATATTGCATCATTATTGTCCATTACAGCTATTAGAGCGCCGAGTAATTAACCGATAGGGGAGAATGGATGAAAGGCGAAACTCGGTTAACCGCAGGTACTTCCGGAGGGATGAATGGGGGGGACTTTCCACTCTACACTTCCGCGAGTTTTGCCGATATCGCAATCGAAAATTTCGGGGTTTTGTCGAAAGAGTAACTCGAAGTATCGTTAGAAAAAAAAAGATTGGTAAGAGGATCGGAAGTCCAGCGAATTGTAATACTTTTTTCATTACACACTTCACGATTGTCGATAGTATTTTGCAGTAAAATATTCGTCGAAAGTTGCGCATCGCTTCGCACATCGACGTTTTCTCTCTGGTACCATCGTGAAATAGGATAAAGGCGACGAGAGAAACTGAATAAAAAACGAATTATCTTATGAGAGATCAAAGGAACTTATGCATGAAATAACTGATTGATTTTTAGCAATGGACCGTACAGATGTGTAATAGGTGTGTGTTTTAACTATCCCCGGTCTCCGTAGCGGTAGTCGTATTGTTTGATAAACAAATAAACCTGCCGAATCAATGATCGAAATTCATTTTTCCGCCTCTGACGAAACAACGAAATGAAGTGTCGTAAAGTACGAAAAAAGAACCCATAGAAACTGAAAAATAAAAGTATGACTTCGCCAATGTTGCATAAATTTTACGAATGGATATTCAGAGTTTCGGTACTGTCGGTAATTCGTACCGAGGCGTAGGAGGCTAATGAGAGAGTAGGAAGAAAACCACCGACCGAGACGACAATGGGTCTCTGACATCTGTGGAGAATCATCGGAATGTTTTTCATCGTTTTCAGTGACATGTCGAACCACGAGATGTTGTAAACGGCTTTTTCCAGTTTGCCGCACTAACGGCAAAGTATCGTAAATTAATTTAAAAAAAAAGAGAAATAATAAAAAAAATATTAATTATAAAAACTTTAGCAAACTTTTTTTTTTGGGAAATGAAAAAAAATTCAACGCGAAAAGATGGAATTACTTATTCATTTTTTTGCGATTGACGAGAAAAATGGTGCGATACCGTAATTGTATTTATACCGAAAAAAAAACTCACCACGTTAATTAAATTATCCGCAGGCCACGCGCAGATGAAGAGATTCATCGTGGCAATCATCGTCGCTGGAGCAAATTGTATTTTTATAAACAATGGTTGATTCTACGACAAAATGTAAAATTACAAAATCGAATGCCGAAAAAAAAAATATTTTCGATATTGTAAGTGCGTTTGTAAGTCATCTTTTTTTTTTTCTAATTTTTTTATATCTAATTAGTCACCATAAATATTTAACAATTTATCAAAGATTTAAAAGTAGGGAAAAATAAATAAAATTTATAATAACAATAATTGCTTATTAATTATTATAATAATTTATTCATTGATAAATAAATAAATTAATAAATATTTATTTTGATCGCAACGAAAAAAATAAAATTTAAATAAATAAATCGATAACGAGATTTTTTTTCTTTTTTTTTTTACGTAATTACGTACACCGAATAATTGGAGTCCGCCGGTTATTGCTCCAATCCCACAAGTCATCGAACTGGCCAGTGCGATGTAAGCCATAGTGTCCGACACCTCAAAAGCGTAATCCAATAATTTTCGATGTTTCCGCACGAAAAATTCGAGTTCCTCAAAGTCCGAAACGTTTTTGAGTTCATCGGCAAGTATCTCGAGTCTCGCGCCGGCAAACCAGAGCATCAAAGCGGCTTGGCAATCTATCGTAACGCCCGAGGAACACTGAAAACCTACGAGAGTCTGGTGAAGATATGCTACATACATAAGGACACCGGTCTCGACGGAAAACGGATAAACTGCGCTCGTCGGCAAAGGTGGATCGTGAAACACCAGTGGCATACACACGATTATAGTTGTGGCGAGATAATTCAAAAAAGAGATAAATACGTGAAAAGTCGAATATCTTTTCACGTAACGCCGACAAACCATCGTCTCGTGAGGCTTGGCGTTTCGCAGAAAATCCTCCATGTCGCGAATCAAATTCTTGCTTGCGGAATAAAAACCGAGAAAAAAATCTCAAAATAACTATTCGACGGCCACATCTCTAGTAAAAAAATTCGTGACTTTACATAAAAAAAAAAAAAAAAAAAATCGAAAATCAAGAAAAATGCTATGAAAATTTCAGCAAAATAAAGAAATTCATTTTTTCGAAAAAAAAAGTTCGAAAAAATACGATTAAAAATTTAACGATCGGTTTCTCGATCCATCGCTTACCTGCGTACGTTCGTAATGTATTCTATATATTATCATTTTGATCAACATATTGGATGTCGCACCCACGAAGGCCGCGGATTGCGTGACGATTAACGAATTCGAGGAATACTTGGATATCGAGAAAAAGAGAGGAATCAACAGACACAGAACGCTTAGAAAGGAAAGACACCAAGCAACGTGATACTTGATTATCTCTCGTTTGGTCGCCGTTCTTCGCGGTGGCCAAGTGCACGCCAGATAAACGCTCAATTTCGTAAAGTAAAGAGCTCCTTGAAGACTGACTTTGTCTTTATCCATTGTAAATAGAAATTTTATCGTGTCGACTACTCGATGGTTTTCCGAAGACTGAGCTCCTCGAGAGTGAAAGAACCTCTCGCGGTATCATAATTATTAAGAGTAAATTATCGATCGGGCGAAAAAATGGATGAATTAATTACGATACTGAAGGGTTGTCTTCGGTTTCTTGGATTAGCAATCAAACGTGTATTTTCCGTAAGCTGTGTACGAAGGGAGTTTATCGATTCGACAAGAAAATAGCAGCTGAAGCTCTGTTACATTTTGTTGAATCATATTTGCTCGAGAGTTGTATGAATGAAACAGGAAGACATAAGATAGCGGAAAGTCATAAGTTCGTAATTGTAATACTTTTTTCATTACACATTTGACGATTGTTGGTATTATTTTACAGTAAAATATTCGTCGAAAGTTGCGATTCGCTTTGCACATCGTCGCTTTCATCAATCGTCCTCTGGTGGCGCGGAATATAATATACGTAGCGTCGTGAAATAGGATAGAGACGACGAGAGAAACTAAATAAAAAACGAATTATCTTATGAGAGATGAAAGGAACTTAAGGATGAAATATTTGGTTAATTTTTAGCGATGGACCGTACAGATATATAATAGTTCAGTGATAGCGCCGGAACGAATCCACCGATCGATACGGTTACTGGTTTTTGGGATCTGTGAAGAATGTTAATCACATTTTTCGTCATCGCTGACGGCTTCCCCAACCACGCTGAATGGTAAACTCGATTTCCTATATTTCGACTCTAATTTTAGAGAATATTAAAACAAAGAAAAATATTTATATAAAAATTTATATAGAGAGATATATTAGAAAGATTTTTGTAATTTAAGATTGTTGATAACTTTAATTGGAACGCACAACAAAATAATTCGCGAATAATGACGACAACATTTTTTTTTTAATTTGTGTTAATTATAATAATAATTAATAAATTTCAGATAAAAGTATATTATCTGACCATTTCGATGAGATTATCGGCCGGCCAAGCGTAGACGAAGAGTTCGACTGCGGCGTTCATGACAACATTGCCAACGCGTACTTTTACAGAAATCGGTTGATGCTGTCTGATATAAAAAAAAATCGTTGTCGGATCGTCGTAAAAATTTTAATGACATTTTTTTATTAATTAATTAAATTTATTTAAAATTAATTGAAATTTAATGTATCTTTAAATTTCATTAATTAAAATTTCATTTAATTTTAATTAATTAATTTGAAAAAAAATGTATCGTTTTTTTTATGAATTTTTTTTTTTTTTTTTTTATGTAAAATTGTTACTTACGCTAATCAGCGTAAGTCCACCACAAATAATGCCGATAGTCGTCGTGGCTATGGTAGCCAAAGCTATGAATCTCGTAACACTCTGAACTTCGTGAGCGTAAGACAAAAGCTGTTGATGCTTTGCTATGCAAAAATTCAGCTCGTCGGGACTCGAAGCTTTTTCGAATTCGCTTCCCAATATTTCGAATCTCGCGCCGATAAACCACAATAGAATAGCTACTTGAGTGTCTATAAAAAGCGCGCAGCCAACGTGACAAATCGCTACATTTTGCAGAACATAAAGAATCTCGTAGACAGGATGAAATTGTACTGGAAAAGGATACGAGGCATCTGTGGGAAATGGATGAGAGAGTATTAAAGGCTCGACGACGAAACTCAGACAAGCCAAATAAATACAGACGCCGACGAGACCATAAAACGCTTTGGATTTGTCGACGTAACGCTGAAGCACAAGTCTCTCCGATGATTTTGCATTTTGTACGAAAATTTCTAATTCTTCGTACAAAGCCTAATAAAATGAATTATATGCGTTTAACGTGTCGAGTTGCGTTGAAAATTAATTTGCAATTTGATTAACGAGTAATTTAATTTTTTCACTTATAATTAATCTCAACACATCTCAATTATTATTTATTTTTTATTTCAAAGAATCTAAGAAAATTGCAAAACATTTTTTTTTAACGATGCGAAATTTTAAAAAATCGAAAATAATACTATCAATTTTTGAAAATCTTATTAACATTAAAAAAAATTGATTCTCATTTTTTTTAGATAAACTAAGATAAAAAACATGAATTTTTCAAATAATAAAAAAAATTAATTTGTTTATTTTTATTAACGTTATTCTTATAATTATTAACGTTACCTGAAGACGATTTCGTTGATACCTGCAAACAATGATTTTAATGAGCGCCTGAGCAGTGGCGCTGCTCAGTAGAATAACTTTGATAGCTACAATCGGATCGTTACGAAACACCCAAATTCCATTGAGAAGCGGTAAAAATAATTGGACAAGAAGGAAAAGTACGATCCACCAGTAAACACGAAAACGAAGTATTGCCAAAGGTGTAGCCGTAGACGTCGGTGGCCAGGAACACACGAGATAGACGCTCGCCTTGGTGAACGCTAAAGCGCTCTCGGGTGTTGCCTTGAATATCATTTTTTTTTTCTATTTAATTCATCCCTCGATGCAATCTTTTTACCCCCATTCGAGAGTCGAGAGAAACAAGTGAAATAGTATCGAAGAATTTCCGTCGAAAGCTCCGATATAGTTGGACTGTAAAAATTTCCTTACGCGCGTCTATCCGCAATTCGACGTAACGGCAATAATCGCACATTGTTTCGATATTTATAGCCCTCCTTTGCTCAACCCTTGGCAAGTATTATCTTACCGGAAGGGGTTTTTTATACGCTTTTATTCCATTGCTACACTATATTACGCGTTGAGCCATTGGGTTCGCAAACCGGTAGAGAGCTGCGAGCGGATATGGAAAAGGCGTATTAGCGTTGAATTCTTTATTATCGCAGACTCGATGAAATTACATTTGAGGGAACGGCATGCGCCCCTTTGAGGCATAAAAAGTATGAAATAAAAAAAAATAACGTCGGAAATCGCCGAGCTGCTTTACAATTGCGTGGAGGGAGGGGATGCAGTGAATTTCAACGAAGGGTGTGCGGATCAGTCTGCGCTGGACAACGATAAGTTCAACGTCGGTTCTCTGCTTTTGTTATTATTATTTTTTTTGTCTTTTCTAAGTCTTGTCCTCGACTTTGCCGAGAATGACACGAAGAGTTGTGAAGAAGGAGAAGGTCTTTGATAAAAACTGCGAAAAAATCGGGGAGTGTAAAACTTAAAGGAAAAAAAAAAAAAAAAAAAAAGAATTCGCGGAATCAAGCAAAATTTTACTACTCACCGATGAATAGTAAGCGAGCGAAAGTTCCGGAAGTATACTGGCTACGGTGATTATCGCGGGTTTTTGTGATCGACAAAGAACGAATAAAAGATTTCTACGCAACTCGTGGGAATTTTTTATCCACGGAGAATTGTAAGCTCCTTGACCCACTGCGTTGCACTGAAGATTTAAAAAATAGTAAGTAATAGTAAGTTGATTTATTTTAAAAAAGTATTTAAAAAAAAAATACCATCAGTTTTTTTTGAAACCGAAAAATTATTTTTAATGAAATCATTATATTAATAAATTTCGTTGAATTTTTTTTTTAGTAAAAAACAAAAAAAATACCAAAACATTTTTAATTTTAAGAAATATTTTTCCAATTCTACTAAAATTTGATGGAGCCGCAAATTTTTTTGAAAATTTGAGAACTTGAAAACAAAAAAAGGGTAAACGAATCATTATTTCATAATTTATTGTGAAGTACTATAATTATATTTTTCTCATAGATAAACGATTTGAAGATACGGATTTTATATTTTTTAAAAGTATTTTAAGTTTATTAAAAAAAAATTAACAAACTTACGGCACTCAATAGATTCTCAGCTGGCCAAGCGCTGAGAAAGAGTATCGAGGCGAAGCCGATGTCGATTATAAGAAATTGCGATTTCACAAGGAGCGGTTCGTGCTATTAAAAAATAAAAAATAAAAAAAAATACACGGTAAGTTAAAAAAAATTTGTCGGAAATATGAAATATGCGTTAACGATAAATGACTTTAATCGACGATAACAAAGAAACTTACGCTGACAATGTGAATACTGCCAAAAATGATTGAAAATGTAGTCATGATCGACGTAGTAAGAACAATAAAACGAACGGCACGTATCATTTCCTCCGTGTTTCTGCATTAACGACAATCGTCATGAATCTTCTCGCAATCGTTAGCAATCCGTAATTCGCGGAATTACGAAAAGCAAATGGTTTCGTAATTTTTTTTTTTTTAACATAATTTACTTGAGTAAAATTTGATGTTTCCTCACGCATATGTTAAATTCATTCAAAGTTTTGACACTTTGAAATTCGTTTGCCAATAATTCTAAACGCGCGCCGGCGAACCATATGAGTAGAGCAGCTTGACAATCGACGGATCCGATTTCGGCGCACTGAAGACCGGCAATTGCCTGATGCAAATAAGCGAAATCAAGCGCTGGATGATCTTCGACGGAAAATGGATATTTTGCGTCAGTAGGCAGTGGTTGCGGCAGAACTAAAGGCCCGCAAATCATCGCTAGACTCGCCAATATGCAGCAAAGATTAATGGAGAAGTGCACCGGACTGCAACGATCTACGTAACGTTGAAGCACTTCCCGCTCTCTTGGCGATGCGTTCTTTATAAAATCCTTTATTTGACAATGCAATATCTGTTCAGAGACATCAAATAAAGTTTGGATTAACATTAATCCTCGAATTTGTTGTTTTTTTTTTGTTGCACATTTATAACTCTACCGGTTAGAATTATATCAAATGACAACTCTGTCAGAATGCAAAATTCGGCGAGCAAAAAAAATTGCACAATAATGCATACGAGGTAACAACTCTGCTGTATTGAACAACAGAGCAGAACTGTTCATACCTTTACCATATCGCAAGTTGATCAAGTTGATCAGAATACAGACCGCCGGGAAGACTATCTGGTAGACCCATAAACAGATCTTAAGGGATCATTCTAGTGTAAAATTTCAAGAAATCTTTTTACACGCGGTATCTACGGATTTCACTCCCAATGGAAGAGTTTTCAAGCAATCCGTCTCAAATTTTGACACAACATTCTTCGCACTATTCTTTATCTTGCTATGGAAGCTTTTTTATTTTTTCATTTTTTTTTCATATTTTTTTTAACGAAAAAAACAGTCGAAGAAAAAGCCTAATTTCGATATTTTTTAAAAAAATCACCGCCATTTTGTGAATTTGTATAAAAAAAAATCCTCCATAGCGCGATAGCGGCTTTCATACTGATTAATAATCTTTTTTCAAATTTTGTTTTCGATAATATTTACGATTAGAGGAGTGTATACCATCAGAAGACAATTTTTTTAAAAGCCATTTTTCAACCGCCCAAAAAAACTAAAAAAAAATAAAAATAATCGTTTACACATTTTTTTTCTGTTCTTCATGAGTGCTTTGATTTAACATAAAAAAATCAGAAGGATTAGCGTATTTTATTAATCGAAAAAAAAATCGTGGAAATCAGCTATTTTTTAGCTCGTCGCACTAGAATGATCCCTTAAATCGAGTAAAGATCATCCCGGTAGCATTCTACTTTAGGGAAAGAACTTCTGTTCCGCTAGAGTTGTTATTCACTTAGAGTTATTACTATCATAGATAGCAAAAACGCCGAAATTACCTCGAGTCGAGAGCGTTGTCCCTTACAAACGAGCATTTTTATTACCGCCTGCGAACACGATACCGCCAGACATAGAGTCTTCGTGAATTTCAAATAATCGTCGAACTGATACAGCGAAGCGTTGAACAAAAAAATCACCAAGAACAACGAGATACCGACGAATATCCACGAGAATACATTGAAGAGAATTTTCGCCAATCGACTCGCCTCAGGCCACGGCGGCCAGGTGAACATCAGCACAGTATTGAACTTCGTGTACTCCAACGCAGTCTCCGGACTGACTTTAAACATTTTTTTTTTTTTTTCTCGGCGACAAAGAACGTTTTAAAGCGTTTCGCACAACGTATTGTATTCGACTGACGAATATTTCTCTTTTAGCCCCAAAGCTATTTTTAATTAAGGTCTTCGTATTCCATCAGTTACGAAAACGTCGATAGACTCACGTAACGGAAAAAGGCTCACTGTTGCTTACTGTAATTGGCATTCGCGAACGCGGAGGGTTCTCCCGCGGAACCCCTTAAAATTACGGCAAATCGTGGGAATTAATAATGCAAGACTCGCTGTTATTCCGCGCGATGGAAGTGTATTTCTTCTATCTTACGATACGGAAAATAAAGCTTCCATCATCAGCCGCGAGAACAGCTGTAAACGTTTTTACAAATTGGACAATCAACCCCTACGATTATTTTTCAATAATTTCCGTTTCGATCCGCCTTCGGAAAATAACTTTTAAGCTCCGATCGGGGAATGCTTACTTAATTAGTTGTGGAAACGCTGACGAAAGGGCAAAAATAAAGAATACCGAGAATTTTTTCAAATTTTATTTAATTATTACATTCAGAAATTTTTATGTTTTATTTTTACTGTAAAATAAAAATATAAAAACAATTTTTCTTTTTGAATAAAAAAAAAAATATAAAAACAATTTTTCTTTTTGAATAAAAAAAAAAATATAAAAACAATTTTTCTTTTTGAATAAAAAAAAAAATATAAAAACAATTTTTCTTTTTGAATAAAAAAAAAAATGTACATTTTTTTTTCACTCTCCGAATATGGCGCGTATAGTCATAAAGTACGATAAGGTCGACCATACGAACTGCGAATAAAAGAAACGATTATTTTAAATATCAATGTGTATTTTTCAATTTTTTTTTTTTTTTCAATTTTTATTATAGTTGGTGAAACTTACAGAGGCATAAAACTTTAAGGTCAGTGCGGGAAGAACTCCGCGGATAGAAATGACCAGTGGTTTTTGACTTCTCTTAATCGAGAAGAGAACACTCTTTCGCATCCGCGACGATCCGTCGATCCAGTGAGAGCAATAAATGGACAAAGCCACTTTTTCACTAATTTCCGCTAAATCGTCAGCGGGCCAAGCGCTTACGTAGAGTCTCATCAGACCACCGGCTACCATGAGAATGAATTGAGAGACAACGACAAACGGTTCGTGCTGTTTTTATTTTTTTAAATAAATATATATGTTTTAATATAATATTATTGATTTTTTTTGCTTTATTTTATTTTTTTTTTTTTTTGGGAGTATAAATTGGAATTAAAATTCGAATGGATAAGAACTCACGTGGATCAAGGGAAATCCTCCGCAAATAACTACGATCGCCATCAATGCGTTACCCTTAAGAATAATGAAACGCACGGCGGCGTTGATCTCCATTACAAAGCTTGCAAAATCATCAAATTCAAAAATGAGAATTAATACATTAATTTCCGAAGATGTTGAACATTTTTTTTTTTATTAATATATAATACCATATGTTTAATTATATTTAATATAATAAAATAATCATATTGGGGTTAAAAAAAAAATTGTTTTATGTTTATTATGATTATTATTTTAATTATGATTTTATTTATTTTTCACTAAAAATAAAATGATCGGCGAAAGAAAAAGGTACTTTTGTCAAGAAGTAAAAAAAACCGTTCGGCAAGTCTCGTACTTACGCGATTAGTTTCTGATGCTCTTCGACACACCAGTTTAGTTGTTTCTCGTTGTAAACATTTTTTATTTTTTCACTCAATATTTCTAATCTCGCAGCAGCATACCAGAGCATCATACCGACCATAAAGTCGACGGTGATGCAAAATCCGGTCTGCAGAATCGCAAGGACCTGGAGAACGTAAAGGGTGCATCTGGTGGGTAAGGATTCGATAGGAAAAGGGTACCAAGCATCAGCCGGCAGGCTGGTGGTCATTATCAATGGACCGCAGGAGAAAACCACTGCTGTCATGATGTACGAACTTCCAACGTATACCAAAAATGGCAAATACCGATCGGAATATTTTTGCAAAACGATCATTTCGCTTCTTTCGGCATTTTCAACGTAATTCGTCACTTCCAGAAGTAGCATCTGAGAAATACTTTTATTTTGTCGTTTAGCCAGAAATTAATTAATTAACATCAATTAATTAATCAGTATCAGTATCAGATAATTAAGTAGACGTACGAAAAAAGGGGTAAAAAATTAAGATTTTTTTTTTCTCGAAATCTAATGATATGCGAACAAATGTTGATTTTCACCTGTAATCGGCGTCTTTCCATCTTGCAGAGTATAAGGTTGAAGAAAACCTCCCCCAACGCCATCAGTTCGGACAACGATTTCATAACTGCACCGAGTTTCATACGATAGTGATAGACCGCCAAAATCAGCGGAAGCAAAAGTCCAACAACATTTAGCAACGAGACAAACCACAACAACTCTCTGAGGATTGTCTCCTTCCTCGAGGCGTCCGGATCCGGTGGCCAAGTGGACGTCAGTCTTCCGCATATTTTTATAAACCCCACAACTGTTTTCACCTTCATACTTGAACTTTACCGATCTGATCAGCTTTTTCCGTATTCAGAAAAGAGAACATGTCTTTTCGACATCGCGTCGAGAAGGGCGTATTGTACGACTTGCGCACTTTCCGCGGGTGTAGTCTGAAAATGCATTTTTCCAGGCAAACTTGCAGCGCATAAATAATTAACCGTGGGGACGTGAACGCCTGTGGGTTATTAAGTATCGTGCGGAGAGAAACTTCTTGTCGGCTTAATAAGTCTCCCAACGATTAGCCAAACTCCCTCAGCAGAAACAACGCCACGCCTTTGGACAAACAACACTCCCACTGGACGTTGAATATTTCAGATGTTAGTAGAAACTCCGCTACTACGCATACCGATAATGGCGCAATTATAAAAGGTTTTCTGAGAGATCGGCGATGAAGCCTCGACTTGGGAGGGTAAGCGATCGACACCCACATTGATGCCTTCTGCATATCTTAGATATACAGCTTTTTCTTATGTGTAGCGCAGTGTTGCCAAACGGAAGAACGAAGTTGAAAGAAATTGTCCAAATCATCATTTATGATCAGAATAATGACAATCGGACAGTGATAAAGTGCTAATATTCATCGTGGATTTCTTAAATCTGTGAATTTTAAGCTGATTACATGTCAACGAAAAATCAGCGCAGCACATCCGGCAGTGTGGATGTCCAGTTTCCAAATTTGCAGAAGTCGTCCAACAAGAATTTTTATGATTATCGGTAAAAAAGGCGTTTACCACTGTCGAAAAAATTGAATTCAGTTTTACATTGTTGGATTTTCATCTGCCAAAGCTATTGGACATTAATCAGCAAATTTTCAAAATTGTTGTTGGATTGTTGGACAATTTTTCATCAAATGCGGACGCCTACTGCTGCTTTCGCCATTTCGCAATCTAAATTGTTTTCAGTCATAGGAAAGATTTGATACCATAATAGAATCAGATTGGCAAAAGAATTATTATGAAGTCAATAAAACGTCGCAGTACCAACCGACGTCAAGTAGAAATAAGACGATCGGAAATCATTGAAACAGAAGTGGATAACGCAGCGACTAAGAAAAGTTTCTGCTCTTTCCAGGGAACATATTGGCAGCGAATCAGGAAAGTTTGCAGGAGGTGCCCGCGTTCGGTAAGGTCGATACCTGTTTTACCGGCAGTCGGTAAACGCGCGCTCATTGAGGCGTCTCTTTAGAATCGATCGAATAATGTTCTGCCGGTTCGGAGGATCTCGACGATGCCTCGTCCAATGGGGGAACAAGTGAACGAGGCAAAAGCTACAGCACTTGCCTCGATATCTTGATCCGATTCTCCTTCGGATAAGCTTTCAAAGTTTCGTAGGTATTGTAAACTTTTTTTATGTCATTCGTACCTGTATTCGTGCAAAACGGGAGTTAGAATCGGTAGATAGGAGGTACCCGAGTAGGCCAAAAGCTACACACGGATAGTCCATACGTTGACCGATTTTATACGGGCACACGTCCAACTTTACGACTAGAATTTACGAGTGACGTTTCGTTATGCTCGGCCGTAGTAAATCTTTTTTTTTTTTTCAAGCTATCAAGTAGATGGAACTCCGAGGGAAGATGAAAAGGGTTTATGAATGATATTGGATGAAGCAAATCGCCGTGTCATTAACCCTAAAGCAGCGCGCTTATTTTTGCATCCCCTTTGAAACCGCACATGAATTTAGCAGACCTGACATCTCCATTGTTGTGACATTTTCACAAAAATCTATATTTTTTTGTTGAATTTTAATGATATCGTACGGGACGAAAGAATGTAAGCAAAATGGCTATTACGTCACAATATGGATATAGTAAATACAATAGAAGTCAAAACTTCAAAAAATCGACATAAATCGAATATTTACTTAAAAAATCGGGTTTCTTCAGAAAACGACTCGACAAAATCGATATCTCCATTGTTGTGACATTTTCACAAAAGTCTATATTTTTGTTGTTGAATTGTAGTGAAATCGTACGGGACGAGAGAATGTAAGCAAAATGGCTATTACGTCACAGTATGGATATAGTAAATACAATAGAAGTCAAAACTTCAAAAAATCGACATAAATCGAATATTTACTTAAAAAATCGGGTTTCTTCAGAAAACGACTCGACAAAATCGATATCTCCATTGTTGTGACATTTTCACAAAAGTCTATATTTTTTTGTTGAATTGTAGTGAAATCGTACGGGACGAGAGAATGTAAGCAAAATGGCTATTACGTCACAAATATGGATATAGTAAATACAATAGAAGTTAAAAACTTTTAAAAAATCGGCATAAATCGAACATTTACTTTAAAAATCGGGTTTCTTCGGAAAACGACTCGACAAAATCGATATCTGGTCTTCCAAACTATAAATCAATAGTCGCCAAACAGACAACTGTACTCTTGAGGCAAAAAACTCCATTATTTCGTAGATTCCATTTTACCAACTTACCTGTGTTAACCGTGTTAGCAAATCCAATGGATTTCAACGCTGAGTTCAAATACAATGACGATTATAATTCCGTCCATAAACCCCACAAACTTTGCGACAAAACGATCGATTCTGTTACTCCAGAGGAGGCTTCTCGCCACATACGTCGTTCTACCCCCTCCCACCCCCTTAATCCACTCCCCTCCCGTCCCGATGACTCGGAAATGTCCGACTGCTGTCCTCTGAACTACATAAATTTACCGATTTCGCAATAAACTTCAACGATAAACAACCCCTCTACCCTTCGTTTTTGCGGGTGAACAGAGGGTGGGGGATGAAGGGGATGGAGGGTAAGGAGAGGGTAAAGAGGAGAATTGGAATTGCAGATAAAGAGCGAATGATATGAGAATAACGTTTCTTCCTCTCTATCTCTCACACCCGCAAACACAACACATTCACTTGTGTCAGCCGCTGTTGCAAACAGTAGCGGTTACGGGGAGTTACGGATTTATTAGCGAATTCGCATTTGTCCACGTCGACTCAACGCGATTAATTCTCATCTGTTATCCGGGACTGTATTTGCGGATTAGCGGTATATTTCGTTCGAAAGATATTACATCGATGTACACACGCGTGAATATCATTGAAATCGACGGATCGAAAGTTTCACCGGCGGCTTCGATCTTTTGACAAATATTTTATCTCAGACGCGGAAATTTTTGTTCCCAATGTGAATGTATCTCGAAAATAATAATAATGATTTTTAAAAAATCTGTCAGGAAGGGATCGGTAAATATTCGAGAAAAGAGGATTTCCAGCCGCGTATCGATGCCTCGTCAATGTTCGTCCATCCGGTTCATCGATCCCTCGGCCCCGTCCGGTTTTTCGTTAATGAAGCATAACCGCCGGTCCAGCAGCCTCCATTTCCTGTTTGCTGCGGTAGTTGCTGCGGTTTAAAAAAAAAAAAAAGAAAAAAGGAAACATGACGTCGAATATTTAACGAGACGTCGATGGATTGAAGAATTTTTTTTTTTTTCAATTTTCCTCGGATTTCTTTGCTCTTTACTCCACTCGGTCTCAGACGCAAAAGGCTCACGGTTACCTTCTGCAATCTACGACCTACTGCCCGCACCGAGAGGCGAACCCCATGCCGCAGCGTATAGCTTTGGACCTCAGCAAGGAGTTTTCAATTTACTACCGCACGATTTCATCCCAAGTATCTCGCGGTTTGAACTCGAGAACATCGCGGAGAACATCGGGAACTCACTCTCTCTCGTCCGAGATGCTTCTCACTTCATTTTAACGTTAACGCAAAATCGCGAAGGAGCAACGAAGCGTACGATTAGTTGCATAACTCTCGAGTGAATTCACAAAGAGTCGAAAGATCAATTAATTGTAAATATATCGATTTTAAGGAGAGTTCTATCGATTTCAAGCGAAAGTTCGCTTTTATATATTTTTTTTTTTCGTTAAAAAAAATTTTATTAAAAATCCTCCACTAATAATTATTCGCACGGGTGTTCTGGGGGTGAAAAAAAAAATCCCAAATCGCGATATAAAAAATTGTACGAGAAAATTCCATTTTTTTTTTCGATATATTTTGTGGAATTTTCTGCTTAAAAACATTTTAATTCGTACAATTTTTTATATTAAGATCTCGGAATTTTTATGTGTAACCAGAACACCCTTATGAATATATAACCGTGAAATATGTTTTATACAATTTTTTTTGACGGAGAAAAAAAATAAATTGCTTTTTTTCCCCGGAAAGTCGATGGATTCTTTTCGTGATGAATAAATTAAAAATTCGCATTGTTTCGAGTTTCAAAAAAATTCAGATAATTGGGAAAAAAATATCGAGTTGTTGGTACTCACTAATAAACAATAGTAGGCACGAGAACGACGACTACAGACATAGTTGTAGCGGCCAAAAGACCAGCGAGTACGATAGCAATCTCGAGAGTAGTGCCTTCCTTTGTCGGTTTCTGTAATCAATTTGCCAACGCGCACCTTATTATTTATAAAAATTTTCCAACGCCCAGAGATCATCGGTGAACTTTCATTTCATACCACAACATATATAATTGATAGCGAATTAAAAAAAAAAAAATGTTCTCGGTAAATTTTTCAAAGAGATTCTCTTGCGTTCAACTCGAAGAAACTCGAAGGCTGTGAGGAGAAGAAACGCGGTAGACGTTGGATTTACGGCGCTGAGGCTGATAAATCTAAAGGAGATAACGAGTCAGTCTTCCAAAGTTCATGAAACGCCTTCGTTATTCCCCCGGCTAGTTACGCTCGGATGATTGATAAAAAAAAAATGGTAAAAAGTAACAAGAAGTCGGGTGGTCTATCGCGACAAAAATAGTGAAGGGAACGTGGACAGAAAAATTGATGAATATCGTATGCGCGCGTTCGCGGACAGGGATTTTATTCACTCTCGAGAAAGAAAAAAAAAAAAAGATTCGATAGAATAGAGAGGACGAGAAGGAATAGAATATTATTTCACGATAGTCGCGGAACGAGAAGAAGTCTCTTATTAAAAGTTTCAGCGAGCCGAACATTTTTCCATTCGAACGCCCTGAGAGATTCTCTCAGGAGAGAATATAACTTCTTTCCTCACCCTCCTCCCTTCTTTATCTCACTGTGTGAGGAACTTGGCTCGTTAGCGGGGCACAGGACTCGCGAAAAAAAAAAAAAAAAAAAAAAATGGAGTGTTTTTCTTCCGCCGGTTGATAGCACATCGAGATTTCGCGGATTGCAGTACGGCGATACAAATTAGTTAATCGGACCAAAGTCCGTAAGTTAAAAACTCGAGAAACGAAACACCGCCTCGCGGCTCTCGGAAAGCTCCGCAAACGCACACGATCGCCAAAAGACTCGTGCAAATGCGATCGAATTAATGAAAATGAAAAGCGAGGCAAGTTTCTGCTTGACGGGGCGATCGGAGCAGAAAGTCTCGAGATCGTAACTTCGTACCGAACGGATCTTTGCAACTAACGTTTTCGATAACGACGATACTTTTGCTGTGACAATTGGGGGGAAAAACCGATTTTTCTTTTTTACCTCTGGCATTGCGGTACTTCCATCTTCGGCGCACACACACGCGAGCAGAACGAGAAGTTGAATCAACACTGCACTTCGGTTAAACATGTTGAAAAACTTTTTTTACTGAAATTTATTAACGGTAATGGAATAGAAACGATTGGATCGATTTATGTTGGGTTCCCGGTGATTTTTCAGAGTTCGATGCCAGCGACTTTGTTATCGCGTCGACACAATAATGACGAACGATAAATCCGAACGATCGCGACGGGCCGCGAGAATTTTTAGGCACCTCACGCGTGTAGATCTCGCGGCTGCTTATCGCAATCGAATCGTCGCTGTCTTCGTCAATCACGAAAATATTGATAAACGACTTGACATTATTCATTATCTGTACGATTAAGAACCGTGATTTTTAATAATAATAATAATAATAATAATAATATATTATTATCAGTATTGTTTATATCAAGTGATGTAAAAATAATAATGATATATTATTATTATTATTATTATTATTTTTTTTTTTTCGATATTCATTTATTTGGGAGATTTCTTTTTTACGGCAATTATATTTCCAAATATTCCCTTCAGCCTCATAATTACGAATCTCTTTCTATCAGATATGCGCGACGCGCGTGAAGAGTCATAACGCAAAATTGAATAATTTGTGCGATTTAAATAAAATGAAATATGAGAATTATACGAGCGCTCGGATCGTCGAACGAGTCGACATGTGCAACCGGAAACTGTCAATATGTCGGAAACCCCTTCCGGTTGATTGCAAATCTCCTATTTTTGTTTTTTTTTTTTTTTTCAATAATCGCAAAACTTTCCATCGTCGTACCATTACAACTAATAATCGATAAGGTAAAATCCAACGCTGAATGCGAGAGTTACGATGGAAAAACGATACTCGCTGGTAAATCAATCTCCGATAATCGCCGAAACGATGAGAATTCGAAAAATATATTTTTCCATTGTATCCGCGAATTATTTTTCCCGATAGAATTTTTTTTTTTTGCCTATTTATGACAATAGTTTTTAACATTTTATCGTCGCGGCATCGAAAAAAAAAAAAAAATTAAATTAAAACCCATCCGTGGGCGGCGCACCGTCGCTTATATACTTCCGGGTATGTAGAGTCACCGGGGAACGACGTCAGCGCACACGAACGCGGATCGCGCGAGAGGATGCGAGAGAACGCGCTCTCTTTCACACTCGTACCCGAGGGAAATATTTTTATTTCTTCGGACGTGTCACTCCGTAGAGAAATGGAGAACGATATGGGGCTCTCCTTGGTCTCCGCGTGCTTACCGCTCTCTATATTTGCGATGTTTTACGAGACACCATCAGTAACAGCGCCGGAATGAGAGGAGAGAAAGATATAAGAAAGTAGAGAAAAGTCTTCGCTGCTTCGGTGTATTCACCGTCATGAGTTGCCATTTGGTATTTCATTTGTTTCACACACGACAAAGGGGAGAGGGCGGGGCGGCGGGGGTGGGAGGGGAGGGGGGGGGGGTTGAAGCTCCAAAACTTACGACCTTATGAGTCGGCGAAAGTTGTAGATCCCGACTCGCTACATGCCATCTTCTCCTGTCCTCCGAAAGTCCCTCGACGAGTATCTTTTTTTTTTTTTCGTCTCTCCAAAAGTGGACACTTGTATATTATTCCACGACCATTGCTTATTCAGTGAGCGTATTACGAGCGGCACTTTTTTTTCTTCCTTTTTTTTATTATTGTTAGCCGCGAGACAGCGAAACGATATCTCGTCACGGAAGAAAATCGTTTTGTCGCTAACAGGGAATGGCGAAAAAATTATTTATTATTATGATTATTTATTTATTTTATTAATTTTCGTTATTATTATTATTATTTTTTATTTTTATCACTACGAAAAAAATGTCGTGTGATGTTAATGATGCAAAGAAACGCAAAAATGCAACGCGCAAAGTGCAAATACATGTGCAGTGCATTTTTTTTCGCGTAAAGATCCATTTTGGTCGCGTGATATCGAGAGAAAAAAAGTTCGTCTATAATTTTTATCGTCTCTTAAGGTAATAATGATTAATCCATCGTATCGATAGGAAGAAAAGAACGGAATGGAATATCGCACGCGTACTTTATATTTCCATTGATACAACGTATGTCGTACTATTGGTATAGAAGTAATTTGATGCATTCGGTCTTCGCTTTGGGACCGTATCAATTCCATTCTCAGCGGCGTACAGTATTAGATACGGTATATTATATGATACATTGTACCGTCGTAGAAATTCGCTGGCTATAACCTTCCCGAGACATTGTCGTATTCGCGGGTGTGTGTACTTCACAGATTGCCTCGTCGAATCTCAGGGGATGAGCCACAGCAGCACAGCCGCGGATCTCGCTCGGCAGTTTCTTGATACCGGTGAGCCTTACCCGCCGGAGAAAAATATCTCGGAGCTTTCCGATCCGTAAAATTTGATAAAGTAAGACGCCAGCGAAACTCATGCCTTTCCTCTCTATATATATACATCGATATATATATATATATATAACTATATACAACTTTCTTCCATCTGATTTCGTTCTATCGAACAATATAGCTTAACTCAAAGAAGTGATTGAGCCGAGTGAAAAAAAAACACAAATCGAAAAAAAAAAAAAAAAAAAAAATGTTCACTGAGGTATAACGATTTTTCTACCTTACCGATAGACTTCTGAAAACAATACTCACAATCAGGTGAAACATTTTTTTTTTTTCGGGAAAAAAATTTATCCTCGCGGTTACGTGAAATTTTTATTAAAAAATCGTAAACGCCATGAAATTTTGAAAAAATATAGTAATTTTTCGTGAATTTTTATAATTTTTGTAACGTATTGCGACTCTCTCTGATATACCTTTTTTTTGCGTTTTTGCTTTTTTTTCGGGAAAAAAATTTATCCTCGCGGTTAGGTGAAATTTTTATTAAAAAATCGTAAACGCCATGAAATTTTGAAAACGTATAGTCATTTTTCGTGATTTTTTATAATTTTCGTAACGCATCGTGACTCTCTCTGATATACCTTTTTTTTTTTGGAGTTATTCTCTTTTTTTTTTGCGCCATTTTCAACCCTTTACTTACTATACGCGATGGCCGCACAGGTAAGAAGGCCACGAGACCTCTCTTCCACTCGGTACTCTCAATCTCGGCGAGAACATGAATAACGACCGGTGGTTCTTCGCGTCCTGCGGCTCTCGGTACTTACTTATCCCCAAGACATACTCTCGGCTCTTCTTATCGAGATTATCTAATCCCCCCGTGCGCCCGCTGTCTATCTCTCTCTCTCTCTTTCTTTCTCGGTCCACTTGAGCGAAGATTCATAAAGAATTCTTTTATGCTCAGCTGAAGAATATCGATCAGCCAGAGACGAGACAGGGATCTCTACTACCTGCTGCTCGATGGATATTGAGCTTATATTAGCCTTTGGTTATCGATAATGCGGAATTTCTATGAGCCGTCGTTGTGCTTACATCGATCAGACTACAAAAAAAAAAAAAAAAAAAAAAAAAAAAAAATAGATCGATACAAACAGTTATTTATTTCTGCAACTATTTACGATTATATGCATCAGTGAGATTTTGCTATTTCGAGAAAATTGTTTTGTTATTCCGCTTAATTAAGTTGTTCAATGAATAAATGAGTAAACATATCAATAAATCGATATCTGTATAAACAAATAGGTCGATAAAAAGAACTATTTATTTCCGCGAGTATTCGCGATTTGGCATTATAGACGCGGTAGAGATTTCGCCATTTTGACTGACGATAGTTTCGTTTACGATTGTGAGTAATAATCGATGTCTGTGTGACGTCGTTGACCATCAAAACTCGTAGATCGTGAACTATCGCCGTGAGTGCCACGCGTAAACGTAAATAACGACTGTGATGCATCCCCCGCCCCCCCTCCACCCTTTCCCTTGAACGATGCGTAATCGTAATCGTAATAAATACGTGTGTTGTATCCCGTGTCGAGCGAAGGGACTATAAACGTCGCGTTTGCCATCGTCATTGTGGGAGTGGACAGCGCCAACGGAGCAGCAACGGCGTAGCGAACGGAACGGGTCCAACGAATAGAGGGATTGAAAACGACGATACCGGAAATTTGAAGCTTCAATACATATCGTGGCTTCCGGGCAGTAAAACGAGTAGGTGGTCGAGAAACCCGAAGAAACATATCGAGTCTCGAAAACAGTAAATAGCACACAAGCGGATGAAAGGTAAATAATAAATAATATCGAGAGGAGAAGGAAACTATGTATTCCGCGTATTAATAAATAGTAATAACAGAACGTTGTATCGCGTTATAGATAAGATCCCATCGAACAGATATAACGGTTTGCGGTATAAATAAACTTCCAGTGGTGAGTTATCCCATTCGAGATATACTTCTCGAAATGGTAAGCAGCTTTCGTAATTCTAAAATTTCTTTTTGTAAATCGATAAAAGTGGGAAAAATCGGAAATATGAAGCAAAATGGGATAAATCCAAAAAAAAAAAAATGAAAAATTAATAATAAATATTAATATTAATAATAATAATAATTATTATTATTAATTAATTAATTAAATTAATATGATCACTCGAGGAAATACGTCTATTCGAAATCTGAACAAAGCTACATATTTTTTTTACGAACAATAAATAATAAAATGATTTCTTTCTGAAAAAAAAAAAAAAAAAAAAAAAATGTTCGCTAAATTTTGAAAAATTAAAAAAAAAATATGCATCAGTTCTTCTGCAGGGTGTTTATCGCCGTCTTTTAAGTGGTTATTTTTTTCAATATCTGTATAATATTAACCATTTTTTTTTTTTTGAAAGTTTAATACATGTAGTTAAAAAAATATTTCATTAACTCTTCAAGTTTTGAGAAAAAAACATCAAACATTAGATTCGAATTTCGAAGTGTTGAAAAAAAAAAAAAAATTCGATTGGAATACTTCGTTTTTTACCGATCTTCGCTTTACAGAAAAACAGCAGATTCTCCGACTCTTCGTTTCTTACGCGATAAACATTAATAATGGAATATGATATCTCGATATCAAAAAGAAAGACGACAAACCATCGCGATTTACAGCTCAAATAAATTCTCCGTCGGTTTCAGTATCGTGAGTAATCTCAATCGAAAAAACTCTCGAGCTTAGCTTGTGCCCGATGTTCCTAAAAAAAAAAAAAAAAAAAAATCTCTCCCGCCGGACTTTCATTCTCGGAGCGATTTGTTTCACTTTGGCTGCTCTTGCGAGCCGCGCGCGCGGGGGCCACACAGTCGTAGTACGAGAATATAAGAGGGAAGAGAGCAACTCCTCTGCGGTGCCTCTCTTCCACGCTTCTAGGCTACGGGGTCCTCGTTTAATCTCCGCGCTCGTCCGTTCGCTCCGTGCTCTGGGAAATCACCGCAATTAATTCCGTTCACCGTAACGCTACGGGGGGGGAGAAGGGCTTGCAAGAGACGGAAAACCGGTAGCTATGGTGCGAGAAGGTAGAGAAACATCTGACGGTCGGAGAGGCACACGAGAGACGCGAGAGAAGATAGAAGAAGAGATGGGAAGCTCGGCGAGATAGAGAAAGGTAACAACTCCACTTTGCCACAAGGTTGGGGGCTGCAAGAGGAACCCTTACCCCGAAAACGTAGAGTGTGCCGGATGGATATACCGAAACGGTGAGAAATATATATATGTATATACATAGATATATATGTATATTGGCCGCGGAGGGTTTCGGGAACTCGGCTACCAGGTGATATACCTGATTAAATAATACCCCAAGAAAACCGTCTCTCGTTGGTCCAATCTGTCCGGTCAGAATGCTCGGCAAGATTCCCCTATTCCGGATTCCTCTTCCACCCTCAACGACCTACTCGACAACCTTTCCGGAAATGTTCAGAGATTTTTCTAAATTTGTCTCATCCTACCGCGCGAAACAAGGGCTTTACATCACTTCCGCTTCCGGCTAATTCTTTACAATTTTTTTTTTTTTTTTTTAAGGGCGTTCTATGGATTTTAAGGAAATGAAAACATTATATTTCTTTTTTGGTGTAAATAAAAAAAATTAATTGAAAATTCTCGACTGTTCATTTTTTGTAAATGTGTTTTGATTATGTGAAAAAAAAAAAAATGATTTTTTTTTTTTTAATTAAACAAAAATGAAAAAAAAATATTATGTAGAAAAAGTGAAATTTCTCCGGTGTATATCGACACTCTAATAACCAAACTAAATTTATCTCCCACGCGCGAGAATAGCCTTCTGTCGGTTCGTTTTTACGGTTCTAATACCGAATCTGCCGAAGATCGTCAGAGACCCCTCGCGCGTCGGGGGCAGACGAAAACATACGAGACACGTGAAAAAAACGAAAAAAAAAATCTTTTTTACGCTGAAAAAAAAAAAAATGCCGAGACTATCGGCGAAGCGGGGAGTAAGAGAGACGAATGAAGAGAAAGCGAGAGTCCCCGGTGTCTCCTCGATCAAGTTTTGCCTATTCCTCTTTTCCCTTCCAATCTATTTTCCTCCTCGAATGTAGTACGTGTCGCCGTTGGGTGTCACTGCCTCCACGGCCGACGCCGTTACGAGGGCCGTTGGATCGAAAAACATCGGTGCGAAACGAGTTCGATGGGTTTGAGGGGGTGGAAGGGGGTGCGAAGGATTGTCGTATACCAGAGCCAATAGCACAGAAGAGACGAATAGGAAGAGCGAAGGGAGAGTTAGAGTGAGAAATTCTCGGGGGTTGAAATATACACGAGGGGAGGGGTTTGGGGGGGCGGAAGGGAGGGAGGGGGGGATAAAAGCGACGGAAATAGGACGATCCGGGGCAGAGATCCGCGAAAAACCATCCTCCGCTCTCACGCGCCCGCAGGCCCGACAATGATTTTCACCATAAAACGTCGAACGTCCGGCACGACGCGTTTTCCTGGTGAATCGACGCGTTCAACAGACCGACGAACTGTAGAGGTGCGCCCTATATAGATTTATACGATAGATACATATGCCACGTGGATGAACGCGACAACTTCAATTTTCGAAGGTTCGGGGGTTACGGGAAATAAAAATTTACGATTTGAACCTTGACACCTCCTCTTGTGTAAAAAAAAATATATATATGTATATTGGGTCCGTGGCGCACGGGTATCTCGTGAGATTCTTAAACGTCTTCGTTCTCTGACGAGACCTTTGGATATAGTAGGCGACAATACGGCGAACCGGGCAGCCGGGCGGAATGGGCGTAAAAAAACAGAGAGGAATGAAAAAAAAAATGAAATTTTGAGAAAAAAAAATGCCATTCACGTATAAAAAATGGTCAATTTGACAAAAATTGAGTTATAATACTTAAAAAATTGGTTTGAATTTATAAAAAAATTTAGTTAAAAATTAAAAAGTACTCAGTGAAAATTTTCAGACAATTACGTTAAAATTTGAAAAAAAAAAAGTTTGTATTAATTTTTTTTTGAATGCACATCGACTTTACTATCAGTACATTTTTTTTTTTTTTTTGTTCACATGTTATCTCAATTTTTACCAATTTTGCCGCTAATGAAAAAAAAAAATAAAATATAGCCAATTGCGCCATATGACCATTTCGCCCCGCTTTTCATGACGATTTTACTTCTATCAATTTTTTTTTCGTCAGTTTCGACCCACACGTGGATCAACCTTTGCTCGCGTCCCTCCGACATCGAGAGACATGTCCACACGGCTACGTGACCGTCTGGAGGAATCTCCTTGAATTGAATTCGCATGCCGGCGAGTCGGAGAAAACGACACAGTGGGAGGAGAGCAAAAAAAAATAATAATAATGAAAAAAAAGGGGAGAAAAAAGGGTAAAAAAAATAGGATGGAATTGGTAGAATTGAATTTACCGGTGCAAGGGTAGCGATACAGTTTTGGATTTTACCGTTGGCTAGAAAAAGATATTTCGGACTGCCGTCTCCCGAGATTTTGTGGGCTCAATGACCCCTTTGGCTATTCTGCACGTCGCATTGTATTTTTTTATTATTTTTATTTATACGCCGTATGCTTTGCACACCCTCACCGCTTCGCTGGAGCGCCAAAACCATTCGCATGCGTAGGAACATATATCCTTACGCAATACTTTCTCCAAAGAAACATTTTTCGGAGTCGAAGAAAAATTTCCTCGTTTTTCAATAAATTTTCGATAAATCGAATAAATATTTTTTCCGGGTTTCCCGAAACCGAATTAATTGTCTCTTCGATTCGAATCGAGGGAATCGGTAGATAAGATCGCATTGCCAAGAATCTTCGATAAGTGAACACATTGTTACGAAATTCCGATTCGCGCGAGTCTCGGATACCGCGGAGGATACTCCGCGGGAACTCTCGCGCGGAGCTATCAGTGACCAGGAAATTCAAGTTCCGAGTGTTGTCCGGTTCTCCAAGAAACTCTCGTGAACGTTATATCAGGGAGCGGAGAGGAGTTTTGGGAGAGGATTGGCGGCACAGAAGGGCGGAGGCGAGAACAAGCGAATGAGCGTACTACACATAGCAGTGATTCTAATTGTTCGAGCGTCGAGCAGCGAACAATCGCCTCTGTGAGTGGTTCCGTGTCCCTACCCTCGACAAAGGATTACTTTGGTCGAACGAGATGCAAAGGCTTCCTCCCTCTCTATATATATCTTCTCTCGTAGACCGGATCGAATTTATGCGGACCACGCTCGCCGGTATCTCTCGGACTCCTCAGAGAACGTTGCCACAGACGATAGGATGGCAACCGGCAAGCGGCTCTTGTGTGCTGTACGCTACCCGAAACCGTTTGGATATATCTGGTATAAATTTCCTTCCAAAGTAAAGCAATTATTCCGACTTACGAATAAAATTGGCGAGACGAAAGTTCTCGTGAAATAAATCGAAAGTGTTGGTGAAAAAATTGAGTCGCGTAAAAGCGAGAAATTTTTTTTTTTGCTTAATTAATTCTTTTATGAACGCTTCAATAATGCTGCTGAAAGAAAATAATAAATATCTCGAAACAATTCCAAATATTTGTCGAAAATTCAATATTTTTTCGAAAAATTCGCGTCAAAAAAAAAAAAAAAAAAATCACATATACAAAAACACGAAATAAGAAAAATGCGATTACTTAATTTTTATCAAATTTATTCGCATTACAATTAATGAATCTTAATCAGCTTACAACTGAATTTTTTAATGGGTTTTTAACTTTTAACAATCATCATCTTTCTCCGCCGTCGTTAGCGTGACTGTTGTGCACCTGAGCGTGAAATCCGGACTCGTCGGCGTGATATTTAACAGTTCTAACATTTCCGGTCGGTTCCTTTACCGTGTATTCGCCGGTCACCGCTTTACCTGAGCAATTTAGAGATCGTTGGAATAGTAAATAGCAGTTAAAACGGCTGTTATCGATTTTTTAATATAGATCGTTACTGGTTATCGGTAATGCAGTTTTATCAGTTTTTCACGTATTTTCAAAAATTACCATCTCGATGCTCTTTTTGCCCGTGATAATCGCCTGTGTGATGATCCTCGACGCCGTATGCGTATTCGTACTTCGGTTGGGCAATGTAGTCCTCGTGAACACGACCGTGTTGATCCTTCCACGTTATTTCCCGTGGTTCGCCGGAAACTGGTCCATGAAAGTGTTGAAACGAGTGCGCGTGATTCTCCTCTCTCGCATAAACGAAGCAGATACCGGAGACGAGTAAAAGACTGACGAACTGAGGACGAACATAATGAAGAAGAAGAAGAAAAAGAAAAGAAAATTAGCCAATCAATTTTTTTTTTTTTTTTTTTTTCACTGCAATCGATGGTCGATCGTTTGACCCGAATATCGATATTTTTCACTAACTTTATTGGAAATCATGGCGCCGAACGTATCACAGAAGATCATCACCAGTCAACTGATAGAACGAGTCGAAATGATTAACGACAAAACTCTGATGGAAAAGCATCGTCGGCCGGTCTTTATATAGCATCGATTAGATTTTCCCTTTGCCCAATTTCTCGCACGGATCCACCGCATCGATCCCGCGTTACAAAACAACAATTATTCAACTCACGGGAGAGAGTGTAACAATAATGGGAAAGAGTAAAGAGTATCGTGAGGTAAGGATAAAAAAAAAAAACCGGTGCGCGCGTGTTCGTTCGAGCGAACGGTGACCAATCTTGCCAGTCGGCATCAATGTGGAACTGTAAATAACGGTTCTTCTCGGTTAGATCTCTCTGTATCAAGAAATTTGCTGAAGCAAAAAATTTGGGAAATTAACAATTTCTTCACTCACTCATTGATCTCGGCGTTACGAAATTCTACGGCTTTCTTCTATCTAATCTTTCTTCTAATATTAATTTATCGTTGTCAGCAACGGCTCGCCGATACCTGATTTTTCGCATTTTTTTTTAGAATCAGAATTATTGAATTAGAGGATCAGAAAGTTAAATAGTTAGAGTCAAAGATCGAAGAATCAGAGAATCGAGAAGTCCGAAAATCAGAGAATTAGAAAGTCAGAGTAGTGAAGATTTAATGAATCAGAGAATCAGAAAAATCTGAGATTCGGGAGGAAGTCGGAGAATCAGAAAATCGGAGTATTGGAGAATCAGAGAATCAGAGAGTCAGGAAAATCTGAGATTTGGGAGAAACTCAGAAATCAGAAAATCAGAGAATTAGAGAATCAGAGAGTCGGGAAAATCTGAGATTCGGGAGAAAGTCAGAAAATCAGAGAATTAGAGAATCAGAGAGTCCAAAAAAAGCAGATAATCAGAAACAAAATAAAAATGGCTAATCAAAATTATTACGAGAGCTACGTATGTGTGTATGTGGACATCTAAGGTTGAAAGAATTTAAAAAAACGTCAGAAAAGCAACGTTACAGTTGAAGATGGCATAAATTTTGCGAAGGGGCTATGTGCGGGATGCAGAGAGCCGGCGACTATAGGAGAGGAAGAAGCGCGGGGAAGCGAGAAAACGGGTGAGAATCCTGGCACGGGATATAAGGCACCGGGGGGCGGACGAAGGGATGGGATTGGGAAGCTTCGCGTACACCGGAAGTGCTCGAAGAAAGGGAAGGGGGAGCTACAGCGCTGCAACATCGCCAGGTTTCTCCGAGGCGCAACGTTTTGAGTTATGAGACTTTTTGAGTCGCAACGGCGGCAGCGAAGGTGGCTGCGCGAGAGAGCCGGAGAGAGTGGAGAATCGTTGCATGGAGAAGAGGACATCCGGGTCCGAGTAGAGGCGCGCAACTACGTCGTTTTCTCCGGCTCTCCTTCGTCGAGGCGGTGAAAGCTAACCCCCTCCCCCCTCTCTGCCCCCGTTGCGCGACTACAAATCTCACTTAACCGAGATTTGTCGTTTCGGACACACGAGAGAAATAGAAAATCTGAACCTCCCCGCCCCCCCCCCCCCCCTTTCCCCCTTAACTATTTCATACCTCGCGTTCTCTCTCGAGAGAGACATTCGAGTCACTTATTCCCGTAATATAATCACTTATAAAATTCTCAATGTGAATTGTAAAACTCGAGTCATCGTTTAATCTTGAAAAATAACTGTCGCGGACTGTTCGCGAAGCATTAACAAAACATCAATGGGTTTAAAGATTGGTAAAAAAATAATAAAAAAAAAACGAAGAACGGGAGAAGAAATGTAGTTGTATAATCACTTATATAGCTTTCATTACGGAGACAATTTGTGTTAATTATAAATTGCGAATAATTTTTTAATAAAGACTAAAATAATTTCTATAAAAAATTGAATAAAAAAAAATTCAACTAATTATTTATAAGGCTTACGTTGTAAAGACAATTTGTGTGACTTGAAACGTTTGTTATTATTTCATTCCAAAAAAAAAAAAAGGAATTCTGTAAAAAACAAAAGATTAAAAGTAAAGAGAACATCCGAATGTTAACAATGTTAATCTTTGAAATTGCCGACTCTCGAGTTTATTTCTCGACATTTTATCGTTAACTAATAAAAAAAAATCATCGCTGTCGTAAAAAAAAGTAGCGCACGCACGGCTTTCCTCGACTCTGTATCTGTGTTTCTTTTTTTTACCGCACACACACACAGGAAAGCGAGAGACAGAGAATTTGGAGACCCGGTGAATTTCTCGTACAAGCGGCAACGAAGAAGTATCCGAAGCGTGGATTACGGTGATAAATTATGCAGAGTAATAATGTTTGCTGGGATTATACCCAGGGTTGGGTCCCTCGGTTACTATATCTTTCAGAAGTCAGAGAGGCAACATATAGGGCTGACTTTGGTACTCCGGTCTCTGTGCAGCGTGTGTTGGTAACCTGATATTCCCCCCTTCCCCCACTTCGCTCAGATTTCGCCACCTTCAGCGGTCCAAAAAAAAAATTAAATAATAATAAAAAACCTGTTAGACAGTCACGCTGAAAAAATCTTGGAATATTATATGCATGCAATCGTCTAAGTCTCGAGAAATCACAAAACTCGAAAAAACGAAAAAATTGAGAAATCACAAAAATAAAAAAAATGGAGAAATCACAAAAATCGAAAAAATCGAGAAATCACAAAAATAAAAAAAATGGAGAAATCACAAAAATCGAAAATATCGAAAAATCAAAACATCGAATAATGTCTCTTATTAAATAAATATGTATAAATATTTTTATAGTTAAATAAATGAATATTATAGTTTAACGATTCGCGAAAAACTGCAGTAGACGGAGTGTATGTAATGTCAGTTTCATTGTTACTTGTCGCGACGCCCATTTCGAAGAGTTCTTTTTTCATTGTTATAGCTTTTGGTACTCTTTTCTTACAGAATCGCACCGTATAAATTACTCTCGCGGACAAACCATTGCTCGTGGGACTCCCAATACCCACCACAATCGCACAGTCCTTGGCGAACCTTAGATATAGAGGCGAATCGTCGTCGACGAACAGTTTCTCTGTTTGTCGACGAATATGCGCAGTAACTCTTTGAGGACAAGAAAAGGTACGCGACACGAGAGTCTCAAACGGTTTTCATTTATGGGTCACGTTCAACCTCTCCTAGTCTCATTGGTGACCTTCGCGCGAAAACCCAGGAATCGACAGTTACCGACAATGGTTCACTTCGGTGAGATATTGAGAAATCCTTTTTTTTTTTTTACTTTTCATCCCAATCCTGGGTCCCGCTGCCTTTCGATACCTCGAAGACATCTTCGTATTCCGTTCAATGTGTTCCCACCTTTTTTTCGGCCTTAAAAGCTCCGGAATACCAGAAAAAAACGGGTCTTGTTTAGGTTTGTCATTCGCAAATGGAATTGCAGAAGTCCTCATCTTTGAAAGAATCAACTGTCTCGCGATGGTTTAGCTTCTGCTACCAACAATGGTTGTCTTCGATGAAATATTGAGAAATCCTTTTTTTTTTTTTAACTTTTCATCCCAATCCTGGGTCCCGCTGCCTTCCGATACCTCGAAAACATCTTCATATTCCGTTCAATGTGTTCCCACCTTTTTTTCGGCCTTAAAAGCTCCGGAATACCAAAAAAAACGGGTCTTGTTTAGGTTTGTCATTCGCAAATGGAATTGCAGAAGTCCTCATCTTTGAAAGAATCAACTGTCTCGCGATGGTTTAGCTTCTGCTAGGATCGCCATTTCGAAATCCGTAACATGGACCAACCTTAATTTTACACAGCTCTGGATTGGAAGATCTCCTCCTTCCCTTGATCAAGATTTGATAGCACTCGGCCTGGATGTTGTTCGGCGAAACTCGGAGAGCGTTACCGCGAAGTCAAAGAGAGTTAAGATTGAAAGAGCCGATATAGCTGACAAGGTCTCAGAGTGGGTTTAATTGGTTTCCGTATACAACCCCTCGCGAGGGCGGGTTCCTCTCTCACTATCTCATCAAGACGGCAAAGGATTCACGCTAGTTTTGGATGCTGATGCCGAGACTCTCGCGTATACGTAGGATCCTTCTACGTAGGATTACGTTGTAAACAGAGTGAGCCCTGCTGGTTTTAAGAGAAGAGACGTTGGCTTACTACTGAATAACGCGTCGGTGAGATTCTCCTTGACTTCTGTGAGCTGCACGGGAACAATGCATTGCTAAAGATATGTATATACATATACAGTTGTTAACCAAGCACACCTGTTTATCTCTGTTAGAACCCTCTCTCTGTGCTTCCGCAAGAACGAAGTTTCTAGGAATAGAGGAAGTCTTCTGCATCGGTACAATTGTGGTGGCGCAATTGTATGCGTGTTCTTAATTAAATTTCTGTCTTCAATCTCGGTTCGCGGCAGTGTAGATAGCATATTGCGACAATGATGTTAGGAATTATCCGAAACAGTACGAAGACATCATTATTAATCCGCTGGTGAGAATTGTTTCCTATACTCCTTAAGGCGAGCGATAACGACGGAAATCCTCCGGAACCAATCAACCAGCGAAAAGACACTCGATTTTTTAAATAATTTTTTAAGCTTTCGAAGACTTTGAGATAAATTTATTCGAAAAATCGAAAAAAAAGCAATGAATTTGGGATTAAAAAGTGTCGTAACTTTTTTTTTTTTATAACTCCGCGATTAAATCCGTTCAAAGGAAATTCGTAAAATGTGTCGTATCAATTGCGCATCCTGGACGGATTTCCTTTTCGACGGATTTGGACGGATACTTCTGACAAAAATGAATATATGAACCATTTTCATTACGGATGGCTTCCGTTTCGTTGAAAAACCTGCAATTACTTTCCTCTTTAACGTTGAGGACGATTGGAGGGCCAAAGGAAAATCCTGGCATGAAGTTGGATTAAAATTAATTATAGTATTTGTTTGTCACCAATGGATGGCGGGATTGCCGTTTCATTTTAATCCTGAAGCGTCGCATATGGGTCTGGAAGACCCGATCTGTTTGTCGTTGCTAAATTGACATTAACTAATTATTCAGTCACGGAATTTTGATATGCCTCAGCATTTCCGTAATATCTTGATTGCAATCTACACGATCATTCAATGGCGAATCTACCGTAGTTAGAAATTATTAATTTCGAAGGAATGAGAAGTTCGCGGAAATCCGCGCAACTTCTGCTTTTAGAAGGGAATAGAGAATATCTAGTGAGTTTGCTACGCGCTAACTTCATAAAAACGTAAAGAAAAAAGTATTTGATGAGTTCGCGGAGAGCCGTCCAACTCGGTAGGATTTCGAAGGTTTGCGTCGTGACTTCGCGAAAGGGCGCGTATCGTAGTTGAAATTCTGAATTTCCATCGAGCAGTAGAACATTCGATCCGAAAAGGTTGACATTTCTGCAAAAACAGGTTTTCCAGGAAAGGACGATATTCTCGTAGCTCATTCGCTCGAACTTTTCGTCCCCCACTTCCTAGTTTTCTGATGTATTGGAAAAATCCATATCTGTAGACTTTATGGGGTCCTAAGTGTGCCATTAAGCATTAGGTTGGTCCTACATTTAGGTTCTACATAGATGTTTTGCGGGTTGCCAGATTCTAGGCGCTACGATGACTAAACCCATGTGTATTCTATTGCTAAACTGCATCTGAACGAATCAATTAGTATCCATGATGAAATAATGTGATTTTACTAATTTCCTTGGCACATGTTCGCCTTGTTCCAAAGTGATCAGAAGGGTTGTATTAGGAGGATCGACCGAATAGGTTTACGCACTGGATTGGCCTGTAATACGATGGACCGAAACTAGTATTACCTCTCGACGCTCGTCCTTCTCCTCCGTATCTATGTACCTACATCGATTTTCTCGACTGTTGTATTCAGGTCTCACCGCAGTAGTTAAAGTCCATCTGGGTATTGCCAGAGGTGGTACAGAAGACATTCTCTCTCAAGTACTGCACAGAGGAAACTCCCCTGACTGCCTCTCGATCTTAATATCCATAGTAAGACGACAAGGCGAATCCTGATGGCGAGAGGCGTGCGTTCAATGTTCAAGAACTACCTCTCAGCCCGAAGACACTCTCCACTCTGCCTCCCTAACCGTGTGGCAAGTGCCCCCCCCCTCCCCCCAGCCAAGGAGGATGCGGACCATTCGGGTGTTGCAACGCCAAGTGAACGCGGGAGAGAGAGTCCTACAACCGAATTGTAATTGCACTTTAATTAAGCCGTAATTTAAGGACGTAGCTCGCACGTTCGCCAGATAGCTCCTCTAGCCACTCGGAAAGTCAGCGTTGGAGAGAGTCAGATCCATATAGAAGGTGGTACCGTTGCATTCGTGGGATGAGAAAGCAAGCTACTATACCCGGACGAAACCGTGGGTGGTTTGGAACAGTAATTCGAACTATCCCGACGTAGTGCGCTCGTGGACAAGACCCCGGAGTCGGTACGTCGCTCGCCGCAGGAGCATAGGCAACCGATGCGCGCTCTCTATGTGTCCCTCTTCTCCTAGCTATGGCAAGCCTCTTCTTCCCTCGTCCCTTCGCCGAGACAACAGCTCTCGAACAACTACTCCCTCGTTCGGGTTCGCCTTCCATCCAACCCTCCCTACTGCCCCCTTTTGCCCACTACCATTCCGAGTCTCCAACACTGTCCCCGGGAGTCTCTATCCTATTCCATCCTCTCTCCACTTCTCAACTCCCTCTTTCACTTCCTCCCCCGACCCACTCACCAATTCATATGCAAATGAAAAGCACCGACCTCCCAGGCATTGTTCGCACCGAGCTTCCCGCCAGTGTCCTACGGACTTGACTTACTACGCGAATTTCCTGAAAACTCTAACCGGGCGAGAGATGGTATACCCGTGTAATTGATACTCACTCCCCCCGCTAACCCGGGGCCTCAGGGCGAACGTTTCTCACTTTGCTTATATTCATTCCCGCCAGTGCTGCCAGGAGGTTTACGCGAAAACGGACCTTCCCGTTGCCTACTGGTGACTGGAAAGGCAACGGTGAGGAAGGGTGCGGAAGGGATGCTTTTCTTCCTTCAACTTCTTTCACCCAAGTGGGAAGATTCCACAGTGTCGAGAAGGGTGAAGACAGACGCGGGGATGGGCAAAAAGGTTCTGGTCGGTGATGTCACTTCGCACCCTCGGACGACCCGGGCGTGAGGTCGGATAACTTGCTGTCGGTTCGCATTTCGGCAATGTCGCGTCTCTCGGGCACGATATCCTTGCAACCCTCTTTGGGTCGTATTCAGGACCATTTCCGATACGATAACTTCGCCCCGGGATGAGAAAAACTTTTGGACTGCAAGATGGTTACTACAATACAGTGGAAAACGTATTCGCATGGATTTCTTCTTGGCGTTAATACTGTGTTCCTTGTAGGGTGGAGATTTTTTATCTGCTTTTTCGAAAGATTCTCAGACACAACGTTTGGACAGTTATCGGAATGCAGAAAACGTACTCGGAGAGTCGCGGGACAAATTCAATATAAGAGAGGCCATTCGACACTTTTGGGTTCTTTTTTTTTTACCGTCTTGTCTGCTCGTAGCATTTTTTTTTCTTTACAGTTGCTTGAATATCTACTATACGAGTCTTCTGTAGTATCGTTGAGGGACGATTTTAGAACTCGACGATTTTCCCGAGGAAACGAATCCGCTTGTCGAGGCTAACGCGGTTCTGGGAAAAAAAAAACTTTTCAAGAACTTTACGACCGGTTTTTTTTTTTTTTTTTTTTTTTTTTTTTTTTCGTTCCGAAATCTCTCAAGAACGCGTAACTAAAACATTACATTTCGCGTCTCCGCTGGGTGATTTAATGTTTTACGTCGATTTAGCATAATAAGTATTTTTCTAGGGTGTTTTTTGGATGGGAGGAACGGAAGGGCCAACGGAAAACGCAGACGAGAGTGAAAATCCTCTTAAAGTTTATCTCAGGCCTCTGCCATTCCCACGACAATAATGCTCTACTGTTTTTTCTTTTTTTTTTTTTTTTACCAGTGCGGGCTTTGGCTCTCTCACCGTGTCCCAGCGAATAAATGATCCTTTCGTCCAGGCAAAGCGCGCGCGCATACGTCAGGTTGAATAATAAAAAATGATAATGTCTCAAGACATTCCGTGGAAGATGAGAGAGATATGAAAGAAAAGGCGTGCGGTCGAGCGTAGTAGCACGAGAAACCACTTTCCGCGAGTCTGACATATGCGGCTAGGAAATTTTCACGAGAAGACAGCTACGCGGGAATATAGAACTAGAGGAGAAGGCTTTTTTCGGTATTTTCAAGCGTTCAAGCTTCCGCCTGAGATGCGCGAATATATGTGACTCGAATTTTTCCTTGCAGCTTCCCCGGCGATTCGGCTGTAATTCGTTTCACATTTTTTTTGTCTGCGAGGAAACTTTGTTTTCGTGGAATTTGTGTTTTTTTTTTCGATATTTTTATTTCAACGTATTCATCATTTTTCAAAATAAACAAAAAACATATTTAAAAACAATGTCCGGGGGGTGTGAGAAAAAGAAGGTTGATGCGGTAGCTGCCACAAATTTTGAGCAAACAGGCCGAAACTTTGCACGCGAGTTGAGTGACCATGAATGATGTTTCCTGTTAAATTTCGTCCAAATCGGTAAAGTGATTCAAAAGTTATGAACATTTTTGTTTCTGATATTGATGAATTTTTCATTTCAATTTTGATTAAACGTAAAAAAAAATCGCTGAAAATTGTAATCTTTTACCATTGCGTTATTATTCTTTATAAATAACAAAAATATGCTTACTGATAGTATTCTCAAGTAATGAGAAAGCAAAGTAGAATTTTTTTAATTTTCAAAGTTATTTTTTTATTGCGTTAAATTGGGTATTTTGTATTGACGCGCGAAGGAAACAAATCTTAAAATAAACGATAACAAAATCCTATAAGCCGATTACTTCGATTGTCGATAATTAATTACGAAAAATTTTAATATGTATTTTGTATCGAAATCCAATGAGCGGCAAAAGAGAAAGGATTCTACCGTTTCGCTCGCCTCGTATACGTATAGATATCCGGAGCAATGTACACGTTGATGGGTATTTTGCCGCAGGATTTCGCGCTACTTCGTTTCCCCGGAAGAAACCAAAGTAGGGCCGGTTGTAATCAGATACCCAATAAAGCGTGCTGGGCGCTGCCGAGAGCACCCGCCGCGATGGAGGAGTTGGAAACCTTTTATTCACCTCGTCGAAGTCGGGAGGGACGAGGAACAAGAGAAGAGAGCTTGTGCTGCGAGGGGTTGCCGCGATACCTTCGTCGGAACAGTGGTGATTATCGGTCTGGAAATTATTCATCGATTTGCTCTTACCGGTAAATCCGTCTTCTACTTTATTTTGTTTTTTTTTTTTTTTTCTATCTTTTCCGCGTCTTCGATCTTTTTTTTTTTTTTTCGCCTGACTTCTAATCTCGACACCGGGGATAAAACACATATTAGATAAGATCTAATGCTCGAACCCACGCGAGTGAAACGACTTTAATGGGTGGGTTTATTCAATCTACGGGATAGCTAATTTTCCCCACGGAACGATTCAACTACCTTCACGGCTATTATCCTATCTCAAAAAATCTGTGGTATAAAAAAATTGTTTATTTTTTTTTATTTTTTTTTTTCGGCGATTATCAAGGTCCCGCTTGAGTTTTGAACAAAACAACTGCTGGAATCTCGTTGAAAAATTCGCGACAGAATTTTTTTTTTTATTATTTTTAATCAATTATTTAAAAAAATGTCAATCGATAAAGAATAGATAAATATAAAATAATACTTACGACAAAAAAATGGCCTTTTTTCGAATGTCTGAAACATTGTTTCCGGAACTTCGATTTAGCTAAATAAAATTGCCAAATGGTGTTAACAATAACAATAATAATAATAATAATAATAATTTTTGCCGAAATTTCATAAGGAAAAATACGAAAAATTGCAATATTTCGCAAAAAATTATTATAAAAATTCCGCTATAAGAATTTTCATAATTCATTGTAAGACTATTAAAAAAAATGGCGTTATTAACGATGTGCAGCTTATTTTATATATCTCCAATCCTCGCGCGATATTTCGTACGAAACTCTGGAAATCTTAAAAAATGATTTTTGAATTAATTATTCAAAAACTTGAGAAACGAACAGGTGGGAAATGAAGCTGAAGAAAAAAAAGCAATTCGCAAATGGACTGTGCAGTCGCGTCATCTATTGAAAGAGGTGACGCCAATGGTGCGGAAAACAAAAATGGTCTTTTCTCGAACGGAATGAAAATAGCGGAACCAAACTCCCTTGACAACGATGATGAATCGAAGCGTATATCCGAAAATACTGCGAGCCTTTCCCCACAATCCTTTGGTTCGCGTCGAGTTTCACGTGCGCATAACTGTACGTGAATTCTGGTACCACGCCGTCTCGTTTACTCGGCACTATACGTACGATATGTACGATTGAAAACAGAAGCACCGAAAAAAAAAAAAAAAAAAAAAAAAAAAATCATCGCTCTTTGGCATTCATCCTCACGCATGTTCGCTTGGCTTCCGTATTGTTTTAAATCCTACTGTGGTTATAGTTTTCATTCATCGATATACTTTCTCGGTACACGCGATTTTCCCAAAACTCTCGAGAGCTGTACGGGAACTATGAAAAGAATAAATATTACCTGTTATTCTTTCTCATTCACTTCTGTAAACCCCGTTAAAGCTCCTTTTACTATCGTTGAAAAGAAAAGTCAATACTCGGTATTTCGTTTTGAGACATTTTTATGTCATTTATGATTTTATGGTTTTTTATGTTTTCCGAGATGAAATTTGATAAATTTTGGTTTTTTTTTTAATTTGATTAAATTCTGATTTATTTATTTATTATTAATAATTTATCGTTATTATTATTATTAATTAATAATTTACTAATTTATAGTGAATTTCTAATTAATAAATATTGCATCGCAAACTTTGTAATTCTAATATATTTCTTATTAGCCAATTATTTTTTTGTTTGAATTTAATAAAGTACTTGTTTACTTTGATGGGTTTCTTTTAATAGAAAACAGTATATGAAATTGAATTGTTCGCTTTTTTTCCGAGAAGAAATTTTAATTAAAATTCTGTAGGATTCACTCGATGCTTTCATTTTATTATATAGGATATTATAAACGATAATAATTAATTGTTATTAATATTATTAATCAATAATTTTGATTTAAATGGACCTTTAATACATTTATCATCAAAACTTTCGGAATTATACTCCATTGAACATTCGCATAAATCCATTTCCGCTAATGGTATGAATGTTATTAATTAATAAATAATTTAATTGAAATTTATTATTGAAAAATGTTGCATCGTAATTTTCGCAATTACAATATTTCACTCTTTTCCCGATTTTATCAATAAAGCAACTTTTCACTTCGATGTTTATTAAAAAAAAAAAAAAAAAATCGAATTCGCTCGTCTTTTCATTTTATGAAAAACTTCGCGAAAACAAAAAAAAAATTCCATTCGACTCAATGCAGTCTACAATACTTTTTTTTTTTTTCTCCATTTTATCGAATATTCATAAAACGTTAATAATAAACTAATTTCCGTAAAATCAAGGTATGCTTATCGTCGGGGTTAGTCGGTCGTGAAGGTAAAGTTTATTTTTGTTCTTCGCTATGTCGTGCGGCTAATGGCTTCATAATCTTTCTCTCTCTTCCAACGCTCCCCCCCGCGTTTCCTCTCTTCTTCTCTTCGGTCGTAGAGAGAACGGGGTAATTGCTTCAGCGACGCCACCAACCCGCAACTACCGACGGTATAATTAGAGCGTAAAGTCCGCGGTACCGTATGGAATTTTGCGTTATATACGTATACGACAAATTTAGAGTCACCGGTAAAAGAGTGAGAAACTACCGTGAGGACGTAAGGGGAAGGCGTGTGAGAATTCACGAGCATAAATCTCGAACGAGTGAGACATATTCGCAAATAATAACTCGAAACTCAAGGTAGAAATTTTCGCCGCAGTTATATCGACGTAAGCGAACTAACTCGCTGCTTTCAAAAGCCCCGCAAACTCCGCTCGCGGAGACAATTTGTTTACTGGACTAAAAAAAAGTCTCATTTTTCATCGTGGTATTCGTTAGTTTTTCCACGGAGTACCGGAAAGGATTTGTTTCCACAGGGAAGAAAAAAAAAAAGCCGATACACAGAATCCAAAGCAGAGAGCCTTCGGGACGGACGATTTCACGCGAAGCTCTCGCGGTTTCAGGAACATCCGTTGAAAAACAAATGCGGTCGGACCAAAAAGAAAAAAAAGATGGAAAAGACTCGAAACGGAAGGGACCACACGTTTTTTTTTTATTTACTGTAACTTGGAATACGAGACGTATATATATTATATGTATTCTTCCGTTGAACTTTTGTTCTATTATTTAAATTTCACTGATACACCAAAAGCCGAATTTTTTTTTGTTCCTCTGGGGTATATGGAGAACAGCGGGGAAAACGGGCTGCCGGGGCAAAATGGACGCGTCGATACAGAAAGAAAAGGAAAAAAATTGATAAAAAAATGTGAACAAAAAAATTATTCAAGATTTTCGAAGAATCTATCAAAAAATTTTGTTGTTTTCAAATTTTCCGCAAATTTAATGGAGCAATTGAATAATAATAATATAATTAAACAATAATTATTAAAATTAAATAATTGAATTATTAAAATTAAGACGAAATTTCGAAAAAAATTAAAACACAATAAAATTTTTTTTTTTTTTACGAATTTCGATTTTTTTAATGTCTTTTCAAAATTCCACGTCAAATAATTCAAAAAATCTCAAAAATTTTCCCGTTTTGCCCCATTTGTCTTCTATGCTATTTTTGCCCCTCTCTCTCTCCTGCAGTGTTTGTATAATACACACAGTTCCTTTCAGCGGTAGTTTCTTTCTTGCATTTTGTGTTTTTTTTATTACTCTTTTTTTTCCTCAGCTGTACAATTGGGGTGACAGTCAGGAATAAGAGGGCGGCGAAGCTCCGGCGGTCTGTGCGGAGTCGGTGTGGCCGGGCGGAGAGGAGAGAAGCTTGAGAAACGAGGTGGGATGGCGCGTGAAGGATGAAAAACGAAAGCTCGGAATAATTCACCAGAGGCAACATGTCGGCTCTGCAGAGGGTACAGAAAGGAAGAGGCGAAGGGTAAAAAAAAATATACGAAGAAGTGAGGCAAAGAGGAAATGAGAGAAAACCAAACCAGCGGGAGAAACACGAGCCTCGCGTCTGGCCTCTGCGGTGCTGCAGTTTTGCATAAGACGCGAAGCGAGATCGCGGGAACTGAAAGAACGAAGGAATAGAAAGCTCGGAATAGTGAGAGAGACTGGCATAAGGACGAAGGTGAAAAGGAAATGCCGATCGATCTGACCCCCTCCCGCCACCCCCTCCGTCCTCCTGCCCCATCCCCCGCCAAACTATGAGTCGCTCGCACGACGTTATTTTTGCGCCTCGTTCTCTTTCTTATACCTCAAAAACTTTCCTTGAATATTCATAAAACGATGATTTGTGGTTTACTGCAGCAACGGGGGCGCCACGCTATTTCCCGTCCAATTCATTTTCTCTCCTTCTTGGCGGTTCACTCATTTCTCTTCTATAACCTTCCGCACTCTTATTTCTCTCGTAACCAACAGTCAGTGTTACCATCGCTTTTTGCGCAAAGTCGCGATTATCGGTTACACGAAAGTCGTAACGCTCCTCGCGTATAAGTTTTTGTTGTTGTTGCTGTTGTTTTTTTTTCTTGGCTCGCTGTTTTAATTTCCTTTTAATATTTCACTGCGAGAGCACTAAACTCGGAGCTGAAGATCGCGACAGTCGTTGGTACGACGAGATGGAAAAAAGTTTACGCAAAAATATATTCGCTATATATTGGAAATATATTAAAAATAAAAAAGATTCGGCGTTTTTATATGTATAATTATATGTTTTGTGATATATATTTGCAGAAATATATTCTAAAATGTATCTGTAATACACGACTTTTTGTTGAAAAATTAATTGGACATATTATGGATACTATATCTACCAATAAAGGTGAGACTGGGGCAAAATGGACCGGGAGGGTTAAAACTGCATGTTGTGAATTTATTTTTTCAATAAACAGCCCATTAACACGCCTGGAATCATAGATGTAGTCCATTTTGCCCCGATTTTTCTTTTTAACCCGAATCATTTATTATAAATTCAATTTAATAATGAACATCCAATTATGCCTCCGGAACGATTCAGGTACAGATACATCGTCCATTTTGCCCCCGATTTTTTTTTTTTTTTTTCAAAAGTCCGATCTATTTATTGTAAAAGTAAAATTGGTAATAAAAAGTCAATTAATGCCTTTGGAATCATGTCGACGGCCTCCGTTCCTTCGCCGGTCCATTTTGCCCCGTGTCATAATAAAATCAGAGTCATAAATTCAATTTAATAATGAACAGCCAATGAATGCCTCCGGAACGATTCAGGTACAGATAAATCGTCCATTTTGCCCCCGATTTTTTTTTTTTTTTTTTTCAAAAGTCCGATCTATTTATTGTAAAAGTCAAATTGGTAATAAAAAGTCAATTAATGCCTTTGGAATCATGTCGACGGACACCGTTCCTTCGCCGGTCCATTTTGCCCCGTATTCCACTCTATTCTATTCTATAAGCCACCAGCAAAAAAAACATAAATAAAAAAATTATAGAGTTCAGAAGGAAAGGTGAAAATAGTGTTCTGTAGTATCGTCTCGAGAAAGATTAAGTTAAAGAGGGTTAAAGGTGAAGTAGTAGACGTGAAATCGTATTTTCAGCAGGGAGTGGGACGAGGAGCCCTCTTGACGCGACGAAAGTCGCGAAGTGCTTCTCGAACGTAACAATTTTCTCGTCCAAGAATTCTCGCACCCTCTTTCACGTGGGGGGAAGAGGGGGAGGGGGTTGAGGCACGTTGGGTGTCTTTTGCTCGTCGCTTCGTCATAATCCCGTCGAAATAGGGGTAGAGAAAGGACCGGAGTACTTGGGGAGAACGTAGTACAAGGAATGAAATTCACTCGAGAAATCTCGGCAAAGTTTCGAATAGCTCGACGTCCGGGCTGAAGCTTCTGGGAGTGAAGCTTCTTCCTTCGAGGCTCGAGGAACGTCTTTATCGTGGATAGGCGTGTGTTTCGGAGTCTCGGATACTTTATTCGCGCACGCGGAGCCCCGTGTATGCTTCCTTCCCTATGTGCTCTATAGGTATCCGTTCCTCCGGTGCTTCCGCGCTATCTTCACGGTGCTTTATGGGCCTTTCATCCGACTATCTCTCGGCTTTGTAGACGCGATTTAATCTCTACCGGTTTCGCACACGCTTTGCCTCTCGCGTTATCGCTTATGCGCGAGAGATGCTTTTCCCCCCACGGAGATTATCCAGTCGACGTAGGAAAAATCTCGCGCCTGACGGAGAAACGAACGACACAAATCCCGAGGCTCGCGTATCGTGGTATTGTTATCCATCGAATCGGAGATGAATTACTCGAAATATTGCGATTTTTCCGAGAATAATCGGGAATTCATCGATTTCCAGCAAAAAATAAGGTTTCATTAAAAAAAAAAAAAAAAAAAAATACAATTTCATAAAAAATGGACGATATTTCGGAAAATTGTTCTGATTAAAAAAAAAAATTAAAAATTCTTGCGCTGTCGAGACAACGAAATATTTCGTACATTTCCTTGGACCCTCGTAAACTCTTCGTCGTCTCTCGACTTTCACGGTGCTCCAGAAAATTAACCGCGGCGCGGCTGTCGAAAAACTCGAGTTGCCAGAAACTCTCTTAATTATTCGACTATAATAAATGTAAAATTGTGATAATCAAGTTTACGAGCCGAATTCGTTGTTCATTTAGCCTTAAAAGTTTCCTCGACTCTTCGGATAACTTACTGTCTCCTCCCCCCGCCCCGCCAGCGCCGAAAAAATTTTAGAAAACGACGACGATAATAATTACGCGAACGCAACGTAAAATAAAATCTCCGCGAAGGATAGCAAAGAAAAACCGCAAGTTGAAAAAAAAAAAAAAATTGTAATATGCGACGATAATAAAGAATCGTATAGTGGCGAAGAAAGGTGAAGAAGCGCGAGAGAGCGCGGAGATCGCGACCACAAGAGAAAAAACAATGAACTGCGTTTGTAGAGGGAATAGAGGAACGACTTCCAATAACCTTCTTCTTCCCGCCGACGTTCACGGTGTTCGCTTCCCGGTGATGATTGAGATTCTTTACGGCACCGGGAGGTGTGCCGCCTGCTGGTCGTCGTGCCGCACTTATATACCTTCTCCGTTTCTTTCTATCCGCTCGTTTTTTTTTTCCTACCTGAACGAAGTGTACGAGTTTTCCGCCCCCCGGTTACGTATTCACCGTCAGCGTCTCTTAGTACCGATAAACCGTTGGAATCGTATATACATATAGAATCGTAGTATATATATATACAAAGTTCAAACTCTTCCGGTGCAGCGAGATCGATTCGAATAAACGGCACTCGCATAAAGCTACTGACTTTTTTATTGTCTTCGAGTGAAAGAGTTTGGAGAACGAGAAAAAAAAAAAAAATAACAGAACACAGAAATTTATGAGTGTAATAATTGAAAGAAAACAAAAGTATTTCATTTGTAAAAATTATGCGATTCAAGTTAATATACGTTGCCGACTGTAACTTCGCGTTGATTAAAAAAAAAAAAAGGAACGGAAAAATTTCGAAATATTTTTTTTTATTTTGATAAAATTATTTAGCAGTAATAATTAAATCGAGAATCATTATTATTGTTAATAAATAATAATTATTATATTTCGCGATTTTAACATTACAATTAAATTATTATATAAAGAAAAAAATTATTAAAATAATAACAATAAAAATTATATTATTTTAATAATTTATTGACATTTTTTTTAAACAACAAATGAGATATATATATTTTTAATAATTATTTCTGTTTTTTTTTATAGAAAAATTAAAAATTCCTTAAAAAAAATTAACAACATTTTTTTTTTTTTTTTTCAAATACAATGAAATTGATATTACGCGACTCGGCAATTCAAGGTACAAAACCGTCAAGTGCGCTGCAATGGCGTGCGCAGCGACGGAGCGGAAAAAAAATAGCAATAATAATTAAATCGAGAATCATCATTATTGTTAATAAATAATAATTATAATAATATTTCACGGTTTCAACATTACAATTAAATTATTATATAAAGAAAAAAATGATTAAAAAAATAACAATAAAAATGATATTATTTTGATAATTTATTGACATTTTTTTTAAACAACAAATGAGATATATATATTTTTAATAATTATTTCTGTTTTTTTTATAGAAAAAATTAAAACTCCTTAAAAAAAAATAACTGCATTTTTTTTTTTTTTTTTTCAAATACAATGAAATTGATATTACGCGACTCGGCAATTCTAGGTACAAAGCTCCCTTCAAGTGCGCTGCAATGGCGTGCGCAGCGACGGAGCGAAAAAAAAAAAATAGCTTCTCGGAGTGAATAACTGCAAGCCGAAAGGGGAAAGAAGAGCTCACTGGTGATCCACTGGAAATGGAATTTCTCATACAGCAGCCTTATAGGGGAACTAGCAAATCCGGGAAAAGGTCGAGGGAGAGTCGAGATCCAGCGAAGGAACACCAGACGCGGTAAGCACTTCTGCCCAGTCGCCGAGACTGCGGAGCTTCTGCAGCTCCGAGCTTTGTCCCCTCCCTCCCCGCGGCCCCTGTGACTCTCGTACCTTCGTCTGTACATATGGTCTGTCGGATATTTTTGAACGGATTCTCGGATGGAGAGAAATCGAAGACTTCGGACAAATATCCGGATAAATATCGAGAGAAGAGGGCGAACGAGGAACAGTCAATCTAATACGTCTTTACGATACATATATATATGTATTCACTTGACTCCGCGTACTTACGAAACGCGAATATCAGGACAAAGTTACTGCAGCGAATTTTGTTTTTTTAATAACTTCATATATTTTTATTTATTACATATATGCAAAAAAAAAAAGTATTGTATATATTTATTTATTTATTTACATGGATATCGTCAAGATTTTGGTGATTTTTTTTTTTTTCGTTTATTTTGTATATCAATAATTTTTTTACTTATTCCA